>CM061348.1:198939467-200189467 GCA_030867105.1 Liasis olivaceus
ACTAGTGTTTCTCCAAAACAGGTGGAAGTAGACTGCTTAAGTTTTTCAGCCTATTAGCATGAATTTGTCAAACCTACAAAACTGTCTCTTTGATCTGAATATTTATTTGAGCTGATCTAGTTAGACAGCTTTGAAAACATCTGAACTGCTGTGAATATTCTATGAAATTACATTAGCAGAAGGATTTTGAAGATCATGGCCAAATCAAATGTACCTCCTGTAGATTGTTATAATAAGTGCTGGATTGTTTCATCTTAATGAAATGTCTTAGGGGCATCAAGTGGTGCATCAATGAATTATCTCATGAAATATAGGTATGCTTTTATGAGCAAAGCTGAGATAATGTTCCGTGCCTGAGCCAGACATCTGGACTTTTTGCTGCTATTTTTGATTCTAGGTTCTTTATACATTAAGTATAAGAAGTACTTTAAATACAAAATTAAGTAGGCTTTCTTGAATGTGTTAATTTTAGGTGGATAATAAAGATTTCATTTTAATTCCTCAATATGTGCTTATATATTCTTCTAAACCTTAGAGCCTAGTATTTGTTGTTGGTAGTCTTTAATGTTACTTAAGCCATCTTTGTATTTCTTCCAAGGGTTTCATAGATTACTTCTTTGTCAAGTCTTTGCATCTTTTGCTTGAAATATATTTCGGTGATGTTTGACCATAAGGGGGAGCTCAGTTTACCCACAATAATAGAAAACATCTAAAACTGTATTATGGGGAACCGTATACTCAGAATTAAATATTATTCTCATCCTCAGTCCAGAATATTTTTTCTGCTGAATTGAAGAAAATGGCATTCTTTTCTATGCAATCAAGACCAGACTCCTGAGCTGCAGCTGTTCAAACCTACTTCTCTCCAAATCTGTCCAAACTAGCTATACTTGTTAAGAACGTTAGGAATTATAGTCCTAACAGAATTGGAGGGGACCAGACTGTAGAATACTAAATTAGATTAATGGATTAAAAATATTTTGGGCAAAAACAAACCAATAGTGGTTTGGGCCCTCATCTTAGAAGATGCATTCCCTTTCACATAGATGCAAAAGGGATTTTCTAATTCAATGAATGCTGTGAGATCTACAGAAATATTATTTTATTGATATGTAGATTTACTTGATTAGTAGGTTAAAGCTCATGAACCTCCATGCAATGCAAATATTATATTTAAATATCCATACATGAATCAGTGGAAAAATAAATACATTGTTTGGACAGGGACAAAAAGTGTTTTTATCCTTATCTCAATTATGGGCCAGATCAGAGACAAGTGTAATTCAATATGGTTTTATGTGGTCTTTTTGGTCACTGTATAGACCTGTCTGGTCTTATTTTAAAGTGTCTTTGGTCAACTGTTATTTGGAGCATTTTTTCTTAAATCTCATATAAATCTAATTTTTTGTTGTTGAATTCTCCAACTGCTGTAGGATTTTAGAAGGCAACCCATTCAAGTGTTCCTGTGATATTATGTGGATCAAAGTATTCCAAGAGACCAAGTTTCCAAAAGCAGAAACTCAGGATTTTTACTGTATAAATGACTACAACCAGAGGATATCTCTGATGGAGAAGCCTGTCCCAAACTGTGGTAATGCACTTTTAATGAAAAATAATTGATATCTGTTTTAAGTTGTTAAAAAATTTGGAGTACAACAGACTAAGCTCTGTCTGTGTCCAAACATCATTAATTGTGATAGAATATCTGTTAGAGATTTTAGTGCCTTGTATTCTTATTTTAAAAACAGGCTTTAGTTTGGACTGGGAGAGACATATATCCTATTTCAGGCAACTCTTGAAATTCTAGTCACATACAAGGTGCTTAAATTGAATCATGTTTAATAGGATTTAAGCTGCTTTTCTGCAGGATTTTCTGCCCCAAATGATTCTCTTTGATAATTTTTAAAATTCATTTTGGGATTCACTGTTACATTTTTTCCCCGGAAAATGTTCTCCTATTTCTAGTTTGTCTAATGAAGTGTTGTTCCTATTATGAGAATGATGAAAACTGTTCATGTCTTTTTATTCTATACATAAAACTGTCTGCTAAAAACTGAAACAGATAATTGTAGGTTGAATGAACTCTAGACCTGTTCCCACTCCAGGAAGTTTTGCTTAAAAAAAAGTAATTTTAAACATTTCAAATATCACATTAGTTAATTTTGAATATTCAGTAAACAAAAGTTTCACTTGCATCTGGAATAAAACAAGCTATTTATCTGAGAAAATAATCTGGTATTTAATGGATTGCACTGTCATTCCATTCATGGAACACTCCTGTTGGTGGAAAGAAAAACAATTTTCACTGATTCTTCTCTCTGTTGCATTTCCATAGAAATACATGCTGGAGGATTGCTGACCATCCCAAACAAGGAGAAGGCAGCGATTTGGGAGGTTATGGTGGGAGGGAGGAATTGGCAAAATTCATTAAATTCCCTTCTATTTGTGGAAGGGAAATGTAGTATCCAAAAGTTACATACATTCATGCACAAACCCATTGCCCTTTCTGAGGTTTATGCTGTAGAAATGGAAAACTCTTGAATGTCATGAGGTCTTTTGCATACTTGTTTATGATGCTCAGTATCCTGTCTCCTATTTTCCTTTCCTTGCATTAATATTTGTGCCAATGCAGTTGCACTTTGGAATGTTTGGCAACTCCTATATTTATTTTTTCTTTTGTTTGCTACCTTTTCTTATTAGAAAGAATACAGGAGCGTATTTATATTGTTTTATATTACAGCAGCATTGTGTAGATTTCCTTTTGGGGCTTCACCTTCAAGAAGTTTTAAGCTTTACTTTATTACCCTTTTAAAATGGATTCCACTGTATTTTTTCATACTTCTCTTTGCTCCTGATCCAGCAGGGAATAAAATTGAAGAGATTTGCTAGATGCTTGCCTACCATGCATTTAGTATGGTGCAATTTGTTTTGTTGGCCTGTGTGAGATTGTCTGAAGTTCCTTTTTTAAAGAATAAATAGATACGAGTTTGGCACTGAGTAGATGGAAGACATTCTTACATTGCTTTACAGTTTAGTTGATCAATGCAACTGACACTGAAGATCTTGACTTTTTAAAAAATCTAAGCCTTACAAACCTTAAAAGACAAAAAATCCATTAGGAAAGATTCTCTGGCATCTGCTGGTTTTGTCAGAAACCAAGCTTAGAGCTTCACTGATTTAAAACCAGATTATTTTTAGTACTTTAGTACAAGATTTCTGGACAAAATTTTTATGAAACCAGTGATTGCTGTGGGATAGCTTGGGTTATCCATGATAGTGTTTTATCGTAAAACCCCCCCCACAGATGAGTCAAAGCATTTGGCTTTCATCCCCTTCCACAGTGTTTCTGCATTTTGCATTTTTTGTTTGGTAAGAAATTTCTGCTTTAGCTCTGCTCCTTGGCAGTAGTCAGAATAGAATTATTTACCCATATGGTACTATGGTCAGGCTTAGAGTGATGGATAAATCAGGTTTGAGGTTTCTGTTAGAACGTGTTCCTGTAGTAATTTTGATAGTATGTTTCTTAAAACATATATAGTTATAACTTGAAAATGGTAGCCTGTTTATTTCAGTACCAAAAGTGACAACATTAAAATAAGGATGTAATCAAGCATTTTCAAATTAAGCACAATATCATTCAGCATGAATGGAAAAATTGTGATAGGAATCAGTATTTGGGCATACCATTGAAAAAGTTATTTGGCTGTTTTGTGATATAACTGGCAGTTTTATTCCTATGTATCCAGAATGCTGCTTAAGATGGGGGTCTCTCAATAGCTATGAAATCTCTTGTACAATGACCTGTCCTTAAAAGAGACTGCAAATGATAATTCTTTATGGTGCAAAATAATACACATGAATTTTGCAAAGGTTCAGACCATTGTTCAGGATTTCTAGAATTCAAAGCATATCGTTTCTTAATGCAAAGAATAAATGCTGATCCCATCATTGATAGTGTGGTGTGGACTGCGCTATTCTGGCTGTTGTTGAAACAGTGACAGCAAGACTGCTGCTTTACGTAAGCTAGACATACTATATATATACGTATACATATTCACACACACACACACACACACACAAACTCACACTCCTTATAGATTTTCTTCCATTTTTGTTTTGGAGAGCTAGTGTAGTAGTAGCCAAGTGTCAGGAATTGGAAGAACTCGCACTTCAGCTTATGGGCAGTTGCCTTACATACCTATAGATTTGAGAGAAGATATTAGGGATGCTGTGCTATTAATCTGGAAATTCCTGGGTAAGTTCATATTTGCCATGTCTGTAGGCAAAACTAGCCATTCTCCCTCACAGGCTCAGGCCCCTCACCTATTATGTGGGAGGTAATAGAATTTACTTAGACAGATTTGTATAAGGTTTATAATTAGGAGAGAGAGAGAGAGAGAGAATCTCACTATACAAATGTTAACTTGTAGTATTATTATCCTTATTTTGCTCTTTAGTATTTTCTTTCTTTTAATTTTGTATTTTGGTTTCCCATGAGATTCAGTTACAATTGCAGCTGCCAAGGGCATTGTTTATAAAGTGCAAATATTCAAGGATAAAATTTTCATCTCCTGATGCTCTTGTTTGGGAGAAGATTATAAGACTGAGAGATATTTTAGTTGTCATAACTTCACTACACAGACCTGCCACAATCAAATTATCCATATTAGACATCTAAACAAACCCTCTCCTGCCTTAATGTAAAAAACATTTAAAACCAGTGCTTCTAATTATTTTGCTGAAGAAAAAAGTAAGAACAAAGAAGTTTAACTGAGGAGCATGGAAAATTTAAACGACAATCATACACATATTTACATAAGAGTGTACCATGAGACGTCCTGAGGCCAATGTCATATGTAACCCTCAGAGATTTCCAAAGTTGTCACCAAACTGAAAATGTTAATATGACAGGAGAGAAAAATGAACTATTTTTAATTTTAATTAAATTTAAATGTAAATGACATTTAGTTTTTATCCTGGCTTCTATCCAGTAATGTTGGAGTATAGTTTTTAGACTGGAAATATGCCCATATCATGAGCTAAGTCAATATGTGATTAGTTAGTATGTTATATAAAACCCAGCCATTGTGTTTGTAAAACATGATTTATTATTTAATGTGCTGGGTCATTACAGACAAATGGGCTTTAATCAATAAACTGTGGTTAAACAGATCATGGCTTAGTACACATTATTTTAATCCAGGCAATGGGACTTGCTACTCAGTAGATCTACATAAGACAGACTTCGTTCTGTCAAAGTTTTGTTTTTCAGTTTAGTATCTAATATGTTGTTTCTAGTTTTTTATTCTGTTTTGTGGAAACAGACTGCTTTTGACCTGATTTTCTACTCAGAAAGTTCCTCCCAAGGGATATTAAGCACCCACTTCTTTGATAGATTAGAATCTGGCTCCACTTTTTAAAATCAATATTGTTGTATCATCTCTGTGTCTTTTTTTTAAAATTCAATAACTACATTTCTCATTTGTTTATTTAATAAATTTATATGCCCACCCATCTCATACGTATGACACTGGGCAGCTAACAATTAAAAATGAAATAAAAACAATCAAAATTTAAAAATAGCATAAACTAGCAGCCAAGAACACTCATAACATCTGACACTCAAATTAACCATGAGATGGACTCGCCCATACCTTCAGGGCCCCAGGCAAAGCCAGGTTTTTAATGCCTTGCAAAAGGCCAGCAGAGTTGGGGCAAGTCGGGGAGGGATGATATTCTAGAGGGTGGTGCCACAGCAGAAAAGGCTGTTTTCTGGGGTCCCGCCAGGTGGCAGGGACCCTCATCATTACTTTAGTCTGGATTCCTGTAAATCTTGTCAACGCCTAGTAGATACTTCTTGAAAAAGAAAGAATCAAGGATATAGAAGTCTTAAAAACTTTATTTACTTTGACAGATGTTTTATACTTTCTGTGATTATAATTCTCTTCATACAGTGTATGTTTAGCATAGTGTAGAAGGCACTATAAATGTTGGCAATGCAAGGCTTTACCACACTCATTTCCTAATACAATTTTTGCTGTGAAATGGAGCAAAACCTGTGGTTTCCTAGTGAGGTTATTAGTGTTAAAAGAAGTACAGTTAGTCCTCAGCCCATGTCCATTTGTTCAGCGACCATTCAGAGTTATGGTGGCACTAAATAAATGGGCGTACAACTGATCCTCGAAGTTCTGGCCATTGCAGTACCCCCGCCGTCACATGATTGCGATTTGGGTGCTTGGGTGCCCGGCACTTGGTTACAATGTTGCAGGGAGCCATGGTCACATGATCGCCATTTGCAACCTTCCCACAAACAAAGCTAATGGGAAACGGGCAGGGAAGGTTGCAAGTTGCTTCAGTAAGTCCCTCTCTCTTTTTCTTCCACCTGCAGCCCCACCATCCTGCCCACATAATGGCTTGCGCCAGCCGTCCCAGGCCCTCCCCTGGCCTCCCCTGATTCATGCATGCCCTGTGCCTGGACTCCCCCAACTTATGTGTGGCCTGTGCTGGCCCTCCCAGGGCCTCCCCCAGCCTCCCCCACCCCCCAACCACACACCTCCACTCCTCCGCCGCACCCCTTGCTCCTTACCTGGGGCTCCCACCTCCTCCCACTTAAAGACTCACTTAATGACTCTTGGGATTATGATGGCAACCAGGACTGCCAGGACTGTTGTTGTTAAACGATGCAGTCACATGATGCCGCACTTTATGGCCACATCACTTAGTGATGGCAGTCCCAGTCCCAATTGCTGTCATAACCTGAGGACTACCTCTAGTGAAGAAGGTAGGATGCTATTATCTGTTCTGGCTTTTCATGGTATAAATGGTGAATATCTTGCTTTAGAACTTGCTGAAAAAATTCTACATGGGGCATTCAACACTTATCATACTGTAACACTATTACCATGCCATTATTAACACCAATAACTGTAAAAATTTGGGATATATCTCTCCCTCTTTTGTCCTACAGTGTTATACCAGTTCTATTTCAGTTGTTTTGTAGGCTGATTATTATGATTCAGCTACTCACCCATGAACTAGACTAGCTTAAAGTATTGTTGAATAGTTGTATTAATGCCTTGTTGAAGAAAAGCTGGTGATGATTTAAGCACCTGCGGAAGTAATGTATATTCACTGATCAGTAAGTATTTACTAATAATTTAATTAAATCCTGATCAGATCATAAAGTTTAGTAATTCTGGAGAAGAGTTTCTAAAAACACAAGACACCCTTTATACTGAGTCAGGTCATTACTCAGGACTAGTTCCTGTCCCACTTGAAGATGGCAGGGAATGAATCTTTTCTCTAGCAGGCGTATGTCTACTGTTAATTTATGAGTTCTTTCTAACATTTTGTTTTGAATAATAATTGTTTGTGATAAGAAAATAATAATTGTTTGTGATAAGAAAGTAAGGCTGGGAGGGAGCAGAATAGAACAGAATCTTTATTGTGGTCAATGACCAATGATCATAAAACACTTGGATACATAAAATTAATATTGATCAGTTAGTTAGGTGAACAGATATGTTTGTCAGGCTACTGCACATCTTACATCTTACATGACATAATTTGGCCACACTTAAAGAGGTAGAATAATTTGAATCTGACAGTAAGAGATTTAAATACAACTGATCAGAGTGACCAGGCTATTTAATTAGGTGTGGAATTAGCAGCTCACAGCGAGTATCAGCATAAAATGGACAGTACAGTAAGGCATGTTTGATGATACATATGGCTCCTTTTCCACATGGGCAGAGTCTGGATTCGAATGGAATCCCTTTGTATCTCCTTTCTAAAACCACTGACTGAAGTGTGTTAAACTGTGCTAGGCTTAGGGCCCTCCTTAGTTTAGGAACAGTGATTGTGGGAGGGAATATTTGTTATACTAAATTGCTAAGCCTTTACATGGGATTATTATAATTTGCGTAATATTGTGTCTAAGCCACATACATAAGTTTATTAAATATATACTTGCCAAGAGAAAGTATTTTTTAAAAATAACTTTATTAAATTTTAAAATAGAAACAATAAATTTTAAAATAGAAACAATAAAAACTAACACTAATATTAATATTAAAGGAAGAAAAGAAGAAAAAGAAAAATTAGAAAAAAGAACAACCAAGGTCAAAAGTGTGAAGAAACAAAGAAAGAAAAAGAAAGATAAAGTTCAGCACTGTTGTAAGTTTGAACAGTTGCTGATCGAGTGGTTGTAACCCAAGGACTACCTGTAAAAGGCAGTGTGTGATTTGGAGCATGCATGGGTGTGAATCTAGGATCTGTTCAGAACAGCTTAAACCAGGTGTGTCCTTCCTGGGCTTGGCAGTTGCCCTCTACACCTGATAGCTGACCTTGGAAAAATATTGTTCAGTTTAAGATGCTCCCAAGAAGTACTATGTGCATACCCACAAACACTCCAGATCAAATTTTGCCCTTTGAATTCAGATCAGTGCACAGATTACTGTACAGTTGAGTGAGATTTGAGGTTTGAATTAATAAATAGTGGATATTATTAACAAACTACTGCATCTAGAAATACAGCTTTTTTCGGTAACCTATAAAGTATCATTTGTGAACTGATCATAGAACATGTGCATTTTTTGTAACTCATACGAACTGATTTTGAATACAAAACAGCTAACACAGAGTGTGCTCGTTTTAATAGCTTGTTGGCAAGGAACCATGACTTGCAAAATGATTTCTCCTGCTTTTCTGTTGAGTAAACTGGTCAGACTAGTTACAAATCAAAGTGCTGGCTGTTGCCTAAAAATCCCAGTCTGACATGCAATCCTTCTGCCCGCGCTCTCCTGAAATGCAACATTATTGTGGCGTGTGGATGTGTGTTCTTGGAGAAATGAATGAAAAGCTGGGAGTGTACCTCTAGAGTGTGTACTCCCAGTAAGGTAACACAATGACATCCCACCTGCCCAGCTAAAGCAAGCAGGCACCTATTCCAAGCAGCAGCTATTGTATATAGAAAGATGCTGAAGGTAGATAATCACTTTAGTGACAATGGCAAAAGCATTTCATGCCAGGAGAAGACAATAGTAAACCATTCCCATGTTAACTCAGAAAACCATATGGACAGATAAAATAAAGCGATTGCTGATACAGTGCTGGATGATAGGTCCTTCAGGTTGGATGGCACTCAACATGCTACTGAGGAAGAGCTGAGGATTAGCATAGTCACTAATGGTGACTATGATCTCGCTAGAGGAAAGCTATATGTTGTCCTGTAGAAAACAAAATCCAAAGCTGCAAAAATAGAATTACAATGGGAAGATGGGATATGAGAAGGATCAACATGATTAAGTTAAACACAATGAAAGATGAAATGAATTGATGTTTTAGGCATCGGCAAATTAAAATGGACTGGAATTTGACACTTTCAGTCAGATTATACTGCTTACTATTCAGGACATGAAAAATGAAGAAGAAATGGTGTTGCTCCAACCATTGATGCAGAAGAGGAGGACCTTGATGAGTTTTGTAGTCAAGTTTGATTTGAAGATGACAGAACATGGAAATGAGATGTGCAGCTTGTGGTTGGAGCTTGAATTGCCAATGTTGCAAATAATAAGTAGGAAAATGTAGTTGGACTGTATGGCCTAGAAACTGAAAGGAAACAGGAAAACAACTTACACATTTCTGATAAACCAATGACGTCCTCATTGCTAGCACATTCTTCAGAAAACCAAAACAACACATGTAAACATGGACATCACCAGATAGAGCACCCAGAAATCAGGTTTACTGTATTACTAGTATGAGGAAGTGGAAGAGGTAAGTGTTAACAGCAAAGGTGTGGCAAAGGGCTGGCTGTAGAACAGATCATGAACTGCTCATGTGCAAATTCCAAGCCAAGCTAAAGCAAAAGAACAAAGCCAACCAGTTATCAATACAATCTTGAGATACACCAACTGTTGTCAAAGAGAACATCAGGAATTGCTTTGAAGTCCTGAACTTCATTGATAGGGAACCAGAGGAACTATGGAATGAAATCAAAGACATTTTTAAGGATGAATGTAAAATGAGATTTTCAAAAAACAGAAGAAAGCAAACAGACAGACAGTGGATATTGCCCAGAGGAGAAGACAAGCCAAAGGAAGCAAGACACGATTTCAGGAAAGAACTTAAAGGATTTCAAAAACCTGTTAAAAGAGACAAGAAACAGTAAACACATTGAAAATGAAAACAGACACAGCAAAATAAGGAAAGTCTTCCAAAAGTTCTCCTAACTCAGGAGATTCCAACCTTGAACTGGTACGTTAAGAGACACCAATGGATAGATAGTAACTGAGTCAAAAAAGATCCAACAAAGGAGGACTATGCTGAAATTCTATACAGTAGAGATATCAACATCCAAGATATCTTAGACAATATTCCCTACTTATTTTTACCAGGGAATGCTTGGAAGAATGGATGCACCAGAAAAGTTTCAAATTATTTCCTTCCCTGTTTGTAATACTGATTGTAAATGATTTTTGGTTATTTGTAGTTCTTTTGGTTAGAATAAAAACAGAAGAGTTTATACTGATTATAGTGTGCAGAGGTCCAGATTTAAAGGGCAAAAAGTGATTTGGAGCACACATGGGCATATATGTAGCCCCTGTCAGGTACACCTTAAATCAGATGCATCTTTTCCTAAGATCCCAAGATCCATGCATACTCAGAATCACATTTTGCTCTTTGAATACAGATTCTTCTACAGCCATAGTACTGATAGGGAAAGTATATATAAATCAAAAGGGTTCCAGAGGAATGGAAGGTTTGTCAAGTTGCTTTTCCACAAATTTTGGCATGGAGCATAAATATCCAGCAGACCCATGTGGCTTACTTCATTATGCAGCCATCAATATGAGCTCCAATGAGCTTGCTGTCCTCTGCAAAACATATCCTGATCTGAAAAATACACTTAATGATTCTTATTATATAAATGATGACAACAGGGAACAATATCTGGCTGAACTTTGCTGATCCTAAAAAGCTAAGCAGAGTTGAACTAGCTGTGTACATGGATAGACCACTTGGAAATCCAAAAGCTTTATTAGTTTGAGAAGTTGGGAAAAAATAGCAGACAAAGGCAGTGGCAAACCACTTCCATATTGCTGTCAAGAAGACTACATGGATGTATTTATGTAGTCACTGGGAATTACCGTATTTTTCCAACTATAAGACGATACTTTTTTCTAAAATCATTACCCTAAAAATTGAAGGGCGTCTTATTCAAGGAAATCAGCCAAGGAGAGAACCTCGTGGTTGCAAAACTGCCCATACTTTGTTTCTGCAAAGAGGCTTCCTCCTATTGCTAGCCTCCAATCACGAGTGAAATAGCTTGTCTCCCAAACAGACTTCCTCCAATCACGAGCCTTATGTAACTGATGTCAGCTGATGCTGAACAAACCAATTAGAGGAAGGCTGTTTGCAGAGACAAGCTATGGGCAGTTTCACTCGTGCTTGAATGTAATCAGTTATGCAAAAGAGCCTGGAAATAGAGCTGCAGAGAGACGGTTTGGACCTCCTCCCACTGAGTGTAGCAGGTAAATGTTAACTAATTACTAAATAAAAATGTGTTCTGCACTATCTTTAAAATATTGATTTCTTAATTTTGGGTTGGAAAAGTGGGGGTCGTCTTGTACATTTGTTGTTGTTGTTCAGTCGTTAAGTCATGTCCGACTCTTCGTGACCCCATGAACCATATTGCGCCAGGCCTTCCTATCTTTC
This sequence comes from Liasis olivaceus, assembly GCA_030867105.1. Classification (NCBI taxonomy): domain Eukaryota; kingdom Metazoa; phylum Chordata; class Lepidosauria; order Squamata; family Pythonidae; genus Liasis; species Liasis olivaceus. Next base: position 198,951,186 of record CM061348.1, read on the forward strand.
ACTGCCTCCCTGAGTTTGCTCAGTTTCATGCTCACGTCTTGTACATGGGGGTGTCTTATTGACGGAAAAATATGGTAAGCCTGACTCAAGAGAATTTATACTTTATTTTATTCATGCAAAAGGATGTAACCTTTGTTATAAGAGATGCACTTAATCAGAAATTAGAAATCAAGCAGAGGCATAAATATTCTTGTTCAGATAGGCAACCTGCTTCAGTTTATATGATCTGTTCCCTCCAGTGTGGCAGCAAAAAGATCAGAAACTTCCATTTTTTTTTTTTTTTAATGTAATAGTAGTTTCTCAAGATGTTCACATTTGGATAAATTTGGTTAGATTTATCATTTAGGAAAACAAGTGAACTTCAGATTGTGGATTATGGTTAGCTTGTTCCCTAATTATTTAGTTTAAGTACATTTTCTGATTTAAACATAACAGTTTTCAACAGTTAATTGAAGAAAGATTTTTTTAAAAAAAGTTCTACTCATGTCTTACTAGTTATACTGAAGAATAAGGGATCAAGGAACCATATAAGCTGAGAATCATCTACATAGATCATCTAAGCAGCAGCACCTCACTGCTGTGGCTGATTTTAGAAACCTGAGCAGGACTGGACCTAGTTAATATTTGAAAATGTCACCAGGAAATACCAAATCAGTATTTCTAGGAATATTCTGGAAATAAATAATGGCAAACCATCATCTGTATTGTTGCCAGGATGATTCCATGAATATTTCCATAGAGTCACCAGGATTTGAGCTTGACTCATAAGGAGATTTTACCTTTTCTGTTGTGTACATCACATTAAAGTGCTAATGATAGCAGCTTTTATGTCTAAATTAAATATGCAAGCATTTTAGGTAGTGCCAAATCATTTATGCACAATGGTCTCTGAATGAGGGTGTACAAAAACAAGTAATATCTTATGCAGTGTTTCTATATTTAGAGGAGCTATCTCCTGGTAGTCAAACCAATTAGTATGCAATCCCACTTTTCATTTCTTGTGCATATATAGTTTGCAATGTTACTTATAAGTGGATCATATGTTATTTGCTTTGTGCAGTTGCAACCATGGAGATATTCTCTGTGTAATGCAAGTTACTGTATTAAAATATACATGCAATAAACCAGGTTCAAAAATATATTAAGAACTAAGATTTTAATGGGATGCTTTGTTTAATTTTGCTCTTGAGACCTTGTCTAGTAGTTCCAGTACTGAAAGCAGTGGAAGAGGCTATAGAACGTGCAACTCACATGAAGAGATTTCTTCCAGTTTATGTAACTGCCAGTCAAAGCTTTGTGGTGACATGGTGTGCCTCATTGAGTGAATCATAGCTGCCTTATTAAAAAATATCAATATCATGATCTTAAAAAAATCTAAGAGCAACAAAAATACTTACGGATGAAATTATCTGTGAATGCAAGGCCCCTGTGATATAGAAAAAAAATAAGATTTGCTGTTTTATAGACATTAAGCTGTGGTTGAGTATTTTAAAACATATTCAGATATCGTTGATACAGATATAGAGCCCAATAATCTCACCTATGATTTTCAAAAACATTGTGACAATTCAGGGATTGAGTAGGATAGACTGCAACAACTCTGTGTTTTATGTTTCAGAAACGGATATCCTGGTACCTTTTGTGTGATTTCCAATTGATAAGGGTCAGCCTGAACATATGAGAATCCAGACCCAAGGCTTGTACTTCTGAAGGAGGAGAGACTCCTATCCAGAGCTTTTTTTTTCCTTCTTAAGTGTCAGAGAAACAAGTCTTGGGTTTGGACTAGGTGACTTATAAGATTTCTTCCCACTCATACATTTTTGATTCTGTGTATACCCAGGAGTATGGCCTGTGGGTAGGGTCATACCTCAAGCTGGGAAAATCATTCTGGGATGGAATTTCTGTAAATAGTTTGGGTTTAGGCAAGCATGGGCATAACTTTTAGAGGACTGCTTGAGTAAGAAACAAATACAAGCCTGGTTCTATCACAGCTTGTTTTTGGCTGATAATGGCTGGTGCAGAAAATACAAACTCTGTTATAGAAAATTGAACAGAAAAATCTCAGCCTCACCCAGCTGTGATACTACATACATTTTGCATAATAGCTTCGCCTATAGTAGTTCTCAGTCCTGCACCCCTCAAAATGTTAGCACAGCTAGTTCCTGACTGTGATCTTGTATATATTTTCTTAAGAATAAGCCTTAAGGAGTTCAGTAGGGCTTGTTTCCAGTAGAAACTTTTAGGATTCTAATATTACTATTTCAACATTGCTTGCATTCTGTCTATATCATACCCTCACACATTTGAACTTGAACATATGCTGTTGAAAGGTTATATAAGTGTTCAATAGAGTTTCTGAGTATTTTTTAAATACTAAGTTATAAATATACAGTACAAAACAAGTGTTAGATTTTCACAGTTTGGAAGGGCTATGATTACATCTTTTTATTTTTTTTAAGTTAAAAGTTTCTGCTAGTGTTGTCTGCCTTGAGATTTTAGCATTCTGAATTCTTAGACTGTCTTATTAGTGCAAATTGACTGGTATTTTGAATAGAAGCTTGTAGCTATTGAGAAGCAGAATAAAAGGGGGTTCATTCAGTTCAGATTTTTTTTTTTGTTCATAACATTTCACAATAGAAGGGCATTCATTATTCTAATTGACTTTTTCCAATTAGGTAGCTCTGCAAAACTGTTTCCCTGCCTCCAAAAGCAATACTTCTGCTAATGTGTGCCTATTGTTATGGACATAGGTATTTAGTTAGGCTTCTTTCTGTTAGACTTAGCTGGCAATTTCTTGTGGCTAGCAGAAAGTTAATCATCAATTTATCTTTCAATCCTTTTTTTCCTTGGAAATTCTGCACCAGGTGGGCTGACATCATAAAGCATCTTCTTCTCCATGCATACACACCCCTTTGTTGATTATTTTCCTTCACATAGGAAGGCACATATCTTCAGCAACCTGAAATTGCCTAAATCCACTTTACTTGCTAGCCATATTCTCTCTCCTTCTTTGATCCAACATGACCCCTCCTGCGAGCTTCTTAGATGATTTTTGTTTCCTTCCCCTCTCTTGAGAGCTGTATGTGTGTGAAAACTGTTTTCTCCCATTTCCTTCCCATCCTCAGGTTATCAGCTGTAAATATAGTTGCGTGTCTGGGAGATTATGTGACATGTTGACAGACAGTGTTACTCTGCTCCATTCTGTCACACACATGGTAACTGGCATTATCATTGCCTTTATTTTCTGAAATTGATGAACAGGAGTTCAAATCTGCATGGGGAGTTCAGTCCAGAAAACTTAGCAGTCTATTTGCCTGTAATTGCAAATGTCTTTGTACATATTCATTGTCAAATAAATAAATAAAAGATTTTAAAGTTTACTTTATGAAGTAGTAATGCAAATGGAAAATTGAAGTAGCAGTATCAAAATATAACTTCATATTTTTATTAAAAGACATGTACAGATTTTGAAAGAAAAAGAAAGTTACACAAGCTCAGATTGTCATCTTGTTCATCACTCCAAAAGTATCAACAATATTCCATTTAACTTCACTTCTTCTGGAAAAGAAATAATATTTGCAATTTTCATTATGTTCACAATATACTAGACAGCTACATTACAAAACAAATGTAAGATTTCCAAGGACATCTCACAAGGGAGGAACATTACTGCCTGGGGAATGTTATAGTAGTTAACATATTATTGCACAGCCCCTGAGAACTTCTATATAACTTAGAATGAATAATAGGTATATAAAACTGACTGCCTTTGTTAATATTTTCATATGGGCAGGTATTAATTTTCATTATCAGCAGTGAGCAAACAAACTTCCCTACAACAGTTTTCTGTGTTTAATGTAAACTACCTTATATCCAACTCTCCCGTTGAGTGTAGAAACATCAAACATTAGTTAGATGGGTAGGAATGAAATTTCATTTATGGATGCTGTAAAGTCTATTGGTTCCTATACATGTGTGCAGTACATTCCCTTGGGTGAATTTCGTGGCATCAGTATAAAGTCAGGTTACATGAAAACAAAAGAATGTTCACACAAGAACAAATTTTCTTGTGGTTAAACTGTGTTTTTCTCTTCAAGTGCTGGGGCTTTGATTTTCGTGCTTGTGTTGCATGAGTTCAGAAATAATTCCCTTCTCTACTTTGGAATGGGAATTCTACACAAATAAAACAGGATCCTACTTTTTCTAGGCTGATGTCAGAGTGGCCCAGGAAAAACAAAATTAGACTTGGAGTTGGAAAAGATAACTCAGTATTTATTGTGTGCTTTAAGCACTTTCACAAGCACAAAGCTAAAATAGATCCAGGCCTATTCTAGATCTTTGGATAGATTTCCTCCAAATCTTGAAGCAAGGAAAAGGATTTTTATGAAGAAGCTTTGGTGCTTATAATCCCACCAATGGCATATCTGAGTATTTTAAAGTGTAATCTAAATGGTAGACCACCCCATAGTGGTCACTGTTACTGTGAGAGATGGATTACTTTGGAGATATCTTGACTTGGGAGGAATGGGGAGTAATCCACATGTCCTAAATTTCCTTCACACATTTTAATAAACATATTTAACTGAATACAATAATGAAACAGATGAAGAGAGAGAGAAAAAATACTTCATACTAGATATTTTGGAAGCTTGTTGGGGATAGCATCAAACAATCATGAAGCTGTCATTAGAATGAAGTCCTTTTAGTTTTGTGGGGCTGTCTCGACAAATGAATTGGTACTCTTTTTATTATAAAGTTCTGTTTTGATGTGCCAAAATATAATTGTTAATTTCTGAGGACTGAGAAACATTTACTATAATTTGTATCTCTGCAAATTTAGCACAAAGAAATATTTCTGTCTTACTCTATAGGCATGCCTTCAGTCAAGCTGAACACACAAAATCTCACTGTTGTTGAAGGAAAAAGTACCACTTTGTACTGTGAAGCTACAGGAAGTCCATCACCAACTATAACTTGGGTTTTCAATAATATTGTTTCAAAACATGAGGTAAGATTTTAATATTAAAATATATTTATTTGCCAAGGCAGAACTCAAGTTGAGCAAGTATTAATTCGTCTTGACTAGCCTTCATTTCTGCTGAAGCTCACTTCTAATGCAGAATACGTGTACATTTAGGCAAGAATATAGAAATTCATTAGTTTGATACATGCAGGAGCTGTTCAGATACCAATTCAGATATGTTAAAGACTACTAAAAATAATCCTTTTCACTCCTTTAACCCAGTCCCAAGTTCTCTCTGAGATAAAAATCCAAATTGCAGAAAAGCAGGGGACGTCTGCAGTGGGAGACAAGTGGGGAAATATGTGCCTCAAGTATTAGAGTCAGACTTTATGATAGAAGTACAAAATTGCTCTGTTTGACATTTGCCATCCTTTTGCCATCATTGTGGCATGTTGGAGATGACTGTGCACACATGATACTAGTTTAACCAACAATAAGTATTTTGAATTAAAAAATCAGGGAGATAAACAGTACTAGCAAACATTCCTTTCCAACCCTGTCAATAATAACTCTTTAGTATTATTAGGAGTATCTATACAATTATAGCCTGAACTACAGATTAGTATGGGTGGGCTTGTGATAACCTTTTCTTTATATGCTTGGAGATACATCTTCTGGTTGTTTCATTTTGCTCTGCCTTGTAAAAGAATACCTTTAGTTTGCTAGTCCTCCTTCTGTAGCAGGTGCAAGACCACACTCTCTTTGGACAAGGGGAAGAGACTATAAAGCCAAAGCATTTGGCAGCTACTGACTCAAAGTATGTCTTGCACTTTAATGGAGAGGCTTCCAAAGCTTCCTTTTCTACTTGCCTTTCCTGGTAGTTTTTATTGCTTTTTCTGACAAAAAAAGACCCCAAAATTTCCATTGTCCAACAGTTTAAAAAATTCTGTTTGAACCTATATAAGGAACATTCCATACACTTTGATTGTACATTCCAAAATGCAAAGGTTATACCATTTGGGGACCTGTTACAGAAGTGCTGACATAACAAAGGGTGCAAGTGAAGGGCAAAAAATTAGACCAGATGAATCACCAAAAATAGTGTGTTTGTGTGCTGCTGGTGGTGGGGGAGATCAAGGGTATTACCAATCATTTTAGCTTAGTCCCATGAGTAAAGGGAGTATATGAGTCTCTAAAATACTCATTCTTGTTTTCCTTGAAAAAAGGGAAGCAGTATAGAGCATACAGATTTTTTTTGTCATTCTAAAAATGGTAAATCTACAACTCCCTTCATTCCATATATCCTAAACAGTAAGCCTGTCACCTGAAGAATGGTATGCAGAATCAGAAACTAGAATACTGTATAACCTTTTGACAAACACTATTATTGTTTATTTTATTCATTTCTGACCTATCACATTTGTGAAATACTCTGGAAGGTCAAAAGCAAAAAAGAAATTCCAGTAAAAGACTTGACTAGCAAATAAAATAAATTAAAAACCTATTGTGGCATTCCCAATCATTTTGGGCCAAAAGCATATGGAAGAGGGCTCATTTCATTTTCTTTAAGAATATAAGGAAGGTTGGGACTGGATCTAACTATGGGGATGAGTGGGAAGAGAGAATTGGCCATGGAAAGCTACTGGCAACCAGGGCAGCCCATTTAAAATAGGTGTCATTCTGCAGTGGTGGCATTGTCCTGCCAACAGTCTTGGCACTGCATTTTATACCAGTCCATACAGACTACATTGTAGTAGTCCAACAAATGGAGATGAGTTAATATCATCAGGGTTTCCGTGGTCCAGATAGGATTGTAACTGACATACCAACCAAAGTTAGGCAAAGGTCCCTCGGCCACAGTTTCCACTTGCTGAGAATCCAGGAGGACTTCCAAGTCCTGAACCACCTTGTCTGTGGGGAGCACATCTGCATCCAGAAAAATTACTGTAACCAATATTGATAGGATAGTCTCTGTTTATTGATGAACAGCAACTCCATCTTGGAGAGATTTAAGTTCAACTTGTGTCATCCCATGAACCTCCAGGCCCATGGTTCCAGACTTCCACTGCATCTCCAGGTGACAATGTATAATTGGGTATCATCAGGATATTGATTACACCTCTTTCTGAACTTTCTGAATGTTTAGATGACCTCTCCCAGCAGTTTCTCATAGCTGTTAAATATTATAACAGAGGGCCCTGAGCCCTAAGAGGTCCACACTAGAGAACCCAAGAATTTGAGGGTGTCTCCAGTGTCCCACTGACCTACCATTCTCACTCAGGAGCCAAACCAGTGTAAGACAGCACCCTCAATGACTGTCCTTGCAGGCAGCATAGAAAATTACCATAGTCAATTGTACTGAATGCCACCTGGAAGTCCAATAGGTGCAGCACTTCCCTCATCTGTGATTATTATTCACCAGAGTGACCAGTACCATTTCTTTCCCATTCTGGGTCTGAATTGTGACTGAGAAGGATCTAGAAAATTTCTTCTAGGATCCTCTGTTGCTGGTTTTAAACAACTTTCTCAATAACCTTCCCTAAAATGGTCAGGTTAGAAACCGGGTGAAAGTTATCAAGGACATTTGGGTCCAGACAGAGCTTTTTCAGAAGAGAGTGCACAACTGCCTGCTTCAGAATGAGTGGCCTTATACCTTCCTTCAAGGAAGTGTTAATTGATTTTCTCCTGAAATCAACTGGGTGCCTTCCCTTGCTTCTTAAGGAGTTAGGAAGGGCATGAAACAAGCCCGCTGGCAGGGGAGTTCAAACTACCAAGACCTCTTTCTACTTCCTTGGATTCTACAAGCCCATGTTACCACACAAGATGCCACACCACCTTGTTTACCACAGTGGACTCTGTCCAACTGCCATCCAACCTAGACTGGACATAATAGACTATCTGCAAAAAATCCACAAAATCATGCAGTGTGTGTGCAAGTGCTTGTTCCACCCATATTAGTAGTGAATAAAGTTTTTTAAAGTGTTTGTATGTAAATTAGTTAAATACATTTGTTAGCATTAATAGTATGCAGAAGATCATACTAGGTTTTCAGCAGAACTCCTCCTAATCTGTGTATTTCTTTGTGTTCCTTCTAGAGTGATACATATAAGAATCCAGCTTCTCTTACTATAAAGAATGTCTCATCAAGTGACAGTGGTGTACAGATTTACTGTATAGCAGAAAACAGTGTGGGTGAAGACCAAGCTTCTGTCGACCTCACCGTGTTCTGTATGTAAATAGCATTATATAAAATTTTCATGCAGAAAATCGTAGCCTAATGAAAAAAGTGAGAACTAAATTTTTGGAATTTATGCTAAACTTTTCCCAGAAAGACAGATAATTTATAAAATGAATATTTGCAAAAAGTGAATTAGATTGAGAATTGTATCCTTTTCTTTTCTGACAGTCATCGATGACTTATAGCCATAATTATCATGCCAGCACACTAATGAAATTCTTCCTTTGAATTTGCTATACTGTTCAGTGTATTTATTACTATATCAGCCACTGAGCAAGGATCTGGGAAATGCCAACAGTAAACAAATAATAATACGCTATAGTCTCTAGAAGGATGTCCCAGTCAATATTAGATTATTTATATTGTGGTCTAAGATAGTCCTCTTATATTGTCCTTTATATTGTCTTCTAAGATAGTCTGTCCTTAAAGGAGATGCAGTTTCTAATACTGCCTCCTACCAACTGCTGAAATTTGCTTGGCAATTCTTACTGTTGATAGTGACCTTAAAAAAGGAATATGAATTGGAGGGTTGCTGAGACTCCATCAGGAGGCATTCTGGCAAAGCAGATGCACAGCCCTCCTGGTTCTCATAAAAGCCTCCAAATCTACTCCCACCATAGCCCATCAGTATGGCAGTCGACAGAGATGGTATGAGTCTATTCTAGCAACTTTTCTTCTAGATAATTATTTTATTATTATACCCAAACAAACTTATTTTCAAATTTTGTTCATTTTGCCTTTCTGCTTGTACCTTAGCTTTTTTTGAACAAGCTGACTGATTGACAAAGAAGAGAATACATGAAATACTCAGGTTATTTTTCATTGTTCTCATTATAGTTGCACCAAATATCACATTTCTTGAAATACCATATTCAGACCATCACTGGTGCATTCCATTCAGTGTGAGGGGAAATCCACAACCTGTCTTGACATGGCTGCACGATGGGGTTAAACTGAATGAATCAGATTATATCTGGACCAAAATACATGTTACCAATCGGACAGAATATCATGGCTGCCTTCAGCTGGACAATCCTACTCATGTCAACAATGGCAATTATACCTTGGTGGCACAGAATCAATATGGAAAAGATGAAGCCAACATCTCTGCTTATTTTATGGAAGATCCTGGAGGTAGTAAGTAATAATATTATTAGAATATTATTGAAGCATTAAGTAGTGCTTTTTTTCATAATGGAAGGATTAGGTTTGATGAGGTCACTGAAAATTAAGCACTTTTTTACATTCATCTATTCACTTGAAAAATTATTTTAGTCCCTTGAACTATTAAGCTAAAAGGTCAGATGATTAAAAAGCTAAAAAGAAAAGATATGCCAATATGATATAGTCTTCCTCTGACTAAAGCAAAGTAGCCTTAACTTTCCATGATGGCTTGAAGTATCTCTGCTTAGGATCTTTAGCCAATAATTGATATTCTTATATGGTTAAATTCATTATAAAAATAATATTTTCCTGTTTTCTACATTGCAGTATACAATTAAAAATACATTACTGCCACTGAAGGGAGCATTTTCCATCCATTTGCTTGCTTAACTTTTACTTTCTTTTTGCCATCAGTCACTAGAGACTACTTATGGTAACTGATTAGATCAGATGGATTTAGCATAATTTCCTCAATGTGAAATTACTGTTTTCCTTTGAATAAAAACAATTAACTCCTGTTTTCAGATACACTTACAGCTAATTAGAGCTTAATTTCTTACATTTACCTGTGATTTTAATTAAATGTGATTTAAGTCATATCATCTTTCTTTTTTATCACTAGTGTTAGCAAAGTTATTAATTATAGGAAACTCTAAGAATGCTGGGATTTTTTGTTTCTTCTGTGATGAATGGATCACATAAATGCAATCATAGTGGTGGAATGATCTATAAATTTGTGATATGTATCGGAACACTTTAGAAGAGAAACTTGGCAGATTAATTGGCTAGAACTTGCCTGCCTATGGGCTAAAGTGGCTGGGGCATGATGGGAATTATATCCAATACATTTGAACAAAACCAGGTTGGGGAATGCTAGATAAGATTCTTTCCTCCCCTCAAGAAAAAAAATGCAGTGCATAAAGGGGAAAGAAATAAAGTGGATTGTATGAGGACAGAACTGAGGGAGTGCTAACAGTCTTGTTGTCTTTATCTTGTAACTTATAAGAGTAGGGTAGTACTTAATGCCTAATGCTAAAACTCTATCCTGGGAAAGAAGACTAATCTAAATGATTCCTGTAATTTATTAATGGCTTTATTCCTCAACTTAATATATCATTGACTTTAACAAAATCTCCTTTATAGTTCTTGAGTATAACTGAGCTTGAATATTGTTGATTAAGGGATAGGAGCTGGGGGCTGGTGCCCAACACCTCTCCTTCTTCTGCAGTTCTTAGTACACCATATCCTACTGGCCTCCCTGTCCTGATTTTCTTAGCATTTTCTTCTCCCCCACACCTCTTAGCTGCAGTTACTGCTGAACTCCTAGCATGCCATATCTAACCAGGCTCCCAACTCTGACATGCAAGTACCTTTCTTTCACTACCTCTCTTGATTCCCTTCACTTGTCCACGTTCTTCCCCACAGCCACTTCTGCCAGATCAAAAGAGCTGTATTTTCATAAGGTCATAGAGTTTCATGGACGAAGGACTCCAGATAGGTGAAACTAGCTCTTGTCTGCCTGGAGTAGTTTATACATGGAATATTTTGCATATCCTTAGTAGGAAAGTACAGAATATTAGTTCAAATTTTGCAAAGCCATGCTCTCCGTTCCCTTTATTATTCTTTTCAGGCATACTAATACATTTTTGGATCTGGATCTTGTACAGAAAAGAATGGCATCTTGGGGTAGTTGTCAAATACTTGAAATTCTGGAAGCTTGCTTGTGCAAGCATGTGGTAGTTTGGGAATCAGCTAGTTAAGGTCTGCCTAAACTGTGTTCCCAACAGTGTACTCCACTGTGTGCTCTAAATCATATTTTGTCCTTCGAATCTAGATGTCTTCATTGTCCTACAAAGCAGCCCTACAACTCTTCCTATGCTACAAAGCTTTGCTTAAAGTGCGGGAGAGAGGCCTGAAAGGTGCAGGTAAACTTGTACCCAGTGGCCTCACTCATTTTAACAAGAGTTTTAACAAGAGAAATGTGCTGCTCTTTTAGGCTCTGACCTAAATTTAGTATGCCAAAAACTAAAATTCCTCCTTTTTTTTTTTTGGTTATGTAGTTTGATTATCAGCATTCTAAAAAGGACATTAAAATAAACAGTATTTGTCCACCTTTTCCCATTATGTAAATAAAGATAAATGTGAAAAGATAAAATCTGCTCTGATTACATTCAACGCTTTTGTTGCTATTTAAGATGAATACAAATCATTCTTGGAACCTTAGCATGGCTATTGTTTCTTTGCATTGTCATTGTAAATTGTACATTCTGCACAATGAAACATGACAAGTAGACCCACACCCTGGTATTATATTCATTTCCATGCCTACGTGCCAGCATTAAATGTTATTGGATGTTTAATGAGCAGGAATATGCTCCTTGAGATCAGAATTGATTTTATGTCATTATATAACAGACAAATATTTGAATAAGAGTGTGATCTTATACTTGTATACTCAGAGGTCAGTTTCACTGAGTTGTGAGGCATATTCTCACTAAACCTTGTAAAGTGTGTACAGAATTGCAGATTTAAAAGATATAAGTTTAATTTATCTACCTTGTATTTTTAAGTACAATTATCATAATCAAACTCAGAAGATCAGTTTCATCTTAAAGATGAAAACAGTTATAATGTTTTCTGTAAGAATCTGAACTAAACGACAGGTAATTATTCTAATGTCTGCTATGTAAATTTATCAATAGGTATGCATAATATTTAGTAACAGTATTCTGTCTGACATAGTCTACTGTTGCATTCTACTATGACTAAGAGAAATGGTTAGAACTATGCAGTTATAAAAATAGGACTATTAAGCAAATAAGAGAGACTTTTATTGTCAGTGGTTTATGGGGCACAGTAAACAAGCTACAATCAGCCATTTTATTGGAAGAGCCTGCGGAAAATTGTACAACCAGCCCTAAGTAGAGTAGTGCAGCATAGGAAAGGAATTTATTTCATCCTTCTCCATTGTGTGGGAGGGTTCAGTGGGGAAAGAAGTTAATTTCTAATTCCCCCTGCTATTCCCAGACCTTTCAGCTGCACATACAACTTTTTTTTTCAAGAATGTGTTGGCTTCATTTTGCTTTTTAACTGTATTTCAAACCATTTTTAGAATGTTCTGACTGGTATGAGGTTGCACCTGTTCGCTCAATTTTTTGTACAAGGCTATCAATTTGCTGTTAGAGAATAATAATACATTTCAAACTACAAAAAGGATGACTTTTCCATTATTAATATTTAAACCAGTTAGTCTTGGAGACAAGTTCATTATCCAGATAATTTGTTAATAAAAAATGTGTACCTAAAAACTGTAGAGAAGATAATTTTCTTTTTTGGTCTGGGCACAAACTTTTGAGGTTAAGTTTGGCTTCAGTTCTTATTCAGAGCAGGCAGTATTATTTTTTATTATGATGATACTGAAATTGTTCCAAAATTTCTAAATAAGTAATAGAGGATTAGGATACCAAATTGCTTCTAAAGTAGGAGAGACAAAATGGGTTTTGGAACATATGGGAAAAGTCAAACACTTGCTATATTTCTCTCTCTCTCTCTCTTTTTTAATATGGCTACTGTTGGTAAAGTCAAATAATTTTAGTGATAGCTACAACTAACAATAAAATCACCAGTTTTAAATTTGGAGTAAGTCAAAAATGAAAAGATCATCTCGATGTGGATTCCTCACTGGAATGTGTTTCATGTTGCCTTTGGGACCCTTCCCCAGCTCATGTTGGAGGACTAGTGTACAGGTGTACAAGTCAGTAGATGATAGAAATCTCCTAATGGAATTGGTGTGCACTGGCCTTTATGCAGTGTTTCTCCTATTTGAAAAAGTGATATAATAGAGACTTTTATTAAATATTCTGGAATATTATATTAAATAATCTAGAATATTAAAGACTTCACTAGCACCAAAGAAATGATGTCCTTTAAAAACTGAGTTCTCAGTTTCTGCAAAAGCTTCTAGATCTGTTTCTTTCCCAAGGAAGGCAAGACACCATAAAAATAGTCATCAGAAGAAGTCAGTTCAAGTAAATTTAAGTCTTCCTTTCAGGCACTGTGTGGATATCAGGCCACTTTTTTTCTGAAAAAGCTTGTAGGGCCTCTCCCTTCAAATCCCAAGACCAGGTGGGACAGGTCTTACAGGTAGGCACTTTAGTGTCTCATGAGTAAGCTCACAGAGCTCTTCCTCCACAGAGCAATACCTGGAATGCTGGTTTCCAACCCCAGATGAGACAGAACTTACAGGTAGGCAACCCAGAGTCTCATAAGCAAGCTCATGTGAGAATTCCTCATAGGCACTTAATAATATATGGATTTTTTTCTCCACTTTATAATAATGGACATTTTGCTAGTAACTAGTAAAATGATCAACAGATAATTAAAAGAGTATAAATAATAAGTATGCCACGTGCATGAGTTGAAACAGGTGCAAAGTAGGGGTGTATACAAAGCAAGAAGTTGTGTTCCTAGCTCAGAAAAAAAAAAACAGACCCACTCAGAACATACCTTTAGAATGTTTTGAGTGGATTGTGTTTTGACAAAACAAAACTTGAAATGTTTCAAGTGTTCCACCATCTGGAACAATGGGAACTTGAAATAACCCTTTTACTCCCTTATTTAGTGTCCTAGGTGGGGTAGTCGTCTGTGTTGAATGCTATGAATAACCTGGTGTACAGAAAAAATTATCAAGGAAATGATTTTTAAAAATTTTCTTCAACATTACAAACATTTCCAAAGCAAACAGTGTAAGCAACAGTTGTTACCATGCTTTTTGCAGTCAGTGCTTGCACAACAGCCACAGAACTGATCTCAGCTAAAGAGTAGCACCAATAGATTAATTTCAACACAATCCTCCTTTATCACACTGCAACAACAAAAATACACTTTTTTCATTCCATAGTATCTCTGTAAACCTCCACAAATAACTAAAGCAACACAGTTTTTGCATTTGGCAGCGTGAAAGCTGAAAAGCAGAGCCACGTTATCTGTAATGCATATGAATCATGCACATTTCTACGTTTGGCAGTGTGCCTGAAAAAGAAAACACAACATATCACACATATGGTCAGCTACATTACATTTGAACTCAACTTCACTTTCTTCATAGCAAAGAATATGAAACAAGAGGAAATGCAGCTATGAGGAAATGAAAAGTCTTTTTCTATATTCAGTTGGTTGGCCTTCCAGGGTGTCCTCAATTGTACAGCACATGACATTACAGGCAGTACACACTGTGTAACTTGGGCGAGTTAGTGACAGGGCCCAGCCACATCATCAGTGCCGATTAATAAATGTTTGAATAAAGTGTTTAAGTGCCTGGTGATAATCTGGAGGGTGAGGGTAGGGTGTCTTATTTAATCACCCTCCACTGGCTAGTTGGAAAGTCCAGTAACCAATATGTACATGTGCCCAGGACAATAATATGCACCAGTACGCTAAAACAATTTAATTGAATTCTCCTCAATAAAGAAACACTTCTTACTGGGGCGTATTTGGGGAGTGGAGGGAAGGAGATGTAGAAATATAATTAAAGGGACATGAAGGAATTTCTCTCATACATGAACTTCTTTCTTCCCTCTTAACCATTGGTTAATTAACATACACAGTATTACTAACTTTAGGGCATAGGATGGGAGGGCAATTGTCTAGGTAAGCAACAATACATTCATGTATATCTCAGTCTCAACATCTGTCTACAATCTCCAACTTCTCTCTCCATGAGCAACATTCCAGAATGGCTCCAAATCTTTTGAGCATGTGACTCTCTATCTTATCCTCTCCTTAAGTAGCTGTGCCTATTATTTTATTAGCTATGCACTCCCCAAGTCTCTATGTCCTTAAAGAGTTTAAAAACAAACAAGCCACTTGTGGTATGTCGGAACACTCAAAAATTTGGAACAAACACCCCACTTTGTTCCAAGCTCTGAACAAAGCACTAGAATATAGTATGTTTTGTTCAGAACTTGGAGTGTTCCAAGCTAAGATACATATATAATGCAAATACATGTTACATGTTTGGATTTATTTGTTCAACAGATAATTTGGGGTGGGGTGGGGTGGGGTGGGGTGGGGTGGGGAAACAGTCTTACCAAGTTATGCTAATCTTGTAACAGTAACATTAAAGAAGAAAATTGCCTTTGTTGATCTTCAGTAAAAGATGCGTATCTTTTTTTTTTCCCCCTTGATACAGACTTTGCTTTTATGGACTGAAAATCTTTTTTCAAGTTTAACAATTACATTTCTACAGCAGATTTCAAAAGAATGACCAAAATTTTTAAAAAACTTTAATGTACAAAACATGTTTAATATCACAGTCTTCCCTAACGTGGTATCTTCCTAAATGTATTTTACTGTAGCTCTCATAAGCCCCAGTCACATTTTATTGATTGTGAATTATGGAAATTGTACTCCAACATACCTGGAAGGCACTAAGTGAGGGAAGTCTGCTTTAAGGAGTGGGGTAGAACTACTCAGACTGTTGCATTACTTTCTTCCTTTCAGAAAATACTGTTTCATAGTTACAAATTCTCTGAAATAAATGATCCCAATTAAAATCTGAATTCTAATCTTATGAAAATTGACTTTTGAATTAGTATATTCCCAAAGTGAAATTCACTTGTTCCTAACTGTGGAGTAGATCTTCTCTCCCTACGACAGTCATTCTTTACGCATCCTGGGGAACAGAATGACATTCCACAGCAGATCTGAGGTTATGTAAGGGCTGTAGTAGGGAGCAGAAAATAAGAAAACCTTGCTATGTGTGCAAGGGTTCACTTTCACAGTTTGGGATTTTGCTCTCATGACATGGGAAATTTTAGAATTAATCAGTTGCTTCTGGCAGTGGTAAGCTCAGTTCTACATTAAATATAAAGTTGTTTGTATGCCTAAATGTGATAAAATTACTCCAGTTGTTTCTGTTAACTATGCCGCTATGATATATTTCTTTTTCTTTCTGTTCTTTAGGTAGTCCGTTCTATGATCATCCTGGTTATATTGGTATATTTTCATTTTCTATTATACATATGTACATAACATGTAATAAATTGATTGAAGGAGAAAATAAACAATTATACTCTGATATGATTAATTTGCATGCTGTTTAAATATCACTAGAAATGTTTATGATGCGCATGATTCAGCCACTGTTAACATTTTTAATATCATTAATTTGAACTGTAGAGTTGTTGGCATATACTTAATTCTTCCATTAAATATGATGGTGCTCTTCTGCTCACTTTTTAAAATCAGAATAATTTTCTTCTCATTTAAAATTTCGTACCATCACCAGTGGTTCACTTCTGAATGCTTTGGCACAAGATATTATTATGTAATCACTGGAAGCCAAATATCTGGCTAGGAAGTAAAAAATTCATTCTGATACAATAGTTAAAAAAAACAACAACTCCATTCCAGTTTCTTAGTGATCATGGAGACTGGTCATGTAATTTTAATATTTCTTTATCTTTAGATAACAATCTTGAGAACTAATCTTGTTTTATTTTTGAGATCTTAATACCCCTGACCCCAAAGAGAAAGCATATTGGATTAGCACTAGATAATACATTTTCGTTGTCACCATTTTCAGATCACAGTATGGTACAAAAGTTGTACAATGTATAGTGATGTATCTAATGTTGTTAAATCAGAAATGAATCTGTTTCTCAGAGCACTTTTTCAAAGGTGCTTTGAATTTTCAGCTTTTTATAACAATCTTTTCTGGTAACTTTATCCTCATTTCCTATATATACAGAAAAATAAGGCTATACATATTTATCTGGAAGTAGGGCTTTTTTTCGATATGGAGTAAACTTCATTGTAAGCCTTAGAATTGGCAGGAATATTTAAGCTAATGGAATTGTTATTTTAAAGAACAGTAAATAGTTTTCAGTTAAGTTTTGAATCCATAATTTTATTTACTTGATTTGTGAGATATAGATTTAATTGAAACATCGTTGGACAAGGACTGTTTCAAAAGATCAATGAATGATTTTGTTCTTTCAAATGCTTTTTTGTATATTGTTCATATAATTATTAAGAAAAATGGAATAAAATATAATTCTGATCCTATCAGATTATCTATTAACTGAAGAAAAAACTCAGCTGAGTTGCATTGACTGAAGACTGAAATCCAATGTACAGTCTGCATAAATTTATCATTTAAAGACTAGTAATATGTAGGACTCACATACTAATTAAAATTATTTAGAGTGCAGTGATATTATTAGATGCATATATAAAACACTATATTTTTGTGTAATTGCATTAATCCTTCTTGGATATGAAAGTCCATCTTGAACAGTGTTTCAATACTCCCTAATATGTTCATGCTGCCAAAATAGGAAACCTTCTTAATCCTGATAAATAAATACACATTTTAACACAAGTATCTAATTGTGAATCAGTCAGTATAAAAGCTAAAACATTATGGCTTTATTCCATACCATTAAAATTGTATATATTGAAGTATAAATGATCCATGGAAAGTTTCAAAATCTATAAAACAAAAGGAATGGGCAATGAAACTACTGTAATATTGATTTCTTTCTGTTCAGGATTTCAACCGGGCATTCTTTCCTCCCTATTTTCTATTTTCATTTCTTGCCCCCTTCCCCACCCCTTAACAGTTAGTTAGCTTTCCAGGGCCATTGAACAAAGGGCCATAGGTTGTTTTGGGTTCTCCTTCTCTTTCCCTCTCCATAGTGCTGAAACCAATTTGCTCCATAATATTGTTGGAAAGTGATGGTTAGCAATAGAAATTGTGCTTTCTAACAGAAAATAGCCCTTATTTGAGATAGATTTTAATAAGGTCTTTAATACATTCTCCCCTATTAAGTCTGGCAGCATTGCATTTATATCAACCATTGCTCTCTCTTACAATTATCTTCATAGCAGAGCATCAGAAAATCCTTTTTCCCCCATGGCTGGGAGACTTTTGCAGTCATCACACAATGGAGTTGAGGTGGAACTAGGTATGTGGAGGGATCTAATGCATATTAGATTCCCTAGACAACAAATGTTGGACAAATCCAGGAAAAAGTTGTCTTTTTTTTTTTCTTCAGTGTAGTGACCGAATAATTTTTATGCTAGTGGAATACAAATTTGATCAATAAGTAAATAGCCTTTAAGGTGACAAAACTGCATTGAATTCAGTGTTATAATTCTAATTTAAATGAGATAAAACAGCAATTTATAAACTGTTTTGGTACTTTAGCTCTGAATCTTTATTTAAATATTTTTAACTGCCTAGGAAATGTCAATTTTGGGGCAGCTTATAAGTTCTCTTAATAATGAGCAAAAGAGAGTGTAGTAGTAATGCACATTAAAATATTGTCCATGACTTTATATTTCTAGATACTTGGTATTACTATGTTATTTTAGCATGGTGAAACTTGTCAGATTGATTCCTGGTTTATGCAAAAAATTAGGAAGGAATTAAATCTAGTTAAGTCCTCTTCCTGGAAGTATAGGAAGAGGAGAGGGAAAAGGAGATGCTGGTGTCTAATGTTTGTTTGGACTTACAGAGGCAGATAGGGCACTCAATCCTGACTTAGAATTAGGTAAAAGCTCAGTTAGTTTCTCCCATTTCTTTTTCTTCCTCCTTCCCACCCCCTTCCCAAACTGTCAAAAGTTATATTAAAATAATTGCCAGCAACACAGATCAACTTGCTAAAGGATAAATGATGGGGAACAATATATTTCAGAAAAGTCAAAATGTTTTATATACTTTGGGAGAAGAATGGCATTACTTAAAGTGATTCTATAATATTCAGACAAAGAATTTCTACCACTAAAATTATTTTATTTTTTGCTTGCTCTGTTTCTATTCTTAGATCTGTATACATCATGCCCTCCCACCCCAAAAGGCATTAAAATTAATATAAAAGAATAAACTCAAACTGTATAACTTTAAAAGCATCAATAGAAAACATTTTGTATGGTATCACCTAGTATAATGAGAAACGAAATATTCTTCAATGTTTATATAATTATACTGAACATTCTACCTGATGATTATTTGTTTTTAGTTTTCAGAAATGGCTCAATCTGTATGATCAGATATTTCTATTGGCCCTTTATGTTTTGGGCTCATATTCACTCATGCAACCACTCCCAACTTGGTGCCTCCAGATACATTCATTTATAACTCCAGTAATTTCTAAACAGTATCTCTGGAAGGCACCTATTGGAGAAAGCTGAAATAATTAAAGCAAAACAAAAACAAACAATGGCAATTTGACTATTTCTCAAAAGGCAGCATTGTTTCTCACCATACTGCTATTGCTCTGGCCAGCCTGGCACCAGAGAAAGACCAATCTGTGAATTTTGGTTTCTCTCAAGTTCTCATTTGTGCAATCTTAATTTTGGTTCATCACATTTGTCTATCAATGAATGAAATTTAGAAGAAAATTTATGCAGCCACTGAAGAGCTTTTCAATAATTATTTATTTCTTTGTCCTTCCAGATTCCTACATCAATTAAATTGATTCCCTATTCCATGGAATGTTAGCTGGAAGTCAGCTTCTTTGCCAATCTGGAATGTTTTTGCATTATGCAATAATTTAATTTTATTGTATTAATAGATACAATATATGTTCCAGCTTAGAAACTTCCCAGATTTACTACATTAAAAAATATTCCCACATCTTTTAAAATCTTTGTATTTCACTTGAAAATAGGTTAGATTTTTTTCTTCAGATTTAAAGGATACACACACACACAGCCCACAAACAGTGGCAGATCAGAAACATCAGAAAAAGCTAGGGAATTTCAGTTGTCTCAAACAATTGTGTTTCCACACTTTTTCTACAGGTATCTCCCTTCTGTCTAGTATTCTGTCCCATAGTACATATGAGTGTAGCTTCTTCTCCTCTCTCTAAATATCTGCACATCTCTTCCATGGTTTCTTTGAGTTATTTCCTGTAATCTTAATTCTGAATTGCATGCACTGCAGTCCTAAACAAGCCATATAGCAATGTGGCAAATAAGTAGATAGAACTGAACAGTGTGTTGCAAAATTATTGCAAATTTTAATTTTATGTGTTGAAAGTTTTAGTAGACACACGCACAAAAACTTTACTATACTCAAAGAAAATAAATATATTCTTTCTCTTAGAAGATTATGGAACACCAACAAATGATTTTGAAGATACTACAAATAATAGTAACTCAGTTACTTCTACGGATGTGTCAAACAAAGACAATGAAGATAGCATCACTGTAAGTATAAACATCATTTCCTGGTTTGTAATCTCAGTAGACTTTCTGACTAAGAATCTAGTTGGCCTATGGTATTTTAGCTTGCAACAAGACACTATTTTTAGAGCTTTTAACTATCACTTTGTAACTTGAAGCAATTTTTTTTAAGACAAGCTGGTCAAATTTAGACATAACATTATTTACATAATTTGATTCATACACTTCAGCTGATATTAGGAAATGGTGGCTCCCAAGCCACAAGAATGCAGCTTTCATTTACATTTTGAACTTTTTTTTCTTTAGCAAGAAAACTAAAGAATAATACTAACTGAATGGCTGTAGTATGCACTGAAATACTTGAAATGACTAGAAAGTTGCCACAATATTGTTTTAAGTCATGTTCATGTTTCGTTCATATAGATTGCTACTACATTGTGTCCTCCTCTTGAGCCTGGATTACAGTTTCCAGAACTCTATGCTTTGATCTTATGAGTAAGCTCAGGGTTCTGGTACTTGCAGCCCAAGCACATTTGGAAGACACCAATAACTTGGTGCTGTGTTAGCACTAAAGCCTAGCAGACATATTCTAAAATGGCTCTTTGCTAAAGAAGCAGTATCTGTATCTTGTTAAGGGACAAATGCTAAGTCTTTGCTGTTATCTGTATACTAGTGCCCTGTGAAAAGTAGTTGTGGTAAATTGGTACCATGTACCATATTGTATGTTTCAGAATTTACCAATATATAATAATAATATTAATAGCTAATAGTATTCTAATTAATACTATTAGAATAGTGAAACTTGAAACATTTGTGTATTGTGATACATGATTTATTGTAGCTTGTTTTCTTCTTAGGTGTATGTTGTCGTGGGGATTGCTGCATTGGTCTGCACTGGCTTAGTTATTATGCTCATTATTCTCAAGTTTGGAAGACATTCCAAGTTTGGAATGAAAGGTAAGAGGGATGCTTTTAATTCTTCTTTCTATATGTTTTTCTGCTTGTTGTTTTATATAATTATTTAGATACTTACAGGTATACATTTTGGTTCTCTTATTCAAACTATACATTTAAACAAATATGAATAACATAGAGGTAACAGTGCAACATTTCTGATTGAATTCAGTGAGTTTCAGTAGATGGATGTATGGTGATTGGTTCTGACATATAGAAACCAATTAACAGGAAATATAGGTTACAACTTCATTTGATATATAGCTGTATGTGCTGCAAGAAATGATACAGTTATTTTATTTTTGAAGAACTTGAAGTCTGGGGATGTCAAAGTAGTGGGACAAGCTCCTTTTCTACCTTAGCGTTTCTTCAACAACACTCCCAATGCCTTTTCTTCGCTGACCAACCAAAGGTCCCGGCAGTGGCAGTGTTTCTAGAACTCCTCCTGGCTAACCAGCATTGGTTTTTATCCATGGATCCTTAAGATAAGGGCACTTTTAAATGACTGCAGAATTCTGATGTTTTGATTACATTCCTCCAAGAGAGTAGGTACTGTTTATTCATAAAATAGAATTAATTGCTATCCTATTCTCTACTGCAGAAGAAGGGAGCTCTCCTACTGCAGAAGAACCAGTGTAAGTAGGGCATATAAATAAGACTACTTTAGGTCTTCCTTTCACAGGTTCCTTATCATAATGAGGTGTTTTGCTTGACTTTTATATAAAGCGAGTTCAAAACACTGTTGTGTTTTGATCGTTAAGAAAAACCAGTTTTCATTCTCAAGGCTGTAGTGAGAGTCAGGCTACCCTGACATTCCTGTGGTGGTAGAAGCAGCTGAAAACCCACACTTTTGTTCATGGAAGTTCTTTATTTAAAATGGTTGTAGCCAGAACAGAGCAGCAGCTCCTGCATGATAGATGGTCCAGTGAAAATTGACTGGCAGTTAACCTATGGACCAGGGAAGAAATCACTGAGGAGAGGGGTTGCAGAGAAGCTGCAAACATCACTTCTAAAGTCACTGTCTCAGCCTAGGTCAGTGGATCTTAAACTGGGGGTATACTGGGGGTATACCCTGGGGGTAATTTGCAATTGCTAATCGCTGGTTTTTGAGTTAAGGATCCAGTTTGGAACTGCCACTGCTAAGATGCTTGTGCGAAACAAGAGAGTTTGTTTTTTTTGTGGGGTAATGACATTATTTGAGCCCAGAAACAGGGGTAATTGACTGAAACAGTTTAAGAACCACTGGTCTAGGTAATTAGTATTACCTAAATAATACTATATCTGAAAAGATTTACTGTATTTTGTCCATCAAGCAGATGTAGGCTAACATACTGTTAAACGTTCATATATGAATATTCTGGTGCATTTTGCAGAGCACAGAATCCCATTCCTTTTCAGTTTTTCTTCATGGCTGATTCCTTTCCCTCCAATGCTTCGGGTTCATTTCACAGCACACCACTTTTTTACCCCACTGTGGTTACTCTGAATAGGTAAGAGGAGAAATATGGATTTGAGTGGATGTTTCAGAAGGCAGACTGTTGAGTATCATGTCACCTAAGCGCATTCCAATTTGCCATACTCTTTCTGTTGTCTTTTGTAAGTGTCCCTTGCCCCACTTGCTTCCTAGTCTCATGAGTAATAAAAGCAATTTCATATACACACACACGGGCGTGCACACGTGCATACACACACACTTACATACATACATACATACATACATATGTTTTTGCATAGGGATAGGATCTTGGCCTCAGTGAAAACATATGACCTTAGATCTTTATGTTAGAAAACAGATGAAAATGAGTGAGTGAATTGTATCTTTTTCTTAATAGAAATAATGATTAAGCATTTCCACATATACTGCATTCATCTACACATTTCCAGTAAGCACGGTTATAATTAGGCCTTTGCAGTGCCTTCAGAAGAGGGATTTGGAATGTGTGGAAGCACATAAAAGAAGGGTCTTTTCAGATCTTTAAAGCATCCCTGTCTTTTTTCCAGGCTTGCATGGCTGTTTGTGAAGTTGCTTTGGAGCAGTTTTCAGAGCAGCCACATGATCCTGGAAGAAGACATGGCTGCTTTAACAATATGAAAAGAGGTGCTTGGTATGTGC
This sequence comes from Liasis olivaceus, assembly GCA_030867105.1. Classification (NCBI taxonomy): domain Eukaryota; kingdom Metazoa; phylum Chordata; class Lepidosauria; order Squamata; family Pythonidae; genus Liasis; species Liasis olivaceus. The sequence goes on from CM061348.1 coordinate 198,974,811, forward strand.
TCTCACTTATTCCAAAGCACCTTTTACTGAGGAATTGCACAGCCCTACTTATAACTACCAATCACTTTTTATAGGCTGTATAGTGTAGTTTGTTACAGTTTTTCTCTCATTTGAATATAAAGAGTATAAAGGAAAAATATTCCTACACCTTAATATAAAATCCCATTCTTCAGATAAAAAGATTTGTGTATGCCTTGAGTCACTTTTTCTCTGTAATTTTAAGGCCAGTACAAGTCAGAGCTGTTAATAGTTACGTAGAAGGAAAGGATTATTTAGAAGTCATATTTCTCAGATTCTGTAATTTAGGTTTCTTAATTCATTTTAAAAGAAAGCTAAAAATAAAATCTATATATACACTGGGAATGTAGTTTAGAAATTTTTTAACCTATGCTTATAGTTTTAAATTTTTTAAAAATATGGGTTATATATTAGAAGTACCCAATACATGTTAATATGTGATGAATATGATGATGATGATACGATGATGATGAAAATGTGTGTTGGGAATTACTTTTTGATTAATTACAATTAATTTTAATTAATTACAAATTACTTTGCATGTTAACAAAAGTGGTACAGTTAACGGTTATTTATAAGAGAGATATGACGACTATTTTGAGAACATTTACTTCTTGTTTGAGGTGTAAAACCTATTTAAGACAAACTATGTAGAAAACAGAAGAGAACCAGTTTGGTATAATGGTTAAGGCAACTGAGAGACCATGACTTCTAGTCTCACCTTGGGCATGAAGCCAGCTGGGGGACCCTGGGCCAATCACTCTCTCTGAGCCCTGGGAAGGAGGCAATGGCAAACTACTTCTGAAATCTTGCCAAGAAAACTGCAGGGACTAGTTCAGGCAGTCACTAGGAGTCAATACTGACTTGAAGGCACCCCCCCCCCCCAATGTAGAAAATGCTTTAAAATGTTAGAGGAGTCTTTTCTTTGGCCCTTTCTGCTTTCTAGCAGAATTGCTGCTGGGGTTTTGAACAATTAACGTTTGTCTTTCTCTTGTTTGCTTGTTCATTTATTTGCTTGTCTTGTCTTGTATTTATTTGTTTGTTTTCTGAATGGGCATAGACTAAAAAGCTCTTTCTCTGAAAAAGACATCAGAGAGCATGGTATAAATATGAAAATCTTTTATTTCACCTGTAGGGGCTTTCAGAAACTAACAGTTCTTATGGCCCTTTGATATCTGTAACATGTTCTTTCTGTGCTCTCATGACAGTTCTGGAAATGGAGTGAATAACAGGTAAAATCTTAATAGCAAAGAATTGCTTGACTAATAGCTTGACTAATATATGATGCTACAATTTAAGGGTGCTTGTGCTCATTGACTTTAAGTGTGTTTAACGCTTCTTGGAAAAGGGCCTCCAAGTTTATTTCAATCATAGAGAGCAGTAATGGACAAGTAAAAATAGTTGTAGCACTATCTGATCTCAAATCATTAGTAAGGATATCATGAATATAGGCTTATATATGCCTCCTCTTCTCTCTTTTACTTTAGTTTCCAAAAGCTGCTGTAATTAATCTTATTTTCTCATCAATATTTCTATAAGAGAGAGCCAGTTTGGTGTAGTGATTAAGGCATTGGACTAGAAACCAGGAGACCATGTTAGTTAGAAATAGATTTGCAGACAAAGATTTTTGCTAATTGCAGAATACTATATAGAAACAATACCTTGGCTGATGCCTCTGAAAATGGAAATATATTTGTTAGATTTCAGTCAGGAGCTTGAGATGGCATGCATAACACTTCCTCCTTCCATTTTCCTTCAGAACAATTCTGTGAGATAGATTGGGCTGACAGGCCCTGACTGATCCAAAGTCATTCATGGCAGAAGGTGGACTTGAACCTGGGCTTCCTTGGTGCCAGCCTAAAACCTTAACCATACACCATTCTGGCTCTCTTAAGTGCCCACATATAAAGGAAGCACTATAATAAGAATGAATCAGTCAGTTGCTATAAATATTTCTTTAGTTTAGTCTTAAAAGTTTAATTATCTGGCTAAAAGTTTGATTTATTTATTTCTTTTAACATTATGATTTATAGAATCATATTATAGGGTAGTGATTTTTAGGAGTTACAACATCATAACAAAAACTTGTGTAGTGTTGATGACTTATTCATTATTATTCATGGCAAGTGAGATGAGGAGGAAAGACATGATCAGTAAACTTTAACCCTTACCCAAAGCCCTTTAACTCAGAAGGAATATTGTTGAAGTAGTTGAAGCTCATACTTCTGGAGGTGATCAGCTGGGGAAAGCTGAGTTATGTAACTGTAGTTTTTGCTCAGTAATTAAACAACCATTTCATGAAAGATATTTAAAAAGTATTCCAAAGAAACTATATTCTAAATAAACAAACTAAAATGTGCTTGATAACCATGAAATAAAATTAGGATAATATTTGAAGCATTCATTTTGATTCATAACACATTGCTTTTACATTGTATTTCACAAGCTTTACAAAATGAGACATTACACATATCAATTTAGGGTTTTTTTACTCTAGAATTTTAAACAATTCAGAGCTGAACTAGACATCACATAAAATGTATATCATATGACTTCACTTCTGATTTTACTTATTTTGCAATTTGTTTTGGATTCACAGTGTACAGGAAGAATTATCTAATTCTTTCCTCCCACAACCTTTTTGTTTTGAAATACACCCACAAGGCACACAGGTTTTTGTTTTAATTTCCTTTGGACCTAATAGAGAAGGTTTTTTTTAATGTACAGGACTAGTGGGTTGAATTTTTCCAGACAGAGGGTCTGGGCCTGAAATATTTGGTTACCCACTCATCATACACATTGGTCCCCACACATATTTTGCTGGTATGCACTTACAGTAAAGTAAATACAATTTGAAAACAGAATAGCTTGATGTAATATAGCCCTATGATCATTTAAATTATGTTCATCAATCCACTGTTTCTAACATTTCTACTTGGTTTCAGTGTGGAGCTAGGGTATGTGAGACAATCTGGATAAAGTTTAAGAAATTGTCATTGCTTCCCTTAAAGAGGGGAATGATGCCAGCAGTTTTGAAAAAGGCTGTGGTGTGCCTTCTCCTTAAGAGGCTGTCACTGGATCCAGGCTTGCTTGATAACTACTGCCCAGTCTCCAACTTTCCCTTTCTAGTTCATGCTTGGAATTCAGAAAAGTAGATTATCTGAACACTTTTCAGTCAGATTTCAGGCCTGTGCAGTGTAGAGACATCAACCAGAGTACTGCACCCCTTATTAGAACCTTTGGTGGTTTTTCATACCATTGACCATGGTATTTTCCTGGACTGCCTGTGCAGATTGGGGGCACTGTGTTATAATGCTTCTGATCCTCCCTCAGTGGATTGTTCCAGTCAGTGACAATAGAGGAAGAAAGGTCAGCCTGATGCCCCATTTCTGAAGGATTCCAAAGGAGATGGTCCTTTTCCTCTTTGCTGTTTAATGTCTATATAAAGCCACTGGGAAAGGTCATCTGGCAATTCACGGTGTGCTACCATCAATATGCTATTAAATGTAGCTTTATTTGACTATACCACACCCTTGTGGAATTGCCATAAAAATCTTGTGTCAGTGTCTGGATAGGACAAAACAGGTTGAAACTGGACCTTGGCAAAATAGAGTTGCTGTTTGTTCATTGAGGTAGCTGGTAGCGCTGTCCCTAAGGAAATAGGTCCACAATCTGATGGTCTGTCTGGACTCATAGCTACCGCTAGGAGAATGGATGGAGATCAGTCAGGAGGGCTTTCAACCAAATCTGGATGGTGAATTTGCCCTCCCTAGAGCAGAAAGAAGTGTCTATAATGACCCTTAATTTTACATTGGGCTGCCTTTAAAGACCACTCAGGAACTACAGTTGGTCCAGAACGCAGTGGCTTGTAAACATACCGATACTCCCCTTTAGTCATATCAATTTTTCAGGTCCTGCATTAGATACAGTGGGCTTCTTGGCACAATTCAAAGTGATAGTTTTGATGCATGCCTTGGCATTTTGGTACTTGCAGGACTGACTACTCCAAATAGAGAAGATCCTCCTGGGAAAAAACTGGTTGTGGTTCCTCATTTTTGAGGGGCATACAGCTGTCTTGTGATCCAGAATTTGCTGTTTCTATCCTGGATCATATGGAGAGCTAAATTTGTCTTCAAATCAGTGTGAAAACATTTCCCTTTTGGATCACTTATTTGAATGCATGAAGATTGGAGAGGGTCCTTCATACATGTAGGTAAATGGTTAAACACAGCTTACGTAATCAAGTTAAGCTTGATGTCTAACACCAGTTAATGGGTTTACTCTCAGGTAAATGTGCATAGAGTGTGACATTGCAGGTACAGGAGTTCTTATTTGCAGTGATTGCTTTGTTTACTTTTGCAAAGAATATAGATCCAACCTTCATTTCTTAGTATGTGGAGAAGTGAAATGTCTGTTGCAATTAATGGAGCATGTCTTGCAGTTAGGAAAGCTTCTCATGCCCTTTATAACACACATACACCTGTAGATTGGAGTATTCATCTACTTGTTACTAGGTAGGCAAATCTAGTATTTTGGTGAGTTGAAATGGCCATCTTGATGTTGGAACACTTTTGATAAGATTGGTATAGGATATTTTTAGTTTCATGTTTAGATTTTTTTTTTTTTAACCATGAAGTGTTTTGTGGGGTTGTACCAGGTAGGCATTTTCAGTTCATTTTTCAGACAAAAAGGCTGCTTCCAGAAGTACAAGCAATATTGTGCAGCTATTTCTTCTTTCACTCCTTAGCAGAATTTCAGGGGAAGAAAGAAGACAGAAAAAGTAATAGGAAAATATGGAGCTACAGATGGAAGACAGTATCATTTGAATCACCTCCCTTATAAAGCTATATGAATGAAGAAGGGTTAGTGCACAATGAAAGTCTTCTCCCCCCCCCGCTAGGTTATTTCTTCCAGACTTCTGTCTTGTAATTTTGCTGGTAGTGCAGCACAGAGAATAGTGGTTATTTATATGTGAATGTTTCTGATACTTTAGGGCCATGACAGCTTCTGCACATCCCGCGTTGCCTTTGTTTTAGATCTTCCTCCCTCCCTCCCTCCCTCCCTCCTTCTAATATAGGCTTTTAAATCATTCTGAGACTCGGGGGGGGGGGATCACTTATAACATGTAATCATCCTCAAGAAGGAGAAAAAAATGATAGTTATATATTTTTCCTCAATAGATGAAAAGATAAATTATTTTAAATAGAAAGATAACATATGGAGGAAGGGTATAAAGGAAGTTCTCTCCTTTACATTATTAATTACAATCTAAATAGCTTAAAATCAATATAAAAGTCAAGGATGTATTATAAGTAACATTTTAATTCCCTAAAACATTTGCTTCACAGGGACTTCTTAATTAGATCTACTAATATTGGCTTTAATCTGACACACTAATAGCTGAAAGGTTTCTCCTATTCTGTGTTTATTCTTCTCTGTTAGCAACGTGGGTTGGGGCTGCTTTGAGTTATAGTTCAGAAACAACTGGGGAGCCATAGGTTCCCAAAACATGGGAAGGTTGTTATTTTAGTATTAAAAGCAAAAAGTATCACAAATATTTCTGGGAATAAAATCCAATGATAATAGATCAAGAAGCTAACAGTTTTATGCCCTTTCAGATCCCCAAAATCAGCTATATGAAACAATTGGCACATTTATTCTATAAATAGGGATAGTCTTATTGACATCCTTCATTATTTGTTTTGTTTCAGTAGAATATATAGTGTTCTGGATTTCAAGTGTGCACCTTTGTGCCAGGGTCTGGACATTCAGATTAATGGGAAAAGATATATTTATACATACATTTAATTCTTCAAATGTCTAATCTTGGCAGCAGAATGAATGGGAATAATTTTTACATGGAGGAACACCACATTTGTTTACATAAGATGATGGAACTGATGCTTCCCAGATACGTTAGGACTACAATAACCAAATTTCAAATTGAAATACCAGTTGGGGAAGCTAGTACAGTTCTTGCACAGTGCTCATTGAAGACATTTTGGTGTTGACTTTCAAGTGAAAGAAATGGACGAGTATTTTTAAGTAAAATTTTCCATAGCTTAAAAATGGGTTAACTTAGCATTATACTTTTCAGCATGATCTTACACTTGTTTATGCCATAATACTAAATATACTATTGCTATGCTTTGTTTTATTAACTTCATTTCAGGAGTTGAAATATCTCTGCAGAGAAAAACATGCCAAAAGTAGTATACATGTACAGAAGTTAGGGACTCTTCAGGGCCCCAGATTAGAGACTATGTTTTCTTGGGATGATGTTTTGCTAATGAATGCACTAGGAAAACCTTTGATTTAATATGGAATTCCAAATTCTACATTAGAAGCTTACATGTATTTTAACTTCAAAGGAATTCAGTGAGGATCAAGGAACCAACAGTTTCTCAAAAACAAGGGTCAAGAGAACACTAAATGAAAAATGTGGAGACTACACAAAAGAGAGCAAAAGCAATCTCACTTGTCCTTTCTTTGTCTCTTTTGGTAGCTTCTGTTTTGTGGAAAGAAAAGGGGAAGGGGAAGGGAAGGGAATTATTTTTCTAAAGAGTAATCATTACTACAGCAAAGTGCTGGAATAATACCTTTTGTTTTAAATAATTTGATCAATGTGATACCACAGTTCTGCCTTGTTACCAATAAACTAGGTAGAAAGTGTGCAGTGAAGCGCTACATTTGTCAAGGATTTTTCTAGCTCTTCTCACATATACACTATTTTATCATTGTTTTGTGTTATGATATATACACTCACAACAATCAGCACTTAATGCAGAATTAACCTGGCCTTTCAACTATGCTTGCTGTTAATTCATTTCTTGTTTTCCCATCCTCCATCTTTTCACTTGTGGCCCAACATTGTGGCCTCCTTCTCCCACCAAGCACAATTATCAGTTCCTATGCCATATTTTCACCAGATATTTTGCAGATATAATTTGTGACTTTTGTATAGCATTTACTAGTATTCTTCTTCAATGACCAACATATAGTTTTGTTTTTTTTGTTTTTTCAGAAAACATAGCTATTATTGAACTGGATTCAAAACAGTGTAGCTTTTACTATTTTAGCTGTATGCAGTTAAGTCATTTCTAGCTGCATTCTGTGTTACACTTCAGAATACTATTTGCTTTCTAACTGTTGTAAATAGGGCCATGATTCATTAAAAGATGTTACAGCACAAGCTAGTAGTTTCATATTACTATAGGAAGGCAGGAATTGAACACCACGTATATTAATACTCATCACTGTCAGTAGCAATACATTGTCCTTTGGGCAGAGGTTAAATGGAATGCGGGCAGCCTCTGTTTATTAGAACATTGATGATGCACCAATGAGTCAGTCATAATATTTGTTGTGGATGGTAGACAAAATGCTAAGTCTTTTACCCAATTACTTTCCGTGCCATATTAGATTTATAGTATCTTACATTCCATAATAATCTTACAGCACAGTAAAAAGTTCCATCCCAGTATAAAAGCAAGCTATAATCATTCACATGTGCTACCATTCCATTGAACAACATTGCTTTCTGGGCATCTTATGTATTTCCTTACTGATATGGGTACCCAGTGTCCTATCTCAGATGCGTACACATGTGAATACTCACACAAGTTCAGTTGCAAAAGCTTTTACTATGGTTTGTGTTAACTATAAGCAGTGGCAGGCAAAACACGCAGTTTTGAACAATCCCAACTCTCTTGAAAACTTGTCTGTAAGGAGTTTTCAGTAACTAGGTCTAAAGCAATGGGCAGAAGCATTGTAGGGGCATGATCCAAAGATCTGTGTCATGATAGGTTGTCGGCTGCTCTGGGTTGAAAGGAACAGTTTCCACATACAGGAGTTCAGGGTGCAAACAGGCAGTGTTTCCAGCAAGCAGAGCAGTTGTTCCCAACAAGGGTTTGCTTGCTAGGGATGGCTCTAAAATAGAGCCCCCACTGGGTGCAATCAATCACCAATGAGAATGCCCTTGTCTTGCATGGAGCCACAGATATCTCCTCTGTTCTGCCCTTCACTCAGCCTTACACACCATAGGGCTGGGAGGAGGTCCTGGATCAGGTCCCTCATCCTCTCCTGCTTCCACCTGCTCCAAATGCTCTGTAGCCAAATCAGCCCCAGGTGTCTCCCTGCTGCTCTCTGAGGTAGGCTGCTGTTCCACAGGGTCATCTGAAGCGACCTCCTTCTCAGACTTCCCAGAATAGGAACTGGTTCTGACACCCAAGAGATTTTCCCGTTTTTCTAGAAACTTTGGTTCAAGTTCTTCAGCTCCCTTTCATAATGACATATTTTTATAATAAACAAAAAGATCCAAACAATTTAAAGAGTGTGTTCTTAAACTTAAATGGCTCAATGTATTTTGATTTAATACAGTTGCAAATTACCCATAATAAATGTATTACGGTCCCTGTGGAACACCTTTATTCCCCTTATTCAGCCATTATTGTTGACATGGATATAAAATGGTTTTCATATACAAAAAAAAATCAGGTGATTTCAGAGTAATTATACTAAACAGAACAATTCAGAAAAAACCCTTTCAAATGTTAAATAAAGGTGGTCTGAGTTAAGAAAAACATGCATACAGATTTTTTGGAAGAAATCTAAGAACTTGCATTTTCTTTTTCCAAAGAGAAATTAAATTCAAAGTACATAATTGGAATTCATTAATGATTCAGAATAATTTAGGTTTCCAATTTCACTCCTTCAGTCACAAGACAAATCTTGGTTTATATTTCTGTGCCAAAGTCACTGTGCCCCCTCTCTAGTTCATTCTTGAATTTTCACCTTTTCTTAATTTTTCTGAAAGATCCCCTTTCTTGTTTCAGTCCATCTTGTCAGACATTTAGGAAGCATTTAATTATGGAACAAAAATGAAGAGTACCTTTTACTTTGAATGAAGAACAAATAGAGCTATTTGTATTAAAATGATAAGTTAGTACAAGTTTCATATGGAGATTCTCTCTTTTCTGCCTGGGGTGAGAAAAAACTTACCTTAAATCAGTCTTACAGAGAATAGATAATTGAGTTTTGGGCCAGGTGCAGTTAGCCAGGCCTGTCATAAATTGATAGGAAAAATTTAAGCTTGGCAGCTAGGTGGTAAGAGGAAATGGAATTAAATTAGAACTTTTGGTAAATGAAATTGTATGGCCATTAGCTACATGCTATCTGTTTTCAGATGACAGACATTTTGCAGGTACAAATCATATGTGCAACTTTGAAAGCTTTCAGTGAAAAAAAAAACTTTAACTTGGGCTGCTTATACATATGATGCAGAAGTTTGATTTTTTTTTCATTGTGGGTTTTTTAAAAAAGGACCAAATTGTAACAAGGAATCCAAATTTTATTTTTGTTTTAAAGTTTGTGCTGTTGCAAGATTGGTTTGTTTTTCATGCAGCAGCCACCAATCTTCTGATATGGGAAAACTATTCATTCATTCATTCATTCATTCATTCATTCATTCTTAAATTTGTATGCCACCCATCTCCCCCAACAGGTGACTCTGGGCAGCTCACAGTTAAAATCAAAATCCCAACAACAATTAAAAATACCCCATAATAATTAGAACTAATTAATCCATTAAAAATCAATATAAAAAGCAAACCCTATACAAAATACTAAAAACATTCAAGATGACTGAGGGGGCAAAGTCAATCACCCCACAAGCCACCTCCACTGGTGAGAGCCCCCATCCGGTCCCCAGGCCTTCTGCCACAGCCAGGATTTCACACCTTTCCTGAAGGCCACGAGAGTGGGGGCACACCGCACCTCAGGAGGTAGGTTGTTCCATAGAGTGGGGGCCACAGCAGAAAAGGCCCTCTTCCCAGATCCCACCAGTCGAAGTTCCTTGACTGGCGGGGTCTGCAACATGCCCCTTCTGCCAGCCCGAGTGGGGCGGGCTGATATAACAAAACTATTGCAGCAGCAGTGTAATTGATTTGGAAGAAAGAAGTCAAATGCCCAATGTTTTGTTAATGAATGTAAGTGTAAAACCTGACTTTTGGAAGCATAAAAGTACTAGGCGTTTGGCTCCAATGGAAGCCACCGTACATTTTTTCCAAGTTTATTAAGAAGCTACTGAAGTAACTTTTCCCCAGGAAGAACAGGTTGGTTGCTCCTGCATGATTAGAGTTTCTGTCTCAGTTTCTCCAAGACCATTCTCACTCTAGAAATTCAACCAGCAATCAGAAGCTAAGAACAGAAGAGTCAAATACAAGACTTGGATAGGTATTTTGCTTTTATTAGAGATATAAGAAAGTTTAATAACAAAGGAGATAAATTACTTCAGAATATTAGAGATTTAAATCTTAAATCTTTATTTATGTGGCTGTGCCATTGATATGGAGAGCACCTGCACCACGATTTGATAGCTTTCTTGTACGATCTCAGGCTGTTTGCTTCTCTCTCAATTTGTCTCTCTTTCCTAATCCTGACTCCGTAACAACTCTGGGCAGCATACAATATTAAGAACAGTTTGAAACAATGTAACAGATAGGAAAGAATAATAGGGGAGCAATATACCACACATCCTGAACACAAAACATTCCCATAAGAGGACACGCCCAAGATTTGGAGGAAGAGAGAGGTTTTTAGGATCTGTTGAAATGAGCTCAGAGTAGGTACTTCATGGATGCTGTTCTAGAGGACAGGTGCTGCAACATAGGAAGTCTGCCACCTGGGTCTAGTCGGATGACACTGTTTAATCAATGGGATCCAAAGCATGCCAACTCTGTCTGATCATGCATGACGAGCAAAAACTACAGAAGACAAATGGTTTCTCAGATAGCCAGTCCCTGGGCCTTTATTAATGACTGGAAACCCCTTATGGACTTTTTGCTGAAAAAAGAAAAAAAAATGAACTTGTGATTTATGGGTTTGATTATTAGAAAGGGTAGACTATGGAAAGAAGGAAATTAAGTTGTAACCTTATAGACAGAGTGTAAAATACAAGTGTACTTGTAACTGCTGTTAAGAAGACCAGAAGCTTCTTCTTTATGACCTCTTCTCTTCTCTTCTCTTCTCTTCTCTTCTCTTCTCTTCTCTTCTCTTCTCTTCTCTTCTCTTCTCTTCTCTGTAAACTTGATTTTGATTCTTTTAGCAGAATGGTAGGGTACTGCTGATGGTAAAATGCTGCAAATCTATTCTGCTAAAAGAATCAGAATCAAGTTTACACATAGCATTCCCAAAGCAGCTTACTTGATAAAATGCATCAGAATCACCAATTTTAAAAAATAAAATAGTAGCTGAAAATTATACCCAAGAATACTTTATGCTTACATGTAGAAAAGCCTGTCTTAACATGCTGCCTGAATGACAGCTCAGAGATGTCATGACATTTCAGAGATGCAACTGCTGGACTTAAAACTTAACACTGTTGTATAAAGCAGGGCAGGTTTCAATTTGTCCTGAGCAAAGTTTTTGTTTCCCTGATTTGTTTCCAAGCTTAAATCACTATTTTTATCCCACCCATTCTCCCCAGCTGCAGCGTGATAAGAATATGTGCTTGCAGAGTCTTTTTATTATATCCCTCTCCTTTTCTCTCCATAAGAACATAGTTGCATAGTTGGGTGTTTCTTCTGAACATATAAGAATAACTTCTTTATATTAGCACACTGTCCTTACTTGCAGGAGGAATATTTAGAGATCCCATTCATTCAAACCTGCTCTTATTCCAGAAAAGTAGAAAACAGGGAGAGACAAAAGGAATGTTATAGCCATGAATGTTTGACCTGGTTTACTGACCTACTTCTGAGTTCTCTGGGGTGGAAACTGACCAATATAAAATCTAAATAGAAATTCTAAATCATCCCTCTAGAATGACAAACATAAATATTGATTTTCTATTTAAATGTGGGACTAAAACCAGAAAAAAGGCATATATGCAGATGTAGGATTAAATCTGTTTGTGTGCCCAAGGGGCTGTGTACTTGTCTTCCTCAAGCAGAAGCTCCTGAACAGGGTTTCACTATGTGGCAACGTGCTTGCAAAATGAGGGAATGTTCAGAAGTGGATTAGGAAGTGGCATAGGAACAAAAAGCCTTGTTAAGCTTTATTAAGGCCTTCTTCTGCCCCTGAGGTGACTTTTTTGAATCTCAGAAGGAAAAGAAAAGCTGAAAAGGAAAAGAAGCATGATAATTTTGCTTTTGTGGTACACATACACTTTTAATCAATATTCTTTCAATCTTCTCTTTTATCAGTTCTCTTGACAGGACCAAGCTAGTCATGGCATTAACTCTGTGCATGCAATCAACATTCATGTTTTTGGTAAACATAGTAACTACTGAGGATAGCCTTGGCACTGTGGGGGTGTAATTTGTTGTTTTAGTTTTGTGATAAGCAACTTGGATGTTACCATATGCATTTTAAATGTAGCCCTCATAATAAACTTCCTCTGAAACATAAATAGCAGCTCCTGATAGATCATTTTTATTCATTCCATGGCAGGGGGGGAAAAACCCCCAACTTTTCATTCCAACCCCCACTTATCACATGGCTGAACAGCCCCTCAAGGACTGCTATTTGCATATTAAAAACACATGCATACATTATATAGATAACATTTAATGTGCATCAGATCTCAATTGGGACTCATGTGCCACTACATTGTTCTACTTTGATATGAACACCAGCAAAGAAAGCCAGGCAACCCTATAACATTTATTCATTGACATGTGCAGTTCTGTTTTATGTATCTCATACACTTTATTTTCATTGTATATATTTCCATCCTTTCCCCACAACAGCAGGAAGGAGCATTCAATTACTTCCTAGGTGGAGGTGTTTTTTCTTGTGAAGATATATGGACCATGGTACAGGTTCTTACAAAGAAATAGTTCAGGGAGCAGGAACATATGATCTCTTCTTTTTAACAAAGTGTGCATGTATCTACTACACATTAGGAAGTACTCAAATAAAAAGTGAATGCTTGTGCAAAGATGCCCTGTATTATATAACCCCAAGTTGAATTATTTTTTTGCCTGTATCCTTTTCTAGTCCATTAATTCCTAAGTAATTTGTTGATCTAATAGAGCAAATCTGACTGTCATTGCAAACCTAGGGTAATGAACTAGCACCAAGGTCCATCCCAGTTCTTATGTTCTATGATTCTAAAGTGAGAGCATTACTGTTTAGACTCTTGCACTCTTTTTTAGTGCCAGATGTCATTAATGGCACGTGCAGGCAACGATACAGTAATAATTTTAGAATAGCTGAAAACTCACAGGAGCATCAAATCTCAGAGATTTTCCTATTCTTGCTCTTTCAATCACAATATTTTTGTTTTTTGAAAATAATATGCATTCATTTTGGGCATCTTGCAAATGCCTTTTGAGAATAATGTGGTGCCCACAGATGCCATGTTGTTAACCTTTGGTTTAACTAAATTCACTTTTCTTTATAAAAATGGGCTTAGTATGAAAAAATTCCAGCAAAGTATATAGTACTCTTTATGCAAAACATTTTGACACAACTGGTATGTGCACAGCTCTGGCAGAGGTTTTCCAGTTTTCTTAAAATTAAATGATATAGGGACTGAGGATATATATTATTAATCAATATGTTAAATTGATTTTTCTGTTTCAATTATTTTTTTTTTACTCATAAAAAGGCTACAGCATATTTTGGGGATAGTATTTTAAGGAACTTGTAAATTTGACTCATTTTTGTATGCTGAAGTCAGTGCAACCTGCCCTATTATATAGTGATTTTCCTGAGTTCATCTGGATTTTGAACCATTTATTTCTTAGTTCATTCCATCATCAAAAGACTATTTAGGAACATTATGAGGCTCTGTCTAAAGATGTGTTGAACCTTTCAGAAAACTGCTTGAATAGCTGTGAAGTGACATAATCAACATATAGTGGATTTTGTAGTTCTTGAAAATCTTTAAAGATATGGAATCCCAACATTTATATAGCATAACAGGTTGGGAATGACAGCTGTAATTAAAAAATATGTCTATATCTTTCCATTCTTCTTGGGACCATCCTGCTCTTTTTAATTTGACTAATAGAGGGGAAAGACCATATCTTAAAGTTGGCAGTGTTTCCTGGTAGTATTCAGAAGGTCTTAGTTGGAAAGGGATCAAGTAGTAGATGTTATTAAGACTCAATAAAATTGCAGTCAGAATAGACAGTGTTGGTTTGATTGGTATTTTCTCTTGTATAAAGCAGCCTTCTATGTTATTCTATACAGAGTTATTGGGAATTTTATTTATTTAACAATATTAAAAGATAGGGGGAATAACAATCCAGTACTTGTTACAGAAATTCAGGCATCAAATAAATTGCCTTGCTGTATGAAGGATTATTTTTTATTGATTTACCTAGTAAAGACCAAAATAATTTAATCATAGAGCCTTTGGAATGGCCATGTTCTTTCTCACTAGCTTCCTTTTGATAAGATAGTATGCTTTATATTGAAAGAAAAGCAAGAGCTGTTAGATCACTCTAATCCATCTAATATGACTCTTTTTCTCCACACCTTTTCTCAGAATGGATTGCACATAGCTTTATGTAAACCACTTTCAAAATATGAAAATGGTGGTTTTTATATCCATTACAGTTATTTGCATTTTCTTCTTTGAGTATTCCACCCACTCCTGATTTGAATAAATTATAATATAACAAACTTGCAAACATACTATTTTGAAAAAGTTATTCAAACTTTTTTTTAAATGACCTTGTCACTTGTTCATCAATACAAGACAAGGAACCATATCATTAACACTAATTGTAATAGAAGAAGGAAGTGCATATTAGACATTCCATAAGGTAATGTGAAAATTATTGCAGGCAATTTCACTGCAAGAGAATTTAAAGCAATGAATAATTATTGAAGGGCTATCATTCATTCATTCATTCATTCATTCATATATTTATTTATGCTTTTTAATATTCCAATAATATAGGTTAGATTCAGCATCACATTCCTAATTATTTTTCTATGGAGATCAGATTTATAAATATTTTGGTTTTTTAATAAATAATTTTTATTAAGAATTTTGATTATAATAGTAAAATCTAATACAAACTAAACTTAAAGAAAAAAAATATAAAGGAGTAAAAAGTGCAAGAAAAAAAGAAAAGAAAGAGAAAAGTAAGAATATAATAAAGACAAAAGAAATATGTAAAGAAGTGGCCTTCATCACAGGTGTAAACAAATTAGTGATTCTTCACCCCCTCTAAGGTTACAAACATTTATCTCTTCATCCTATATCTCATCTATTATCTATAAGCAAATCCATAAAACATCATCTTTTCAGTCCTGGTGTCAGCAGAAAGTCCATAAAAGGTTGCCAGAAGTAACAACATATCTTGTTTTAACCTTGATCAAATAAACCAATTTTATATTCCTTCTTTTTACTTCTAACAGTCTTAATCTTTAATTCATTCAAATATTATAGGATTTGATTTTTCTTCATTTCTTCATTGTCCCATTGCACAGAGCTCTTCAAGGCTTTAACAAGACTCTTTTGTAAGTCCAGCAGGAAAAAAATTATCCAGGTCATTCTCTAGGTTTATCATTTGGATTTCCCTTTTAAATTTTAAAACCTCAGCCAGTTTCTTTTGTAAATCCAGTGAAACATCCTTTTATAAATCATTCTCTTGGTCTGTCAGGTGTAAATCCACTTTCGATACCATCTCTATTTTGTCAAAATTTATTCTATATCTGTCATTTCTTCAATAACATCTTTTGGACATAGTCTATCCATAGAAGCAGATATTGTTAATATTGTCAGTACTACTAGTTTTTGATTCCATTCTTCAAAAGTCTCATTCAGTATTTTTATTGTTATAATGTTTTGCATCATTTTGTAGGTTTGTATATCTTTCCCCTATCTAAAATCTTTAGTCCCCTTTAGTATCCAGTTTTTGAAATCATGAAATTGCTTATCTTTGTTATGTCTTGTAAAAACCAAAACAGAATCTATTTCCCATGAGAAGCTGTTTGTTCTTTATAATTAAATCCAAAATCTTATTATAAAAGTTTCAGTATTCCAATTTTATCTGGACCCTTAGTTCATTTATAACTTTCTAAGACCAAAATCTTATTTAGCTTTTTGTTATTTATTTCAGATTCTTTAAATTCTTAAGCTTATGATTAAAATTTTCTTCAGGATTGAAGACAAATTCACCCAGTGTTTTCCAAGTTGTCATTCTGATGGTCTCTAATAGCTTAAAAGTAGTTAATGAGCAATTTCCACTACTGATTAGAAAGTGAGGTTTGCAAACTTAGTGTCCTTTAAAAGTCTCCACCGCGGTTGCGAGCAAGATGGCTAATCCCATCGTTTCCTGGTGCTCAAACCTGCAGAAAACCACTGTCCTGCAGTCTCCTCTTGAGGAGCAGCTGTTTGGAGCATGTAGGGGTGATCTCCTGTCCTTTCCTTATCTGGAGAGGTTCCAAGGAACCATTCTACTCACCAGTTCCTTGGTTTTTCCCTCAATGGTCTGAAGAGCTGTCTTTAGTTTGCCATACCTCCCCCAGAAGTCCAGATTTATAAATATTTTGCATTAAACTTTATATAATTCTGTTTAACCCTTCCTCTAACCCCTCCTGTAACCCTAACTAATTAAAATCATTAAGATATAAACTAGTGCAGTCTTTTTAATTATTTGAATTACTAAGCTAAGTTTAAAATTCTAATATTTTCTAACATTATTCTAATATTAAATATTATTATATAATATTCCAATATTTAAAATTCTAATATTCTTTGGAATAGGAAAATGTTTCTTTATTAGTTGATGGCAAACTGTCACAATAAAGAAGGAAAAGGAGGACGATTTTTTATTTTTTTATTGAAAGTTTTAAAAAGGAAGATAAAAACTAATACAAACTAATATAAAGTAAGGAAGAAAAAAGAAAAAGAAAGAAATCAAAGAGAAAGTTAGAAATGAAAGAAAGGAGAAAAAAGAAAAAAAATAGAAAAAGAAAAAAGATACAAAGAAGCGGCTTCTGATCTTTACAACAGTTATAAATACAATTATAAATTTACCTCTTTCTCTAAAGTTACAACATGACCCTCTTCTTTCTACAGTCTATACTATCTAATAATCAAAACCATAGATCATAAGTTCATTTTTTTCTGTTTTATGCAAAAAGTCCATAAGGTGCTTCCAGTCAGCAATAAATGTAGATACTGTCTTTTCTCTAATCAAAGAAGTCAATTTGGCCATCTCAGCAAGTTCCATCATCTTCACCAACCATTCCTCCATTGTAGGTATTGCCGAATCTTTCCATATTTGTGGATACAATCTTGCTGCAGTTATCATATACAAAAACAAAGTTCCATGACTAGAAGGATGATTTATTAAAATATATATAAATGTAGCTTTAAAACATATTCACTTTATATTTATTTATTTTCCAGATTTATAAGCCAATGCAATCAACTAGGACTCTGGGCATCGAACAACACAATAGGAATACACAGTTAAACCATAAAATAAAGTCCAAACAAATAAAAATATACAAGAAACACCAGGGCAACTGCTTGAAATATTTTAGTATTCCTAAGCAGTTATTGAGAAATAAATTTTGAACTTATGTTGCTAGCCATATAAAATAATAGATTTCAGAGTATTTTCATTGTGAGATGTTCGTGCATGAACTCCAGCTGTAGTTCTGCATGAAATTCTAGACAAAAAAAATTCCAAGTTATCTATTGTCATGCCTGCATTTTGCTGATGATATAGAATATGAATGCTTTCTTGACCAGAAAATAGTTTCCAGAAACTAGTAAGAACATTATTTTCTTTGCAGTAAATAAAAGAAGTAAAATAATGTAAAAATTAGAAAGTAACATTAAGCAACATTACCACCTAAAATAATTTCATAGTCCCAAACAGCAGTTGAAAAGGCACCAATTGCTGTGTTTTTTGCCCAGTTCTGAACAATTTGATAAATTTGTTTTTTTAGGGAATATTGCTGCATTTCTCTTTCTTCCCCCCTTCTCTCCCTCTTTCCCTCCCTCTAACTTTCCAGCAGTTTTTTTTAAACTCTCTCAATAACTCATTCTTCATTTAATGGTCTGTATCATTTCCAAATTACTGTATGTGAAAGCAAAGTTTATATTTAGCATGTTTAAAATCGTTGTAGTGGTGATCAGCATTGAATAACACACAAACATACACACACACACGTGACACATACTTTGAACTACAATGTTCATTGTATTCGTAACAAGGATAGTGGCAGTCTAAAATACCTGAAAGGCATCTGGCTGAGGAATGCCACTTTTCACAGGAAAAAACACTTCTTCCTTCAGATTAACTCATCATTTTGCTTTCTAGTTTTTACTGGATGATAAACCTTCCTATAGAGGGTTAATCAATCCATGAGGTTAACTGATTTTCAAAGTGCTACCAAGAGTGGGGTGCTGAAACATGTCTGCGTGTATCCTGGGCAAGATGCAAATAGTTTGTTGAGAAGGTTGACAGTGCCACTGTATTTTATATCACTGTGATGTATTAATATGAAATGAATGTGGTATTATTCAGAAGCAGTTGACATTGCAGCAAGTATTACCCTATGAAATTAATCTTTTTAATATCCTAAAGCCTTTTTCTTGAAACACCTTACTGCAGAATCCTGGCAGTTCTAAATTGATTGCATTTGCTTTAAGTTTATAATTTCTATGTGTGATTTAGCCAAATCCCGTTTATCCTATCTGTTTTTGTTGGCTTTTTGTGGCAAGTAAGAGTGATTGTTTCAGCAAAAAGGAATTTAGGCAAGCCCTATTAGAAACATGAAATAACACCTAATAAGCTTGTTTGGCTTTGCACATATTCTATTACCTACAGTGAAGCAGAAAATAATCTGGCTGCCTCAGGTATTCAATTAGCAATCAGATGGAATGCAAATGAGGTAATTGCTGTTTACTCCATTATATGCCAAAAATTTTATTGATAAATAAATGGATGATAAATGTAAAGACAAACAATTAACAAATTCCTGTAAGGCAACTTCACATGAGAGAAATTTTCTACACAGAAACTGTTTTGCATAAGTACTGCAAAAAATATACATGTGTATAATTGAAAGTTAAAGAACTTTGACAGCAAAAATGCTGAAGAGAAAATTGACCTTGGCTTAAAGCACTGAGGTCAGAATGGTACTGCACTGTCATGATGAAACAATAGGACAAACTTCGTCTTACACATTTTGCTGTACATAGTGAGTGGAAAAATAGAACAAGAAAGGGTAACCATCTTGCCAAAAAGCCAGAACTGTAGCCCACAAAAAAATAAATAAATAAAGATTTGCACAGAAGTTGCAAATGGAATTCAACTTTGTAAATAACGTGCACAATTAGAAAGATTATTATGTAAGTAGAAATAAAATAAATTTCATTATAGTGAAAAAGACTTGGACTAGGTAAACTGTAGTACCTGATCAGTTTGCTTCTTGATGCTGCTTTTTGAAGGATTTCCTGCTTTCCATATGGCTCTTTATCTAGCTTTGGATTGGACAGATACCCCTTCAAAGGGATGGCTTCAAATAGGGTTCTAGCCACTGCAAAGCAGAATATCTCACAATCGTAAGGAATATATGGGAATCCAGCTAGTAGATAATAACAGAGACTTTATTTGTAAACAGTGTTCTTACATTTGGCTATAGTCCTTCCCTAGGACAAAAGGGTTTCATTTATCTTACTCAAAGCTTGTTCTTGAATGAGTTGTTTCTTTTAATACAACAAAAGCTACATGGGGGCTCTTTGCCATTATGGATTCAGCATACTTGGGTTTTTTAACAAAATAGTTGTTTGCATCCTAAAACCAACTTAAAATCCACCTCTTTTTTTACCCACCTACTGATCACGTGAGCAGGCTGGCTTCTGCTTCTCTGCCTGATCCCTGTTATCCTCCCCTACTTTTTTAAAAAATTGGAATTATATTGGAATAGACCTATATAGTTATTCTTTCCTCTTTGGCTAGTTGGGAGTAAAGCAGAGCTTACACTGAGCTCAGAGATGTTTTTCAGCGCTGCCTTTACCTAAATGTGTGAGTTAGAGTCAGTTGTGCATGTTATTTTATTTTTAAAGAAAACCATACATGTAAGTCATATTAAATTTTGTTAAACTGTGTGTGCATTTTTTTTAATTTATGGTTTTGTCATATGCTTTGTAAATGCATTTCAGGTTTATTTAATTTTTAAGAATTCATTTGTGTTTGGAATTTTGTGTTAAATTTTGTTAATCATTATGGGCATTATTTCTCATGTGTTCATTTTGTTTCTTTTAGGTTCTGTTTTGTTTCATAAGATCCCACTGGATGAGTAAATGAAATAAAGAAAAAAGAGGGCTGTTGAGAATGTTTTTTGAACTTCTGTGCTGCATATTAGGCAGTTTATTGTTCTGTCAATTGCTACACTCCTTGGACCTGTCTTGTAGAGTTGGGTTTTATTTGAAGGATCTGGAAGTATGCACAATTTTGGCAACTTCACTACAAAATCAGCCCTAGGCAGCTATAAAACTCGAGAAAGCACAAACATGAACAATTATGTTATATAACAGTGATCTTCAGAAAGCGACATTTCAACAAATTTTTGCTACTTTTTGATTTTATTGTTTGAATTTAGCTGCAAAGAGAGTTAATTTCATAGCTATTTATTAAAGGTGAACTGCAAATATTTTGAATACTAAAAGTAGTAAATAAGTATTTTACATCATTCTGCAGAGTGTTAATTTTTAGCCCTTGGAGTATATCATTGAGGTCTGATCATTGAACTTAATAAAGCAATTGTTTATTTAAACTTGCCCTTCTGTGAGTTAGCAGGCCCTAAAACTGTATTAAAAAGTAGCGCTGCACAGCCTCTCCATGTGAGTAGTATGTATGGAGTAGTATGGAGTAGTAGTATGGAGTATGTATGAGTAGTATGGAGTAGTACTATGAAATAGTATGTAGTAGTAGCAGCAGTATGGAGGAGTTCCTCTGAAGAGAATGTAAGCAGTAAAAATAATCTATAAAAGTAATTGTTAACATGTATTGCTTGACTATGTGCAATGGCATGTTCTAAAATTGACAACTTTCTGTTCTAAAGATCTGTGTTAGCAAAGAAACCACATAAAAACAAACACTCCTATGACTTTGTCTCATCCATCACCATCTCCATTAAATTTACTGAATTGCTACCTTCAGTGTATATACGTAGTTCAGATAATCTTAATATAACATGCATGAATTTCTGTAATCCAGTAGAAAAAATGTTACAATTGGTCCCCTACTACCTACCAGCTATAATATCTGGGGCCCTAAACAAGCCCTATCAATTTTCTCCCACTTCGTATCTGCGATTCTTTCTTAAAGGCAGGAAAGAAAACAGCCCTGTGGTAATCTTAAAAGTTGTTATTCTGGAAAGTGGAACATTTCTCATGCTACCCTTGTAAAAAGTTGTGAGAAAGGTACAATTTCTGCTACAGTAGCCCAAGAAGTTTGATTATATTTAAGGAGGAAAGGGTATCTACATTTGTCATTTCTGTTTTAATTCTGTTATGGCATCTCTGGAACATCTTGATATGAATGAGATGAATTTTTCTACTAGGACTTCCTCTTTCTCCACTCCTCCCTCCAGTTTTTTACATCTCCAAATTGGCTTGGGAGAGTCCCTCAGCACCCTAGAGTTTATTGGGAGGCTGCACAAGAAGAATCTTTCAACGTTGACAACCACCTATTTTTAAATCTGCTATTATTAAATAATAGTATGGGCCACAGTGCTAATGATACCTTTAACTGATTCCAGTCTCCTCAAACCTCCATACTGTAGTTCATCTGCACAGGATCGATAGTTGAAGACTAAATCCCCAATTTGGATTAACCAAGCTTCTAGCCAGTCACAAAATTTAATTCTGCCAGAGTACTTAAGCTTCCAGATGTACATTTAGCCCCATAATAGGTTTATGTTCTCCTGCAGACTTTCTATAATTTATTCTTATAATATTTTGCAGTTCAACTTTACAGCCACAGGTCTGATTTTTGAATAATTTAATGTGTACTGACAGAGTTTTTTGGTTCTGTGTAATCCAGGCATTTCTTTTAATAAAAAAGAACTGTTTTATGAACCGCCAATTTATACAATGTAGAATAATCTTGGGATGCTTTTGTATACCACATTAGCCACCAAATATATTGTTCTCATTGTAGTTGTTCACAGAGCTTTATGGATTACAGCACGTGGCTATTTGTTACTTTTGTTTCAGCAACAGCGAAGCCAGCTTAAATAATGAATGAAGCTACCATTGTTAGTTGATTTCCTTTCCAGTAGGGGAACAAATAAAACTTATTCAAACCAAATCTCTGAGCTGGAACTTGCACTATGTTTATTTCATTGATAAATAAATGAATCATAAATTATCCTTGTCTGTCACTTGAGAAATTTTAATCAGCCCAAACAGTATTGCTTTACAAACATGGTTAATTATAAAATTAATGACCCTTTAAGCCATAGTGCCAATCATACTAAGAAATCAGCCAGGATCTATTAAGAGTGTTAGACACTTGAGTGCTCAGCATTCAAAGTTAAATGGCCTTTTGTATTTTACTAGGCAATAAAAAGAGCTAATGGAATATTTAAATTTTGTTTTATACATTTTATACATTTGTAAGACCTGAACAAGGAAGATTTGCCCGTGGTGTTTAAATTGGACTTTAGTTAGCCCATGTTGTCATTTAGAAGAATAAGGGTTGGTCTAGACACACACACAAATACAAAATGGACCATGCTGTGATAATTCATGAAATCAGTTGAATTGAGCCTCATGGGAATTCTTACGCCCAGATGTTTCCACTGGGACAAGCAGCAAAGTTCATGTTAACCCATTTTTAAATCATGTTAAATCGTGTTGCTTAAAAGAGTAATTCCTTCTACAAATAGTTTCATATAGTAAACTGGCTTGCATCCTTTGTCATTTAACTATTTTGGAAATTTGTCCTAACATGGCTCAAACTATTAAGAAAAGGTAATTCCTTTGATCTAGGTATGATGGCATACTTAATTACAGATTGCGTTATTCTTCTGTGACACAAAATTCATACAAAAGCTCACTATTTGAAAGGAATTAACTCTTATGTGCATTGCTGACATTTGATCATATTCAAGTGTAATTTTGATTTCCCAGGTTATATACTAATGATCATCCAGTTAACACGGTCTTTGAATCATTTTTATTTTTGGGGTCTTAGAACTTTTTATTTTTACAAACAACAAAATAATGACACTTTAAACTGAGAATTTAAAATTGTGGCCATTTTATTTTTTAATAGAACATAAACCCATATAATTTTTGCAAATTGTATATAATAAATAGTCTATTTCTGCAAAAGGAGGAAAATAGCAATCCAAATATTCAGAATACAAATCTCATTTTCAACATGACAAAAAGAATATTTATTATGATTATATCTCTGAAAATACATTGGTTTTTAATTTAATTTCTTAACAGATTAACTAATATTATTTGTTAAAAACCTAGACATGTCTCACTGATTTCACCATCACTATTTCCAAGTATTTCCATCTGTTCATTGGAAGATATTCCAAATAATTCCTACACCTTGGAAGTCCTGTGAGGAAATTGTGTAAATAGATGATATCCATGAGCAAATTTTTGCTGCATTTTTGATAGGGTATGCTAGGAAATAAAATGAGTTTATGGCACATTCATATACTAGTGAGGTCGACAGGATTTATCCTGTGTTTTACTCTGCATTTTATTAAGGAAAGAATCAAACACTATGGTTCATGACAGACAATTGAATTGTTTACAGCCTAATTAAAACATAACACACTTTAATATAATTATTATCAATTATGATCATTGTTCCATCCAGTTTTCTATTCTAATTAGCACTGCTGTAATCCATCAACTGACTGTAGAATTTTAAATACTCTTTGCCCACACTCAATTTTAAAGGATTTTTTTTTTTTTTTTTGGTATTTCTTGTAAATAATTGACAATCACTGATTTTATTTCAAAATATGCTCTTGATAATATGAGCAGATTGTACTTACTGAATTTTCTAAACTTATTTTTAACAGGGTAATAAAGTTTTATAATTCGTTACTATTGTGTCTTGAATTTTTATAAATATATCCATTTAGTCCTGCAAAACTTCACTGAAAATAGAATTTATGGACATGGGATTTTTACATTTTAATTCATTTTGTTTTTCTAAAGTTTGTATATATTTGTATAAGATTTATAGATTGTTTTATTTCTGTGACATGATATCAGTTTGTTTCGTTTGTTTGTTTTGTTCATATGTATGGTGTCTATGAGATTTCATTTCTTTAGAGAACTTAGGTTTCAGGACATGTTGGGACAAGTAAGTATCAAATTTTCAAATGTATTTAACAGTGGCTAATGACCAACAAAAGAAAAAAGAAAAAACTTAGAAGCTTAGAATGACCAAATACAGCAAAGACAGTGTAGTAGTTGTATAAAACCTAAAAACAAAACCAGTAGAAGGAAAAATTGAATTAAAATACAGTAAAACAATATAAAACATAAGGTAAAATAGAAATAGGGTAAAACAGAAATACAATAATAGAAAATCATGAGGAGAGTTTATAATATCATCACTCCAAGACGTCTTATGCCTTTTTATGGAAATTGCTGCAAATACAGATCTAGCAACTCTATTGGTGATGGTAGGGTTCTAATCTGTGAGTAGGAAAAGGACAGCCTCTCCCTCATAAAAGATCTATTCTTTGTTAAGGGATGATAGAGGTGTTTCTGCATGTAAACTGGCATAGAAAAATACATGTGAAAAGATCTCAGGTTTGTTCTGACCATAAGAACAGCTTCTCTCAGTGAATGGGGTCCTACTATACCTCCCATCGAGTGCTGTCAAGGGTGAGGCTTTGAAGCAAAGAAAAGGCTCTATAGTGTCCTGGGCAAATAGATTTGAATAAGTAATTTGTCGGTAGAAACATTTTCCAATATGGAACCCCCCACTCAGAGTTGGCTGTAGCATCAGATCTATCTGCTTTGCAATGTCCAAGACTTGATGGATTTTGGTGTTAGCTCTCTCTGAACCTAGGGGCAGCAGAGAGTAGATAGATGGGCCAAGGTCAGCTAAGATCTTTTCTTTCCACCTTGATGAAAAGCAATCAAGGAAAATGGGGCCAGTGGGCCATTAGAAAAGAGGATTTTAAGCCAATAGCAGAGTCAACAAACACAGACCTTCACCTCCAGTGGATTAAAGCGTTTGAAATGCTGCATGGAACACAGATGACAGCTCATAAAAACCTAGACTGAACACTGTCTAAAGGTTTTAAATAATTGTAGATGCATATCTGTGCCTCATACAGTATTTGGGGTGATGTTTTAACTTTAAAAAGCTTAATGATGGGCAGGTTTGAAGGGAGTGCTATTCCTTTGATGCTATTTTTGGCTTTGGCAAAAATGGCTCTAATTTGTTCCCACCAAACTTTGGAGGCTTGAAAAGTTATACCATAGCATTTAACACTGAACACTTGTTCAGTGTTATTATTTCCAGTTTGCCACTGGTGTTTGTGGTGACTGGGTCTTCCCAAGGAAACTTCTTGGTTTTAGAGGGATTGATTGAAGCCCTTTTTCCTTACAGATTTCTGCTAAGGTCCATTTCTCCTGAGAGCTACCTGTGGGAGTGAAAGAATTGTTGCATCAGCAGCATACGAGAGTACTGCCAAATGCCTCTCACTAAGTTTAGGAAGGTGGAATTCCTTTTTAGATTAAGGCAGCTACCACTAAATTCACATAGATATTAAACAACAAGGGAACTAGAAAGCAACTTTTTTCACTCCTCAATAGATTAGAATATCTGCAGTTAAGGTGGCCAACTCTATCACATCTAACTGGGGTAACTATTTTCATTCTAATTAGGGAGAGTAGCTGCAGATAAATAGATATGAGAGACAGCTTCCACCAGAGTCTGTCTCCTGGAACAGAATTCAAGGCTGATTAATAAAGGCAATTAATTAAAGGTTAGTAAAGGCACATATAACTGGTGGTGTTGCCTATGTGTGTATTTTTCTTTCAGACGGGATAAGATGGCATACTGATCCATTGTAGGTTTGGTCTCCCTAAATCCTGCTTGCTCATCAGCTAAGAGTTTCTCCTGGTTCAGTCAATCCAGTAATTTGTAATACAAGGAGGCATATCGTTTACTAGGCACACTTAATAGACTCTTAGTGTGGTATTAACGGTTGTTGTTCTTAGGGATGGGCACAATTACAGATTGAATTCAGTCACCTGGCATCTGGAGGGTATTGTTAATAGAAGTAAGTGAAGAAATTTTATTTCCCAAATGATTTCACTTTGATTGGCAATATTTCTGATACTCAGACGATCAAAAGTGGATAAGGAACATTTTACCAAGAAAACATACAATGATTGGAACTATTAATTAATTAGCTTTAATAAAATAAAATCAATGTTGCTAAATTGCCTTTTTAAAAAAACTACAGCTTATTGGTCAATTGATTTATTGCAACTCACTATTTTCAGTATTCCTTATGTTTATCTTTATTTAATAATCAGGAATCAGGGTGCAACAAATATCACAATAGCATTGGAAGTTCCCTGGACTAAGAATATCCCAGGATTCAAATTCCTCAATTTGACCATGTTTCTATTTAAATGGTCCTCAGGTGACTGCAGACAATGACTCTTTTCTATTGTTTCTCACATCTCTGGCTGGCAAGAATCAAGGATTCATTGCAAAGGCTTTGCAGGATGGGACAGAATGCTTTCCCTTTCTATGAGGGATAATGGTTTACACACAGAAGGACTGATAAAATCCTTGCCTGCTTGTGACAACAGATAAGGTAGGAAAGTGTAGGAATAATGGTGAAGTCCTCATGTTATAGAACGAATGGGGAAAATCACATTTGTAATTACTAAACATAAGAAAATAGAAATAAGCCCATTAGGCAATAGTTAAGATAAAGCATCATCATCATCATCATCATCATCATTATTATTCATAGTCTCCACATTATCTCAATCTCTCTTTGAAGGTCTTTATGTTTCTCTATTTTTTCTCAATTGTTTCTCATTGACCCTTCTATCTCCAGCTACTGCAGTGTCAAGTACTCATTTCTTTGTAATAAGATGATGATGATGATGATGATGATGATATTGGAAATATGTTTCTGTAGATACAATCAAAAGCAATTCGGTCTGTTCTACCATCTTGGATATGAAAACTAGAAATAAGACTGACATGCTGAGGAAAATTGCTTAACTCTCGGAGGGGGGGGGCACTTATAGCTGAGCTGGAATGTATCTCTGAGGCACCTTATTTAAATATGTCCTGCAACATTCCTTTAAATCAGTCCTGTGCAATATATAGCTTAGTGAGTTGTCAGTTTTGCTTTTACCCCCCTCATGTCATATATGGCCTGTTGACTGTGAGCTTCACTCTGAGAGCAGGACTTAGACAACAGAGTTGCATTTTCAGGTTATTCCGTTTTTAAAAATGGATCTTTCTCATGGAATTAGAACAGCTCTCCCCCCCCCCCAACAGTCTGAGAAAATGTGCTGCTTTCTTTTCATAAGAAAACAGAATGAAAAACTCTAAAACATTTCTAGGTAGGTTGTCTGAATGTCAATGGGCTATTATGCCCAATAGCAATTTCTGAGTTTGAGAAAAGATAGAATGAGGAAAGCAATTTATGAGTGTTAAAGCAATTTTGTGGTTATCATTGCCTTTTCTTGCAATTTTTACTGTCATGTAATTTTTTTATCCCATGGATCTGAATTTCACAGTTCAAGTAATTAGGCAGATGCAGATTTTATATTCTAAGTTACTTTCATTTGTGGAATGTGAAAATGCATATTTTCACTCTGAGAGAACAGGAGACCACTTGAGCGCTTTCAATAATCAGCTTAATTTGGCCATTGGGAATAATTGTTTCTTGCAACTGATACAATAGCTGATAATTGTCACATGGTATATATAATATACATATTGCTTTTCAGTTCTCATGTGGAATATTCTTTTGATTAAAATATATTGATAAAACTTCTCACCAAATTAGGAAATTGGCTTAATTTAAAAATACTGGATAGGCTCACAACACAGCATGTCTGTTTGGGCTCCCATGATTCCTCTTTCCCTGTCACTTAACTACCTTGATTTAGTTAATGATAGTTGTGTAATAACTAATGAATAGCAGAGTTTGTTTGAGGCTGATCATGATTTTCCTTTTGGACCTTCTGTCAAAAACAGTAGTTCTTCATACTTCTGCCCAGATCCAAAAGTCCTCTGTGAGCATTATCACTGATGTAGACATGAGTTCCTTTGTCCCCCAACACAGCATAATATGAAAATGGTAGAATTGTGTCCTCAACTGAAATGAATGGAGACTGAAGCCTGCATCTGATATGCATGAGTAGAACTTCAGGTTGTGGCAATTTGCTGTAGCCTAGAACAGCTTTTCCTAACCAGAGTGCCTTCCAGATGTGAAGACTCCAACTCCCAGAATTCTCAGCAATGACCATGATGGTTGAGGAATCCTGAAGTATTTCTATCTGGAAGGAACTCAGATTGGGAACAGCTGCTCCTGAGCAGGGTTTTTCAAATTGTGTTTCAGAGAACCCTAGGGAAATTGATGGATTCCATGAGAAACTAAGGGGAAAAAATCCCCTTGAATGTAGCCATAGACATCCATAACCATTTTTCTAAGGTAGAGAAGAAAAGACAGGACTTAATCTCTTGTGGAAAAAACACCACAGCTGCCATTTAGTAGATCAGAGGTCCTGAGTTGTTGTTTTTTTTTTAACTGACAGGTTCCAGGACCTGAAAACCCCTGCTATAGAGCACTTGTTTTCCATTTCTTCTTATAAATCACTGGATTCTTATGCTGAATGTTAGTCAGCTCCTCTTCACATCTTTTGTCTCCAAATAAGTCTATAAGGAGCATTCACATATGCCAGGGTTCTGCTGTGAGAGCCAGAATTTGATGTGAGCAAGTAGCAAAGCTTGTTAGATTCTCCAACCAGCTTCAAATCCAAGAGCTTTTTAGCATGATTCCTAGGCCCTCACCCTGCTAGTTACAAGGTGAACAGCTCCTGCTTCATATCCTCAGTGCTGTATCATTAACCCCTTTGGTCACAAGGAGGCAATGAGGAAGAGGAATGGGGGTGTGGCTCACAGATGGGGCATGGAACATAGTACTTGCTCAACCATGCTAGTGTTGTTTGTGTTCTCATTCAGTTTTCTGCCCTGGAAGAATGAAATCAGCTGACTTGCTTTTTGTATCAAACTATCGGCTCCTCATTGCTCATTTGGGAGTATTCTCCATAGTCAGTGTGCTTGTTACTTCACTTTATGTTCCATCTTTCTGTCCATAGAGAACTCAAGAGGGCAATCATAACCTATAAACAATTAAAACTGCTAGAACAGCAAAAATAACCGTTAGTGCCACAAAAATTCAGGTTGAAGAAGATGGTCTTAACACTTTTTCTGAAAGGATACAGAGTGAGGTCTGTTTTCCTGAACACTTTTTCTCAAGATATCAAAGCATTATATTGGCCAACAATGGAAGGATGGAAGTATTAAAAATTCATTGAAAAATCACATACAGTAAATCATGTGAAAGATTGTATCAGAAACTTTAACTTCTTTTAGCTTTGATTTGGTTTAGGCTTTTAATGCTTATTGTAACACAGCAAACTTTCTAGCACTGACTTTGATTCACCACAGTTCTTTCATCAAAGATATACTGTATATTTGATGAACATTTATTTTTTTATTCTGATTGTGTCTGTCTCCATTCCTGGAAATCTTACTAAGCACCAGTATATATAAAGTGTACAAAACAAAATGAATGGCATTTACAAATAAGGCATAGGGATATAGGTAGTCCTCACTTAACAATGGCAATTGGGACTGGAATTTCCATCGCTAAGCGATGCGGTTGTAAAGCACACTATCACATGACTACACTGCTTAGCGATGGCAGTTCTGGTTGCAGTCGTTAAGTGAATCCCACACTGTTGTTAAGTGCAACATCACATGGTCACCATTTGTGGCCTCCCATCAGCTTCCCGGTTGACACTGCTTTTGGCAGTGAAGGTTGCAAATGGCAATCACATGACTGTGGGATGTTGCAATGTCATAATTGCAAGCTAGCTGCTGAGCACCTGGATCATGATCGCATGATTGCGAGGACACTGCGACTGTCATAAGTACGAGGACCGGTCATAAGTACCACTTCTTCAGCACCATCATAAGTTTGAACAGTTGCTCAGTGAGTGGTCGTTAAATGAGGACCCCTTGTATAGGGTGCCACTCTAGCAAACAATACACTTCAAAGATTGGCTGGTTTCTAAAGTAGGGTAGAAGTTGAAGAGATTGGACAGTCTTAATCTGAGAATTCTCTTTCACACACATGCATATATCTAGTCAGCAATGTTAATGACACACACTGCTACTTGAATAAAAGACAAATGAATTCTAGTGTGTAAAAATTATAAATACAGCAATCTCTATTTCAGGAGCCTAAATTGTTTTCAAAATTAGCACCATTAGGCTTTTTAAAAATCTCCTTTCTCTCACTTTCTTCTCACAATACAGTATATATCATCTATTTAAAAGCCACAAGAACATACACATCTTTATTTTCACACTTTTTTTTCCCTAAAAGAACATAAATTAAGTCACACTACAATAATTGTATAAAGGATTCCTAGAACAACAATTTGGCAAGCTGTAAATATTCTCTGATGTTTGATTATGCAAGTCAATATTTAGAACTGCTTTCTTTCGGAATGAGTGCTTGCTTTGATTATAGCTTCTGGAATAAACCTTTATCTACTCTGAAAATAAAAACTTTTTTCATGTTTCATTTTTTAGGAAGTTCTTTTTAAGTGGCTACTAACTACTTCTTTTTAAATAGCTCTGAAGAAATTAGCTGTCATATTTTTCTACAGAATTAAAAAAAATGTCTTCTTAAAAAGGTACTACCACTAAAATTGAAACATTTTATAGAGTTTGGAGTTTAATTCCTAAAAAAGACCTCAGCTACTATGGCTGTTATCTAAAATCACTTACGTGGGAGTAAAGTGCCTTTTACAGAAAGAGATCTACTTTTTAAATTAAACTTTATTAAAATTTTAAAGAGAACATAAAAACTAACACCATCTAATACAAAATAGAGAAAACAAAGAAAAAAGGGCAGGAAGAAAAAAGCAAAAGTACAGTGAGAAAGAATAAAAAGAAATAGAAGCTTCGATTTTCTCTGCAGCAAATATAATTACAAAATTATCTCTTACTCTATGATTACAAAAAAAAAAGCTCACCTTTTTCTATTACCCATTTTTTTTTTCTAATCATCAAAATCATAACTCATAAGTGCATTTTTTTTTCTGTTTCATGCAAAAAGTCTATAAGGGGTTTTCAGTCAGCCATAAATGTAGCTGTTGTCTTTTCTATAATTAAGGACGTTAATTTAGCTATCTCTGCAAGTTCTATCTTCTTCATCAACCATTCCTCCATTGTGGGTAGTGCTGAGCTTTTCCACTTTTGAGCATATAATAGTATCGCTGCAGTTGTCATATATAAAAACAAAGTTCATAACTTCTTTTCTAGTTGTCTGTCCATTAGTCCCAAAAGAAAAATTTCTAGTTTCAGTTGTACTTTAATCTTTAAATTATTCTGGATTAATGCATGTATTTGCATCCAACATTTTTTGGCTTTTTTACATGTCCACCAAACTTGATAAAATATCCCTTCATGTTCACATTTCTAGTAAAGATTCAAAATACCTTTATAGATTCTCAAGAATTTCTTTGGTGACAAATGCAACAATACATCATTTTGTAAAAGTTTTCTTTAAGGCTAAAGCATAATGTAAATTTTGATCCTTTCAACCACATATTTTCCCATTGATCCATTAGTATATTATAGCCAAAGTTTTTAGCCCATTTTATTATACATTCTTTCACTTACTGTTCCTCTGTCTCATATTTCAGCAAAGGTTTACACATTTTAGCAATAACATGTTCATCATTAGTACATAGTTCTATTTCAAACTCACTTTGTTCAAAACTATAAGATCTTTTATTCAATTTAAGCCTTTCTGATAATTGTACATAAGAAAAGCATTGACAAGTATATCCTTGTGTTGGCAAATCCTCTCTTGATTTCATTTTAAAATCCCTTTGAAAGAATTCCAGTACATCACAATTAGTTAACCATTTATGTTTACTCATCATTTCTCATCTATAAAATGCTTCTTGTGTTGAAAGCCACAAAGGTGTTTTCTGAAGAACCATAAGTTTATGTTTATTTCATACTCTAAGGATGGTCTGCCTAACATAATGTTTTTGAAATCTACATTAACCTTAGTTTTGTCATACCATAGATATCCATGTCATCCAAATCTCAAATCATGTCCTTCTAACTCCAAGAGCCTTCTATTTCTTAACAACACCCACTCTTTCATCCAAACTGAACAACAGGCAGCAAGGTATAAATCTTGTATTCTCCTCTTTCTTTTGCATTTTGTAGTACCTTATATTTGATTCGGGGGGGGGAGGGGTTCCCCTGTTATATTAGCTTCTTTCCAAGTCTCTGGCATTTTTCCATCCTGTAAAATAGAATTCATCATATTTTGTAAAGATTGTAAAAGTTCATCCTCAAACCTGATAATCCATCTGGCCCAGGTACCTTCCCTGGTTTACTCTTTTTAATTACTTCTGAAATTTCCCTTATCGTTATAGGTCCATTCATAATTTGTCTTTGTTCTTCTGTAATCTTTGGTAAATTTTGTTTTCTCAGATATTCATCTATTTTCTCCAATGGAATATCATGTCCTTTATACAAATTAGAGTAGTACTGATAAAATGTTTTTTGTGTGGCCATGTTATCCAGTAATACAGTGTCTCCCTCTTTTAATTTCAATATCATTTTCTTTTCTTTTTCTTTTTACAGTTTGTAAGCCAACCATTTCCCTGGTTTATTCACAAATTCAAAATTTCTTTGCTTTGCATAGTTCAATTTTATTTCCATTTCTCTTATTGTTAACATAGATAACTGTTGCTCTAAAATCTTAATTTGTTGGGAGATATTTGTATACCCTGGGGAGTTCCTTAATACGTCTTCTTTTCTTTTAAGATCATCCAAAATATTTTGTATTTTCTCTTGCCTCTTTGTCTTAAGTTCAGAGCTGTATTGTATCAGGTAACTCCTAATAAAGGCTTTGCTTGCATGCTAAACCATTCTCATGTCAGTACCTTTATTTAAATTATTTTCAAAAAATTCTTTTAATTTCTTTTTATAGTCCTCAACAATTTCATTTTTCTGTAACAATACTTCATTTAAATCTAAATCTGAAAGAGTTAGATTTTCTTTTATAAACCAGACTCACAGGATTATGGTCTGAGAAAGTCTTTGGTAAAATCTCTACCTTAGGAATTTTAGTAGCCAAGTCTCTTGAAATCCAAATCATATCTATTCTTGATCTGTCTTTCTGAAAAATAGGTGTACTCTCTTGAACTACATTCTTCTGTCTCCATAGATCGTAGTCCTAAATTGTCCATCAGATGAAAGAAAACTTTTGGTAATTTACCTTGAGTAATTTTAACATTTTTCTCAGAAGTCCTGTCCAGTTGGGGGGAAGACCATTCCATTCCAATCACCCATCAAACACCAACGTCATAAGTAGAGTGCATTAATAGCTCCATAAGTTGTTTATAAAAAGTCACTTTATCTTCATTTGGGGCATAAACTCCCAAGATCATGGTTTTAACCCATATAATGTAACTTCTACTACAACAAATCTACCGTGTTCATTAGTTAGTACAAGTTCTGGGTTTAGCTGAGGATTAATATACAAAACAACTTCATTTCTTTTATTAATATTTGCTGAGATAAATTCTTCACCCAAAGTTTTTTGGTCAAATATTTTATATCTTTTTTCCTGAAATGAGTCTCTTGTAGGCAAATAATACCTTGCTTGAATTTTTTCAAATAATTAAATATTTTTTTTCCTCTCTGAGGAGCATTTGCTCCATTTATATCCCATGTTAAATATGTGCTTACTCAGCCCAAAAATTTAGAAAAGTCCATGCCTGTAGCACCTAATTCAGCATCATATTTCGGTTTCTGTTGCATCTGTTGTGATTGTTGTGTAAGTCCCTCCGAAACCTCTATTTCCATCTCCTCCAATTCTCCTTTATATTTTTCTAAAAAATCTCTTGCCTTCTGAACAGAATTTTCTAAATCTTTGCTGTTTAAAAGTAAAAATCACACCTTCCAATTTATCCCATTGAAATGAGGTCTTTTTCTGTTTCAATTTTTTAGCCAAGAAGGAATATTCTTTTCTCCTACATAAAATTTTAATAGGAATCTCTTTCAAAACAATTATATCTGTATTATCCATTTTCAATCTTGTATTAAAATGTTGCTGCAGGACTTGATCCCTTGTCTTTCCAACAAAGGGCATCAAAATATCTCTAGGGACATTCCTCAACCTGGCAAATCTGGAATTTATTCTATAAATCTTATCAATTTCTGCCTCCATATCTCCCTCTTCTAGATCCAAAAAAATTGCCAAAACATTAATAAGCTGCTTTCTAATATTTTCATCTGGAATCTCTGGAACAGCTCTAAATCTCAAACAGAATTGTATTGTCGAAGGCTTTCACGGCCGGAATATGATGGCTGGTGTGGGTCTTCCGGGCTGTGTGGCTGTGTTCTGGAAGTTTTGTTTCTTAACGTTTCGCCAGCATCTGTGACCAGCATCTTCAGAGGGCAGGAGCACAGACAGGAGCAGTTCTGGGCACAGCTGGGCACAGAGAGAACTGCTCCTGTCTGTGCTTCTGCCCTCTGAAGATGCCGGTCACAGATGCTGGTGAAATGTTAGGAAACAAAACTTCCAGAACATGGCCACACAGCCCAGAAGACCCACACCAGCCATCAAACAGAATTCTTTCTCAATTCCAGTAAAGCCAGGATATCCAATTCTCTTTCCAACTCTCTGTCTTGAACCTCTGACTTACTCTTTAAAATTTTCACTCTATCACTCTATCTAAATGTCACTGTGTCTGCGCCTTATCTTTTATTATGCAAATTCCATCAATCGCCTAGACTTTTTAAGGATAGCTAGCAGCATTCCCACTTTTTAGCTGGCTTAATAGAAAATTATAGCAAAGCACTTTCATCAAAAGTAAAAATAATAAAAATAGGAATAGAAAAATACGAAGAAAAAAAGATCGTCCCCTTGTCCGTTTTAAAAACTTTCTTATATCTTCTCTTGATTGAGCTTTTTGCAAATAGTTCTTGAATCTTTAGATCAAAGTCTCTCTTGGGGTTTTTTTTGTAATCTCGAAAAAAGGTTTAATTCACTACAAGGAATCTTATCTTTGTTGCAGAGGAAATCTCTCTTCATCTGTAATTAATTACTTCCCAAGGTGATTAAGAAGTGGGGAGAAGCAAGGCTGTAATGTCCATAAGTTTCCACTGCAGTTAGGAGCGTAGTTGGAATTCCAGGTCTCCCGGCAGCTCAACCCTTGTGCCAGCTGCAAAAACTTTTCAGTTTCTGCAGTTAACTCAGAAGGAACTGCCTTCCAGAGTACACATGGTTTATCTCTCAATCTTCCTTTGATCCAGGAAGATTGCACTGGCTGGAATTCACCTCCCAGCCAGCGTTCTCAGTTGTGATGGCTCTCTGCACTTTGGAGAGCGTCATCCTGTTATTTTTCCCTACCGGAAGCTTCAAAAGAGACCTGAGTGCAATCAGTGTATAGAATTTATCTGTAAATTGTTAGCTTTTAAGTTCTCAGCTCCAACTGTTTTATTTCTTTATTAGATCCTATCCTTCATCCAGTGAACTCAGTGATTTTTCTATTCTGTGCCTTTTATTTGGTTCTGAACCACCAAATATTCTGTGACATAGGGTAGGCTTCATGACAAGCAAGTAGTCCAACACCAGGCAATACATGTTATGCCTTTATCTGGATCTTCCCAGTTCTAACTGGTACATCATATGATCCCCTGTCCAATCTTTCCATTATTTTTGTTAATAGAAGCCAGGTTCACATTCTGTCATGCAAAATAAATGTGAACTTCTTGCTCATAATGGGTATGTTTGTACAGCTTTGGTTTCTGATGTTATTGGCTTCTCTTGCTTTATAATAAAGCCCATGTTAAGGGTAGATAAAAGCTCTTCCCAGCAGGCAAATGCATCATAAATTATTTCGAAACACTACTATCATGATCCTCCTCCTCCAAATTCATTAGATCATGTTTGACTTGAAAAAAATATTGATGTCATAATGTACTTTTGTATTATATAATGTTATAATGAAACATCTTATATGCATTCTTCAAACAGAAAAATACCACAAAGGTTCTTTCTAACTTTAGAGATTGTATACCTTTCTGCATGAAAGTGCAAGCTTTTCATTTGGCAGGAAAAGGGGGGTAAGGGCATCTAAAACAAAAATAATATGAGTATGCAAGATTCTTCATACCAGAGAACAATTAGAAACTGTTTGGAGGATGGAGCAATGGAAGAACCTTAAACTTATGAAAGGCTGATTCATGCAGGCCAGTTGCTTTCATGTGGTCTTTCTGAATGTTCCTCAATATACAGGAGTTTTGTGAAGAACTACATTATATAAAGATGTTATATGTGAAAAAACATATGTTATTATATATGCAGTAATCTATTATAGTCAGATAACCCACTGCTATTTCTGTAATGGTGTACTAGTTAAGGGGGTTGACTTGACTAGGGAAATTCAAATTCCAATCTCTGCTCAGTCACTGAGCTCACTGTGTAACTTTAGGCTAATCAGCTCAGCCTATCTCACAGAGTGATTGTTGGGTGTATAGATCAGGATATTTCCATCTGCACCAGTTTGAATTCCCAGATAATTGAGATAGAAGGTTAATAATAAATAAAATAAAAATTGCCAAAGCACTCAAACTTGGACGGTATGGTACCTTCAATAAGGCTGTATTCTTGGTTTGCATGGATGGGTGGATATGGGTGGGTTTCTTGTACCAAGCTATATCAAGAATGAGTCTGGAGCTTCATCTACAACTTCATAACATATGGATTTCTTTTCAGGCAAGACAGCTGAAGAGCTATAATGCCTTTAGAGCATTCTTTTATTTCTACTTTGTGTTGCTCAATCAAATTGACAAAGAGCAATTGTTTGAAAAGTTTATGGCAAATACCCACACCTTTCTAAGAAATGCTAAAGCGGGGAAATACTTTGTTTTCTTAGATTTGATTTATACTGCATGCTTTTCAGGGGAAAATAATTTGTTCTCTTTTTGAGTTGATGTGAATAGTTGTACGTACCTTATACATGAAATGTCATTTCCATACAAGGGATATAGGGCACATGCATTCCAGTCTGCAAGATCCCCAGCTGAGGTTCTGGAAGCTTCAGTTAAAATAATCCCAGTTAATAGGGCCGTCAAAATCCTTTAACAACCATTGCTAGTGTGAGTTGATAGTTGTGGGCTAGGTGAACCAATGCATCTTCTTGTGTAACTTTCCTGAACATGATATAAATAACCAAATGAAGCTTGCTAGCCAAGATAGGAAACAAATTCCTTCTACGGGAAGTTCATCCTAGCATGCACGTCCATAGAACAAATGAGAAATCAACTGCAGACTTACAGTTCTCTTCTCACAGTGGATTTCCTTTTTCCCTAACCCATGGAACTTAGAGAATGGCAGGAATGGAGTAATGGGAACAAATAGAGAAAGACACATAGTGAAATATCTGAGATATTTTTTCAAGTTTTCTGCTTTTTTTCAAGTTTCATTGGGGAGCAAGTCTTCAAGACTATCTATCCAGTCTTTAAAGCTCTATGCTATAAATTCTTTGTTTTACATCCTGTTTTGTATTTTGGACTGGTGAGAAGACAATGTCCTGAGCTTGCTGGCCAGACAAAGTGTTATTTATTAGTTAGAGGACTTAGAGCACAGTTGTGAAGTCCCCACAAATGCAGAACAACTGCTGAGCCCTAGTATTTGTGCCAAGAGGTCTGGCAAAACCAGGTTCAATCACAGTATTAAGACTTGAATAATGTGTTTTTGGACATAGATGGATGGAATAACTCATTTTTCTTTGGCGTTGTGGGCCAAGTCACGCAGATCCTTAATATTAGGCTGGCAAAACTCCCATTTGTACTTGGTCTCAGCATGGATCAAGGTATTTTCAGGATTTGATCCTACATTTTATTTCTGACGAGTTAAATAAAACAGGAATGGATTGGATGAATTTTCAATTAAACATTATGTAGACATAAAAGTGTCTGCCTTTCTAATGTGGCTGCTTCCACTTTGCAAATCTGGAAGATGCATCACATAGATGCTTTAATAACATCAGTTTGTTTAATCTGTGACTGTATGAGTAAAATATTCCCACTGCATGATGGAACTTCAAAACAGAGGTAAAATGCATAAAATATTATAGCTCAATCTGTTATGGTCACGGAGGGCATTTGCACATAGAAGGAGGAGTGAGGTAACATTGATAGCCTCAGCCCCAATATTGTATGGTTGGGCTAATTCATGCCCAGGGACTCTTGAACAGAGGCTCTTGAAAAGAAACCTAATGAGTGGACTACTGCTCTGCACAAGGGCCGTAGGGCTGACCTGCATAACCAACTGATCGCTAACCATTTCTTGAACGTAGGAATACATGATGTTGTCCTCTATATAACTCCACTGATAGAAATTGAAAAGGTGATTTTTTTTTTTTTTTTGGTTATTAATTAATAAGAGTTCTGCAAGTTTCATAGCCGAAGTGAATAGAAGAAAAATAAAACTCTGGTGTCTTCTTTCCTTTCCATCTGCTGGTGGATGCCCCAGATGGGAAGGTGTCAAGTAAAAGAGGTAATTGGTGGAAGAGGACTCATAGCAAAGATCTATCAGTGGAAACCATATGACCACAAAGACTCCCCTAGGGAAAGGAAAGCAATTGGTGCTTGCTTCCCTGACTCAGATGAGAAGGGCAAAGAGGCAAGGAAATCTACCAACTAGCAGGTGTGGTAAACTAAAGCAGAGGAAGGGATTGAAATCTGGAAAGGAATTTCTTAATCTGGCTTCATTTTCAGCTGGTCTATATACAGGAGTCAAGCAGCTTAAGGCTGCAGTATGAAAAAGGCCCTTCTCTCATGAGTAGATGAATATGCCGATCCTTTGTGCCCATGCTTTGGAACAAATGTCATCAGTCTAATAAGATGAGTATAAAATCCTTAGAAGAAATATTATGCAACTAGCAGCTTACCTTGTCAAAATATTAAAGTTGCAGGCCTACACATTGTAGTGCATATATAACCAGCAGGCTTTCGAACATGGAGGAAGGAGAAGTAGCATATACTGCATTCCTTTATTCTGCAATGGACTTCCAAAAAAAAAAAAATCATGCTTCATAATGCTTGTGTGTGAGAGACAGAGGTAGAAAAAAAAGGATTTTCCTTTTAAGAAAGGTGACTTGTGTGTGCTAGGACAGTGGGGAAGTACACGGATGTGATAAAAAACAGCTCACACCTATTATTATTATTATTTATTATTATTGCTACTACTACTACTACTATTACTACTACATGAAAAAGAGAGTCAGCCCAGCTGCCCTACGTGCCAGGCTTATTATGACTACCAGAAGATTTACTTCTACTGAAATAAGTAAATTTGAGTAAACTTTTAAATCCTGAATATAAATGTGCATAGATTGCACCACGTTTGTATCATAGAGCTGAATACCCTATTGCACTAAGTAGAAACTTTCCACTCCAACATATCTGACTCAACTTTTCCCTGTGAGAATAACCATACTGTAGTGGCTCACAGAGGGTGCTATAGATTGGGCAATGCCTCTTTTCAGGCTTCTACAGTACTGAAGGTCTGGGCTGAACTGGGCAGTGTGATAGCCAGTTCGAGTGGCCATTCTGTATAGAAGAATAATAGGATTCAACAGAAAGTGAAGAATGAGGTCCATTCAGATCAATGATTAGAACAAGTAGGGGAAATTCTGAGGAGACAAAGTTGTTTAGCACCTTCTTTCACAGACAAGTTTTCAAACCGAACAACCAATCTTCTAAGTTTTATAGGGCCACAAAGTTCCAGTTGATTCCAAAAGTATCCAGTACAGCTGCGCTGACCAGGTTACAATACAATCTCTGCGATAGCACAACAGAAAACAAAATGGCCTGTCCCTCTTCCTGAGAACTGCTCTGTTGTTGTAGGAATGAGGCATCCGTCTTCCAGGTTCTGGTCCCTTTATACCAAACAAGGAAGAACATCCCATTTTAAAATCAAAATAACATTTTTGAAGTAACCTTTTCTCATTTTCATTCACTTCTGGTGTTCATGCCATAACCAGGAGAAAACCGCTGTGGATAATTCAACTATTTGTACTTCTTATCCATGAATGGTGGACCTTTCTTTGAAACTTTATTTTAAAAGTAGGTCTTTAATTGGCACAGTTCTGTGTTATTTGGGCAAGAAAATAAAGCTTGGCTATCTCACAAGAATGACTACAAGTATCATTAAGATAACAATAAAAAGCTTTGAATTCTCTGAAAGCTACATAAACGCCACTTATTATGGCAAGAGAAGGTCCAGGGAGATAGGTTGACCTCTGTATCAGCTGGTATCAATGATTGGCATTTTTACATTGGCATCCTCATACAGAGTGGGCTATTGAGCCACGGAAACCTCTAATTTTTCTGCAGTTCCTTGCTGTTCTGTTTACTTGATCTATCCAGGAGCAGGGGGAACAAGATCAGCAACTGCCTTGCCTCTCCTTGCAGACAGTGCTGCAGATTAGAAAGATTTTGCCTGTTAAGCAAGGGAATGTGGGAAGCCACTCCTAGCTACTGTTGATTTGACAATGGAGATGCAGTAAGTGAATTCAAGATCATCACAAAAAAGGACTCCAAGGTCTGAATTAAAGGAGAATCTTGTGCATACTCAAGAACACAATTTACACAATCACTTCTCAACTGGGTCATCCTTCTAATCCCAACAGAGTATAAATGGAACACAGGAATTCACATCTGATTATGGATAGTTAACTCTAGATTACAAAAAAATAGTGATCCAGTCTCTGGAACCAGAAGCACCAGATTGTATCAGTAACCAGTTCTTCACTGCCTTTGGTTCAGAGCTGTGATGGGTTTTGACTAAGCACTTTTCCTTAAACTTTGTAATGGCGATCTGCATAGGCACCAGATCAGAGCTGCAAATATCTGGATGACCACTGCACAGATGCAAGAAGATACTGAAAACTCTTTATTTCCATTT
This sequence comes from Liasis olivaceus, assembly GCA_030867105.1. Lineage (NCBI taxonomy): Eukaryota > Metazoa > Chordata > Lepidosauria > Squamata > Pythonidae > Liasis > Liasis olivaceus. The sequence goes on from CM061348.1 coordinate 199,016,097, forward strand.
ACTGGCCTTCTGGTTATTTGCTGCCCACACATGGTCATCCTAAGCCTGTAGCCCCCAGGTGGACGTAGATCTTGCCTGCAGGCACTAGAGACCACCCACTCAATGCACTGCTGAATTTGATACAGTGGCTAAACAGCGATAGCTGTTGTCATCATTTTAAGGTGGGAAATATACTGTTTTTAGACAGTATAGACATAGTTTAGAATCTGACGAACCACAAATACTTTCAATCCTTCATCCACTATACTTGGGGATGGGGGATTATACTGGGTTTCACTCAGAAGCATAACATGTTCTGCCACTTTGCATCATCACCATGCCAATGGCAGTTCACAGTCTCCCCCTCATCCCCTAAAATCTGCAGGTCCCAACCACCAAACGTTTCCCACCCATGCATGGTTGTAAAATAAACACGCCAACACAATCAGCAGTAAAGTTGAAAGACAACTTGGGAGAGAGAGTCAGTTAGGAGGAGTAAGGCCTGCTGCTATTGGCTGAACTCCTGTCTATTTTTTTCAGGAGCAGCCTCCTGATTTCAGTATGCATGCATGCATGGATTAAGTTTAGAGGCTGCCCAATTCTAGCTGACTCTGGGTAGTTTATATTAAAAAGTAAGACCTTTTTTTAAAAAAAAGAAACAGATAATAAGCAGCCAGAAGGCAGACTCTACCAATAAAACAGCCTACAGGTACTCAATTATTACTCTGTCCCAAGGTCTGTAGAACAGCCAAGTTTTCAATGACTTCCTGAATGTCATCAGGGTAGGAGCCATAAGGATCTCTGGGGGGATGCTGTTCCCCCAGGCCCCAGTAGATGACACTTGGGTCCCTTTATTGAATGGACCTGAAATGAACCCACTCTGCCCAGATATAGGAGGTCCCTCAAATAGCCAAGCCCTGCGCCATGAATGTCTTTATAAGTGATAACCAACACCTTGAATTGCATCCAGAAGTCCATTGCAACAAGGGCGGCTTACAATCCATGATTCATTTGCATCTTTGATCCATTCAGAGAGCAGAGCAGTTATAAAATGCAAATAGTTCAAAGGAAATAGCTTCTATTTTTCTTTTTCAATGGAGCAATTATAATAAAGGACCTGTTCCATACTTAAAGATGTATTTAAATTAGCATGTGACCCTCTGACATTGTTGCAGGTCATTTGTTATTCGGAAAGAAAGCACTCCCTTCCCTGTTATTGACTGGCAACATTATTAAGAGTGGGGAACATTTAAAATGTCATCCCGGTGCATTTCCTCTTCATCAAAATCAAATAGCAAGATATCCCACTGCAATTCTCTTACGCTCTAGAGAAATTGATTTTCCTGTCAAGCAAAAAGGTGTAACATGACAGTACCCTGATAGATAAAATGAAAGATGCATGAAGAGGTGTTTCATTCCAACAGGGTTCATGAACTGTGTCCTTGTGCTGAGATCTCATTCAGTTCTGGATGACAAAAACCTATCAGGTTGGTTCTTGAGCTTGAATTTTAGGTACCAGCAGCCACTCCTGTCAAAGATCAAAAAAGAATGCTCTCCTTCTCAGTGTGTCAAATGTCCTTGAAATAAGCTAGCAGCATACAATACTTAAATAGAAAGCATAGAGAAATATTGAACAAGCCCTTGTACCAGTGCAGTTGGATATCAGGGCATGTAAAATTGCTTTATTTATTACTGATTTTACTCAAGTTCTAACTGGGGGAGATATATTACAAGCTCTGGAACCAAGGGCTTGATCCTATAATCCACTGCCATGAGATACAAAGGCAGAGGATTGCATGCATTTTGTGTTATCATTACGGCAGTGTGCTTCAGTTATTCAGTGTTACAATCATGCTGCTTGGTCTTCTTCTCACAAACTGAGATTGTGGTCAAAAATCAAAAATGAGAACTTGAGAACTTTACAATGATGCATGATGTGAAAAGCCAACATCAAGGAAAGCATAGAAAATGCATTGCCTTATTTGAAACCAAAACATCTGGATCTTTTCTGTTCTTGGGTCACAATGAGTTAGGAACTTCAAAAGTCCTTCAAGGGGGCCAAACAGAATTGGGATCTGTACTAGCATCTGGGATTTTTTTTAATGAAGATAACAGGCTGGTTAAATTGTTAATATTACTGTTTATTAATACAGTAGAGTCTCGTTTAAGTGACCTTCACTTATCCGACATTCTGTCTTATCCAACGCTGCCAAAAAAAGCACAACAACATGCATAAATCGGCGACGAGAAAAGTGTGCCGCTCGTTTGCAAGTGTGAGTGTACTCTTTCTTGTTGCTCCTGACAGTGCAGCGCCGCAACGCAAAAATCGATTGCAACAGGCGCAGCAGATCGTTTTTTTTTTTTTTTTTTACCACACCCAATCGTTACTGTGTGTTATCCAACATTTTCGCTTATCCGACGTTCTGCCGGCCCGTTTATGTCGGATAAGCGAGACTCTATTGTACACAATAAAGTTACAATTATATATAACAAAAGTAGTAATAGTTTTGCTCTCTGTTATGATATCTTTTTTTCTTCCATGCCACTTGATTTTTTTTCTTGTTTGTTTGAACATGGGATACAACATTGCTAACCATAGACAAATTAGTAGTGTTTTGTGAAAAATAATTCTTCAGGATAACAACCCTGAGTCAAAGATGCTACCCTGTCATTCACAATACTAAATAAACCTCTTTAGCTTTCTGAAACATATGTTTAAAATGTATACTTGATTCTTAACCAAATAAATGTGGATATTCTTGATATAACATAGATACATGAAGAAAATTTCCTGACAATGAAATTGAAGTCCATTATCTGTCATGACATTTAATGCTATGCTACCTCCTGTAAAAGCAGCTTTTATACTATCAACTAAAAGTAATACTCAGACTACACTAATAGTAGTTGAACTATATAACTCGCCTGTTTCTGGATAATGAGAATAAAAACTAGTCAATATTATCACCTATCATATTTAGTCATGAACCTGACCCATATGTTTGTCAGAATTGTCACTATTTCTAAGAAATGACTAGGACAAAAAATCAGCTAGGACTACCTTATTTCCAGGATGATAATGCAGCTGAAAAAAAAAATCTTTATAAATACAGAGGTATATCTGCCAGATATTCCTTTTTAAATACCAAATTTATGATTTATTATAATTTTCAATTACATTCAGAAAAAACTGCTATTTTCTGACCTGCTGACTTATCAGTCAGCTGACTGCCTATCAGAAATATCTGCAGTTACTGCTTAAACATTTCCCAGTCCACAGCAGCCTTATTTATACAAGAGAATAAAAGGGTAAAGGATTTTCAAATATTCCATTTTTAACATCATATATTTACTCTTGTCAGCAAATTTCACTTCAGGTACCACCTTAAAAATCCGGTTTTCATTAAGGTCAACTGGATCACTTAATAGTAATAGTATTATGTATTTAACATTGCTATTTGCAGCTGTTCATCTTTTAAGTATCAGTAAGAGCCTGCAGCTGATTTTGGACAAACCCTATCCTAACTCAAAATTCGTTTAATAAAATCTGTTAGTCAGGAAAGATGTTTCCAGACCACCACCCCACCTCCTCCTGCTCCCCTCCCCCTCCCCCTCCCCCTCTTCTTCTTCTTCTTCTTCTTCTTCTTCTTCTTCTTCTTCTTCTTCTTCTTCTTCTTCTTCTTCTTCTTCTTCTTCTTCTTCCACCATACATAAATATGTCTCTCCTCCTACAATGATTTATAACATTCAGTGGATTCATTTGAGATGTTCCCAGTTAGGAGTCTAGGAAAGGAGCTCTTTCCAAAAAATGTAATGATGCAGTGCATTCTATCATGTCATCAGAAGGCACAGGTAGTATCAAAGGGTTTTTGTTGTTGTTTTCAGTAATACAATGGTTGTATTATGAGGAAGAAGAGGAAATAATTACTTTTGGAGTCAGGAAGAAAGTGGAATAAACATGGGAAGTGCATATGTTCCACCCTTGATTTATAGCTTCTTGCTGTGATTAGTAGTAACATGCAAGGCCTATATCTTCTCCAATGATACATAGATACCTTTGGAGGATAGGAAAAAGGGGTGAGGAGTAACTGTTGGAAGAATTGGAAGAGTTATAGCAGGGAATCCTGTCCTCTCAGCTTTTCAAGATATGTATTTAATTGGAGTCACAGGAAATGAATTAAAAAAAAAGCCATGTGTTTATTGTTAAAATATTGAAATTCAAAGAAAGTAGAGAAAAGCACATATTGAAATACAAAGAAAGTAAAAGGAAAAAGGCAAGATGATATAAAAAATTCTGCTACATTTAAATTAAAAAAAGCATAGTGAAAAAAAAAAGTTAATTACTTTTTAGTGGTACATCCTTCCTTTCCCTTCCATCTGTATCCTCAACCACTAGCCACAGTTTAGATATTTGAACTTTGCATTAAACAAAGAAACTGATTGCAGTTAGTTTCTATTTGAGTCCTAAAGACTATGTGCCAGATGTCTAAATCTGCTGTGCTCTGGGTATGTAAGGAAGCCATTCCTGCTTGGATTTAGTTAAACTTTTATTGTGGATATCTATTGTCAATTTTGTCATTGCAAAATGAGAAGATTTATATGTGGATTGTATAGAAAGAGAAAATGAGCATTTAGGCAAGCCATGGAACTTAGACTCAGAAAATAGTATGGAAGTATGTCCAATAGTGCATCTTTACTCCTACCTTATTCTAAAGTGAAAGAGAATCCTAAAATATGTTCTGTGACAGGTCTTGTCTTCCCCTTTAGAATATTCATAATCATGGTCCAATGATTGACTATTTCAGCAGATCACAGCATCTGCCTTTGCCTGGACTTGATAGCTAAGCAGGGCTGGGTCTATTAATATTTGGATGGGAGACCATCAGGGAATCCCAGAACTGTAATGAGACTGCACATTTTAAAAATATCCTGTAAAAGGCCATGGCAAACTACTTTTATATAGTAGCAAGGAAGCTACATACATTGCAAACATATTAAAAGGGGTGAGTCAGAAATCATTTTTTTTTTATTATTATTCCTTTTCTCTCTCTCTCTCTCTCTCTCTCTCTTTTCTATTTTTCAGGTGCAGTGTTGTTACTTTTGCTAAATTTGCTTTTACTTCCTTTTATCAACACACACACTCATACACACACAAACTAAGTAATAATATTATGGAGATCTTAATATTAAGTAATTAGTTTCAGACTGAAACTACTGTCATATAATTACTACTTTGATATGAAATGTAGCAGTCCTTTTTAATGTTATATTCAATTTTGGATGAAAAATTAAATAATTTTATGCTTGCAATGTTAACATCCTAAAATGCTATTAATATTGATTGAATTTTTACTTTTTTCTTATTATTTTCAATACTTTAAGCTTTCTAAACAATAGAATGTCCTTAATTTTTAATCATATTACATAAATATTATTGCATTGAAATCTGCATTGAAATAGTACAATGTATCAAGATTTATAACATTACAATAAAAGGAAAAAAAAGGGGGGGGGGAGAAGGAAGCTACCTGGACATAACCATGAGGCCCCAACCCTATCTGCTTCTCGTCAAGCCTTAAAGATCTGGCTTTTCTCCCAAGCATTGAGCCAGAAAGATTTATGATCCTGTTCAATATTATTGATTGTTGGATTGTCTTGGCAGAACTTTCGCATTAGCTTTTACCGTGCTTTATAGTTTATGACAGTTTATTTTTGTTCTCTTTGTTTTTTAATAGTATACCGCCTTGAGTCATTTTGAGAAGGCAGAATACATCAATTAAATAAATCAAAGAAATAAAGCCAAACTCAACTTGAAAAAGTCTTATCTTTTACTAGAGTTTGAATGTGCCCTGCCCAATGTCCTTCAGCAATCTTCTGCTCTTCTCCAAACATTCACTGAATGTGTGGACAACAGAAGACTCCACCTCTGCATTGGAGGGTTTGTTTGTAATGTATCTTATAATAAATATGTCAGCGCTGGAGTGTTATAGGTATACATGTGAACTTTTCTGAGAGCAGGAATTTAACCTGAGCAATGATCAGTTAAGCAGATTTGTAATTAATAACAGCAAAGAAAACTATTTACAGGAAATAATTTTAGGGATAGGCAAAGCCTAGCACCTAGCTAGCCACATCCTACTGGGAGGACAGTCAAAAAAGTGTTTGTTCTCTGTGTTTATGTGTTTGTGTGGCATGCATGCACCTGGAAAGAAAGAAGAAGGAAGTGATGTCAGATGAACAATCTCTTAAAGAGGCAGAGTGATAGTCAAAGTGGGACACACAGTAAAATATTTTTTCCTGTTTTGTAATGTTGCAAATCATGATGCATTGTATTATTTCAAAGCAGGTTTCAATGCAGTAGAACATGTTCAACGTTTAGACAATATGATTAAAAGTTATTATCATTCTATTATTCAAAAAGCTTAAGGTATTGAAAATAAAAGAGATGTAAACCTTCTATCCATATTGATTGCCGGTATACAGTATATGCCAGTATACAGTGGAAGCATCAGATTATTTAACTTTTCATCCAAAGTTGAATATAAGATAAGAAAGAACCACTACAATTCACAACGAAGTATTAGTTATGTGATAATAGTTTCAGTCTTGAACTAATTACTTAATATTAAGATCTCAGTATGTTGGTATGTTGATTAAAGGAAATAGAGAATAGATGAAGTAAATTTAACAAAAGTTAAAATACTTGAAGGTGAAAATACCTGAAGAAGTGCTTTTCATTGCATAGTTTGAGGTGGAAGTGGAACTTGCCATCATCTTCAGATACAGGAAAAGCACTGTCAAGAGGATTAAAGTTATGTGGTCTAGTTTACTAAACTATTCCACAGGGAAGGCTTAATTCTGTTTTCCAATTCTTTCAAGATTTCAGTTCAAGCCAAAAGTTAACTAAGAGTAAATAAGATAGAGGATCCATTTTCTGCTACTTAAAGGTTGGAAGGTGACATCAGAGCAGAATAAATAAAGCGAGCACTGCAATATAGGTTTAAAGGGGTTGCAAGATTTCAGCCTGTGCTTAAGCACTTGCTTTTGAGTAGGCATATACAGTATGTGATTACACTGCCACTCGTGCTACTTTGCCTTAATACAGAGCAAAAGGAAGTATTTTATTAAAGAAAAAAACACAATGCTATCTTAACAGCCACATTTTTATTAAGTTCCTCCAACATTCCTTGGTGGGGGATTGGTGTGTTGGTGTTGGGAGGGGGGCGTTGTGGAGATGACAGAACAGACATTCAATAGTGTTGGATTTTCAGTTCCTTCTGACTGCAAGCAGTAGGTATTGGTCCGTAAAAGTGTTAGTGGGACAAGTGAAGTGTGCTACTACTGTACTGTCATTATAAGTTGTTGCAGGCAGATCCCCAGAGTATCAGTGTTGTATGTGGGAATATAAGCAGGCAGGAAGCTAATGTGGAGGCAGATTATATGACTGTTTCTGCGTTTTGCATGGCTTGTGTAACAGGAGACAGTTCTTTCCACACAACTTCACACCTACAAAAAGGCCAGTCGCAATCTGTGCCTTTTTGAGAAAGATAGTTTCTGGCTTGAAATATTCCAATTAGGCTCCATGCTTAAACCCACATGATGAATGTGGCAGAGAGAGGCAGAGCTCAGAAATGCTGAATGTCTCAGAGATAGGAATCTCAGTCCTGAACTATTTATGTTCTCCTATTTTCTTTCCTCTGTTCATGACAGAGTACTAATTCTTAGTTGGCTTCCATCTTTTCAACATAACAAAGGGCTGTTTTTTAAAAAAATCAGATGAATATACCAAGACGACATTTCTGCTTTCGCAAAACCTTCAGTGTTTTAATGTTTTAGCCTCAGTTTAGCCCCCACTGCCTAGACACAATATGGTCACTATTCATGAGCTATCTTTTTATGCCAAAGAGTTTTTTAAAATGTTTTCTTTTTAAATTTTTGAGCACCAAAACTAGATCGGTGAAAACTAAATCAATAATAGCAAATGGCTCCTTTAGCTTTTTATGAGTAATTAGCTGGCCCCCATTTAAAGCCTGCCATGGTGCCATTTCAGCATTTGGGTAAAGCAAAAAAATGCCCTTTGCCCTTTGCCTCTAGAGTCCCTGCTCTATATTTCAGAGAGCCGATAAGTCTGTGAACACTTGGTTCAGTCCAAAGTGAGAATTTTCACATTCTCTCTGAAAAATTGTTCTTTGTTCTTTAAGCTTCATGCATAAATCCGGTTGCTCAACAGAGTTTGGCTTTTCCCTTTGATTGTGGCATAATTTCAACAATGCATTAAGTAAATGGGGATGTAGCTCTTTGTCAAATAGCTCATATGTCAAATAAGCAAGCATTAAAACAGTGTGTATGGCAGTTTACTCATTTGTCAAGCGTGCTGACAAATTAAGCATTTAAATATATGGATATTTAGCAATCTCCTGACACATAGACTCTTGCCATCTGTTGCGTAACAAAGGCAGCACCAAAAAAAAGGAAAGAAAAAAAGTACTGCAAAGTCTGAAAACTCATTCCATTCTTACATGATCCCAGTTTTGTTTGGAAGGATTTCTTTCTCTTCTTGTGAAACCTTACAATACAATAGTTCCTTTGTTGAAGATTTTCCACTTACACAATTATACATTAAGCCCATATAAACACCTCCTGTTATCACCTGTGCTGTGCTTTCCGTAGGCAGTAGAGACAGGAACATAAAATCACCAAATAATCCTCTATATGAGAGGAATTCCATGTCAAGGAAACACAAGGTAAGGTTGCGTCTACTACAATTTATTATTTAGGAGAAAAATAAGGTAAAGACAGCCTTGAGTTGAGTTCAGTTCCTGGTAACTACAGGGAGACAATTATGCAGTTTTCTTGGCACCAGTAGAGAAGTGTTTTGCCACTGTCTTCTTCTAAGATGTTTTTATTTTAAACTTTCCAGTCTAGGGTACAGCCCTGAGATTCCCTGCAGGTATTCCCTCCAAGTGCTAACTTGAATTGATCCTGCCCAGAGAAGATCAGCCAGCTGCTGTCACCTGCTGTAGACCATGCCAAATGATACAAAACTTGGCAACCTTTTCCAGCCTCAGGCATCCTTCCACCCTGAATCACCTGATTCCCAATTTCCCTATATGTCATCAAATTCACCTGATCTTTCAAAAGATCTCATGCTAGAAGCTTAAAATCTGAAGCAATCTTCCACAAACACTTGGTGTTCTTGAAGTGTTTGGTCACCTTGTGAGATGTAAACACTTCTCATTGTATGCTTGCTTGTTTAGAATTTAATATCTGGGGCTTCAGGTCTATTTGATAGGGGCTATGTAACTGATCTTCTGGATACTTTTACTCTGAAAGGCATATACATCCTGAAATAATTAAATTAAATGTTGTATGTATGGATATAATATTGAAAATCATTTGGAATTCAAACTGTATATTTTCAGCTACATTGCTTGTTCAACTCCCATCCTTACAAAGAGTTGTGTTGTATTAGGATCATTCATCTGGACAAGAAATGACAAATGCTCCTTTATAGTATCTCATCACATGCCCATACGTGTCTTATGGAAGGTCATAAACAGGCAATATCTCCAGTTCTACTTGTTGTTATAATTTATCCAGAGACTCAGGACAGGTAAAAACAAATGCATGCTCACAACTTTTATTGTTCTCTTTCTGAAATATAGTACAAGCTTTAAATGCTTAATTCACTCCTTCAATTTCTCACTCTTTCTCACACACACATACATCTATACATATCCAACTCAATGACTATCAAGTCTGGCTAGGTCTGAATTCCAGAATAATTCGTTCATGTGGAATGGCTTCCATATCATTGCCAAAAAAGTTACACTGCAGCATCCATGAAGTCATCAGAAGCCGAGCTTAACTTTAACCTGGCCTTTAGTGCTCCATTTTTATTTTAAGAATGTGCTTCAGTCTAAATGTGTATTGTTTGCTGGCTAGTGTCACTGCAACTTTGAAATGTCTACAGTTTCAGTGTCAGAAAGCCAATAATTTCCTGAAGACAAGGTAACATAGGAAAAAATAATTTGCATTTCTTTGGGTTTTTTTCTGCCATCTTGTTATGTACTTTAGGCACTGAGCTGCAGAATAGCCACTGAGCAGCTTTTTCTAGAGAGCATAAACTATTTAGGAGCATTTTTCTTCTGTTCTTGACTATGATTAACCCTTGAATATTTATAGGCATTACAGTATTAACATGAATAAAGGGCTTGTGATATCATAAAGGGTCTTAGTTTAATGGGTTTAATGAGAACTACATTTGGACTATTACAGTTGAAAGCCTTGAATGTTTAGATTTGGAAATTATAACTTAATGTTGATTTTCTCTTACCATCTTAATGTTACGTTTTAAATTCTGATGCTATGTTTTATTGTAACTCCTCAAGATGCCTTGACTGTTGGCAGCACACTCAGCTAGATAAATAAGCATTCCTTCTTGCCTTGTGGAAATTCTTAGAAATACAGTACATTATTAGTGGTTCACAGAGAATGGATCTTGGGGAAGAAGTACAAGATCTTGGGGAACTTGGGGAAGAGTACAAAACCTTTGGCTGAGGAGTCTTCTTTATGGAAAGTGCATTATGTTTTCACAAAGCAGAAGTTGTTTTTCCCCCCTCCAGTGGTGCTATTTCAGCCTTGGAATGTCTTTCTCAAAGAGATACATGTTGTACCAACTTTCAGCACCTGTTTAAGACATTTTTATTTAGCTAGATATTTTAATTTAAATAATTACTCTGTCTCCCTTGTAATTTGTCTGCGTGTGCATGTATGTGTGCTGCATGTGCGTGCATGCTATTTTTGATGATGTTTGCTCAATGTTTGGGAGAAAGCCAGTGGAGCCCATCCAGCAATGAACAGCACCCGTGAAACAACTTCCACATTCATCCTGCAGTCCCAAAACTTTGCAGGGCTGAAGAAATTCCTGTGGAAATTTGTGAGGCAGCAGGGTCATGAAAAAAAGCCAACCTCCTTTTCTTATTCAATCCATTCTTGTAGTCTGAGGTGTTGCTGTCATATTTTATTGCAATACGTTCCACTTTAACTAATTTACAATTTATGTTTTTGTACAATTCTTACTTGAGGAAAAGTGGTACAGGGATTTCATTATTAATTTAAGTACCTCTTGCTTCCAGTTCACCGTGTTATCGTCAACACCTAAAAGCAGAAAAGAACTGTATTAGGGAAAGTACATGTTTTCATTTAGAAAGTCCCACCTTGCCAAGTAGGACTGATGAAGAGTCCTTGTCAGGAAGTATGGCGACACTAATCAATCAGGGCTGAGCTGGGTGGTTGAACAATCTTCTAACACAAGGTCTGCACTGATTGGCTTGGCATATGGCACCCAATGCTTGGGTCTTGGGCATGTGAGACAGTTGACAACCAGCTCATCTCCTGCTCAAAACAAAATATTGTGAAACCAGTTTTGTAATGTGTCTGATGGAGCTCCAGCACAGGGGATTTTCCACTGGTGAGAATTCCTGGATGCTGGCTTTTCCACCCTCCCTCCCATAGCCAGAATGTGATGGTGCCTCTTCACCATCCTCCTGTCCTAATTAAACTTATATCCTGAATATTTGCTAAAGTGGTAGTGATGACGATGATGATGACAACAACAAAAGTATTATTCTAGATATTAAGGACTGGATTCAGGAGATGTATAATCTATCCATTTTTGAAAATACATTTTTCCACTAATCAAAAAAATGATGCAATATGTTTCCCTTTGGCACAGCTTTCATGATATTTTACAACATTAAAGTATTGCTATTTTTTTTGCCTTTAAATTAAAATTTTAATATGTTTAACATATACATGTGTAATTTGCTTAGATTGCTTACAGTTTTCTTTTTTTCTGTTTAGTTTGTTATTAATTATTAGTTGTTTATTAGTGCTTTTTGTACTTTCTTTTTTCTCTATCTTCATGTATTCTATCTATCTATCTATCTATCTATCTATCTATCTATCTATCATCTCCATCCTTCTGTCCTCCCCAGTCATGAAGGACAGTTTCATTGGTCCATCTCAATGGCCAATTAGGTTCCTATTTTTTTCTTCAGTGCCAAAACATGGTGAAGGGAAAAAGAGCCTTGTGGGCTGGGGGCTGGTCAATAACTGGCAGCTATTTTTTGCACTTTTCCATTAGCTGCTGGAGGGAGTATTGGGTGGCTTTGTGGGAGAATGTAGGAGCACTAGGGACACTACTACAGTGGCACAAACGTGCTTCCAAATTTTGAAGGGGGAGGCCAATGGCTGGGCAGAAGTGCTCTCACTTCCCTTGATAGGCATCCTGCCCTGGTGGTGCTGAAGATAAGGTCATAGAGTGTCTTGGTCTCTTGAATGCCAGTGACAGCAGAGGGAGGGAAGAACTATGCCAAGTGACAGGGGAATCTTTGTTTCTAACTTTAGGCCCTTCTTCAGTTATCAGCAATGACGACGATTCAGCAAGTCCTCTTCATCACATCTCTAACGGAAGTAACACGCCATCTTCTTCTGAGGGTGGCCCAGATGCAGTAATTATTGGAATGACAAAGATTCCTGTAATTGAAAATCCTCAATATTTTGGAATTACGAATAGTCAACTCAAGCCTGACACGTGTAAGTACAAATTTATACATATATATATATATATATATATATATATATTTGTGTGTGTGTATGTATGTCTATAAATAAATAGGTGTCTCCCCAAGCATATATAATTTATGACTGATTTCTTCCCCTTTCTGATATTGATTATGAATGCTAAATAACAGGCTATCCATACAACCATAAGCCTGTTTATTCAGATTACACACCATGGAGCTTAATAAGGCCTATTTAATTAAGTGTGGCTAAGATTGCCTCAGAGTTAACATTTTCAAATGGAATAAATCCAATACATTAATTCTAATTATCTTTTATTTCTTTGGCCAGATGTTTAATACACGTTGACCTCTAAAGTTTAAAATGTGTTTTTTGAATGAATGTAACTGCAAATTTAGTAGGTGAAGTAAGATTTAGTGGTTGTTAAATCTGCTGAACAATGAAGGTCAAATTGGGATCAAACTGTGATACATGTTTCAGATGACATCAGAGATATTTGAGTGGATAAAAAGAATAGTTGACTCCATAGACTTTGAGGTAAAGCCACTAGCAGACGTACACACATTTCTATCACCTAATCCCTTTGGGGGACGAGCAGTAAGAAATTGTGAGCCAAGGAAATTAATGGCATAAGATAAGAAAATAAATAAAATATTGCTAGTTTACATCATCAGCATTCTCAATACATTTCAATACCTTCCTTCCTTGAAAATCATCCTTGCTTCCACCACATCCATGCACTGAATCATACATTGATTTTTGTTAAAATTCTTACCTCTCTCTTTTTGAGGATTTCATCAACTCCATCTGACCACAACTCCCTTCCCTTCCCTTCCCTTCCCTTCCCTTCCCTTCCCTTCCCTTCCCTTCCCTTCCCTTCCCTTCCCTTCCCTTCCCTTCCCTTCCCTTCCCTTCCCTTCCCTTCCCTTCCCTTCCCTTCCCTTCCCTTCCCTTCCTTCCCCCAACCCTTCTTCCTTCATCCATATTTGTTTTGCTGTTCAATCCTCATACATGCTCTCCACAACCTTTTGCGATGGCCATTCACTTTTGGACTGAATGCACACTCCTTCAGCACCCCTGACCCTATTCCTTTTTTAGCACATACCCTTCTTTAGGACCCCATTACCCTGTGTTCTTATGTTTTTCCTAACATACTCACTCTCACTTCTATATAACTAAGTGGGCAAAATCACTTTCTTTCATGTAGTGATTTTCACTTATTTTGACAAACATTCTTCCCTTACAATACACCACATACTACCTTTCCACCAGCATTTGCATGTCTTAAAATTTTCCATCCCATCTTTAGTGAACTTGCTCAGGTTTTTGCCATTTATCTTTAACTTACAATCCTTCACTCCATTTTCTCTGACCAACTATGATGGTCTCTGACTTAAGCATGTTCAGATCCATCCCAAAGTCTAACATTGAGAATATCAACCAACAATATTGCATCATCTGCATACATAAGTTCCCAAATATTCACGTCCCCAGTGATCACACCTCTACCATCATTGCAAGCATTTCTTAAATCATAAATACATTTGAAATGTATTTAAATGACCAAGAGGACATCATATGTCCTTGTCTTAATCCCTACTCAGTGCTGCATGTTTGCTAAGCATGCCATTTATTTTCACACATCCTTTACTTCCATCATACAATGAATGCCCTTAGTGTGTTAGGAACTAACCTTCAACTCTACATTTGCACATTCCATAAGTTACATACTTTATCACATACATTCTCTAAATCAACAAATGTACAAGGCTTCTCATGTCCATATAGTTCACCATCACCTGCTGAACAGAAGAATCTTTTCAGCATAAAGTGAACTGCATTTCCCAGATTTTGCTCACTCTCACCTGTATGGCCAGAATTCTGCCAACACATTTATAGGCAAACTGGGCAAGGTAACAAACTAATCCCCCTCTAATTTTGGCATTTGCACATGTTACCTTACTTGTTGCACAGGGGACAAGTAACAGCATTCTTCCAGTTGTCAGGCACAGATGCAACCTTCACACACACTTGCAACAAGTTACACTGCCATTCCATAAGCAAACCACATCCATATTTTAATGTTTCCCACCTTCACTTGCAGCCTTATCATTTTTCAATATTTTCACAGCACGTATGCCTTCCTTCTCATCCACTTTTTTTGGACACAAACATTTACAGCATTCAGAGGAATATCACACCACTGTCATTCCCATGCATTCTATCCCTTCAATTTCATCCCAAATCTTTTCATCACTTTTGTTTTTCATTCCATTAACTTTGCTGGAGGCTCCTGGTTTAGTTTTGTCTCATCCAGTTCCTCACAGCCTTTAGATACCAGATAATGACCTCTCCTAGGGTTTTCATGTAGATTTTAAATAGCAGGGGGAGAGCACTGGAGGAGCCAAGGGCTCAGCTGCTGCTCCCTAATAAATAATGGCTGAAACTGTCCAACCAGGAAGGAGCAAAACAGCGTCTCCCACCCCAACCTTCACCAGGACAACAGCATGGTCAGTGGTTCTGAACACAGCCAAGAGGTATAATAGGATCAGGAAGATTGTACTTGACCCACCCAAGTCCTTAAAAAAGATATCTACCAAAGTGACCAGTGCTGTTTCAGTCCATGTTCAGATCTGAACCCTAACTGAAAAGCCATGTTCAACATTATTGGGTCATAGATCACTATCTGTGATCCATCACACTTTAGTCACCCAAGATTTTCAACATAATGCTTCTTAGAAATATTGATAATGTTTAGATTACATGCCTTGTTCATACCCGTGGTATCTGCAGCATGTCCTGCTAACGGTAAGAACAATACTGTGATCAGTATTGAAAGATTATGTTGAAAATCTTGGGTGACTAAAGTGTGATGGATCACAGATAGTGATCTATGACCCAATAATGATGAACACGGCTTTTCAGTTAGGGTTCAGATCTGAACATGGACTGAAACAGCACTGGTCACTTTGGTAGATATCTTTTTTAAGGACTTGGGTGGGTCAAGTACACCACATTTGCCACATTTGGGGCAGTAGGCCACAAGTGCAGCCAAAACCCATTTTTACTCCAGCATGCTCACACTTGTTTATGCAAGCTGGGATCTGTAATCTAAACACTAACCTAGAGACTACCGACATTCCATAAAATGGAACCACATGCAATATACTGATGCACACTCAGGCAGTCTCTAGTCAACTTTTAATTTCTTTCAATGATATAAATTTATAACTTCATAAAATAAAAATGAAATATGTACTGAACTTCACTACACTATATACCTCTACAGATACTCCCATGCTGGTAGAGATGCCAGAGATGTGCTATTATTTCCAAGAGAAGCTAAACACTTCAGTGGCATCTATGGGTCAAAGCAGGCAAGAGGGTAGTTTTGAAACCCGATTGAAGCCCCACCCCTTTGTATATTTGTGTAATATCAATGTACATAAAAAGGGGTGGGGCTTGGGTTGGAGTGCCACAACTGGCATCTTTACTGTTTTGACCACCCTGGTGGATGCTGCTGAGCTGAACCAAGCTATCTGTAATCAGTGTCAGTGGATCCCCAATATCCAGTAATAGTATTGGTTCACATGATCAATAGGTGTTAGTTGTCATGCTTGTAGAAATGAATGTTTTGCATATTTCAGTTGCGTTAAAAATCTTAACCCATGAAATACATTACACTTAGAACAAATTACAACAGCTGTATCAGTATTTTTCACATGACAGATTTCAACACATGCATTTAAACAGTTTGCAAAATAAATAGGTATGCGAGTATCCAATAAGTTCACTTCAAAAGAAGGATGGCTTATTCTATAGCCATAAATAATAATTTAAAGAATATAATGTTGTTGATTGTTTATGGAACTCTTATGTCCTTGCTAAGAAAAGGAAGCAAGTAGAAATTGTGACCCAAACTTGGAGAAGTAACTCATGCCAATAAAAATACTACTTCTACTACTTAAAGCAAAAGAAGAAGAAAGTTAGGAATTTAAAAGGCACATTATGTAATTAAAGCCATTCGAAATTAGCTTGTTGGATAACCCTTTCAAAGTTCATTTTTTCCCCAACATGTAATTTTCAATAGTAGTCAGTGAGAGTAGTCCCTTCCCCTTCCCTTCCCTTCCCTTCCCTTCCCTTCCCTTCCCTTCCCTTCCCTTCCCTTCCCTTCCCTTCCCTTCCCTTCCCTTCCCTTCCCCTTTTCCCAAAGAATAGCTATTTTTAATGAATATCAGACATTGGGAAGGCAGGGAATTGCACAGATAGTTTTGAGTCCAAGCATTTATCTAATCTTACTTTAAAGTACTGTTGTCAAGCATCTACAGGATATTACAAAATAAGCCAGATTTTTCAAAAAGCAAAACCAAACACCTGCTCTTTATCTGTAAACTTTTTATTACTTTAATTTTATTACTTAATTACGTTCATCCAACCAGAGTAAATATTTCCACACACTGAAGTCTGTTCCTACAACTTGTTTTTTCTTGATCTTGTTCAAGGAAGATGAAATGTTTGTCCTCAGTACAGGGAAAAACCAGCACAAGGGGTGGAGGAGAAATTCATTCCATCCAAACTTCTAGATAATTTATTCAAGTTGAATTCCAAAACTAACATAAATTACAAAGTAATTCCCTGTCAATTATCATATTTCTGAGAAATTTGCAATGTGGTTGCCACCTCAGTTGCGCACAAAAGTTGTCCACCCAGATTGTGTATTATGTATGTATAAATAGACAAGTGGCTTCAGCTCATCCAGATAATCTCCTTTGACTCAAACAAGCCCATTCTTTCAGAACTACTCTAGCATCCAATATGTTGCTGCTGCCAATATTTTCAAATAAATGGAATCTCTGGTCCTTCTTGGTGAACATATTGAATCAAATATATACATTACCCATTAATCTAAAATCCATTTCATCGCCATTATTATTACAGTTGCCACTGTTATGTTTACTGTTTCTATATGTTTCAGATGGACCATAGTGCAGTTCTGATGAACCTTTTCATGCTTTCAGTGAACAAGAGGAGAAAGGGAACAGGACTGTGCTCTGCCTCTAGTGCTTGTGCGTCCTGCTGGCCATGCCCCCACTCCCATGAACTGAGTTCATTTCCTCAAAGGGGGTCCTACACAAATATACCTATATGTACATAGGGACTTTCATACAGTCTGGCCTTCAGGGTGACCAGGGTTTTAGTGTCGTGGAAGTCTTTGTGCATACTACTGCACTCATCTAGGTATCCCTTTTATGTGTTGAACACTTAGGGTGTACATTGTCTGTTTGTATGATTTATCCAGCCTAATGCATAAAATGAGGATATTATTCAAGTTGTTCTAATATCTGTTAGTATGATTTGGTATGATTACTTTGCTTCTTTGGAATTTTACTTTAATGACAAGTGTAAGCTGATGGGAAGAAAAAAAAAAGAATGCAAACTGAGGTGGAAAAAAATCAGTTTAATTTTTAATTCCTAATGAATTTGTGTCTGTGTTTATTGTTATTATCTTTGCATTAAAATATCTCAGAAACCTTAAGGTAAGAACACTAGAAGTAAATCAAACAGTACATAGCCAGAATTATTCATAAATCAGTCAAACTTCTCTCTAATTTGTTATCAAATGATCATGTAATTAATCAAGTGTCTGTACTTGCATTATGTTCCTTGCCTCTGGCAAGAGTTCCAGAGGAGAGTCTGGAATAAAAGCAATTGTTGATTCAACAGTCTTGTTGTTGACAAGCTGGTGTTCAATTATAATAGTAATGCTGTTGCTTCCTAAGGATTGTTTCTACAGTGATACAATCAGAAGCAACATAATGCGTAACATATTAGTATATGGAATATTGTTGGATTCTCCTTCTTCTCCTTCTTCTTCTCCACTTCCTCCTCCTCCTCCTCCTCCTCGTCCCCTCCTCCTGTTAAAATAGCACAAGACCATAAAGTATCTTTTGATTTCTCCAAAGCTCTTTATCAGGTTGGATTTTTTAAAAAAAATTAGGGGAGGATTTGGACAAGAGAACAATATCATTGTTCCCCAAGTCTACAAGTTCTAACAGTCTTGAGCTGGAATGCTGCAGAATTTTTATAGACATAATGAAATTAACTTCTCAAAATGCAAGACAGATCCCAGAGCTGTTGGGTGTTCCTCTTATTTAAACATATGCAAAGTCTGTCTCAAGCCCTTATTGGAACACACAGGTCCTTTGAGTCAGTCACAGAGAATGAACATGAAAAGCAGAGCTGGGGGCTAATTTGAAGGAGGTGTACTAGGTAAACAAAAAACTGTAAGTTTCAAAGCTTAATGTCCTATTTTCAGATGGGATCCAGATACTGCAGTTTCAAGAGAAATTATATATCGGGTAATTCAGCCCAATAGATTACGCCACACAATGCAGAGATCTGAAGAAATTATTCTACATTACTCCCCACTTTAATATTCCAGACTGGAGGAGAGGGATCAGGGTTTTTTTAAAAAACAAAAAACAAAAACATAATAGAAATTGGGCAATTTCTGATACAAGGTGAATAAGAGGTCTTTAATTTTCTTTCTATCGTGTGAATGGCATGGAGCTTTCTCTTCATCAGTATTTTCCAGAAATTTATGGAATGCCCAAGCAATCATGCATGTCATATGGGTATTCTAGAAAGTAACACTCCTGGTGCATATCAGGAGATCCGTGTGCACCCAGAGAATACTTTTGCAATTGTATCAATGTTTGAAACAAAGAAGTGTTAAGATTGCGTGGTTTATTTACTGAGAGTAATATATCAAAAATCCTTATTGGCAGCCAGATTTGCCCATGCACATCTGAAAGAAATTTCATCCTCAGAGTATGAAATTATATCAAGAATTCCTCAGTGGGAGCTAAGGAAAGTGCTTTGCAAAAAAAGAAGGTGGAGATTTACTTCTGAGTATGATTTGTTTGATGGGCTCATCCTCACATCCTGGTTGCTGCAATATAAAAACATTTTGCTGTATTTGAGCCCACCACTAATCCACCTTTTGTTGTTCCAGTGTAGAAGTGGTACTTTCTATCTTTTCCCAACACAAAACATTCCATGAAGAATGGAGGATATAGGGGATCATGGGGATGATGCAGTAAGGAACTGTTCCAGGTGGTTTAGCAAGTGCTGCAGAAACACATTATCCCCATCCAGTTGTTGGGCCCTGGCCTTGGCTATTTTACACTTGGTTGTAAGAGAGGCTGAACACCTGGTTTTTTTCTTCTTTACTCTGGAACACTAAACTCCAAGGAGATCAATAGATTCATCACCCAGGAATCCAGGTGCTTGGTATGTGTGTACATTATATGTGAGTCTCTGTGTGTCTGGGTGTGTCTATGTGCTGGGGAGATCATAAAGCAGGCAAAGTGTTTGATAAACACACACTCAAATACACAAAGTAGAATGAGGGTGTGTGAGAGAAGAGGCTGCTTCCCTGACCAAAATAGGTTCATGGGAGAAATTGGCTCCAGTTGGGAGAAGCTCCAGAAGTACAATAACATTGACAGCTCTCTAATTCCAGCTTCTCTGCTTTATATTTCAAACCAACTCTTCCAATTACTGAGGCAGACTTGTGGGGTGGTGGTGGTGGTGGTGTTTTGACATAAGTATATATATCTTCTGATCAGATGACCTTGAGATGGCATCATTTCATGGGATGATAGATCTCCTGCCAGTAGATAGAAGGACAGAGGAAATCCACCAATCGCTGCCTTGAAACTGCCTGATATGAAATTGTGAGAGGGCAGCAAAACTGCCCAGCCTTCTTGCTAAGGTGCAATGAAGATTAGGCTATAGTTGCAGCATAATTTACTATGCCAATATGCTTTCCTCCTGACTCAAGGACAGGAGGAAAGCACACTGACATGGCAGTGAGGAAGAGCCCTGTATCTGTCATGTTCAACAATTTTATCCATCTTCCTTCTAATATATACTTTTTAAATCTTCAAGCATTGCATTTCCTCATAGAAAAAATGATTTCCTTTGGAATAATTTTGGGCAGAATTCCCCAGACATGGACTGAATAGAAACTATTTGCCAGTGAACTAAATTGCAAACTTATATCCTGTGCATTGCACACTGCTGTGCTGACCAGGGAAACAGCTCCCAGCCACCATCCTCTCAACAGACCATGGACATATATGTTTGCTTGTAAGGTGAAACCTTGCGGTAGGAGCTATGTTAGAAGCATCCTATGTGCCTTTGATCCTTCATACAATGAGCCTAGCTGATCACTGACATGGCAGTAGCTGACCGAATTAACTGTTGCTCATTTAGAGTTTACCTCTGTATTTAGCATAACATTTGAGGTAACACAGTAAACAGGGCACATTTAAATTTCTATTTGATGTGTTCTTCCAGGTCTCCTGGTCCTGACTGCTCTTACAGCCACACACAGTTCATTATAAATGAGTACTTTTTGACCCAAGCTTTCCTTTGAAAAAGAGAAATAGAGATTGTAGATAATCACTGGCTTGTTTTGCCAAGGCAGGGAGAACAGTATGCTTAAAAGAGTCACTCTGTGAAAATGTCTATGTGAAATATTAGTCTTGAAAAGTTGCAGGGAGAAAGAGTGGCAATAGAGGCAGATAAAGAGGAAGACACTCCAATGTCTTGCAGTGTTTGCTTTTATCCACTGATGTCTTAAATTCAAACAATATTTTGCTGTGCCACATCTCAGGCAATTAAAGCTATTAAGGATATTCCTTTCTTCATACCTGGAGTGTAGATCTGCAGAACTTGAGTTAAGGCACAGAAGGCATTTGGAATGGTTACTGTATCTTTTACTACTCTTCCTGGTCAGTGACTTTCACTGAGGAAGTGCATTCATGCATATGGGATATGGTGGGTTGGGTTTTCGAATTTTAGTTTTTTATGCTGCTGACCATGTGACTTTAATGCTACTATTTCAAAAACAACCCACTTTGGGAACCAGTGCACTAGCATTCATTGGGAGGGAATAAAAAAATCAAGATAGTCCTGTCCCTTTTGTACATGCATTGGTGCACACCCACATACAAAGGTACAAAGGGTTAGGACTTCAACTGCACCTCTGTGACAACTGTCTTGACGTTTTTGACCCATCTTCTCCTGATGGACACAGTTAAGCTGGTGGTTCGTACATTTTCAAGTTAATAAGCTGCATTTTCCAGACCTCTAGAGTAAACTTAGGGACCACAATAGGGACTGGCAACTCTGTTGCTAAGTGGCACGGTTGTTAAGTGTGACACTACATGACTGTGCTGACTTAGGACATCAGTTTCCTCAGTTCTGGCTGCAGTCATTGAGTGAATCACCATGGATCATCAAGTGTGATGTCACGTGACTGTGACTTGTGACTTCCTGCCAGCTTCCCCATTGACTGCTAGTCAGAAGCTGTCTGTGAAGGTCGCAGATGGTGATCATGTGACCACCAGATGCTGAGACCATCATAAATGCAAGCTGGTTGCCAAGTGCCCAAATCACAATCACATGACCGTGGGGATGCTGCAACGGCCACAACTTCAAGGACCAGTCGTAAGTCTTGTTTTTCAGCACCATTATAACTTTGAATGGTCGCTGAACGAATGGTTGGTAAACCAGGACTGCCTGTAGTTCAAACACACCTGAGTTTTAAAACTGCCTCTTTTCCAAGTTCCATCCTCATGTTATTAATATTCACATATATACACAAGACAGTAAAGAAAGAAACTCCATGATATGTAGATTTTTCCATGTGAATTAAGGGAAGAGTAGATGGAGTTAGGCACAATTGAACTTTTCTTGTTATTTCATGCCCATTTTGAAAGGTGGGTGTAAGGTTGAAAGGAAGACACTGAAAATCCATGTGTACAATTCAAACATGTCTTCTAGTTTGACATTAAATAATCACATAACTTGCTGAGAGTTAGGGTGCCCAATAACAAGGAATTAATTGACTGCCCAGAGTTGCTGGGAGCCAGATGGCATATACATTTAATAAATTATTATTATTATTATTATTATTATTATTATTATTATTATTATTATATGCACAAGTTTAATGGACAATTTCTCACTGAGTGACTGACAGACCCACTAAAAAGCTCTTTTTTTAAGCAGATGTTTGGCCAGTTGGTAAACAGGTGCTTTAGGCTGTCTTAAGATAAATGAATTTAAATTAATAGTCACTAAAATGCCTAACCAGGAAAATAGGAGAAAAATCTGATTAAAACTGTAAATCAACTGAGATCTGGAGACTTTCTTTTGATGCACAGCAGATATGCCATATACCTTTTTATTGTGACTAAAGTTTATTATTGATTTACTTCATTTATTTTGAACCAATTTTTAAAAAACACACACAGCAAAAGCTACTTTTGAAAGCCAGCACCTTGAGTATTACTTAGAAACAAACTAGTAATGGATGGAGCTTCAATAAGAACTATGGTGTGGGCCCTAAACTGTGCCTCCCAACATAGTTTTTTCAAGTGGGTCATGGCTTCTGAGATTTAGCCAAGCATAAATCATACATAATTCTTGGTAACCTTCTGTAATCTGTTGGCCGGAGTCGACATTGGTGGATCAATCAAAACTGGAAAAGATATCCTCTTTGTCAGAAGAGCTTCCTGAACTTCCAGAGGATAATTCAGTGATGCTTATTTTATTATTTATTTATTTATCAAATTTATATAGCCGCCCATCTCACAAGAAATGACTCTGGGTAGCGTACAAGAATCAAATAAAACAACAATATATAAAAACAGTCATTATAAAAACAATCATTATAAAAATATAGACAATCATTATTAAAAATTAAAATATTTTAAAATTAGAGTACACAAACCACAAATGGAGAGAGTAAGTATATCAATCACAATAGGGGAGCCACCTTTAAATGTTGACCATTATTTCTCCCATCCCCCCCCCCCCCCGGGGTTTTAAGACTGGAAATGGATGGCCTTTGAGAGGCAAACTGCTCCCATTGCTATCTTTAAAAAACCCAAATCCTAAAAAAAGCCCTGAACAGGCTCTTTATTGGGATGTGTTTGTGTGTCTGTGTGTGTGTACGGGTGTGTTGAATAAGTATCCCCTAGCATCATATTTTGGGAACTTATAATATACAGGATCCCCCATACAACAGTTCCCCTCAGTACATCCAATGAAGATGGGCCAGAAAAATAGCATCTACTAATGATATTGAAAACCACTGAGAAATTCAAGAGGGACACGTGTTCTTTTTCAGTTCCAGGGTAGACTAAGGGGTTTTCAGTGCTGTACCAAGGCTTGAATCCAGATTGGAATGTATTATGGTAATCTGTTTCCTTCATAGTCCCCTGCCTCTGCAAAGATATGGTGCCTCACTGAATCTCAACTCTGTCAACTGATGTTTTCATCATAATGAATGAAAAGGTGATCTCTACCTTCAGAACATTCTCCAACCTAAGAGCAAATACCAGATCAAATATATGCATGGGATATAAATACTGCCAGTTATTAACTGAGACAGATCCAGGAGATGCTTCTATTCCAGAGACAGCCACATCATCATGCATATTCAAATCCACCTGGACTAACAGCTGGGGAACCTCAGTGCAGCAAGTGCCTCCAGCAAGCCCACTCAGGAAGCAAGATGGGCAGTAGAGCTACAGCATTCCCATTTCCCTGTGTTGCTAACTCTTACCAGTAGATGATTGCTTTCTGGATATTGCACTAATAGGATTGTGATTGGTGTCGTTGTTGTTTCAAAGCAGAAAATGCAGTGACTCTGTCTACCTGTCACTGCTGATAGCCTGCTATCTGGAATGCAAGCCATGATATGCTGACCCCTGCTTCACCCAACCAAGTCTCAGGATCAGGCCAGGATCATGTTATCCCAGTGATCCAGCTTTTAATTAAAAAAAAAAAAAAGAAAAGAAGTATCCAGCTTTCTCATTCTGGATCAGATCCAAGATGATAGGTAAATAGTAAATATCCACTTTGTCATTAACATCAGTAATTTACTTTGCAGGATCTGGCTAAGTCTTGTCAGTTGGAAAAAGGGTCAGAAAAAAGGCTTTCTGTAATATGGTGTTAATGGCTTATGATATCTTAGAAACTTCAGGCCATCTTTTCTAGTTTTACAAACTGATTGTTCCAGATATTATTTGTTTAATTCTTTTGACTTTGTCCATAATGTTACTGGGAAAAAAGTTGTTTCATTTTTTAACCAGAAAGGGTAGATGCTAATACATAAATATGATGCTGACTCTGGACATTTAAGTTCAGTCATATTAGATAATAGTAATATGAATTTGTTGAGCTAAGCAAACTATATTTTACATTCAATTTTGTTAATATCCCCAACTAGTAACTTCCGGATGCATTGAACTTCAGTTCCCATGAACCTCATCCAATAGTGGTTATGTTGGCTGGGAGATTATGGAAGCCAATTTCAATCTATCTATGAGTCACCAGTTGTGGAAATCTCATCTAGACAAATTTAAGTGACTTACCAGGTATTTTGCAATTCTTCATTGGGTTCTCTATGAATCACAAACATTGGTTATGTGCCTGTACAGATCCCTATTTGGAACCTTCCAGAGTTTATAGAATTATTTGGTAAGAGTCCTGCCCTCATGAACATCACATGACTAGGCATGGCCACCACCAATCCCATCATTTTGCTTTTGACAACTACACAGTTAGAATGTCCATTGATGAGCTGTTTGTTCTTTTGCTTTATTGAAGTTCTTTACTTATTTCTTCTCCTCTTTTGATTCCCTCAAATCTTCAAAATTCCTTTGAATTTTCCATCAATACTTCTTGTTCTTCCATCAAGGCATTCAGCTTTCAGCCTTATAGCTTCAAAAGACCCATTTCACAACTGCCAGCATTGCAGGAGCCAAGCTCCCCCTTCTGATGGGCACAAACTGTGTCTTTTTTGCCTTGGTTACAGTTCCTGTAAAATGCCAGGAATTTACTAAATAGGCTCATCACAATTATACTTGTATGTGAGAAAGAGTGGCACAATCTGAAGATATTCTGATGTCCCCCAAACTCCAAGCCTCATACCATATCCTAAAAATTGTCTGGTGGTTCCCTGATACCTCTGAGAATTTGGCTGAATTCTCTGTCTTCTCCTCTACTATGCTATTATCAGCACCTAGGAAACTGCCCATTGAGGACTTAAAGAGAAGCTGCCTTATCTGATCCCAGCCAGAGCAAAAAGAAAAAGTAAGGAGTGATAAAGACCCCATTGCATCCCCCATTCTGTCTCCGGCAGCCTTGAGCTTCCTTCTACGATGATCTTCTCCAACTTTACTCCTACCAGTCTTGCTGTTGATGAACTCTCCAATTTGTACTGTCCATTCTGTACCAACTCATCTTCAGTTAAAAAATTCAAATTCAAAAGGAAAATTTTGGGGAGATTCCCTTTGAGATCTATCCCTCCAGATTGCCTCACTGTCCATGGAGATAGCTGAAACTGAGATCTTTCTCTTTGTCTGGCTGGAGATCACCAGAATCACAATTGGTCACTTAAGCTCACTCTGCTACATTTGGCATCTCTTTCCAATTTTGGTTGGTTTCATGCTGTCCTGCTCTTCTAGGATGGATAATTGGTCCTCTTGGTGTAAGTTCCAATCAGTGGACTCCTGCTCCTTGGAAAAGTAAGCCGTGTTTAGAGTTTCATACAATAGTATGCAAAGGGAAACTGCAGCAACCCTATGTTGTCTCCACCTTGCTACTGTCTATGGTCTTATTCATGTCACAACCATAGGCTGTCACTTTTTCAAATGGAAGAGCATACTGTCCTGTGGCCTGGGGCTGTCACAGTAGAACAGTATAACCTCACTTTCAAGATAGATGCACTGCCTTGAACTTTCGGGTTCTATTGGTTGTTTGACAGGGTTACGGTAGTGAGTTCTGGGCTAGCCCCACACCAAACCATCCTGCATCTTCAAAGGCATCTTCATAGTTATATCAGGAGTTTCCCCTCCTTCTACAAAAAAAAAAAGGCAATTGAGACTGTTCCTACTGGGACTATGCTCCAGCCTTCTTTTTTAGGTATTTTATTGTTCTTACAAATCATGGATTCAGACTAGCTTTGGACCTTCACCATCTTAACTGTTTTTGAGGCACTGTCATTTCAAGATGATATTGACTATCCTTACTCTCTTGTGGAAAGTGATATGGCTTGCACCAATAGATTTGCAAGATGCAAGCTTTGACATATCTAGCATGATTACTCCTTCCTTTGCTCCACAGTAGATGGATCTATATACCAATGTAACATTTTGCCATATGGCTTACCCATGGTTCCAGGCCTTTTGTCTAAATATATGACACATGTCATTTGTTTCTATGTCTCCAAAGCATCATTTTGTTCCCTCATTTAGATATCTGGTTCCTAGTTGTATATCCCCACAAAAAGCTATTTTACCACCTAGCTCAAGTACTAGAATGTCTTAGCTCTTGGGTCAGTTATGAGAACACTTCCCTTCTTCCCTCACAGATTACCCAATTCACATAGGCAACTGTAGATTCCAGTAGAGGAGCCAGTTTCTTACTGCTTGGTACCAACGTGCACTCCAGGCATTTCCACACAGTATTTCCTCTCTAACAAGCTGACATCATCCTCCAACTGCTGGGCCCTGGGGCAACTGCAGCTTCAAATGTCTGTTTCATTTGTCTGAATGTGCCCCCTCCATTCCACATTTCTGGACTTGGATGTATTATCTCCTTTTCTCCATTCCACGCTATATCTAGGAATCCCACCACTGATGGCTGTTCTCAGACAATCTTTCTGGAGATATTCCCTTTATACCTTTCTCCATGATGCACGTCTTCACTACAGTGCATCTATGTACAGTGGAGGAACACACCTCTGAGTCCTCTGCATCAAAGGTATGAAACACTGAAAGTGTGGAGGCAACCTTAGCTTTTCAAGGCTGTCTCTATGATCAAACTGTCCAGATTATATTCCAAAACTGGAAATGGTCTCAACCAAATATTCCATCAGAAATGGTCCTTATCAAATCCAACTGGGACAACTGATTTATTTGCATCAAGGGACAACAGAAAAATCCTCACTTTTTCCAGCAGGGACAGGATAAATCTCCAGTTTCTTGGGTGATGCCTTTATTTTCTCTTAGAATGAACCCCTGTTTCATATTTCAACTGATCTAGGAAGATTGACAAGGATATCAACTGCATTCTTATCACACTTTGGTGGCCTTGGCAACCATTCTTCACACAATGGACAGTGGTGGATATTGAAGACGTCTATCCTATGTATGCTTGACTGCTGAATAAACACAAAAGCAAGATTCTCACTGAGGCTTCTTTAACCAGGTTTATTGAAAAAAGGGGGGAATTAGGCTACAGAAATGTCAACAATTGGATTGTATTGAGATGTCATTTTGTCTCCCAGCCTGCTTCAAAGCCTTGCCTGTCTTTTTCCCCAGCTCCTCAGCAACATTGGAAACATTATTTCAACCTCTGGATGTCTTTCAACTTCTCATTTTTTTACCTGTAGTATACAGCACTGGGACTAGCTTTTATTACTTTACTTCCAGGGTCCATCTAAAAGGGTATGGTCTTCTCCCTGATAATTTTGTTGTGAACTGTCCAAACATCTGTGCCCCCTTCTGATCTGCCCTTATTTTATAAAAGTGATGGCAGCATCAGCAGCTTTCTTCAGGTACTGCCCTGCGGGGCTATGCCAAGTAGCCACCTGGGTTCAGCCTTTCACCACTGTCCAGACTGGACCTCCCACTTCCACAGAGATGCAACCTTTGGAAGGGCCATCCTCTTTTCTGTCATTTTTTGATGCCCAGACCAAACTCCAGGTAAGAAGCTTATTACTCACTGACAGCCCATTACACTCACTTATATCTGTGTATCACAGATACTATGATGAAAAAGAACTGGTTATTTACCTAACTGCAGTTCTTTGATTGGTCATATGTGAATTCACAAAACTTGCCATCCTATCTGCTTTGGTATCAGATGAACTATCTGGGTTTGCTCTGCCAGTCTTTGAAAGTAAAGGAGTTTGGTGGGGCATAGTACATGTGAGGTAAGATTTCCTCTGAAGGTACTACGCCAGAATCTGGGTAGATGCATAATCCATGAATGTAAGTAACCAATTCCTAGATGCATAATCCATAACCAGTTCCTCAAGTCCAAACATCTTTGTCAGCTGTTGCCTTCCCCCAGCTTTGCAGTCAGGTACCTTTATTCTGTTCCCATTACATTCAGTAAAAATATTCCCATCAATTTTTGTGATACTGGAACTGGTTGCATCCAGTTCAGCTGCATACAACGGGATGTAAGTGTGAGTCCGTGAAGATCAGGTTGCCCAGGACGTTCTGGGATGCATTTGCAGTACGTTACAGATTTTTGCTATTAGTATGTGTAATATATATGGTGTTTGATACCTCACCCAAATTCACTCTACAGTCTCAGGATCAATGATAGATTAATCATTTTATTTCTCTTTAAACACTTAAGGTTGGAAGAACCTTAATTATAGTTAAAGGTATCCTAATAAAATGTATGGATCTCAAAGGACAATTTAAAGGTTAGCTAAGTGAATCAACACTTTAAAGCTAAACATTTTTTAAAATCAGTTTATTATCATTCAGAAGGAGGACTTCTTAAATCAGAGCCACTCATTACCTTATTGACATGTACTCTGAAGGGAAAGCATCTGCTTCTGCATGGCTGTCCTCCAGAGCATGCTTTTGATCTTGACTGAGGTCCTTCAATACTTGCAGAAAATCATCTCCCTGATTACCATATGTCCTTAGTGCTGCTCATGATATGGAGCATCCTCAGGAATAAAGTGAGAATGAGTTATTGTTTTTATCGGAAATATGGTGATCAGCCTAACTCCAGATTAAGAAAAAGTCCACGGTGTGCTTTATTTTTCTAAAATAAAAATAAAAATGAAGTAACATGTACTTTGGCCTTCAGACTAAATTTACAGATGCGAGGGCATAGAATTTTCAGTATGTTAATTTGTGAGTAACTTGTGTTGAATAAATACTGTTAAGCTTGTGCCATACAATCTATAGTCCTTCAACATTTTTTAAAATACAATGTTTTATTAAAAGATGTCATAGTTAAATATATTGCTTAGTTATGTAGCCTTCAAATGTTTCATGCAGCTATAGCAATGTTTACTATTCCTTTGAACTGCAGAATCATTTATAATTTTCTAAGCCTATAAGTTTTCAAATTGCTTGGATGGGTGACTCCAAAGTTAGATCACATCTTAAACTGTACCGAACCTTTTATTTTTCCATTATAATTCTAGAACGTCAAGCATTACAATCAGCATGTGCAAGAAAATAAGGACAAAAGTAAAATAAATACTTCACAGAGTGCATCATTACATTATGGAAATTGTTTCCATCGGGTCTTGTAATACCATTAAATTAGCAAAAATTAAAAAAGGGGGAGATTAGAAAAATCCTTGACATTAAAACTCTCACTTGTGGCTAATAATCTTACTGATGCAAAAGAATTTGGATATCCCAGTGGATCTGTGGTGGGATGAACTCTAGTCCAGGTAGCATCTGTTATTTCCAAGAAAAAGATCCAACTCATTTTGATTATGTGCGAGGTGGACAGAGGGAGATCTTCCTTTTCAGCATTTCTTAGATTGAGCATGTTGCCATAGTGTGTGTGTGTGTGTGTGTGTGTGTGTGTGTGTGATTCATATATATATATATATATATATATATATATATATATATATATATCACTGAGTTCTGGGTTGATTGATTGATTTATATTAGGAGCCATTGACCAACAATGTCATAACCATAATACTATTACAGCGGCTGGATAGCGTAGTGGTTAGAACACCGCCTTTGATGCAGGAGACTGGGGTTCAAATCCCGGCTGGTACCTACCTTACCAGTAGGGGTCCGTGGGCAAAGACCCCCTAACGCTTCACCTGCCTACCTCAAATATGAGAGTGACACGAACTAAGAGAGTCATGCCGGCTCGGACGTCACCCGGATTAACAAGGTCCGCGTCAGATGTTGGGGAACCAGGACAATCTGATGTTAAGTGGGCTACTGGAACAAACCATACATGGACAAGACAAGAGAACTTGGAATTGATGGAATGCTACTACAACAGCAGACCTAATGAGAGGGGATATATGAAACGTATGAGGGAACTATGGATAGACAGAAGGCCTACATCCACACTAACTGAGAAACAACTAGTTACCCAGCGCTTCAACATAGTGAAGAGGAAGCTGCTCTCACAACTTGAGATAGACCAACTCCACATTACAACCCGGACTCAAGCAGACCTAGAAGAACAAGCAGATGTGCAGCCAACACCTGAAGCTGGAATGTCACTGCCACCCCTTCCATTACAGAGCACAGCAGCTGATATGAGGCATAAGATCATGGATAAACTAGCTACAGTCAACCCTTGAGTCCGATTACCAAAGCTCAGTGGAAAAGTACCATCAGATAGTATGCTAGAAGATGCCAACAGAGCCCTCCAGACAATCCCTACTACCACCATAACTGAAACCAATGAATTGGTATATGCTACAGCCGCTGTAATCCTGGAAATGCTTGGCTACACGATCAAGAAGAACAGCAGTATATACCCACCCTGGAAAATGAGATTGGAGGCTAAGATCAAGGCAACTCAGAGAGAAGTCAGTCAGCTGGTGGAACTACAGAAGCATGTGGAGATTAGGGATAAGACTCAGCTACTGAAAAAATATATGGGCCTGACTCCATCTGAAGCCCTAGAGACTGCTAAACAAAGGCTCACAGCACTGGCTGCCAGGCTAAGGAGATACACTAGAGAAGCAGAGGCCAAGAAGATAAATGCCCTGTTCTCCAAAGAACCATCCAAAGTGTACTCCCAACTGCAGTGCAACCACAGAGTAACAGCTGAGCCACCAGCAGCAGAAACTGAACAGTACTGGAAGAACATATGGGAGAAAGGGAAGACACATAACACCAGTGCAAAGTGGCTGCAGGACCTGAAAGCAGACCACAGCAATCTCCCAGAACAGGAACCAGTCACCATCACAGTAGCAGACATCCAACAGCGGGTCAAGAACATGAAAAGCTGGACACCACCTGGCCTGGACATGATCCACACCTACTGGCTAAAGAAACTAACAGCAGTGCATGAACACCTAGCAGCACAGATGAACCAGCTGCTAGCAGCAGGCTCCCACCCGGACTGGCTAACACAATGAAGGACAGTGCTGATCATGAAAGACCCTCACAAGGAACAGCACCATCCAACTACCGGCCAATAACCTGCCTCCCCAAAACATGGAAAGTTCTATCAGGCATCCTACCTGCCAAGCTACAAGACCATATGGGCCAGTACATGAGCACAGCTCATAAGGGCATTGGGAACAACACCAGAGGCTCAAAACACCAGTTACTCATAGATAGAGCAGTTGCCCAAGACTCCAGGTCTAGGCAGACCAATCTGAGCACAGCCTGGATTGACTACAGGAAAGCCTATGACTCAATGCCACACACATGGATCTGTGAATGCCTGGCACTATACAAAGTCAACAGGACACTAAGGACCTTCCTCAAGAACTCAATGGGACTGTGGAAGACAACACTGGAAGTGAACTGAAGACAGCTCGCACAAGTGGCCATCAAGTGCGGCATATACCAAGGTGATGCACTGTCCCCACTGCTGTTCTGCATAGGCTTAAACTCCCTCAGCCAGATAATCACAAGGTCTGGATATTGGTACAAGTTCAAGAGTGGAATCACCATCAGCCACCTCCTCTACATGGATGAC
Source organism: Liasis olivaceus (assembly GCA_030867105.1). Classification (NCBI taxonomy): domain Eukaryota; kingdom Metazoa; phylum Chordata; class Lepidosauria; order Squamata; family Pythonidae; genus Liasis; species Liasis olivaceus. The sequence goes on from CM061348.1 coordinate 199,048,422, forward strand.
ATCAAGCTGTATGCTAAGAGTGAACAAGACATCGACTCACTGATCCACCTGACACGGATCTACAGCGAGGACATTGGGATGTCATTCGGACTGGAGAAGTGTGGCAGGATGATAGTAAAGAGAGGGAAGGTAGTTAAGACCGATGGAGTGGAACTACCAGTGGGCCATATAGCAGACATAGAAACCAGCTATAAATACCTTGGTGTCCCACAGTCACATGGGAACCATGAGGAGGAGGCAAGGAAGACAGCAACATCCAAGTACCACCAAAGGATAAGACAGGTCCTGAAGAGCCAGCTTAATGGGAATAACAAGATCCATGCCATCAACATGTATGCCCTGCCAGTCATCAGATACCCTGCCGGTATAGTGAGCTGGCCAAAGGAAGACATGGAGGCTGCCGATGTGAAGACCCGGAAGCTCCTCACAATGTACGGAGGTTTCCACCCCAAGTCCAACACCCAGAAACTGTACACCAGCCGCAAAGAGGGCGGGCGGGGTCTGATGAGTGTCAAAGCCACTGTCCTGGATGAAACCCGGAGTATCCAGGAGTACATCAGTAAGATGGCACCCAAAGATGAGCTGCTGAGAGAATGCTTCAGGCAGCAGCAGACATGGGAGGAAGTTCAAGCGGAGGAAATACCATGGCAAGACAAGCCCCTGCATGGGATGTACCATTGACAGATAGCTGAAGTGGCTGACATTGGGAAATCCTATCAGTGGCTGGAAAGGGCCGGACTAAAAGACAGCACTGAGGCACTGATCATAGCAGCACAAGAACAGGCACTAAGCACCAGATCCATAGAAGCAGGGGTCTACCACACTAGACAGGCCCCAAGGTGCAGATTGTGCAAAGAGGCCTCAGAGACAGTCCAACACATAGTGGCAGGGTGTAAGATGCAGGCAGGAACAGCGTACACTGAACGGCACAACCAAGTAGCTGGCATTGTGTACAGGAAGATCTGCACAGCATATGAGCTAGACCCCCCCCAAGTCCAGATGGGAGATTCCACAGAAGGTCGTGGAGAATAAAAGGGCTAAGATCCTGTGGGACTTCCAGATCCAGACAGACAGGCAGGTACTGGTCAATCAACCAGACATCGTGGTAGTAGACAAAGACCAGAAGACAGCGGTAGTGATAGATGTAGCAGTGCCAAGTGACAGCAACATCAGGAAGAAGGAGCATGAGAAGTTGGAGAAGTACCAGGGCCTGAAGGAGGAAATAGAGAGGATGTGGAAAGTCAAGGCCAAAGTGGTCCCAGTGGTGGTAGGAGCACTCGGGGCCGTGACTCCTAAGCTGGGAGAGTGGCTCCAACAGATCCCAGGAACAACATCAGAGCTCTCTGTGCAGAAGAGTGCAGTGCTAGGAACAGCTAAGATACTGCGCAGAACCCTCAAACTCCCAGGCCTCTGGTAGAGGACCCGAGATTGAGGAAGACACATACCACCCATAGGGGTGAGAAGGGATTTTTTTTTTTTTTATATAGCGCTGAGTTCTGGGTTGATTGATTGATTTATATTACGAGCCATTGACCAACAATGTCATAACCCTAATACTCATCCCTCAGAGAGATTGGAAGCCAATGGATGCAATGGGCCAGCAGAGCAAGCATGGAGGTATTAGCCTCTGTGACCATCAGACTTGCAGAACTAGTGTTTGAGCCAAATCACTCAGAACACCTCAGGGGAGCAATGGTGTCACTAGATGGAACTGAGAGGCACAAAAGCACATGATGACAAGAAGTGTGTGAGAATAATGAGCTACTTGGGAATCATTGTTGCTTCCAAATACATTTGCATTCTGAGCTGAATTACATGCATGCCAGTTTATTGTCGGAGGAGTCCTAAAGGCTTTTGTATAAAACTTGCCATTGGGGAGTAACTTAGTGCCAGAAACATTGTCTATACCTTGTGCTATTGCAGTGTTTCTCAGCCTTGCCAACTTTAAGATGTGTGGATTGCAACTCCCAGAATCCCCCAGAATTTTGGGAGCTGAAGTCTACACAACTTTACATACATACATACATACATACATACATACATATTTTGCAAAGTTAAAAGATAAACATGAAACAATATAGGAAAAAAAGAAGGGAGGGAGGGAGGGAGGGAGGGAGGGAGGGAAAGAGAAGGTTTTGAAAACAATAGAAAGTGAAGAGAAAGAAGAAGAAAACAAACAAAATACTTAAGCAAATTCCAATCTTCTTAACAGCAGTTACAGACATACACACAGCTTAAATTTGCCAAAGTTGAGAAACGCTGGCCTAGTAATTAGCTATTGTGTAGTCTTGGACTCTGATATTTCATTTCTTGTGCTTTTGGACTGAAGCAAGCAATATGCCTTGGAAAAGTTTTTTAGTTGTGTAAGTGATCATATACTGCTCTCTACATACATAGGTCTTCCTCCCCTGGCTCCGATTTATGCTCATTTCATTTTTAGTATAATTCAAAAGGTACCCTCTAGACTTAGGCAAAGCATTGGGTGGGTGCTTCACTTTGCTCAAGGGGCTCCTTCACAGCTATCTCCTGGAGCTGTGTGGTGCCCATACCTACAAGGGGCTTTGTACTGATTGACTGATTGATTTAATCAAAGGTCGAGGCCACCCAACTCTACAATGATTCTGGGTGGCTTGCAGATAAAAAATATATGGAAAAAACACACAATCAACCAGGAGAGCAGGACCAACTGTAAACCACCCACAACAGAAGGGTGCACCACAATCACCCTGTCTCCAAGGTCTGGGAGAACCGCCAGGTCTTCAACTGTTTCCAGCCAAATGGCTGCTTCCCTGGCCTTCCCCTGTTTTCCTCATATATATGTGCTGGCACAGAAAATATTTCAGATAAAACAATGAGGCTGACAGAAGTGAGACATTGGCTGCATTGAGGGACAACACTTTATTTTTTGAGTTGAGGCACTACTTTTAAGCAGACAACTCCAGTGATTAGAATCAAGGCATGTCTTTGGAAGCAGTGTGGTGCCATTTCACACAGGCTTAACGGTATGAACATCAGAAGTTTTTGTATGTGGAGCATGTTTAATAAACCTGACTACAGAAGGTTTAAAACAAGACAAGTAATAGCAGCACGTTGCTGACAAGTAGAAAAAAAGCTATATCCATTGTTTATCTGAAGATGATATTCAGTTCAGTCTTCAGTTAATAGGAGATTCAAATGCAGCAGTGAGTAGAGAGTGAGGGAAACATGATTTGTGCATAATGCTCACATACCACTTTTAGCTAAACTTGCAAAATTAAGGATTCCTAATTAATCAGAATCTCAGCTTGGTCTTCTTAACAAACAGAGCAATTGGCCTTAGGTTTTACGTTCTCCATCTGTAAAATAGACTCCCTCAAGGACTGTAGAACCCCTATGGGGTTGGGAGAGGAATATTCTGGGGAAGTGGAGATCCTAGGCTAGAACAACACCTTCTCTCCCCATCAAAATTCCCAAGGCCTGTGTAGGATGAATGTGTACTGATTGGTCCTCTGACCAATCTACATTAGATTTGTGTGTATGGCTTTTTCCCAACTATTATATGAGATGTCCAGGCCAATCAGGTACTTGTTTTACTTCTTAATTGATGTTTCTTCGGGCATTCATATGCAGTATGACAGCCAGAACTGAGAATTGGTTACACTGTTGGATTTTAGCTAAGGAAGACCATGTTCAAATATCTGCATAACCAAAAGGGTTGTAAAATAACCATGGGCTCATTGCTATCTCTTTGTTAGGATTAAAAAAATAGGAGGATTTATATGCTAAGCTTCTTGGAGGAAAACAGGATTTTTAAGCATGCAGTTAGATAAAAGAGTAAATTTAGAAGTTCAGAAAGATTGGTGTGTGCTGTGTGAAGGTCAAATTCATTAGACTGAGCAAGTGAAAGCCTTAATAAAGCTGAAACAGCCATTCCAGCATTCCAGAATTGCCCTTTGGCCATGTGCATCCTTATTCAGTAGCACCTTACATCTGTCAGAAGGCTAGATCCGTTATCCTTCTGACAATCCCAGCCACTCTTGGAGGCTTTCCGGATGCTCACTATTTAAGCAACAATGAGCTGTGTATAAGGGACAACTGTGGGTACAGATTCTCCCAATTGTTTCCTCTCCTTTCAGATGCATCAGAACAAAATGTCCAAGCTTGTAGCCCGTGTCCCATGCTATGGATGGAAAGCAGCCTGTGGGAGAGTTCATTATAGTGTGCTAAATTAGCCAATAAGCCTGCATGCATTGTGCAGCGGAAGTATTTGGGCAGCTCCTGTTCCTCAATGACAGCTGCTTGGCATCAAATGTTGTAATTATCAACTCAGAAAGAGAGGCATTTGGAGAGAGAGAATAAGAACAGCAGCTAGTACAGAAAAATTACAGAAAGGACATTACTTGCTTGTCATTGGACTTACACCGTATTAAGAATTATCCTACCTGCTGAGATTCAGGTAGATTCCCTGTCACTGCATTACAGGGGCAAATATCAGCCTTCATTTATAATAAATCTAGCACTTCTTTCTTTCTGCCAGATGGTCTAGCCTTGGCCCTTAGCAGCAAAGTGAATGTCTTGCACATATAGCCTGCTTCTCATTCAGTTCACAAAGCTTATTATCCACTCATCTTAGGGCATGTGTAGAAGGTCCAGTGTCAAGGTTCTTCAGTGAAAGGGACTTGAGCAGCAAGTGTGGAGAAAGACCTTTGCCTAGATATTTTGGCGCAACTAATAGGCAAAGTAAGTCAGCATTCTCCCACCTGGTGTTCTCCCACCATGTTTTGGTGCTACAACTCCCTGGGAATTAAGTCCTAATACATATCATTGACTTGGGGAAGTCAGTAGAAAACAGTAAGCTAGCTAGATCAATGTATAAGATTGGTTCGGGTGGTCATAAAAACCTTTCAGCTCAGCCAGGCTTAGCCTCAATTAAATTGGAAAGCCTGGGCTTACAACTGGAAGTTTACTTTTCTCTGTGGTTAGGTTCCTTTATTCAGTTTACAGGTAGGATGTTGGACTCTGGAGCCATCTTTGCAAAGATCATGTTATGAATAAGGATAAACAAATAAACTAGCTTTCATTATCTTATTATTGCAATATCCTTTGCTCTACTATATACTCTTCTCATCCTCTCAAATGGTTACAAAACAGGTAGAGTTATGTAGCATTAGTGGCATGCAGCAGTCACCAGGAGACAACAGTGACTCGAAGGCACAACACAACAAAACAAAAAACAAAACCAGAATCAAGGAGTATGTCTAGTCCTGTATCTTAAACACTAAATCCTTATCTTCAAAAAGATGCAGAAAGAGACTTCAAAGAAAATACCAGTGGAACCAAGTTTAAGTCTACTAGCAATAAGTTCCTTTAGCAGCCTGTTGTACAAGCTCTGTTAGAAATATTGCCCCATCTTCTCTCTTCTCTCTTACTCTCCCTTTTTTACCTTGACCACAAGTGTAAATCATATTTGCTAGAATGAAATACCTTCTTTATCCTGCTTGTTGAATGAAACAGACAGAGTAAGTGGCAGTTTAATTTTAAAAAAGCAAGAGATGTGAGCCACAGAGAAAGCTGGATTCAATTAAAAGAGGACATACTTTATCTTCCTGGGTTATGTGAAATCCCCCCATCCCTTTTTCCAGTTAATAAAAGGGAATAGTTGTTAAAGGAATTTTAAAAAATGATGGTGACATGAGACAAATGTGCTCTAGTTCTCCTCTTCATCTACTATTTATGCAACTTGAACAATGCTGGTTGGACTAAAGATCAATCTACGCACATTCCCCCACTCCCTGCCATGCCCATAATAAGCACAGAAGCAGAATACGGGGTTAGCCCCTTTTTCCTACTTTGGTTCTCCAGGAGCCAGTATTCAAAGACTTGGTTCCTTTGGTTCCTGAAGTATCATAGCCATTAGGACTGCCTACCATTGATTGATTGGTCCTTGATTAATTTGTCTAATTCTCTTTGTGACTCATCTGAGTTGGTGGCCATCACCGCATTTTGTGATAATTGAAAGAAATCCAATTGGAGTTCAGGTCAACATCTGTTGACCTCTTGAAAGTTTTGGATGAAGATTTCAGCAACTGATCTATACTACATACTCATATAGATTCTATACAAATGTAACATCTACAAACGAATCCAAATGGTTTTATGATTATGTGTTTATTTTATCACTTTCTTTACTGCATTGTAAGTTTGGGTTTCCCAGTTAAATTTATTTTGATTAAGTATTGCTTTGGCATTCTTTGCTTTGATTGAATAGTTGGAGGTTGTTTTCTTCTAAGGTGGAGGGATATATGTTAGTGATTGATGTTATAATATTTGTTATTTTTATGGTTGCTAGCCATTTTTATTTGACTTTTAAGAAACAAAAATTAAAATCTAAGTGAAATGAAACATGCACAGACACAATGCATGCTTGACAGATATGAAATAATTCTCCCTGTGATAGTTTTCCTAACCCTGCATGGGCCAGATTGTACCACATGATTAGGACTCTGTAAGATTTCTATGACACATTTGAATCTTTGTGAAGTCTCCCTCCATGACCACCCAAGTTGTTCAGAAAGATTCAATCTGGACAGGGCTGGCACTGCTCCATCAAATACCAATATCAGTACTCTTAAGTACTTGTTACTAGAAGCCATCATAGTGGCATATCTGAGTACAAACTCAGCTGAATAAGGAAATGAAGCAAATTGCCTGGAAAGATTGTAGGGTCTTATGCTCCAGTAACTTTAATAAGAAGTTGGCCAGGGAGCTGTGAGAAATTATTTGAATGCAGCCTGTCTTGAAGCCAGAAGTCCAGCTAAGGTGTCCCATCCAGTGCTAGAAGCATTCCAAACTCTGACATTCTTTAAACTTTGTCATTTTCCCCTCACTTTTCTTTTTTCACACCTCCCCCCTTTTGTTTTCCATTTTACGTGCTCCATATTGTCTAAATGAAAGTAACAGAAAACTGGTTAAGGTTTTAAGCTTGGGAACAACTACTTGACTTTTTCTCCAGCCGTGTGGGATTCACTGACTGGAGACTCCTTTTGGTTGTTTGAAATTAACCTGTTCAGTTCACCATTTTATATATTGGACTACTTTTTAATGAGGTATGGTTGATTCCTTTTCTGTTAATGTTTATTTTTCTTGTACTCCACCCAGAGTCACACTGTTTGAGTTGGGCAGCAATATAAATACTCGCAATAAATATATATACAAAATATTAACATTAATATATTGTAAAGTACTTTGTTTTATGTGATTCTTGTTTTGTTTTTAGCCACCTTGAGTTCCATCTGGCATCTTTCCTATGTAGTGCTATGTATTTCACAATCTATATGGCTGCTAAAATAGCCCTCTTGGCTGCTCCAAGTTACAACCCTCTTATTTCATTTTAACACAAGTTGAATAAGTGTTAGAGTTATTAATTGTCTTGAGTGATATGTGGAATGCTTAAGCCTTGACTCTTAAACAACTGAATAGAAGAGCATCTCTTTTCACCTTTTTTAATCATGAGAAAGGGCAAAACCTAGCCACCCCACTTTCTACTACCCATCTCAGTAGGAATTGCCAAACCCATTTGGCATGCTTCGTTCAACATGCTGTAACCTTCTGCTATTGACACTCCAACTAGAAACCAATGGCTGATCCTCACTTTGTCTTTACGTTACAGTTGTCCAGCATATCAAGCGCCACAATATTGTTCTCAAGAGGGAGCTGGGAGAAGGAGCCTTTGGCAAAGTCTTCTTGGCTGAATGTTATAACCTATGTCCTGAGCAAGACAAGATCTTAGTTGCTGTGAAGGTAAAAAAAGTTGCATGTCTATTATTAAGGTGCAGCTGCTGGTTACTTATTTGCAATTTTTAATGGATAGAGTGTAGGCCCACCAACAAAAATATTTTGCCAAGATTAGCAGCAGGACAGGAGTTTCTGCTATATAGTATAAAGTCAGCATTCCTATCTAGCATTCCAGGTAATACCATCTACTACCTGGAAGTAGATGGTTCTGTCCAATGTGGTAGCTATATTGACTCATTGGGGGTAGAGTTGGGGCTATAATTTGGGTTAGCCCTGATAGTGAAAGAGTGCATAAAACCTGCCACATGGATACCCTCTGGATTTGTGTTATACATCAGTCAGTTCTGTTTCTCCAGGAATAAGCTATGTCTTTCTGAGAATACTGACTTCCTTTAGCCTTCTATTATGCTTTTTAGGTAAAAATTGGCCCACAAAGGCATTTGGGTTTCAACTCCTTTGTCTATGTATTTGCAATGTTATATTAGTTTCTGTCATATTAAGCAGAGATCTATAATCTGAAGTCCCAGTATTACACACAACTCTGCAACATTTTGGATGCTGGTGCCCCACAAGCTTCACCAAGAGCTGCTGGTAACTGTAATGGTTATTGTGATGAAGGGGAGAACTATTAAGTATATGAGGAGTGATCTTGCTACCTGTGCTGAATGAAATTAATGCAATGTTAATGATGCATACAAACAAATTCAATCTGGTTTAACTTTTTCTTCTGGCCCTACCGATTGGGGAGATTATGCCCCCCTCAGAACACCCCTCAAAGGAAAGGTGAAGCCTTAGCCCAGAAAAAGTTCTGGGCCCCCTGTAGCAAATCTTGATGAGCAACGAATCCCATTGTATTGCATCTATGCCCTCAGTCTCAGTTTTGTACATTTAACAGAAAGTGTAAATGAAGGATATTGATAAACTCTATTTGTGAAGTGAGGGTCCCAGTCTTTTCCAGAGATTCCCAGTTGTGGAACAGCCTATGCTATTACAGCTGTATTCTTAGACAGTTCTGTTTACTCTATCGGAAGAATGTAAGGATTGGGCAGCCCCAGTGCATGTAATCTTATTCTCTTCCTCAACTATTTTCATATATTTAACAAATATGCTCAAAATAAGTCGCTTCTTGACAGATCCGGGGCTCTTGATTTCATAGCTGAGCATTGGCATTCATTCAGGTTTACTTTGTTTTTCTAACCCCATGGTTGTCTCTGTGATGGAGATGAAATGGACGAGGACAATTCATGCACGAAGAAATCCAGAAACACAAGCACAGTAAGGGCATGTTCTGGAGATTGGTGAGGCCAGCTTCAGAATAAATAGGTGCAGAGTTGCGCTGAAATCAATTTTGCAAAAAGGTTTCTGTTTTCCCCAGTTGAAATAGGGTACCTTGTGACTGATAGGTCCATTTCAGAAGAAATGTAGATTGAGGAGCAGCAGAACAAGTTGCCCCATATCTTTTTTAATGTTCAAGCATTGTCACATTTTCTTTTCATTCATTGGATCTTTGACATGCCTCTTCACTGGTTGCTGAGCAACCCAGAAAAGCATTGTGTACTGTATGCATGTGAAGAAATAGCTACTATTGTGCCTTGTGGGAAGTCTAAAACTCAAAATGCAGCGGTTGGCAAGAGAAGGGGGAGAGCGAAAGAATTCAGCAAATATTCTCATCTTGTAACCACCAATAATTTGAAAAGAAAAGACATTCAGAGATCTTATATAGAAATAGGTTAAATATATACATACATGTTCACACATAAAAAAAACACTGTTCTGAGAAGAAGAGGAAGAAGAAGAAGGGGAGGAGGAGGAGGAGGAGGAAGGGTGGCGATGGGTTTATTTTTACTTTCAGTTTGTTTGGAGAGAGCCTGATTTGTAGGCGCCCACTTTGGAGTCGGCTTCTATGCAGAAGGATTTAAGCGAGATTTAAATGGCTTTAAATGTAAGCCCTCTAAAAGCAATCAGATGAGAGGTTGTGCTGAGTGGAAATAGCCTTTTCTCATCTTGTTTGAAATTCGATTTTTGCCTGCCTGTATTACTTATATGCAGAGGCGGAGCAATATCATTCTAAGAAGCCGTATCAGCAACAGGCTAAATTGCAGTCTTCTGTAAAGATGGACAAAATTGCCTGTTTCATTTTCTATGACATTAGCATTTTTTTAAACCACAAATATTTTCTATCCTGGTTTGGCATCAGTTTGCATTCTTAGGCATTTTTTGTCTTAATATGTGCATTTCTTTGCAAGTAATTTCTCCTAATATATGGCTTTTTATATGCTATCTTCTATGCTATTTTTAAATACTTTTATTGGCCAAAGTACTGTACTGCAAGAACTAAAAGACAATTGTGTTTGTGTTCTAGTTTGTCTGTTATCGGTTGTGGGAGCACCTATTAATTCAAACTGCATCAAAACCTGGAACCAACAAATTTCTTCTTCATTTCTAGTCTTCAATATACTTTGCTCTCTTCCTTACCAGTTTTCTGAAGGGTTTCCATCTTCTCTTTTCATTTTGAAAACCTTCAAGCCACTAACATTAAATTTTGCTGTTTAAAAATAAAAATCAATAAATATAAAGAAAGAGATTAAGAAATCAAGATAATTGTAAGTCTTCAAATAAAAAATTATGTTTATTTATTTATTTTTATTTTTATTTATTTTATTTTATTTTATTTGGTGCTAGGAGAGAGAAGGGTGAGTATTCAAAATACTAGAGACCTTCTTCTGTATAAATGCAATTTTATCTGGTGCATATCTACAGCTACAACATAGTTGTTTCTCATATATATATATATATATATATATATATATATATATTTAAAAGTTTAAAAGCAATAATAAGAACTAATACAAATTAAATTAGAACAAAGAAAACAAAAGAGAGAGAAATAACAGAAAAAGCTAAAAGTGCAATAAGAAAAGAAAATAGAAGTAGAAAGAAAGAGAAAGATATAAAGAAAGATATAAAGAAGTAGCTTCTGATATTCTTCACAGCAGTTACTGCGAAGCTCAGTATAAGTTCTGAGCCTTTATACTTTATCATAATATTTCTGAAAACCTTACAATATTATTTTGAACTCCTAAGGAACAACAACAATGTAGGGAAAAATTGCTCCAAACTATTGTTTTCTCCATATACTGATTTGACCCAATTTTGAACTCCTTTTCCTGGCTCCCCACCCCCCAAAAATTGCTCCAGTTTAGTATTTAGGGAGTTAACCTGCTGATGGGCTAACAGATAAATGGACATTTACATTTCAGGATCATTTTAGATAAGTTGGTTAAGGAAAATTTTAAGAAGATAGTAACTCTTGAAAATGGATGACAAAAAAAATCTTAATAAACGTTGCTCTTCCAGACACAGAAATAATCTGGACAAAGATATCTATTCTTTGTCTGTATCTATTCCATTTCAAGAACAGTGAACATTCATCTGAGGAAAAGCTTTATGGCAACTCTACTACATTAGAACATGTACATGAGAGCTGTCCTCATAGATTTCAATAAATTCATAGAGGTAGGAGGGAGGGGGACTTCTGGTGAGGATTCATGGTAAACTAGATGTCCCTGAAGGAATAGGGATGGAACTACAGCCGAGACAGAGAATTCTGGCTGGCAAAGTCTCTCTGAAAAAAGGAGAAATTGTGAGATTGCCCACTTGTACCCCATACAGCTGTTTCTTATGAGTAGACTGCAGGAACTGCAGGTCAGCTTCTGACTTGAGCAGCTGGGAGTCAAGGGATTTCAATCAAGCTTATAGCCATAAAGCAGCCTATATGGACATAAGGTTTGCTGAGTGTCATTTCTTAATCATTTTCAGAAATTGTTTCTTAACTGCTTTTCAGCTATTAGGAACCTTTGGATTGACAGGTTTTATAGCATTGGTTGAGTTTCCTTCAATCCTTAGCCAAAGAAGTTTTAAATTAAAAAAAATATATATATTTTTTTAATAAACCACAAAAGAGTGATAGAACATTGATTTTGGAAAGTTACAAATGGAATAAAGGTCCGGAGGAATTTGAAATAGTATTTTGAAATTAATTATAAGAATCCTTCCCATGGGAAAATGCTGTTATTTTGAATTCTTTAAAAAAAAATGATAGGATGGGACTTTGAGGTTGGATAGTAGAGGGAACCAGAAGGAACTAAAGATTACAATTAAAGGAGAAGAGCACATAAATTTGACTTACTAACACAGAATGGAGCAAAATATTTTGACATTGGACATATTGAAAAATATTTGTGAACAATGGATCCAGAAGTTAACTTTAAGAGTTTCTGCCATTATAGATAGACTGTGCTGTGTTTAAAAGATGCTATGGAAGAGGAACAAGTTTTACTGAACAAGACTGAGACTGATTTGACAGTGGATTTAAAAATGACAGGTTACAAGAATGATACGGAAAAAGATGCTACACTGGATATACAGATGGTTGATGTCTTAATAATTACAAGTGATATACAAGTAACAAACCAAAAGAGTGACCTGGATAACTGTCCTATACTGCATTTGCAAAAGAAACTTGTTAAAGTTTTGAAGGATTTTGTGAGAAGGGATAAAGAAAAAATGAAATCAAGTTCTAGGACATTATTTGAAGGGACTAAAGATCAAGATCGTTAAAAGTAAAAGGAAGGAATATAAAGTTGGTTTATTTGATCAAGGCTAAAATAGATATGTTGTTATCTCTGGTAACCCTTAATGGACTTGTGCTGATCAGTACTGAAATGACGGGGTTTTTAAGGATTTGTTTATAGTAAAGCGATGGGATATGGGAAGAAGAGATAATTTGTTGTATTTTAAGAGAAGGTAATAAGTTACTAAAATTGTTTATATTTGTTGTCATAAAGGGGAAAATCATCTCTTTATATATTTATCTACTGTATTCTTATTTTTTCTTTCTTTTCTATTTTTCTTTCTATTTTTCTTCCTTTCTGCACTTTCTTTTTTCTTTTTCTTTTTTCATTTTTTAGTTTGTATTTGTTTTTATCTTTTTAATTGTAAAGTTTAATACAATTATTATATAAAAAAGAGATAGGAGGGAGGGGTTGCCACTGGAATTTCCTTCCTTCCCAATGCATGCTCATTATTCCTGCAAAAGACATCTGGAAAGTGCTGAGGTCACAGAGGGATGGAGAGGGCAAGGAAAAAAAATTATTAAGGGAGTTTCTACTCTTCTGAGAACTACACTGAGGACACCAACATTAGAGGATGTCATAAAAGTGTTCTCCCAAGAGTAATTCTCAGACAAAGGCAACCTATCTGGATTAAGAGAAATGGTTCATTTGGCTGTTTGACAGGCAGTGTATAGTTACCACAGCAACGGTTCCATCATAGAACTCAGCTGCTTCTTGGAGATCAAAAGCAAAAGCTCACTGGGGTCCTTGGGGGCTCTGTAGCATGGGCTTAATAGCACTAGAGATGCAACATGTTCTACCAAATGAAGTTTTATGGTTATCTCTGTTACAGTGCTGGGAGACATAAGGGTGGGTATTTGGACCACTAGGACTCTCTTTCTGTATAAATACCATTATGCCTGGTATGTAGATATAAGGTTATGACATAGTGGTTCCTCAAAAATTTATCTCCATCTTTGCAATATTACAAAGCTCAGCACAAGCTCTGAGCCTTGACATTTTACTGCAGTATTTCTAAAAACCTCACAATATTCTTTTGAGTTCATCAGGAACAACAATAATGTGAACAGATGTAGTCCAAGACAAAAATGAACCCTTTTTTCAACCCAGTCTTCTTGGCTGGCTTCTTCCCCAGTGACAAATGTGGTCCCATTCAGTGCAGGATTGAGAGAGTTGCCATGCTGATAGACAGACAGATCAATGGAGAGAGTGCCAAGCCTTGACATAATTTCTTTCCAATATTCCAAAATTGGGTTGGAAAAAAATTAAAAGATGGGTCAGAAACCCAGATGGTGTCAAGTGAGGATTCTGCATGGACATTAGAGTCACTGAGGTCAGGGTTGGGAATCCCAGATATAGGTGCTCTTCTACCAGTAATATCAGGAACTGTGATATAGATACATCAAAGCACTTTATGGGCTAACTCCTTCCAATTTCATGATTTTTCCCAAAACAAAAAGGTACAGTAGTTGCTAAGCTTCTGGAAATGTATACCTTTCTTTCAACTTGTTGATTCTTTCTTTGTAGACTTTAAAGGATGCTAGTGATAATGCCCGCAAAGACTTCCATCGAGAAGCAGAACTACTGACTAATTTACAGCATGAACACATTGTGAAGTTTTATGGAGTGTGTGTGGAAGGGGATCCTCTCATCATGGTCTTTGAATACATGAAACATGGAGATCTCAACAAATTCCTTAGGTAAATTAAGAAAAATCTGTGATATGTTTTGAATTTTTCCACAGTCTATGTTCAAATCAGAATTCCACTGAACTCCCTTGAAGTTTCATTAGTAACTTAGAGATTTGGAGAGATGAAAAGATGCATGCAGTGTGCCTGCAATAATTTATATATTTTCCTCCAAGCCTTTTATATGCAAGGCTGGGAACTTTTGGCCCTCTAGATGGTGCTGAACTACAACTCCCAGCAGCCACAGCTAGCAAGGACAGTAGTATTCTCAGTGTTGTAATTCAGCAGTATCTGATGGGATATATCTCTGATATAAGAAAAACACCAAAGTGTGGAGAAGATGAAGGAATAGTAACAATTTCAGCTTTGTACTGGTTTTAACTATTAAAATAAAAACTGTACATCTTTCTACTAAGGTTCTCCAATCATGGTATTTTAGGCAAGGGACATTGAAATATATAATAGGACTGGTGGCATCTGGTAGATCTTACTTGGGCTCAGAAACTAAAGAGAGTCGTAATTGACAATGAGATGGTAGACCTCCAGGGAATATCCCAGGGGCTATAGGCTAACTGGGAATTTGAAATTCCTTGCTGAAGATGGCAGTGGCAAGTGACTTCCATACTGCATTGCTGCTAAGTAAATGGTGTGGATGGCTGCAGCGTGTCCCCAGGAGTGAAGCTTATCTCAAAGGGCAGCTTCCTTGTAGATTTACCAGCACTCAGTATTCTTTGCCAATTTTCTCTCCCAAGTACATGAATCTTAAAAAACAATCCGTGAGACATGAGAGACATAGTCCCAAAAAACTTACTCAGAAAATTATGGATATTCAAGTCTTCTGGTTTATTTGCTACCTTTATATTCCCCCCCCCGCCCCGCCCTTTCCTCTGGGACCTTAAGGCAGCATATATGAACATCTCCCCTCTTTTTACATCTAAGATATCAACACTCATGACTTGCACAACCTTACCAAGTAAGCTTTACAGTTAAAGTGGGTCTCTCTGCTCCTACTCTGTAACTACAGCATCATACAGCTCCATTCTATTGCAGGTTCTTTAATATCATCTTAACAGAAAACACAACACAACAAAGTTTGCATTTCATTCCGTATGATATCCTACCTCTAGCGTCCTGAAATGTTATAGGCTTCTTACAGACACTTATCTGTATTTATTTCTTTTTATGCATACATTTTTTTTAAAAAAAGAACATGGCATGGCTTGAAAGAGATCACTTTCCCTGCTAAAATGTGAAAACTCTTCTTACACAAAAAGTAAAAATAAAATTAAAACTCTGCACTTCCTGCTGAAGTTATGCAGGTTTTTAGGTAGGACCAACTGTATATTGGATGTCATTTTTGTGAGAGTTGTTCACAAAAATATTGGAAAAATAGTGCATCTCTTTTTCAGAAACCCACTTTCCTGTAAATGCACAACACATTGTAAAGTTTGGCCATGAAGAAAAATTCCTGAAGCTATTCATCTTAAATTTGGCAGACCTGATCCACTCAGAAGGGGCAACTATGCTCTCGCATTTCATCTAATTTTGTCCAAATTCCTTTTTGAAAAGCACACACAAACTTGGTAGACTTCTCCCTCTTGTAAAATTCTGCCATACATAAGCATTTAATACACTTCTGTAAAAAAGGTAAACAATTATAGTCATGTGTCGATTCTCCGTGAAAGTCAGTGAGCATGCAAAGATTCAGATTTCCAACTCTTAATTTGTATTTGGCCCTGAAGTCAAACTGGATAGCTTTCAAATTGGTCTAAGATGAATTGGGCTACTTTCCAAATTGCTGAGTTGTGGTCCAAATGGAACAATCTGATTGGTACACATTCCTAAGTAAGAATAGTCCTGCTGGATCAGGCCAAAGCCCATCCTAGTCCAGCATTTTGTTTCTCATAATGGCCTTCCAGATGTCCCTATGCCATGTGGTAATGAATTCTGCAGGCTAATTATGCAGTATATGGAGAAATGCTTCCTATTGTCTGTTTTAAATCTCCTTCCAACAAGCTTCATTGGATGGCCCTGGTCTAAATATATGAGAGAGAGGGAGAAGCCTCCCATCTACTTTCTCCAGCCCGTGCATGATTTTATATGCCTTAGTCATATTCCCCCTCAATTGTTTTATTATCAAGCTGAGTCCCATAAATGGGGATTCCAATTTTTTTCAGTCCCTTTCCTAATGATCTCTAGCTTGTAATTTGTATTTTTCACAGCTGCCACACACTGAAACCACATCTTTGTGTGTTATTCACTATGACCCCAGGATCTTTCTCATGGTTAGTTAATCCTTAGACCACATCAAATTGTATATGGGTAAGACTTGTATGCTCCAATGTGTATTACTTCATAATTACTGAAATTGGACTACATTTTCACTTGGTTGATTATTCATCCAATTTAAAGACATAATTCTGGTGCTGTTTACTGTTACTTTTGTTGTTTACCAGCTCAAATATTTTATTGTCAGTCCCAAACTTGGCCAGCTTGCTGTTTAACATTGTTTCTGAAAGAGCTGAAGAGAACTGATTCCCAATACAGATTGTTGAGGGACTCTGCTTCTTACTTCCCTCCACTGAGATAATTGCTGCTTTGTTCCTACTCTCTCCTTTCTGTTCTTTTTAACCAGTTAGCAATCTATAAAAAGACATGGCCTCTTATCCCATGGATGCTAGGTTTACTCAAGAGCCTTTGATGAGGAACTTTGTCAAAGGTTTCCTTTAAAAAAAAACAAAAACCAAGAATACATCTTCATCCACAGGCCTGATATCCTCAGAAAGCACTAATCAATTGCTAAGGTAGGATTGATTTTTGAAGAATATAGACTGTTTTTCCTTCAGAAAGAATCATTTATCTCTGTGCTGAGCCATTTTTCTTTAACTACTATTTCCACCAATTTGCCTGAAACAAGCATTGTTGACTAGCTTATAATTTCCTGGGTTTACCTGGGTCAATTTTAAAAAACAGGTCTCACACTGGCTTCTGTCCTGGGACTGACCCTGATTTAACTGACAAGTTACCTGTTTTGCTAGGAGGTCAGCAATTGTATATCTGACTTCTTTCAGAGCACTCAAATAGCTGCCATTAGATCTGATTGATTAAAGTGTGATCTCTTAAGATGCCCAAGAATACCTTACAGAACATATGGGCCATCTAGTCCAGACGTCTGTTCTCACAGTGGCCAACCAACTGTGCAAGGAAGCCTGCTAATTTCCCAGCAGATGGCCTTCAGAGGCAGTCACTGCCCTCAAGGCTAATAGCCATGGATCCCCACATTCTCTTGTTATCTCCATTTGCTTTAGTTCTGATTCTCTCCCTGAGAAAGTCAGTAGAGGTTCATGTATCTATCCCATGTCTTCTGCAGTAAAGACAGATGAAAATAATTTCATCCAGTTTCTCTGTTGTATCCATTCCACCCTCAAGCATCCTTTTTGCTTCTTTGTCATCTAATGGCCCAGTTGCTTCTAATTACTTTTCTGCTTCTAATATATAAAGGAGTTCTTACTATTCCCCTTTTTGTGTCCTTCCATACACATATTCTCCCCCCCCCCCCCCATTATCTAGCAAAGTTTGTTCTCCTTCTTGTACTCCTAATTAAGACAGACTTTCCATTCATTACCTTTTACAGTTACCTGGACACTATTACAAAGCCATGCTGGCCTCTTGGGTTTGGCAGTCTTTTTTACCTTGTTAAAGTACCTAGTTGAGCTTCAATTTATCAAGGCTTTAAATAACCTCTCTTTGGCCCTCTGTTTTTCATCCATCCCTTCATTTGATAAGTATTCCCTTTTGTACTCAAATGTGACTGTGTTGGACTCCACAGGCAGTTCCCCAACTGAATGCATGCTAAATATAATAATATTATAGTCAGTATTCCCTATCAATTCTGCAGCAGTTACATTTCATACCAGATCATGGTCATAGTTTAGGATTAAGTCTAGGGTTGCCTCCCTTTGGCTGGTTTCATGCCCAATTATGCTAAGTTAATCACTTAATCACTGGTTTCTTTATCACAGCCTAAGCTTGGTCTATGTCAGGGAATAGAACTCTCCAATTATTACCAGAACTTCTATTTTCCTATATAATATTGCATATCTCTAGATCTAATCTATACTTGTAGCCAGATATTACCGCCCATAGTGATTCTCTGGGGGAATCTGGTCTTCTATATTGCCTATATCTTACTTTCTCTGAACTGATTTATCTTACTATCTATGAAATCTACTTATTGTGAAAAACATGATAAAACTAGAATTAGCCATCTAACCATGATAAAAAAAATGAACTGTAGTTTAGGATATTAAAATAAAAATATTTACATAAACTATTATTCAAGTATGTGAAGATTATGTGTATTTACTTGAAAATAGCATTATAACTCAGGTTTCATAACTGACATATTTAAATGTGTCAATAAAGCATTTTCTACTAGTAATATCTATAGTTCTCTATTAGAAAGCTTTTATTCTCTAGAGCAAGGAATCTGAAAAAATTGTTTATTTTTTATAAATAATATATCATAATTTAGTTTGGGTAAATAATAGGCTACATTATAGCAGAAACACAAACACAATATACCTCATTTCACAAACAAAAACCTTTCAAACCGAGTGCTCTGAATTTTGCTTCAGGGAAAACCACAGAATTGGGTTACACGTGACTCACATTAAAAGTGGTTTCACTTACTTACACACATTAAAAGTTATTTCACCCTAAAGTCTAATACATTTATTATAGAATTAGAATTTTGAATCAAAGTTATTTCATCAAATACCAAACACCTTTTGTTTATTAATGCATGCACATCATTCACCTGAAGAAAGATAAAATATTTCAAATAAGGAAGTGGAAATAAGCAAATAAAACTGTCTAGTCTTGTTCTGAAAGAAGCTTGACTCCATAAAGAAGAGGCCAAAAGTGATGATAGAACCTAGTTCAAGACTAGGTATTTCTAATTATGTGAAGTAGTTTTGCCTAATAACCCCGAGAATTGCTGCTGAGTATTGGAATAGCTGTACCACTAGACTCAGCCATAATATGATTTATTTGCTTTTTAGCTAACATGGTCTATAAATCTAGCCAGTGTGATTTGGAAGCAGTCTTTTAGGGCTTAGAGTATTGTGTGAACCCAAATAGGTTACTCACCAATGTGTAGCTTAGCAGAATGAGTGAATCAACTGTTCTAGTCTAACTCAGTGTCTTATTTCACCCAAAAATGCTTCTTTATTAAATATTTGAGCTTTCTTCTGTAAAATATTGTAGGTTAATGTGTTTGGAATAAAGCCTTACATCAAGAATTATGATGTAAGGCTTAATATTTTGAGAAACTCATGGGGTCTTTTTTGTTGTTTTTCAGTATGCATCTTTAGTTTCCACTAAAGTCTGATCAGTTGCCTAATTTTTGTTCGATTTTAGTATGCAGACACAAAAGAAGCTTCATGTACTGCAAGTGGTTCGACTGAGGTGCTGAGCAAGCAGATAAGGACAATCCTGTTGTAGGAGTATTGGATTTAGCCTCTGAGTTTTGAAATCAGTTTCAGTCTACCTCAGGCGTTTTTCCTTTTTTCTCCCAATAAACCAATAAGCTTGGTTTTCCTTGTTATTACGTGGTCTTGTCTTGGTATTCTTGTTTCCCTCCTTTTGTCTGTTTGTTATAGCTGCAACTGACAACCGAAGAATGATATTACATCACACCACAAGCTGTTTTGCCTAACAAAACTCTTGATGAGAAATGCCACTAACCATGAGCAAGCACTGCCATGTGGCTTTATTTTGCATGCATATCTATATCTCTCTCTATAGATATATGTAGATATATAGACACATAGAGAGAGAGGCTCCCTCGATGGCAAGCTCTGGGATATACATTTATCTTTTGCTTTTTTATATTATTCATAGGCCACCCATCTCATAGCGATGGCACTGGGCGGTGTGTCTGTTTGCTTTTCTTTTGCAGCGCGGCTTGTATGGCACTCCTGCGCCTGCCGTGGAGAGATTTCCTTTCTTCTGGCCTGATCTCTGCTTATAAATAAATCCCTCTATGTTATGTGATTCTGGCCCCCAAATAAAGATACACATCAGTCTTAGAAAGTTCAGAAAACCGACTATAGAGATTTGCTTCTGATACATGGCTTAGAAATTAGTGGAAAGGCACATCCTCCCACAATTGAATGAACACATTAAACATTCATTATAATTGCACCCATTTAATAGCAACTCAAGCACGCATTCATTTATATTTTTTGGTACTGGCTTGCTTTCTGCCTCTTGCGTTTCAATTTGAAGCCATCTTACAGTAATATGCATAACATCTTCTTTTTAAAAAGTTTGTTATTCCTCGAATGTAGCATCCAGAACTGTTCAGTGAAAAAGAGTCCCTCTTAAGATGAACTGAAATCTAGCATTCTTTTCTTGTTTGACACTACTTATGATATGGAAGAAAGTCTCCATGTAATCATGATTTGAAAGTACATTTATTTCTTACCCTGCAGCGCCCCCCAAGGCCACCAAGAAAATAAATGATCTCACAATTAGACATTCACTCACTCTCTCTCTCTCACACACACACACCACCCATGTCCTTCACTACTGGCTTCCTGCAGCATAGTGTCCAATTGCAGGCCAGGGTCTGAAGGTCAGGAAGGATTCCTGAGTGCAATATTGAGGCAGAGAGAAATGTAAGGCTGTGCCAGTGCCACAGACGAATGTTCCAGGAGGAAACATTGAAAAGGAAAATCCATTTCAAGTTGAGATGGAGGCAGTGACTATAGAGTGCAACTCAAAAACTACAGGCTATGCATAACTGACTGCAGAAACTCCAGAAGCCATGCAATCAGTGTTTGTGTTTTTGGTGGCTGTTCATTGCTGACCAAGTTTGTCACAGCATCAGCAGCAGGATCAGAATGGGTTCTCATTCTCATATTCCCTTGAATAGTCTTGATATATGACTACTGCAGAAAACTATATTGAATTAAGATAGGTAGACTTGATGTGTGGGGAGGGGAGGGGTAAGAAGTGGAGCAGAAGCAAAACAAGTCTAGATCACAGAGCCCTGTTAGAAGCTGAAGGTATTTCAGCCACCCAGAAGCCCTCAGTTATGTTCAATTTTTCACTCCAAATATTTGGTCACAACCAAGAATATGACTGTATCTCATTTGCAGCGTAGCGTTCTCTGAGCTTCAAAGTAGGCAGTACCTCTGAAGTGCATGTACTTCATGGCCTTCAATTTGGTCGACCTTGATCTGGGCTTCTACTATCTTGCTGAAAGAGTTGATTCTTGGCTCTGTATCTCAGAAATAGAAGTAACAAGTGCATCATTCAGTAATGATGCAGCACATTTGAAATCTTACATTATATTGAGGAAGAAGAAACAGAACAAGCCCCTGAAAGGCAGCATGAAAATGAAACGTAGGGTGAAGTGATGTTTGCATAATCAGGCAAAAAAATGTATTTGATCAGTGATGTGTATTATAGATGTTTTTGATCAACACTAAGTGGAAGTGTGTACTTTGGTTCAATGACTTATTAAAAGAAAGAAATAACAAATGTGTTCAGAACATGGGGAGGGGGGCTAGTAACAGGAAGAGGAAAATGGCTTGAGCTCCACTGAGAAATCAAGTTAATTCATTTTCAATATCTAAAGAGTATATGAACTAACCTGATTTCCCAGTGCAGCTCAAGCTGTTTTTCTCTTCTACCTATTGCACCTCATTTAAGTTCTTTGCTTTTGACTGTTTTTCACTGTTAATTATTAGGGAAACAGCATCTGCTTCGAACTCTGCTTCAAGTATTTCATAGTAATGATACATATCTGCTTATTTATGGCTCTTGAGCAGGGGTTGCAAAAACTTATGTTCGCTGACATGCCCCGAGGTCCTCTCAACAGCCCTCAAATGCCCTCCCTCTCTTAAGAGGCTGGAAGAAGCTTGGCGGCTGTTCTCATGTTCCTTGGCAATTGAGCAATATAAATAAGGAGACAGATAGCTAGAACAAAATTTTCAAAGGTGGGATGTCAGCATTTCAAGCTCCATTTTCCACCCTTTGCATTTCAGCATTTGTTTTTATAGACAAGCAGTGTCCTGTATGTGTGTGTGTATGCACATACATACACATACATACTATTGTGATTCTTTTTTTCTGAAGAATTTACAATGTCTGCACGTGCATTATACAGAAACAAAACTGAATGTCTATCACTCTGTTTGAACCGAAAATTTGGTCCTAGTCAATACATTTGTATTTTCTGAGCACAATTATATTTAGAGTAGATTTCTAGACTTCTCCCAAAGTAAATATCAAGGCAAGCATGCCACCTGCACAAGGTCAGAGTGCGAAGACTACGGAGGATACGTTCTGTTCTAATCTTTCTTTCTAACTTTTGCTTTGCATCCAGGAAAGAAGAGAAATCATGTTATTGAGCACATTCCTCCTGGAGAGGCACAGTTACTATTCCTTCAGACAATAGCCTACTACAAATAACAGCATCATAATTTGATATATTGTATATGATACAATAGTTATCTAGAGTTGTCCTGTGGTTTGCTTTATAATGCTTGAATTATGAGTAGAAACAAAGGAAATTCACAAATGTGAATTTCAGTGTGTTATATCACAGAACACAACTTCTTTCCCCACAAATTAAATAAAATGATGGCATCTTAAAGCTATGCCTCCAAATAGAGCTTCAAAAGGCAATATTGGGCAACAGTAACAAAATGTATTTATCTATATGTCATTTTTCCTCTATATATGGAATGTATGGATAGCTTTCTGTATCTAGACACTAACCAATGCAATTCAATGGAAGAAAACAAACTCTAGTTATTTATTTGTTTATTAGATTTATATCCTGCCTTTGTTCAAGAGCTCAAGGTGGCATACATAGTGCTCTCTCCTCCAATTTTTTCTCACAGTAGCAATCTCTGACTGGGCTGAGGGAGAGTGACTGGTCCAGTTGATGAATCCTGCCCTTGATGCTTTGTATCCCTCCCTCCTTCCTTCCTTCCTTCCTTCCTTCCTTCCTCCCTCCCTCCCTCCCTCCCTCCCTCCCTCCCTCTTGCTTTCTTTTATAAGACCATCATTTGGAAAGGTATCATTAGATCTCCTAAATTCTTTGGTGTTCCACACAGGGCGCATGGACCTGATGCAGTTCTGATGGCCGAAGGGAGTCGTTTGGCTGAACTAACCCAGTCCCAGATGCTGCATATTGCCCAGCAGATTGCAGCTGGCATGGTTTACTTGGCATCACAGCACTTTGTGCATCGTGACCTTGCCACTCGGAACTGCCTGGTTGGGGAAAACCTGCTGGTGAAGATTGGAGATTTTGGGATGTCACGAGATGTATATAGCACAGATTACTACAGGGTAAGTAATACCTTGTTTTAGGAGGTGGCTTATTTTTATAAGGCAGAATTTCTTCCAGTGAGACTCTATAAGAAAAAAATCACTTGGGTTGATCTTAAAATAAGAAAGGGAGATCTATTGTGCTCAGTGGTATGTTACTTGACTTTTTTTTCTGGAAAATCTAGAGAAAAATCCCATATTCATGCATAGTATTCCCTTTTGGGCTAAGCAATGTTAGCAAAGCACAGAAGAACAGTAAGAACAATAAGCAAAAGAAATTAAAGGCAGGAGATAAAAGAAAATACAACTTAGTTAAATTTATACCATCACCATTCACCTCTGATGTCACTACAAGCATTTCTTGTACATCAATACATCAGTACATTACACAACCAGGGGGACATCGCACTTCCCTCCCTCCCTCTCTGCTCAGTGTTAAACCATTTGCTAAGAATTTCATTTAGTCTCATGCTTATGTTTCATTTTCCTCATATTCCACTCTTATCACATTCAGCAACTCATTTTCAATTTCCTATTCATGCAAAGCATTCCATAATCCCAACCTATTTACATATGCTTTCGCTAAATCAACAAACCTAGAATAAACATTTTTTTTCACACTCATACATTTCTCTATCTTTAAAGAGTAAAAATATGGCCTGCACCTCCTTTGGTTGGCATAAAGCTGTACTGTACTTCCCAAATGTTACTTATTGTCACCTCTAGATTATATTTGTCCAGAATGTTGTGCATTTTTTTTCATATGTGATTCTTTCATTATTACCATTTACTGTAACATAACACACAACTACCATTAACCTATGAATGTCTGTTTTCAGGTGTATCTGTTGCAGTACAGATGACATCAATTCATACCTTCTGATATACATTTTAGCTTTTTCATTCTGAATTATACCTTTACTTCCATGCAAGTTTTCCTCATCTCCACTTTACAGATCAGACTACTGTCATTCATGCCTTACTTGCTCTTACAGGCACAAAACATATCTATTCTTCCTTCCTTCCTTCCTTCCTTCCTTCCTTCCTTCCTTCCTTCCTTCCTTCCTTCAATTCATTCAACTTACCATATGCTCCTCTTACATTCCAAGTTGTATGCCCATTAATGTTGAGCTCTACTACATCATGGCCTTAGTCAACTGAGCTTTCACATTATGATGGTTAGTGAGATAAGAGTATAATAGACTAGGTTACCAGCCTTAATTGTACTATTCCCTGGTAATGGTAAGGATAAATACATCATGCACTATTCCCTGGTAATGGTAAGGATGAATACATTTTAAATGGTATTTTGTATGGGAAACTAAAGCCCAATATTATCCCAAGCATGTCCATGCTATTCTATGCAAGCCAAGATCTCTAATCTAAACACTACTTTGCAGTCCAATATATTGTTCCCCACATCCCACCAACTAGGAGATACATGTAGAATACTGACAGATACAAGATATGATTAAAACCCCTACTAGATCATAAGTGAATTGAAGATATAGGCCAAAGCATTAACTACTAGATTGATTTTTAGCTTTGGCAAAATGGAAACTAATTATAACACTTGGACAAGATAGCTTTCTTCAAGTAGTGATTGTTATTTGTGAGAGAGATACAGAAACACAACAGTGATGGATACAAATGATATATAAATCTAAGGACAAGATGCTGAGGACCGACAACAGGGATAATATAAGCTTGGCTTGCTTATGAATGTCCTTGTACCTTCTGTTGACTTGTTGGATCAATTGTCTCATCCAATACTCTAGTTGTAAATTGTTAAGTGTATTTCTAAAAACTCAAAATATTCTTAATTTTCCCATATGTCATTTTTAAGGTTCTTCTAAGGGCTAAGAACTAACAGATAGTTCACTTGATCTGAATAAGTCAAAGGGCATTTTCTTGGAAAGTTTACTGCCAGTTGATCTGAGTCAGGCCCACTTTGTAATTGTCATAAAATACAGGGCTATCTTATCTGGCCATATATCTGGAGAGAACATATCTTACTGAAGAAAACAACTCCTCCTTTGTATGTAGTAAATGCTGTTAGTAGTAGCATTTGATGGGCTGTCTCTGTCTTGCCATATTTACCTTCCTTATTAAAATAATTCTGTCCTTGTGCATTTGTCTGAATCATATATTCAATGTGATGAGGAAATTAAAGTCACTGCTGATAAACTGATTTATTAAATATCCACAGACTTTTGCAAAAAATGACAGCTCCTCTGTAAACAGATTATTCATTGTTGCCCTCACTGAAACTTCCTTTAATGAGACAAGTGGCTCCAGTTATTGTAAAGCAACAAGTTTTCGGCAAACGTAATTTAATTTTGATCCCATAAAAAGGAAAGGTCACATTCATGTGACATTTGGGTCAAAGTGTTTTGCTGTCTCAGCGAACTCATTCTTTATTCTAGCAGCATTAGTTTCATTGGATAGAACCTCTTTTGAGCAACTGTATCATCTAAGAGTTTGCTTCAATGGTTTTTCTCATATGGTTAGTAGTAAAGCTGAGGAAGTTATACACAAGGACAGTATTTATATTCATATAGCTATTTTCATTAAGAGCTGAGAAGAACATTTTTATTTTGGTTTGCACTATTTCTTCCTTTAGTAATCCAGACTCAGCAATTAGTTGACATCTGAACTAGATTTCTGTCACATCTTGTCTTTTGGAATAGCAGCTTTCCAAGCTAGTTCATTTTCACAATACAAGAATGGCATTACATCATATGAGAGAACATGGGATAGGAAAAAGGATTTAGGGGCATATGTTCAAGTTCAGCATGGAAAAAGGCTGTCATTAGCCAGCTTATATTCACAAAGTTGAAGCTGTTGCCATTGTTGCTTGTTTAGCATGCACATTTTGACCCTTGGGTCCTACACAGCGTTTGTTGATTGGACAAACCATCATACCAAAAGGAAAATAACTTCAGTATCACATAGTTGGTGATTAGAAGCAGGAGAACAGTGGCATATTTGGGGTTGAATCAGCAGGAGCAGGTCAACCAACTGCAGCATTCACCCAAAAGTTTTTGCTTGAAAAAAATCCTCACAAAATGGCACACTGTTATGGAGTAAAGCACCAGATAATCAAGCTGTTGTCTCTGTTTCCTAGATTGATGGGAGGGCCAGGTTCTGTAGTAGCAATCATCAGAGTCCCAAGAGGTCAGGGAAATGGTGACCTTAGCTTCCCTGATGAACCAAAAAGGCCCCTTTTTGTTGTTGTCATTTCTTTTTAAATTTTGGGGGGCAACAAGAACGAAGTTCTTGCCCAAGGCTCCCCCAGCCTTGATAGCTCCATTGCAGGAGAGAGAGTTAACCTCCTTCTTTCCATCTCCTGGTTTAGCTTTCGGGTCACAGGCAGTTACACTACCTCTCCTCTTTACCTGTCACTAGTAGGCAGACTTAGCTGTGTTGAAGCAGGCACAGGAGTCTGTGTCCCTGACTTGGTCTTTCCAATATTCAACATTCATGAGCACAGTCATTTGCAAAGAAGTATCTTATTCAGGAGCCAGGGGATCCAGGCATCTGGTCAATTCCTTTGCAAACTGGATCCCGCAGTGAGTGGATAAAGAGAAGGGAGGTCAGGAGTAGAGCTAAAAGCAAAACCCTGCTCTTATTTCAGCTTGGTAAGACCTTTTAGAGTCCCCATAAATAAACTTGAGCATACTTTGTTCCTGAGCCAATGCCATATTCTTGACATTTATTTACTTACATACCATCAAATTATAAACCTCTAAATCATCTTTTCTCAACCATTTTACCCTGGAGGTAACCTTGAAATAATTTTCAGGTCTCAGGGAATCCCTGCATAAAGATTATTATATCTACAGCTCTAGTACATTAGCATGATCAATAAACTGAGACATGGTACATAAACATTCCCACCATTTTGAGTGCTAGCATTGCACTGCATGCAAAGTTTAAAAAAACTTTTTTTTTAAAATTCATGATCTCTTGCAGAACCATAAGTTTCAACAGAACCCCAGTTGAGAAAGACTGCTCTAGATGGTTCACAAAACCAATGATAAAAACCAAAAACCTCTAAACCCACAAGGGCAAGGCAAAGCTATAAAACCTTAGTTACTCGCCCAACTTCCTACTCTTTCATAACATCCCCCACCCTCCAATACAAGCAGCAGTTGTTGCCTTCTCAAATACCAAGCTGATGTTTGGACAATGCAGGTTTAGCCAGATATCTTCAGCCAGATATGATATGATTACTTCTAGCTGTAGTATGCAAGAGGTATTAATAGATGAGATTCACAGGCATATTGAAGAAAACCTGGAGACTGAATATTATAAAGCAACTATAAAAAGCATTGGAACACACTGTTACTCCTTAATTGTGTGCTCTGTCACTGATTGTGGCATCACTTTGTCATTTTGCCTTGCCTGTGAGTGTGCTGCAAAACATGATGAAAAGGAGGGTGAGGGATAGCAATGTTCACAAAATAATCTTCACTGATGCATTAGAACCTGGATCTTGATTTAGTAAGATATTAATTTGCCCCCAAGATTTTGGTCTTCTGTTGTCCCATTACAACAAAAAATAGGACCAACCTTTTCCTTGGTGTCAGATTGTCAATAATGTTCTGCACTGTGTCGGCACAGCTATTAAGAGATACTGCAGGGATGACTGCAGAGAGAGATAACCTTTGGATAATTGGCATGGTGAGCTCCTGATGGTGTTAGCTACATAGGCGCTGTTTGTTTGTTTAGAGCCTGGAATGGTAGCACAGATAGGATGGAAAAGTACTTTAATTATCCAGTGTAGGAAGCTCAATCTGCAAGGAAAGGATCTTTTGTCTGAAAAGCTAAGCCCTACCTCCCTCCGAAGCCTTAGAGTTTAAATGGCATATTGTATCCCACTTTCACCTGCCTAAATGGGATTGCTCAAAGTGGCTAACCCAAATATCTGGTGTATCCAGATGAAGCTTTTTTGAACAATTCCTTTTTACAACTTGCAGAGGATCCAGATTATGAAGCAACCTGTTTGTCAGCAGCTTGTCTTTTTCCACTGGAGCATCCATTGAGAAACCAACAAAAACCTGCCACAAAATCTGGCCATGAAGGAAAAAGAAGACCAGCAGCACAATTTTTTTCTGCAAGGGTGGAATGGAGGATCTGGCTTCAGCAGGAGTGGAACGAAGCCAAATGGGAGGATCTGAGAACTCAGAGGAAGGGGGAGAACTGGTTGGGAAGCTGTGCCCTGTGCATTTCAGATTCCCAAAGTTATATTTCAGTGTCTTGCAAAGTGAGTTCTTCCCTTCTGTTTTTCTGAGCTTACAAAACAGGGAGAAAGCCGTATTTTATTTGGTATGCACTTACATTTATGTGAAGTACAAGACCTTTTTTTTTTTTTCCACCGCTACAATTTTGTGAGTTAGGTTAGGTTGGGAGAGAGTGACTGGCCCAAAGTCACCCAGCAAGCTTTACTAGCTGAGGCTGGACTAAAACCTGGCTCTCCTCTTTCTTAGCCGAATACTTTAACCACTACACCACATTGGCGCTCTGTAAACTTGAGTAAATGTGTCTAGCATCTGGCTGTAAGGGCGCAATCCTTTTAAGTGCTTAACAAAACAAAGCATGACATTTCACTGGGCTATGAAACTGAATTCATCAGTGAGATGAATCTGGTATGTATTTTGTCAGTTCCTCTTTCCCATATAAAGACACCCCCCCCCCCCCCGGCAAATAGTGAATGGAAGGAGATTCAGTATTAGGAGAAGGGGGCAGTAACAAATTTTTTTTTTTTTTTTTGCAGTTTTGTAGCCCACCTGTCAAAGGAATCTGAAAAATCAAGAGTGAGCTAGAAATTTGAATGACTAAGCAGCTCAGCTTAGTTGCCAAAAAGTTTAGGCTGTATTTCCCCTGTTCTGTGTGGCAGTCATTCCCAGAAAAAAAATCACACACGCATCCTCTCAAATAATTTGCTATATATCAGGGGCACCGACTGGAGAGAGGTTCCAAAAGTCAGGATGGCAGCCATGACTGAGTGATTGAAGCCCTGCCCCTTTTTACATGTGTTGCACAATGCATGGAAAAAGGGGTGGAGCTTTGGTCACATGGTTATGGCTGCCATTTTGAGATTATTTTTTTTTACCTACCCCTGTGCTATATGTGCAGAGAAGCATCTCTTTCCAAATGTCAGGCTGAAATGTCAGAAGAGTTTGTTATGATTAATAAGAAAGCAGGAAAGCTACTACCTACTTGGCTGCTTTGGCTCTGCTCGGCTCTCTGCCCTGCGGACGGGCCATGGCAGGCTGCTGGTTGCTTGTGGAGGAAGAACAAGGAATGGCAATTTAAGCAGCCTTCTGTCTGACAGCACGAAAGGATAAAAATAAACCATCATTAAAACAAAAGTATTAGACTAAAAGCTGCATCAAAAGCAAAAAGTACAGAGAGCCAGAACAAACAATAAGCAAGTTAAATTAAGCAACAACAGAACCATGAGCTTATTTAAGAAGAAACATTTGTTATTGCTGGCAGAACATACAGAGAGAAAAATATCTTAAGGTCTCACAGCAGGGAGTTCTGTAGATGGGGTCCTGCCACGAAAAGACCCCCTTGTGAGCCACACCTCAGAAGGAAATGGGGCACTTGACTGAATCCTATGTCTGATCTTAAAGGACCAATAGTTTCATATGGAATTTCCACCTATTGATGTTACTCTCCTGTTTAAATCAGATGCTGAAATCCAGACATGATAGAAGCCTTTTATTCTTTCCTGAGCCCCAGGTTCTTTTGGCGCCCATTGTTTCAGATCCATAATATCTGGAATTCCCCATTTTGCAGCATGGAACCTAAATTGAGCAACTTATGAATGCATCTGCCGATTGGATATAACACAGCACATTTGCTAGATGTCTTCACTATTTTATTCCAGATCAGATACAAGCAACTGTACTTTCTTTCTGGTATCCCTTCATTCTTCAGGGGCAAAATAAGCCATTCATTAGCAGAAGACTGAATAACTATAACAAAGAGAGATAGGCAGCTGTGAGTTGGGAGTGGTTTAAGCAGGAAGTAAAATTTGGTATAGGAAGCTGTCATAATTTGTGTAGTTGACTAAATAATATCTCCCATGATTGGCTGTGTAGGTCATGACTTCTATTGGACCATTTTTAACTGGAATATCTACAGGCTGAATCCAGAATGTCTATAAATGAAATATGTTCCTCGAGATACAGTTGATCAGTTAAAAAGGCTTCTTCAATGCCATTGGCTTATATACATTTGTATGGTTTGATTTGGTTTTGCTAACGTGTAAAACTGTCTATCAGATTCTGCATAGTTTATCCTTCCACTAAGATTGTTGTTAATTTTCAGAAGATCCATAAATTTTTAAAAAGATATTGGCACTTCCAAACACTATAGCTAGTGGGATAAGAATTTAGTTTTCTCTTTGAATTTTTTCTGTCTTTCATACCATCTATATTATTTAGCCTCTCTGTCCCCTGCTTTCAATTAACTGGAATGCCAATTAGCAGTAACCTAGTTGCTTCCTAGTCTTGCATTCATCTTAAGAGTTGTCTTTGATTTGATTTGCATGAAATCCCAAGTTTTGAGTTTATAGTCTCTCTCATAAAATCCATAGCTACATCCAGACCGTTTCAAGAATGAAGTTCCCTAGGGCAGCAGGATTTCCCCCTTGTTGGCTTTTCCAGAGCAGATCTGGGGAAGGGTCTGAAGAGCACATGGAGCCACATCTCTTAGTGGACAGATCCAAGTGGATGCAGCTCAAGGACAATTCAGCACACATGAGAATATTAAGAGCAAAATGGAAATTACTTGTCAGAATGATGCCCATAATGCCATGGTATTATGCCACAATACCTCTATTTTAAATGTATTCCAGAAAGAAAGGCAGAGGAGTGGCAAATGAAGTTAAAACTGTAGCATCATGGAACAGGAAGTATATCCTTCCAGTCTCAGTTTGACCTCCCCACACACCAGAAGCTGCTATTTACCTCAATGTAGAAAACACAGGTGCTGATATAGGATCATATGTTTCTTCTGACAAGTTAATTATTGTTATTCCTTCAGTAACTTTGCGAATATGCCAGAGCAGCCTCTCTCAACTGGGGTTTTGCGGAACCCTAGGGTTCCATGAGAAGTTGCTAGGGGTTTAGGAAAAGATATGGGGGAAAAAAGAGCATTTTTTGAACTTTGCACAATCTAGGACTTGCAGTGTTGGAATGTTTACGTGCCAGCCTGCTGCTTCACTTGTAGTTCTGTGAGAGACCATTACAATCATCATCATCATCATCATCATCATCATCATCATCATCTGAACTTTGTGTGCTGCGCAATGCTAGCAGTAGATATAATAATTTCTATGCAGGGGTTCACTGAGACCTGAATGTTATTTCAAGGATTTCTCCAAGGTAAAAAGGTTAAGAAAGAATTACTGCTGCAAAAATATAGAATTTAATGTTTCTGTATCTCTTTGCTGCCATCTATGGGTTGTCTGGTGTTTTGCAACCCAGATCTGATAGACCAGTCATATGTGTAAGTTTAGGATCATAGGAAAGTAATATTATGTAGAGTCAGATGGAATCTTTGGCTTATGGATGTAATTCAGCTCATTGTTGGCTCACTGATTCTGGAGTGTATCGGGAATGGATTCTCCCTCTTCCCCAAAGCTCTTCCCTGCGTAACCAGCAGCCAAACTCGGTACTTGAAGACACTCCAATTGGAAATACACACTTTTGTGTGTTTTCCCAAAGGAAATGGGATGAAGCAGCTGAAACTTATGAGTGCCAGCTCTTCTTCAGCCACCCACAGTGTTCTTGGTGCAGAGCAGTTAAAGCAGTGCTGGCATTTACTACTGCTTGCAGCTGGAATCCTATATTACCCTGGAGGAAAGGGTTGCTTTAGGGCAGTGGAGGGACATTTACTTTCCAGAAAATCTAGGTCAAATCTCCATAGATAGAAGAGGACGGTGAGTTAAGTCACTGGGGTCTAACACAGAGAGTGAAAGTCTTCTCCTGTTCCAGAAAGTGACTCCCTTAAAGTGCCATATTGGCTATAACCTGGTAGCAGCTGATTCAGACAGCT
The DNA here is from genome assembly GCA_030867105.1 of Liasis olivaceus. Taxonomy (NCBI): domain Eukaryota; kingdom Metazoa; phylum Chordata; class Lepidosauria; order Squamata; family Pythonidae; genus Liasis; species Liasis olivaceus. Next base: position 199,080,940 of record CM061348.1, read on the forward strand.
TGGTGTTCTTGATGTCCTGAAGTTATTAAAAGCAAGGATCTTCTCCTCTGCCTTTGTATTGGGGAGAAAGTATTTGTATGCATATGTCTCCACTCCTTTGCTTTGCAACTAGAGATGTTGTTCCCTCTCATACCCTAACTTCCCACCCTGAAACCAGCAATATGCTACAATGGTGTGATGCAGAAGGTCAGCAGATTGTGTTTGCTCTGTGTTGGGGTTGGTTTGCTTCTCCAATGGACTATTGTGGGACACAGTGCATTGATCCTATCTCCAGTGTCCTATTACTTTTGATTCTACCACCACTTATATTCATGTGTTGAATATGAATATATGCATAAAGCATAGGTTTGAGGTCCTTTGGCAATCATGACCCCAAGGTAGGAGAAAGGGGGTGATGATTATACTTCAGGATACCTGTAGAGCAGAAGCATTACTCTACAGGTAATGAGCAGTGAATATCTATATGTGAAGTTGGGTTCTAGGAGCAAGTTGGAAATCTTGCCTATATACCACCTCCTTTCAGAATGGCAGAGTCCTTTCCTGAGTTCCTGGATCTCATCACAGGGTTAATATTGGAGACTTAGTGCTTAGGGTCTCCATGCCATGGGGGGCTCTGGAAAGGAAAGAAGTCATGGCTTCCAAGGCAAGTATGGGCTTGTTCCAGGTAACTTTAGCTTGAGTCATATAGACAGACACTATATGGCAGTTGGTATGTGATCTGAAGAAAGAGGATGTTATTAATCCTTTGCCATGGTGAGATCACTTCCTGGTCCAGATAGAGCTCCTCCCTGCTATCAACCTCTTGAAGATGGGGGTGGAGGGTGCTAGTTAACATGATCTGTCCCAGATGATTTCTGCATCCAGAGGTATTCTGACAGGCCCTTGGGAATTTTCCTAGCAATCTCATAGCAGTTCTACCAAGCACTTGGTCAGCTTCTGGAATTCAGAGGTTGCTAGAATGTTGGATGAGATAGCCCCCATGTAGCCTCTCCCAGTCCATTTATTTATTTATTTATTGGATTTCTTTCCCAGGAAGCCCCTTGTGTTCCGAAGAAATTCTGGGAAATGAAATAATAGAAGATATACCTGGCATGCTGTGGGAGGAGGAGGTTTAGAAATGAACTTGACTAAATATGTGTAAGGGTAGGCAAAGCCTAGACAAAAGGAGTTTGAGTTAGGGCTAGGTCCAGGGCTAAGGCTGCTGCTGCTGCTGCTGCTGCTGCTGATGTTATCCATTCAGTTCTGTCAAATTCTCGGCAATTCTATGGACCAACTCTCTCCACATTTTCCAATCTTGTATGGCTTCTTTCAGTTGTTTTATGCTCTGGTTGGTGTTGGCTTTGATGGTGTCTAGCCACCATGTTTTTTGGTGGCCTCGTTTCCTTTTACCACTGACCATTCCGAGCATAATTGCCTTTTCCAGTGAGTTTGATCACACAATATAGCTGAAATAAGTAAGGCAGAATTTTGTGATTTTTACCTTCCAGTGATATGTCTGGTTTTATATGCTCCAGAACTTGCTTGTTTGTCACCTTTGCTGTCCAAGGAATGCGCAGGAGCTTTCTCTAACACCACAGCTTGAATGAGTCGATTTTCCTCCTGTCTAATTTTATTATGGTCCAACTTTTGCAATCATAGGTAGCTAAGGGAAACACAACAGTGTGGACTAATCTGCATTCAGTTGCCAGGCTGACGTTGGGCTAAGGCTAGTGCTAGCTTTATAATGGGACCAGCACAAAAACCTAATTTAATTTAATTTAATTTAATTTAAATATAATTGTAATTAAAATTACATTCAATTAATTACTTAGTCTGTGCCAAGGGACATTGCTCTGCTTCATTGTGGTGAAACATCAAGACATGGCCAATTAGCCACTCTTTCTGCTTCTTTTAAAGACACTTTTGATAAGCAAAGCTCTGATGTTGTTGCACTGTTTAGAAGTGGCTCACTGTGCTTCACATGGCTTTTCTCTTAGACAGTCCCAAGCTATTACAGGCATGGTGGTGGCACTCAACACTGAATATCCATTTGCTCATGATGGATGATGATGATGATGATGATGATAGATTTAAAGGCTGTCTGACTCCAGAGTGAGCTGGGTGGCTTATATTTTAAAAAAGTAAAAGACAATTAATAATAGAGGAAACGATGGTGTGATTTCCAGAGCTCTATCACCATGACTTGGATTAACTGTGATTTGTTGCTTTGGGGTCTAGTATAGCTATAGATCTCAGTTACAGTGGCAATGAGTGCACTGTTGGGAGACTTGAAAGAACAGGTTAGGGAAAGAGCATCATAGAGAAAATCTGTGTGGTTGCTAGGAGTTGAAAATGAGTTGATGGCACACAATCAATCATAGCTATAGGTTACTATAGGGGATTACAGTACAGATTCTATAAAATACTTGGCTTTACATCTTTCTCAAAGTTTATCAAAATGTATTGATTTAAATATGTTGAAAAATATAGAGGCAGTTTCATCAGTTACTGCTCAGTGGTTAAAACTCCCATTAAGTTTTTGGGGTAAGATTAATATTACTAAAATCAAGATTAATGTATATCTTTAGAGGGTTTCCAGTGTTAATTCTTATTATATGTTTTACACAAATAGATAAATTAATGAGAATATTTTTATGGCAGGCTACAGTCCCTGGAATATCTTTGGCAAAATTGCTGTTACCTTATGAGGACAGAGCCTTTAACCTACCAGATTTTCCACTATATCACTCAGCTTTTTTTTTAACATCTTTTTTTTTTATATATAAACACTTACTATGATTACTTTCCTCTTTGAGCCCAATTGGAGAACAAATGTGTAACGCCTTTGAAATCTTGGCATATTTTAGGGTCCAGGTATACTAAACTGGGATCTGTTTCTTGCTGTGAAAATTACTAGGCATACTTGGTTATTAATAGGTAAACAGTCCTGAATTACATGAGAAGCTGACCCTATGGAATAACTCAAATCTGAAAATAGTGGAGCAGATGTTCTGTTGGAATGCTTGGGTTAAACAAGGGATTAATACTTTAAATCAGTTGGTTTTTAATGGTTATTTTAAAGATTTTGAGAGATTGCATTTTGATTTACCTTGGCAATATATACCACTGAAACATTATTAATTAAACAGTTTGGCCTAGATGCTTTAGCAGCCTCCAAGACACCTGCGATTTTAGCTTCTCTAGGAGAAGCTGTGCTTGAATGGAAACACCAATTCAATTTTATGAAATATTAAAAGGTGAAATGAAAGTATCGGTTATATATTTGATTTATGGAAGGAAGAATTGAACTATCCAATTTTGGAAAACCAATGGGTCCAGATATCAAGAAACATGAAATGCACTTCCTATAATTTAGAAACAAAACTAATTCATTAGAAAATATTATTTTAAGTCTCAAAACCAACATGTATGTTAATATAATGAAATACTATACTTGGATATCTCAGTATAGTGCTGAATTATATTTCTAAAACATGGATTCTATCATTTCATGAATAGCTTCAGCTCTATCAAACCTGGGATACAGCAAAAAGGATAGTCCTATGTAACTGGAAAGAAAGTCACTTCTGATTTTAAGGAAGGGATCCAGGATATAAGTTTGCTATCTTTTTCCAAAAAGTCTTTGTGTTCTAAAAATGAGAAGATGCATAGTATGCTATATAGTTTAGATTTAATGAGAGGTTTAACAACTGAATTATGTCCACATATATTCATACTTATATGGATCTTCCATTCTGTTTAGGATCAGGGGTAGATGATATATTTAGGTTTTTTTTCTTCACTGTATAATCGCTTTCTAATATAGATTCTTTTCTTTTGTATTTTTGTAACAAATTTTAAGAATTTTTTTAAAATGTTGAAGAATTGCTTCTTGTGTATCTTATTGGCACAAAGTGCTTTTTCAAATCTTCACAGTCCTATTAATTAAGCACAATTCATGTGATTAGTCCCCATGCATTGAACAATTTTCCCCTTCTTTCACATTAAACTGAGAATTTGGTGACATCTGTTGGTGCTACAAGGTCTCATGTGGCCTGGAATCTTGGCATCTCTGAAGCAAAGGCATCAGAATCCTCTTTCTCCTCCACTTATCTGAAGTTAGTTGCACATGATACAGCTGGAAATGTAGGAAGCACTCGGGAAAAACATTCAAAGGTCAACCTGAGCACAGTAGTACTTTCTTATCATAAGTAAATATAAAGTAAATGTCACAAAGTTAAATATTCTAGGTTCATGTATTATATAATACAAGTAATAAATTAATGGAAACCTCTCTTTAGCAATGGGAAGAAATCCAATTTCTGTTTTTTATTTTGATTTGAATTTCAGAAGGGAAAAGCATGTCATAAATCTATCTATATCTACATCTACATCTACATCTACATCTATATCTATATATCATCTATATCTATCTATATTAGAGACAATGCAATTCTGATATTTTCCTCTCCTCCCACTCCCCAATATATTTCCTACTGAACTGTATCAAGGTGTTCATTGCTTATCCCAATGCCACAGAAAACTACTGTGTTTTACCAAACAGCCTCAAATATTTACCAGGAAGATGGAGCATGCTGACTATTCAGCTCTTGAACACTTTCTCAGACTTTCTTGGGGATTTAGAAGTTGCCATGTTGGAGTTACTCCAATTTTGTGCTTTAAATTTGCCTTTAAATTATGACAGCAGGCTAATTTTTCATAGATATCCATCCATAGATATCCATCCATAGATATATGGATATACAGCTTTTTATGGTACCAGATTTTGTGTTAGTTTCTCAAGTGTAACTTGCCCTTTTCCTCTACTTTGTGGAATGATGCATCTTGTGGATCAATGCTATAGTCCAGAGCCTCAGCAACTTTGTGTCCTCCAGGTATTTGGGACTATAGTGCAATTTCAACTTACTGAATGTACTGGCCAGAGTTAACTGGAGCTGAACTCCCAAACATCTGGAAGACACCTAGTTGTCAGAAAAGGCAAGAACAGATAACCAGAGCATCAATTTCCATGTTACTGTTGTTCCAAATCCTGTTTTGATTCATTGTAGACTTTACTTGCGACTCTCTTAAGTGTTTATTGAAGAAAATGGCAGAGTGAGAAGCCCATAGGGTTATCTTGCTTTACTTATCTCTAGTACAAAATGCCTATTCATTAAGCAAATAAACATATGACAGATTATTTTTTTTCCTCTTTAAATAATAGTGGGGACTTTAGCTGCCAATAGTACAAATGCTTAAAGCCAGAGATAAGTTGTGTTTCTCTCTCTCTTCCTCCATCTCTTCAGAAATGGCAATACTGGCAAACACCTGCAGGTTTCAGCTGTCACTGCGCAGCTGTATACCTGCGTGGGTGAGTTGTGTTGAGGTCTTGCACAGGAAAAGTGAGAGTGAGCTGGTGACGAGTCAAGACGCTTGCCAGGAGTGCTTGTGGGTGTTTGTATTGAACTGTCACAGTTGAAGGCTTTTTATTAGATGCTATTTTGGCAACTGGTACTCAAATGAAATTAGCTTCTTCCCCACATTTGCTTTTCAGCTCTGCTGCTACATCACTGCCAGGTCTGGCCATTGCGTCACACTGGGATCTGGAGGATGACGAATGGGCTTTTCAGGGCTACAAGTGGGTGCCAGAATTATCGCAGCAGCTGGCTTTATTTTTAGCCCCCTTTCAATGGGTTTTTTAAAAATATGCCGTCCTTAATTCATTTGCCCCAAAGTAAGCCTACATAAAAATGATTTGTGAATCAAAGACTCATTGCCATATTGTGTGGATGTCTCTGGTAGCGAAAAAAGAACATGATGGGGGAGGTGGGAATAAATCTTCTCCGTTGGATCTGGTCCTATTGGTGCAGCTAGTATCAGAACCAATTTTAGCACAGAGCTTTTGCAGAATTAGAAAATGTGGATGAGGACGAGATGGACCCTCGCATGGAATTCTTAAAAGCTATTTGGCCCATCAGAGTAGAATTGTTGTTTACTTATTTGCTTGTGGCCATAGCACTACTGGCATGCATGACCCTGTAGGTCCTGAAGCATCAAAGTCTGCTTTTATAATTGTTGTAGGGAAGACAGTAGAGAAGATGAGGTTATACAATTAACAGTATATGTTATTAACTAAGGTAAAGAGACCATTAAGACTGACCTCTTGGCTGCCATAATGAAGTTTTCTTGCCAGAATTATTGAAGTAGTTTGCCATTATTACTGTTAGATTTTTTTTTTTAATCCCACCTTTATATTTGGCCAATGCAAGGTGGCAAACATACCCAGTACCCCTGCCTCCCATTGGGCTGAGAGAGTGTGACTGGCCCAAAGTCACCCAGCCAACTTTCATGCCTAAGAGAGGCCTAAAACTCATCGTCTCCTGCTTTCTAGGTCAGCACCTTAAACCACTACACCACACTGACTCTCAGTTTGCCATTGCCTTCTTCTGAGATATTCTTTGCAACTTCCCAATCTAATCTAGAGACCTGGAGTTCTAAGGTGGTCCCCCATTCAGGTAGTGACTAAGGCTGACCCTGTTTAGCTACTGAAAACAGGGAAACTCAGGCTCTGTTATGCATTTGGCTTTTTATTGTCAGGTATGAGAATCAGAGCCAAATATTACACTGAAGAGTTTCCAACAAAACTAGAATTCGAAGGGAAAGAGATTGATGATATTGTGTGTTTCTGGGTTGCAGGAGTCAGTGCGTCAATGTATATTATTTGTGTGTGGCAAATAATGCATGAGGCATAAGGTATCACAGTGCCATTAACAGACTTACCTTTTATGTGCTACCAAGATTAAATGTTTGAACCAAACTACAGTTTAAACTAGCTTATGCCCAGCAATGGCTATGTCTGTATGAATATTGCAAAGTTGTGATATTGGCAGAAGTGGCATAGTGCCTTTGGCACTATAATATTCTCCAATTTGGCAAGACCTTCTCACCGGTGACTTTGCAATTGTTAAATTCACTCGTAGTTTGAACACACACGCACTGAAGATTTTTCTGTTTGGGGAATTCCATTAACTATCTTGTTTTATAGGATTCCTGTTCTGAAATGACACTTGTTTTGTTCTTTATATTCGGCGTAAATTGTTTTGAAGGCTTTTTGCTTTGAACGGTAGGATAAAAGTACAAATACATAAAGCATATATGCTGCCTGTGTGATTCCAGTGCTGGATCAGATCAAAAAGACACTCTTTTTTGTTGTTTGTTTGTTTGTTTTCTCCATTGTGTCAGGTTAACGATATATTTTTTCCTCTGAGCATGGCATTTCGATACATAGGATATATAGGATGGTGAAGAGCAATTGGTAGATTCCTGGGAATCATCTCATCAAGTCTTTTTTAAGTCATCTATCAGTATATATAGATTATCATGTATGATGAAGCAACTTAGAGTAAGATGGCATGCAACCACATTGATAACTTCTTCTCATACAAAGGAGATTTTCCATGTTAGAAAGCTCATTATGCACTGAGATTTGAAACAAGATCCTCTGCCAATCAGAATATTTTTCTTGGCTTTTTTTAATTAAATTTTTTTTTTAAAGCTTTCTTTTTCACTATTTCTTTTGCAAATTTTGCTGCCCCTATTTTTGTCATCAAAAGTAGAAACAAAGACCATTTTGTATTCAGTGTATATTTTATTTCCTGTTTTCTTCATTCTGCATTCTGAAAACATTTGGGTTTTCAAACAGGGAATACTGGTAATTGCAGCTGATTTATGGTATTTGTCCTGAATTAAACCTGGGAAAGATGCATATCTTGGAGATAAATATTTATTAATTTACTGTTATTTATATATTGCCCAATCAGATTTATTCATATGCTTTACCAAAGTCAAAAATATAAAATAATTATAGAACACCCTTGCCTCAAATTTCCAGACACCATAATTAAAATTAACAAAAACAAAAAAATAAAACCAGGAAAGAACAACCACCCCCCAAAAGTGACCCAACACCACAATTAGCACCCTAGACTTCTTGGAAGAGAGCCATCTTCACCTTCTTCTAAAAAGCCAATAAGGAGGGAGACAACAACCTTGGGGGAGACAGAAGCCTCAGGCTACCCCAAGAAGGATTGCCGAAGGGCCCACATTCTCTTAACCACTCACAGGGTAGAGTTTTTCTATTTGAGGAGGCAGGGCAGGAAAGGAAGCCACAGAGTGATGTATAACAGGAAACAAGCTAATAAACAAAAATGGATTTTCTGCCACACCACAGCAATAAAGCCCTCCAAACAATATTCAGCAGCCTCCTTAAAATATGACAGGAAAGCAAATGCTGCTTTTGCATGAATAGAAAAAATACTTGAATAACACATCTGGGGACAGCATTTTAAGACTTTGTTTGGAAAATGTTGGATGCAGTGAGAATCAGTTATAGAGGAAGGGAATGGCCTCCATATGGGTTTATCTGGGAATTCTATGGTATAATTCTTTTTGTGGTAGAAAATAAGGGCAAAGATATTTGATTCTGAAGGGCTTCCTTTTCCCATTTTCCTTGTTCAGATCCATGCTACCATCTGATGTTCTAAATGCATATTTTGAAGGGGAACCCAACTAGAATGAAAAAATAGTATGTCAGGGAAACCATTTTGAGCCAGCAAAGAGGATCTGGGGAAATGATTCAGCATCTTTCTCCAAACCATTCCCCTCTACCCCGTGCATCTAAAATTGCTTCCTCCCAAGTCTAGATGGAGCCATGGACAAGGGCCTTATTTGGCCTTTGTTTCGTATGCTGCAGGAGCTGCACTCCAAAATGAGGGTGAGGCAAAGATTTAACAACTGCATGGAATTGATGCTTGATGAATATATTGCTCCCTGTGTATTACATATTTAAAATTATAATACATTGGCAATTTTGGAGGGCCTTTGGGGAAGGCAAATGTGCAGCTTCCTCTTGATCTCAGCCCATAAAACTCACAATGGCCTTCTCAGATACATCCTCTTGAAGGAACAATTTCCTTTTCATCTGGCTCCATCACAAATCCATATATTGCTAAAAGTTTCCTAGTTCTGAAGCCTCCCTAAATTATGCATATACTGAAATGTAACATGTAGTTCCATCCCTAGGATCATCCTGTGAATTAGAAAGTAAGCAAGATAAAGAGATCTGCAAGATAACATGAACATAGCATACTTATCTAAGTAGAGAAAAAAATATATCAAAGGCTGAGTATATGGTAAGCCTGGGAATAACAATGGCTGTCAAAGCAAGAAGGAATTTTCATGGTAGTTCCAGACTGATGTTTTGAGATATTTAAGGACTGATTTCTGATGCATCTATTCTTTGCTTTTTGAGAAGCTGAATTTATTTTTTTCTTATTCTGCTCCAGTTTATTAGAACCTGTAGCAATGTCATTTTGAGCTCATGTTTCCTTTAAATTTTAATATTTTCAGAAAGCTATGGTTTTGCAGCCTGTATAGATGGTCCATTTTCCCATTGGAGACCATGATAATGCTTGCCTCTTTCCAGCTTCACATTTCTGGGGACCTGTCAGTCATTACCCAGCAGCTGTAATAACGGTTTCCCCCACCCCAATCCACAAAGTTCAACATTCTGTTCCTGGAGCTTTCCCTTCATATCTGCATTGCTTAGAACTTAACTTTCTTTATCCTCCTTCCCCACTTCTAGTACCATAGCAATATGCAACTATGGTCACAATTATTGGGAAAAACACCTATCTGGCAAATTGGTAGCATGCTATCACGCCATCTTCACAAGTCCCAGTCACAATACAATCGTGAATTGGAACCATGGTGAATGGACACTTTGAGGGAATATTTCAGTGGATTGGTTTATATTTTTTACAATTCAGCTTTCTCTGCTTAGCTTCCCCTCATAGCAACACCTTAGAAGTTTTTTTTAAAAAAATCACCAGACAAGTAAAGAAAAATTATAGATCAAGGACCGTGAAGGACTACTTATTTTATTTACTTCATTTTCTTTATTTTTTTTACTGCATGATTAGTAGCTCAGGGGACAGGCTAATGATTCAGTACTGCTTTGGATGACATTCTTCATATTCTTTTGTTGGTCAGCTGGAAAGCGTGTGAATATCTCTCTAAGCAATAGACTCTCAGGTATATAGATATGATCATACTCAGTGTGTTTTGATCAGCATATTGTGAATACAACTGTGAGTTGATTTCAAGCTGCTTTATGAGTGGTTGGGAGGTAGAAATCCTGATGATGTGAAGTGCTCTCAGTCAGTCCCTTGAGGAATAAGGAGCTCATTTTCCATTTGTTGGAAATTCTCATATTAAGTATTGTACAGGTAGGAAACAGGAGAAACCTTGTTGCTATGATTCCAGTCAAATTCTCACCTTCTTAATACTATGGGATTAATGGAATACACACACACATACATAGACACACATACATACCATACACACACACACACACACACACACATATCTCCTATCTATTATCTATCTGGGTGAAAGAAAGAGAAAATGTAGCATAATGTAAAACCAGCAAGGGAAAAAAGAATCCTAGATGTGACCCTTCTTTTTTCTTGGGACAGTTCTGGGGGGTACAATTTTATTATTACTGTGTGTTGTGAGATTTATTTTCCAGTCTCATGGATTTCAAGGGGCTGCCCTTACAACTACAAACATTGTTTTTGGCACCAAGATTTGAAAGCTCAATGAACAGCTCTCTGCAGATGTAATTTTAATTACATAGAGATGCTCCCTGCCTTCTGTGAAGCAGCATCCCAGAGTCTTAAAGGAATCTGAAGACTGCTGAGTATGGGCAGGTTAAATTACAGTTATTAAGAGGAAGTTATTTAAAGATCAAAGTTGACTTATCCCTGAGGAGCTAAGACATGAGATTCCACTGAAATGCAAACTTTTCTAGGCTTCCTCTTGCTCATTACAGCTTGTCTGGGTTTTCCAGAACATTATTTTGTCATTGCCTTCTCTACGGAAACAACATGCTTTCATTATGTATTTTTTCCCTTTTTTAAAAAAATGCATCTTTCCCCACCCAGATTGCAAAAGGAGTCACACCAGTTTGAGTTTTTTGGGGGGCTGAGTTGCTTTAGCTTGGTCCAGATTTGTCAGACTCTGTTTCCTTGTAGATAAAATTAAGGTGTACATATGAACTTGAGCCATATACCCTCTCTGTTGTGGAGGACATTTTCTTATCTTCCTTCCTTTCTTCCAATTGCAATTATAGCAATTACATAATGCTATAGTCAAAGGACTGACAAGCTTTTCAAGAAGAAGCTAGAAAGACATTTGTTGGCAATCCTATAATTCTGAATTTCCTGAACTAAGCAGCATATTGTACTGGGGTTCAAGATCCCGCCCTTCTCTATGATTCTGTAGTTCAGATCAATAAATTTGAATTATCTCTCTCTTTCTTTATCACATACTTACACACATATACCAGACACAAATAGGAAGGAAGGAAGGAAGGAAGGAAGGAAGGAAGGAAGGAAGGAAGGAAGGAAGGAAGGATTCCATTAACCTAGGGACATCTCTAAAAGTTCGGTTTTGTTGCCCACCACCAATCTGGAAAATCTTTTGTTTTTCTTTTCTATTTCTTTGTATATATGTGAGGTAACATAACTAGATGGAAAGGAAGGAAAATGTGGACCAGCAGCCAATTTATTAATGATTAAATAAGAAATCAAATTAACTCTTATTAAATAACATAGGTTGTAAACAGGCTCCCTTGATATTACAGTGTATCTATAGGCTGTCAATACTTCCCTTTCCTGGCATTAAATATATACTCATAAAGCTTGTTTGTTTTTTACAAAGACATGAAATACTTAGGTATATTTAGCTGAGAACCAGAAAGAGGTATCTAGCTGATGGAAGAAGAAGGCAGTTGATGCAAGTTGAGTTGGAGATGAAGAAGAATGTCACAGGATCTAAAAAATGTATTTGGAAGAGAACAGGGGAAACTGTGGAGGAAGTCAAGAAAAAGAACAAGAGACAACAGTGAGAAAGAGACTTTCCATATCTGTGGGAATTGGATTTTGGTTTTTTGAAGAAACATTTTCAAAAATGAACAGATTTATATAAATAATATTGCACTGACTATACACACACATTATGTTTAACTGTTATGTTAAATCTATATTTACTTTTCACTGATAAATGTTGTTAATTTTGCTCTGTTGGTCAAACTTAAGAGCTTCAGATCCTACCCTGAGCAGGTGAGTATACTAGATTACTTCCAAGGTCCCTCCCAATTCTATGATTCTATGACTTCAGCAGCTCTGTTGATAAGGAAGCTGCTACAAACAGAAAAAGGGAGGTAAATGTAAGTACAGGGAGTACTTTTGAGTAACCTGACCCTTAAAACATCAGAGTATAAGTTATCAATGAATTAAAATAAGCCTTGGCTACTTTATGCAAGCATCTAACATCAAAATACCAAGGAGGAGTTTCACAATTCATGGAGTAGCATTACTGGGATATCAGTGTCTTTTGTCATATCTACACCTGGAGTTTGATGTTATTTTGGTACTATTGCTGGGAGGTGCTCTGCATCATCTCAGAGTGGCTATATAGTAGGAAGAGACGGTGCCATAAATCTTATCAACTAAGAGTTTACAAGTAAAAGCCGGCATCAATGACAAGGATGGATAATTTGTAGTGCAGCCCTTGGTCTAATTTCAAATCCTTTCTCCATAGGATCAGGTCAGAGACTGGGTAAAAGCGTCCTGATCTCCTCCTGGCACCCAACTGGGTAGGAGAAGAAAAGAGAGAGAAAAGAGATGATTTCTGCCCACTGCTTGCTTTGGTTCCCATCAACAACTGGCTTTTCCCCAACAGAATGCAGAGAGAAAGATTAGACTCCTTGATCTAAAATACTGGTGCAGTGGTGCATTGAACCACCAGTGGCCAGTCGCTGTCTTTTGATCTGCCCACACATTATTGTAAATACATTATAATTAGTATGTGATTATACAATAATATAAAGTCATATTAAACTTGCATTTAACTAATTTCTTAGCACATATATTCTATAACTGTGATACCTTTATTATGAGATAATACTTTGTAGCAGGGTCTAGTCCAATATAAACTTGGTTTAGGTTTATGGGCATAAGCCTTAGTCCCCCTCCTCCTTGACTTGCATACTTTGATTCAACCTATGACTACATCGTTAGCAAAATTCATAGTTTGCAACTATAAGCAAACTGGCAAACTTATACTTGCCTTTCAAATGAGATTGAGTTACACTTATTATTTGAAGAGGAGTTAGCTGATTTAGTAATAATCGGATAAAAAAAAAGTAAATGGCATGAAATCAAATAGTCATGAGAATAGGAACAAAAAAAAGGTAATAGGAGCATATTGCTTGTTAACAGAGTTCTAAATTATTGTTATTTGTGATACATATTAATGGAGACCAAGTTAAATTTATGCTTAGGTATTGAATAAGATGGACCTGGGAGCATATTGAGAAGCCTCGTTGCAAATACTGTGCATTGGGAAAGAGGGAGGAAAGGAAGGAAGTTTCTGCTTAGGAGAAATGCCTTATTAAAAAACTACCGCTATTAAGGCTTACTCCACCAGCAGTAAGAAACAAAGACACTGTGCTGTCAAAACATCATGAGAATGACAGCTGTGTAGAGCCATCTCAGCCAAACTGCCTCTTGCCATTGCATATATAACATCACCAGTGTCTATTCAGTATAAAATGTATGGATGGATGCTATCAGGTGAGCAAAGACTTCCTTACATATTGGTGTTCAATCACTTGTATACCAGTGGAGGACCTGGTCCATCTGCATCCCTTGGTTCTATCTTTAATTCTGTTCTTTGCAGATCCACTTAACCACATTTTTAGCTACTCCATTATGCTTTTTCAGATATGGTATCTCTACCTATTCAGTTCTATACCAAGGTAAGAACATTAAGTCAGAGTCCTTTGGTGACACTAAGGCACCAGACTAGAAATCAGGAGACCATGAGTTCTAGTCCCACCGTAGGCACGAAGGCAGCTGGGTGACCTCAGGACAGTCATTCTCTCTCAGTCCTAAGAAGGAGGCAATGGAAAACCACTTCTGAAATCTTGCCAAGAAAACTGCAGGGACCTGTACAGGCAAGTGCCAGGAGTCAAGACTGGCTCAATGGGACCAAAAGAGAGAGAGAGAGAGAGAGAGAGAGAGAGAGAGAGAGAGAGAGAGAGAGGCTCTGTCTTTAAAGAATTTGCTACCATGGTATAGGAACTGGAAGTAAATTAGCTGGTGCATTTGAACTCTGAAAGGGTTTTTTTGTACTATAATCTATTGGTGTACAAGCATGGTTGCTGGGATGCTACATACTACATTCAATGCTAAGTAGTGTTTATTAGTAGAATGCATGTGCAAGCCTTTATTCTCTAAGAAATAAATCTGTCAGGATTAGAGCACCATGCCTGTAAAGGCAATCACTCTCCTCATGACCATCTCTCCATCTATTGTATCTTTTGGAAATTCACCAGCAGCATGCGCCAAAGGTTGATGTGGTGGGTTTTGTGCATTTAGAGACTTGGTTTCCATGGTTGCAAGCCTCACACGCTTGAAAGCAGCAATTCAGAAGAGGGGATGAGCAAGGAGGGAGTGCAAGAGAAAGCAGTCATTAAAACGTGTCAATTAGTATGCAGCGCTCTCCTCGCTGTCTTTCTCGTGTGCTCCACAAAAGCAGGCACTGTTTATTGTCACCATGGCCATAAAGTGAACATGAATGAAATAGTAAGCAAGAGGGTTCTTATATTATAAACAGGGAACCATTTTAGCAACGTGAGTGTGTCCTACCACAGGGGTGAAGGATGCATTTTTTAAAAAGGGTAGGAGTCCCACCGAGTAGCATGACAGTGATGGAAGGAAGGAGCACTGGCAATGAATGCAGCTGTATGGTTCTGTCTACATTTGCCATCTCCAGCCAGAGCTGCCAGGATTGGCCTCTGCTTGTCTGTGTGTGATGGGCCTGGGGAAATGAACAGCCCAGTCCCTGCTGCTCCTTTATGGTGTTCTTGACAACTGCGTGAGGCAGATGACTTTGCCATGCCAGCATCTACCCCACCTTTCTTTCTACCTTCAGTACCGTTGGAAGTCCTTGATGGGATGGGTCTACACAAATCCATGCTTTGTATAAAGTTAGCCTCAATCTTTGTGTCACAACATCCAGAGATGAAATCCAAGCCAGCTAGATGAAAGCATAAGAATTGGACAAGGGTTACATTTTGTAATTAGGTTTTAGACCTGGGGGAGCATTTAATTTTTGTTTTGCCATAAAGCTAGAAGCTTCATCTCCAGCAAATCACTTCACAGAAATCATGCATGCAGAAATAAAAACAATTCTGATACTAAGTTGGCTAAGTTAGTTAATTAAACATTAAACATTTTTAATATAGTGGTTTTCTTTCTCCCCACCCCACCCCTTGTTATGTGTGTGTAAACTTAACTGTCAAGTGATATTCTTACACTTCTGTTATTGTGCTGCAGTATCTAACATAACAGGCTAATAAAGAGAAGGAATATGACTATAGTGTCTTGTAGGCTTTTACATTTCTTATGGCAGTGGAAAAACATAAATCCTAGAGAAATCCCAATAAAAGAAAAAAAAAACATGTTTTACAGTGGCCATTTTCATTAATTTTTTAAAGAGTATGCCATAAAATCCATTGAATCAAAGCAGCTATAGATGCAATATGATGAACAGGCTTAAAAGCCACTGAATATTTCATGAACCCCAAGCCTCTAACAACTAATAATGTTCTAATGACACTTGCCCTTTGCTCCTTGTGTGTAGCCACATATTTCTGTGACTTTAATTTTTTTTTAAAAACTTTCTAATAAAGTTAATGCAGCCACCAAGAAAATGAAAAAGCTGTTTGCCATCCCAGCTCTTCTTAGAGCAAAGGTCAGAAATGTAATCTGTGTTTATGTCTGGTATGTATGCTGACAATACATTATTAACACTCTCCTTTTCATATGTAGCCATAGATCATATTGATTCAGTTAAGAGGTTTTTTTACACATCCTGGCTCTGACAGCCCATGATAAGCAGCTCGTAATGTGCTCTAGAAGCAAAACAAATCTCAAGAGTAACAGAGAACACAAGGAGTGCTTCACACATAGATCCCAGATGTGCAAAGTAAAGGCTAAGCCCTGACAAAGCAAATGGTAGAAGTCCATTTTTGGGATGTTGTATGCTGAGCACTGTGACTCGATAACTTAGCTTTGTGCAGGGTATATGTGTGTAAGTATGTGATAAAGAAAGAGAGAGAGAATTCCAATCTTTTGATCTGAACCATAGAATCATAGATTAGGGCAGAATCTTTAACTCTAATGCAATATGCTGCTTAGTTCAGAAAATCCAAAATTATAGGATCACCAACAAATTTCTTTCTAGCTTCTTCTTGAAAAGCTTGTCAGTCCTTTGACTTGTGTGTGTGTATGTGTGTGTACCTTCAAGTCAATCTTGACTCCGGGTGACTGCCTGGACAAGTCCCTGCAGTTTTCTTGGCAAGGTTTTTTTGGAAGTGGTTTGCTACTGCTTGTTTCCTAGGATTGAGGGAGAGTGACCCACCCAATGTCACCCAGCTGGCTTTGTGCCTAAGGTAGGACTAGAACTCACAATCTCTCAGTTTCTATCCTGATGCCTTAACCACTACACCAAACTAGCTCTCTTTGACTATAGGGTTATGTAATTTCTATAATCCAGCAAACCAAATGTGAGAAGGCAAGCCATAAATAAAATGTGTGTTTGTCTACTTATTTGCCTAAGATGTCCACTGTTGCACCATCAATGAATCAGTTTGTGGGTCTGGTTTGGCATTTTAGAAATTACCCAGTTCCATCCAGGTCATTCCAGAAGTAGTCAGAGCAAACTCAGTAGTATCAAGATTCAGACTGAGGTTTGGAAAAACAGCTTCATTGTCCACCACTGTGTGTAAATATGTGTACTGCTGTGGCTGTTTCAAAATCGGTCTTTGGAGATCAAGATGAGAGCTTTACTGCAGT
This sequence comes from Liasis olivaceus, assembly GCA_030867105.1. Lineage (NCBI taxonomy): Eukaryota > Metazoa > Chordata > Lepidosauria > Squamata > Pythonidae > Liasis > Liasis olivaceus. The sequence goes on from CM061348.1 coordinate 199,097,904, forward strand.
CCAGAAATGGGACAAGAAGTTCATTTACTCTGCCCTAGGAAAAGGAAAAACTGTTCCTAATTACCCAGTTTTGTGCCAAGATCTGACATTTAGCCAAATTCAATGCCCACTTCTAGTTGATTATCATGTTCCATGTATTCTGGTCAGGAAGATTATCTGAAAAACATCCATTTTCCCTGTACCTCATATACCCTGGAGAACATAAAACAAGAAAGGTAGCTGACTCTTTTTTAGATTTGGTGAAATCAACAGTAACTTGTGATTGAGAAAATACTTTTTGGTTCCTTTAAATTTCCACAGTGGTATTTTCCACAAGGAGATCAGTATTAGTACATGTAGTAAAATTCTCTAAATATACACACAACTGAAAGAAAATGCTTGATAACTCTAGTTGAATTATTGTAAATAATAAGTCAAATCCAAATAATAAAATGTCATGTCATTTCTCTACCCCCAAGACCTTAAATTTCTTTATTTTTCCATCCAGGTTGGTGGGCATACGATGTTACCTATTCGTTGGATGCCACCTGAAAGTATTATGTATAGAAAATTCACCACCGAAAGTGATGTCTGGAGCCTTGGTGTTGTTCTCTGGGAAATCTTTACCTATGGCAAACAGCCATGGTATCAGCTCTCGAACAATGAGGTATGTATTCATGTGGATATTGTCCTATGTCAGTGTTGTCCAAACTTGGCCACTTTAAGATGAGTGGACTTCAACTCCCAGAATTCCCCAGCCAGCATGGGAGTTGAAGTCCACTCATCTTAAAGTGGCCAAGTTTGGACAACACTGTCCTATGTGATCATTCTGTACTACTAAGCATGGTGGAAACGTCTTTTTTAATCATAGCATCAATGTCAGTGCAATAGCCCTGTATAAAGCCAATCCTATTCAAGTCAAACTGGAGATTTAAGATTTGAAGAGATTTAATTTGAATTTGCAAACTGAGGAGAAACCAGTTTGATTCAAGCTCCTTTGAAACTTGCCTTGAAAAAATATCCGTCCATAGGCTATAAGGAGGAAATAAAACAAGAAAGGTAGCTGAAAACGCCAGGAGCTGCTTCGTCTTTGTCAGATTGTGATGAAAGTAGAGTGATAGTAAGCTCTTTAGAGGATATGAAACCTATCTACTTTCCACTGGATATCATCAAGGGTTTCACTGCAAGAAAATTTTGAAATATTTTTCCTCCAATAATTTTAAGGCAGAGATTTCAGGGATGAGGAAGGGATAGACAGCAACCTCTAAGTTGTCCAGCCAAGAGTTTAGGTTGTGCTGCTCCAGTGTTGCAGGCAACCTAATCCCAAAATAAAAATATTCAAAAGCCGATTAAGAGGTAAGCCCTTCATTTAAACTGTCCAGAATCACTGTGAGTTGGGTGGCATATAAATTTAATAAATTATTAAATTATTAGTATCATTATTAGTATCATTAGTATATTACTAATTACATATTACTATTAGTAGTAGTAGTAGTAAAGGAGAAAAGAAATATTTAAATATTAAATATTATTTAAATATTTAAAGAAGTTACTTATTTCTTCCTTTCATTTCTCTCTTTTTTTTGCACTTTCTATTCTCTCTTCATTTTTCTTTTTCTTTCTGAGTTTAGTTTGCCTTGTCTTTTGTTACTGTTATTAAAATTTTCAATAAAATAATAATAATTATTATTATTGTTGTTGTTGTTGTTGTTGTTGTTGTTGTTACTTTCCACTTGCTTTTATGGGATGTCAGGCTTTGCATGACCCTGAAGAAGGACCAGTAACTTGCTCTCATAGAGTGATATGTTTTACTGCCTCTAAGTTCTTGATTTTCTGGGGTGCCAGGAGGGTTCATATAGCTGGTTGGTATGCTTGGGCCCTCCTGCAGAGGAACTCCATCATGAGTGGCAGATCCTGACTGAGTTGGGTCTGTAACTTGCTGGCAGAGACAACAAAAGCTGGCTCACACAGAATGCCACAGAGATACATACAGAACAAGTGGCATTTTTGGCTTTGCTACCATCTTTTCTTAGAAAGAGTACAAATTTAGGCCAACACCCATAAATGTTAGCCTGGCGCCCAACCATCACTCTCAAGATGCCTATCTCAGTCATGCAAACTTTAAAAGTAAGTTTTGGCCCAAGAATATAACCTGCCTTGAATTCAGGGTGCTGAGAAGTAAGTTGAACTCTAGGAAGTTCTGAGAAGTAAGTTGAACTGATAGGAAGACCTGCCCAGATGTGCATGTTTCAATTAGCAGTGTTTTTCAAACTTGGCAACTTTAAGATGTATGGACTTCAACTCCCAGAATTCTCCAGCAACATAGGGAGTCCACCCATCTTAAAGTTGCTGAGTTTGAAAAACACTGAATTAGTGCAAGAAAGGCTTATACCTGGTCACATAGTAAATCCACAATTTAAAGTGGACCAAGATTTTAGAAGACTTTGGATGCAATGGACAAAATATATCTATTGCATAAAATACATCACATACACATGTATAAAATCTGATTCCCACTTTATGCACATGTAAAGTACACATAATCCCATTCTCAGTTTATACATGCATATAGTCCTCGATTTACGACCATTTGTTTAGCAACCATTTGAAGTTACGATGGTGCTGAAAAAGTAACTTACGACTGGTCCTCACATTTACAACCATCACAGCATTCTCGCAGTTATGTGATTGTGATTCGGGTGCTTGGCAACTGTTGCACATTTACAATGGTTGCAGCATCCTGTGGTCATGTGATCACCATTTGTGACCTTCCCAGGTGGCTTCCTACAAACAAAGTCAATGGGAAAGCTGGCAGGGAAGGTTGCAAGTTGCGGTCATGTGATGCCTCACTTAACGACTGCATTGCTTAATGATGAATTTTCCGGTTCCTATTGTGGTTGTAAGTCGAGTACTACCTGTAATGCATAAAATAGGTAAAATCCCATTCAAATTTAATGAGCATTCTCTTCTAACGGATACTTCTTTCCTCCATTAGATTGTTAAATTGAGGGTTTAATGTAAAGAAAATGATCATGAAGCTCAAATCAAAGTTAGGCTTGCTACCCTCAACAGCTTTTATAGGCAGAAAGTTAATGAAATTATAAAATTCATTGACTGACTACTCATGTTGGTTCTTTTCATTCCACTCTACCCCCTTAGCATTCTCCATAAATAGAAGTGAGATTGCAGCTTTGTATATTGCATATAACAACCTCAGAAGCAGTTGCAAAAGTATTGAATCTATGAAGTGCTTTGAAAGACTATGAAGTGCTTCAAAGCTACTTGATTCGATTCACTGCTTCAAAGCAGGTTCCTGCTTTGATTTGCAAAGCTGCTCTGATGGGGTGATTCTGTCAAAGTTTTGTCAGAGCCCCCCTTGGAAACTTTGCACAGCCCTAATACCCGATATTCTGATGCTACTTGTCTAAGCAGTTCCACAAGCCTTCCCCAACTCATTCAAATTTCATTACAAGAGAAGAACACTATTTTTTAGAATATTTTTTAAAAATAGAAGAATCTGTTCTTTAAAATGTGTGATAATGTTTTTATTCTAATAATAACTTTTTATCTTTTTATGATGCCTGTTTTTATTCACTTGTTATTTTAATTGTTCTACACCACCCAGAGTCACTTTGTGTGAGATGGGCAGCTATATAAATGTGATGTATAAATAAATAAATAAACGCTACCTCTTTTATTTTGTCTGCTACACTACTACGCTGCTCTGATACGATCGGACACAGTCAGCCCATAAATTACCGTCTATTTCCTCCAGCATCAGGCCTCACTATCACTATGCTCTGTAGAAGATACCTTGCTTATTGTTGTGTATGTGCATGCCTTTGAGTCAGGTTTTTGACTACTAGCAACTGCCTGGATTAGTCCCTGCAGTTTTCTTGGCAAGGTTTTTCCGAAGTGGCTTGCCATTGCCTCCTTGCTAGGGCTGAGAGAGAGTGACTGGCCCAAGACCACCCAGCTGGCTTTGTGTCTAAGGCGGGACTAGAACTCCCAGTCTCCCTGTTTCTAGCCTGATGCTTTAACCACTACACCAAACTGGGTCTCTCTCATGCTTACTGTATAATGGCTTAAATTCCTTTAACAGCTCCGCAGAAGATATACTCAGTTAGGATGTCAGCTCTGTAGAATCATCTCTCCACCGAGATTTGGAAAGCTTCTAATGTGGAGTGCTTCCACAGACAGCTGAAGACTTAAATGTTAGCTCAGGCACTTCCTCATGTACCAGTATAGCTCATGTTTTCCCAATGTATCAATGAAATGCAATAACTTTAACTTTTTAATGCATTGCCTTGCCTTGTTGTCATTTGGTATTTTTGATGAAAATGAAAAGTGGTATTTCTTTAAAGTAAATAAATAGGAATAAGAGCACAAAAGTGTTAGGCAAACATATTGGGAGATTATCTTAGCGTGTGTTGGCCAATGATGTACCGCCAGTAAAAGAAACCAGTCAATGGGCTCTCTCTCTGTCCTTTCTCCAGGTAATCGAGTGTATAACTCAGGGCCGCGTCCTGCAGCGACCTCGTACCTGCCCGAAGGAAGTGTATGATCTGATGCTTGGGTGCTGGCAGCGGGAGCCTCATATGAGACTCAATATCAAAGACATCCACTCCCTCCTTCAGAACTTGGCCAAGGCCTCTCCAGTCTACCTGGATATTCTAGGGTAGAAACTCCTCGCACTTCCTTGTATGAAGTGTGTGAATGAATGTTTCCGTTGCAACTAAACTCCATTATAATGTGTTATTAACTCTGGCAGTATTAAATACAAAGATACAGAGAAGCTTTCAAAGGGCAAGCTGTGTGCATCTCTTCCTCTGTAAACACAGTATTGACGTTACTGACATGTATCTCTTCTCTCCTTCTGTTCTATTTTCCTTCAATTTCCATTCAACCAGGCTTCTGCATTACTATAACTCTGCATAGACAAAGGCCTTAACAACCTGATCTGTTTTATCAGCAGATACTCAGTTCTGTCCATCACAGCTTACAATGCCTTGTTGTATTTCTGCCTTTGATCTGGATAAAAAAGGGAAAAAAAAAAAGACTCCAACTTTGTGACTTCTGCTATATGGATATCTGGAACATCTATGGAATCACCTCTACTTTATTTGCTTTGGCATCTGTGTGGAAAATGGAAGACTGGCATTCGCTATGGAATAATTATGTTATTTCTAGTTGAGGTCAAGCAAAAGGAAAAATCAATTGGCATCTTATGTAATCCTCTTTTTTGAAAAACAATCAGATCAGATGGTATCCAATGTAACATTTTAAAGAATAATGTAATTATTTGATGAAAGATAAGGAACCCGGTGTTTTCCCTTGGGAGGCATACAGGGGAGTAAAGGCATTGCTACCGTGCAAACTTTTTTATATTGAAAGGGGCTTCAGTATCAATTGGACTGAAAAGTAAAGGTCTTGCTCACATTTCCCAGAATTGCATAACTTTATGCACAGCTAGGATTCCCTAACCTCACCTTGCCATCGTTCCTCCTGATGCCACTACTACAAGAAATCCCTGGCTAGCTTTTTGATAATGCAGGCGCATGGTTGGGTATATTAAAGTGCAGAATAGTTTCTAGGGCTGTTTCGAAAATAGGGCTATAATACAGTAGTATAATACAGTTGTCTCAAATCTGATGCCTCTGATTGGGTTGGAATGATGGGAGTTGAAACTCCACACATCTGGATGGCATTAGCTTAGGGATGCCCAAGATACGGCAAAAGGTAGATATGGAGGATGTAGAAGTTACAACATGATGTTTTATCAACACTTACTGATCCTTGTCCTCCTCTTTGTCTTCTGTTTATCCTTTCCCCAAACCCAGCATACATTTTATCAGTTAATACCCCACCATTCAAGCTGAAAAGAGTTCCATATTTCATTGTACACCCAAGCAGGCATAGCAAATTCCTGAAGGAAAGCCTATATTTAGTTGTAACAAAATTGCTGCTGTTGAGCATCTGTATATTGTTACAGGTGCAATAGGGTCATGCAGCAATGTTGAATATTTATTACTGATGTGAAATAGGACACATTTGAGTAAACTCTGGAGAAAAATCAGCAAAACTGGAGATGAGAACCAGTTACTGGTTGATCGGATAGTTGAATATGGAATATTGAGAATAGCCATCCTTTCATTTAGGAGTGACAAGTATACTACATGGCTGAGAAAAACGTACGACATATAGATGTGGAAGGATTAGGATGTTCATGTCAAGTTATTTTTATTATAAGATCTTATGATGAGATAAATTCAAAACTGTTGCAAAAATGAGGAGGGGATATTTTAAATCACATAAAGGAGGCCATGAATACAAAGCTTCTAAATGTTTTGTAACTGTAATTTTATTTTAAAGATTCGACACTTATTTTTCTAATTGTTTCCAGAATCACTTTAAATGTGTTTGGCTCACATTTCTTTTTTAAGGCACCCTTCTGCAATCTAGAAAGATGTTGATCTTGTTTCAAAATCTAAACTAAAATCAGAAATGTGAATAGTGGTGAAGTTGGACTCTATTATGACATTTTCAAAAGTTGCTGAGTTATACAAATAACGGTGTATGTCTAAAGCCATATAAATATATATATATATATATATATATATATATATATATATATATATATAAATATAAATATTTATTAATATATACACACACACATATATATATTAGTTCCTAAATAACGTTTGAACAGGATTTTCTTTAAATGGCAGGATGATTTATATGAAATAGACTTTGAAGATTAGTTCATGATGGCTGAAAAGTAATACATAAAGACAAAAAAAGAAAAATACCAAACATTCATTTTTGCCTACTGACTTAAGAACTAATTTATTGATACAGTGACATTCCAGTTTGATCTTCTCAAGCTTGATGCCCTCCAATTGTTCTGGAACTGCAATTCCCATATGTATCTAACTGGGAATTCTGTAAGTTGCAGCCTTGAAAAAGATGAAGGGTGACAGATTGGGAAAAGCTGCTCTAGTTCGTATCCGATAAAGTAAAAAAATATATAGAGGAAATGAAATTTGAAGTGTCAGAGGTTACCAAAAAGCACATCTTTCCATGGACTATGGTCCTTCATAATTTATGAAAAAGTTCAATTCTTTTGACAGAGTTCCCTAATTTTTATGACCAGTGGAAAGAAATAGAATTAAAAGGGAAGCTACTCACACCTCTGATGGTAGTGGATTTTCAGCTCTGTTCTTCTCTATATCCCAGATCTTTCTGTAGCCTGTAATATTTAGTGAAAAGTAGTGATGCTGAGCAAGCCCTTTGCCAATGTTCTTTAGCACCTCCCTCTTTGCATGTCCCATCAGTTTCTCTCTTCTGCTGGAAAATGAGAAGCTTTAATGATTGTTTCACTTCTTTTTTAGTAAGGAAATTTATTTTTTAGTAAGGAAATGTAATTTCGTTATTCAAAATAAATACAACCAATAAACCCCACAAAGGAGGTTATGGTGAAGGCTTTCCTCATCAATGGAAATAGAAGCTGACATGAGGTCATTAAGAAAGGCTATTCAAGGAGTAATTAAGAGGATATTTATCATTAATCTTTCAGCCTTGATCAACAGAGAACCCATAAAACAGGTAGGGCTTATAAACAAGAAATTAGTTTAAAAACAGGTGTGCTGAGGAGCTTTAATAGCACTTTGACTTTCCACACCAAACAAATTGGTGTTGTATTTGTGTTTTAGGGGAATTGCTACAAATCAAAACTGAAAATATATGGAAGTTCAGAGACTGCCTGAATTTGATAACAGCTGGATTATCAGTCAGAAGTCAGTGAACTAGGGATGACATTTCCAGAGCAGGGGTTAGTGTGGAAAACATCTTCATTAAAAGATATCAATTTGGACAGCCAGTTTAGTCTAGTGGTTAAGGACCCAGGCTAGAAACCAGGAGACTCTGAGTTCAAGTCCTGCCTTAGGCATGAAAGCTGGCCTAAGGCCCAGTGACTTTGGGCCAGTCACTGTCTCTCTCAGCCCAACTCACTTCACAGGGTTGTTGTTGTGGGGAAAATAGGAGAAGGAAGGAGTATTAGATATGTTCACCGCCTTCAGTTATTTATAAAAATAAGAAAGGTGGGATAAAAAATCTAAAAAAGAAGAAGAGGGCTTTAGTCTGAAAAAAAGCATGTGTATTGTATGACCGCTGAAGAACTGTATACCAAAATGGATGTAATTTTTTTACCAAATGGTATCCTTTTTTTTTCCTTTCTGGAAAAGAATAATAGAGTAATTAAAAGTACTGTGTTATAATGTAGTGTACAGTAGCATAACCACATATCCTTTTTAAAGGACCAAATGTTCTATACAGCCAGCATTCTGTACAGTGTGGCTAAAACTTGGATTGTGCTGTAAATGTGGACCTGCAAATATATAATATATAATGTGTGTGTGTGTGTGTGTGCGCGCGCGCGCAAATGTGTATGTGTGTGTATACACATACACACATACATATATGTGTATATACATGCACACACATGTACATACCCAGAGGAAAGAAAGGTTTTAATATTGTGTATAGCATATATTTGTCATGCTTACAGTGTCAGCTAACATTCTACATTAAGCAAATATGACAATCACGTTTATTATTAAAGAGAAAGTCTTTCTTCCCTATGCTACAAATATAAATATATAAATACACACACATACACTAATATATATATATATATATATATATATACACATGCACATTACATATATATATACACACGAATATGTGTGTGTGTTTACATAAACTCTGTATATATCAAGAACAGATACATACCTGAACATGTGTCTTATAAATATTTGATCTATACATATGCAGACATTGGTGATTGTGTATATGTATAAGCGTGTGTAAACTACACATTGAATTCTTACTGATGATGTATAGAAGACAGTGATATGAATAGGTTGATTATGCTGAGTATGCTAAGTAACCAAAATTTCCATTTTTAAAAAATGAATGTATGCTTTTCTATATTTTGGGGGTCAGTTTTAAACTTCCATACAGATCTACATAATAGATGAAATTCTTAAAAATAGATTGTTTACTTAACCAAACAAAAAAACACTGTTTCCTCCCATCTATTGATTTCTTTCAGATTGATTTTAGTTGTCGACTTTGGGACTAAGAGGTAGATTTGCTATGGCTGCACTCCTGTACAGATTTACTTAAAAATACTGGAGGGATTTTCTTCTGGTTAGACATGCATAGAATTGCTCCATAACTATCAACTTCTTTTGCAATTATTATTTAATTAACATTCTTGTTTCTGGTTGGAATTCAGGCAGAATTGCCATGCAATATGAAGAAAATGGATGCTGTTCAGTAAGAGATCAAGCAGAGTTGGATTCGACAGAGTGGGATGAATTTTTGCCCCCAAATTGTGGGTCCGATTAGTTTGAATTTTTTTCATGAACAATTTAAGCAGATGCCCAAGTCCTAGATAGTATGAAACCTCAGATAACAGCTATTGTACAATAGCGCCCCCTACACGTGCACACACACTGCCCAAATACTGATTAGGCCCATGAAAACTATGCACTCCCTGGAGTTAGCTGAGTAATTCAGAGAATTCCCTAAGCCACTGGAACAACTGAGATTTAAAACGTCTGTATTTGTTGGGTTAAGTGGGAAACATTTCCCATTTCCCAGCATCACTGTTCTAAAGTGTATGCAGAATCTCTTTGTGACTATAGACAGCGTTGGGCTGTTTTTAGCCAGATTAAGGTGTAGAAGAGTTTACAAAGAGTAATATACTTAAGAGAAATATAAAAGGTGTGGCCTAGCTTAGGAATAGCACATCACTCTTTTTCACTGTGTCTTTGTCAAATAAAGCTGAGGAGGATGAACGTTAGTGTGCAAGGCTTTTGGACGGTGACACTCCCGGCCATGATTTGCATGGGCTTTCCGGTAGCACACGTGGACCTTATTATTCATCCACGTCTTTTAAACAACTCATGGATTTCTTTTAGCTAGAGCTTTTCAAATTAACATGCCTTGTTTTTAATTGGGTTGTAAGCTTTAAGCGTAGCTATTTTTATATTACATTTTAATTAAGAGCAACTATATATAAGGACAGTAAATAATATTGAAAATAAAATACCCTGCAGCTTTTGAAAGGAATTTAATAAAAGACTTTCTTCACACAGCTAATATCTAGGATTTAAAAAAAAAATAAAATTGAACAATCATGAGAAAACTGAAATGAAATGGGCGGTTTTAGCTAAGCTCCAGCATAGTAACTCTACAAGTAACTCTTGACTTTTTTGGGGGGAGGGGGGGAATGTCCATAAATGTATTTTATGGAACTCTTTAGATTGCTACAGGGAATGCAGTTTTGGTAATGTGACAAAAATTATCTGCCCGGCATGAAGATGTCAACATTCTTGAGGGATTTGTTTACTCTATATTGTAAATAACCAAGGGATTGTTTACAAACAATTGTCAGTCAGGAGTCACCTGAGTCAAGCTCCTTGATCTGCATCACCTATTTCCTCAGCTCCTTGACTTATTTTGTCTCTCTTCGTTCCACCACAGTATAGTTGCATCTTCAATTGCAGATCCTGCATTGATAAGATAGATGGATTAGGTGGCAACATGGTTCCTTCCCATCCTATGATTCTTGACCCCTAGGCCAAGCTGCCAATTGCTGCCTCAGACAGATGAGAAGCTAGAAAGCTAGTTCATCCCTAGCTTCTGATCTACAATCAAGGAAAAAGACAGAGACATCTTGTTTAGGATAGGCCAATATAGCTTTTCCTGTCCTTTCCTCCTCTACACCCTGCTCTGTTGAAAGCTTTCGCTTAGATCACACCATGGAACTCATATATTTTCATCCAGGTCTGATTTTTCTTCAGTTATCTTTTGCTCTCTCTGCTTTTCAGAGTAGACCAAGAATGGACTTTATCATTTAATTGTGACTAACCCAGAAGAAAACTGCCCAATTAGCTTAGCTTATTAAGAAGACCACCATGGGTTTGGTGCAACCTGTGTATGAACTGTGAGTGCCACTTTGAAAAATATGTGTGAGTTGGGGCTTTCTAGCTAAATGTGGAACATCTGATGGTACACACAGGTGCATTTTCTTCAGGGCAGAGAGACTGCTGCTCTGATTCAAGAGACCCTTATACAGCCTTAGTTCATAATAGGCACACTCTGTCTGGGCTGCAAATAGCTGGATGCCCACTTGATGGCTCCAAAGAGAGGTTTCTTATCAGGATATTTGCAGCCCAGAGAGGGTATCCCCAGGTAACATGTTTTGTTTTAATTTTATACATTCATTGCAAATATGAAGCAAAAAATGCATGTTGCAGGGAAAACACTGTGAATTTCACACAAACAACCAAGCGACTGGTTTGCCATCTTTTAAACATATGTCTCAGGAGCAGAATTGGGATTGTTATATGTTATGTTTACTGTCTATGCATTCAAAGCCAGGTCTATGGTTTCATTATGACGTATGTTGCTTGCTGGGAAAAGTTTGACTGATAATTGGCCAAATCTGAGCAGGAGCATCTGTGAAACTGTTCATATTGAGACTGTGCGACAGGAAGATAGAAGAAATCAAACCTTTTCATAGACCTACATGCAGCTCTTAAAAATATCTTTCTGTAATTTTAAAAAAAAAACTTACATGTTGAATGAACAGCTGAGAATGTTTTGTAAATCAGTAAGTAGCCCTACTTACAGTTTAACTGCATCATAAATAAGTTTAATTTTAAAACTATTCATCCCAGTGCTATGGGCTACTTGTAGTATACGTACATAGATATATGTATATAGATAATGGTTCTAGATTTTTCTCTGTGCTTCTCCTGTTTTGGTGTGTGATAAACAAGAGAAAGATCTAGATATCAGTATAAAATACCTATAATGTCACTTAAGCTGTGACCTGGTGTTTGGAATTCCTTTAATCCTGTTTAATTTTTAGCTGAATGTGATGTCTCCGTAGAGATATTTAGTAGTTCTTGTTTTGCACTTTGATACCAACTTCCATTGCTTTAAAAAAATTAAATGAAATGAAAGACCTGTTGCATCTTGGCTGAAATTGAAGTAAAGCCCAAATAGCAGTGTTAGAAGTTTTGTTCATGATGAATCATGTGATCAGCTTCTCTCAGTCTGACATGGAAAGTCTCTTGTACTAAAGTGTATTTAATACAAATGATGTCCAAAAATAAACAGTGTCATCCTTAAAAAAGGAGAGAAATCAGCTATATAATGACTATTACTTAAGAAAGCACCACGTTGTAGTGACCTGCAGTATCTTGCTTTCTTCAGATCACTGTCTGCCTGTCAGGAGTGTGTGATTTTTCGTATGAGAACCACATTCTGGGGAGGGGGAGGGGGAGGGGGGTAATTTATCAGCAGCATGTTTGCAATATATAAGGATGGGATCACTCTTTGTACACCTATCTCTCGCACTACATTCTGCTACCTGTTTTTCGCACACACTCTGCTTTGCAACAAACAGGCTGTCAGTCAACACTTGGCTGGGATCCCAACTGCTTTATTTTTTTTGCAGGACTTTGGAAATGAACCTGAGGGTCATGTATCACCATTCTTGACCCTAAAGCCACAACTTTCCTATCTCTGGTTTATTTAGAGTCAACCCTTAAGATATAGCGGCTTTATAGACTGCGATCAGGGCTTATACTGAAAGGCAATGCTTAAGCAAAATTTCTTCTCTCAACTCTAAGTGTGTGATGGTCTAATGTTTCCACTGCAAGGAGCAATATGTCTAGACCAATGTTTCTCAACCTCAGCAACTTTAAGAGGTGTGGACTTCAACTCCCAGAATTCCCCCAGCCAGCATGGGAGAAATGGGACTTGAAATCCACACATGTTAAAGTTGCTGAGGTTGAGAAACACTGGTCTAACCATGTCTGCTATATGTAACCACTTCTGTCCCCTGCCTAAATTCACTTTAGGAATGCCATGTACCTTCAGCTGACATGAATCAAGACAATCCTGTGGTCATGTTTATCGCTGAAACATTTTCGCAAAGCCACAGATACGTGTTTTGGATTCAATTAGGACTTTTTTGTTTGTTTTTGTAGCTCAAGAGCATAAACATCTAAGGATAATAAGCCAATGGAAGTGGGCATTAGCCCAGCATGGCCAGAGCTTGCTTCTTTTAAGGAAAGCCTGCAGAGCATGGCTTCTAGAATGCTTTCCAACCCTTCATAGTAGCTCTGCTCTGGGTCATGTGATTGGGGAAAGTCAGGGAGGGGGGAGAGGGGAGTTAGATGGCTGAGTAAGCTGCACTTCCAAGCCTCTGCCCAACTCTATCCTCTATAGGGATGAACTTGACAAATTTTTCAGGCATTTTTTTCTTTGCAGTCCCCAACATGACCCACCCCAGATTCAAACTCTGTGTTTCTTTTGCTGGCTTTGCTCCTCACTCCAGGTTCAGTCCCATTCTATTCTCTTTATGGAGAACTATTACACTGATGGGCAGAAAGCTCAACCAACAGATAGACTTCCAGCTGCCTTTTACATAATTTCTATCCAGCATTGTAAAGAATTATAAGGGAAACATCTTCAAGTCAAGCTCAATTCCTAGCGGTGTTATGTTATTTTCTTGACATAACTATGGAAAAAGGTTGTCCTTACCACCCTTTGGGATGGTGTTTCAACTTCCCTGCCTAGTCTGCAGTCATGGGATTTAGCCTTAGGAAATATGTCACATTCTGTGAATTGCCAGGCACACACAGCGACAAGATTAAGAGGTTTCTTAATCCTCTTAATCTTAATAAACTGCTTCAAATTAAATTCAGACCCCGTATGTATAAATTGCTTCTCACCAGAGGCACCTTTTTTTTCTTGAAAGTCTCATTATCTCAGATCTAATCTGTTAGTAGCTGCATGTGGGTAGAACCAGAGCCAAGCCAACCATATTCTTTCTCAGACTTTTCCCTCCCTCCCTCCCTCCCTCCTCTTTCTTTCTTTCTTTCTTTCTTTCTTTCTTTCTTTCTTTCTTTCTTTCTTTCTTTCTTTCTTTCTTTCTTTCTTTCTTCCTCTCTCCCTCTTTCCCTCTCTCTTTCCTTTCCTTTCCTTTCCTTTCCTTTCCTTTCCTTTCCTTTCCTTTCCTTTCCTTTCCTTTCCTTTCCTTTCCTTTCCTTTCCCTCCACACAGCAAGCTACAGAAAAGGGACAGATCATTCTTACCAGAGATCTGAACTGATTTCTTCTGTAAGCCAAAGGCCACCTGAAATTAACCAGTCATTAGCCTGCATTAAAAATGATGTGTGACTTCAAATGATAAACTACAGATTTCAACCGCAGAGGGGAATTTCAACCTTTTAAAACAATATATTAGTTAAATTTTATTTTATTTTATTTGTTTATATGTCACATTTATATAGCCGCCCATCTCACACAAAATATTCCTGTTTGTGGCAAGCTATCCCACATTTATTTTTGCTCTGAAAGCCATTATAGGAATAGGGAAATGCAAGGTCACCAATTTATACAGGTAAAGGTCTAAGTCTTTACCATCTCACCAAGCACCTTCTGCTTTCTCAGGTGATGGTCTCCGGACTGAGGTAATGAAAGGTCTTTCCCATCATCCATGATCAATTCCTTAAACTGGAATTTCAGACTTCTGCATACAAATCATGTGCTGTCTTAGTTCCCTGAGCTCCTGTCCCTCTTGTAACATCAAACTCTCAAAATAAATCTTTTGCTTCTGAAAGCTTTGTTTAGGTTGTTTGATGAGGTTAAGCATCCCCCAACTCTTAAATCCCCACAACTAGTTTGCTTTTATTTATATTTCAGCCAGCAAGCAATTCAGCTGTTCTCCTGCTTGCTGGTCCCTGTAGGAGAAGCACAATTTTCTTAATTCTACCCATTATATACAGATTGGAAATAAAACTGTGGCATTTTTCTTGTTGGGAAAGGAAGTCTGTACAAAGGCTAAGTTGCTGAGAAAAGCATACATTCATTGATAAATTGAAAGGGCCTTCTGCTGAAATATTTACCAGATTTTAAATGTGCCACAAAAAATACTGAAGGCCAATATTTTTCAACCTAAATGTTATGCAACATTTCAACAATTAAGGAAAGTCTTGGCTTGCAGTTCTATCACATTTATGCAACTATCTTGCAAGTATGCTTTTTGGCCAGATGATTAAATAATAGAGGCATGGTGAAAAATTAATAATGTGTTTTATTAATGTGGATAATATCCATATCCATATCTATAGAATAGTGTTAGAAATTTCTTCTGCCACATTTCATAGTTAGTCGGCACTGAGGAGATGGTCTTTCCAGACAGTCATGACTGTAAGCCTCTCTCATACACGTATTTTTTTTTACTATGAAAGGATTTTAGTTGTTTAGAGAGAGATTACCTTAACTGGACAAAAGGAATGGTGTTTATTGGTTCTTCTGGAATTTTTAGCAGCGTTCAGTACATTGCCCATTATATTTTCTGGGGTATTCAATTAGCATGGATTTGGGTCTACAGCTTGACACTAAGCTTATCTGATCAAGCATTATCTCCAAGTGCGGCCACAGAGTTATTGCTTGCCTCATCACTTCCAGTCTACAAATTTCTCGGGGCTATGTTTTATTTTCTGTGGTTTCCAACCTTCTCAAAAGTTGCTTGAAAATATTATGCAAAGTTTGTGGGCTGGATCTTCATACTGTGGTCATATTTAACTTTATTTATCAAATTGCAATGGAAGATGTAAAAGTCCTGAACTGGTGTTTAGACAAAGAAATGTATGAATGTGGATTAATAAGTATCAGCTCAGTCCAAGTACAAGATGTGGACTGTTGGATAGTAGTAACATTAACAGGGGATTGGGCCTATAGTCAGTTCTTGATAGGATTATACTTCTTCTGAATAATCAGAAACAGAGCTTAAAAAGACTTCTGGATCTGGCATTGCTCCTGGAGGTGAAGTGATCTTTTCCCAATTTAGACGTGCACAATAGTGCCCTTTCTGGAGAAGATAAATCTAACCCCAGCAAGTCATGCTTTTAAACATCTCCTGTTTGTCTTAAATACTCTCATGATGAAATTACTGAAGAATATCCAGAAGCTAAGTCAATACAAAATACAGTAGCCATTTCACTTTTTGATACAAGTACAGTATTGTTGATAGTTTACACAGATCTTTTGTTAACTGCACATAAGCTTATTTCTGGGAATGTTTAAGACATAGGGGCTTAAGTATAAAGCCATAATTGGTTTCAGTTTATTGCCTGAAAAACCACCTTTTCCAAATAAACTGTCTGTATTTTAAGATATGCTTTGGAGATAATTTTGAATCTTTTCATCACCAAGAGAAATTAGGTTGGTGGGGGCACAGAACTGTACCTTTCTCCATGGTCTCCTACATTCTTAATCTCTTTCATTAAGGCATTTTGTTTAGTTTGAGTTAGTTGTTAAGTCATGTTCATTTCCATATGACTTTTAAAGGATTTAAAATGCATTAGAACATTTGTTTGGTACAGGATTGGAGTTTTTTTCTGACCTTAATTTTGCTGCATGTGATATTTTACATTTTTTCATTGCTCAAGGTTTGTACTTTTACATTGTTTTCTGGGAACCTTTCTGGGTAATAGGAAGCTCAAAAATACTTTTTAAAATAGATAAAATAAATAATGTCAACTGCATTTTTCATACAAAAATATACTTTGCAATTATTTTCTTGTTGCATACATGGAGATAGAGAGAGAGTAAAAAAAAAAAATCGATATCTTCTATGCTATTCTGTGGGGGATGTGTGTGTGTGTGTGTGTGTGAGTGTGTGCATGCATACATATATATGAATCTAAAAGTATGTGGTAAAGCATTTTCACCTTCCTGTGAAATCCTGTGAAAAATAAATCAGCAGATTTTTCTCTTATTACAGTGATATCTACCTATACAATATATTTTTCGTTTCATATTTTTCAAATGGCAACCATTAGTTTATTTAAGTAAAAATAAATAGGTACACTTGGAAAACAGTAGGAGGAAAATCTGCACTCTGCTCAGTGAGGGTAAGTCTACTACAGTTTACCTGCTCTGAGTTCAGTATTTTATTTATATAAACTGATTCCCTTGAAGAAGAGATTTAACGAAAATGCATCAAGTCTTGTAAACGCATAGCTGTTTATCTTGAACATTTGTTACTTTTCCAGGAAGGATGGCTTACTATGCCTTCAACACTTACTAGTCTAGCATTCATTTGTAACCTTGACCAAGAGGGGTTCTCTGAAGGAAAAGTTGGAAATATCATTCATGTCTCTGATATCAATTCCTAGTTTGATGCTATGGGAATAAAGTCTAACTCATGCACAGAAGCACAGAATTGGTAAAACTTGAAGAATCATCTGATGTAGTGATGGGCAGCCCCTGACTTCATGCAGCTTATTCTGTCTCCCAAGATCACACTAGGAAACTGGAGGCAAAACCATTTTTTAAAAATGTGTAGCCTCTGCTGAAGAAGGTAGGCCATCCCTGATCTAGCCCAACTCTCTGCCAACTGTACCATTTTTGATAGGTGACCATCTGGCCTCTGCTTATATATCATGATCAGATATGATCGCTATGATCAAAACAAACTGTTCAAATTATCAAAGAGTTCTTCATAATGTTTACTCTAGTAATTCTTGTAATTTGAATCTGTAGATTCTTAACTTCTGGAGTAACCAAAGTTAAATTTGCTCTATTACCTCTGTGTTTGGCTGCCTTTCCAACAAGTGAAAATGGGATGCAGGAGGAAAAAATGACTACTGTATTATAAAGTACTCTAGAAGGCTTAGTGTACACGTTCAGTGACAGTGTGGAATGTCCAGACCATGGGGGTGTCCTCCCTTATTGAGAAAATGCACATTGCCTTCCCACTGCTCTGATAATAGTTATTGTATTTTCCTCAAGAGGTTCCCATGCTTATAGTTGTATATACAGAGAATGCCTACACTAAGTAAGGGCATTGTCACTATTCAGAGTAAAAATCCTCAATGCATACAGTAGATATAAAAATATGAATAATTCTTTTTCACAAATATCTGTTCAGAAATCAGGAAGGCCCTTCTCACATCATGTCTTCTCCATATCCAACATTCTCAAATCCTTGCTGCTCGCCCTGTTCATTCACCCCTCTCTGTCATGCAGTTTCTTCTTAATCTGAGATGCAGTAACCTCCAGGCCTCTGTCATTTCAGCTAGTTTAACAGTAGTGTTAACTTCTTATGAAATGCTAAGTATCATATCTATTTCAATTATTAGCTACTTCAAGTGCCTTATGAGCAGAAGTAGGAGGTAGATATCATACAAAGAAATACAAAAACCCTGACATAAATCCCCTAGCCCACAACAAACAGAAAAAGAAGACAGGGCAATGCCTTTCCAGCACCATTGCCAATTTCTGCTCTATAGATACACACACGGCAATAGCTTACTTTTGTGTTTTATGACTGTTGTGGTTTTGAGATTGAATTACCAAGGTCTATGACTTGGTCTTATTATCCTGGGTACATCGCAAGAAACTCTTAATCTATAAATATACAATAACCCTGTAAATGTCTCTCCATCTACACAGTTCAAGCACTCTCGACTCATTTATCTTGTCACAATAACCCAAATCAAACTTGAATAGGAGGCCATTTCACAAAGCCATTTCATTTGTAACCTATGGTTCCTGCTTCTCAACCAACTCCTTCTTCTTGACCCTGTGTAGTGTTGAACTTTACTTATTCCTTCCCAGTATCTTTGGCCCTTCTACGGTTGTTCTAACTTTGGTTTTACCTTCCTTCATTTTCTTCTGCAAATATATTTCTGCAACATTTTGGGAACTGGCGTGTGTGTGCACATGCATGCTCGCACACGTGCGCACACACACACACCAGTTGATTCTCAAGCCAGTAGAAATATAGATGTCCCGTCTCCTAGCAACAGGGTAGGTAAAAATCCCAGAGTCCTGGCTGCCGAGCAGTGCTCTGTGTGTGAAGCATTTGCGCATTTTGCCTTTGCTGAATTTGACTGCTATTTCTAAAATAGAGTTCTTATACATCAAATTATATTTTCGTCACTGAAGTTACTTATTTAAGAGAATTCCATTAATACCCCCAAATCCTCAAGTCAACATTTCAGGCAATCATAACTGGAAGTAGGAACTGGTGAGTGACAAAAATAGGATGTGTTAAAGAGATATAAATCTTTTTAGACGAGTTTAAGTAAAGCAAATACTCCCTTTTAAAGGTAGAATGGTTCCAGTTCTGACCAAGAGGGCAGAAAGTTTAAAACAACTTCATTTGTTAAAAAAATGAGTGTAGTCTTATCTATCAACTATCCACCCTTACATAAATATATTGCTGTTTATTATTACATTTTTATAGTTGCCACATTGCTGTTTAAATAACATTGGATGTGAAATCCAGTGCCCTGTTTCCTTTCTAAAATATTAGGGACACATTTTAAAAGAGAACAAACAGCAAATCCATAATTTGGGACAGTTAAAATAGATAGGAACCATTTTGCTTCCACTGCTTAAGCTTCACTGGCCTGATCTATAGTTTCTGTATTGTGTATTCAGTCTCCATACCCCAATCTTTAGAGTGGAATATGTAGATTCACAATGGGAGAGAACTCAAAGAGTCCAGCTGTATAAGGAACTGAATTGACTGTATAACAGAAAGGCCACTTTCTGAAACAGAGGTAGCAGTGAGCTGTTTCACACTTGGAATCATCTGAACCAGTTTGATTTATTCCTTGTTCAGACAAATAAGATTATTCTTATTCTGCAGGTAGATTTCTTATTCTGCAGATAGACCTTTCCTGTGTTTCCATAGACAGGATTAGAGCAGCAAACCTTCTGGGGACAGATATAATTTTGCAAAATATATTAGTTTTTTTTTTAAAGAAAACCTTTGAAAACTCAGTTATAAACTACTCAGCATAAACAACCATAAAGTGTCTAATCAATAAAAACATTCCAAATTAACAAGCTGACTTACATGATTTAGACGCTAAGAAGGGCCAACTCTGGTTAGTACTTAGATGGGAGACCTCCAGGGAATACAGGGCCATAGACTAGTCAGGAAGCTTGAAAAAGGTAGCAGTGGCAAACCACTTCCATAATGTTATCAAGAAAATTACATAGCTAAATGGCCATGAAGCCACCAGGAGCTGGACTTGACTTGCAGGAAACTGCACTTGTTTTCCCATGCACGTACTCTTTACATTAAAGTTAAGATTAACAAGACTTTCAGTGACATCTGCTGCTCCGAGCATCAGAAAGGAAGCTATTTTTAATAATATAGAAAGGATACTCCTTTCAAGTTGCAATCCTAATGCAAGTTATCTTTCCTTCCAATAACCGCTGTTAGATTTAGAGGGACATTTGGATTTGACTTTGATTCTACAAATGCTGAAGTTATATGCCCACATGTAAATATACCATGGTTTATAAATTTGTATGCCTTGGTGCAGTGTTTCTCAACCTTGGCAACTTTAAGATATGTGGACTTCAACTCCCAGAATTCCTCAGCCAGCATGCTGACTGGGAAATTCTGGGAGTTGAAGTCCACACATCTTAAAGTTGCCAAGGTTGAGAAACGATGCTAGTGAATGAACCACTCCAAATCTGTAAGATTTCTTCTGTTATGGAAAGGTTGTAGAGAAAAAAAAAAATGTACTCAGCCATTGAACATAATTTTCTAATAACTTAGTTTATTTCTGTGCAGTGAGACTGATTTAAATACTTTAATGCAATCTGGTGATAGATTGTTGGAAAATTACTATGGGTCATTTCCAGTTTAGTCTGCCTCCAGCATACTCTCATTCTATTCCTGTATCTAGATCAGAGCAAGCACACATGTCACTCAGTTGAGCTAGCAAAAAAAAAAAAAAAGAGTTAATAAATAAATGCTTATTTATTAAATATCAGCAAACATCAGAAACAGTTAACTGGCAAAAGAGGACAAAAAAGGTAGGCAAAAACAGGAAGGGAGGGACAGAAACAGCAGGCAAACATTTACTTTATCTATATGCCTTGATATCTATATATCAAAATCTTTATTGCTGAAACAAGAACCCTAACCCTAACACTTTTCAGAGCAACTGGAAACAATATTGTGGGAGATTAGTATGGAAAGTTCCAAAGGCAGTGGTCTTTGGTTATTCCAGATTTAATTCTTTCATGTACAAAGTGACAGAATAGAGATGGAAAGTAGGACACCAGGTAATCCCTCCTCTCTTTCGCATCATAAAAAAGAAACAATTTGGTGGACGGGGATGATATTTCCAACATAGATTTTATTCTCAGAGTGTGGTGTGGCTTCTGCCTTTCCCTTCTCTCAAATAATGAGAAAGATGTGGGAAAAATTGTAAAAAATTGGAAACAGGCCAACATTCCCTCTTAGAAGCTAAACAGACATTGCTAAAATTATAATTGGTAGTCAAGAATTACTTCTTGCATGCTGTAAGCATATTTTGAAGGGAAGATGATGAGCAACGATAGTTCTAAATATAATAGTGTGTGTGTCTCTGTGTGTGTGTGTGTGTGTGTGTGTGTGAAGAGAGAGGGAGAGAAAGAAAGAAAAATATGTAAATCTGCTTTAGGTGAAGCATCAGAAAAAGTGAGGTTCATGAAACTTGTTCTCTGGAGAATATATGAAGTGAAACCTGAATGTCAAGCTTCAACATATTGTGACAGCAATTTGAATCTGACAAAGCCTGTATGATTTATTCCAAGTCCCTAAACTCCCAGGAAAGCAGAACTGAATAGAGAAAGGGCCACAAATTTTTCAGGCTGAGGACTGATGTGGCCTTCAAGTACCATATCAGGGCCATACCACTTAAAGTGGGTGCGACCAGGAGAAAACGTACATTTGATTGACTTTAATTAGAAGTTAATTAAATGTAATTGTAATAGTAAATACTATTATGCCCCTTACGTCTACTAACTTTGCCCTTCTGAGAGAGAGAGAGAAAGAGAGAGAGATCTGGTGCTTTCAAGTCAATGCTGAATTCCTGGCGACTGCCTGGACAAGTCTCTATAGTTTTCTTGGCAAGATTTTGGAGCTGGTTTGCCATTGCCTACTTCTTAGGGCTGGGAGAAAGGGACTCACCCTAAGAGAGAGAGAGTGACTGTGCCTAAGGCAGGACTAGAACTCACAGTCTCCCAGTTTCTAGCCTGGTACCTTAACCACTACACAAAATTGGCTCTCTTTTCTTATATACAACACTATAATTTATTGGCCACTTTTGCAGGGGAGGCACCCCCAAGATTTGAGAGTTACTTGCAGTCTTGGAAGCACAGGTTATGCATCCCTAACTAGCAATTTGCAGCACTTGGATTCAAATTAACATTGAATCATAAGTGCGGACTCTTTTAGACCCTATTAAATAACCATCACCACCACCACCACAACCCCAATGCAGAGGTTTGTCCTTTCCTCTCAGAATAACTCCAGTATCCCATGATTCTGGTTTTCAAGGCAGGTTTGAACACTAACTCTTTTACTGGTAGCTAACCAGTGAAAATAAACTTCCCCCATCTGCATTTTCTGTCTTTTTTCAGTGTTGCTAAGGTAGATATTGGGGAATACACCTTGGATGCATTTTTCTTTGACTTGGAATCCTCCTTTTATGTATGCAAGGGGATTAAAAGTAAACTCTGGATGGAGATTTTATGTTGCCCAAGGAGTCTTTAATGTGCAGATCAATGAAAGTGAATGGTTGGGGTTAAAAAGCAAACCTTTACAGGTCTCTGCTTTTACTACTGGAGATACCATTCTCAGCAGCAATTAAGAACTTTTCACATTCAGATGAATGTTATATTTCCATAATAGGTTCATTATTACCAAAATGTTTCAGAAACCCTTTTGCTTGTGGTCTCAATTTTTTGTCCAGTATTATTTGTTTATGAAGGCAGGCAGAGATGATGGGATCACTGGAGGAATGAAAAAACACAATTGTCCTTGATTCACTGACGATTCATGCTATCGTCTTCAATCAGGAGTACATCTACAAAAGACAAATGCAACTTGTTTTTCCAGTGATGTGACTCTTGTGCTAACAGCCTTGATCTCACTGGCTACCTGAAGTTCAGTCTCTACGTCCTCTAATTTCGCTGTGACATCAGGTCTTTGTCAAGTGAGACTAGTTACCATGGCATTGTTTCAAAAATAGAACAAGTCCAATACACATCAATAGCTATGCAATAAACAGACTAAGGCTCTACTTGAAACATCGCATTCTGTACTCATGAGGCTACTTATGAAATATTTGTGCACATAGAGATGTCTGCATCGAGCTCTTCATTTCTTCCCCTTGCTCAGTCTAATTATAAGAAAGAAGTTTTGCAGGTCAGAAACTGGATGAAAAGGAAATCAGAGGGACTTCAAAAATGTGCAGAATATAGCAATACTCATGTCTTTAAATAACTAGTTGGATTTGTTTTTATTTTTCTGTCTTTCGTTTGCTTCTTTCATGCAAAAAATATACAGCATATTCCTTGTTACAGGCAATTCAAAGGTCTTTTCTACAATCAGGAACAACAACAACAAAAACACATGCAAATGAAGTAAGAGAAAGTTTGATAGAGAATTAATGGATGCCTGAAGGTATTCCTGCTGGGCTGTTTATATCCAGTGAAGCTCCAACTATTTTGATGAAACCCCTACAGATCGGAGAGACCCAGTGGGGTGTAGTGGTTGAGGAGCTGGCCTAGCAGTGGGGGTTCCCAGTTTTAGTTCTCCATCAGGTATGGAAGCCAGTTGGGTGACACTGGGCCAGTAACTCCCTCTCAGCCCAAAATCAAAGCATCAGCTTCTATGACAAACTGGCTGAAAAATAAAACCCCTTTGTGGTAGCATGCATTGATCACCTTCACTGTAACAACAATGTGTAGTGCAAAATAAATGGGCCCTGCAACTAACCAGGACGAAGAAGATGGAGGAGGAGGAGGAGGAGGAGGAAGAGGCGGCGGCAGCAGCAACTGATGGATCAAACTGTAAATATAAGAATTAAGGTAGAGGCAAAATTAGAGGTTTTTGCAAATATTTAAACTGGCTAGGAAAATACGTTCTGTTATTGTTACAGTTGTCATCATTATTACTATCATCATCATCATCATCATCATCATCATCTCTTCTTTTGAACTTCTTTCCTTAATTTACTCTCACCTGTGCTGACTTGACATACTGTGAAACCAACTTATAGCCAGATTTGGGCAAATCTGCCCAAATATATTATCCTGGCATTGTGACATACTGTATATCTCCTGATTCCCATTCCACACTCCCCAGGGTGTTATTTTTATATTATTTAGAATTTCCATATTTTCCTTTTGCCTGCATTTCTGATGATTCTTTGGAATGATTTCAGCTTCCATGTGCTGACGGACATAACTGTTTTGAAGCTTTGGATATTGCAGCTTCTTGATAAGAGGATTTTGAACTGCAGAAATGGATGGAGGAACAGAATATACCTATATGAACAGGCCTGGGGAAGCAGCACTTCCTTGAAGTGTCATGAGGGTGCTATAGGTGGAATAAATAACTAAGTAAAAAGTAAAGTTGCATGCATTATTGGAGCCTTTAGGAGGGGAAGACACTAGTGGTGAAAATCTTTTTTTTTCCCAAGAGGTACTGTACATTAAACAAACAGCAAGGTGGGTTCAAATATGCTAAAGCACATTTATCTTAATCTTTTTCTAGACCTCTTTAGTGCACACAATCAAAAGTAAATATAAGAATTAGAAACAAGTATGGAAGGAGCCTACAGCTGCCATATCACAGGGTTTCTGAAACATGGGACCTGGCTAGCACCTTCTAATTCTCCTCCCAAATACAAATGTGATGCCTCACAATATGAAAGGGACTCACTCCAGTGTACGCGCTACTCAGGTAGATGCCATATCAACGTGCAATCACTGCAGTCCCAGTGTCATCCCTGACTGGCATGTGGCTGAAGTTAGGTCCCCCGAGAGCAAACATGTTGTTGTTTTCTAAATCTAATCTTTGTTGGAATTGCATAATTATCTACAATGCTTATCATACCTATAATGCATTAGTAGCATTGTACAGTATATAATGAAATCACATCATTTGTTAAGATTTGTCACTAACGATTTTATTGATTCTCTGTGGTTTGTTTGAGGTTCAGTCAAGGTCACATCAAACAGGAAGTTATACTTAAACTGGGCTATTATGGAATAAGAAGCAGCCCAGATAATTATCCTTTTGCATATCCATTCTTGTACATGCCTCCTTGTGCATGCTGAAGCTAATTTGCACACATTGTTCCACTGATGGAAATTAATTATAACATGAAGAAAAGGTAAAACAAAACACCATCCTTTCTTCTCTACACCAGGGGTGGGGGAGAAACACTTCCGGTACCTCATCCTTTCAACAGAGGGGTAATCATACAAGAAGTTCCTGGGAAAATTAGACATAAATAATAATGTAATGTAATGTAATGTAATGTAATGTAATGTAATGTAATGTAGTGAGTGGTTTGACTGGGTAAAATAAATATTTTAAGCCATTTTCTCAAACCCTTTGAGAAATCTCAAATATAACCCTATATTTAAGATTAATGTGGAAAATTACACTTCCTGAAGAGTTGAAATGTAGAGGTCAATTTTCAGGGGCTGTCTAAAACAGTGTTTCTCAAACTTGGCACCTTTAAGATGTGTGGACTTCAACTCCCAGAATTCTCCAGCCAGCCATGCTGGCTGGGGAATTCTGAAAGTTGAAGTCCACACATCTTAAAGGAGCCAAGTTTGAGAAACGCTCGTCTAAAAGATCCACCCCTTGAAGCAGAAGATGGACTTACAGCGAGAGCAAGATCCTTTGTTCCCTGGTCTCTCTCCTAGGTGTCCAGTAGGAAATTAGTGGAATATAGAAGCAGCATTTGGGAAAAGAGGGCTGCTTTCTCAAGTGTGATTTTCACACAGAAATGTTCCCCAAGAGAATCTATGGCAGGTTATCTTGGGTATAAAAAGAAATAGCCTTAACATAGAGCATAGCTGAATAGAATTTTTTACTGATGATATCCAAAAGCAGATATGTTGACCTTTCTATGAATTGCATCTGTGCCTGCTTCAATTTCTGCTCTTCTCTGTCCTAATCTGAAATAAGACCCTAGTGAAACATCAGTAGTGACATTTGGTTGCATAGCAACCACAGAACATGAACAACAATGCAAGGGCCACTACCAGAAATGTTTTTCTATTCCTCCTGATGG
This sequence comes from Liasis olivaceus, assembly GCA_030867105.1. NCBI lineage: Eukaryota > Metazoa > Chordata > Lepidosauria > Squamata > Pythonidae > Liasis > Liasis olivaceus. The sequence continues at coordinate 199,124,086 of CM061348.1, forward strand.
TAACTGCTATTAACTGCAATAATAAAGCATTAATTATTCAGAAAGAAAGGAGACAGTTTGACTTGGTTATTGAGACTGTGTAACTTTGGTGTTTTGACAGGATGGTGTGATTGTCAAGAGAGTTGGACAATTTGTGTTATAGCAGGTGAAAGCTACGAATGGAGAAGAAGAAAGGCATTCTATGAAAAATAGGAAAGAAATGCTTCTAGAGTCTTTCTTGTTTCATCTTCCATGCCAAGAATTTTAAATATGTATATTTGAAAATACAAAGATAACATATATTCTTATGTCGTATCTTTTGTAAAATAATTGACAAAAATGCATCATGTTTAAGAAAATTATTTGCAAAAGCTGTGATTTTTTTTTTTTTTAAAAAGAGAAATTAGAATATAACCCAGATTGACAGATTTACTTATCGCCAGCACAGGATAACTCACAAGAGAGGGATATATTAACTATCCAAAACCTTGTATCTCAACTACGTAATCATTAGCTTGTTTTTTAAGTTCAGGTTTTAAGTGGAAAGTATAAAATGTTTCAAGACATTATGGGCCTCAGTATCTGAAAAACTCACTTTTTCAGATCAGACCTGCTTATGCCTTCAGAATAATATTTTATGCCTTACTCTGGTTTGTTCCACCTACATAAAAAATAGACTGTGAGATTTAGCAGGTGACTTTTTAACCATGTATAGTTGTATTTTGTTTGTGCGCTGGCCTCTAAATTGTGCAATATTTTCCCTAGATTGGCCCTTTTGATATACATTTTTCAGTACATGGTAAAAACCATTTCATTTTCTGAGGTCTTTTAAGATTTAAAAATTAGGATTTCTCTTAATTTTTCCCCCCAAATATTTGCTCCGCTAAATAAATAAATAAGTAAATAAATTCTTAAAAATTGTTCTTTTCTGCCTGCTTATTTATCTTCCAGATTCACTTGCTTTTATTCTTGTTTTTAAAGTTTTACTATTGATTAATGATTAGGTTTCTATTTTCTTTTTATTTGTGTGCTGTCGTGGGAGGTCTGAGTATAGAGTGGATCATAAAAGGAAGAAAGGTAGCCACTAATAACTGGCCTAAAATGAGTATTAAGGAATGCTGGAAGTTTTATGCATTTTGGTTTCCTGATATTTCACAGGAATATTAGACTAAAGCAGTGTTTCTCAGCCTCAGCAACTTTAAGATGTGTGGACTTCAGCTCCCAGAATTCCCCAGCCAGCATGGGGCCAGACTGAAAGACTGGGGAAACCCACCTGGCCTTCAGCGCCTTCAGGAGAGACCCTAGCTCAAAGGCCAGTGCCAAGAGAGGGAATAGCTGGCTGAGAAATTCTGGGAGTTGAAGTCCACCTATCTTAAAGTTGCTGAGGCTGAGAAACACTGGATTAACAGGACATTTCTACCAGCAGTTATGGAGAATATTGAAACCTCTAGAAACCCAACACATCAATGGCTTGTGCCCAGAGGATGCCAGTATGAGCCTTTCCAACAGAAGGGGATAAATGCTTACTAGCTCCATATTTGGTAAATGTTAGGCATTAGTTTGGAAATGGATTGCAAGCTACCTTTCTTTCAGAATACCCCTTTGGTCAGTTCTCTCCATACCTCTCTTCTCTTTCCAGTATGATGTTTAAGCACCAGGAAAAAAAAAAGGGGGGGGGACCCTATCATCAGAGGTATTATAGGAAATGGGAAGCAGGTTTCCAGAATGATATCCCTCTCCAAGAGGGAAAAATACAGGATTTGGGATGCCTTTCTAGAGATCATAGGATTGCAGCTTTACCCTAATAAGAGAATCACAATATATTTGTATATTAATTTGAAACAATTAATTTGAAACAATGTGATGAAAATGTCAGTCTTTCCAGGGATGCTTGGTTATAACAAATACTAACACACCAATCAAGTACTCCACTACCAAAGTAACAACCCAGCCTCCCACAAGAGGAGCTGTGTAAGAACATTATTCAAGCGAGCTCAAACGCATTGCAGCAACCCAGAACAGCAGAAAAAGGAAACAGACCACCTATACGACATCTTCCAACCAAATGGATATCCACACAACTTTATCAAAAAGTGCCTGACCACTCAACCTACTACAACACAACCAACACAAGCTATGAAAAGGATAACACTGCCATACATCAGAAACGTCTCAGAAACTACCAACAGACTATTACAACCACATGGCATCTCTGTAGCACACGAACCAACTAAAGCCCTCCAAAACATCTTAAGCAAAATAAAAGACCCAGTAGCCCAAGAAGAAAAAAACAGGAGTCATCCACAACATGCAGTGTAAGGACTGTAACAACCACTATGTATGACAGACAGGCAGAAGGCTAGCAGAGCACTTCCATGAACACCAACTAGCAGTCAGAAGACACGATGAAAACTCCTTAATCTCACAACACATGGACAGACTTAACCATAGTTTCAACTGGGAAACTGTCAGCATCTTAGACCAAGCTAAATCCAAAAATGCAAGGGAATTCTTGGAAGCTTGGTATTCAGACAAGGCAGCCATTAACAGACACATAGAGATAAACAGCATCTACATATTATTCAAAAGAGACAAAAGACCAGAAGATCACCTCACCAGCAATCATCACCCAGATAAGCAAACGTTATCACCAGGCACACAATCAAGCAGTGAACATATGCTAATCAAGGAACTACCAGAGGAGCAAAACAAAACCCCCACCCCTGGCAAGGCAGGCCACACTATATAAGCAGAGAGCAAACCCCATCCCATTCTAGCACTGAAGATGTTACCTAGCCGGGTAAGGAAAAATTTGCAAGAAAACAACCCAGCTCAGAATCTTATATATAAATAAAGGTTAAAAAAGATAAATATGAAATTAAGACAGCTTAATAGTTTATAAAATAGCAAGCCATTATCTAGTTATTCTGTTCTCCTAGTTATTATGCTGGTTAGGTTTAGCTGTAATTCCCCATTCGTTAAAGAGCTAACAATGCAATTCAACTGCTGGGAACACTTTAATTCAAAGCACTTGGATCTGAAAGTAAGTCTAAATATTACCAAGGAGACCATTCTCTTCCTGTCTGACAAGGTTCTTTGGCTCCAGATCTAAACTCATCTTTGATTTAGTTTTGTTTTGTTTTTGCAATCATAAAAATGCAAGTTAAACTATGCCAGTGATTAAATTTGAATGAAAGCAAATAGCTAATTCTTAATATGTTTCATGACTGCCTTTGCTCTGATGCTTATAGACTTCAAATGTTGAAAGAAGCCCATCAGGTCTTTACTGAATGTCATGTGTTTGGGCAAGAAGAGAAGGGAAAAAGCACCTTCAAGGCTAGGCAGAGCTCGTTGTGGAGAAAATCTCAATCCTTTTAGAAGCCCTGTCAAGGAAAATGATGGAATATCTTACTTTGGGCTTCTGTCACACATGTTCTGGGATAGGAATAACTTCACAGGATAAATTTCTCAGCATCTGCTGATTTCTTGCTTCAGGAAGGAAGGAAGGAAGGAAGGAAGGAAGGAAGGAAGGAAGGAAGGAGGGAAGGAAATACACATATTCTCGGTTTGGTTAAATGGATCTTATTGAACTTTTTTTTAATGGACTGGAAGAAATCCATAGAAAATGTTATAGTATCTCCTATGAATTTTCCCTACCTTACATAGTTATTACTATCAATGATAACCAAAAAAAAAAATTACTCTATTTTCATTGACATATAATTTTTTACAATGCAGACTTTTTAAAAATGCACATTCCCCTAATGTAAGTGTTTTTAAAAAGTGCAATTACTGCTCCAGCATACTTTCTTTTCAGAACTTTATTTATATCTGCAAAGTTTTGGTTGAGGAGAGGTGGACATTAGTGGACTTATCCTGGAGTTATTATTCATAAACTGCAATTTGCAGTGGAAACAAAATTCCCAACCCCACCTTCAGCCAAATTATTTTATATTCCTAGTCTGCACTATTGAGAATATTGAATAACTTCAAGCTTTTGTTAATTTCAAGCCACTTTCACAATTATCAGTACTAATCATCTCTATTTTTATATATTGCCACAGGAAGCAAGAGAAGCTCTGTGTGCAACCTGATACCAGATATGGGATATTAGCTAGGGATGATAGAGAATTTCATTTAGTCCATATGTTTAAGCAATTAACCTAATGGCATATATCTCAGGCTAAGAACAGCTATTTTTCAGATTGTGTATGTCTCCGAATTTTGCAATGTAGTTCATTGCTCAAAAACTGCATACAACATGTGTTTGTTAGGGAAAGTAGTATACAAGTGTCTATGGAAAACTGCACACAACATTTAATGTGCATGTTTTAGCCTTTTTTAATTTGATGGAGAAATTTAGTCAAATAGATTTATCTCTGCATACTTGCAAAACAGATACAGATTTGATCAAGATTAATTTGTACATCTCAGATTCTAGCAAGAAGTGCCTATACAAGAAATCTGACTCAGGAAAGAGTTTACATACATACTGGCCTTCTTTTTTTTAACATTTTCAGAATAAATGGATGTCAGCCTTTCTCATGCCCAGGTACATGCACTAGAAAACTGTCATTTCAGTATGTTAGGCATTCTTTTTTTCTATATGTTCAAGATGGACCAGAGTCATATTAAAAATAGGATATAAACCAAACTGCTTACAATATCTTAAATCTACATTTAAAAAATAGGCAATCTAATGAATTACTGCCACTATTCCCTAATTCTTTATCTTTCTTTTAACATTGTACTTGATATCTCAACTTGCTGCTACATCCATATTAAGATGTGAGCTCACATCAGTGAGACCTACCCACTTGTATGAACATATATAAACAAAGCAGAACAAAAAAATCAGTGACTTCATACTAACAGTAACAAAACCTAGAACAGTTTCTAATAAAATTATTGAAAAAAATAACAAAAGCTAGAACAGTTTCATGAAATCCAAAAAAGAATCAAGTAAATTGGTCAGAATAATGTGCAACCACAGATTTCTTAAATATATTACGCTTAATTTAAACATGCCCTATTTATATTTGAAAAGCCAAAATTAGAGGCAATATGTTAGAAAATATGGCACAGTTACAATGTTATTGCTGATATGTTATTATTAATTTTATTTATTAGTATTTTATCATTAATTTACTTCCAGTTGCTGATAAAAATTTCATGTGTTATCCATCAAATCTTTATAGTCAAGGATATTAGAGTGTACAGTAACACTCTGTCTTGATTTACTGTAAAGATTTCTTGCAGGCATTAGCAAACTTCTCTGCAGATATTTATTGGTAAAATATATGGAGATTTCAGTTCCCGAATCTGGTTTGTTTTTGTTTTTTTCCTTTTTCTATAGGAAATGAAGGAGAAAATGCTTTCTTCCCAACCCTTTCCAACAAATCTTGTATTTTAGCTCCAATCCATTACTTCTGTGGTGCATGCAGTATCTCTAATGCAGTTCATATATTTCACTGTCCCAAGTTGTGCTTGTATGTCTGAAATCTACCTTAACAAGTTACATCATGCAGACATTTAGTACTGGATTTCTTAGGAAAGAAAAAAATACTAGTGAAGAAAAATGACTACCCTGACTGAATAGCCTTCATTCCACTCCAACTCCCCTCTCTAGCATCACACAACAAAAATTATAACAGAGAAACACCCTTAAAATGGGTGTAATAGATTTTCCACTTGCTCATAATGTGTGTGTGGGGTGGGGGTGGGGGTTAGCTCTCTCAGAATTATACCCAGTCGAGTTTCAAGAGTGGTATCAGTTGAGATCCCGGGGCAGGGGTGGAGGTGTGGCGATTGTCATCCAGGAATCTCTTATGTCTTTCAGGGGCGCTGCACCACAGGTCACAAGATCTGAGACCCCGTTTATTAAGTTGGACTGTAGGAATCAGTTGGGTTTGCTGCTGTTGTACCAGCCTCCCTGCTGCACAGCAACTTCCTTGAGCATCTTGACCCCATTTCTGGGTTGGCAGTGGAGTTCCCCAGACTTATAGTCTTGAGGGACTTCACTCTGCCTTCTCTAGGGATGGGGTCCAATGTGGCTTGGTTGTTTGTGGCCACTGTGACAGCTATGGCCCTATCCCAAATAATCTAGAACCCAACATGGGACAGTGGCCATACACCGGATCTGGTGTTCCTCTTGGAGCAGTGGCTATGTGATCTGAAATTGGGGGAGCTTTTGGTGTCCACCTTGGCATGGTCTGATTATGATGGGATTCTCTAGTGTCACTATCCACTGCAGGGAGGCTGGGCCCATTAGATTGGTTTGCCCCTGGTGACTAATGGACCCAGATGGGTTCCAGAGGAGCTGGAGGTTGTTCCTGCTGGTCTACTGCATGGTCCATCTGAAGTCTTGGTGGCCACTTGGAATAAGGGTTGGCTGAGGCTTTGGATCAGATCCCGCCATGCAACCTCTTTCCTCTTGTGGATCCCAGCATTCTCCATGGTTTACATAAGAGTTGAGGGAGAGGAAGTGAGAGAAGAGACATCTAGAGCATTGCTGGTGCTCAATGAGGAACAAACCTGACTAAACACAGGTTAGAGCTGCTATTAAGGCCTACCTAGTGGCCATAAGGGCAGCAAAGTGTCATTACTCCTCTGCTCTTATTGGTTCCACAGATAACCACCCCTGCAGCCCTGTTTCAGGTGACACGAGCCCTCCTGGGTAAGGAGGGCTCGGAGAACCTTCTGCAGGGACATGTGGAGGAATTTCCTCAGCATCTGTTGGATAAAATCGCTCGGATTCATTCTCGGTTGGATGCTGGCTTTCTTGCAGGTCTGGTAGAGATCCCTAGGAGGAGTCTTGCTCTATTATCTGTTGGACTTGAGGAAGTGGACAGGGTTCTTATACCAGTATCTCTACAGGACAGTTGATGGCTGAGTTATTGGCTGTGGTACATTGTGAGAGAGAGCAGTTCTCCCTCACATCTTTAGAGCCACACTTTGTGCAAATCTTAGGCTCTCCCCTACTTGCATCTAACCACAGAGTAAACATGCCCTGGCAACATACTTTTTGTGCCATTGTCTCCATGATGTTGCCTAAATTTCACCTCCAACCCATGGAAGTTATGAAGCGGGCTTAAGTTATCCTTACCTATGCTAGGAATAAAGCGGCATTCCCACCCTTATTCTGACACATCCAAGGGCAGATGTAAGGTGTGGAAATCTGTTAGGGTCTGGTACAGATGATCTTTAAAGGAAGACAGGTGACTGGCAATAACTGGAAATTGAAGCAATAGAGGCAGGATAGGGATCAGCAATGGGGACAGCAGGTTTTATGCTGGTATAATTTTCTGCTGACTCAGGGATTATGGAAAGCACTTCATCTCAGGCAAAGGGTCTCAGAATGAATTTGAGACCAAAAGTAGTCCATTTGCCATTTTTCCCAATCTTACCTTCATGTCTATATGAATTTTTTTTAAATGTAGACAGCAGAGGAAAGAGGATAATATCTGATAAAGATTATTAAAGAATTGTCAGAATAAAATATTATATATTTGGAAAGCCTAGGAATAAGTGACAAAACTAGAGAAATTCAAATTTGGGGAAAAACATGAAGAAAGCTATAATTGGAGAAACAACTACCAAAATTGCCAGTTAAAAAAGAGAGTGAGAGAGAACTCAGGAATAAACAGCAAGTTTATTAAAGAGATTTAGATATTACAGTTAAAATATTACAAAGTTCATAGCAAGACCCTTACAGATTCAATTTAAAATTTGAGGAAATCCTGGAAAACGTTAATTTATTAGATACTCTGACTATAAAATGTCTTTGTTGAAAAAGAATGCTTAAGAGGCAACAAGATTTTTTTTTACAATATGTTTGGGCTTGTTTTTGGTCCAGATCATAGCTGAGCACATGCTTGTGCAATTTTGAGTGTAAGTCTTCCCACACTGCTATTTGACACCTAAGCTCCAATAGGTGTCTCTCGTGATTTAGGTAGAAAACAAACCAATGTTGCAAGATTAAAGTCTTTCTAGCTCTTATTTAGAAGAAGGCAGTGAGGATTTTAAGTAAATTCCATGGAAATCAGGTAAGGGTGGGCCACAGTCCAAGAATAACATGGATAGCAGAGCAACACTATACAGTGTGAATATTCCGATAAGGGCCAATTTTCCAAAAGTCACTTGCATTAGTCATTCTCTCCTTCAAAATTAATGAAGTGCAATAAAATGGTCATTCCCGAATCCTTCACAAGTGTCCAAGTCACACAACAACGCATGTTCTGCACTATGTAACCTATTAAGAGATTCTCAAGTATGAACTTAATTTTTGTGACAGTAGTTTTCTCCTGTGTTGTGCAGAAATTTTTAAAAGCACACATCAACATTATAATATAGGGCATCTGTACATTGAAAGGACAACATTTTTTTTTATTTTTTTAGAATGAAAGACAGATACAAAGTGCATACGAACATAACACTGGAGTTATATATTCTATGGAAATTTTTATATACATTTATCTTTCCTGGATTGCAGGTGGGGGAGGTGTTTTTTGTTTGTGAGTGTTGGTGGGGTGGCTAAGTTTCTTTCTGTGTGCTCATTCAGCTTTCTGTTCCTTACTGTCTCCAAAAATTGTGATTACAATTACTTTTGTTTTGTTTTGTTTTGTTTTGTTTTAGTCTATTAATTATTAGGACTTTGCAAAGCACTGGAAAAGTAATGTTGTTAGGAACAAACTCACAATTCCTTCCACCAATGTAGCTTTGTACAAGCCAAAAGCCAGCAACTTCAAGATAAAATAGGAGGATCAGCTTGCTAGCATAGAGAGCTAAGAAGAAGAAAGAGATTAGCAACATCACACAACTGATCAAAATATTGTAAGAGAATCTGTAAAATAAAGCCACAAGCAGCAATGCATCTTTAAAATACATTTCAGAACACAAATCAGAAAATCTTACTATTAGGCATGGATGGGCACTGGTTTTCTAATGGATAAGGAACTGTGGATGTTTTGCAGAAAATATAATTTATACATCCCTTGTTAGTTGGACTAGCTGTTTTCTTGAACCCTACAAACTGAAAAGAGCTTGACGAATTAGAGCTATAGTCAACAGATAACATGATCAGAAATGGTTAAACATTTTCTAAAGTTTATGGTTGGTGAAGAACAGTTCAGATTCTCTTTTTTCCCCAATACACATATATGCATACACAGAGACAATGAAAGAATTTGGCTTTGAGCTTTTCAGATCATGTACTGTAATCGTGAGCAATCAGATAATTAATCTTCCTGAAGACTTTAGACAATAAACCACAGGCAATGAAAAAACAGCCAGTTGGGAGTGATGAAATGCAAAAAGGCTTCTGCTTATAGGGCTGCTGTATAACCACAATATTCACCTCAGAGAAACAAAAGCTTTTACTTCCTTTACACTTTGAAGGGTAAAAGGTTGGTACTGTAATAGAGACGGAAGTTTACTGTAATTGAGCACAAACGGAAGTGTGCGTGGTTACATGAAATGCCTTTGCACCTCACATCTGAGCTTGTATATCACATTGGAAAAACATATTTCTACATAATGGAAACACTTTTTCAAATGTTGAACTGCAGAACTTGAATTTCACATGTATTATTTTGGTCAAGATTCTGGTGCATGTTGCTTGAAACTCTGAACAATATATCCATACCATTCTCTACTTTGTTGAACATCGGCGGGCAAACCTCCCCACTCTATATTGTTGTTTACCACATCTGCTTATCACTCTTGACACAAACTCAAGCTAATATTCATATCACACTAGGAATGGTGTCTAGGAAATTGTTTAGACTGGAAGTCAATGGTTTGCTCTAGAGCAGTGTTTCCCAACCTCATCAATTTTAAGAAGTGTGGACTTCAACTCCCATGCTGACTAGGGAATTCTGGGAGTTGAGGTCCATACATCTTAAAGTTGCTGAGGTTGGGAAACACTGTTCTAGATCACCCAATAAAATAAAATTGCACTGGCCCAAGACCTGCATTTAATATTCTGGTCCGATCATGTTTTAGAGATGGTAAGTAGGTCGTAAACTATATTACTGTCTTTTATCAATATATATACATATATACATAAAATTCTACATAGTTCATAAATGTAACAGTTAAAAAGGAATGAAAAGTGTTCAGAAGAAAAAGGAGGAGAAGATAAAATTTGGAAAGTATCAAAGAAATGCAGTTTTATTAGACAATATTTGTTGCCTCGCCCTCATGGCAGTGAGGCAAAAAAATTGGCTATATTATAGGTAATAGTGATCTTACGATCTGCTAGAAGGTTGAAGATGTAGTTTAGAGATGAAAAATAAATAATCCATCCTGGATTTAAATGGATCACATCAGCACGAACCAGCAAAATGGGCACCATTGGGGCACAGATGGGTATTAATGAAGTTTTCTTCACTTTAGGGACATCCTTAATAAATTATCCTGAGATAACAATGTTCAGTGAAAATAAATCATTAGATTTCTGCCTATCTTCAAACGGTAGTACAAAAGATAACCTTGAGTGAGAAGATTTTTCACGCCCTTCAGAACAACAGTGCAAACAACCTTCTGCTGCATTTCAGAGGAAAAAAATTGAAAGAAAGCAAGAATGATCTCATCTTATTGTCTTGCCTGTCTAAATTTCACTTGGCCATCACCTTTCCCCTGCCCTTTTTCAACAACACACGTGGTCTCTTTCTGTCATCAGTTAGTCCTGCCTTGGCTTTAGCAATAAAAAACAGTATTTGTCTTTTAAGCATTGTTATGTCGTGAAAATTTTGCCAGTGAATAATTGAGTTTAAAACAACAACCACTATCCTGATTTTCATTCAGCCACTCCATTTGAACATAATCCATCATCCTTTCTGTTGTCTTGCCTTCTTTGGGTTACAGGAAATGGAGAGAAGCACAAATGCTAGGATTTCCAAAAGTGGCATAAAGTCAACATAGCAAGTTCCTCAGCAAGGGTTAATATGTTAGAAAAATTCATGCTGTCTCAGGGGAGCTGCAGGAAATCTGAGACTATGTTAAGCATAGAGACAATGTCAGGGAACATTCAGAAACTATTAGACCTTTCTAATAGTTCCATACCTCTAGGCGCAAATGTATGCACGGATCAGATTTTGTGAGCAGAATGAACCATCCTGGGACTATGCAAAACTGTCATTCCCTCTTCTGTGAAAAAATATGGTAAAGAAGCATTTCCAAAGGAAAAGTTTGACTCCCTAGAGGGAGTTTGCTTACCCTATCTTCAAACCAATACTTTTCCTCTGCAACCTATCCCTAAACTGCTTTTTCACCAGCATGGCCCTAAAGTGGGATTTTTCAAGCAAAAGGAGAAAGATAAACAGAAGAAAAGCAAAAAGTGAGCTGTGAAGAGTTAAGTAATACCTCACTTCCTTCCCATCATGGCTTCTTCTGTGCAAATCTTCTCTTCCATCCCCACATAAGAAAGAAACAAAGGTTTGGGACTGCCATATTAATAATCCCAAAACTATTGATGCCGTGGCTAAAAGGAAAAGAAAGAAATAGAAACAAAGTCGATACTAACTAGATGAACAAATACGTTGCAGAATGGGATCAGCATCTAGCATAGTCGGGCATGTATTGGGGGCCTGTGGGGTTCATGTAGCACTGATAGCCATCTTGAGCCATCTACACCATGGCATTGAGTCTCCAAGCTATCACTTCCATCTCCCCAGTGCTTCAAAAATGGCTCCAAGGGCATTGTGAGAAATCAAATGGCTGCTCACTGGGAAGGAAGGGTCTTCTAAAGACACTGTTATGATTATTAATGTTGTTCATCCAGACTTAACAAACAGATGTCCATGTGCACAGAAACAAAACCTGAGCCAATCTGGGGCCAACTTTAAACATTCAAATGATTATGCTTGTATTGTTGCATGGAGAATAGGCAGAAATCAGCCTGAACCCTTCTGTCACTTTTAAATGCTTATCTTAATCACATGAAACTAAAATTAAAACTTTGTAAAAGGATACCAAGGATATATTGCAGTATTTCAGCACAGTTTAAAAGGGTCAAAAGCAGTAACAGCCAACCATTTTAAGCTAAATGTTTAAAATGTTGGAGGGGGAGGGAGAATAATACAGTTGATTAGGCTTTGAGGCTGATGCCAAATTGCAATCACTGGCACTATAAATGAAGTTGGATCCTATGTATGTTCTTCAGTGTTTCAAGCCCAAAAACTTTTACCAAAAACACAATACTTTTGTTGTAAAACCAGGCAAAACATCTGTGTAAAAAAAACACAATGATACATTTACAGAATTGTACAGTAGCTAACTTTGCAGTAAACACTGCTCATAAGGGGAACTTCTTTCAATTAAAAATGTCATAAAAATATACTTGTAGAAGTAAATTTCCTTTAGTTTTTGAAGATATTGTATACATGTTGATGCAAACCAAAAGAGCTAGAATCACACTTAGTGATGAATTGGCGAGGAAGATGGCAATGCTCAAGTACAAGTTTTCAGGGTCAGTAAAATACTTAGAAAACACGTGCACATTAATACACACAATAACCCCTTATAAATTTACCGAAGGAAATGCTAATGGTTGTCAGTTAACATTTTTTGGTTTGGGGGTGGGGGATAGGTTGCCCAGCCAGACTGAGGCTGTTAGCTGATATAGTATTGATTGGATTTTCAGAAGCATACCCTCTATACATGCTTTGCAGAGGAGAATCAAGCAGGTCAGAACCCTTTGCACGCATGGAATAGTCTGGGTGCACCATTGGTCTAGGCTGGGGTGTGAGTCCAATAGCACAAATTGTCAGTAGTTTAACCTTCGCCTTGACCGCTTTTTGAAGAAAATAAATCATCGCCTATATGTACTCGTTAATTCCAACAGTGCATAAAATACCTTTTCAGTCTCCTATACTGGTATGCATTATATTTATTGATCTCTGGCATTTGAATCCTCCATATGATCTACAGAAAGCATACACAATGATGAATAATTAATGGTCAGCTGCAGGGTTTTGTAGCATGACTGATGCCCTTCACTAATTGATTGCCAAGCTAATTGAACTAAACTTGTGCTATTATTCAACTTTTTTTAAAAAAAAAATCTCCTCACAAGGTAGAAACAAACTCTCAACAAGCCCATTAGATGTTACGTTGCAGTGCATGTTACAACTAAACAGACAGGTGCTAGTTGCTGCTGGAGTACTGAGATTTTGCTGCAATGTAATAATGCATCAAGACATTAATTGTCTTTATTTTATATGTATTTGGCCTTTTGGCTAAGGTCATATGAACGAGGCATTCGTCCCCTGGCCAAGGAACATGAAGACTTTATCATCTTTGCTGGGGCTTTCTTACTATGAATTGTAATCTGGCGTAATGCTGATTGAACCCGTCTTCCAGATGTTCTGGCTGTAATGCTCACAATTTCATGGAACCCCAAAATAGACAGATCAAATATGAATTGCAGGATTGATGACATTTGTCAGACTTCTCCAACTGCATTTGGGATCGGAAACAATTAATCCAGGAAGCAGTCTCTCTCTCATTTCAGATGACTAAATGTGTTAAGAAAAATGATTAAAGTACCAACACAAGAATTCTGGCAAGTACTTTGCGTTCAAATGAGAAACCCATTTATAGGCAAATCAAAGTACAGATAGCTCTCGATTAGTGGGGTTATTGAATCCCACAAAATGGTCATATTATTCGAATTCACACTATTCAAAGTGATATTTCTATGGAAAATACGGCAATTGGTTCCAGCTCAATGGAAATAGACAATTCACAATGTTTAAACATAATTTGTATATATTTATTAATGAAATACTGTATAACAGGAAAAGAGGATAGACCCATATCCAAAGCATACCTGCTATTTCCACGCATTCTGTGGTATTCTGAATTCTGCTGTAGGTCTTCAAAATTAGCCTCTTTTTTTTTTTTTTTGAGTTTTCCTTGAATGGATCCTTCCTTTTCTCCATTTTGCATACAAGACGATTAGTGTCTAAAACCCCAATGGCAACTGTGCATGCACTAGCCTCAACTGCGTGTGCACTAGCTCACACTTACTGAATTTTGCCTTGCATTAAACATGACCTGCTATCAATTTATAATTCACACTAAATGGAATATCACACGATTCAAACTCACACTAATTGTGACCTACCTGTATTTCATTTCTTGTTCTCTTTTCCATGCTCTTTTCATCTAAGGGAGAGGTGGCCTGTCTCTTTTGAGAAAGTGGACAATTAGCACCTAGAGACTGTTTATAAAATAATCCTCTATCAAGGTGAGAACCAGCGCTCATAGCACGATGCAGTGAGTATCCTTAATCAACATAAACTTCCATTACCCCAACCTTACAATTGCATTTCTGTCCAAGTCAATATATCAATGTGGACATAAACAAAAAGAACCTGGTCACTGACACATTCATCTTTCCTTCCATTATCATATGATCTTGTCTTACAAGCTACTTTTTTCCTCATATTCTACAAAACTTTCCACAGTTTATATCCGGGGTGGGAAATCTTAGTCCCAAAATCACTGGGAGCTCTTTCGTTTGTTTGTTTCTCTCTCTCTTTCTTTCTCTCTGTGGCTACTTCTGCCACAATTACCAAGTGTCCTACCATTTGGGGACAGGAAACACATTAAAACTATAATGCGGACTCAATAGGCTTACACGGTGTTTTAAAACTCAAACCCTAAGTGGGAGAAAAAAGAAAACCCACCCTCATTCATGATGTGGCCCCATCTATTTTCAAAAAGTTGGCTCCCCTATTATGTTCCTGCCTGATGAGGAAATGGGCTCAATTTTCCAAGCTTTGAGAATTTTGAAAGCTTAATAAATAGAACAAGAAAAGTGGAGTGGGAGTCCTATTCTCCACAGAGAAAAGAATTGGACTCCTTTGATATAGCTCTGCATTCAGTTCTCCGTGATCACTCAAACCTGTTCCACAGTAGCAGGCTACCCTTATGCTTTCTGGTATCAGGGACAGCAGGATGTAATATAGTGCTTCCCTTTTTCTTATCATCACAGATATCACAAGATGCTTCTGTATGGTTTTGTTGATTTGGGTCATCCGCATGCATCACATCTCCAATCTGAGCTCTTCTATGAAATCCTGATTATATGCACTACGATGGTTGAGAGGTACGTGATTTGGGCTAGAGTTATTTTGCCTATCTATCCAAGGAAAGGAAGAGATCAACATCATGAAATATAAGAAATTAACATAAGCCTGCTCTCTCTTTTCCTCTTTCCCACACACCTTTGGAAGTTCAAAAGAGAGGTACTACTTGTTCTGCTAAACTGCGACCTTCTCTTCTCTTTTATGAAAGGGTCTGCTTTGATCTTCTATTGCTCAAAAATAAGTGACTCAAGACAACTACCCAACTAGCCCATTCAGGGAATAATAAGGACAAAGAAGGTACATACGTAATGTTTTTTGGGATAAACAGACCAGAATTTAAGAAGCTCTAAGAGCTCTTTCACTCAGTGTGTTCCCAGAACACTTGACTATTTCCAATTATCCCTGCCTTTTCTTGAAACCAAGAAACAACAAATGAATAACAGATGTCAACTTCTATTGAAGGCTACTTACTGAATGTGAGCTGTTCTCACTTATGGGAAATCCTTTTAGAAGTATTTCTTTTTCTTACTGTTACCATGACAATATTTAGCTTAATCCCATGGCTTTTTTTCACTTCCAAGGAACACTGTGTTGGCAAGATATTATCATTAAAATGAATAGTATTCACAATTCAGTATAAACTAATTTAAGGTAACCTCCCATGTAAGGGTACATTGTAAATATAATTTTTATCAAGCAAGATACAATAAAGTATAAACATGAATCTGTCCTTCTTCAGGGCAAAGGTCTGACTTTGATTGGATTCATAGCTGAATAGAAACATCAGCCTAATGGCGGAGAACCCAAAAACATGTTCATTTTTAAATGCTTATTTGGTTGGTCCTAATAAAAGTATGACCCAGCTATGGTCTTAGATGAATGTAAGGTTTCTTTTTCTTCCATGAACCAAGAGAAGTAGACAGCTTTTGACTGGATTGGATTATGGTTGCATGTTCTGCTTTTAAAAATAACTTATACTTTGCCTTAAGATGTGTTTGTCTTAAGATCCTTTCAGGAAACTATACTGTAGACTTCTTCACTTGATGTTCCCGTGATGGTTATGGATAATGGAAGAGTAGTAAATCTGGATGATATCCAGCTGTAGAGAGTAAGGAAGATGACTTTGATGGAGATATGCAGGAGCCGCTGCCTAAGCAAAGGAGGATGAAACATTTTTTTATGCCTAGAACAGTGAAATAACATTCAGAAGTGGCTCAGGCAGACGCCTCCCTAATTCACTGAACTATAAGGAGGAGGAGGTACAGCACCATCAAATTTGCAAGATTCTGCTATGATAGCCAATCTCAATAAAAGTGGTTTTAGCTTTCCTGGGGAATTGGGTTCCTGGTCTGGCCCATCTAGTGGGGCTGACACAGACTGGGAAAAATGAGCAGGTTGCATTCCATTTCCTATAGGTTGATCTACTTACGATAATATGGTACTGCCTATTATTCTTGGAAATCCATTTTCACTTTTATCATTGGTGGGTATTTAATGCTAGAAATTACTTCTTTCAAGAAAATAATCAGACAAACTACATACATGCATGCATGCATACATATATATCACATTATTCCCTTTCTGGGTAGGCTAACATTTTCAAACCAACAGAAAGTGAATAGGATATAATAAAGAAGAGAAATCAAAAGCAAGAAACAAAAAAGGCTATCTAACTAAATGTAGTTTACACCAACACCATTTTTCCATATTTTCATATCCTTGCAAATCATTCTTGTCTTCTTTCAGTCCATATAGTGCTTCATCAATTTCTTTAGTTCTTAAGCTTTCTCAGTTCTCTTTTTGAGGATGTCCTCAGCTCCATCCAGCCATGACTTTCTCAGTCCTCCCATTCCTTTTGATCTTTCAGTCTTCTTTCATATATGTGTTTTGCATTTCATTCTGCCTATATGACCAAAACCCATTCTTGCTTGGTGGGTAAGCAGCCATATAATCTAATGAAACAAATATACTTCCTTTATAAAAATAAATAAGTAAATAAATAAATAAATAAAAATACTTCTTTTATAGTAGCACTTGCACTTCTGTTTAATCCGCATTCGTTTTTAACACCTCTTGTCTTATTTTCAACGCCCATTTTAAGTACTGCATTCCCACTGCATTCAACATTTATGCTTTTCTTAACATATCCAGCTCACATTTCCATAGACCAAAGTGGGCAGAAGCATGCTCTTATCTGCAACTATTTTTGCTTGTTTTCACAGATATTCATTTCTCAACCACAGAACAAATGCTATACACTACCTTTCTATGACATTTGTCTGTCATCAAATGTTTCCTTCCATTTTCCAATTTATGGGAAACACTTTACCAAGTTATACAAATTCATTTACTTGTACTAGTTTTTCCACATTTTCTACCTTTTTATCACATTTTCCCTGTTAATCCCAACTATCTTGATCTTTCATATATTAATTATCAGATCCATACTTCTACTGTATTACAAAATCTACCCAACACTCAGTGCAAATTATTTGAGTTCTCAGCTAACAACACAATACCATCTGCACACTAAAGTGCATGTATATTCAAATTCCCAGCTTCTAACACCATAAACATTTGTTATACATTTATTTATGAATACACTGAATAACAAAATGTCCTTTCCTCTGATCAATGTTGACCAATTCAATAAACATTTCATTTATTATCACACATGCTTTATTTCCATCGTATTACACTCTCATCACATATAGCAGTCAGCCTTCAACTCGGTCGTTGCTGTTGTGATTATCAGCTTGAAATAATCCATGGTAGAATGAAGCCCTCTTCATTTAAGGTTAAGGTTATAAACCATAATCTACCCCACTGGACCAGTGCAGGATGTTTCTTGACTTCCCAATCTAGGGCTCATTGAGACTATTTGGCCCAAAACACCCCAGCTGGCTTCCATGTGTAAGGGAGGACTAGAATCTCCCTGCTCCTAGTCCAGCACCTTAACCACAACACCATATGGCTCTCTCTTCAACTCAACATTCGTGCAAAACACTCCATAATTCAACCCTATTTATTTTATTATATTCTTTCTTTAAATCAACAAAAGAATAATAAACTTTCTTTCTCACATAGATCCATTTTTTAGTCATCTCCTGAAGAGCAAAAATCTAGACTACATATCCCCTGCCTGGGACTTCCTAAATTTTGCTCACTGTGACTTTTAACCATAATTCTGCCAAGCCCGTTCCCAGATATACTTAACAAACGAATGCCCCTGTAGTTTTTAGAGTCAGTCTTGTTAACTTTCCCTTTGTATAAAGGAACAATAACAGCCTTTTTTTCCCAATCATCAGGCACAGATACACTCTTCACACAAGTTAAACAAATTGCACAGCTGCTCTATAAGCAAAATCACATCCATATTTTAACATTTCTTCAGTTATACCATCTGCTCCTGAGCCTTATCAGTTTCCATCATTTTCACTGCATTTTTTATTTTATTTTCATCCATTTTTTCCCTTGGGCAATTATAACATTTGCTTCAATTCCACTCTCTGACTTATCCACACAAATCACTTTCAGCATTCCCTCCTTTCAGTTTCATCCCAAATAATTTCATCACTTTTTAAAAATTCTATTTATTTTATTGGAGACTGTGTTTTCACTCTTTTCATTCACTTCCAAAATAATTTTTATTTATATCAACACCAGTCTACATTTTCTCCTTTTTAAAATCTTAACCATTCCTTGCTCTTTGATTACATTCTCTGCAATTGTCTAGTGGAACCTCAAGTTACGAATTTAATCCGTTCCGTGACTCTGATCACAACTCGAATTGGTCGCAACGTGAAGCACATTTTCCCATAGGGTTCAATGTAAATACAGTTAATCCGTTCCGCCCTCTGAATTTGGTTGCGCCGTGAGGCAAATTTCCCCATAAGGTTCAATGTAAATGCAGCTAATCCGCCCTCTGAATTTGGTCGCTCCGCGAGGCACATTTCCCTATAAGGTTCAATGTGTCAGCCAGCTTGCACGGCTAGGAAATTCCCCAGGCGTGCTTTAGTCAGTTTCACCGCTCAGCCCTAGTGCAGAAAGAGGAAGTGCTAATGAAATCTGAGTGCGCGGGGGGGGGAGGCTTTTGTCGCGCGCGCACTCAGCCGGGAGCGGGAGCTTCCCCCCCTTCCTCAAATCTTTCCTTTGTCCATAGCCCTTGGCGTGGTGCGCGCAGCAAAAGCCCAGTGAAATCAATCAGCGCACGCCCCCCCCCCCCACTGATTCCTCTTAATTCCACTCTTTCCTTTGTCCATAGCCCTTGGCGTAGTCATTGCTTTCCTTGGGCTTTTGTCCTCGCACTCAGATTTCATTAGCACTTCCTCTTTCTGCACTAGGGCTGATTTGATTGCTTTCACTGCGCTTTTGTCAAAGGAAAGAGTGGAATTAAGAGGAATCAGTGGGGGGGGTGAAGCTCCCGCTCCCGGCTGTGCGCACGCAACAAAGGCCTTTCCCCCCCCACCCCCCCCGCGCTGATTTGATTGCTTTCACTGCACTTTTGTCAAAGGAAAGAGCGGAATTAAGAGGAATCGGGGGGGGGGGAAGCTACAAAAGCCTTCCCCCCCCCCCGCGCACTGATTGATTTCACTGCGCTTTTGCCGCACGCCCCACACCAAGGGCTATGGACAAAGGAAAGATTTGAGGAAGGGGGGGGAAGTTCCTGCTCCCGGCTGTGCGCGCATGACAAAAGCCTTCCCCCCCCCCCCGCGTGCTCAGATTTCATTAGCACTTCCTCTTTCTGCACTAGGGCTCGAGCAGTGAAATTGACTAAAGCACGCCTGGGGAATTTCCTAGCCATGCAAGCCGGCTGACACATTGAACCTTATGGAGAAATTTGCCTCGTGGAGCAAGCTTCCTTGCTACCGTGATCTCGCCCACAGGAAGCCGCGACCACGTGGCAGCAGGGCAAATGGCCACGGATCCAGTTCGTATCGCGAGGCGGAGGTCACACGGCGAGGCAAATTTTTGCGGCTGGAGCTGGTCGTATTGCGAAATTTTCGTAAGGAGGGGCATTCGTAACTCGAGGTTCCACTGAGTTATTATTATTATACTAATATATTATACATTCTCTCAGCCTTGTTTTTTGTAGTAATCATTCTCTTAAATGGTTTTTTGTTCTCACCCACTGTCTCTTTCATTTCACCATTTTGCCATGCTCTTCTTTTTGTATTTCCTATTAGCATACTTTTCCTTGGCACTCTGAAACATAATTCTTTCCACATTGTTCCAAGCAGCTTCCATATTCTCTTTCCATTATATTGGGAAGTTAATCTATCTTCTAATGCTTTTATATGCAGGACCTAAACTTTCTCTTCCTGCAGTCCATCTTATTTCACTCTAGTTTCTTCCACTTCTTTCCTTTCTTTCCATGCCCAGTTTCCACCCAGATCAACTTCTGACCCTGCTACAAAATTGTGTATCCCATATTCAGAACATTTCATCACTCTTCACTAATTTTCTCAATGTTTGATCATAAATAACCAGATGAATCATGCTTTTAGATTTATATTCATTCTCTTGCCATGTATACATATGAATACTTGTACATAAAACCATATATGGAAAAATTGGTTTTCTAGGCAGACTTTCAAGAAGTGGGCACTGTTCTCATTCTTGGGTCTCTGAATGGCACCATAAATTTCAGTTATCTTTCATTTCATTCCCTGTCATCTATTCATGTCACCTAACACAATATCCCCCCTCTCCTTGGATTACATTCATTCAGAATAGGGCACAATTTTTTCTAAAACTCACCCCTGGTTTTTCCATTATCATTGTTCACTGGCGCGTAACATGCACCTATTATCAATCTATGGATTCCTATACACTAGTTGACACCAGTTCATACTTTCTGACATATATTATAGATCTTTTATTCATAATCAAACCTATATTGTCACCTCCCTGCATGTATTAATGAACAATTGATTCACAGAATCAGACTATCTTTCCTCAGATCTATTATATTTGTTCCTTTTCTTAGCCTTACAGAGACAAATCTCAGTTTCTTTCCTTCCTTCCTTCCTTCCCTCCTTCCTTCCTTCCTTCCTTCCTTCCTTCCTTCCTTCCTTCTTTCCATCCATCCATCCATCCATCCATCCTTCCTTCCTTTTACATTCCAAGTCTCAGTCTTCCTTATGCTAGAGTCACCAGGTGGGCCCACAGATACCGATCTCCATCTTGGCTTTGGTCTATTGAGGCTTTCATATAATGCTTTTTAGTAAGACAGTATAGATAAGGTGTAGACTACATTTTGGTCACTATGTCACAAGTGCAACCAGAGCCCAATTTTATCCCAGATGTGTTCATGTTATTCTCTGCAAGCTAGGATCTCTTCTGTAAAGACTGTTTAGCAAGCCAATATTCCATTGCCTACATCCCATCAACTCACAAGTATTGACACACATTCTGGATATGACTAAACTAGAATTACAAAACTTAGTATTATTATTTGTTGAATTTAATCCTACCTATTCACTAAGGAGTTCAGAGCAGCCTATAGGCTTTCTCCTTTGTTATATCTCAACAATCACCCTGTAAAATAGCTTCAGCTGAGAGAGAATGATTGGCCCAATGTTACCAGATCTGTTTCATTGCTCATTTAGATGTGTACCTCTGTCACCATTGATTTAATCAGTAAATCATAATTCCTTTACAGAATAGGGAAGGGAAGACCAGAAATATGAGATTATCATTGCTCAATAATTTATAATGTTCAGCTTCCTGCAAAATTTAAACTGCTCCCACAGTGTGCTGGCAGTTAAAGTCTCCACCAAAAGCAGAATGTGGGGCATCACTTTCCTTACTGTGTATGTCTTTGCAATGTGTCCTTCATTTTACTCTGCTTTGTCTAAATTTAATTTGATTAAAAAGAGCTCATAAATTCAACTTCAATGTGCTCTACAATGCATCATTTTTCACTGAAATTCACTCTGAATTTAAGATGTTATTAAATTTCATCCATGAATAAAACAGATAAAAATTGTCATGTGTTTATTACTGTCATTCTTCTGGAAATTCACACACCAGGAGGCCTTATGTCTGAATATAAATACATTGCACATTCAGAGCAGAAAATATCATTCCAGCTGCCATTTTACCTGAATTAAAGCACAGAAGAAAACAGCATAACACAAAGACACTCCATAGGATGTTATGAGTATTTTTTTTTCCTATCTAGGTCTTGTTAGTTTTCTACACTGAAAACTTCCAAAGATTAGCATTAGAGCTCCTAAATAGCAAATGGTACTGCTTAGTGAAAAGAAAAGGGAAAGGGAAAGGGAAAGGGAAAGGGAAAGGGAAAGGGAAAGGGAAAGGGAAGGGAAGGGAAGGGAAGGGAAGGGAAGGGAAGGGAAGGAAAGGAAAGGAAAGGAAAGGAAAGGAAAGGAAAGGAAAGGAAAGGAAAGGAAAGGAAAGGAAAGGAAAGGAAAGGAAAGGAAAGGAAAGGAAAACAGATAATGCATAGTATAATAGCATAACAATGACAACTGAGATTAGTACAATCTCGATTAGATATGATTGCCCCAAAATGCCTCCTAAAGATGATTACTAGCATGACTGTCCCAGGATTCCCCCTCACTTTATATACCCTAGTATTAACTATGAAAATCTAATGATTTCTAAATGAAAGGTGCACCTTGATCATTTTCCTGAAATAGGTTCTTCAGCAATTGTGAATCACCTATTATCAGTGTATGAATCCTTGGATGCATAACAACTCTCAGGGATAGCTCTGGGTGTGAGTGAGGGGAGAAGCAGGCAAGGCGACTCCTTTCCTGGGTAAAGGCTGATGGAAGCATGAAAGGAGTGGCACAGGGTTTGGCAAATGAACTCTGTACAGTGAACTAAGGAGGAGGAAGAGTATGGTTCTACACATACATTTAGAAGTTAAACGTAAGCCCAAATGAGTTTAACATTATATGCAATTTAAATATATCACATTGCAATCTAAGTGCTTTAATTCTTTTGACATTCTGTGCTGTTTGGATGAAACTATATCTATTTTAAAATAATCTGTATATTATCATTTTATTTTTATTCAGTGTGATATCGTTTTTACTAGATAAACCTAATTAAGCATTTTATTTCACTGACTCTGAAACTCAGACATGCACACACCCTCACAAATTGAAAACATTAAAAAACTGATAGGTCAGAGGCATCAAAAGGTCCTATTTATCCTATTTAAAAATATGCAAAAGAAAGTCTGTTTAGTCTATTGTTAAAAGCGATGCAGGTAACAAAATACCAATTCACCAGAAATGCATATTTATCACTGCAATGTAATCATGAACAATCTTGTTATCCTACTTTGAATAAACTAAAGTTTGAGGGCTGTCCCCAAAGACAGTTTCTTCAGTATAAATATTGCGCTAACCCAAGCAAGCAAGCAAGCAAGAGGATACAGCTGTAGTGGATTAGGACTTTAGAGACAGGATCATTATTATTATATTAACCTACCCTAATAAGATCACCCTCAGAAATGAAAAAGAACCCTGCCATAGTGCTGGGAGAATTTGAATATATTGCAACAGTGAATCCATGACCAGATGAACAAAATCACCCTACCTGCAGTTGGGAGGAGTACTGCAGCAGACCAAGGACTCTATGCTATCATTTTGTTATTATTTTTACCTTTAAAATGGCAGGCCTATTTATAATGCCTAGTCACAAAGCCATTTCAAAGGAAAATAGCCTCTCTGCTTCCATCAACCTTGCCTGATCTGGCAAATTTTCTGATGGGTTTTCACTAAACGTTGGAATGAAATTTTACCAAAAACATATGATTATCCTGGTCTGCTAATCTCTATTTACCCATATTTTCAACAGTGCAGGATTCATCCCTAAACTACAGACTTGAGGATGAAAATGCTTGCAAAAACAAAAAAGTTTGGTTTTTACAGATTGTTTCTTTCTCACTAGTCCCCTTCCTTTGCTTTTCCAGATTATTTGGATACATGGGTTCCTTCCCCCCTTACACACACACATACCCACCCACGTTTCCCACTTTATCTTCTTTGACACTATAGATATTCCTCAGTTAACAATCATTCATTTAGTAACCATTCAAAGTTACGACAGCACTGAATGAGGAGGACTTATGACAGGTCCTCGTAGTTGCAGCTGTCACAGCTTCCCTGTGGTCATGGGATCATGATCTGGGCACCTGGCAACCGGTTTGTAATTACAATGTCACAGTGCCCCATGGTCATATGATTACCAGTTGTGACCTTCCCTGCCGGCTTCTGAGAAGCAAAGTCAATGGCGACCATGTGATGTTGCGTCTAATGACAATGCAGGAGTCACTTAACAATGGCAACCAGAAGTGCCAGAACTACCAGTGCTAAGTGACATGGACATGTGACATTGCACTTAGCAACAGAAAATCCAGTCCCTATTACCGTTGTTCAGTGAGGACTACCTGTAGGCAGATCCTTTCTTTTTTTCCTTGATGATATCATTATTTCTCTGGTGGTTGCTCTTTCCTTCCTGCATTCCTGTGCAGGTCACTGGAAGCTTTTTAGCAAAGAAGGACTCATAGTTTACTTCATAGTTCCCATGGTGCATCATACAGATGTTTTAAAGAATAAAAGAAAGGGAAGCTTTGCAATCCTGTCAGTGGGAAGTAGAAAAGCAAGGGGACCATACTTCACCCAGCTTAGGCAGAAATCAAAAAAGTTCCCACTGGCAAGGGTTGAATGGAGCATCAGCTTCTAGGGTTGAGGGTATTTCACTAACTTCATAGGCCATCATTAGATCAACTGAAAGAGGAGGAGGACGACGACAGCGACAACGACAGCGACCAGCCACTGCCAACCATCAGAGAACACAGCAGTCTGGCAGGTCAGGATGAAATGGCTGAACAGGGCAGCAACCAGCTGCTGGAGGTAAGGGGGTCAACTGAAGCTGGAGCCACTACTAGAACAGAATAAAGTGCTGGAAATTTGTTTTGAATTAAAGCTGGAAAACATGGGTGTGGGGTGCATTTGTAATGGTCGAAGTGAGAGGAGCTCAGGGTGACATCATCCATTCCTGCACTCAGAAAGCAGTGAGTGGCCCATACTGGAGATGGGACATGCAGAAAGTGCAGATCTGCTCTTGATCTCAATCAGTCCTGATTCAAAACACCCGCTGCCCAGCTATATTTAAAACAGAATGGAGTAAGTTTAGACCTGCCTGCTCTGGGTAAATGATCTTTTCCAAATTACTACCTGCCTGCTTGAACACTTTGCTTTAAGTAATATCTGCTATCATTTAAACATCATGCATGAGTTTATTAAATTAGTTTGTTTCTATCATCTCATTCTCATTGTCTCCCTATTACTCTATCTTCATATGATTGGGCAGAGTCACTTCCTGATATCTAACTTCCCCAGTCTGTGACACCAAACTGCCCTTCCAATCTGATACTCAAATTCCTCTACAAGTTTGCAAAGCTCATGACCTGGGTTTGGTTGCACACCCTTAGCAGAGGTCTTGTAAGCAATCTCCTTTCTAATAAAATAAGCAGCAGAAACATTTACTTTGGCGCAAAGCAGCTGTAATGTTATGATCCTGATATCCGCATTAGTATCTTTAAAAAAAACAACTTTTAGTAAAATGTTTAAAACTACTTTTCACAGAGTATTTTTAAGCAAGTATTTTCAGCAAGTGGTTTCCAGCAATAACATATTTTTGTTAAAAAGTATTTGAAGCACATAAAATGTTAGATTCTTCTGCTTTCAGTAAATATTTCCTTTCTTCTTTTCCCACTTATCTACAAACTCAACAATAGACTATTCTCAAAAGCAGGGAATGGGGTGTGTCATTTCAAGCTCAGCCATTTGTATAACTTTTTTTTAGTGAGTTTTAAAATAGATCTTTAGTAGCTCTTTTTTTCATTCAGTTGTCCAGATGTTTCATGTGCTAAGAACAAAAGTGAAAGCTTTACCTTTAAATAGAGGTGTATAAGACTGCATTGCAAGGGTGTAGTTCTATGATACCTGAAGTAGTTCTGTAGCACATGTCATCTCCTGCCTCTGATGTCAGAGTTCTTCCTCTAGCTTTGTAGGAGAAATCCTCTTCCCATCTCCAAAGGAAATCTGGAAAAATGAACAAACAAACCGAGAAGGCAATGCATGCTGCTTTTCCTTCTTTCATCCTGCAAATGAATGATGAGATAGCTCTGCCAAACTCCTAAACTAGTGGTGACATTCAGCTTTTTGGTCTGCTGAAGAAATACAGACATGTTTGCAACAATACCAGCATGAATGTCTGACATGAAGACAGATTTGACATGAAATTCCACACACCTGTACCATCAGTCATACTATATTACCATGTCAAGGATCACCCCTTGTTTTGATAGTCGTTTTAATTGTATTTCAGCATCCTGGCTCTATTAATCTGAAAATCTTTTTGCCAAAAGCTGTGTTTTCAGGGGAGAGAAATGGGTTTCACGAAATATGATGTTCAAAGAAAGAGATGTCTTCCTTTGACTCAGAGATCCTGTTCCAAGACAAAAACACAAGCATTTTTCTCATTTGTGAAATGTAATGGCAAAATGGAATCCACAATTCAAAGCAGGGAAGTGCTCCGACTGGGACAGCCTCCACAAGCATTCCTTCCACTCTGAAATGATATTAGCTTTGAATGTGAATGCCATTTTCTCTCTGTAGTTCATTAGCAATGGGAAATGTATCGGGTCTAAAGGCAACCAGTGGGGCTAAGCAATGCAACAGTGAAGGAAGAAAATGAATTGTCTATAATCCCCACAAGAGGTAGATTTAGGACTGATTCATTTCCTCTTACATTAGATTAGATAGATTTTGTGGCGGGGGGAGGAACCCCTAGAACTATCAATAAAAAAATACTATATAGATATGCCTTTCCTTTCCGCCTTTCCTTTCCTGGCAGACATACTGTGTGATGCAGTGGCAAAGATGATGGTTTGCAAAAGAAAGACAAGGCCATCTGAATCTCCTCCTGATAAACCAGGAAGTCAGAGCAATTACAGGAGAAAGCCCCACTGGCAAGTCCCTTTTGATCGCTGAAATCCATCACTTCGGAGAAGGTTTTGATATTGAAGGGGGATTTTCTGTTGACATGATCATATGTAGGAAGGAGCCTTTGATCCTCTCTCTGCAACAGTATGCTTCTGAAATCCTTTGCAACTGAATTTCTGTCGAGACGTCGGTGTTTTAAAAGTGGACTCAATACATTAGGAATGCCCTCTTGTTAGTTTTGTTTTCATTTCAATGTGGGGACTGAGCACCATGAAACATGTTTGCAGCCACTGTCAGTTCCTTTTCAGTTCCTTCATGGTTTTCCAATCTTCTTCCTATAGCAGTGTTTCTCAACCTCAGCAAGATTAAGATGTGTGGACTTCAACTCCCAGAATTTCCCAGCCAGCAAGGCTGGCTGGGGAATTCTGGGAGTTGAAGTCCACACATCTTAAACTTGCTGAGGTTGAGAAACACTGTATTATCGCATGAGTGTGCATGAGTGCATTAGTTAAAACAGTACAAAAAAGGAAAACCCCACTTTCTTGCCCCCCCTTCCCTCTTTCTCTGTCAGAGCCAGGGAAGGTTGAGCATGCTGGGGTTTTTTTCCTGCCTATGCATTTACAGCTTGGCTGCAGTGCCGACTGCCCAACAGGCTTTGAAACAAAACTTCATACTTCCACCACCCCCTTCAGAAAAACTGATTCTGACCTAGAGAAGACAGCAGAGGCTTGGCCTGGCATGTGAAACTCCATTCCTTGGCAAGCAGATAAACAGAGCAAGTGGCACCTGCTGCTTTTCTGCCCCCCACCCTACCCCAATTCTTTTTGTCTGAGCACCCTGCCTGCCCAGCTCTAAGACTGGCCCATGACCACAGCATGAATATATCTGAGCAACCTCTTTTTCTTCTGCCCTGTCCTCCTGGCAATTCCTCCATCTCCTTCCTGAGCTGTATTTCAGCCAGATGAAGTTGTCTTTGCCATCCAGGTTTTAAAGTAGTGTTTTCCCTCTTCTCAAAGAACCTGTGATGGGATGGATTTATGAAGGCCATGCTCAGGGAGATAAGCGTGTTCTTAGCCCCAACAGGAGCGTGGGAAGTTCAAGAAGATGAGGCTGGCACCTTCCTAAGGAATTCACAGTGTTGTGGCTGGCTGGCTGGCTGGCTTGGGAACGTGGGTTCAGTCTGGTGAGAGTCTGTCATGAGGTGGAAGCTAATAAACGCGACAGAACTGTATCTGCATTGTCTTGTGGAGTTCTTTGGGCTGAGCCTGACAGAACCATAGAACCATTCTGGCCTTGATGGAATTAAGGGCTGGGTGACTGTTGTTATGCCTGGGCCAGAACAAAGGGTGAGATTGCAGAAGTCTGCTGTGGCCAGCCTGCTCTTCAGGGCCATTCCCTGACTACTTTGAGTTGCTGCCAACTACAAGGTTAAAAGTGAATTCCTTGGTTAGTCATTGCCAGCACTAGCTAGGGGTGGGAGTCTTTGGGTACTGATTGTGCCTTTGGTGCTTCTTCCTTCTTCGTTTCTACGCTAAAAGCCATGGTTGCTTCTTCTTAAATAAGAAGGAAGCAGCAACCAAGTGCCAATAGGGCAGCCTTTCCATATCTCTTACCTGTCAGCCGTGCTACTTTTCAAAATGAGTGTAGTGCTCTGTCTGTCAGTGTTCAGAAACAGCCTGACAGATGAGGGGGAGGGCTTGCATGGAACTTTGGGTGGGATCCCTTCTGATTCATCCATCCCCTCCTTAATGTTGGTCACTTGTTAGTTAGGTACCTGAGCAGGTGTCAGCCTTGTGAGGTAGTCCAGATAAGAAGCACACCCAGAAGTACTAGTTCTAACCTTATTGTAAGGTTACATTAACAGAATCTTGCAAGTCTGAAAATACATCTCTTTCCCCTCCTTTTACAGTCCAAGAAACTAGGGAGGGTCCCTTCTGAGATGTTTGCCACACACCCATTCATTCTGCGGACTCAGTTGCTGCTTGTCTGACTGTTGGCTAGTCTGCAGCTCTTCCATCTGTCTCCCAAGGTCATTCCCACATACCATTACATCAGGTGACTAAACCTGCCATGCTAAGTCTCCATCTAAATGTGCCCTAACCCACTCTACCTTAGGGAAAATTATTTGGGGTTGCTTTTCCACTAGAGGGTATGTCAGAGTGGAAGGAACAAAGCAGCTGAGGGAATCCACCAAACCCTTTCCTTAACTTAGCCTGCAATAAAGTAAATTATGACAGCACCATTTGAGGCCTTGTTACTAGGGCAGAATAAGAGGGGCAGAACAATTTATGTGAGCATGCTTTCTTGCCAGCTCAAGAAAGCACCTTAACTTGACTGTGAGGAAGAGTCCCATGGATAATATACATCTGAGTGTAAGGAACATGGAGAGATACAGCAGAAAAGTGCCTCTTCTTTCCTTCTCTTACTTCAGTGAGATGCTGCTGTACTCCTGGTACTTTCCTGTGTCTGGAGAGAGCTTTGAATCTCTCGTCACCCTCCATTACTCTTCACATCTTCCATATAAATCACCTCTCTTCCATTCCACATTCCCCCATTTTGGCCTCAGAAGGTATAGTTTTCTATCTTGACCTCTTCGGATCATAAATTATTTTGTCACTGCATGACATGGTTGATTAAAACTGGAAAAGTAACATTTGGAAAAGAGCATTTTTGGGTTTAAGACTTCTGTGCAAAGAAGTGTTAAAGTAAAAGCAAAGATGTGACTGTTTTCACAAAGTTTTGTGCAAAATTCAGCTCATCCTGATTTGTCTTAGACTTTGATGTCTCGTGGTATTGGTGTTGTGTCTGTACTTTTTATTGATCCTAGGATGCATTACTAGTAATATTATGCAGACCTGTTGTGCTTATGCATGCACATTCTCTTCTGGATTTAATTTTTGATTCTGTAGTGTTAGTTGTTTCTAGTGCAGCTGTCTATTGCCATCCAACATGATGCCAACATTGCAGAACAGGTATCATGATGTCACAATGCAAGTTCCACTATTTTTGTTCAGGTAGTCCCCGCTTAGCAACTGCCTTGTTTAGCAACCATTCAAAGTTACGATGGTATTAAAAGAATCACAGCTTTGTGACCAATCCTCGCGTTTATGACCATTGCAGCACTCCCACAGTCACGTGATCACCATTCGGGCGCTTCGCAACCAGTGTGCATTTATGACCATCACAGCATTCCATAGTCACGTGATCTCCATTTGCATGCTACCTAACCAGCTTGTGAGAAGCAGGATTAATGGAGAATGTGGAAGTAAAATTGCAAATCACAGTCACGTGATGCTTCACTTACCAACCACGGTGACTCACTTAACAACTGAATGGGAAATGTGATTGTAAGTCCGTTGCAGTCACATGATTTTCTGCTTAGTGACCGTGGTACTTAGCAATGGAGTTGTCGGTCCCAATTGTGGTTGCTAAGCAAGGACTACATGTACTTCACAATATCACACATTATGTAAGTGTTGCAACATATTGACACATATTTTATCACTTTGCCACTCATAGATACATACATTCACATACACATACACATACACACACACATGCCTATGGGTTCCACTGGGAAAAGTGTGTTGGCTCTCTTGTTTCTGATGCTAACTGAAGCAAGACATTGTATATCATTTTTCTCCAGGTGTTGTGATGGAAATTGGCTTAGTTTTGCATTTCATGCAATGCTGCTGGTTTTCCTTTGCATAAATAGTGCTTCCTCTGACAAGAGAATATGAAATATGTATTCTGTGCTGTGGATTGCTAATGATGGCATAGCAAGGGAGAGGATTTCAACCTTCAAGCCAGCTCAGTTCAACTCAGCAGAGTTTCTTAAAAGATAAGGCAACTAGGTTAATGGTTCAACTCTGAAAAAGTATTTGAAAAAGTGTAAGTGTATCTAAATATTACTGGAGTAAAGTGCCAAGCAGGCACTTGTTGAAGAAATGTGGAAGGAATCTGCAGGCACAAAAAGGCTGGACTTTTCTTCTGTAATCTCCTGAATGAGGAGCTATCCCTCACTTTATCCTCAACTGTTAGGGGAAGCCCAACACCAATTGCACCTATCACTGACAAATGCATTTAAAGCACATCCAGACTGCAACATTAAAATGCTTTTCTGTAGTCAGCAAGCCAGCAGGAAACAATGCTATCTTAAAATGTCTCACCCCTACTTTGCCTTGGCCACAAGACAGTTCAGGGTTCTACTTGCAAGAGAGGATTGTGGGAGAGGAGGGTGTCAGTGAGAGAGTCTGAAAGGGAAACACCTGCTGTCAGTTCTCCTATACCATGGAATGATCAGTCTGGGGAATTGGAGAACTGAGATGAAAGAGAGCACTCCCCTTCCCACTTCACTGCTCTGCTTCTCCTGCCACCTAACAAAGGAGGAAAGGTGGGACTAGACCTTTTTGGTACCTGTCCACACAAATGGTCCACTTTTCCACAAGCTTTACTGCTAGAGGTAACACATGGAAAGCTTTCCCCACTTCCCTTCCCACAGGGAAAAGAAAGGGGGGTGGAAGTGTTCCCTTATTGTCCACCAGCCCCCTGCAGTAAAGCTGCCCACTCCTCCAAGAATTAAGTACTACAGCCCCTAAACCAGTGTTGTCCAAACTTGGCCACTTTAAGATGAGTGGACTTCAACTCCCAGAATTCCCCAGCCATCTTAAAGTGGCCAAGTTTGGACAACACTGCCCTAAACCATGGACATTGGGGGACTCGTGCTGCAGTCTTCTGTGGGTAGGGAAGCAAGGGATATGGCTCATCAGTCACCACTTCCTTGTCGAATAACATGTTGGAGAAGATGTAGAGAGAGCCGTAGGAGGAACAGCTCCTTTGGTGCCAGTTCTACAATCCCATGGATCACTCCATAGAACTGAAGAACTCCCACCAAAGACACACTCTCCCTTGCATAAACCACTACAACCACCACCCTGTCACTGCTGAGCCTATGCCAAGAAACCCAGTCCCATGAATCAGGCACTCCTGGACCTACATTTCCAGGGCTGGATGGGCAGTTTTGCTGTGGGTGGCAATTCCCCCACCCCCCAAAGTCTTGGTAGGCTGGAGATGTGCAGCCAGGTCTGGCAGAGTTGGCCGGAGAAGTGAGAACTATGGCACTTCGGTACAATGGAGAGACATGACTCTGTTACTACCAAAAGATCCCAAGAAATACTGGCCAAAACTTCTTAGCTGATTCTAAGAAAGATTCTAAGAAACCCTACTATGGATGTTGGATTTTTTTTTCCTTGCTGGAGCAACTCGGCTCTGATTGCTTTTTATAATCTACACAAATCAGTCTATGATAAATGTATTAGGTTTTGGACTGGAAATTCTTTGCGGGGGGGGGGATGTATTTTGAGTATTATTCCTTTTTAGTACTGTATTACTTACATAGTCCCTTGTGGACAAAATTTATCAACATGGATGTAGCGTGATACTTGATTGAGTTGCACACAGAATATCATGATGGCAGGATGGGACTCATTGAAAATTAATGTTATAAGTGCAAAGTCAGCCGAAATCTATTGCCATTTAGAGATAGAGCTGAACTTTTGCATACATAATTGATCACATGAAATTTCCATAATATATATTTGGAATTCCATAATATATATGCGGAAACTTAATATATGATGTGTGCTCAGAACAGTAGCATGTGCCCTATTTATATCGGTGAAGCTAAATGACTGCATCTTTAATATATTAAAATCGAGTAATGAAAATTCTTCTTTTTGGCCATATTTGTCATCACCTGCCATTTTTCTCCTTTATGTATCCATCCACTTTTCTCTGTCCACTTTTTGAACATGGCTCTTGGCCCTTTTAGCATAGTAAAAGTGACATAACAGCGAGTAGAATCTAATGCTAACTCTCTATGAAGGAATTGTGCAGAACGGCATTAAGAATACTTACCAATACTCACTGAGGCACTGGTGAACCTGATGGTGCACTCACCCGGAGAAAAATAGTTATTTGTTATTGTTTTCTAGCCTGTAGCTCCATGAGCAGTGGAAGAGACAGGAACAGGCAGTAAGATGACCCAAAGCTGGAACCAGTGAGACAGTTTCTCCTGTTTTATATAGCAGTTCAAAGCAGAGACTTTAGTTCTATGAATCTGATCTGATCCACAAGTCCTGACTAATGGGCATTTAGGATAAAAGCTGCTGTTCAGACTTCACACAGATATCAGGGACCCTCACCTTCAGACAGATAGTCAAGGAAACATTAACACATAGCTATTTCAGCAATCTACTGTATTTTTCCGACTATAAGACGATACTTTTTTCTAAAATCCTTACCCTAAAAATTGAAGGGCATCTTATTCAAGGAAGTCAGCGAGGAGAGAACCGCGCTGTGGCAAAACTGCCCATACTTTGTCTCTGCAGGCAGGCTTCCTCCTATTGCTAGCCTCCAATCACGAGTGAAATAGCTTGTCTCCCAAACAGACTTCCTCCAATCACGAGCCTGATGTAACTGATGTCAGCTGATGCTGAACAACCAATTAGAGGAAGTCTGCAGAGATGAGCTATCAGCAGTTTCACTCGTGCTTGAATGTAATCAGATGTGGGGGTAAGCACAGGGAGAGGCCAGGCAAGAGGGGTCAAGAACGTTCTCTCATCCCCCGAACAGTGAGGGAGAGATAAGAGGATGAGACTGGCACCTCCCTGAGGAATGCTAGAGATGTTTATGGATTGACCCTGGGAACTACTCTCAGTCTGGGAAGATTCTCTGTATAGGCTGAAGCCAAATAACCTTGCTGGATTGAATCTGTATGGTCTCCTGGAGTTTCCTGGGCTAAACCTGACATCAGTTATGCAAAAGAGCATGGAAATAGAGCTGCAAGAGACGGTTTGGACCTCCTCCCACCGAGTGTAGCAGGTAAATGTTAACTAATTACTAAATAAAAATGTGTTCTGCACTATCTTTAAAATATTGATTTCTTAATTTTGGGTTGGAAAAATGGGGGTTGTCTTGTACATGGGGGCGTCTTATTGTCAGAAAAATACGGTATCTCCCATTGGGACCAGCAGGGAATACTTCTCTCCCCTTCCTGCCCTCTCGCCCTGTGCTCAGTCTGTTTCTCTTCAGTGGTAGTAGTTCCCAGTAGGTCAAGTTTTTCCTGGGACAGAGAAAAGAGCATTTCTGGCTCTCACTGGGACTGTGGGAAGGCCTGATTCAACTTTGGCTCATGAAGTCAGGACGGAGTACTGGGTAGCTAGACCTCTTCATCCAATGGTTTCAAAGGATGGATTGCCCACAAGAAGATCCACAATATATCTGAATGAGAGGACAAAACCAGATCCCTACTTTTGAATGAAAGTCTGTGTGGAGATAAAATATCTAATTTAAACAAAGCCATTGTCTGAAAATATAGTCAACCTTTCAATTGTGGGCTTTTCATTTTGACTGTATAGAACCAAAATGAATCCAAGCCAAAGTCTCTAATTATACTGAGCAAAAGACTTCTGACATGTACAGAGTTGGTGTCACAGAGAGGATTCTTCATAATATCAGATTTCTATTCCTTCTGTACTCAGCTGGTGGAAACTGAGTGGTGTGGATGCTGCTAGTTAAGATTAATTAACAGTTCCCAGTTTATTCTTTAACTGATTTTGTTTTGAGCAACATACTCTGAATATATATGGGGTAAAAAATAAATCCATGAGCCTGTTTTTCACTTGGCCATGAGCCTACCAGAAAGCCATAGGCAAGCTATGAAAGTTCTTGCATAAGACTTCACTTCCTTACAGTACTTAGCCCTGATAAAATCAAAACCAGGAAGCCATGGAAGAGACTATTCTGAAGCATAGTATCTTCTCTACATCTGTCTTTTTAAACATGTGGAATTGGATATATGTCAGCTTGTAACTCCTCTAACAATCATGCTGCCTGGGGATTACTGTTATCATAGGGCAACATATATGGAGAGCACCAGGTTGGGAAAGATTATTTCACAGAGACCTTTACCCAGTCCCACTCCACGTGATATTCATAACAATAAAACATAGATAGTACAAAAACCTAAAAGTTTTGTGTATTTATTTTAAATTACTTATGGACTCTTAAGACTGGGAATGGGATGAAATAACACTGGATCTTGCTGTTCGTATACCACTATTTTGTATTGTTTAAGTATTAGAATGAAAAAAGCATTGTTTCAAATTTTCCCAGAGAAGGGGAACTATTTGTATAAGCCAACTATGCTGCCAGATGAAATTTCACACAAGAGCCTTTCATTTCCTCCTTTACTCAACCGAGTGGGCCATTCTGGGGAAGAAATATGCTTCCCAGTAGACTTGTCTAATTACTTCTGGAGCAGAAGACAGAGGGGAAAAGAACTTCTTTGAGCAAGAAGGAGAATTTCATTCACAGACCCTGACCTTCATTGACTGTGAAATGACCGTGATGTCAAGATGCCCAATGACTCTACTCTAACATTTCATTGTTAACCCCCACATCCCCCTGATCAACTTCTGCAATGACAATTCTAACATTATTGAATCAGGTTTGCCAGCTTCATAATAGAAATAAATACATCTCAGTTACACAACAAAGTTTGACTCTCCTTTCCAAGGACTTTCTCATTGAATTCACTTATAACATTTACCCACTAATTACATGATAGCCAAACGTTTAGGCAGTAATTACATAATAGTCAAACCCTTTTAAAAGCTATTGTCTTTGAATACAAGTTAAACTTGAATACTACATCCAGTGCAAGAAATCAAGGAGGCAGAACATGCAGTGTTCAAATGGATGGATGGATGGATGGATGGATGGATGGATGGGTGGGTGGGTGAATGGAGAGAGAGAGAGAGAGAGAGAGAGAGAGAGAATGGTATTACAGTTCTCTTTATCATAACAGGAAGAAACTTATTTCTGATTAGATGAAAAAATACTTGGAGAACTTTGCATCTGTCATTGCCTTTGAAAGTCTGCCAAGAAAATCTCTCCTAAGTGACAGAGGTTTAATATTTCTATTACGTGTAAATAATGATATAAGGTGAAAGAGTCAGCAAGAAGAATGTGTAGAAATTCCTTATATTTAACCTAAGGTAGGCATCACCATCAAAGAGGCAATTAGTGAATGGAAACCTAAGTGAACTTAGTAAAATTGAACATACTGTAAATAAATGAATAAATAAATATTTGTTTCCCTGTGGAAGAAGAGATGGTTGCTTGAAGAGACAGTGCAGGAGTTGCCTTTTTTTCTGCTTTTAGGTAGTGGTAAGGTGATAATCTCCTTCCAGGATCATTGCAGAATCATGTTCTTCTTGAATGGCCATGGTCCCCTCCTAAGCATCTCTACATAGTGCCAAACAGAGAAATTCGTCATCTTTATACCAGTTCTGCAAAGAAGAAGAGAATGTCATGAGTGGAGTGTGACGTTCTTCCACTTACTTTGTTATAAGTTAGCCAAGGGCTGTATGTGAAGGTCCTGCCTTTCATTGCATAATCATCTCTCCAATGGAGAGTCTTCAGGTATCCCACACTTCAATTAAATCCCAAGGGAAAACATCATGAAGGAGTTCCTCCTATAAGGCTTTTCAGTTGCAGTATTACTGTGTTTATGTTTAGTTGCAGTGTTATGCTTATGCTTTACATCGCAAGGAGTCCTCTGGGAGTCTGGTGGAATAAAATAAAATAAGCAAATACCTTCCTCAATAAAGTGGAATCCTGCTTTGAGAAATCATTGGTGAATTTCTCCTCCCTCTGAAGAAATTTGGAAAAAATGTCCGTCCAATTTCTCTACCTACCAGTTGGATGGAGAATTTCAAAAGCACATTTGTACTAGTTCTATTCTATCAGATGAGGATAGCTTCCTATTCTCTTTGCGTAATTCTGCTAAGAATTTAGAAAGTTTGGGGTAGACAATTTTTTGAAGGGTTAGAGGCTTCAACTCTGCCCCCTCCCTTCCTAGGAAAGTACAGGAAGCCACAATGATGCCATAAAATGGAACGGGCCTTTTTCAGCATGTAGGTTTTGGAAAAGCTAAAACAGTGTAGCTCATTGTAATTTCTTTTGGCATCTTTTCACTCGTGTTACTTTTCTTCAGAAATATATACAAGTAGTCCTCAATTTAAGAACAAGTTCCATTCCCAAGGTCTGTCCTTAGATCGAATTTGTATGTAAGCTGGAACAGTATTCCTGTATAATGCTATGTAAGTAGTATTGTGTAATGAACTTGAACCATTGTGTATTTAACTACAATCTTCATGTATTTAACTCAAATTTTGCTACAATAGGCTCTGTTCTTAACTATGGGTCATCTGTAACTCAGGTGTTCTTAACCCAGGGACTACCTGTATATACTTTATTTCTGAGAAAATATATATAAAATACATTAAAATATATTAATTGTACATTAAAAAAGATTTATATCCTGACTTTCAGCTAAGTATGGAATAGGAAGACACAGTTCTTCAAATAATTTAGAGCAAGGTATTTAAAATACATCTGTTTTTTACATCTTAAACATTAAACATTGCCAGAATCATACTTGCTTTTCATTAGAACTTTTGTAATTTCTAGATCAGTGTTTCCCAGCTGGGGAATTGTGGGAGTTGAAGTCCACACATCTTAAAGCTGCCAAATTTGAGAAACACTGTTCTAGATTACTTTTTATGTTATTGGACATCTGACAATCCTGAAACATTCTAGCTTTACCTGTAAAAGGCATCTGCCATTTAGCCCTCTTTTCAATTTTCTTTCAAAAGGGAGGGAGGGAGGGAGGGAGGGAGGAAGGAAGGAAGGAAATTTCTTTAATTTAAAATGCAGAGAATCCTGAGCAGGTTGTGGGAACTAGACCAAATACAGAAAATATGAATACCTTCAGTCTGAATGTTTGTGAGAATTTGTTTGTGCCTGCCATGTTTTTCATTTTAGCTGCAGCTTCCTTTTCTTGTCAGCAAGAAAAATCTCTTGACTATAATGTCTTGATTTAAGAAGCCCAAGAATGAAAGACAAAGAGGCTGGGGAAAACTGGTGTTAATGAATCAATCAGCATGGAAAAATAGATTTCCTCACTTTCCAACCTACTGAGAGAAAACTAGCAAAGTTTGTATGGGACAAAAATGAGGTAGGAATGCCTCAATAGGAAATAATAAGAGATTATTAGTAAGTCATTTTTACAGCATTTTAGTAAATATGACCATGTTCTTGAAAAATAGAATGGAGTCACTTGTAACAAATACAGAATTTAGAACTTGGTTTTCATAATGGAGGAAACTTTAAAGGCTGTTTTGTCAAAGCTCTTGATAGCTGAAGAGAGTTTGCTCTTTATGGTGTATTCACAATGGGAAAACTGCAAAGTATTTTCAATTATTCAGAAAGAAGTTCTTTGTATGGGCTTTATGTGTTCCAAGGCATCTCTTCTTTATATTTATATTGCTATAAAAACATTTGCACAAGGCAGAGCTATTTCAGCTTTCAAGAGAATAAGCAAGAGAGAAAGAGAGCACATGGCTGACTTTAGTCACAAGGACTGCATTTATACACTGTGCTAAGCCAGGAATGGACAACATGTAAAAAACTTGAGTTCCTTTTTTTCTGTGGCCCACAGAGCTCCTTCTGACTTTGGAATTATCATCCTGAGGTTGGAAACAGATCAGAATTGCAGTTTAAGCTCCAAAAGGCATGTTTAGTTTAAAACACACACACATACACACACACACACTTTGCAACAACAGCAAAAGACAATGTTAGGTAGGATCTTGCACATCAAAAGATTGCCCACCCTGTGCTAAGTTATAGGGCAACTGGCTTGGTTTTGGTTTAGTACTTTGGATGACCCCAGCCATGGCACATGGTTTACAGTGTTCTGTGAATCTAGCCAATTGCAGCTTACCCATTAAAAGATCATTAAACAAACAATGACTTAGTACACTGAACAAACCCAATGTAAGAGACATTCTTCAGTCCTTTCATAAGCGTTTGGAGAACTGTATATTTGGATCTCACAGTTAATTGCACACAAGTGAGGAAATCTTATGTTACTAAAGTCTTATACTGGGCTGTGTGTAAATTCAGTTGTACTGTGAGAATCAGTATGGTACGGTGTTTAGGACAGTGTTTCTCAACTTAGCAACTTTAAGATATATGGACTTCATAGAATTCCCCAGCCTAAACACTGGTTTAGGATGTTGGACTGGGACTTGAAAGACCCAGACCCAGCTATCAGCTTGATCAGAGTTCACTGGGTAACTTTGAGCCACTCAATCACCCTCAGCTTTACCTACCTTCAAGGTTTTTATGCTGGAGATAAAATCAGGGAAGGAATGATTAGGTAACCTTCCTTTTGTTCCTGGAAGTTTTTTATTCAAACAAACATGCATACATTGTAGGGTAGGGTAGATAGGAACATTTACAGAGCACTTACACTCAACTTAGTAGAAGTCAAATAATCATGACATGTACCAAACAATAAACATGCTAAAGTGAGATAATGGGGAATTTTAGTCCAACGCATTTGTGGGAGCCAAATTGGGAATGCTGCCTGAAAGCAATTCCAAAGGAAATATTGTTTTGGAACTGTGGCGAGGAATAAGGGCAGAATAATCCTGCTCAGGTACCATTCCCCAATTTAAATTGTGCACATCTGCAAAACATCTGGTAGCTGCACTGGCAGGGGAGGAAAACAATCAAAAATATTAGAGTTGTTTTGCTGCGCTGTAGCTAATAGCAGCTGCACAGAGAGGTTCATATAAGATAACCATTATGCTGCAAAGTATTTCTTTTTTAAATCTCTCAGTGCTGAAGCCCATCCAGTCTATACTGATCTTCCGCCATGGGTCTCCTACATACAGCTGAGTTTGGCCTAAAATCTCACAGTGATGGCTTATTGCAAAATATCATGGTTCTCTATATCAGCCTGGGATTCTAGAGCCATATGCAATTCTAGAGCCACTTGCAATTCGGAAGCCTTCTACAAGCAAACATTCACGTGAAACTTGGGGAAGTGGAGAAAAAAGATATAGAAACAGAAGAGGGTTTCAGAAACAGAAAACAAAAGGGGAGGAATGTCAAGAGGAGGCAGAGATCACCCACCACCTTCCTTATCCAATATTGACAGACAGCCCTTTAGACAAGGACCACAAGCTTTTTGAAACCGCAGGCTGCAAAATTATTGTTTTTTTTTTTTTAATGTTTTAAAACTCTGAAGCTGATGTGGCTGAAAGTAGCGTCAGTTGGGGGGGGGGGCTGAACTTTGCAGCCTATTGGTTTTTTTTTTAATGGGGTGGTGATATTTAAGGTGTGAAATAGAGAGCTAAATGCACCTGCCATGACCCCCAAATGCCAAGAATTATACCACTGAAGATCAGCAGATGTACCATCGACTTTCACCTCTATAATATGGTCAAAAGGAATGCAGGCAACTCAAGATATGTTCACTTCTCCCAAAGGAATGCTATCTTCTGCTAAGGGAGTGGAATCTTCAGCAGAAGAAGAGATTTTCCAGTCTTGCTTCAAATCATTCTATTTGATGGCCCCAAGCTCCCACTTTTGTCTAAAAATAATGATTAGCAGGAAAAGGCATTTTAGAATAGCAGTATTCTACCATTTGCCAAAACAATACATCTAACTAAAGAAGTAGCTTAAGGAAGCTATAGCCGGTAAAATATGGCCCATTTCTCAAGCCATTTTCTTAATAATTTACCTGAGTTTCAATGCTATGAACTAGGGCAAAGTAACTATACAGATCCTACATATGAGACATAAGGGGGGTGGGGGAATCCTACTCTGTAAACTATTTTAAGTCATTCTTGTTACAAAGGATGCTACATTTCAAGAAGGCATTAATGTTCTTTCTTTGACTGAAGTCACCAGTGAAGACTTTAATGACAATCCAACATATTTATAAAGGAGTGATTGACTAGATGTGATATAATTTCCCTGCTTTTTGCAGTTTCATCGCTATATTAGCTTGGCCTTAACTTTCCTGTTTATGAAGACTGCGAAAAGAGTGCCTGCCAGAAAGAAAGAGAGAGAACTTATTTAAATATATCACAGTGTTATGCCTCTTATTTTATATTAAATACAATAAAAGTGCCTGAAGAGGTTTTGTTTTGGCTATTTTTTTAAATTTCGTGGCCACATACATATTGTAAATATTGTCTCAACATAGTATAAAAATATCTTTATTGGTCTCCCACTGAGGTTTCAGTGCATGTGGGTGATTTGGGTGGCTAGTGGCCAGCTGACCTGGATCCTACTACAATCAGATTTACTGTGAACTTGCTTACTCAGGCCATATCTACACAACTGCTTGGCCATGCTCTCCTCCCATCACAGAATCAGCAGGAAACTACCCTAAATCTTGCTGTCCCCAATGGGTGCCCTTACTGTGCCTCCAGAATGGATTTGTGCTGCATTGCAGTCTACTTGGACTGAACACACAATATTCTAAAAGCCTGATTGATGGTTCCCTTGGATAATTCCCACCTCACCTAATATCATACAATACATGAAAACAGCTTCTTCCAAACCATCTTAACTCCTGACATATCCTTAGCTAGAGTATATGATTTTAGTAAAGCATTCTCTTTACTATAACAGAGAGAACAGTTTATCTCCTGGGCATCAGATAGAAAGAGATCCATACAAGACATACTGATGAATGAATTGAAACAATTAGAATTAAAACGTAAGCAGAATCTTGTCTTAGATTTAGAACAAAAGTTTAAAATGATTTATAATCAACTGGACTTAACAGAAGCAAATTAAACTAACAGAAGCAAATTAAACTTACAGGAGCATGAATTTTGCTAAACAGAAATATTTAGAAAGAGGTAATAAATCATACATACTATTGTCTGTTCAATAGGAAAAAGAACAAGAGAAAAGAGATATTACTGCTATTTAGGATGGAAACAGGCATGTTTCAACAATGGGGGAGTTAACAAACCAATTTGTTAAATATTATTATTGGTTATAAAATAAATAGACATTAAATTGGAAAAGATCAAAGAATATTTAAACATAATACAGCTTACAATATTTACAGATCAACAAAAGAAAACCCTCAATAAATCAATTACAGAAGATGAAACAAAAAAAGAAATATGGAAATTGAATCTGAACAAATCCCCAGGGCCATTGTTTTTCTGTAATATTTAATAAGATTTTTTCACAAAATTTTGATCAAACCATTAATTCAATTTAGAATGAGATTCGAGATGCCCAGTAGTTCCTCCCTTATGGCAATAAGCTTTTATTTCTTTGATTTACACAGACGGGAATGATCCAACCAAAATAGAGTTGTATAAAACTATTTCTTTTTCCAATATAGATTATAAGCTTTTTACAGCAACATTTGCAAAGCAATTAAATGGCCTTTTAACTGAATTAATACATTCTGATCAGAATGGATTTGTTCCAAAGAGATACATGAGAGATCATATCAGATATGTTTTGAATATTGTTGATAATATGAATCAGAAAAGCAAGAAAATGGCCATGAATTTTCTTGATGTGGAAAAAGCCTTTGATAATTTGGAATGGCTCTTTAAGAGAAAGAACTGTGGTTTGAAATTTCTTACATGATATAAACAATTTATAAAAAACAAGAAGCCAAGATGAGGTAAATGGACTTCTGTCACAAAAGTACATTATCATGAAGGGGACAAGACAAGACTGTCCCATCTCTCCTTCCTTATTTCTACTGACTTTAGAACCATTGGCAAAGAACAAATTAAATCAAAAATTAAACTGGCAAATTAAGAGTACAAACTAAAATTATATCCAAAGGATTTTTTAGAACTAATAATGCAATATATGCAGCAGTATGGTTCAGTGTCAGGATATTGCACAAAATGTAACAATTTTTAATAATTGAGTTCTCCTTTAAACCAGCTGTTTTTCGGTTAAACTTTACGGAACCTTGTATTCCCACAAAGTATACTGAGTTGGCTTTATGTATGGTAGTAGCTGCCAGGACACTCTATGCTTTTCATTGGAAATCATGTATAATTCCCTCCATAGAAGAAGGGCAAATTAAGCTGTGGGAGTACCCATCGATG
This sequence comes from Liasis olivaceus, assembly GCA_030867105.1. Lineage (NCBI taxonomy): Eukaryota > Metazoa > Chordata > Lepidosauria > Squamata > Pythonidae > Liasis > Liasis olivaceus. Next base: position 199,167,172 of record CM061348.1, read on the forward strand.
TCAAAAATAACCTTGCATTTGAAAAATAAATCTGATACAGAATTCAATTCAACTTGGAAACCATTCTTGGATTCCAGTTCTACATATGGACTTGTACCGCATCTGAAGTTTGAGCTTCTTTTACATAAAGATTTAATTTATTCAGCAAGGCTTTGATTTGCTGAATAAGGATATTCCTTATTCCTATTATATTGGTTACTGTTAATCATAGTATGTCAACTTGATTTTAATCATTTCTGAAATTCTAAATTGATACAAGATACTTTATTATGCAGCATTAATGTAACATTACTTTGAATTTTTTATTGAAGCTTATAATGTTTGAAAGTCTCTTTTTCTATTTTATTTTATTTTGTTTTTTATTTTCCTTTCTCTTTTTGTTGTTGATTGTTTTTAAATATCTAGAAAGAGGGGGGGAGGGAGAGAGAGAGAAACTTTCAATAGGAAGAATACAATGCTCTAGTTAACCTTTTTTTTTCTTTCCAGTTGTACCATCGATTGATATAAAAAAATATCCTTGAAAATATGGGTTGACTGTCCAACATATCAACAACTAGGTGGCAGGAAAGAGCTACCAATTTTATATCTCCTGGCTGCCATCTAGTGGTTGTCCAGATCTGTGCCTCTGAGATGCAGCTATTGCACTGATGGTGAACCCTTTGGACTTAGCATGTGAAAAATTCAGAAAATGCCTAACTTGACTCTGCTGGCATGTCAACACCCCCCTCCCCCAAACAAAAGGGAAACCATTATTTACATATCCATTTATTTTTTAAAAATACAGTCCAATAATGTGTGGTGCTATGTACTATATAAAGAAATGTCAAATAATTACAAAAATGAAATACGAGTAAAACAAACTCAGTTTCTTTGGTAACTCAAACAGGAAGAATAGTTGTTGTTAGGTGTTGGTGAATGCTGGTGTGTCACCCAAAATGTTGTGGCATGTCACCTTGACACGCATGTCATAGGTTTGCCATCACTGAGCTACTGGGTAAGTGCTGCTCAAGAAGTTGAGTTTAAAAATTGGATTTAAATGTGAGGACTGTGGTGGGAGATGTAACCTACTCTAAGAACAGAATGTGAGAAGAGGACTTCCCTGAGAGCAACAGGTATGAGAGGGAAATTCCCAAGCCCAAAGGCTATTGAAGTATGACAGCTGAGCCTCTTCAGCTACACTTCCAGCCACACATGTTAAGCTAGGGATGGTCTAGTCCAGTGTTTCTCAAACTTGGCAACTTTAATATGTGTGGACTTCAACTCCCAGAATTCCCCAGCCAGCATGTTGAAGTCCACACATATTAAAGTTGCCATGTTTAAGAAACACTGGTCTAGTCAATTTCACTCTTTGTATGTAGTTGACAGAGCAACAGGTCAAGATTTCAACCAGTAGGTGGCACAAAGAGTTGAGAGTTGTATCTTTTGGTTGCCATCTAATGGTCATAAGGGATTATGCAGCTAAGATGGAACCACTGTATAAGTGTTGTTGAGGAGCTGGAATTGAGGGAGAGTTCAGCTGTGGGGATCTTTGTGGGATGTGTAAACTGCCCTGAGTAGAGGAAGCCCAGTCCTTTCAATTACATGCATTAATGGACTGGTCAGTTTCAAGGCTTCAGGTTGTCTAGGTTGACCAGTCAACAAATCCATTTTAAAAATTATTTTAAAAAGTGGATGTAGAAGCAGGAGTTCCAGTCCTCATCGCAGCCCAAAGAGAACTGAAGCACCAGACTGAAGAGGGTGGTCCCACAGGAAACTGGTAGAAGCAACTAAAGAAAAATTGATATAAGCAACTGAAACCACAAGATTGCTGAGACATCTCCAATCTGTGGTTAGTAGGTCATGTGGGACAGCTCAAAAAATGATGTTCCAGAATATTGCCTTACTGATGCAGGCAGTAATATGAATTGGATTCCTTCTGATCCCTTATTGCTACCCAGAATCTGTTTATAGATGGAGGGGTTTATATCAACACTGACCCCCCCTTCAAAGAAATCCAATGATTAAAAAGGAGCATATGCTTCAAACACAGTCCAGCCTTTCAGTCTGCTTGATCTTACTTGTGATGGTTCAGAGATATTATAACTGAATGATGACACTACCTCACCTTTAATTAATGCTTTACAGCTTAGGAAAATATGCTTCCTTGTGCAGTTATTTCTCCAGTGATCTGCAACTTCTCTGATTTCTCATATTTCACTTAAATCCTGAGGAAAAGCTTCAGGAGGGAATTCGGAGATTTTTCAGATTTAGAAGTATGGGCAACCAGGGAAACTTCAGAATGATGAAAAGATGAGTAACAGATAATTCACACCAACCTCAGTCTCCTCTGTCACCTCCAAGAAAACCACACCAAATTCAAAAACCATACCAGAAGAAATTCAGTAGAAATGTTCGAGCCTCACAGAAGTAGTTTTGCATGAAAACAAACCATTTGAGAAATTGCAAGGCAGATATTGACCCAGCTTTCCTTTTATTCTTCACAAATTATGTTTGAGCAGGAGGCCCACCAAGGCTAGAATGTCCACTTAAGGGGTGGCTACCTTAAATTACTGTAGAAATTGCCAGAAAGAAGCAGGACCCCTCTTCTTTCTTCTGGATCTTTATCTCTTGAAAGCCATTGGGGTAACAGGGACCAAAAGGCTAAAGTCATGATATGGAGTTGCACTATTTTAAGCAATCCTATATGATTGTGCTGAGAGCTGCCAATCCCATGCCAGGCCTGCTTTGTGCTCTCATGATTTAAATCATGGCTTGTCTTACACAGCACAGGTGAATTAGTCACATAGCACTGTCTGGCAGTCTTATGACTCTCATTGTTGCTTTGATAACAGCCTTTTCCCTGATTTTGGCTTACAAACTGAATTGTACAAATCAGGCTTTTGTTTGCTGATGCCTGCCTGGTTAGCTGGGGGTATGAGGAGAGAGTTGGGGGGGGGGGGAGGGAGAGAGAGAGAGAAGAATCCAGAGGAAGTTAGGCCCCATTAACATAAAGAATGCTAAAAAATTGCCTGTTTCAATTTCTATTTTCAGCTTTGAGATTGGCTCTAATTCCTATAGTACATATCATTTTTATTCAAGTGGCAGTTTGGTTCTATGGGGTAGATTTAAAGTGCAGCACAGTTCAGTTTTGCAATGCAACTTACGATTCAATGTAAAAATACATATATTTGGAGAAAAAAAGGCAAAGTCTCTTTCAGATGAAACTTAACTCCTGGTGACTTCATGCATACGTTCAAAGAGTTTTCTTGGCAACAGTTTGGAAGGGGTTTGCCATTGTTTTCTTCTGAGCCTTTTTTTCCTTCCCAGCCTAGTTTATAACCTAAGATTTCCTAATGATCTCTCAAGCAAGTGTTAATCAGGTCCAACTCTGATTATTTTACTGAGATCAGCCACAAATTTATATTAGGAAATATCGCTTGCAAAAAATCTGTATATTAAAAAGGAGTGCCTTCAAAGTGTGTGTAGTCAGAGAGAGGTGTGTAAAATGCTTACCTTATTGTCTTTCACAAACAGATGTGGAAATGGAACAGAATGGATCAATGGCTGGAACAATGAGAAACAGTGAAGCGAGTCTCCCAAATCTCACATGTACTTGCACAGTTACCTGCTCCACTGTCAGGAATGGTTCTGTCTGGATGCAGTCAGGCACTGAACACATTCCACAAAATCTACACGGAGAAGGGACATTAAGAAGTCACTATGATCCCACCTGCTACTCTGGTGTCCCCTTCTTTGAATGCTTAAAGAGGACTGAAATCCTTTTTCAGAGCCATTACTGTGACTTAAGTAGTCCCCACTCATTTCACAGCCACTGTTGTGGACCCCCTAGATTGTCTCTGTAATAACTCCATAGAAAAAGAGTAGCAAAGTTTCTTTGATCAAGGGCCACATTCTCTTGGGAGTTAGCCATGTCAGATGCCAAAGGACTAAATCAGATCTGTTTTTTCTCTTTTCTGGTACCACCTTTTTAACTTCCTGATCCTTATTTTTCTGTATTTTGACACATCCCCTCTCTCTCTCTTCATCCTTACCTCCCCAGCCTCTCATATAAGATTGTCCTCTTCTGATAGGACAGATGTCTCCTGTCAGAGGCCTGAAATGATAAATTGCAAAGAGTGTTTAAAATTAGTTTTAACATCATGTGAATTTAGGTCAAGGTCTACCTATGGCCCTAAAGTTACAATGCCCACTCCTGATGATAACCATAAATTTATTTGCTCTTTTGTTTCATCCAGGCTTTTTTCCAGGATCTCAACAGTGTCAGATTCAGCCGGCACGGCACAGCATGGCGAAGGCACCGCTCAGCTTCGCCTAAGTCAATTTCACCGCCTAGGCGCGAGCAGAGAAAAGGGGGAAGTGAAACCACGAGCTGATTAGAGACAGGTGGCGGTGCTTAACTCAAAACCGCAAGCGGATACTTTGTATCAGCGCAGCTTCCCCTCGGGCACTGCAAACAAAGGAAAGCGCAGAGGCTCGGAAGCGAAGCAATCAACGAACGATCGAGAACTCCCAGCTTTGCGCGCAAACAGGCAAACCCAACAAAGGCAACAACAGCACAATCCATAGACTGCAATCAGAAAGACAAAAGCCCCGGACTGAATCTGCCATTTGGGCAAGGGGGGATTACTGCAGGTAATCTGTAACTAAGCAACGGGTAAAGCGCGGGAACGGGCAAAATATAAAATACCATGTAAGCTATGCCAAGCCAACCCTGGCTTTGTCTGTACTTACTTATGTTACGCTTGAGTAAACTTCTTTGCTGAACACACGTGTCACGAGAGTTTCTCTGAGACGAACAGGGCAAACCTTACAAACAGGATGGACATAAAAGTCCCTCTAATCATGAGTTACTGGATGACCCTGGCCTTACTCTGAAAAGTCTGGATCAAATCCTCACTTAACTATAAAGCTTGACTTTGTGTCCTTGACTACTCAGTTTTGCGCTCCTAAACTACCTTCCTCACAGATATATTGTGAAATTAAAACGAGGGATTGGGGACTATCTAAAATAACATCAACAACAACAAAATAAATAGCTCGCTCGTGCTCTGAGTTCCCCTTTTGTCCCCAGATTAGAACAGAGGCATTGAAATGCCAATCCTGCAGGCTTTATTCAGAGAAACAATGGTGAAATCTTATTCAATCAAGAAAAGAAAAAAAGCTCTAATTATTCCCACATGGCACCTTTTGCATTAGAAATTATTATTATGAAACTGTGTGTAAGTTCAAGATAAACATCCTAGTCAAAGTACACTCAACTGATTTTGACACCTTCATAACTCTTAGGGTCTGGAGAGAAAAATTTTACTTCCCATAGCTAATTGTGCTGGCTTGGCAAAATGCAAGATGTCAAGGGTAGTTTTGCATAAACTGATGAAGAAAAGGATTTATTCAACCCTGGTAAAAGTAGGAGCAGTTCCCAAGGCTGTTTCTGAACCACAGTGCCACTTAGAGAGAGAGAGATAAGCATCTGAATGCTTTATTTATGATCTCTGGGGCTACTTTAATATACCTCAGCTCCCTTTCACAGACAGGGAGAAAGGCTTGTGGTACAGTTAAATTCCTTCTTCTGAGACTTTTCTTCTTCCTAGAACATGGGCAATTCACTTGTGACTTTCTCCAAATCCCAGGGGAGGGGGATGTTTATATGTAGCTCATTGGGGGTTGGAGACAGTTGCTTAGGAATGGACAAATAAGACTATTTCTGGCCTCTCTCATGCCTGTATTATCATTCTCATAAATGTCTTCCATCAATTCAACTCTTCTGATTTCCATACATCAAACAATCTGCACAGCTCATAAAGGTTACGGAATGGCTATTATTTGCTATTTTTCCATGGCACAAGTTAACACCACTTCTCTACTGGATAAGACTTAATTTGCATGTCTGGAGTTTCTTTTTCATTTTATCTCACAGGTAACATATACAGATGTTATTCAAACATCAGTCACCTCCCCCTCCCCATTTTTTTTTCCTGGCTCTGAACCATTTTGCCTGATCAAGAGTTTTTGGAAACTTGAAAACATACACTTATTTTGTAAAGCTTCTGCTGGCCTAGCAAAAGTATTGTCTCAATGTGGATTCTATATTAATCTATATTTTTTATAAACCTGCATGAGATATTGTATTTAAATATGTATTTGTAATCATTCTTCCTCTCAAACAGTTCGTTGTTAAATGTATTTCATCCCAAACTGTGAGTTAATGAAGCCTAATCCACAAGTAATTAATTCTGAATATGGATATAAGGCAGTCTATTATTATTGTTTTCTAAATTATGCTGGCTAATTGTAGGTCATACCATAGGCTTGTACAAACATGTTCAGGTGAAATTCAGCAAAACTACGGTACACCCACAGATATCAATAGCAAAGAGATAGATATGTTTTTGTTAATTAATGAAATATTCTCTAGGAGATGATATTGCTGTGGCCCAACTTCTGCATTATTCCAAAGAGAACCAAATTCTCTTTGACTATCAAGATTAATTTCAGTATTTAGTAAATAGACAGAGCTGTGAGTCATCCACATATTGAAAACATTGTGGTCAGATCTTGGACTGGCTTCCCTCAGCAGTTTCAAGTTGATGCTAACTATTATTGCACTTCCTCACAGCCACCATTTATATTCTCCAAACCCTCAGAAACCAATTCACACCAACTCCACCAGGACTGTCCTCACTTCTTTCATTAATAAAATGCCACAATCTCCAGATAAGCTCATCAATGCTCCCTTCAGTCAAGTAATAACAGAGCACAAAACAATAGTATTTAGCCATTAAATATGACAATACTTAGCTTGTCCAGTGCCTGTTTTTCTTGCAATTAAAACAACAATAACTACCCTATGGTCAGCTACTCTTGAGGGGAGCTAAGCTGCCCCTCCAATCACTTAAAAAAAATTGGCACCACAGCATCGTATTCTCAATAGAAAAGAGTGAGACCTGAGGATAAGAAGCAAGATAAACCTTTCTGCAACTGACCATAACCAAGCTGATGTCAATGCCACAGCACTGTCTTCACATTGATTCCTCATGTGGTAGCTGAGTTGGAAGTTAATTGACTCAGCTGCTGCATATAGATAATGATTCAGAAATCCAGATTCCAGATCAGTGTGAAGAGAGTGCAGAAGGCAGAGGGAATAGCCTGAAGGGACAGAAGGAAGAGTTGCTGCCAAGGCAATGGACAGATAAAAGAAAACTGAGACCAGGGCAGAACTGAGACGTATGCAAACGTCTTAGACAAGCCCCTGTCTCAAAGATAAAGGGAGGGAGGGGGAGCCACATTCAGACTTGCAAGATTCTATTACTATAATTTTACAATAAAAAAAGTATTGGTCTATATGATTTTGTTTTCCTAGTCTGGTCCTCCTTGAAGGGCCGATAGGGAGTACATGGTCATACCCAGAATCTTATAGTACCTTACAGCCATGACACAACAGGAGTCCCCAGCATTTCCATTTCAGATTGATTGGCCAACTAGATTTAAGCTACCATACCCCCAATCCCAACAATGAAACCTAACACTGGCAGGCGACCTTGACATTTTTTGAAGGTTTTAGAGTAAGGATATAATACAAAGAGGCTTAAATAATAGTTTTTACTTCTTCACAATATTTATTTAATAATGCTATTGTATACTCAATCATAAAAGATAAGACCTGAAATTCTGACTATATTTCCATGTAGTATGTTCAATTGACTTTTTATCCACCCCTCCTCCTTTTTTAAAAATTCTGTATGATATTAACTCACTTGAGTATTTATTGAGTCTCTAGGTCTCCATTCTGATGATATTAAAAACTTTTTAGATCAAATTCGGTCACTTAAATATGTTCCTTTTCATGCTCTGGCGTATCTATAGTATATAATAGGAATGATGAATCATGTGATTATTGGATTTTCATTGAAGATTTGTATTTTGCTGGAACATTAACAAATAAGTACATGCCCAGCTGTTTCATCCTAAAAAAGGAGAGGTTGGAACTATGCATACAGTTTTAAGTAATTTTTCAAGTATACTGAATGCACAAATTACCATCTAAGCCATAATCTATTGTTAAAGGAACAGAGTTAAAGGAGTGCTGTTGAATTTAATTCTGATTATAAGTCTTCTGCTTCAGCCATAAAAGGTCTTTTTTATTATTTTTGGGGCCTTCAAGTCAGTCTTGACTCCTGACGACCCCCTGGACTAGTCCCTGCAGTTTTCTTGGCAAGATTTTTGGAAGTGGCTTGCCATGGCCTTCTTCCTAGGGCTGAGAGAGAGGGACTAGTCCAAGGTCAGCCAGCTGGTTTTATGCCTAAGGCAGGCTAGAATTCACAGCCTAGCCCTATTTCTAAAATCATATAGAGTACCTTTATTCTTGTCTAGTGAATATTTTATGAAAAAGAAGAGAAGCCTAGATGGTATATTCAAGATGATTGCTCAGTGAAGCTCCAAAGCCTATTTCCAAGAGAATTGATCCAGTAAAAATTACAAACCTGTTTTCTCTGAGAATTTCCAAATTCCAAGTTACAAAATATAGCAATAAAATATTTGACCTTAACTTCACATCTCTAACCATAGAACAAATTCCAGCTGACATTAAGTTCATCAGCCCAGCATGTTCTGAACAGTCTACAATTGTGCCGAAAGATTGGATTGCAAGATAGTATATTATTATTTCACAATACAATCTCCCTGCCAGTGCAAGGCATTGATCCATAAAATAAGGATTGACTTTCTCCGTCTCCCTGCAGTCTTCCACCCCCACCCCCCACCACCATTTTCAATGGCAAAGAGACGGGGGAATCACCAAAATCACAGGCTTCCCTCTTCCACTTTTGGATGCAGAAAGGTACCACCTGGATGCTATTTGCTGACCCTGAATCACAAGAAAAATCATCTGGGTATTATGCCAGACCAGAACTAGTAGGGGTGAAAGTGATTCCCTATTTATTTTCTGTACCATTCCTCTTGTTTATTCCTGCATTCCAGATCTCCTGAACTGTAGCTTAATATGACTGAGTTTGCTTGACCCACTGAGCTGCATCTTAGTGTGAACCCAGCCACACTGATAGTTTAGTGTTCAGCAATCTTAGAAAATTAGGTTAATTGATAAGCACATCATATGAGCCCAGTCACTGACAGTTCCTAACATGAATGAGGAGCATACACAATTTGATTCTTTCTATTCATTTATTTACAATGCAGTCTTATGGTAGTGAGAGGTTTTGAAATAGAGTAATTACCATATGTAACATCCTTCTAACTCACAATAGCTGGTGAAAGGTTTTTTTTCTTTTTCTTTTAATCCTGATACTGATTTTCCCTCTTGTGTTAACTTTATTGGGACAAGAGCTTTGAAGCCTATTTGAAGGCCTGTCAGAAGAGCAAGTGATATGAGATCCTGTGTATCTTTGGCCGGTCCACACACAGCCTCATAATATGCTGTTATGGCCTCCACCATTGGCAGAAAAGTGACAGCAGCTGAATTTTCAAATGCAGAAGCAACAATTCCATCATATAGAAGTAGATGTGACTTAATTGTTGGGAATATTCAGAGAGATGTTCTTTATCTGAAGCTATTTCAGGAGTAGGCAACCTTATTGTAATTAGAGACCACACTTTTTTATAAAATTATCACCCACCAAAGATTGCAATGGTCATGGCAATGATGTGATGATGTCATTAGATGGGGAAGGGCTGAATTTTCTAAAAAAAAAAAAAAAAGAAAATATGTTGAATGTTTCCAAAGTTTACAGTACATGTATTATTTCTGATGTTATTGAAATCATGGCACTGCTGGAATGATTTGGGAAAGCTTTGAGAGCTTAAAAAAAAAGTCGGGGGAGAGCATACAACCTGCAATTGGCTAACCCCTGCTGTGTTTACAGGTCAATTTGGTCCAAAAGATTGAGAAGAGAATTAGCATCAAGTTATCATTCATTCATTCATTCATTCATTCATTCATTCATTCATTCTACACTTCTTTTCCTCCCAGAAGAATCTACAGCAGTTTGCAAAAACAAATGAACAATCAAGCAATCTTAAATATATCTATCAGCAATAAAATAAATAAGTAATAAATGAACACTTATCCTACAAATGCCTGCTTAACTTGTGGACATCTAAAAGTAGTTAGTTAGGGAGCTAGCCTGCTTTCTTTAGAGAATGTTCCATAATTAATTGATGCAATTGAGAAGACCCTACTTCTGGCTACCAGAGGAAAAAAAATCAATTAAATGGGCAATTAAACAATGGTGTCAATCAGTAAAACAAATCAGCCTGATAGGCCAATGACTTGTACAAGTAAAAAAACCTCTATAAACTGTTGATGTGAGAGTAAGGGCAAGAGGTATAAAGAATGTACTCTCATCCCCTGAAGAGCGAGGGAGAGATAAGAGGATGAGACTGGCACCTCCCTGAGGAATGCTAGTGATGTTTATAGATTGACCCTGGGAACTACTCTCAGTCTGGGAAGATTCTTTGTATAGTGTGAAGCCAAATAAACCTTGCTGGATTGAATCTGTATTGTCTCCTGGAGTTTCCTGGGCTAAACCTGACATGATGGAAAATCACCAGATTTTTCTCAGGAGGTGGGTGTAGGGCTAATAGGAAGTTTCAGAAACTGACTTCACACACCAAAAAGGACCTCCAGAATCACCAACAAATGTTCTTCAGAAATTAGCAGGACAGAGAGATCTGATTCAGATGCTCCCTTCCAATGGATGTTGGTATTGGTGTTCATGTTCTGGCTCTAAAATAGATTTTAGGAATGGCCATGCATATTCTTAACATGATAGTTGTTTATTACATCCTGCTCAATGTAATGGAGAATTTTAATACTGCCTGGCTACTCTTTCAGACATGGTATCCCAGCTCTCTAAGAATCACTATTAAATTTCCCAAGCACCCCAATATTATATCATTCTGACCTATTTTGAAAAGTTTAAATGGCAACTCTTAGCAATTAATGCTGATCAGAGTACTGTTCAAATATTATAACTCTAACAACTCCCCACATGGATTACAGATTAAATATGTTTGTTCTAGAAAAGGCTTTATTTTTTGTTTATCCAAACAGTGTTCTTTTCACACAGTACTGCATAAAAACAGATTGTATACCAGTTTGGAATTGTTTTAGAAGCTTAAATTAAATAATAGTTTGAAAGCAAGACAACACTTGGAAGACAAAAATAAACACAAATTAGAAACTGAAGGGAGAGACAAATTCTAGTTACATCAAAACAGTACATTTACTTTATGAGCATCTTATACCACCAGATCCCTCTCAACTGTATCGTTCTTCCATCGAGACCATTTCTTTTATAATCTATAAAGGATGTAATATTCCATCTGTTATATGCAAATCCTGTATTGTAAATATGCTGCAGGAAGAAAGAGAATAATAGGTTAGCCCTGAATTATTTTCTTTCTCGCTGAGGGTTAGCCATGGAAATGTTGGAAAATAGGACAACATTAATTGATCGGCTCTTTCAGCTCTATCCTTTCACCATGATGCAATTGCTGCACGGACTCAAATTCATGTCAAATTGCTTAAAGCACCACAATGTGTTATTTCTGGTGGCCTCTCAGCATATGCAAGGAAAAAACAAAACAGCTGCTGTGTTCTTACCCAATTTTGTATTTCTTCCTTTTTCTTTCCAGCATCTCTGTTTACACCATTTCTTCCATGCGTTTCAGATGACTCCTTTCTCGAAGAAAGCTCTAAAATATATAAACAAACAAAAAATCTTATTCCACCGAGTGAAGCCTCATTCAAACAGAGATGCTGGAAAGCAAAAAGAATAAATAAACACTTTAACAAGAACACAGCAGTCCTTACGGTTGTTTTTTTCTTGCTGTGCTTTTACAGCTGCTTTTAAAGTTTCTCTTTGGTTTGTCTCACAGCATCTCTATGTTGCAGGTCAGAGCAAGCCAGCAATGTGACACAGCATGTGCAAACTCTACGAGGCAGACCATTTCTGCTCCTCTGGTGGTGGAAGGACCTTGCATGAGACCTTGGAAAGCTGCTTGCCATCAAAGTGAGCAATACCAGGTTCAAATTATGAATTGCAGGAGTATGCACACAGTGATGCATAATGCATATGATGGTGTTAATAAATTCACTTTGAAGACTTTGAACCAATCCTATCCAATCTGTAGTATCCCATCTGATCCCCCTGCTCCAAGTACATCTGATTTTGACTGGGTAAATCTTCTTAAGCTTGTTTAATAAGTAGATCTATTACATTTGGGCTATAAAAATCTGGGCAATCACTTGCGCTTCAACTTCAGCTGAAGGACAGATGGCCTGATATTCTCCTGTATCTTTGCATAATACAAAGCAGAATTCATTCCCCTTCACTGAAGACAAGTCACCAGGGCCTGAAGTAGCAAAGCATCACTAAGCCATGAAGCTGCCACCTCCGTGTTTGACAACTGGTGAGAGGTTGTTATTGTGGAACTGGTTTCCACCTAATGTAGCCCGAAACGTTCCACCTTTGACTCCACTCTATAAAACATATTTGTAGAAGACTAGAGGGTCATCTAGATTACCTTTCTGATCATCATCAGTGTTCTTCATAGTAAGCAATGGCTTCTGCCTCATTATTCTCCCACAAATCCCATTTTTATCCAGTGCTTTTCTGATGGCAGAGTTATGAACACTTGAAAAGGCAAAAGAGGCCTGCAGATATCTGGATGCTTTTCTGAGGTTCTTTATATCTTAGTGGACAATTTTGGGCTGTGTTCTTGGACTGATTTTGACAGAACTGAAGGGCACTATCAGATTCATTATTGTCCCAAATCATATTCACTTGTGGATCATTAAAAAAAATTTACTACACTTTTCCAGACTAATAAGCATCAATGGTTTTGTTTTACAGATAACTTCAGAAATATATTTGGGGCATAACATGACAGGCCTTTAGAATCTGTCTCATGAGAAGTTCACTGTGTTGAGGGGTGCCAAAGTTCAAAAAGTTTATATATGGTAGGCACAAATCAGCACCGATTGTTTAATGATGTAATGTTACGTGGGGATGACCTTGGGAGACAGGATGAACAGCCACAGCCAGGGGAATGGTCAGACAAGAGGCAGCTTAGCCTCTTAGCTATAAAGGCGACAGGGGAGAAGTGTACTTTCAGACTTGCAAGATTCTGCTAATGTAACCTTACAATAAAGTAGAATTAGTTCATCTAGCTGTGCTTCCTGTCTGGACTACCTCACAAGGCTGACATCAATCTTGCAAGTCCGAAAGTACATTTCTCCCCCTTCACCTTTACAGCCCAAGAAACTAGGGAGGATCCCTTCTGAGATGGTTGCCACATCCACATTCCTTCTGCAGGCTAAGCTGCCTCTTAGCCGACCATTCTCCTGGTTGTAGCTCTTCCTCCTGTCTCCCACACACCATTATATATATTCACACAACTGACCCTAGTTACCCCTTTAATTGAACTGATTAAATTAGGAGGCTGATTTACACATTGTATGTTGCATTATGTTGTTATGTTGAATTTTTTAGATTATGAAATAAATCTAAATTTAGAAAGAAATATGAACGTTTGTGTTATTTTCTCCTTCAAAAATTCTTTTATACAGTGTATCAGTATGACCCACATGAATTTTTGATAACCCTGAATAGTAAAGTGATAAAAAAAATCACAAAATCTGAAAAGGGCAAATTCTTTTCAACAAACCTGCATCGGTCTTGAGATCATTGTAGCAATGCTTTATTTTTAACTGGCTGCCAAGGTTAAGGAGTGTATGTTGGGACACAACTAGAAAGGGTATCACATTCAGTAAATTGCCTTAGTGCTGTCAAGGGAGTAATCTAATCCCTCTGGAAATAACAAAGGGCAGCTGTGTCCCCTAAACAAAAGAATTTTTTTTTTCTTTCTAGGTTTTCTTACATAGTTGCTAAAGACAAAAACCATGCTGCAAAAATGCTGTTAAATATATAACATTAGTTTGGAGTTTCACATATTACACAAGAAATGGCATTATACATTTGAAATTAGAGAAAGCCCAATTATAGTATATTTAAGTTTAGAAAGATTATTAAAAAGCCAAAATCTTGGTGTTTTATTCCAGTAGGAATGCAAAACTTTCAAGGACATAGGAGCAACATTTTCTCCTCCCATTTCCACCTCACTATAATAGCATCATATCCCAACAACCTCTCTTTTTTCTGCTGTGTTCTGCTGTTGTCTTCTTCTCAACCCCAACCCATACCTGAAATGGGTTAAAGTAGCCCTTTGTTGTTCCTGGATTAAAATAGGATTTCCTCCTTAAACTGGCACCAGGTGATGCAATTTTACCTTAGGTACATAGCTGGACTTCACTGCACTTTCAGAAGAGTGCTAAATCTATGTTTAAAATAGCCAGACTTAACAGACAACAAACACTGGGGGTTGCATGCTGAAGTTGGAGGAAGCTTTGGGGATTGTTGGGTAAATGGTTGGCTCTCCCCACTTTTCCTTCTACTTCTTTCAGCCCTGGAATGACTTTTGACAGTTGACTAAACTAGACTACTCCACCCCACTCAACCTCCAGCCTAATTAAGAATGATTGGTCGATGTTTCCTCATCAGCTGGTGGTATTTTGTGGGAGGGGAGGGGAGGGAAACAAATTTGGGGGAATCCACCAATCCCTTTCATCAAACTTGCCTTGCACAGAATAAGCACACCACTCCATAGCAGCATCCTTCAGGATAAGGATTGGCAGAGAGGGCAGCAAAAGTTAGGGCTGGCTGCAGGACTGGTGACTAGCACTTTCAGAAAGACCTGTGGAAGAGGCCAGAAGCACACTAGCAAGATTTCCTTTCCTAACAATGCCTCCCCACTATATTAACAGTTCTTTCTATTTTAAAATTGTCTTTGGAAGCTCAGTTTGTCAGCCAAGGTACAATGAGAGTTTTCTCATTTGTCTCAGGTCCCTTTGACATGATTACTGGCCTCACTTTTTAACTACAATTGTTATTTTCACCCCACTGTGTGGCATTAGCTGTCACCACCTTAACCTCCTTGTGCCAGCTAGGGCTTCCTTCAGCCTCTCAACTGGAGAGTGCCAAAAAAAGGGAGTGATTTACACCCTCTACCCCCATCCTCATTCTTCACCACTGTATATCAGCTTTTTACAGAAAAGGAAGGGCAGAAAGTCAAGGAGGTCATTATTTGGGGAGCGGCTAAGCTGCTCCTCCATTTGGCAGAGAAGGATAGAGAAGATGCCCAATTGGCACAACACCTCAGCTTCTGAAGTGAGGTGGGGTGGGGAATTCCAGAGGCAAGAGGAAGTGTAGATTCTTGCTATTGCACCGCCAGACTTTAAAACTCTGCAAAAGCCCTTTGAAGCAGAAGCAGAGTTATTTTGCTTGGTTTTCCAAGATGGCTGGAAATCCTGCAGCATTGTGGGGATATGAACAGGGAATGTCAATCTCAGATTCATGCATCCCTTGTGTGGAGGGGCCCAAGTCCAGTCAAGCGATTTCCTTTTCTGAGGAAGCAAAAAGCAATAGCAGCACATTCCACAAGCAAAGCTTTCTTCCTCTTTCTTTACACCCCAAACACCTGCCTAAGTGAGATGTTTAATGGTAAAGCCTACCCATATTGCTTTAAAAAATAAAAAGAGAAGTACCCTTCCCACAGAAATATACAGAACTCAGTGGTAGAGAGAAACCAGATGGGGCAAAGAGGTAGAAAAATCAAAGATTACAAGGGGAGAATGAGAGCAAGTGGTGTTCTTTACATTTCTACCTCAACATTATGAATTGGCAATCATATATGGAATTCAAAATGATTGAAGAATGACTTCATACATATCTGGAAGCACAGCCCTTTCCTGGGAATTCATTCTTCCATTTGCAAGAATACCTTCATCCTGGCAACCGGAGGATACTGATTGCCTTTCTCAGTATCCAAGATAATGATAATAAAACTAGATCAAAGACAATCATCTAATCCCAAAATAAAAGACAGTTTGCCCAATGCAACAGCACAAGGCCCAGCAGGATCTGGCAGGTTTATTGCCATTTCTTTTCTCCTTTGCCAAAGAGAAATATAACTCACATTCATATAAATGGCATTTGTGAGTGAAACTTGACAGAGTAGTTGGATGGGCTTGTGGGGCCACAAGTACCAGCTTGGATGCAATAGAGAAAAAGTTAAAATGTATGCATGCAAAAACTTTTAAAAATTGATTTGGATTCTGAGGGATTATAGAATATTGAAAAATCATACTGGCTCCTTTGGGAGGAAAAATTCAAAGAAATGTCAGCATAATCGCTTTGTTTTATTTAAAACTGCTGATTATGTTTAGAATGAAGCCAGAGACTGCTGAAATGCTTTTATTTCTGTTGTACTTAAGAAAGTCTTTTTTTATGGAATATTATTCCTGCTATCTCAAAGGTCTATTCAGACATGATGTTCAGTTATCATAACCAATGGCAAATTTCCACATCTGCATTAAGGATATTAAAGTCTATAGTTCATTTGTGCTGGCATGCTGATTCTCAAGCCACTTTATGTCATGGTGAAAAAAGCAGAACAAAAACTCAGCCACTACCATCACCGCCATGACATAAAGTGTCTCCCAAGGAAACAGGGAGCTGTTTCCAAGGTGCCAATACTTTGAAGGGACTCTTTCTGGCAATGTGAAGATCCCAGTCTCTGATCCAGGAACTACCTTCTTCCAAAAGATATTCCCTAAAGCTTAAGGGCTGCTGTGGGTGAAATCCACAAAGTGTTCCCTCATGCCCACAAGTGCACTTGCTTATGAACTGACCTGAACTAGCTTATGAATATGCATATCCACAGACCATTTCAGCAAAGCCACCGTCACTATAGGGTGCAAAGAACAAAGAATCTGGGATGGAAAAATGCATTATTTCATCAAATGGCAGGCTGCCCATTATGTGGGGTTGCAGGGAAGCAGTTTGTATAAGGGGTCTGAGAGTGGCACTCACAGTTCTACTTCATTATGCTGCCCTATGCTTTTAAAAATTAAGTAAGCCATTTGGGGTATTTTTTTTACGGAAGAATGGCGTATCAGTCCTGCAGATAACTGGGAAATCTGCTAAAGTAGTATGACAAAATGGTCCACAGGAACAACTACAATGATAAAAAAAGAAGACAAGTTATTTTAGAAAGTTCCCCGTGGTTTTGCCCCCCAAATGCACATCCTTACAGATCTCCTTTCAATGTTTGCGACAAAGCCAAAACTTCCAGTATCTGGACTGGATTTAGAGGCAGGAATGGAGATAAAAAACCAGGCTTTCTTTATCATGCAGATCAGTGGGCTGACCTTTTTTTTCTCTCTCTCTCTTTAGGATTATATTGAGTGATTTGGATTAAACTGAAATGCAGTAAGACAGCACAGCATGGTGTCTTTTTCTCTGAATCTCCAATTCCGTCAAGTTCTTTTGTGCTATCTTTCCTTGATGTTAAGAGTTAGGAAAGGGCAGCATTTCAGTCTCCCTCATAGGCACATGTCTATTCCTTGGAGCAATCTGAACGCTCCTGTAACACAGAAAGCAACCCCCACCCACCCTTCCTCGCCTCCACGCAGTTTTTAAATGGCTTTTCTGTATCTTCACATCCTTCCTCTCATGAGTGGGATAAGCAGGTGTGCCACTGACTTCCGTTTAGAATCACTGTGATGTCAACAAACACATGGAAGTGGAAATGCTGGAGGCAGCATGAGAAACTGGCAGAGCAATCGTCTTGTATTGAAGCCCCACTGTCCTCTGAATATTCAGACTTCATCCATCTGCTAGAGCAATTCAGCTAGCAAATCTACAGCTGTATCTAAATTGCTCAGGAAGATGCAAGTTTCAGCCCTGAAAATTGCCACATCCTGTTATCTCATTGAATGATGATAGTTGCTTCTGATTTATCATTCAGCTGCATCGATACCCAGGTGACAAAATACATACACAACTCAAAATACTTAAAGGATCCTCAATGCATTTGTTCTGAACTTCGCAATCTGACAATGGCATCAATCAACAAGCTCTTTATTGCACTGATTAAGAATCAGTCCGCTAAATTCAGTAGTACTCCTGCAGAATGAATGAATGGAACAGAGAGTATAACCAGTTATCAGTTCAAAGCACACCTGCAGGCTTCTCTAAACCACTGTATTGCAGAAATTAACTTAGTAGATAGTTTAGCATGCAGTAAACATAAACATAAAATTAATACAGATCTTTTATTGTCTTGTTTTGAATATATATCTTCTTACCATTCAAGTGGTTTTCCTTTTGAAAATCAACATTCAGAAAAAGAAGGCAGAAGAAATAGAAGAGCTTAATGGCAAAAATTCTAACATTGCCTTTGTGCCTCCTTCTGGTTGTCTACTGAAGTCAGCATGAACTTTGGTCAGAAGGCTGCACTGAACTGACTGTTGAAGACACTCCAAAGCTTCTTAACCAAGGCATCATTGCTTTTTCAAGCCAGTCTTGCTGCCAAGGGAAGGTTCCACAATTTAGAGACCTGGTCCGCCGTTTATTCTATTGAAAATAGCCCTTGATAATCTGGCAAAGGGCCATCCTCTGTCTACAGAGGAGATCAGTGCCTTAAAAAAAGGATATTATCCTTGTGCTAAAGCCAGTATAGTTTTCACCAAGCTTTGTGCTAAAGCATGACTAGCTCTTCTGAATCCTCCCCCCAAGTTCCTTAGCCAGCCCACCACTGATTTTCAAGCTATTCCAACCTGGCCAACAATTCCAGAACAGCACCTTCAAATGCCAAGAAACACCAAATTATCAATATCAGCTGAAGATTGACCTCCACCAAGTTTTCCATCCAAACCACCTTCATAAGCCACTGCAGAAACCTTTGCCTAAGTAACTGGTCTCACTTTTTCCAAATTGTTGCATCCCTCTATGGTTAAGTCATAAGTAGTGATCACAGTGAACAGAGAACAATAGCAACTGCCAACATCTGTGATTCTGTTTACAATGATCAGGAATTATCAAGAACCCAACAGTCTGACTCTTGTGCAGATCTTCAAAATTTCAAAGTCCTCAATTAATATCTAGCTGTATAGAAACTGAAAAGCAAAATAACTGGAAGGATCTTTATTAATTTTATGATAGCCATTCTTATATTATATCATTGTGATGATAATTACCTATATTTTTGAAAACCACTTTGGAAGGATTATTATCTTAAAAGCGGGATATAAATAATTACAATAGATAAAGTATAAAATCATAATGAAACAGAATTATAACAACTAAGAAAATGTACTTTCCCCATATTATTTCAGAAATAGCATAGAGTTTAACGCAGGATTTCTCAACCTTGGCAAGCTTAAGATATGTGGACTTCAACTCCCAGAATTCCCCAGCTAGCATGCTGGCTGGGGAATTCTGGAAGTTGAAGTCTACACATCTTAAACTTGCCAAGGTTGAGAAACACTGGTTTAATGTGTTGACCAAGGGAAAACCAGTGCCTGCTCACATAGAGCTCACTGGTTGACTTTTGGCTCAACATCTCTCTCAGCCCAACCTACCTCACAGATCTCTTGTGGAGATAAAATAGGACAGGAGACCCACTTTTATACCACCTTTAATTCCTGGGAAAATAAATGCAACATAAAAACAAACAAACAAATTCATAAATATAAATGTGAACACTGGGAGGAAAAAATACTTCAAATGGATAACTTCTGAAACAACAGAGATTATTATTCATTGTAGGTCCAAATCCAGGCTGGTATTAGCATCTGGCATTCTTGAGGAGCTGCCAAGACTCCACTTCTGTAGACTTGAAGATTTTGCTTCTAGTAATCTCAATACAGCCAAGAGCCATCTCCCAAATTAGCCCCCCTCTCTTTCATTTTCTTTCTCTCTCTCTGTATCTCTCTCTCTGGATGCTACTTGAAGCAATCCCTCCAGAACTAGATCAACTAGATCAACCAGGACTCTCTGATTCAGGAAGCTTCTTGCTCATAGATTATGTCTGAGTTTATGTGCCTTGAAACAGTCACTTCTTCTCTTTCTGACAAGCAATTACCACTGCATGCGTCAAGTCCATCTTTTTTATTATTTATTTTTATTTTATTATTATGCAAGTACTTAAAGAAGTACAACAGCATTAAAGAATCGGCACTAGTACAGAATTAATAAGCACAGCAATAATAAAAAAGAAGAAGAAATATCTTGGAAATTATATTATACAGAGAACATCTCGAAAAATGACATCCATGTTGCTTGAAATTATTCTTCTTTGCCCCTTTGTCAAAATCATCATCATCATTCAAGTGTTGACAAAGAACCCAAATCATATTGCTACAATTCAGGTGCAGATTTCTCCTTCCATTGTCAGGTGACAGTTTTTTAGCCAACCCTCATGCCCCCACACCCCATAATTCTTGATACCTTGATAGATTCCAGACACTTGAAAGACAGTATGGTCAAGAAGCATATGCACGTTAATACACAGCAATTGTTCCGGAATTTGGCAGAGCTGGGCAAGATGCAGCAGAAATATATGAAAACTATAATACTAGCTTCAAAATATGCATCTTACCACCAAAAATTAATTAATTAGATTAAATCCACAAAACTACCATCCCTAATCAATTTCATCCACATGTGATGTGGGCCAACATCTTTTGCAGCCCTCTGCCCTCCCCATGCAAATGCTAAGTGTGGGCTTATCACCAATATTTTTCCTAGTCTTGTAATTCTTCTAAAGCCTCAGCGTGGCCCAAGATATATTGTGTCCCTGAACCCAATCTCTGTTTAGCTATGCATGAGAATGGGACTTTAGAGATTTGAAATGATGCTGCCACCTAGGAACACTCCCCACATACAAAGTGTTGGAGATGCTTTGTCCCTTTTGTCCTATTGAGACATTAGGAGAGGTCTTCTTTTTTTTCCCTCAGCTTTCCCCTTCAGCCTGCTTTCTACAGGGAAAAGAGAATACTACTTTCCTTCCATCTTTCTCCCACCATGCACTTAGGGATATAGGCTTTCTATCATGAATGTAACTTCTTTAATTAGTCTTATTTCTCCTTTGGATCTTAAGTATTGGTCTCCAGATACTGTTAATGGGCTTGGATCCAGTCCTACACACATGCTTTGCTAAGTATGGATGCTGGTAAATGAACAAAGGATTCATCCCAAACTGTTGCTGCAATATATATTTCCTTTACAAAAAGAAACAAACAAAACTTGCAAGTAAAAAGTTAGCCAAACTGGAGCAAAGGATCTCACACAGTGGTTCCAGTGTTACTTGTTTCATACCTGTCACACTAAATAACCTTTCATTTTGTTTTTTGTGGGATGGGGAGGTATTCAACAAGTGATCTGGGAATCAGTTTATTCTATTTGCTGCCCCATATGATACATCTCTCTATATTAGTTATTAAATTTATGGACCAGATTACAATCAATAGGCCTCTTGCTGAATGCTTGACAGTTACAGCAGGGGTGGAGATCCAGTGGTGTTGAAATGTTGTTGAACTATTGCTCCCAACAACCATGGATAGCATGATCAATGGTGGGGGCTTGTGGAAGAAGCAATTTGGCATTCTTTTGGTGAAACGCAGCTTCTCCATTCCTGATTTATTGTCTGATCCTTTATCTTCATATGGAAGTGGGTGGTAGGATCCATTGGATTCCTAGGAGAATGGGACAACCAATGCAGATGGTTGCCAAAATCTACTCCAGCATTCCCACCTCAGCCTGCCACATGTTTAAGCTGTCTACAAAGGGAAGCAAAATTGTTTCACATGAAGAGCAGCTGCTGAATCTACTGCTGAAGGCCTTTTCCCATGTCCACATGTCTAATAAAAGAACTGTATCATCCAGATTCTTTCTTATCCCTGTTATATGTGATTTACTGGGGCTTTTCTTCAGCTGGGTAGAGATACGCAACAGGCGCACTAATATTCTAGTCCATCATCAAAACACAGGAGAACAATTTATAACCTCCCTTTAAGCTATCATTCCCCAGCCCAGGGTAGTGCTATGTAGATGAAGAACAGAAGCAAAAACAAATAAACAAATAAATGAATCACAAATCTTGAGTAAAATACAAAAGAAATATAAGTCTGTAAAACACAGCAACCACTAAAACATTAATAGCAGCAGGATGCAAACACAAAACAATCCAGAAGCCTGGAGAAATAAGACTGTTCTATTTATTTAGAGATGAAAAGTTTAAGTCTCTTTCAAGTTGAGCAGAATTCCTGGCAACTTAATAGACATGTCCATGTAATTTTCTTGGCAACAGCAGCTAAGTAGCTTGCCATTGTCTTCCTCCAGGATGCCTTCTTGACTTCCTGGTCTGGTTTATAGCCCCAGTATATTCTGGTAGTTTTCCAATAAAGCATTAGCCAGGATGAACCCTGTTTAGCTTTTCAAAATCAGCCCTAGAGCACACTGGTGTTACACTGGGAAGGCCCTGCCTTGTATTCCAATAAACCGTGTTTAAGAAGGCAAAATGCAAAGAGCAAGCTTTCCAGTGATAGCAATAAAAGATAGGGAGGCTGGTGAGAAAAGATACATTTTCAAATAGTATGTCCTCAACATATTAGAGGCAATTAGCACCCTACATTTTGCAATAAAATAATAGAATCCAATTTATTTATTCAAATCTGCTAATGGAATAAGATATCATTCCATTAGCAGATTCTGGCCAATGTCATGGTAACTGTTCAACTAAGAAATATACTAATCTGCAAGTTACTAAAATCGCAGCTCACATCCACACAGTTGTTTTGTTGGGCTTCTATCCCAGAACTATCCGGAAATTATACCACCCTAAATCTCACTGCCCCACTGTTCCTCCTTAAAGTGCACCCAGGACATGGCTGTGCTGTTCTACTGTCCACAGAGTTTAAAATGCAACTTCCTTTAGGGCTATGATTTGTGCTTCCTTCAGCTGAAATTCCAGCTTCACCCAATGCCAACCAGCACATGAAAAGCTTTCTCCAATTGACATTCACAGTGCTCTTGTTACTCCACTATTGCATTTTTTTTTCTTTCCTGTTACCTACACCATCAACCAATGGATCAATCTGCTGACTGTTTGACCTAAGGACCACTAGATGGCAGCAAAGAGGTGGGATGTTGAATCTGTTATCTGCCATCTAATGGTCACTGAAATTTATGCAGCCCAAATCCAGCCAGAGGATAAGTCCTGCTGATGAGAAAGGGGTTTAGCTGTGGGGATTGGAGTGGGAACTGTAAACTATTCTAGGGACATAACATGAGTATATGAAACAAGGAGCCAGGGCTTGCCTATGAAGAGGGACTATTAGAAGAGGAATTCCCAAGCACAGAGTACAGAAGTACAAGTGCTGAGTCCTTCCAATGACACTTCCAACAAGGAGCCAGAGTGGGGCTAGTCAATTCCAAAGCTTCATACTTTGTTATGGGACAGGTCAACAGTTTGAACTTTTGAGCATTAGGTGAAAGCAAAGAGTTACTTTAGGGGGGGGGGGTCTTTTTTGGCTGCCCTCTAGTGGTTGTCAGAATTTGGGTAGCTGAGATGCAGCTGCTAGATAAAGTGTCGCTGAAGAACTGGAATTTGAGGAGGATATTATGCTGGGAGGATCAGTTTGGGAGTGGTAAACTACCCCAAGAATAGAATATGAGATGAGAAGGTGAGGAGCCAAGGCTTCTCTGAGAGCACCACCGGGAAGGAAATTTCCCGCTAGCTACGTAAATATAACAGCTGAGTCCTTTCAACAATACTTTCAGTTAGCTGAGTTAAGCCAACTATGGGCTGGTCACTTCTGAGGCTTCTCACTGTCTAAGTCAAACAGACAACCACACTATTTAAAAAAGAAAAAAAAGTCACTATGGAAGCTGGAATTCCAGTCTTCCTGGCAGACTGGGACTGAGGGGGTGGGGGGTTGAATAAAAAGGTCAGTGAAGAAGGTGGCCCCAGAAGAAACTGGCAGAACCAATTGGAGCCAGGAGAAAGTTGCCACAGAAAACTTGGTTTCAGATCATTTGCTCAGGAAGGAAGGAATGAAAGGGAAAGGGGAAAAGGGACAGGGATGGGACAGGGAGAGGGACATATCCATATTTGTTCATGCTGATTTGGGGACGTCAAAAACTACTAGATTTTTCTAGTGGTTATATACACCACCACTAGGAAAGAGGCCTTGCATTTATGCTTTGGAAAGATGCCATACTTGAGTTCTGCTGAATGTACATTACACCACTACCCAAAATTAGTTTTGCCGTAATACCCCTGCTATATATTTAACCTAAAGACCATTTGGCTTAGAAGCAGAATTCTTTTTCTTTAAATGGCATGAGCATAAGTCAGCATTCTCTATGTGCCACAGAGCTGACCAAATATTGTAGACGTAAGACTCCAAAATGGTATCGTTCCATTTAAATTTCAGGAGATTTTGGAAGTACATTGCCTTCAAAACTGCTAGCTGAGCATCATATTTACTGTAGCACTTACATGTATACTTTAAAGCAGTGTTTCTCAACCTTAGCAACTTTAACATGTGTGGACTTCAACTCCCTGAACTCCCCAGCCAGCATGGTGGCTGGGGAATTCTGGGAGTTGAAGTCCACACATCTTAAAGTTGCTAACATTCAGTATCACTGCTTTAAAGAATTATGGGCATAGCCTTTTGGGTGTGCAATGCTCACATTCTGCCATGCCATAGGCACAAGCTAGTCAATGGCAACTAGGCTCTGGCAGTGTTATTATAGTTGTTCAGTTGTTCTCAGAACACAACTATACTTATGAGGAAAGCTAACTCATGATCTCCTTCCTATTTCTAATACTGTTGAAGATAGTCTTAGCTGCTATAGTTAAAGATATTTACACAAAAAATTACTAGCACCTATCAAATGACAACCCCTTTGTTCTCAGTTTGTCTAATTTATTTCATGATTTTCCATTTTTCTTATCAGCACATGGCTTCAATATTTTTGGTCGCTATTTTATTTACCTGATTAACAGCAAAATGATTAGATCCACAGAACTTGCTCCTCAGATTATTTTATTACTTATTGCTATTTTCCCCTATTACATCCTTTTTCTTAGAGTGGTTACTTTTAATAAACAGGCAATTACTGGAAAATGGCTTTTATACCCGACATAATCCTTTGGGTCCTGTAATTCTTTCTTTGCTGCCTTCTCCCATCATCCCCCTCCCCCCCAGGGTAAGGGGACCAGGGTAATGGCACACAACAGCCCGTGTTATCAAAAAAATTATGAATCAATTGATCAATTGCCTGAATCAATTGTACTGTTTTGACATTCTGCATTAATCAGTAACTAATTGCCCAATTTTAAAATGCTTTTAAAAATGTATTTAGGAAATCAATAATGCAGTAAACTGCTTTTGAAGGAGAAGGGGGGAAAAATGAGTGTAGAGAGAACTGAACACCCAGATGCTGAGTATATTTTGCAGCACAGCTGTGCTCTTTGACAATCTTCCTAACAAACCCATCCATTTGCTGCAAATCAATAATTTGCATAGAATTTCAGGAACTGAATTCCAGGAGCAGAAATTCACCCTGGCTTCTTTCTTACAGTTTAAAAAACATTCACTGAGGGCATCACAAAAAGGAGGAGGCTTCTACTCATATTTTCGAGATATTATGAAAGCTAGAAATGAGCAGTGTTCAGGCTGTAGGTCTTTTCCTTCTTCTTTATGATGGAATCTGTTACTATTTCAGCAGTAAATCTGAACTCTGAACTCTGGAGGCTCTTTTCTGAAGCTGTTCCCATTTTTTGTCCCTGAAATGTTGAAAAATGCCTTAATAAAAATAATTCTGCATATCTGAGGATTTAGGACTGACTTTTTAAAAGCAAATTGAATATTATGATGTTAATTTCCAAAGGGAGAAACATGTTTTTCTTTTGGAAAAAAAAATCACATGAACAGTTAACTTTACAAATCCTTTTTGAGAGTGCGTATGTTTGGCTGGAATTACTTGGACAGAAATTTGCAGTCTGCTTCATCAAAAACTCAGGATCTTTTAAAAAAAGAACGTTGCCTATGGTACATACTAAGGGTACATACTAAGGGTACAATGAGTTGCAACGTGACAGCTCTATGGAAACAAGTAAGAGTACAAGTACACTATAGAGTTCTTGTCATTCTCCAATTCATCTTACTGGAGTTGTTCAGGGGACATTCCTGATTTAGAAATAATTGCTAAGGCTTCTATAACCCTTTTAAAGATTGACAACATCCATTCTTCCACAAAGCTATAAGTATTATATGTTATTTTTATGCAGCAACTGCCTCGTTCTTCATGTTGTTTGCATATTTTTTCCTCTTATTATAGAAGTGCTTCCCATAAAATGGAAAGTGGGGCGAAGGGGGGGATTTTGCTCTGTACAGATAACTGGAGTGAATGGGTAAGTAGAAACAAAAGGCCAGGATCTGCACATACAGTACTTATTCAACTGCTTCCTGCAAGTCATTTTCTCATTACATTTTAAGGTTAACGTTGTGTAGAGAGGGAATATTATACAGGCCTCATTTCCTATTCAAGAAGAAATGCCATGAATTTAATACCTTCCACGTCGGTATTAACTTCATGGCAAACTTACACTCATAGCTTCCTGGACTTCTTCCTAAAGGAAAACCATGCTGTAGTTCAGGATGGACAACCCATGTGCCACATAAGTTCCCCAGATCACATCCTCATAGGCCCCACAATCCATTTCTAATACTTAATCCCTTGGGAAAAAATGGGATGAAAATGTTCAGTTCTATCCCTTCCAATGTATCACCGTAGCATCAGATGGCTTCCTGCAGTCTTCTGGAAGATTGCAAGGTTGAGTTGGGGGCTAATGACCTGTCATCCCTATGAGGGAAACAGAAAACTAAGGCCACAGGATGACTAGAACTATACTTTATCAAGATAGACTATAGTAACAGAATCTTGCAAGCCTCCTTGTGTTTTCCCTTCCCTCCCTCTGATACCCCAGGGAGGCAGGAGGGAGCCATCATTTCCAATACCCCCTCCCCACCCTGCAAAGCTTAACACATGCTTCTTCTGCGCCTGTTGTCCTAATGGCTTCTGGATGTTTTCTCCAAATCATCTCCATG
Organism: Liasis olivaceus; assembly: GCA_030867105.1. Taxonomy (NCBI): domain Eukaryota; kingdom Metazoa; phylum Chordata; class Lepidosauria; order Squamata; family Pythonidae; genus Liasis; species Liasis olivaceus. The sequence goes on from CM061348.1 coordinate 199,194,209, forward strand.
GCTTCCTCCACAACCCCTCAAACATTGTTCATTGCCCACTGGAACGATGAAGGACAATTATGCAAGAATTCTCAAAGGTTTCCAGAAACATTTAGCTCCCAGGGTTCTTTAAGGTTATTATGTGCTTGGAAAAGACAAGATTGAATCTGTAAGAGTCATATGCCCTCTAATGCATTGTGTACTATGAAAAAAAAAGTGGGGCACTTCAAGGTTTAGATAAACCAGGGTTGAAATGTATTAGACCTTGTTCTTCTAATTATTCATTGGAACCTCCTACTCACAACCTGGGAGTCACTTTCCCTCTAGTTTTTTTTTTTTTTATTGATGTTTTTATCCTGCCTTTATTATTTTTATAAATAACTCAAGGCAGTGAACATACCTAATATGCCTTCCTCCTCCTATTTTCTCTACAACAACAATGTTGTGAGGTGAGTTCTGCTGAGGGAGACTGACTGGCCCAGAGTCACCCAGCTGGCTTTCATGCCTAAGGCAGGATTAGAATTCACAGTCTCCTGCTTTCTAGCCTGGTACCTTAACCACTAGACTAAACTGGCTCTTTTGTTTAGACGGGGCTAGGCAATATAATACAATGAGATCAGGAAAGCAGGGCTGCCATTAAGCAACGGCTAGGCTTACAGATCATTCCATCCCTATGCAAGTGTCCCACACACAACTTTCTGCCAATACTATATGTGGCACTCATGTTACAGGAGGATCACCTATAGTTCTGAGTGGGACATCATACATGTAGAGGGTATACATTCCTGAAAGCTCACAGGACAGCTAAATTCAGGATAAATATTTGCAGCTGAGACAGATCATTTGTGTATTCAGAGTTGTGCTTGTGCATAGAATTTGTGGCATGTGCTAGGAGAGAGCCAAATCTCTCCCTCCCACCGAAAAAGTGATTTGTTGAAAAAGAATAATAAGTGAGAACAAACAGCTGCATACAGTATTTGTGAAGTTTATTTGTTCTTGGGGGAATTAACCATTTTAATTAACACCAAATCAATCTATGAAGATGTCTTAAGAATAGGGCTGTTGGAAACCAAAACTCATTTTCTAAGCTGAGAATGTTGGCAGTTAGTCTGTAACCCCCCAGAAACTACTCTGCCAAAGCAATCAAAGGAACTGTGGTACAAAGGATTCAACCATATTTATAACAGAAACATCCATGTCAGCTAGTTTTTCCTAAAAAGGATGGATTATATTCTCATATAAAATAGCCAATTTAAGAACTATAACATAAAAAAATAAGATGAGTTTAATTAAAATAATTATTAACCCAACCCCAATAGATTACCTAGGTACTTCCATTTGAATGACAAAATGACATTTGTCTCTGTGTCGTTCAGCCTTCTCTGTCCTTTCTTGATAGTAAGAGAAAAATAGCTGATGGAACAGGGAACTACTTAGTCTGGAGAACAGGATGCAAAAGCATGCCAAAAATTTGACATGTTATAGTTTCAATGAATGAATGAATGACTAATTACATTTCTATGTAAGAAATATAGATTGGGCAATTACGGAGAGTGTTCCCCCACCCTACCCCAAACTATTCTTGCTTTCTGCTTTTGCATAACTTTTCATCCATTCTCTTTATGAAGAATAAACAGGACAGGAAGGAAATCTAGATTTTTTCCCCCATCATTAAAAGGAACATGTTATTGCTAGGCTACCAAATGGCTATAAAATTATTGAGATGCTTATCTCTTAATACATGTCCATATTCTTACAATCAGGAAATACAGTTTCATGTTTGACTATATTTTTGATCTGATTTTCCATTTCTGGAACTATTCTGTGCCATTGATTCTTACAAATGGGATCTGGATCAACATTATGCAGGTTTGGGGTGGTAGCACTGAGCTTGGAAGCTGAATAGGGTTAGGTTAGATTAGTGCTTGGATAGGAAATCTCACAGCAATATAGGGCTGTAGACTAGACTGAGAAGTTGAAAAAAAAATCTCCCAAAAAGACAATAGCAAATTACTTCCACAGGACCGCTAAGAAAACCACATGGATATGGCGATGAAGCTATGAGGAATCAACTCAGGACTTTAACAATGACAAACTACAGACCTTAACAATGACAAGCAGCTTAAGACTGAGGATCGTGATTTGAGGAAAGCAATCCATATTGAAGACTCACAGGCACAACTCATTAGAGTTTTGAATAGATTCTCTTTTATTGTTGTGAGTTCATTAATTGGGCAAGTGCCTTTTACAGGAACCAGACAGATGTGCACTTCCTAGAGGCAGTAAAAAGGCTCCAAAAACAGAATCATCCCTAGTGAGCTTCATAAATATTTAACTTCTCACCTAAAAAGAGATGTTTGCAGAGAAAAGAAGGTGAACAAATTACTGTCGCACTCTCAGGAAAATACTAATAGATCACAGACACCCTTACAAAAGATGTGTGATTTTACTCTTCTTCATGTTAATTGAAAGCATTTGCTATTGGAAGGACTCAGTTTAAACTCATTCCACAATAGATTCCAAAAAGCCTGTTATGCAAATGTTCCCTCTGCTTGATTATTTGTAATGGCCATTAATGGATCACTTACTGTTTAAAGCACCAGGCAGTGGCTTATGAGCTACTCTAGCTTGCAATAGAAGAAAGTGTGCCAAAAGTCAATTTTAGATATAGTGGGAGAGAAGGATGATGTGGTTTTTTAATACTAGATAGCATTATATAGGATCCACTGTTTCTGTATCTCCATGGCTCTACCTATATGTAGATAAATAAGCCTATCGTTACAGCTTTAGGGGGCAGTAATGACCTTGAACTGATAATCCTAGGTTAAGACCTTTAGAAGAAAGTTGCTATCACAATGGTCTGGGTCACATCACATCCCAAGATTCTGCCTCTGCTTATAATAAAATAAGCCTCTGCTTATGATAAAATCACTTGTTTGCATCCCTCTACAATTAGAAGTAGGAAAGTTTATCATAAGTTACCAGAATTTTTCTGTGATGATTCCAGAAGATGTGGGGGGAAAATCCCACCAAAATTGATTTTCTCCTTAGGGAAACTGGCACTTGTAAGCTGGAACTTCCCCCCAAAGGATAAACTGTTCAAATGTGTAAGAAGTTGATCAAATCAAAGCCTGGCATCTGCAAAGACTCTGCCTCTATGTGTCTTGCATGTCTTAGTAGGAATAAAAACCTGCAAATATTAAAATTTAAAAGAACAATACAGTAATTGCACACTGGATGGTGAATGCATGCCTGATCTGTTTCAACAAGAGCAATGCAACATGGATACTTTGAAACCAAAGAGAAAATTATGTGATTCTCGGTCACAAACTTTTCAGTCAGTCCTCGTGCATTATGATGCTGAATATTTCTGTTACTTCTGTAGACCAGTTTAGTTCCAAACAATAGGAAGGAGTGGCAATTGACAATTTATAAACTGCAGATTGAAGCAGACAGCCCTCCAGTAGCATTGCAAATAGAATGAACACCAATGAAACAAACATTGATTTCCCATCCTTTTATAATTCAACCATGCACGTGCAAGATATTGATTCAATCTGTTTTATACAAGTTGATAAAAGCTCATAATTATTTGGAGTTCTCCAACACTCAGTTTTCCAACAGAACAAACCCTTATTTTCCTTCTAGCTATCTGCCAGAGGCCTAGGAGAAGCAACGGATATTAAACTTGCCCTGCCACCACCACTATGCTTCTGGGAGTTCCACTTGGGCACTGTAAAATCTAAAACAAGATCTCTCATGAATGTGTTTTATTAGTCATGGATGAATCAAATTAAATTTTTATTTGAGCATGGGCAGGCTCCAATTTTAATCAATAAAGGCCAGTTCTGGCTGGGAGAACATGGAGAAGAAACATGCTTATGAATGGTTAGCTTTTATCATAAGGCAGTTTAGGTTATATCTGCACTCCATTGAAAACAGTGACAAATTTGAGGGATCCCAAATTTGGTTTCCTTTGAAAATAAATTTCTGGAAGCCTACTGTCATTTTTTAAATATCTGTAAATAAACATACAAGATGAGGATAGACAGAGATACACATCTTGGGCACTTCAATCCTAATCAGATGTCTAGGAAACTGCTAGCAGACCAAGCTTAAAACAAACTGTTGGAACTGTCAAACTAGTATCCATTGCTCTTTTTGAGTTAAGTTGTTATCTTTTCTGATTAGAAGAGCTGGAGAACCTTCCACATAAATCAACTACATAAGTCAGCTACCTTGAATTCATGTGTCAGACCCATTTCACATTTAACCAAACCAAACTAAATTGTCTATTCAGGCTTTAGGCTAAGGCTGAGTAGACCCTGGCCTATGGCACCAAAGCTTAGGTGGGTACCAATGCCACCTCTCCTTCCAAAAACAAAGCCTGTTCTAAAAATGCAAATCACAGGAGGTAGTACCATCAGTCAATGTGACCTAGAAGTGCCATATACCCTTGAGCTGGCACTGTTATTATTTGTTTCCAGGCATTTTTCTCACCATAAATTCAGAAATGTAGTATGTTATTGTCTTCTTCCTTGGTCTTTGAATGCTTCGCAATGAGAAATTTTAAAAGGTTGAAGTCTAAATGACTTATTGCCACTGGAGGATTATTTTCATGATGAATGCCAGAATTTAAAAAATCTCTCTTCGGTATTATGTGGTTTAAAGGCTAAGTAAGCTCCATAGTTCCATTTAGTAAATCTGTGGTCAACTTGATGGCTTTAATACAGCAGCCAAGGTGGCAGGAGAAGAAAGCAATAAGATTTATTGAAAAGCTTCCACTGAAATATAATTGTTGCATGCACAAGTTTCTTAATTCCCCATAGACCAATTCTTCTTCTTTTTCTTTTCCCTGAAGCCATATTAGAAGTTTGTTGCTGTTGTTATTGTTAAAATGATAGAATTGAATGGTAAATAATAAACAATAATATTAAACAGATGCCTTGTGCAGAAAGGAAAGTGAAGAAGAGAACAGTAGTCATTCAGTTTTCCTTGCTCTGGTTGTCTTAGATGCAAACAGTCTGTTTTACATGGAGTTACTCACAGCTTTATAATGACTTTAAAAATTAAACCCAGAACCTCACAGAAGACTCTCTTCTGTGTGTGTGTGTGTGTGTGTGTGTGTGTGTGTGTGTGTGTGTTAACCCTGAAGATGTGAAATAGGGAGAGAGCTATTAGTTCTTTTGTTATGGAGTATTCTCTCCTCTTGGTCAGAGCAGTAGACCATCCACCATTGCCACGAATTACACTAACCTTCAACAAGAGAACAGCTCATGTTATGGAAGGTTGACAAACTTTTATGCATTTGTTATTTTTTTTAAAAAAGTTTTCCCTGTCACTTCAACATGGATTGACAAATGTCCCCCAAGTGGTAACCTTTGGACCCCGTTCTATTTTGATCTGATCATTGTTAGCATGATCCTTCAAAGGTACCAAGTTTACCCCACTACCTGGCTAAAGCTTCCCAGCAACTTGACACAACCAGGCTAGGACTAAATCCTTATTTTAACTTGACAGTGTTACAAGCAGCTGGACAGTGTGTGATTGTGAAAGCTGATTTTCCTGACTTCAGTCTTCCCTGGATTCAAACAGGGCATGCTTTCTTCTGGCATTTCCCCTGTATGATGGCATACTTACCTTTCATTTCCCACCTTAATATGGAGATGGTATTTGTCTTACATTATCTACGTTCTTGACCTGGGAAAGTCTAGCTGCCAGCAGAACCCCAACAAGAGAGCTTGTGGTTGCATTGTTGTTTCTCTACAATGTTACCCTATAATAAAACAAAAGGCCTATTTTCAGAGTGGTTGTTCAGAACAATTCATAAATATATTCTTTTGGGGAAAGGATTATTTATTTGTATGTTTGTTTGTTTATATACCACTGACTCCCAATGACTCTGGGTGGTTCGTAGGTAAAAAGGATTAAAAGCAAGAAAAAAAGTACCATAATAAATGAAAATAAAGGAGTAAAATATGGCCAAGATGACAAAGCCATACAGGAACAAAAAAGAACAGACCCACACAACCCCAAGGGGCCTGCTCACCAAAGGCTGGGCAAAGAGTCAGGTCTTCAAGTTCCTTTGAAACACCAGAATATGGAAGGCCTATGTTTGTATGAAAGATGCAAAATAATGGAAGTAGTCAATGTATTTTCAGTTCTGGATTACACAGATCTTCTAGGTCTTAAAGTTGTGTGGACTTCAACTCCCAGAATTCCCCAGCCAGCATGCTTAAAGTTGCTGAAGTTGAGAAACACTGTTCTAGATCTCAATCTTAGAATTTCTTGGTCCAAGTAAGAGTTAAATGGGAAAAGATGCTAAACTTAAGGTAAGCATGCAGTCTAGTTATTGCCCAATAGGTTATAGGCTGTCCATCTCTCTTCCTGCCCCCCCAAGGAACTTCATTGCCAAAAACAGAGGGTAAAACAGAGCACATAACCACACATGTTCTTCAGATTTGCATACATTAACATATGTATAGCCATACATTTAGAAATAATTACTAGAATGTACCAGCCCGTTATCTTTAAAAATCACTCCAAATATATTCTTCATTAATTTTCACCCCACCACTGTATGACCCCCAAATCTTCTGTCAGATTCACTCTCTGTAAGCCCTTTTTCTCTTCTCTTCCTCTCTCATTTCCTTGTTGGTCTATCCCCACAACAGCTTCTATTAAGTTCTTATATGTCTCATCTTTCCACTCAACTGTTTTCCTGGGACTAATGTAGAATTGGGCTGCCACAGACTGAGGGCACCTCTTCAGCCCTTTTTTGTAGTTTCCAGAGCCTCAAGTTCATGCCACTAAGAATTGGCACTATGTTTTCCTATCTAATTTTTACAAGAAATTAAAATAAATAAGTACATTCAGTTTCCAATAGGCCTAACATAATTGAAAAAGTTTGTTTTAATAGCAGGGGGTGGGGGGTGAGGCAAAATTTTACAATACAGTCTGCTGTATTGAATGAGCTTCTAGCCTTGGAAGGTACTTAGTTAAATGCCTCTTTGGCCCTGTCTTTCCAGGGCCTCTCACCTCTTTTCAGCAATGTGTTTCACAAGGAAGGTATAGCATCTGGAACCAGTAAACATGTGAAGTTACAAAAGAAAAGACAACTGTCATTTGCTACTGGTTGTATTAGATGGAGAAGGAAGACACCAATCCTTGCCAGTAGTAGCAAGACAACTGGTGGTAATGTGGAAATGTGGTGAGAAGTAATGTGGCCAATATTTCTGTGCTATAGAAGAAAAGAACCAAGGGCAACAAGTGTAGAAATACAATGCTGTGTTCCTGTCCAATGTGTTTTAATGCATACAGTAGATTCTATTGGTTAATATAATAAGTAAACCATTGTCAAAAGGTCCAACTTTTGATAATGATTTTGTCCAAAATCAATAAATGTGATGCTGGAATGAATTCAAATTCTATTTTATTGATCAGTTATACAATATTTTCATTGTTCAATAGGCCTGATGAGCTGTAACTTATTTTTTCTGACAATTACTATTCCACGTAGATGGAGAACTAAAAGAAGACCATTCATTGAATGCCAGCACTGGAAAAGAATCCCATATCTAACTCAATACATCTTTTTATTTATTTATTTATTTATTTCCTACATTTCCACTCCAGTGATTCTCAGCAGTTAACATAAACTATAGAACCAAATAAAACATCCATATAAATACAATTGTAAAAGAGTAAAACAACATCACCCAAACAAAAACTATAGGCGATAAAAATAGAAAATAGAGATGGCTTGTTAAAATCAGGAAACCAATTCAAGAAGAACTCTGTCAGTAAAAGCTTAGCCCTGGATGAGGCTTTATATTAAATTCTAAGGGCTATATTTCCTCTTTCTTCTGTTGTTATTTTCTTTCTGCATCTAAAACAGTCCCTTGATCCTTAATATAACAACACCATTGACACTTAGCATGTCACAGTAAAGGATTAAAAAAAAGAGGAGAATAGAAAAAGGAAAAGTAGGGAGGAAGGGGGTACTTTGATCAACGATTTATTGCATGAAGAACTCCACCTTACAGAATGTGAAATGGTAATCTGGTCAGTGGTTTACAAATCCTAATGTACTTGAAATGCAAATAGTGTTAAGGGCATTTGGCAGCACAGATCAGAGATAAGAGGTCAGCCTCCTCAGAGAGTTATCTTGCCAGAAGGCCAAAAGTCTACTTAATAATAACAACATACTTAGACCAACCTCCCAAGGGTGCTCCAAAGCATTCTTAGTTAATGGTTGTAAAGTGATCTGAAAATGCTGAACGTTTGATTCTGCTGGAGAGTTGATAAGGTCTCTCCCAGCACACTGCATTCCCAGTCAGCCCCTCACTCACACCTACTCAGCCATGCCTATAATTAATCAAGGACATTTTTAAGAGAAGAAATGTAATTTAGCCCTCACTAAAAGGTCTAAGAAGCAACTGGACCTGAAAGAAGTGGACAAGCATACAGCTATTTTTCCGAAATTATGTTGAGCTAAGTCCTGCCAATGGCTGGATGAGAGATGGCCAGAGTACCTCGTATATGCTACCTTGTATTCCATATAGAAGAAAAGTGGGATTGAAATATTCAGTTCCAGGAAAATTAGCTATGTTTAGTATATGGAGCAAACAACATCAGTAGGTACCACCAAATGGTGCTGCCCCAATGCCCAGTCATTGGATCCTCTGGCCCAGGTGTTCAGTTGCTGCTACTGAATGCCAGGTCAACATGTAATAAGACCTCTTTCATTCAGGATCTGTAATAGATGACAAGGTCAACCTAGTGTGTATTACAAAAACCTGGTTGGGCACAGAGGTGAATCTAATCCCCTCTTAGATTCACAGCTCCTGCTTGAAGTGTACAATGCTATCCTGCCCACCAATTGTGTCCATTCCTGGATTAGGAGGCCTTGCTCATGGACACTCATAACTTGTTCATCTCCTACTTGGACTATTGCAATAAGCTTCACATAGGGCTGTTCATGAAGACTATCCAGAAGCTGTAATTGGTCCAGAATGCAACAATGTGTGTAGTTATTGATGCATGATAGTACTCCCACATAACATCACTATTTTATGAGCTTTACTGGTTTCCTATAGGCTTCCAGGTGGAATTCAAGGTTCTGGTTACCATCTATAAAGCCTTTTATAGAATAGGGACTGCCTACTTCCAATTATGTCAGCTTGTTCCACCAGATCCAACAGAGTGGGCATGCTCTGGATACCTTCTATGAAACGATGTTACCTAATGGGATCCAGGGAATGTGCCTTCTCTATCACAGTGAATAGCAAACCCCCCAAAATGCAGATGGTTTTTACCCTTCCTTAATGTTTACCCTTGTTGGCCTTCCATAAGCCTTAAAAACCTTTTTCCTCACCCAGGCATTGGGCTAGGATGCTGAATGAGTCCATTTAGTAAATTGTTTGGGAATACGAACGTGCAGTAATCTGGCTTTAGCTGTCTTGTATCATGTTGACTTTCTGTGACTTTTATGTTTATTGGTTCTATGTTTTATCCAGTGTTAGCCACCCAGAGTCACAATTTGTGAGTTGCCATATGAATTGCATAAATTGCAAGCTGTCATATAAATTGCATAAATAAATTGCATGAATAAAGACAACTCCATTGCTTGATTTAAGACCAAAGAGATTGAAAAATCTGTAATTAGAAAGTAATTTTAAAAATTTAAAAAAACTGTAGTAATTAGAAAGTAAATTTCAAAACATCTGAGGGTTTGGGACGATTTTTCTACTTTTCTTCCTCTACTGACTTTTTAAAGAAGAAAGTGAATGTCTGTACTATGGTTCAAAATTCCTTTGTTTCAGTCTGAAGGCTGATGAATTGAGAAGGTGAGGCAGCTGTTCGTTGGCCACGGTACTTTCACTTCCACTTCTGAAGTCTGTGGACCGGGTGTGGGTGTAGCATTATTCCTGCTTCTTAAGTCATGTTACATAGCTGAGCAGAGGAGCAAAAGAGGCTAAACCACTCAGTTTGTTCCATAGAAGGTGAGGATAAATCTGGGATCTAGTTCTGGTTTAATACTTGATCCACTCCATTGCTCAAAATTGCAGCTTTTTGCCTAATAATAGAGACAGCCCATTTCTGAACCCATGGATGAATGCTTTTCCCAGAATAAACAGAGCTTTTCTGACCACTGAAATCTTAGATCTCTTAAGATTTTTTATCTTGGTATTTCTGTTCATATATGCAATACCTTATAGTTAGGCCATTCCTTGAAATGTGGGTATTTATCTACCCTAGTTTTATACCATATCTGACTGTGTTCTCTTTCTGGCTGAGTAGGTTTTGTGTAGTTCAAAAGCCTTCAGAACCTCACTACATTAATTGACTTTGTCCAACTTAAAAGGTCTCCCTCTTCATTCTAAGCATCTACGCTTCCATTCCACATTAAAATCATCTACTCTGGAAGCTATTAAGGTGCTTATTAAAACTAACAAATCCTTTTATGCTGCATCTCCAAGAAGGCCATCTCTTAACATAGAGCAATAAACAGTTAATTTCCTTTCCATGCTTCACTCTCTGCAAGTAAATAATTAAACACATTGATATTCTATCAATACATCTTTCTTAATGTTTAAACATGTGTTAATAATTCAAATATGTATAGGTGACCTCTCTGCACTCCTGCGATTCTTGAAAGCCCCAGTGCTCTTTGAAAGAAGTCCATCACTTTCATATTCAGTACAAGTTAAAAGCCTTTTGTTTCTTGATATCTCTCCCCCCCTCCCCCCGACTCCTGCCAGCATGCCTTTTCTTGGGTGCCCTGCCAGCCCATCAGCCCCAGTGCAGTTTTTAATGGAACTCAAAGTTCAAGGAGTTCGAACCACCAATTCAATTATAATAAACAGGCACAAAGAGACAGGCTGATTGACAAAAGGCAGTGCTGAGAATTTTGTTGCTATTCAATAACAGGAACTAAGGATTTAAAAATGCACATGCACATGTGCACACACAGAAACATTTTTCTCACTTAGATCTTGTGTAAATATTTGATTTATGGAATCCAGCAGGTTGATTGATTGACTAATTATGTGCCATGAAGTCAGTGTCAGCTCTTAGTGACCACATAGATAGATTTTCTCCATGAAGATCTGTCCCTAACCTTTTCCTTCATGTTTTCCGTTGCAGTCATTGCCAGTGTAACTGAGTCCATCCGCCTTGCTGCTGGTCCTCTTCTTCTTCTCTGTCCTTATGAAAGCATAATTATTAAAGGTATATTTCCCACAATTTTCTCCTGTAAAAATACTTGTGGCAGCTTTCCTCAATCTGGAGCACTTGGGATGTGTGATTACAATTGCCAGAATTTCTAGCCAATTTGACCATGCCATTATGAGAGGTGTAGCCCATTCCAATAGACACCTCAGGTTGCAAAGGCTGGCCTAGGGCAATTCTGATTGGCTACACTGTTACCTTCAGAACTAGGTTATTTCATCCTCTTTTACAAGGAAACAAATTAACCAATATATTACGATCCATATATGAAGATCTAGACCCAGTGGATTCCTCTGTTAGGAAGAGTTGTTACAGTATATACTAATTATAACAGGAGCTTATCAGTTGACGCCATCCAAGTAAACTATCAAAACCCACATGCTGCAGATGTCATCAGGTCATGAACCCTACCGGATGTGACATGTTACTTAATTCTGTCAAGAAAAACAGTTTGCCAGCCCTACAGTTAGTGATTAATATAACTCTGCTTGATTGCATTAACTTCTGGTAACCCTAGGTCTTGACTAAACTGAAAACCTATATTTTGACGCAAACCCTATTTTGAGCAGTTTGCAATAAAGGAAGCCCTAATAAAGTTTAAAATCAGCGCCTGAAAAGCAGGGAAAAAATCAAGAATTTTCAAGCTACAGTCTGCTCTTTTGCCTTTTCTGAAAGTTAGATACATGCATATCTTTTTTCAAAGTTTACTTAAACACAAACACGCCCCTCTCCAATCCTCCAGGGAGCAATGAAAAAACAAACTTAACAGCATACTCTATTTTAAGCCCTTCTGAAGGAAAATAAAAGCAAGTAAAAACTTGAAACTCCTGCGTGCAAAGGTTTAAATACAGGTCTGCAGCTGAAAAGAGACATGGCTGCACGTTGACTGCAGACATGCACAAAGCACATCCTGCAAGAGCAGGCTTGCTATGTGTCCAGATAGGCCCAGGGAAATTACTCTAGGCATGTACAGAGTATGCTCTGCAAGGGTAAAGGGGGGATTGGCTGCATGTCTTCTCCCAGAAGCAGGAGCCATGGAAGCTGATTGAGGTAAAATTGATCCCTGAGCTTCCAAAGCAAAAGGCTAGAAAAAGAAACTTTACACTCCTCAGCAGCATAGCCTCTTTGAGGAAAATGCACAGGATGGAGTTAGACTGCCTAACTGATTAAGAAGAAAAGTTCAGGTAGTCCTTGGGTTAGGATGGCAATTGGGACCGGGATTGCCATCACTAAGCAACATGGTCATAAAGTGTGACATCACATGACCGCATCGCTTAGCAACAACAATCTCAGCAGTCCCAGTTGCTGTCATAACCCCAAGACCTGTGGTTGGTTAAGTGGCAGGAGTCCCAGGCAAGGAGCATGGGGGGCTGTGGGGGGGAGCTGGGGAGGCCCTAGGTGGCCCGGCGCAAGCTACGCACAAGTTGGGGAGGGCATGGGAGGGAGGTGCTGTGGCGCCACGCAAGCACAGGAAGACCATGGGGTGGAGGGCACAGTGTGAGCACAGAAAGGCCGTGGAGGGGAGGGCGCATGGCAGTGCAAGTGCAGGAAAGCCAGGGGACTTACTGGAGCAACCCAAGTGCCCAACTCATGATCACATGACCACAGGGGTGCTGCAATGGCCGGAAATTTGAGGATCGGTCATACATCCAGTTTTTCAGTGCCACCATAACTTTGAATGGTCACTGAATGAATGGACGTAAGCCAAGGACTACCTGTATTTCAGATTAGCTCTGAAGCCAACATCCTAATTTTATGTTATTTTGTGTTAGTTTTAGAAGTGCCTGGATCTCAAAATGTTAGCACGACAGATTCTGAAAGCCTGTACCATAAAAATCCTCCATCACTGATAGGTTGTCTATGTGACCAAGAAAAACAGGTTGATGGCTACGCTGAAACAAAGTTCATTAAAAGCTTTTGCTGTAGGCTTTTCAGACTGAAAGCCTTTGGAATCATCATAAATACTTTCACCAGAATGGATAAATATATTTCACACAGGATGTGTTTGTTGAACTGGCAACCTTCATATGTTGCACTGAGGAGGACACTAATCCACCATTTAGTAATGTCAAACATTAGGGCCAAATTGCTCCTAAGTCTGAAAAGGCTGGCATGTCAAACTATTAGCCCTGTCAAGTACAAGAAGATGTTCACATTTCCTCATTGAATTTTATAATAAAAATTATTTACCTGTAAAATAAAATCTGTTTTATTTCTTTGGCTAACTCTGTTTAATCATGTCAGACTGTAAAACAAATACAGTTTAATCAAATCAAGCCAAGATATTATTCAATTCAGTCTAGCTGAGCCTGACTGCTTTTTGCAAAGGTGTTAAAAATTTAGTTCTGATGGGATAAGTTTGTGACATTAGCATGAGGAATAAAGGCAGAATCATATGTGACACTTTCAGTATGAGATTTTTCTATTATGCTGCTTATACCTTTTCACATAGGATTAGGCAGTGGGGGACTCCTATGTGCCATTACTGTGCTGCGTACCTGTGTAAGGGCAAGACGGTGGTTTCATCATGGTAACTTATGACAAGCCCCATATGTTATTGGAAACTTTAGGAGTTCTTCAGGCTGAAAAGAACCCGTTACAGGTTCATCTGCATAGTCTTTTAATCTGTATGCATTCTTTGATCCTTTGTCCACAATTATTTGATGATGAATATTTCATCCACGTTTGCTGATAGCCTCTCAAAGCTCTCCTTCAAGCTGGATACCCTGACATGAACCCCATCTTAAGATCTTTCTCCTTCCTTTTGTCTTCTAAAATTTTCCCATAGAGTCTTACCCATACCTCCCATTCTTTAGTTAGGCTTACATTGTCAGGGGTGGCCTAGATGCTATGATGGTAGGTGTATTGTAGAAAAGGTACTAACAAATTCCTCCTGATTTTTTGCCACAATACTGTAGACTAACATGGCTGTCCTCCTACAATGTCTACAATAAGAAGCTTGATGTGATTAAGTAATATGTCATATTCAGTAGGGGGTTTCATGGCCTGGAAACATCTTTCCTGATGGGATGAGATAACATGTCATATCCAGTAAGGTTTGAAACATGACTTCTGCACCACATGCGTTTTGATTATTTACTTCGATGATGCCACTAATTACTGATAAGCTCCAATTGTAAGTTATTATATACTGTAACTGCTAGCAAGCAAAGGTTGAATTAAGAAAAAACAGCATTTACTAATCTCACCATTTTATTTCTAAACAGGTACAATTATCTAGGAGTATGATGAAGGCTATGTGTCCTTTCTCTATATAAGTAGTTTAATTGCATCAGCTAAATTAGTTGTATTTTTTTAAGTTAGAAAACAAAAACAAGTGAAAGGTACAGATTACATTTTAATAATTAAAAAAAAAACCCAAGGTGATGGTAATCTCAAGGAAAAAAAGACTGTCCAAAATAAAAACAATTGTCAGTGATGCCCTCTTCAGAAAATCAAGAATTTTGTCTGTCTTGGACATTTAATCACAGAAGATGATGTGAAAACAGCTGTTAGAATAAAAAGATGAATAGAAATTGCCAGGAAAATCTTTTTAGACATGAAGAATATTCTGATCTCAAGGGAAATGGATTTAAAACTAAGATTAAGAATGGCCAAATGCTACATCTGTTCAACTCTCCTCTATAACCGTGAAACACGGACAATATGTAAGAATAGGCTGAAAGCCTCTGAAATGTGGCTTTTAAGGTGAATCTGCTTTTCACCAGGTGTGCAAAGCAATGGTTGATGAAGACAATATGCAGATATGTACACGTATGTGAACATATATGCACTTACATCTGCATCATATATTTCTTTGTATTTCAGGAACAATTAATTTCCCAAATTATGGAAATTAATAAACTGGACATAACATTGCATCTTAAATTTGCAGTCCCATATACCAGCTGTGGTGTAAGATCCACCTGAGTTGCCTTCATCTGAGTCAATGTGAGTAGGATTCCACTACAAAAAGCATTGGTGAAACAACAACAAAAATTATCCCTATTCTGACAAAGGCACAAAGTAACTACTAGGTGAATCACTCTGAGGGGCACACCAACATTTCATCTATGTAACTACTCAGCAGACTTCACTTAGCAGGGGGATCTCCAGATCTCACGTGTGGGCTAGGTAACGCTACAGAACTACACAGGTAATCACAGGTAATAATATGAAGCAGAGATTACACAAGCGGATTCACAATTAGAGTTGAATGTTAAATGTCCATTCTTCATTCTTAGTAACAAATTAGATGTATGTGCAGTATTTTCCTTGGTAAAGAAAACCTTGGGAGCCGACGCCACCCAAATCCAGAAGATTCATCACTAATTCTACTTCCAGAGTTTCAGTCAAGCTTTTCTAAGGTCCTTCACCCACACACTTATTCCAGACGATAATTGGTAGTATGCAATAGCTTGCTTGTAAGCAATGCTGTAGAGGATTTTTCTTGCATCTTTAAAGTACCAGAGGAGCGAGGTACTATATCTAAGTGCATCCTCAGATTCAAAGAATTAGCTACCTCAGCTTTTATGAGTTGACTTTAAAATGTTCATGTGCATCACTTCCTACTGGGCCATTTCCTACATCAGAATTCTAATGGACATTGTGCAGCCATGAAAACCATCTCATTTGAAGCAAGGCGTTCTTTTGAAAATCTTGTATAAATTTAAGCTAACCAGTCGAAAGCAATTGCAGTCTATTTTCTTGGCATACATCTGATTAGGAAAAAGATTTATCTGCACTTTCCAATATTACAGTTTTAATAGGTATGCAGCATGGGTTCCTAACATGCTATATTTCTCTTTATTTATAACATGTGAAATGTTGGACTAACCATAAAACAACCCAAAGTGCCATTTTAATTTTGTAAGGTCACAGATACAAGGAATGTTTAAGTTGGGGCTCGCATATTCTTCTGAAACAAATTACATTTTTAAAAAAGTTATATTAGCAAGTATATCATTCAAATTGAAAACAGGACTCCTTTACTTTCTGTACTTCATTAACAACAATCAGGCTTAGTTGTGTGGCTTAGTTGTGCAGGCACATGCATTGAAATGGCCACATCAGCCTGTTGAGATGAGGTCTACCTCTCTCTATTGGCTTCATTTGTTAGCAAGCATAGCAGAACATAATTTATTTTTATTGTAGTGCATTGAAAATATAAGACAAGACAAGGCCAACAAAAAGTTCTAGAGATTATGCCATGACTAGAACTGCAGGCACAGTTCATAGTCTAAAGAACACCCACATAGCTTCTGATTATTGGAAGACCAAATTTCCTGATCCCCACATATAGATAGGTATAAGAGAAGATCAGCGGTGGTCTGAAGGGCAGTTTCCTTTAATAATTATTTATATATTTGTTAGATTTATATTCCACCTTTCCTCCAAGAGTTCAAGGTGGTTTGCATGGAGATCTCAATTTTATCCCCATTTCAGCAACACTGCGAGATAAGTTTAGCTGAGAGATTATGACTGGATCAAAGTCACTCAGTAAGTTTTCATGGCTGAGGCAGACTTGAACCTGGGTCTTCCCACTTTGGGCCCAACAATAAACACTACATTGTACCATACCACAGCTGGTACTACTGAGGGAATATTGATTGATTTGTGCCTGTCCCCTAGTGGTACAAAGGAGTAACACCAGTTTAATTAGATCAACCTTCTTCTCAGAGGTGGACCTCTGTGATTACTTGACTGGAAGGCATGTTTCACAAAGTTTGAACTGAATTAGACATTAAACATTAAAATAGTGTTGGAGTCCTAAATATGCTTAACAGAAAAGTAACGCCATCAGTGACTTTCAAGAAAAAGAAATATGAAAGAAAGCATTTATATGACATTTCTGTTCCATAAAATTGCACTTTATCCCTTTTACGCAATCAGCTCATTTTTAGATACACATGCAGCAGCCTGATGGCCCATATGCATGTTCCCTCTGGATCAAAGTAAATGTATAATGGATCCACTATATTTATTTTTCTGCCTTGATCCTTTTTGCATCTAAACCAAAATACTGTCTCTGTACATGAGCAGGCTGAGGATGGAGTTGTCACTATAGCTATAGAGCACTGCCACCAAGTGATTAACCGAACTAAGTATCTGGCATATTAAATGGAACTATGTCATATTACAATAGGCTATCAAAGGGATGACTGTCACAGTTTTTGTCTTCTTATACTTTCCTTCCTGAGCTTTTTAACTGTACTTAGCAAGTCCCATCCTGTAAGCTCAGAATACATAATTGTACAGTTTCTTTTCTTAACTGGGACACAGAAACTCCTATTCCCTATTTCTCATATTTTTGCTTTTTTTTCTCACAGTGTAAAAATAATAACAGCAGCAGCAACAACAACAGCACTGATGTTGTTTTGATTGGATGTTTCTTCATTAGTTCCAGCTCAAACTGGAACTTCTTGTAATTTTCTCCAAAGCCTTCAACTAATTCATTCTTTTTATCCATTGACTATGATCAAACATTCCCCCATTTTCTTCTCTTTTGCTTTCTAAATCAGCTCCTTCATGAAAGCTTGTTGCTTCATTTTCTGAAAAATTACAAGAATGCAATTCTTTCTAATACAAACACATCCCTGTGCTTTGGTCACCTTGATTAATGCAGTCTTTTCTTGGTTGTCATTTGTCTCCCTTCACACACTCACATCCATTTACTTTCATTCTACTGTCAAGATCCATCCATCATCATTGTGACCAATTGCCTCCATTCTTGAAATTCTTTATTGGCTTCCCCATGGTTTTGTGCAACAATCTTGTTCTTCCTTTTCCATGGACTTGTCCTTCTTTCCTCACCGTGCTTGCACCCTACTTTTAACAGAGACCTTCACTTCCTAGCTCCACCAGGCATCCAAAGATTCTCCATTCCCAAAAATTACTTCCATGGAAAGATCTCCAAAGCTGATTTCTCTGGGAACCTTTCAGATCAACCTATTAGTCTCTATACCTGTCTGTTTGTATATGCAACAGGAGAGGAGAAATGGTCACTGTCATATCTCAGATTATAATTAAACTGACGAATTATTAAGTCCAATTTATAATCACTTGAGATCACCAACCTCTTCTTCCTCCAAAGAGACAAAGATTTGGGAATGATGCTGGAGACAATAAATAAATAAATAATACAGGAAAAACAAAAATGGTATCATGCATTAAACAGATCCTTAAACCTGCTTAATTTAATTTTCTTTTTAAAAAATTAAAAGTTTTAAAAGATAACAGCAACAAGATACGCTGATGGAACTGGGCATTCAGTAAATAATAGACTCCAAGAGCTACAAATGCATACTTCAGATTTAAATATAGCCACATATTCTACTGACATAAAAAGAAAAAAAGATGAATATTTTAGCCAGGAAATATTTATTATATTTATGCAGAAACCAGGTTGATGTTGCTTTTGACTGATGTGACAACATTATTTGTATACTGTATTTATTCATTTATTGCACAAAAAGGCAACTTTTATAAAGCTGGATTTACAGAAGGCAATTGCGAAGCTTCTTTCTGAAAGATTGCCTGTTCAGTCCTAAGCACGCTGAATTTGAAAGCAGAAAGTGCTGTTGATTTTAGGGGGCTCGTTTCCAATTAAGTTCACTTAGGATCACATATTTGATGATGCTGTTACCAAAGGAACTTACCTGCAGCTAGTCCTCATGCTAGCAATTTTTTTAGAGCAGCCACGCCCCGTCCCTCTGGATAAACCACCATCAACATTCAACATTCATCCAGAACAGAAATCTGACTAAATTTAAGCAAGAATGGCTTCCGTATATATTACATGTCGCACAACAAGGCAATCGTAGGTAGAGTTTGTAAAGGGGAAATATTGTATGTAAAGATAGTAACCAGAAACAATTTTAATGTTTATAAATAATTTGATGTAATCACCAGTCAGGTACAATGGGAGGAAATTTAGATATTAATATTGTTTTTACTGATTGTTTTTAGTACTTGGTATTTAGTATTTATTTTTGTTTTCTTTTCATAAGATCACGTGCATTTATTTTAGATAATAATAAATAGTGGTGACATCAATATAAATACTACTGCTTAGGGTTTTGTAGTGATTTACAATTATTTCTCAAGATGAGATCATTATTTTAGCTTTATATATTCAATTAATTGTTTAACCAATGAAATAATGAATTCTAAATTATATGGCAATTGTAAATTCTCTGTTTATTCACTGATATTTTATTTTCCAGCCACTAAGTTTTTTATTCTTTTCTTCTTTTATGTAGTCGTTTATTTTATTTTTTAAATGTCTTAACGTAAATAATTTAATTTAAATTTAAATTTAAATGACCATTTATGTCCTGTTTTTTTTGTTTTTGTTTTTTTTGCATTTTGACAATCCAAAGCCAAAGCATATGATAACTAAAGGAATAAAGTTACACTAAAACTACTAATGAAATACAAATAGCAACCAGTTATAATTGCCATCAATTACTCTCCTAATGCTTGCTAAGAATGCAGGTCCATCTAGCTGAGCATGGCCGATGCTGACAGATTCTCCAGAATTTCGGGCAGAAGAGTTGCCGAGATTGAACCTGACATCTTCAACAGTTAAAGCATGCTGTACCACAGAGTGTTCCCTCTTCATTCACATGAACGACACAGTCCACTCTCATTTTTTAATTAAACCAATTGTATATTGGAATTTGAAATGGCACTCCTAGGTATGGTTTAGTTCAGTGTTGCCCAAACTTGGCCACTTTAAGATGAGTGGACTTCAACTCCCAGAGTTCCCCAGCCAGCATGGATGGCTGGGGAACTCTGGGAGTTGAAGTCCACTCATCTTAAAGTGGCCAAGTTTGGACAACACTGGTTTAGTTGGTCATGTGCAAATACTTCAAACCTTTAGACCAACCATTCATCTGAGAACTTATTCCTGTCCTCCTGCCCAGGGACAGCCTATCCATCCATATAGGTGAACTAAAAGGTCCACATTAAAAAGGTTGCCAAATTTTAAGGGGAAAAAAAATCAAATAAAAAAAATACAGGTGGGGGTACCAATTGCATGGCTTGCAACTATGCGGGCAGCAACTCTCCAGCTGCCCCTGCCCCTTCCTATATATTATTATGATATTGAAATCCATTATGAGTAAGACTGTGCCTATGATTCCGAGATAAGTTCTTACCTACCAGTTGAGGACTGATACTTTTATCAAGAAGACCGACATCTTTCCTTTCCATTTTCTAAATTGCACATCTACAAGAAAGGCAATAATTTTCCAGTTAACAGATCTAGATTTAGGCACAACAGAGGAGCTTCTGCTTTCCCACACTGTCTCAGCAGAGACTGACTCTCACAAGGAGTTGCATTTAGGCCAGCTTTAGCTAGAACTCTTACAATTTCCACCCAGTATGGCCAGATATCTAGGCTGGAAATTATTAAATTTGAAGCCCAACGTTCCAAAACAGAAACAAATTAAGGAAAATGGATCCACCTATGCACTGATTAAGCTGTGGAATGTAGTATCTTAATGTTTCCCCTTGCTACTTATGGAGATGTTCTTCTGATCTGCAATCTGAATTTGGGCAGTTGCTTTCATGTGAAGCCTTCTCAGTGGCATCTCAGAATCTTGCTAGGGTACTAATAGTCACAAAAATCACACCTTTGGTTAACAGTTTATGATCTCATGGGAAATTAGAAATAGTAAAAAATTATGAAATGATCTTACACTGATGGTCCATATTTGGAACATCTCTGGTCTGACTGACGAGCTTTCCAAGATCTGAGCCAGTAGTCTCTCCTGCTATGGATGATTTCAGTCAAAATAAAGAACCTCAAGAGCAGGAGCCTCTAGAGGGGGGTCAAAAAAGTTAAGATGGTAGCCACAACCAAGAGATCAACCCCCCATTCCTTTTTTACATGCACAGTTGTCATTACTATCTTGATTTGTTTACTCAAGAGAATCAAAAAACATAACTGTTCAAAGAAATGTTATAAAATTTGCCCACAAGAGCAATGAACAATTAAGCATTACATTTAGAGAAAAATACAATACAAAGGTTCCAGTAATTTTAAAAATGATACCATGTCAGTACACCATGTTGTAAGCCAAGGCTGTGTATACATATATAAACATAGTAAACATGATATCTAAAAAGCATCTCAGCTAAAACCATGGATACTACCTAGTGTAAATAAGATGTGACTGTGAGTTATCTATCTGGCATGAAGTTGAATGATGCCTTTTCAGATTATGGTGCCAGGCTTCAAAACTGGGTTCATTATGTGCTTATCTGCAAGCTTATTGGACTTCTTTATGGACGCATTGGTCCATTGGCATTGTGTGAACAAAAGGAAATTGTCCAGAAGGGGGGAAAGCTCCCTCACAAAAAGGTTCAGGTACAAAAAGGTAATCAATCAAACATGAACTTGACCATCTAGATGATGGGCAAAGATAAGCAGAGTTCAGAAAACCAGAAGTCTGAGCAACCAATCAGGAGCAGGAAGGTTTCCCTCTCTGGTGGTCTTTAAAAAGAGGATGGAAAAGCTCAGTTTTTGCCTTTGTTCTTTTGTCAAAGATGAAAGGGCATTATTTCTCCAACTGTTTCCCACTAGGTAAGCAAAAGTGCCTCAATCACAAAGAGGATTGGGAAATTGAAAGGAAATCGCCTTAGAGGGAAATGTGGAGCAAGACGTGAATTAGGATTGATTCTCTCTCTCTCTCTCTCTCTCTCTCAAACCTTGCAGGATTTTCAGTGTTCTCCTTTTCTCTGACTCTCAAGTAGCTCCTTGCATAATAAACCACTTCAGTCTTCTCTGAAATCAGCAATCTCATTGAGAGAGAGAGAATTGAGCCCACCATACTTCCTGGCTACTCTGCTAGCTACAGAAAGGGGGAAAAAACATGCAAAAAGCAGGAAGGTTTTTCCACTCTCTTATTCCTGCAAAGAGAAATTTTCTCTGTAAAACTGGGGATGGTGGTAGCACCCAGGATTGTGGAAGGGGGCAAAGTAGGGATTGTGAGGAGGGCTTAGGGACCCCTGCTGAGGATTCAGAGAGGCCAACTCACCACATTCCTTTGCAACTATGGGCAAGCATGTAATCTTTTACAGAGATAACTACCTTTTCATCCACCAGTGCAATAATATGGGCTAATGTACTTCGGACAGCAAGAAAACGTATGCCCCACTGGGTATGTTTTTACAGGTGTAGACATACTGCAGGCATATTTTGAAATATATATGCAAAAGGTTATGTGGAACCTGCTATTCCGATATTACTCTCTGACTTTTGCCCCTTAAGTGAACAAATAGAGCTGGAGTTCTTCTTCCAAAAGAACACGAGAAAGCACACTACTACCAAATCCCATTAATTAATTAATTATGAAGGCAGGGACTGGCAACATGACATCCTAGGGCCACATGCAACCCCCACAGATCCCTCCAGCCACAGTTGTTGAAACTCAGTGACATCCTCCTTCCTTTTGAGGTAAGGAATACAGTACACAAAAAATAGATTAAGCTCTAAATTAGTCTTGTTTTTTAAAAAAAAGTCTTTAAAAAAAATCTCCAAAACCTAGGACAAAAAGAAAAAATTGGCCCTATCCAATTACACAGTAGAGGCCTTGCCACTTTAGCTCTTCTCCTCCCCCTTAAAATATTACACAACCCCCAACCACTGAAAGAGTATGCACCCCTTCTGTAGGGCATAAAAAATCGTGTGTTCAGTTTGTGACATATAAATTGAATGAATTATCATAACAGTACAGCAAGGTGGTGAAAGATCAGCTGGGTATAACAGTCTAGTGCAATTTTCCACCTATTATTAGTTTGTGTCACTACTCAAATCTTAACACTTGAGGCCATTTTGTTGGTAATGAAGTATATCTTTTTGCTGTCTATCCACCATTCTCATTTTTCATCAAGCATGGGAGACTGAAGATGATTGATGAAAGCCTGGATAAACTGAAGCAAGATTCAATTTAAATTTACTCAATTTAAGGTTTTTTATTTGTGAAATTAAGCATACCATTTGTGTATGTCTACGTGCTTAAGTTGCAAAGGTCATTTGTAGCCTATTCTTTATCCAAGCTAAATTTATATACATGATATAAAGAAATCAATATTTATTGCTGATTTTGTTTAAATCATGTAGGATTTTGCCTTAGAGATTGAAAGCTTTCTCAAAGAGAACTGTATTTAGACCACTGTAGAAAATGCTTTATTAACACATTTAAATATGCTAATTATAGAGCCTGGGTTAAAATGCTACTTTCAAATAAACAAATGGTTTCTCTTTGCATATCTGAGTGATGCTTTATGTAACTTTTTTTAATGCCCCAAGCTAAGGTTCAGTTTTAAATCCTCAATTTAACAATATAGTTAATTCTATTTTTATCATAATGCTTCTCACAATAAGTAGAATTCAGAGAAAGCAAGAGAATCAGTTATCATCAAAATCTATGGAACATATCTAGAGCCTTCACTTAAACCTCTGAAGTCTTAATTTTTCATAAGGTATTAAGTCTGACAGGCTATCAGACATTGAAGCCTGTTGCAGAGTTACTGGGGTAAAACTGAAAAGACTTGGGATAAAACTTAATTTTTACCTGTTCATAATTCCAGTAACTTGGAGCCAGTCATTATCACACATAATAATTCCAAGATTAATAAAAATAGAAATAGAAACTTGGTAGATTATAGTGTAGCTTCTAATGATTGCAAAGTATGGTATTTAGATTTGTGATAGCAAATCAAGAGAAGTTGGGATGATTTCTGAGGGGATGTTCAGTCATTGTGTTTGGAAGTCCTGCGATATCTTTAGTAGTGTGGCAATTATTGGTGCAAGATACTTGAGTCCCTGTGATTGGTTCAGGACATGTTATTTCCCATCCTTCATGTTGATAGAGGAAGAAATGGAAGACTTATCCTGCTTTTTAGTCACTGTTTGCAAGACAAAAATAATTGAATTACCTTAATAAACATTATAGCAGCAAATTCATTTATGTATTTATTCACTGATTTACACTCCATCTATAGGAACTCAAGGAGAATAACAAGGTTTAGTCCTCACAAAAAGCATATGAGGTAGACGAGGCTGAGATTTAGTGTCTGGTCCATAGTCACCCAGGAAGGGTCATGATTAAGTGGGAATTTGAACTTTGGTCTTCATGTTCCAGTCCAACTCTTTCTCACCACTGTCCATAAAATGTTAGTAGCATCCCTAAGGAGCAGTGAAGGGGGAAATCATGAGAAACGGAGGCATAGATCCTACCTCACCAACCAGGACTCTTTTATAATAAAACATGTCATTTATTTCCAGCTGGATAGCAAAGAGAATGGCTCCCATGTTCTGCATTTCTGTTTAAATTAGGGTCATTGTTTGCAATTGTAAGCCTAAACATTTAAATTAACATATGTGTATTTTTTTTTCTTTCATCTTCCCTTTTAGGAGATGTGTTAGCAACTACTCCACACAAGAAAAGACTCGGAAGGGGCCTGATTAACTTCTCCATTCCTACAAAGTCTAGAGGGAACTCAGGGATTAATGAATATGCAATTATTCATGGGCAATCTTGGCCAGTTACCAACTACTTCCGTTTCCTTTGTATCTGGAGCTGGGGGCCCACTTGTTTTTCTCCCACCCGGGTATATTTTTGACATCCTTTCCTATTAGAATTCTGCACCAAAATTAACCTCGTCTAACAACAATCCAGCCTTGTTGCTGAGGAATGTTCCCACGTCATCTGTGTGTCATGACAACAGATGATAGAAACGCTGCTATTCGGAATTCAGCGTGTGTTTGCTCTGCCTCTCTCTCTCTTTTAAGCAGCTTTAAAAAGAACCCAGTACAAAAGTGATCACTTAGTGATGCAGTGCTGAGCTATTGAAATCACCCCGGGCAGGTAAACCTGCCCACGGCTCTGAGACAAGAATAAGCAGAGTGGGTGACACTTCCTGTCGAGTTGCGGGGGCGCAGGAAAAGGCACTTCCAGGGAGAAAAAAGGCAGCCAGAGACCCAGTGGAAAAAAACAGTGCAGAAGAAAGAAAAATCTAGAAGTGATCAAGACTCATTGGAGGAAAAATACCACAGAAGCTGGGGGCAATCTAGCCATTTCAAGAAATATCTGTGGCAATATAAGCTGGGTGTTTTTAGGGTGCTTGTCTTGACTATGCAGGGGCCAATCTTATCTTTTCATAGCACTTTGATCATTTGTTTTGGATGGTGAGAAATATCAGACTCCCCCTCCTTTCCAGGAGATATGCAATTTAAATACTGTAGAACAGTGTTCCTCAACCTTAGCAACTTTAAGATGTGTGGACTTCAACTCCCAGAATTCCCCAGCCAGCATGGGGAATTCCAGGAGTTGAAGTCCATGCATCTTAAAGTTACTGAGGTTGAGAAACACTGCTGTAGAATGTGTCTTATTTTGCCCACCCTGAATGCTTCTCCATTCCCTTGTCTTTCCTCATCTGTGCTTCTCTTCCATTCAGGTCTGGAAAAGCTCAGAACTGCTTCTATGGCTTTTCACCTCTATATTCTTGAAATTGGAGGGGACACCACAGCCCTGCACTGTATTTTGCAGCTAGCAAGCTTTATGGCCACAAAGATTGGGAAGGGTAAAATGAGGAATGACAAAATGGGAAAAGATACAGCAACAGTGTAGAAAGAGCAAAAATCTATCTTCCTGGACACATGGAGGCAATTCTTACTCATCACTGGTGACTTGGCAATTGATTAATTCCATAGCTGATTCAGTGAATGCTCCTATTTTCTGATGTGAGATGTCTAGGCATGGGTGCAATCAAAAGATTTGCTAATCTTTGGTAAACATACATACTTATGATGCAAACATTCCCTGATGTGTTTCAGAGATCTGAAAAGCCTGCTCTGCTTTTCTTTGCTCTGGTTGATGTGTGAATCAAGAGCAAGATTTAGAAAAATGGATTTTCACTCTTCACAGTCCAGCACAGAAAAAATGGCTGAAACTATTAAAAAAATCACCAAAATGAAATTAAATTTGAAGATTAAAAAGGGACCATTATGAAAGGTTAAAGTGTGCCAGTTTTAATATAAAGTGGTAAAAGGACTTTCAAGCTATACTATTTTAAAATCTGTATTAAAAATGCCTATAACTTTGCTGTTTGCAATTCACTACAGTAACAGTTCCTGGGATGGGGAACATTGTGCCAAATTTTGGACAGATAGCTTGAAGAGGTATGTGCAAAAGCAAAATTATTCATACAGACTTATGGTGCCCTTTTCTGAAATGGATGAACTGGTTTCAAGACTTGAGGCAAAAGTATAAGGAATTAGTGCTCTTTCCCATAAAATCAGTCAGTTGCTAGGCTTCTTCTAATGCAGTTCATAATATCAGCTCAGGACAAGGGCTTGGAGGCAGCAAGTAAAGCCAATAATAAAACCATCTCCCCAATTTCTCCACCACTCAAAATGCTATTACTGGTGATCTGATTGCAGTGGTCACTCTCCTCCTTCCTCTCCTCGCCATGGTGTTTTACCTAAATAATTAAAGTATCTTTCTTTCTTTCTTTGTCTTTTAGGTCCTGAGGGATGACCTTAGCAACACAGTGGAACTCAAGTTTAACACCAGGAAGAGAGATTTATGGAGATTTGGAACAGGACAACTTCAGACCCACCTATCTGTTCTCATCAAATGCATTAAATGCAAATCCGCTTGAAGTTAGCCTATTTTGCTCCATGATCCAGGTTTCAGCCAGCTCTGATGCTTGAATTCATGCACATTTTGTTCCAGACACATTTTCTTTGTAAGATGCAGATGACTTACTGTGAATGATCACTCATTTTGAGCCAGTTTGGTTTTAATTGATACCATGTCAGCCATAATATAGTAGCACCACCATAAATTCCAGTCAATAACCCTTTCTCTTGCAGATTACCCACTAGACATTTCCATCTCTATTTCATTCCAAAGACTGGAAATGAAGTGTGCCATACCATTGCTTTCCCTGTGGAATTCTCTGCTCTCTTGCCACGCCATAGATTCACTTGCAAATTCTGCTGGTGTATTGGCTTAACTCAAGGCAGCTAATCTCTGGATCATGTTGAGTTGCCTTGAGAGCTGCCTTGAGTGCCATCTGTTGGCAGAAAGGTAAAATAAAAATCCCATAAATAAATAAATACATAAATATATAACCATCCATATGAATATATGGTAATACTCAGAGACGTCTTAATTCAGAAAACAGTTAACATGGAGAGCACCAATTTTTTTAAAAAAACTGTCTCAATCTTCTTATCATAATGGAACTAATAATTGGAAAAAAAACACAATTTACCTTGGGTTAACTTTTTAGATCTCTTATTACTATTATTACTCTTAGGATAAGCACTTGTGTGTCAGGTTTAGCCCAGGAAACTCCAGGAGACAATACAGATTCGATCCAGCAAGGTTTATTGGCTTCACTCCCATTACAGAATCTTCTCAGACTGAGAGCAATTCCCAGGGTCAGACTACAAACATCCTTAGCATTCCTCAGGGAGGGGCCAGTCTCATTCTCTTATCTCTTGTCCGCTCCTCTGGGGATGAGAGTCCATGTTTCACACCTCTGCTCCACACTCCCACATTGTGTTTTGTTTTCTTTTTATACTGCAGTACTCCATGTTTTATCTACCTTAGAAGTCTGGATGATAGGATGTCTGTCAAGTTCTGAAAACTTGAACAAATCAAGGGTAGTTGGGTGTGTGCGCACTTTGTGCCTGCCTCTGCCATCCTTGACTTACTGTGTTGATGGGGATGTTTGCAAGGAAGATGTAACTGCATTCAGCTAAATATTATTACAGGTGGTCCTCGGTTAATGGCCACTCATTACTGAACAAGTGGTACTCATGACTGGTCCTTGAAGTTCTAGCTGTTGCAGTGCCCCCTGGTCACATGATTGTGATCTGGGCACTTGGCAACTGGTCCAGATTTCTGACTGTTGCAGTGTCCCATGGTCACATGATCACGATTTGCGACCTTCCTTGCTGGCTTCCCTCAAGCAAAGTCAATGGGGAAGCTGTCAGGAAATCATAAGCTATAATCACATGAGCTCCTCGCTTAATAACCTGCACTGTCCTCACTTAACAATGGCAGCTGGGGACTGCCGGAACTGCTGTCACTAAGCAGCATGGTCACGTGACATTGCGCTTTACAACTGCATCACCTAGCAATGGAAACTCAGGTCCCAATTACTGTTGTTAAGTGAGGACGGTACAAGTCTTTTGTTTAAATGGCCTAGCTCTGCAACATTGCAGAGATACTATAACACTATATTACAGATATTGTAACACTATTTAGCTAATATGGTTAGAGTTTCCTTGCTGACCTATTCATCCATGCAGGGAGCCTGGGGATTAAGGGGAAGTGGTAGGAGCACAACTGACCTCAAATGGGCAATATATATTTTTTTTCCTGATTTGGTCAGCAATAGCTGTTCAGAGGCTCAGATAAGAGTCATTTCCAACCTTACTTGAAGGGGCAAGATTTGTCCCAGAGAAAGTCTTCTATTTCTAAAAAAACTTGACCTCATAAAAGTAATTTACAACATAGCGTCTTCAAACAACGCTAGTGTAACAATATATTTTTGAGAACTATGAGTATTTGTTGATGCACATGAGTTTGCCTAACCTCGCATAGCAAGTCTTATTTGTTTGTTTGTTTGTTTGTATGCAAGAATATATTCAGTGGATACATTTAAAACCAAGTTACCTCATTCCAGTTCATGTTATTACAAAATCCTTCCCCTCCCCACCACTTTCCAGGGAATTATACAGTGGGTTTACAATCCTTTCAAAAGCAAGAGAAAAATAATAAAACTAAGCAAATTTTTTTAAAAAATAAATTTATAACACACAATAATAATCATCATAATTAGATTGACAGAGGAGCACTTAGGAGACAAATCCACCATGGACAGATGGTGAACATTTAGGTCATTTTCTCCTTAATGACTTTTAGCATCCTCTAGAATCATCCATCCATTGTTGTGCTAAGATAACAATAATGAAGACAGACTTTAAATTACTTCAACAATGCCTCAGTGACACTATCCCTGAATGTCTGTGTAGAAAGTCAGATGATGCCAAAAACAAATAAGATTGATGCCAGCCTGGCTGCAGGCAAAGGGCAGTGCTGAAGAACCAGTCTCCCATCCTACATAACATGTCTCTCTCAGCCATAGAACAAGGAAGGTCCTCTGTAAATCTTAATACCAAAAAGCAGAGGGAGGGGACTACATGCGGTAAGGTGCACAAATGCAAGTATCTTGTCCATAATCTCAGGCCTCAGACCCTGAATCTGATTCCCTAAACATGACCACTCTGCTCTCTAGGTATCTCTCCAGGTACCGTTACAACTGTGGCATTAAGTTCTCAACAGATGCAGCAACCTTTTCGTTAAAATGCTTAGCAAATTCAGCACAGCATTGTGCTGGGCCAGTTAGGAATTGAGAAAGGCCCATGTTTGTCATAGAGGCCACACAGCCCCAAGCACCATTCTATTTGTTGTTCTACCACTTGGCAGCAGTCCCATTTTTGCAGGCTTTAGGTGTGAGGATATCTTCAGGATTAGGTTGTGAGTTTCAAAACTGCATGTTCCAAAGAGATGTGAAAACTCTCATAGGAAGAAAAGGAATAGAATGAGGAACCATGAAGTCCAGAAGGGCCTTTCACCAGAGGTATTAGACAAGATCAGAGACATAAATAATACCTCTGGTGAAAGGCCCTTCTGGGCTTCATGGTTCCTCATTCTATTCCTTTTCTTCCTATGAGAATTCACTTAAAACAGCCATGACTTCATGGTTCCAAAGACATAGGGAGTGCTTACAGAATCCATTATGTCTGAATTCAACTTCAGTTTGTTTAATTTAATGCACTTTGTCAGGGCTTAAGTGCTTAGATTTAGGACACGGCTGCAATATTTGTGACATCCAGTTCCAAAGCTCCTGTGAACTCTGTAGATTTAAACAACGGTGGTGAAAACACCAGGTGAAAACACTGAATCGTCTTTCCTATACTGTAACTACATTCTAAAAATGGTCAGACAGAAATGATTTAAACAAGGAATGCTACTTACTCAAGTATCCATCAGCCTAAATGTTTAAGTCAGTCCAAAAGAAATTGGTATGTGCCAATCAGAAGCTGCTAATTATCAGACATAAATTATCAGACATAAAATAATTTATTGGGGTATATGAATTCCATACCCAGGTCAGAAACTAATTTGAAAAAGAGTATGAGACTTGGTCTTTGATCTCTCTCTCCTTCCCCCATGCCAGTCAATATTGTTGGGACCCAACCACAGAGAAAGGAGGAGAACCACTGTAACTTTGTGTCCCCATTCCTAATCCCTACAGGCGGGCCAGAAAGATACCATGGTTGATGGTATCGAAAGCTGTTGAGAGATTGAGGAGAACCAGGATTGTTTTACCCCCATTCTGGCTCCACCAGAGGACATCAACAAGTATGATTATGTCCTGGTCTGAAATCTGACTGAAAGGGGTCTAAGATGATCGGTTTCCTCCAGGACCACCTCTAGACACAGCCCAAACACCTTCTCACCACCTTCCCTAAAAAGGGGAGGTTGGAGACTGGATGAAAATTGTCCAGTACAGTTAGGTCCAGTGAAGGCTTCTCAGGAGGGGATGCACCATCATCCTCTTCCTCAACAAAGCAGATACTGCATCATGTCACCTCCCAGGTGGTCTTCACCAACTCAGAGGGATATGGTTCTAATAAACAGGTAGGTAGGTTAGAAAATCCTAGGATCCTGTCCAGCTCTTCAGGAGTTACAGTTGTATACATCAATCCTCTTCTCTAAAGAAGAATTCCCTTAAGAAGAATTCCCTTAAGAAGAATTTCATGGCACTGTATCAGCTTTGCCTAACCTAATATCCCCCAGATATGTTGGACTTCCAAGTACCCACTCACCACAGGAAAATTTGGGGATTTTCCATGGCCTTTGGCCATGCTGCCTATCAGTTCCAAAAGCTGTATGCACCTCAGGACCCCAGGTTAGGAATGGCTATACTAATAATTTTACAGAGACACTGAGGTTCTACAAAAGGTGTAGTAAAACATGTAATTAGTCCCTAAGATAATTGAAGAAGCTAAGAGCAAACCTTAGATCTGAGGCATAATTTAGATAGAAACAATTATGATTTATTACAATTTGTTTCTTGTCTAATTAACCCACATTTTTCATCTGTCACCAATCATACTTAGACAAGTGGATTTGATTTTTAAAGTCTTTTAATGTGATCATTTTGAAACTGATTTTTTTTTTTTTTACATCTGTGCAAAGTTAAAATAGTCACAAAAGGAAGCAAGCAAGTTATGAGGTCATGATATGGAAAATGAAAAACAAAATGTACTGGCAAAGACTGAATATAGTAATCAAATGCAAAAAAGAGGGGAAAGGAGAAGGAAAAATTCTAGAAAAGCATCTACTGTAAAACAAACAAACCAACAAATAAAAAAAAGAATTAAAATAGGATAAAAAATAAAAACCAGAATTATATTTTGATTATATTAAAATATGCCATGACAACATAAGATGAAGGACAGTATAAAACAGTTCCAATGAATGCTTTAGTAATTCATTAGCATGAAAGCTGTTTCCCCTTAATTAACTGATCTTCCCCAAAAGTAGAATAATTTTTTCTGTTTCAAAGGTATTAAAATTAATGTTCCATAAAAATATGGATTTCATCTTTGTATAAAACGTGACATATTCAGCAAAAGAAGATATACCTCACCTCAGCCCTTGGGATCCCAACGCATACACATGGACACACTCCCTTTTATATTAGAAATGCATAATGCAACTCGCTAGATTATCCAATCTTGTTTAGCTGTGGTAGACATATTTTTAGATGGGCTGAGTTTTATTATGCATTTCTAATTTAAAAGGGATTTTGTGTGTGTATGTGCATGTATATGTTGATCACTCAAACTCACAATAACACTCCTGAGTTTTCCATTGCGTCTATAATAAGATATCTGGCCTGACAACTTGCTTAAATATTGTTCCAAGTAGGGAAGATTACTGGCCACACAGTATCAATTAAGTGCGCAGTGATGGACTGTGGCAGTATTCTCAACTAATGAGGTTTTGTTTATGAAACCCTTTAATAAAGTTACGTTGGATATATTTTCATTCCAGCTCTCTTTTAAAACAGTGAAAATTACCACAATTAATATTACCCTATTATTTGGTATAATTCCTGCAGATTGTATCCTTTGTTCTGCCATTTATCATCTGGAATTTTTAGCATTGTACAGATCGATCTGAACACCCACCAATGCTCTTTAGAAAGCAGAATACATTTTGTGTACATTAAAAATAGTAAATGAGCTCCATTTTTTTCACATTTCTTACCCTTTTTTGGATACCAAGAGATGGAACATTTCTTTTCTACTGCTAGTTTGATGTCATGCCTTGAAAACAGGGATATACTCCTTCCCTCTTTCTGACTCATAATCCTCTTTTCCCTGCTTTACAAGGCCATGTGTTTTTGGTTCTGTGCTCATCTTTAAGTCACCAGCATTTCTATCTGGGGCCACATTTCTCTTTCCTCAATGGAGAAGGCATCTGAATACACAAAGAGAGATATATCCAAGGTTGTGTCATGCATTATAATGAATGGGAAGAGCTACTCAACCAGAAACTCCATAGGAAGTTAATATCCCACAAGCTTTCAGAACAGCATTTATCAGACTTATCTTCTCATGATAAAAGCCCCTCAAGATTTACCTTTTTTTGCCCTCCATGTATTGGTTAGATTGCTTAATTTTTCATATCAGAGTGACTGAAGATTCTTAAACATCTACATGAAACCACTGGAAAAGGTCACCTACTGGCACAGTGTGACATACCATGAATAGGTAGATCACACCTCATGGGCTATCCCATATGGGGCCAGACCAGAAATGCAGTAGAGATCAGGTACCCAAATAGGACATCTGGCTGACTGAATTATAACAGTGGTTAATGGTTTTGTTTTTACTTCTATTATGATGTCACTTGCAGCACATGGCTAAAATGGTTCCTGAAACCTAAAAGGCTTAAGAAATGGGCTTTTTACCTCTCTTCAAAATATCCATACAGAACAAAATATATCATCCAATGATATAGTCCACATTTATTCTACCAAAAAGGTTTAAGAAGTATTTTGGAAGATACCAAATAAAATCCAAATCTAATCAGAGGGATTTAGGACATGCCTAAAATGATGGTGTACAATTCCTCTTAGTCCAGCCAGAAAATATCTGGAGGGATCAATGTTGGAGAAGATCACTCCAGCCTCTTCTTTTTCTCTTCTTCTATTTCTCTCACTATACACTTTCAGAGTACAGAAACTTGTCTGTTTTTTTCCTAATATAATTTACTTCGATGGTGAGAGGGAGCAATGGATATTGGCCATTTTGGATGCCATGCAAATAGTTTGTTACAAAAACATGAGGATTTGTGACTATTGCCTTGAATCTATATTAGATATTTGCAGTGTACTATGTAGGGCATGGGCTAAATTAAGTTTACTTTAAAGCAGGGATGGGCAACCCAGGGTTCAAGGGCTGCACCTAGCCCTTGATTGCATGGTGGGTTTGTTTTTGGTTTGGTTTTTGGCTCTTGGGCATCTCAGGATTGATCTGCCTAAGTTCAATGTCTCCATCTTCTGCTTCTGAGCATCACAGAGGCATCTAATTGACCACTGTGAGAAATAAATTGTTGGACTAAGAAGGATCTTGGCCTGAACCAGCAGAGCTATTCTTACAGCGTAGAAAATGCAACTCCACCCATTTCTATGATATCACAACATCAGCAACCCACCCACCCCCACTGCATTTGCTGGCCAAATTAAGAGGGGAAAAAGTTTCCTACTTGTAGTAGCAGAAAATATTAAAGGTTTAATCTTCTAGCCATGGCACCTTCAGTTTTAAAAGAATCAAGCAGCCAGTGATGGGAAGATCTCTGTCTAAGTCAGTGTTTCTCAAACTTGGCAACTTTAAGGCATGTGGACCTCAACTCCCAGAATTCCCCAGCCAGCTGCTGGCTGGGGAATTTTGGGGTTGAAGCCCACATGTCTTAAAGATGCCAAGTTTGAGAAACACTGATCTAAATCCTTGGAGAGCTGCCACCAGTTAGAGTTGCCCAGATTGATTTGGATGGACAAATCAGATTTAACAGCTTTTTGCTAAGTGCTTTTTTCTTATAATTCTTTGTTCTTAAACCTTGTACTATACTGTAAAACACCCTGAGTGTGTCAAAACAGGGCAGTCCATAAATGCCCATATAAATAAACAAGCAAGTGACTGAGTTTGAATCTCACTCCCCCAGCCCCATTCTGCCCAAGTAATAGCGCTTGTTTGTCAAAATGATGGCTGTTCCCCCCCAAAAATGGCATAAGAAACACTAGAGGGCAGTAAAGAGGCAAATGTTAATTCTAAAAGCTCTTGCCACTGAGTTACCTAATTCCTTATCTTCAGTGAATGCCAGAGAATAAACAAGAAAAACCATCCCCTTTCCTTTGGAAAAAGGACAAAATGTGCTTGCAGGAGTTTCCTGACCCTTAAAATATGCTGCATTCAATCTGCAGGCCTGGTCTTTTTGAACCAAATCCCCATGAGACTTTCTTAGAACATCTTGTCCAACATCAAAGGGGCCTCTGTAGTAAAATTGCACACACTGGCTGGGAAAACAGAAACAAGAGATGTTAGAATTCCATCATCTGCAATAGTTCCAGAGAATAAATGATCCAACAACTAAACAGTTATCAAAGATTGTTCAGAAGAGGGTTGCATAGTCTGGGGGTGGGGTGGGGTGGGGTGGGGTGAGGAGGCATGGAGGATGATGGAAATGCAACACTTTTCTATACATTAGAAAACTCTCCAGCCACACATGGGATGATGACCTTGCAGTTTTGCTCAAGAGAGTTTTGATACAATTAAGGACTGCCTTTCTTTGCAATTTACAAATGAGAGAATCTGCAAAACAAAGGCTGT
Organism: Liasis olivaceus; assembly: GCA_030867105.1. Classification (NCBI taxonomy): domain Eukaryota; kingdom Metazoa; phylum Chordata; class Lepidosauria; order Squamata; family Pythonidae; genus Liasis; species Liasis olivaceus. The sequence continues at coordinate 199,229,418 of CM061348.1, forward strand.
TATTAACTCTCATCTGCTGGAGGAAGACTGCAGCCGTGAGAGGCTTTCATTCCTACAAGCTATGCAGATCTGCTAAAAATTCTAATGCTTACAGTATTTACCAACCAATTAAAAAAAGAAAAAAAGCAAGCAAGAAGTGTCTGGGCAAATATGATGTGAACATTAATTCCCTCCTCTTCCTGTGATTTTTTTTTTAAATTTCAATTTTAAGGTCTTTACTCTGATTTAGCTCTATCCAGGATTTCAGATATCAGTTTGTCTCTTGTTAACCATTTACATATAGTATCACATTCAAGAAAGACCTGGATCTTCTGGAGCAAAATTCATTTTCTTTCAAAACACAGAAAACCTGTAGCTGTGCAACACTTTCTCATTTCGTATATTCCAGAACATGCATACTTGCTCCTACTCACATTTCAGATTAGGGGTTTTAAGTACTTCGTCTATTAAACTCATGTTTAATCCAGTGTGCTGAAGAGTGAAAGAATGCAAATAGGAGAGAGAATCTTGAGAAACAGTCAGATGCTGCTGTTAGAAGAAATTAGCCATGAAAATTAAAGCTGTCTAAATGACTTGGTGCATGTATTCATCTTAAGAAACAAAATGATCACAAGACAAAATGAATATTGCATTTCAGTCAGAGAACAACGAAGGGAAACTTAGAAACTAAATATTTACTTAATAATGTTTTTATAGATTTTCTTTTTTTCACCAATTGTACAACTTTTGGCAATTTCTCTATCCACTTACTGATATTAGATCTTTGTATTAATTTTCTTCTTTTCTTTCTTGTCTATTTTTTAAAAAATGATTAAAATCAATTTTTAAAAATCACAAGGAATGGCCATTAAAAGAGAAAGCAAGAGAATGCACAAAGACCTAACACAGAATAAAGTAAGAACAAAGTATGTTAAGAGGACTGATTTCAGTAGGCTTACTTAGTGTTGAAATTAAGCCCCAAACTTTTATCTTCTTTTTGTTGACACTGGAGCTACTTAAACAATGTCCCTTAAAAAAGAATGCACTTTGTATTCTTTGAAGCCATTTTCCCCATATTATAAAAAAAGCCCAAATACCATTATTTTAGGATACTTACATTTTCCAGATATATAGATATTTTTAAAAGTATAATTGTGCATGTCTTGAAAGTGATTCATAAGAACAGCTTTGGACTTCATACAACTGCAAGAATGGCACCTGTTCATTGAAGCAGCCCAACTTTGTCCCAGGCTTCCACACAAGTCTGAAAAAAAAAGATGCCACTGCTTTAAGGAAGCCATTCATTAAAGTTAAAGAGAATTTTAAAATTGTGTCAGCTTTTTTCAGGCTTCTATGGAGTCAGGCTACTTCAGTAAGTAGCAGAAACAATGATGGCTATCGAGGAGGTCAAAAACATTATGGTGTCCATGACTGATTGATCAAAGCCCTGCCTCTTTTATGCATGCAATGCATGTAAAAAGAGGGGCAGGATTTCAACTGCACAGTTGCAACTGCCATCTTAAGGTTCTTTTTAACCTGCCCTGATGCCCATGTAGAAAACTGCTGTGTTTATGCTCACACAAGGTCTGATGCATTCTTTCCAAATCATTTTGGACATGCTCACAGCCCCCTTTTTTAAAAAAAATCAACATTCACATGAAGTTCTGAAATACCCGGAATAGAGAACATAATGCTCTTCTCTATTGCTGTACAGTACACTCTAAATATAGTGTGTAAATAAACATGAGAGAGAGAGGGAGAACCAAGCATACAACACATTTTGAAAAGCCATATCCAATGAAAGTAGCAGAACTGAGAACAAGGCCTGTGAGAATGATCAAGTAAATCCAGAAAGCAAGAGGACTACACAAATATACAGAATGCATCAAATTGTGCCAACTGTGCTGAGCAAATATGTAAGATGTAAGTATTATCAGTACTTACATTTACATAACTAAGAACTAATGGAGTCTATCAAATATTGAAAAGAAAAGCATAGACCTTAATGTAGATGCTATAGATTTCATTTGTTTAAAAGGGACTAAAATGGAGGTGTCCTCTATAGAATAGGAAAGATCAGCTATACCAGTATAGTTGAGGAGGAAAGGCAGCCTTGTCTTTTAAAAATGAGGTCAAAATCATCATCCAAAAATTACACATAGCTGTTTAGGAGACTGTAAAAAATATTAAGGCAATCATAGAAATGAAAAGAATTCAATCTGATCTCCAAAGGAACATTCATCTGCCCCACCAGTCAAGAACTCTAATCAGGGCTCTATCATTAGACAGAGCAGCATAGCCCCTCAAGCAGCAGGTCCAAATTAGTTGGGGCAGGGATGCAAAGCAGCTGTCTTTCACCTATTCCTCCCAATCCCACTTCTGGGAATAGCAAACCTTTGTGTCATACTATCACTAGTAGATGTGCTTGGTAGTCTTGTCAGCTTCTCTATGTAAAATAGGGAGGAATAACATCTTGTCCTTTGTTTTAGGCAATAAAATGTCTTGGGTCAGCTCTGCATGCTGCATAAAGAGATCACCTTCATGTAATGCATGTTATTCCAGGCATTCTGAGCAATGCAAGATATCAGACCATAAGCATATGACTATTAGACAGACCCTGTCGAATCAAATCAAAGAACTAGCTAGGCTGATATCCTGCTTACACTATAACCAGCCAGATCTTTATGGAAAGCCCATAATCCACAATCCAAGATTAGGTGTGCCAGCATCCTCCATTCACTGAACTAGACTGAATATCATTGATTGATTGATTGATTGATTGATTGATTGATTGATTGATTGATTATGTGCCATGAAGTCGTTTTCAACTCCTAGTGACCACATAGATTTTCTCCATGACAATCTATCCCTAAGCTGTTCTTTCAAGTCTCCCAATGCACTCATCGCCACTGTAGCTGAATCCATCCGCCTTGCTGCTGGTCATCCTCTTCTCTTTCCTTCCACTTTCCCAGCATTAGAGAGCTGGGTCTTTGCATAATGTGTCCAAAGTAATTTGAGTTTGGTCATTTGTGCCTCAAGTGAGACCTCTGGATTGATTGGTTTGTTTCCATTGGTTTGTTTTCTTGGCTGTCCACAGTATTCTCAGGAGTCTTCTCCAACACCAAAGTTCAAAGGCATCAATACTCTTCCTATCCTGCTTCCTTGAAGTCCAACTTCTGCTTCCATAGAGTGTCACAGGGAATACCATGGTTTGCATGATTTTGATCTTTATAAGTATAGATACATCATGGCATTTAAATATCTTTTCCAGGACCTTCATGGCTGCTCTACCAAGTGCTGGTCTCCAGCATTTTTCTTGACTGCTTGTTCCTTTACTGTTGATGGTTGATCCAAAAAGGCAGAAGCTGTCCACCACTTCAATATCTTCATTGTCAATTCTAAGGCTGGTTGTTCTACCTGTTGTCATTAGTTTGGTCTTCTTTATATTTAATTTTAGTCCCATTTTTTTCACTGTGCTCCTTGACTTTTAGTACTAGGGCTTGCAGATCCTTTGCATTTCTGGCTATCAGGGTAGCATCATCAGCATAGTTCAGGCTGGGAATAGTGAATGCAAATGAAATGTATTGTAATTATGGCTCAGCTTCAGTTATGATTTTGTCCAACCCAGAGGAATGTTGGAAATAATTATATAAAAGGTTTCAGGACTCTATTCCTGCCCATTAGTCCAATAATTTTCAGAAAAATAACAGAACAGGGCCAAATTATTTTAGATCTGTGGCAGATTATAGGTGGGAACTACTCCTAGCTAGGGGGAAGTATGGCAACTGGGAGATAGTTTGCATGAAGAAGTTTGGCAGCCAAGAAGGGAAACTCCCAAGGGTTTGAACTAGCCCATGAGCCAGAGTTGTCCATGTTGTAAGCTAGGGATGATGATTTTCTATGCCCAAGCAAACCAGGATTCATGACATCAACAAATTTTAGGTACCGTTAGTTTTGATTCTTCTTAAAGCTGGCTTATTTGAAAATAGGGCCACAGCATGACTGAAGAAGTTGTATATTTGTTCATATTGTGGTTAATGGAAGATCTGAATATAACCATACTCCTTCTGTTTTCCATCATATGAAGTCTTGAGATATTTAAAATTAAGCCTCATAAAGACTGGTTTTGTGCAATAAGCTAAGCCATAATGTGGTTTGTTTAATTTTATCTTAGCACGTTATGTGAATCCAGAATCAATCAATCATATTTAGACAACCTACAGCTTAGTAAGATATGAGGACCAGATTTAAAGCTTTTTCGTTTCATTTCAGCCTTAACTTCATAAGCATATCTCCTACATACTAGTTCTCCAAATGGTAGGTGATGTGTCTTTTCCATGAGTAAAAATGAAGTGGAGATCTTCCTACCACTGATACAAAGATACCCATGGGGGCTGCACCCACTCTTGATGTATGCCTAACCTGGGAAGGTGAAACAACACCATGTCTCAATGCCAATGTTGGCAAATTCCTAACCTCAGCACCAATAGCATTAAGAACATCTGAAATGGGGCTTATATGCATAATGCTCTCTGCTCAGAAACTTTCTATGCTATCAGGAGTCCTATATTCATGTGAGCACCCTTTGCAACACTCTATTGAATTTGGAGGCCAGGAATGTAAGAATATTTTGGGGTAGAACAGCAGCACACTCCCCTTTCTCACTGATTAGCTCTCCCAAGTGGGAACTTAAAAACAGCTATAGGTTTTGATCAGAAAACAAAAATGAGTCTATTGACTTTGTTGTTGCCCATACTATGGCAGTAAATGAGCTATCAAGACAGATATTTATGAGAACATCAGGTTTTAATCAGTCTCATGAATATTCATTTGTTGGATCAGCTATCACTTCTATGTGTTGTTCTTCTTCCAAGGAGCCCATTGTGTAAAAGTTTACTTCAAGCCCCACAAAAAAATACTCTTTTGTATGCAGTAACTCTATTGCGCACTCTATTGACAGAGTATAAAAATTCTTATGGATGTCCTCTGGAAGTATGTTCTTTTATGCCATTCATCATGTCCTTCTATCTGAAACACTTCAAATGATCCTATTGTGGTAGAAGAATTCTTGGGGTGCCCTTTTCTTACTGCACAGTAATTTACTCCATGCATTCAGTACACGTGATCATCTTATTCTGTAAATAATGGTATTCTTTCAGAAACAGCTAGACAGCTTTCAAGGCACTGAGAAGATATGAAAAAGCAGCAAATATTGTGCAGTCCAAGAACTGAAAACCAAAAGTGTCACAAAAGATTGGCTTAAGTGAGATGGTAAGTTTCAAGCCACAGTGCAACTACTACCAAGATACAGTTGACAAAAGGCCATGACCAGGAACAGCATTAGTCAGAGGAACAAGCTTTTCAGTAACATTGATGAGCTACGGGCCAAGTCCCTGCTGAATTCCAATATATTTTCATATGATGATTATTGCAGCAACTTCCAAAAACATTCACCACCTGTCCTTTCCAGCTCCATTTTTACCCTGTTCAGGAAGCTACAATGAAACAGATGGGAAAGTGACAGGCAAGTGGCCAGGAAACACAGAGGTCTTGGGCAAATAGCTGAGTGTAGTAGAGTGTTAGAGGACCAGTTCGGTGTAGTGGTTAAGGCACCAGGCTAGAAACCGGAAGACCGTGAGTTCTAACCCTGCCTTAGGCACAAAGCCAGCTGGGTAACCCTGGGCCAGTCATTTTCTCTCAGCCCTAGGAAGAAGGCAATGGTAAATCTTTCCCCAAAACTGCAGGGACTTGCCCAGGCAGTCATCAGGAGTCAAGACAGACTCAAAGGCACACACGCACACATACACAAAGGTAGAATATTAGGTGACAGAATAACTGGATGTATGGATTTTTGATCTTACTCAGGACTCATCCTATTATCATATCAATTCTAGTGAAAGCACTTTTCTCCCCATGTAATGTTAGCACTGACTACAAAAGTTGTCCCTTTGTATGCAGTATGCCATTTGGCCACTTTGAAAGAATAGCATTGAGAGCTTGCCTTATAAATATCTTTCATGGTTCCAATCATTCTCATTCAGCTACATGAAAAAAATATTGCAAAGCATGTTTCCCCAAGGGACAAAGAAAGTTGAGTGAAATTATCATGGGTGGGAAATTCAACTCCAACACTTCTTTTAGTTACAATAAAGTTGAGTGAAGTGTGTATATCTATGCACCTCCTGACTTTTATTGTCCTGTCACTCCTACAGAGATGTGCATCTTTCTGGAAGGCCCATAATTCAATTAAAATTTAAGATTCTTCATACTAGGAAGCATGAGAAGCCAGGGAGGCTGCAGAGCAATGGGCAGTTATATGTTAGATAGAAATGATGGCAGCATCTTCTATACTTTGTGGTAAAGAATGAACTTTAGAAGTATTGTCTATGGACATTGATTGCACAGCCTGAGAATGCATCAGAAAAAGAGATACCTCTTTTACAAGAGAAGAAAACCTTTGGGAAAACAGAAGACAGATTTCAGCATAATATGACTGTCGGTTGTTCTAGCTCATGCCACATTGTTCCCCTTTTAAATAACTTTTATTAGATATATAGACGTGTCATATAGTACTATTGAATTAAATCCTCCAACTCCATCCTTTTCACACTGGCCTGTCTGAGGAACAGGAGATTTCAAAGATGGGACAAGATGAAAATGACAAACAACATGTGTGTATACAGTATGTATCACAGTCTTTGGCTGTGGCAAAGTTTGACCAACTGGAAACCATAAACTGTGTCTAGCACAAAATGAATAACTCTTTAAACAAAAGTGAATCACACACACACACACACACACACACAAAACTCCAAACCAAACTGCTTTTGGCTCCCCAGAATCCATAAAAGCTTAAAGGACTTGGGGAACTTTGCATTAAAACTGTATTTGGTAACAGAAGCCCTTTGCTCTTCAATTTAGTTTTTTATGGAAACTACTTTAAAAACTCATGTTAAATGTAAGATGTCAGAAAAAGCAGTACAAATGTTACTAAAGGGGGGAATTCTGTTTCAGTTCCCATGATTACACCTTAAAACAGCTGTGTCCCTTGAAAACAATTTATTTGTGTCTGCTATAAATCTTCATTTAAAAACCACCACCAAAGTAGTGGTTCCCTTAAATGAAAAAGAATTGTTAAAAGCTTTATGACAAGGGTGTGATCTTTTAGTAACTTGGATGTGTCTCCGAATCTATTTTGGGGGGTCTTCAAAGGCCACATTAGGCAAGACAAAAGCATCATATGTTCAAATAGGGCTGTGAACACATCAAACATGATTTGGAATAAGGGTTCCAGACTTCATGTGAGCACAAGTTACAACTCTTCTATTCATTAAACCTGACTTTTTTCAGGTGTCTACCTCAGCCTGAAAAAAAAATATTGCTGCTACTTTAAGGAATCCAGTGATCACAATTAATGTGACTCTTAAAACAGCAGTACCTTTTTTCAAGCTCATGAAGAAGCCTAAAAAAAGTCAGCTACTTTATGGAACAGCAGAGAAATATTATGTTTGTGCAAAGTCTGAAGCAATTTTGAATTATTTCTGAAGTGTATACAGTCTTACTAATGGACAGGACATGAATGTAGTAACTGCTGTGAGATTCTAACTATTTTCAGGCACAAACTATCCCTGTTTCAATAAAGGATACATATTACATGATGACAGAAACTCTTGAAAATATTGTAGTTCTGCCACTTATATTTCTTGAGACCAACAAACCCTTAGAAGTAATAACATTATCTGAAGTTTATGGCTTTGTTTACTGTATGTATTTAGCAGCAGAAAATGGAATTGGAGGAAGAAGGAGATGGCAGCAGAGAGATATGTAGAAAGTTCTAGATACCACAGTCCAGAAGTGAAGAGAGAAGAAAGAATTTGGTTGATTTCATTTTGTAGTGTAATAGAAGGTATTTAGTTTATAAGATATTGAATAGAATGTGGAGGAAATGGTTTAGCAGTTTTCCAGATGTGCAAGATGAAGACGGAGCAGCTCAAGAGTAAATGGTTTTCTGGAAGGAAGTAGAGAGTAAGACCTTTCATAGCCAAAGTAATGGGAAGGCTCTTGAGCAGAAAATAAACTTTAGATTTGTCTCTGGTTGAAGTATTTATGAAGAAGAAAACTGGTTTATGTACTTACTCTGTAAGAAGTCCCACTGAACTCAATAAACCTAATTTTGGTTAAATTTGGTTAATAGGTTTGCACTATTAAGGACTGTTTTTGTCCATAGTTTTCAGAATACACACACTTTTCTTGAATGGACTTCTCCTGAACATGCTTTCAAGTTTAACAAATATGTATTCATGCATCCTATGAGAGAGAGAGAAATGGATTAAGTCAAGTTTTTCAACCTGGTGGTAATCTCAACCCTAATTATTCTCTAATGGCTATTCAAACTAGGCAATTAAAATCCACATGAAGGACTCCAGAAACAAGCATTCTAAATATCTCTAAGTTCATGATTTAATAGAAGTGCAGACATTGAATTCAGACATAATGCACATTGTACTCACCTGTCAGTAGCAGCACTTTGCTGTAAAAATAGTCAGATAGTCAAGATGACAATGAGAACATATTAAAGATAAGGGAATGCTGACTGGTGTTTTCTGCTGCTTCTTCAGCACTCATCACCAAAACAAACTATTTTGAAATACCTAAAGAAATTATATTCCCTGTTTCATATATCTTACTCATGCCCTCAGCCCAGGCTTCTTACTTCTTGCTGCTTCTGCATTGACCTTGCAGTCGGGAGGATTTCAAAGAACCTTGAAAGCTTTGTTCATTTGCAATGTTATTTTTCTGTCTTTTTGTCCTTGGCTTGGAGCAGAACCAGAAAATGCATGGCATCCCCAAACATTTATTTGGCATCTGTCTCCATTAAGGAAACTTATGGATTGTTCTAAAACTGGAATTGTGGCTTTTACTGGAAATTTTCTGAAGCTATTGGTTAGACCATAAAAAATCTACTGTCATCAGCAGCTAACAAATCATATTGGAATTTAACAAGCACAAGAAGCTTTTACTGCTGCAAAGATCAACTTCTGTCTGACAGATGACAGCAGAAGTCTCAAAAATGCACCCAACAGAACACAGAAATGGTAAGGGCCACAAGTGTATGTGAAGAGAGGAGGGGAACAGGGTAGGATTAAAAAGATGCACATTCTTTCCTATTAGGAAAATCCAATTCAAGCATAAAAACAAATAGCACCCAATACTAGCTGCACAGAAATACTTGTTTCTTGAGGTGAGAATGGGCAACCTTTTAGTGGGCAATAGCTACACTGAGTAATTTTAGTGGGCTGAAGATGCCAAGTTGGTAGGGTCACATCACACATGTGGGTGGAAGCTGTTTTGGGGGAAAAGTTTGGGTGTCATTTTTTTAACTGTAGGAATTCCACTACAGTTTTCATTTGATTCCCAACTCAAATAATGTGGTCTGTTTTCAGCTGTTTATAGCCAGAACTGCAAAGAGAGTTGGAGGCTGCAGTTTTGCAGTTCTAATTTAAGATGAATATTGCCATTCCAATCACATTACCATTCTCTCTGGAGAAGGTTCTCATGCTGGGAAAGGTGGAAGGAAAGAGAAGAAGAGGACGACCAGCAGCAAGGTGGATGGACTCAGTTACAATGGCAGTGGGTGCACCATTGGAAGACCTGAAAGACCAGCTTAGGGACAGATTGTCATGAAAAAGTCTATGTGGTCACTAGAAGTTAACACTAACTTGATGGCACATAATCAATCAATTTTTGAAAATCACATTATTCCAGTCTTTCTGCATCTCATTTGCTAATCTGTGAATTCATAGTATATGCTACTTGTTAAGAATGGGTCCTTACCAGGGCACCAGTGTCAGCTGATAACATGATGGGTTTGGCTGGTCAAATGCTCTTTGGTTGTTCCTGTTTTTGCTTGCCAAATTCTCCAAGTACTTCAATCTTAATTAGACCCTTAGAAGCTGTGAGAATAGATTCCTTAATACAGCAAAGTTGGGTTGGTAAATTGCTACTTTTCCTTTCTAGTATTTGTGGAGTATGAAGAATTTCAGAAGGGTTTTAAAAATCTATTTGCATACAGATTCTCTTGATCAATGTAAACAAGCACACCATTGTATAATCTAAAATTAGTCTTAGGGTCCTTTAAAAGAAGATTGTACAATGTGTGGGAAAACATAGTAAAACAGATCACAAAGAGTGAGCAAAGATAATTTCATATTACTTCATTTCTTTATTAATTATATAGGAGTTATATTACATTACATTACGTTTCAGATTTATCACCGCCCATCTCCCCCAATGGGGAACTCTGGGCGGCTCACAAAGTACACCTTAACCATTGCAATTACAATTACACCTATTCTAATACAACTACAGTGCAACCCTATTCTATTGTGGCCAGCTGTGGTCGCAAGGGAGTCAGCTCATCCGGGCTTTCTTCCACCGATGATCTTTTCACCCATCGCATTAGTTGCGTCCAGTGTCTGGCGTTTGTTCTTTCCACCGATCAGGTCCAGCACTGGTTCCAGCTTCCCCACATAGGCACCCCTGTTCCTCCCACCAAAATGGGAGTACCTATTTATCTACTTGCAGATGGAATTGCTTTTGAACTGCTGGGTTGGCAGAAGCTGGGACGAGTGGCGGGAGCTCACCCCGTCATGCGGAGCAGGCTCGAACCACTGGAGTGCCGACCATTTCTGGCTAGCAAGCTCCAGCGTCATTAAGCCCCTGTGCTACCGCGTACCCTATATACAGGAATGTGGAGGGGTGAGGTCTGTGCAAAGACCTGACATCCATCTCCTTGAACAAAACTGCACTGGCTTTCACAATATTATGTCTGAACAAAATCTGATCCCATTTGGTGTCACATGTTTCACCCCAGCCCCAACATATTTTGAGCATTAAATTTTTCCATTTTGTTGTCAACATGGAAACAGCCTGAAGCAAGCTTCCCTTCATATTTGTTTGATTGCATGGAGAACACAGAGAGTTCATATGACAAAGCAAGTTTCTACATGCATCAAACCTTGGTGCTTAAGCTGACAAGAACTTGAACAATGCAATAAATAGTACTGTATCCTGTACATAGGTTTAGGTGTCCTGTTCTGATACAAAAACTTGAACGGGGTACATCTCCCACCCCAGTTCCTAATTCTGTAATGTTTCACTTGTTCATTCTGCTAATCCAGGATATGAGGCGGCAGCTGACCCATTTAAGTGAAGTGTTAGGTGATGTGGATGTAGAGAATGTGCTGAATCCCATAGTCTAAACATGCAAAAAGCTTGTAATGATGTTACTTCTGAAAATGATTTGGCTGCCTGCATTTATGACTGGAAAAACAAGCTATGCAGAGAATGGGAATACTTGAGTAATAGGAGTAGTGATACAGGACTCATCACATAGTTTACCTTTAAGTGTTAGATCTATAAAGCGACTTCTTTTTACGTAAAAGAGTCAGGACCATTTAACTATGTATTATTTTAAAAGCAGATCTATATCAAGGCTAGGGCCTTCTTTCTCCCATTTCTCCTAAACTGTTGGAGATTTAAGGTCTACACAGACTCCAGAATATGCTCATCAAAATGTTCCTCCCAATTTCTCTGCCCACAAGCAAAGTGGAGAATGTTGAGCCTACCCACAGATCAGTTTTCGTATGATTTTAACACTGATGAAGGAAACGATAGCCTTGCCACTCCTTCCATTCATTACATGGCTCCTCCTTCCCACAGTTAAATTAACAATATACAGTAATTTTATTCAGCATTAGCTGAATTCTCTGAAGAGACGTTTCCCACAAATTTTATTTTTGCTCCCAATCAGATCATTCATAGAACTATCTCACCTTATCTACAACTACTGGTGCATAAAGTAAACATTTTTGGGAGGCCAGATTACATTGTAGCATGGGGTGGGGAAAAGTCATAACTCACTACTAAAGTATATGTTTCTATGCAAATGGTTCCAGGTTCAATCTCTTACATCAGTTGAAGTGAACTCACAAAGTAAGAAACTACTTTTGTTTGGGGCATTACAAGGCTGTTTCCTGCTGGAGTAGTGTCCTGATTTTCACAGAGGATATGATGAACCAGAGAAAGCAAGCAAAAGCACAAGCACTTAGAGACCACCTTCACATATCAATTAAGCTATAATGTTATTTGGTTTTTGACTCTGTGCAATATGTTAGCCCAGCCATTGTAGTGGAAATTATTATGTACAGTTTAGTATTATGTGTTAATCATACCATTACATTTTGATCATGGTTAAGACAAACTAGAGCTTAGCATAAGATGTGAATAAGCTGCAAGATATTATGTGTCACATCACAGAAGGTCAGGACAACTACAAGGCAACAAAACATCAGGACCTTGGACAGCATAGAGCACTAGTTCCAAGTTGGCATATTGCTTCACAAGAAAAGCTGTCATCCCTGCAGAGTCTGCAGGCAACTGAAGCTTTAAGTAGGCTGGCACAGCTTGGCCTTTTTGTGGTCCCACCACTTCTGGATGGCATGGTCCTTAAAGTACCCATGACTATTTCTGTAATCTCATGTTCAAGTATGTTTGAAGGAGAGGAGAACTTGTGAAGCTGACAGGGGAAAAGTTACATCATCAAGCAGTCAAGGCACAGAATGGCATATTGACTGAATTCTTTTTAGTGAGACAACCTGTGATTCATTCAACCCTGTGTCTTTCTCGAGATGATGCTAACTTTCTAAACTGAGAGAGAATGAGAGAAATAGAGAGAAATAATAGATGGTACTGGTTTAGAGAGGCCATAGCCTATTCAGATCTTCATATGGATGAGTCACCTATTGGAGAATTTTCATGCGATACTCTTAAGTATATGTTGTGGATAAAATAATGTATAGACTCCACAGTCCAAAATGTATTTATTGTATGTACCACAATACTTGATAGTTGAAGATGGAAATGATTATGGAATTCAGAAACAATTCAGAGGAATAACATGATGGGGAAAATTCACAGTTTAAAGTATTTGATGCTGTAGATTAAAGACATTGGAAAAGTTCCCAAATAAAAGGTCAGCTGTTAATTGTTTCTTCAACCTCACCTAGGTACATCTTGCAACCCCACAGCATGGCTCTTTTTAAATGGATGACATGCATATTTTCAGTAAACAGATCTCACAGTTTTCTGGTGCTGTAGATGTGCTTTAATTCTGCTTGTATACAAACTCATAAGAATAGCAACTGGACCCCCAATGACTCAAATGTATACCTTTAAAATAGTGGCTGAAGAAATGTGCATGCGAACCAAAATCTATGAAGTCCATACATCATACTAGGCCATCACACAGTTCATTTGGTTTTCATGTAGGTATAGTGTCACCCCAACCATTGTAGTTTATAAACCTCGTTTATAGTTTAGAGGACAATAGGAACCATAACTCAGCATGAGGAATGAATCCAGACACTACTTCCCAGGTGGCCTGACACCTATAAACCTCTGTCATTTTCTCTGGAACCCAGTTAGCATCCATCATCCCACACACGCCTGGACAAAGTAAGATCAACCTCTCCAGGGACTGCTGATAATTTGCTGTGTAATTTGCTGCCAGTTCTGAAAGCAATTGCTAATCAAGAATTCAGAAACTTAAGTTAAAAAATTCAGTGCCTAGTGGAAATATCTCTTAATGAGCTCTTGACTGCTGTGATTAACTGCCATGTGAAGTCACAGTTGGAATTTTTCATGTTGACTTTCTTGCTTTGAAAGAACAAATTTCAGCAAACCTCACACTGTGTTTAAACCAATACTATTTATTCAGTTTCAAATAAACTTCCATCACCCACTTTTTGCTGCATGTTCATTTCAAAAACAAAAAGTTTAGGGGGCAGACCCAACCTACCACATTTTGCTGCCTGACTGAAGGACAAGATAGTGGCTCTCTCCCCATCCCCAACTTGTCCCCATACCATGAACAAAAGCTCACTGGACTGACAATTGAATCTTAATGTCACAAAGGGTAGATCATTGTTATCCTCCATTAACTTATATACAAAAAGAGGAGGGTAATAAGGTGGGGGCTTAGGAGGAACTGAGCATGCTGTGTATCTGTTACTTGAAGTAGCTGCCTTACTCTGCCTGATCATAGGGCTCCCCAGTGCAGGCAAACACACCATACCCAAGGAGACTGCAGTAGTGTCACCAGCATGGCTTACAGAACTGAGATGGGGGCTGCTCACCACCCTTCAAAGGTTTGGTTTTTTGTTTGTTTGTTTGCTTGTTTGTTACACTTAGAGGGTTGCCCAACTCCATAAGAGTCAGGGCATCATACAACACTAAAAACTTAGAAACCAAAATAATGAAAAAAGAACAATGTAATCTCAGAAGAAAACAATCAAATAGCATATAAAAATACTAGAAGAGGCTCACCGCCCACCCAAACTCAAGGCCTGGGGGCGGGGATGAAAGCCAGGTTTTCAAAGCCTGTTTAAAAACAGTTGGGGGAGGATCTCTGGGAAGATGCTATTCCAGAGGACAAGAGCCATGATAGAGAAGATGGACTTCCTGGGTCACATTGTTTAATCAATGGGACCTGGAACATGCCCAACTCTGACCAATCATGCAGAGCAGGCAGAAACTTTCAGAGATGGGCAGTCCCTTTGATAGCCAGGCTCTGTGCCATGATGGGCTTTATAGATGATAATCAGCACCTTGAATTGTACCCAGTAGCTAACTGGCAGCCAGTGCATTTCACAGAGCAGTGGTGTTACATGGGCACACCATGTTTGCCATCACTGCTTGCACCACTGCAATCTGTATACCTGTATCTTCCCAGGGATCTTCAAAGGCAACCTCATGTAGGACCCATTGCAAGAGAGTCAACACTCAAGGCCCCCAGAGTTTAAGATCAGCTGGAAAGCAAAGCAAAGGGAGAGTTAATTTTGCCTGCTTTGTGCTCCTTGAACTTCTATTTCTTTACATGCATACCTCCCTGCCCAAATTTTGGGTTTTTTTCTTTCAGGTCTTAATATTCCACAGTTCCTGAAGCAATCCAGACCCCAGGAGTTGTCCCCCTTGGTATTTTTATGACTGGGGTTTATTTTGTATTGGTTTATTTTGCTTTGTTCTTCTACAAACATCTATATTCTTCATAGCATGCTAATACCTACCTCTATTCCACAGCAGCCTTGCTGGTTCTGATTTTGTTGGCGCTCTGCCACTTGAGTCTGCTATTAGTAGAAGTGATAACAAGTACTTCAGACCATTAATAGTACTTTCATGTTAGTGTTTTCAAGATATTAGATAGTAAACCATTTGAAAAAGTACAACAGTTTCCAATTAATTGAACTATGATGATAACCAGATAACATTAGTATTGTAGGACAAATTAGGAAGATATGAACAAAAGATGCTGGAGCAGACCAAAAGCATAGCTATCAAGTTTAGCCTCTGGTCCTTACAAAGGCCAGCTAGTTGCCTCTGGAAAGCTTCTAAGTGGAATGTGACAGCAACCACTTATTTGCACTGATGTTCCCAGGCAAGTCCACAGAAAGGCATTACTGCCTTTAATCCTGGAGATAATTTAGACTCATGAAGACTGGTGGCCATCCATAGCGCATTGTCAATATAGTTGTTTATTCCCCTTTTAAGGTTTGTTTCCTGATTTGATTTGATTTGATTTATTATACTTCTACCCCCAGTCAAATGACTGTCAGCAGCTTATTGTGCAGTAATGAATTGAATAATAGATAATGTGCTGGGTGAAACAATTCTATCCTGACTTTTCCATTAGTGCTTAAGACTAAAACTGATACACAGATGTTAACTGGAGAGATCACAGGCATTCTGGATTGGAAGACATGGTAAAGTTAGCAACTATGTGAAATTTTTCTTCCAAATTTTAGAATAGTTACAATCATGCCACCTCTTTACCTGCAGATTTATGTACCTATCTAGGCAGAAGCATCAAAGTTCCTGGTGCTTTACAAAGAAAATTAGGCAGTATTGTATGCAGAATTTTATGAGCAAAGTTAAGGTACAATTCTGTTTAAAGGACTTTATTCAGGCCCTCCTTTCAGGCCACAGTAACCAGTCCTGCTCTGCATGATCATTCAGGTGTGATCCTGAACAATGGGTCTCTTAGCAGTCAGAACTGTATCAGTGTATCCACAGTTTCAAAAGACTTCCTTAGTGTTGATCAGCTTACTGTCTTGGGTTTCATCTAGCTGTTTCTTTTATATATATTACAGTCTTCTGTAAGTTGTAACAAACAATTCAGTTTACAAAAAAGAAACCATTCTCTTAGATACTTCCATATTTCTGATACTTCCTTCTTGGGACCCTCCAGTTTTCCCATCAATTCTAGATCATGCTTCTTGTGCATTTTTATGCCTTCTCCTATGCTTCCAGTAAATGGCATAAATTTTACACACACTAAACAGATAAACAAAATGCACTAGCCAAACCTCCTCCAAATTGGCATTCCATAAGTGTGAGAATTCCAACTCCCATCATTCCCAGACAGCATTTTCAAGAGTTTATGAAAGACTGTTTTAGAATGGGGGGACCTCTCAAGCCACATAATGCAGTATGAGAAATAAGCAGCTTCCACTATTTCATAGATCTGGTTGGTTAGGGTATTGTTGTATATATGCATGTGGGTATGAAATATGTTTGTTCTTTTACTTGTATGAGGAAGTTAAGCAGGGAGCGCAGAGCATAGGGATGGCTTAACCTGTGGTTTTTCCAGTGATACTGATCTAGAACTCTCAGTAATCCTTACCAACTCATCCTGGTTAGAGCTGTGGAGAAATCTGAATTGCCACACATTCTCCAATGCTTATTTATTTTAGTGAACTTGCTATGCCATTGATTATCAACATCTATCAGTGGTCTACAATAAAAACATCAGCAGTTAACAGTAAAAACATTGCATGCATTTAAAAAAAACTAGAGAAGAGAAGAGAGGAGAAGAGAAGAGAAGAGAAGAGAAGAGAAGAGAAGAGAAGAATCAACTCTAACCAGCAATAAATTGAGATATATAAATAAAGAGTTAGGATCAAAATCCTTCCTTTCCATATTAAAATTCACTGGCATTTGTTATTATATATTCAAAATATATTATAGCAAATATCACCTCTCCAGTTAGATCAGAACTACATAAAATTAATACTCCCATGGGAATTTGGATGGGAGTGGGCCAGAAGCAGGCCATTTCAGTTCTTTCCCCCATAATGGAATATATTGCCTGTGGAGGCCTGTCTGTCCCTTCTAACATTTTGAAGGCCACTAAAACCATTTTGACACGGTAGGCCTTGGCCACTTAATGAGGAGTTTGGGAAGTACCATCTAATTTTTGTTTGCTTTTCATACGTTTTAATGTTGTACTGACTTGGTACACTGCTCAGACAGTATCAGATTTGGGCTGTACATAAATGTTGTTAAATACATAAATATTGTACAAATGGTCAGATCATTTATAAATGGTCAGATCATTTATAAAAAACTGAAAAAAGTTAATTGATTCATAACAAAAGATGAAACAAAAGAAGTAATTAAAAAATTAAAAATGAGCAGAACTCCAGGACCACACAGTGTTTCTGCAGTATAAGGCTTTTCAAGAAATCCTGATTAAACCTTTAACTCAAGTAATAATAAGATTCAGGTATGTAAAGAACTCCCTTCATCATGAAAAAAATCCTTAATTTCTTTGATTTATAAAGAAGGAAAATATTCAACTCTTCCTGAAGCATATAGACCTATTCATTACTCAGTGTGCATTATAAACTCTTCACAGCAATTCTTGCTAAGAAGATAAACATTTTTTAAAATGAGATAATACATCCTGACCAGATAGACTTTGTTCCAAAGTGAGATGTGAGAGATAATATCAGATATATTTTAAAATCTATTGATAAAATAAACCAGAAAGACCAAGGATTATCTGTGATTTTTCTCGATGCTGAAAAAGCATTTGACAATCTGGAATGGGCTTTTTTATATGTAGTTCTTTTAAAAAAAATGGCTGAACTTTTTACATGGATACAGGGTATTTATAAAGAACAAAAAGCTAAAATTATTTCACAGCAATGCATTATATTGAAGGGAACAAGACACGGATGTCCTCTCTCTCCTTCTTTATTTATATTACCATTAGAACCCTTGGCAATCCAAATAGATAAGAAAACAGAATTCTAGGAGTTAAACTAGCTGCATAAAAGCACGAATTGAAATTATCTGTTGATGGTATTGTACTAACAATTGCTCAGCTTAGAGTATCTTTAATAACATTGATGGAATACATGTGACTCAGTGTCAGGTTATCATATTAATAAAGTGAAAACTCAGATGTTGATATGGAATTTGACAGAAGATGAAAAGCAATTTATGTATTGGTTAACATTACTGCTAAAAAGGTTAAATATTTAGGAATATTTTAAACGAAGTATTTAGGAAACTTTTAAGCAAAAAACAGTAAGTATTTATTCAAAAATAATTATTTATCAACCTGGAAATATATAATGACAGATATTTCTAGATGTAAGAAATTAAATTTACCATGGCTAGGAAAAATTGCAGCAGTCAAAATGAATATTTTACCAAGACTATATTTTCTATTTCAAATAAGTCCACTTCCTTTTTGAGGATCATTTGATTGGCCTAGAAAAATAATGAATTATATATGGTCCAACAAAAGGCCAAGGATTACATTCAAGAACTTGCAAGTTTCAGAAGAACAAAACGGCCTAGTGGCTCCAAATTTCAAATTGTACTATGATGTCAGATGCTTAACATGGATTTCAGAATGGATTGTGTTTCCTTATGGTCCCATCACTTTGATGGAAGGGGCAAATCTTCCAGAGGGACTACATAGATATATATTGGGTTGATATGCATAGTAAACAATTTTCAAGAGACTAGATAATATTAAACAACCTATTCAAGGTTGAGATAAATATAAGTAAAGAATAAATTCATACCTCTTGCTTCCTTACGAATGTCTACTGAATGTCTATTTACTCCCTCTTGCTTCCTTACTGAATGTCTACTTTTATGAGGAAGAAACCACTAAGAAATTTGTTCAATGGAGAGAAAATAAACTGTTTAGATTACAAGATTTTATTATTAACAGGACAAAGTTAAGATATCTCAAGTCTCTTGCTACAAAATGCTCTTCTACACTCTCAAGCAGCACAACAACAAGAGAATTATGGAAACAAGAGGGAATAGAGAGAGATCTGACTGAATTTGAAGATCTTATAACTCATTATACTGAGCACAATTTATAATCTATTAATGACATGCAACTCAGAATCTGAACAAATCAAAAATTATATTATCAAACAGATGCAAATTTTGAATAGAGTTATAGAGATGGGAATTTCTATGGAAAAAGCATATTAGGTTCACCTTGAATGTCATACCTAGAATTGATATAAAATGTTTTATCACTGATATGTTACTCCAGTCATGACTGTCATGATTGTGAACATGAGAAGCTCCTTGTCCCCAAAATTCTGGAATTGCAAAGAACAGATTGGATCTTTCTTCCATAGGTGGTGACAATATTGCAAAGCTCAACAGTTGGAAATTAATTCATTGTAGAATGAAACAAAATATAAAAGTCATAATTCCATTTCAACTGAGATATTTTTATTAAACTTCACCAAATTATACATTGCTTCAGAATACATTGAACTGGCATTGTATATAATAACAGCTGCGAAGATTATATACATTTTTATTGGAAAATATGCCCTCCATGGAAAAATGGTTAATTAAATTTAATTTTAATTAAATAGTTAATTAAATAACTTCATGTCTAAAAAATAAATCTGATGTACAATTCAATCTTATTTGGAAACCATTTCTGGACTACAATTATATACATGGAATTGTTCCACATCCCAAATTTGGGTTCTTGTGTTTATATTTTAATCTGACATATAGTCAACACATTATTTACAGTATTCTTTCAATGTGTTGTTTACTATGTATAGCTTTTCTTTTTCCTCTTATTGATTTCAATTTTTCTAACCAAGTATTTTTAAATTCAATAGACACATGTCTTGACTAAAAATTGGGTATGAAATGTCTTATAGTACTCTAAGTTGTTAATGGTGTATTAGAATATATTAACTATATGATATTTTAGATCTGAATGAAGGGAAGGACTTGGAATGGAGGAGGAATGTGTAAGAAATGGGATAGATACCCTTTTCCTTGCTGCTTATGTGTTCATATCCTCCTTCACTCCTTTGGTCCACGTATTCTCATCCTGAAATTGTTTTGCTTTCAGTTTTTGCTTGAAACAAATATGAGAATTTGTGATTACATAACAGCCATCTGTAGCTATTTAGTCCCAAAGAGTTCAGGATCAAGAAACAGAGACATGATGGCTTTATTTGAAACTACTAAGTATGACAGAGTCATAGTGAAAAGACCACCTGCACCCTGCCCAGTGCCAATGTGTAGCAAGGTCTCACTGGCATGCATAGCCATAGTTTTCCTGCTCAAAGGTCCAGGGCTCCAAAAATTACAGCATGTTAGAGGCTGATGGTTCTGGTATTTTTCCTTTCTGTAAACATACACAGTAGAAGTTAAATAGGAAAAGGCATTATTCAGTTCTGTATAAGTCTACTCATAAGTTATGAATTCAGTGACATTTATTTGATGGCAGAAGTGGAGTTCCACCTTCAAAAAGCATATCTTTATAGCAGGTCTACATTATGCATTAGGATACTGAGAAGCACCATCTTGGAAAGCAGCGTGGCTAACTCAGTGGTTGCAAATATTGAAGGATTATGATTATTAATAGAGTGAGTGAAGAGGTCACTTTACTGGGTATGCATGCTAAACTCAACTACATTCACATTTATTTTTAAAGGTGGCCAATCTACATTGATAACTTTGGGTTTGCCAAAATATGGTTTGGCTTTGACTAACTATGATATGTGAACTTAGACACTATGGTTTGTAAACCATGGTGCCATGTTGTTTGGTTTAGTGTTATGCATGAACGAAGCTACTATTATGTTGAAGAAACCATAGCACAGCACAACGTGTGAACCCAAATTAAGTACTACCTACTATTAAAATATAGAATGATTCCATGAATAGGGGATTTAGACCTTCCTGAATCTTGGTCTTTTATTAAAATAGAAAAAATACTTATGTATATAAGGAAAGCATGGAAAAGGGAACTCATTCATTCAGCATAGAATGTATATCCTCCCTTATGAGCTGGGAAACTGGCTGTTCAGGACAGGTCCAGTATTGCTATAATGCTGCTCCACCTAAGCCTGCATTGATAGTTTGAAGGTAGCATGCAAAGATACTATTAACCTTAGAACATCCTTCTCTAAAAAAGATGGAGAATCTAAGGATCCTCAGAGAAAGAGTGGGTACTAGGAAAGGATGGGGAAGTGAACCTCTCCTTTTTACAAGACTCTTTCAAGTCTGAGCATCTATAGGACCACCTGGCATGGTTGGCTTTGAGCTGCTTTCTTGCCCCACCAACCTTCCAAGGAGAGAAGAGTTTTAGTGGTAGGCAACATGATTATACTTCATCACAAGCACCTAGACAAGAAGTTCATGAAAGTCAGCTTTTTCTTCAGATGCAGAACACTTCCAGGGAACATTGTTTTTATTCTTATTGCCACATGGTGCAGTTGCATTTCCTGCTGTATTTTGTTTAACCTTTTCATTAACCTTAACATTGAACTGTTTGTCCAGCCCCTTAAGTAACTGGTTTTGTTCTACTAATTTGCTGCTGCATCCACTCAACTCTTAACAAATCTTTTGATTTTTTTATGCAGAGTACCTGGGCCAATACAGAGTCCATGTATGCCTTGCAAGGATATTTCCTTTCATTAGCTCCTTATCCCCCTTCTCTCTCTCTCTCTCTCTTTCTGCTTATCTGTTGGCCTGATACTGGATAAAGTAGAAAGGCATAGGAAAGGCCTTATTGAATCTTATCGTTGGCATCCAGCAGAGGTAGTGACCACCTGAATTTTCTCTATAATTTAACTTGAGTGGAAGGATTAATTTATTTCTCATTTATTGTCATTTTAATAAACCTAATAGTAAACTGCTGGCATTTGTCATCATCACTGTTTGCAGAAGTGGACTAGAGAGAAGCGGACAGGGAGATAAGACTATTTATTTTAGGCCAACACATTTCATTTTAATGCCTCCGTTAAAATAAACATGGTATATGAAAAATCCAGAGACAAATTTTATCCACACAAGCACACTTCATCCAGTCTGGTCAAAATGCTAATAATAAGTATAAATTCAAATATAAGCATTTTAATTTGTTTAAAAAAATATCTTTTTCTAGTATCAGAAGCACAACATTCTTCCTTAATTTTACCTGCTTCTTTCTCTTTAAAAAGTCAGCTAGGTTTGCTGATTGAATCCAACTCTATTAAAGGATTGGGAGTGGGAAATGCCATTTGTAAATTCTTACATAGCCTTGCATTGTCCTGAGCAGCTTCTGACTTTGTCCTATTTAAATCAGACTGTTTTCCAGATCACCAAATTGGTTTCTAATCCATATGTTGTAATCGGTGCCCTCCCCTCCTTTCAATTACCAAGAGGATTCTTTCTGTAATTCTCACACAACGTAATCAATACTTCATTCTACCTGCAATCTGCAACCTGCCAGTATATAGAGCCAGGGAAGTAACTAAACCTATGGGTTTTTGATTTGCTAATATAACACAAAGACTACTTCCATGCTGTTTTCTCCGCTCAGAACCTTGGTGGCAGCCATTTAAACCAATCAATTTTGAAGCAGACTCCTAACCAGCAGTAGAAAGCAATTCATCTGAAGTAACTATAGAAACGACAGCAAGTAGGACACAGCTGAAGGTTGCCATTATTTTGTTCTACTGGTTCCTTATCCATCTTCAAAAAATAGTTTTCTCCAAAATCTTTTTTTCATTGCCATGTAGGGTTTTTTAAAAAGAAAATAGACACAAAATGCTTTATGATGCCACCACAGAAAATATTCTTCATTCGTTGCTTACCTTTTTCTGTGCTGCCTAAGCAGCAGAATTATGGAGATGGTAATCACGTGCATCTGCTCTTATATCCATTCACACATTTGCTTTAGTGGATTGTAGCTGTTCCTAACCACAGACAAGAGCTAAATGTCCCTCTTCCAGGTGACAAAGCATTATCAAATGTTTGAAGGAGAATCAAACACATCATCAAAAAAGAGATCAAATGGCCCCAGCAAAGACCTTCATGGGACAACGTAGCATACCGATAGGTCACAAAATCACTGTATCATCTATACTAGTGTTTCTCAA
Organism: Liasis olivaceus; assembly: GCA_030867105.1. Classification (NCBI taxonomy): domain Eukaryota; kingdom Metazoa; phylum Chordata; class Lepidosauria; order Squamata; family Pythonidae; genus Liasis; species Liasis olivaceus. The sequence goes on from CM061348.1 coordinate 199,252,670, forward strand.
GCTTGGCAACTTTAAGATGTATGGCCTTCAATTCCCAGAATTCCCCAGCCAGTAAAGTTGCCAAGTTTGAGAAACACTGATCTATACCATTCACATACAACTGCATCTTGGAACTCAGCAGAACAATTATTGTGATTTTGTCTGGGGTGTGGCATGAATCCAATACTGTCACGCTTCCATGTTCTCATTCATAGGTTGCAAATGTGAAGTGAAAATTCAGTATTTTTTCCAGGAAGAAAATAAAATGTTCTGTTTAAGTGGTGGTGGTTTTCCACCTTATACTTTTTCTAAGAAAAAGTAGTTGTTGTTCCTCCATGATGTGTTTTTCTAAATGAGGTCTTGTGGAAGAGCATGATAACATGTATTTTAAAAAATGAGGACAAAGGACCTGCTATTGTTAACATTGATTCTGTAAGATTCCACCCAACCCTCAAATTTCCAGAATTTCTGATGCTCTGAAATTCCCCAAATGTATTCTTCCCTTTCACTTTTTCAAATAAAGAACTGACTGGATCAAACTGCCCAGATCTAGTTCTCTGGAGCTATATTGGGTTAAAATTCCAGCATTCCCATCCTGGGAGCTCTAGTCCAGCTATCTGAGATAAGCAGGTTGGGGAAGATTGAAGACATAGAGATTGAATGTGTTCCCTTGTGTCATATTCCCCAGCCAACCTGTAGTTATTGAGAAAAACTTTTGATTACTCACTTGGAAAAACTTGGACTGGTGCTAATAATAATTAGTACATTATCCAAAATCATTAACAATTAGCAGTTATTTATTGATAATCAAAAAGCTGCTAGCTCAGCATGTATCAATTAGGTTCTGTGTGGATACAATTTTTTTTTTCAGTGACCATTTCTTAATTCTTATGGATTAAGAGAAATAAAGATAATGTGATGGAATGTGAGGGTGACCTTGGAAGAAGCGGGGGAAGAGATGCTCCCTGGGGAATGATCAGATAAAATAGAAAGGAGTCCTCAACAGAGTAACGGCCAGAGAAAGAAACTTAGGAAGAACCCGCCTAACTACTGAGGGGGTAAATAGGGAGGGTGGGAGATTTGTTGATTAATGATTAATAGTGGAAAAACTGGAAAACATGTACAATGTACATTAAAATATAGTCAGATGTAATAAATAGGAATTAGAAACAATAATATCCTTACATTATTGTGATGGAGTGTGAGGGTGACCTTGGAAGATGAGAGGAGGGGAAAGAAATGCCGCCTAGGGAATGATCAGATAAAAGGGAGAGGAGTCCGCAACAGAGTAACGGCCAGAGAAAGAAACTTAGGAAGGACCCACCCTAACTACTCAGGCGGTAAATAGGGAGGGCGGGAGATTTGTACTTCAGACTTGCCAGATTCTGTTAATGTAGCCTTACAATAAAGTAGAATTAGCTCATCTAGTCATGTTTCCTGACAGGGCTGACAGATAATATATTACATTATGCATGTTTTAGCTGGTACAATTATCTCTCTTTAATTATGAACAGCACCTCAAGTTCAAAGAGACTCATTCCTCCCCCCCCCCCACCTTCAATCTGTTTTTCTCAGTGTTCAAATTCTCTCTCTTTCTCTGGTGTTTTAGTTTCACCTGTCATCCTCTCTTATTTTATTAGAGAGGGGCTTTATCATGCACGTAGCCCTTGGTTTTCTGCATCTCTGAGACAGCAGGGTTCTTGCTACAGCATCTTTTTTAGGGTGACTGTAGATCTGATATTTCTCAGAAACTTCTGGTTTGTAGACTCTGAATGCCCTGCTCGGCCAGGAATTTAAGAAGAGCTAAAATATTTGGAATTATGCCTTTTCTTTATTCCTCTTTTTGTGTCCTCACACCATCTTGCTGTTCGCTTGCTCGGTTCTCTTGCTTCTCTTTCTATGCATCTGCTCTTCTCTGCTTTCTCTTTCTGTCTACCTTGGACTGTCTCCTCTGCTGGGCCCAGACATTCACTCATCCCACCTCTGCTCCCTTTGATGCTGTTTTCTCACTTTCTTGCCTCTTTCCCTATCACCATTCCCAGCCCACAGCTCAGGATTCAGCATTACTCTCCTCTTCAGTGCCTCCAGCCCTGGATTCAGCTCTCTCCAGCCCCAAAGTTGGCTCTTCTCCTCACTTCCTCTCCTCCAATCTAGGGTCTAGTCTTTCCCACACAGGATCCAGCTTTCTTTTGCTTTGTTACTTTGAGACCCGGTCTGTAAAATTATCTGAGTCTCAGAGGGGCATAGTATGGAGTAAAAATGTGTGTGATGGTTGAGATGCATATTTGTGTATTACACACAGAGCAGTGTGTCTGTGTGTGCTTGTGTGGGCATATAGATGTGTTGGACCTTGACCAGGGTGCTCAGTTTTAAAGTTCCTACTTGATTACAGAGCTCACTGAAGCTCTGGGCCAATCTTTCTCAGCTCAGCCTACTCCACTGATTTGGGTACAAAATGGGAAGAGAAACCCATAAAAAGTTGAATTAATGAATTAATGAAATGCATGCATACAGTCTCCACAGTATGTCATATACAAAATATTACTATCAGCTTTAAAAAAAAAAACTTTCCAGATTATCCTTATTTCAAAAAGTTCAAATATGATCACTTCAGTCTCTCTCTCTCTCTCTCTCATTCCCTCTTTCTCTCTCTCTCTGTCTTGCCTTTTAGATTGTAATAAACAGAACAATACTATAAATGCTTTATCTTTGGAATTGAACAGGGTAGAGTGCAGACATTTCCTTGCTCCAAACTCTCAAAGACTAGAATATTTTCTGATTCTTTTCAAGATCCTGTATAGGTAACTTACATCTCAAGCTCATATGTATTTCCCAATTCAACTTCTAAAATTCTCCTGACACCATAACCCTGATAATTCTGGGAGCTACAATTCACATAACTGAAGGGTACCCTTGGGGAAGGTTACTTTAAATGCTGTAGGGCTTATAGGCTCCGTTATTCCATTGTCCTCAAAGAAAATCAGAACTGGCTGATGAGAATGAACAAATGGGACAAGACTGCCATCTAGAGTAGATGATAGATCAGTGCATAATTCTGGAAGAGGAGCAAGATTAGGTTTACAAAATATCTTAGAGATGTAAAACCTGCAGTTATATTCTAATGAGGATTAGCCACCTTCTTACGAGGAGTGGGTTTATATTTTCTATTTTTTTGCAAGTGTTTTATTGGCAAAGTGGATTGTATAGCATGGAGTATAATGCTTTTAAAAAGCAATCGTAGTAGTATGAAAAAAAATCCAGTATGCATAGAACTATTTTGATTGGGCAAAATAGAAGTTTTTAAAAAATCATTACAGGCTTTCAGGTTTCAAGAGCTCTTTATCTGGCAAGCTGTTTAGGAAAAAAGGGAGGGGGAAGAAAAATGTGGCTAATTTTGGAACTATTTCTCCACTACTGTAGGTTAGAAGTTAGATGGAGAATCTTCAGACATGCAGATTGGGCATGATGAGGTAAAGAGTGAGGATAGTTATGATAAGGACTTTCCCCAAGTTTGCTAGGAAGAAATGGTAAACACATTTTTAGAGATACAAATTTTAGCTGTTTGTTGTCAAACATTGTTTTGAGGTGGCAGGATACAAATGGAAAATTATTTGTGGCAGGATACAAATGGAAAATTATTTGTGGCTTCATTCTGATCTTTATTCTACATTTTTGGGTTATGTAGTCCTATCCTACATTTTTGGGTTATGTAGTCCTAACTAGTAACCAAGTAGTGAACCTCTTCTCTGGAAGTGTTTTTTTTTAGCTAGAGGCTTTGCAGTGATAAGTCTCGGAAGCAAATATGAGAAGAAGTCTTTTGTTATATCCTATATTTTGTATGAAACTGGTATTTTGTGAAGTTTTACATTTTAAATGTAACTCTCTGTAACTTTCCTTTCTGCTGATGCTGAGTGCTCTTATCTCCCTCCCTCCTCAGATAGCAATGCTCTAGACAGCAAGGCCGAAATGTACCCAAAACAAGGTACAACCGGTGAAGACAAGGACTTGTGGTTTAGCTACCAGCAATTGACCAAATTTGGAGTACGGAAGGCATGGGGAGGGCACTGAGGGGGGGATTGGGGAGAAACGGCTCTTGTAATGATAAAAAGGCTTGCTGAACTCCTTTTCGGGGTTCAGTTCTTTGCAGGGACCTGCGAGTCCTAACTGAACCTTTGCGCAAATAAAGCTTCTCCCTGAATGACCCAGTGAGAGTCTCGTCATCAATAAATGTTGCGTTGCTCCCACCCGTAACAGTTTCCATCCGAAAGAGACTTATAAATTGATTAGTTGTTGGAAAACAGAAGCAAAGTCAGCTAGTCTTAACAAAGATGGATGTAATTTAGGTTACTGTTATATTACATAACAAAAGTCAATCAAAGCCAACTGAGTAGGGTTTCATAGTGATGTGAAAGAATGGGGCTTCAAGGATTAGTCCCAGGATATAATGTCCTCATCCAGTGTAAGATCTTGCTGTAGAATAACTAATTTTTATTGTTTCCAGATCCCATAATGTAGTGGGACTTCAAAACTATATTCTAAAACCTGCCCTGTCGTGCTCAGTATCTCAGGCAGCGATGCTATCACTGGAAACAATTAGATGATTGTTTTCTTGCAATAAAGCAATCCTCTTTTCTCAAGGTCTTAGATTTGAAATAGTTTTCAGTGGAACTTTTTACACAGTCAAGTAAATGCATGAATCTCCTTGCTTAACCACATGAGGATTTCTGTAATTCATAGGAAGAAAGAGCTATTTGTAACCCCCCTCCAAAGCACATTCCAAAGTTGTTGAAACTCGAGAAAAGGAAGATTATTTTTTAAAAATAATAATCCTTTGCCAGATTGTTACTTTAAATCTGTTTTAATATATTTTATAGTTATGTTTTATATGTTCTGTATGTTTTAAATTATTATTAGATTTTGGTGTTTATATACCACCCAGGGACTTTGATGATGGAAGGTCAAATAAATGCAAAGGAATAAACTTAGCTTTTTTATCAGTCAAATTTAAGTTCAATTATGCTTAAATTTAAATTGCATTAGATCAAGTTTATCTTAGTTTTGGCATTACCTGCTTTTCAGAGCATGGCCCTCAGGTAAATCATTAATCCAGCAATGGGCTTAGCCCCAAGAAAATTGCATATCCATGCTGCTTAGCCTATTAAAGCAAATAGAGAAAAGTTTTTCTCTCACCAAAGCTCTTTGATGCCATGAAATTTATTTGATTTCCTTGAAATATGACTTTCCCTCCCACATAGGGTAATAGTCTACATATGTTTTGAAAAAAGCACTAAATGTATCCTTGTCAACACTGTGTAAGTAGGTTTGAGTTTAGGTGAGGAAAATCACTTTACACGTTACACATGGAGTGAGGAGTACACAAGGAAAAATGTTTAGTTATCCATTTGTTTGTATTTTAAAGGCTTCTTTCATTTCTTTAAACCACATTTGTTTCATCATTCATTTGTAAAACACAGATTCTTCTCATTACCTGCATTTATTTTCACTGTATTTTCATTGCATTTTTTTTCATTGTGTTTTCTCTTTAAGTCAATGTTGGTGGCTAATTCTGGACAGCATTTCTTCTGTCCCAGTTCCACAGATATTGCATTGTTATGGACAATTTGTGTCCCACATTTCCTGCAGGAGCTCAAGGAAGTATAAATGGCACTCCCTCCCTCAGTGAAAAAAAAATCATAGCATCTTCCCCATAATACATTCTTCAATTCATTCTGGGTAGATAAACCAGCAGCAGACTGGAGTGACTGGTGAAATCAAGTTGGCCATCAAAGCTGGCAGATAAACAGGCACCCCAAAATGTGAATAATAAGAAATACATTTATTTCCTATTCATAACATTTGTTTTGGAGTGAATGGACATTGAATTTAATGGACACAAATTAAACCTAACTGTGTTTCATGCATTGTTAACAGTACACTACCAATATGAGAGAATCCGTATGAATGATTAGAAATGGCACACTGTAAATATTTAAAAACACACACACACACAAGGAACTCTGAAATATGTATTCAGCCTCTGAGCCTTTCAAAGTCCTTAGAATGGTCCCAGTTCTAAGGACTACCTGTCTATGTTTTGGTCAAGTAGGACAATGACATTGCCTACTAATACTGAATGATCGAGATGATCATCATTACAGCAAAATGGAAGAAATTGCTCTAATTAACTCTGCAATGACAGTTTGGAGTGGCATGTAAAGATAAGAATCTCTTGATTCCTTAGACAAGCCTTCCCTTATCTGATGACTTCATATCCCAACTCATAGTTGAGAATTCTGAGCACGTATCTGGAAGATGACAACCACATGTAACTCTTTACGGGCTTAAGTCAGGAGTATGCCCATTGGCACCAGCGGGATATAATTAGAATGGACACTTATCACCAACAGGACAAAATCTAGCATATTTTTAATACATTTCTTAAATATGTATACTGACCAGTCACAATGACACTTTATTAGAAGCAGCACATTTGGACTGAAATACTAAACTTTAAATAGAAATAATATATTGTATCATACGGGGAAGAATGGAACTAAGTGCCTTGTTTGATGAGCAGCTTTAAGGCTTTTGTAAATAATAATTTGCAATCAACTATAACACTGAATTTTTATGATTCAGTAGTATGAGTCCAGAGCTTCAAAAATGAATTGGTAACAAAATGGGACAAAAAATCACAAGTTGGTGTCTAATGCATAAAGAACCCTGATATTTAATTTTAAAAAAAATTGGTAAACTGAAACCATAGTAAAATGGATCCATAGTTATCTTCTCATCTTGCTCCATCTGTTGGTTTCTATGCAAAGACCCACTTTGAAGTGAAAGCCCAAACAATACAAAAAAGTAGAATTAAAAAAGAAAAAGTGCAAGATAATATGAGTTTATTACATTACAAATTAGCATAACTAATTTGTTATGTAATAAATAACATAACAAGGATTATCCATCAAAGCAAGGATATGTTTTTATGTTATGAACAATTTCAATATACACAATCTAGCAGAATTTTCAATTTCATGTATTTACATAAGAAACTTCAAGGTTTTTAGTCCCTTTCTGTTGACTGCTTAGGGTACTTTTGATCATATACTGTACATTATTATTTTCCATTATTTTATTTACTATAGAAACAGTCTTGAAGGAAAGTACTGAAATTAAGCTGACCCTAGAAATGGACTTTTGAAAGATTGAAAGATAATCTCTTTCAATTTCCATTCCTAGTTCAAAAGTGAATTCCTGATGTATACTGCTTCTACTTTGCATTATAAAAATGGTTGGTTATTTAATTTGTATGTTATTCAGAAATTTGGGTCCAAACATTTATTGCTTGTAATGAAGAGACCTTTCATTTGAGGAAAGGAAACTTTTGGATAAGCTGGTAATAGAATGAAAATAGGAACTATTTCAAATTTAGGGGAGAATCTCTGAGAGTGTCTTGATGTGCCCTTTTTGTTCTAATACACTGCTCTTCGAAAATCAAAGATTATGCCAAGGGGTACCTTGTCTAAATTTGACCAGTGCACACCATATAAGGGGACAGATCCTACCACAGTAACCTGTTTCTTAGCTTACCATAAAATACCCTGCATTGGCCATTTTTGAAGTGTTCAGAAACTAACCTAGTACAAAAATTCCAGCAACTGTTTTCTGGTGTGTGTTTGAAGACAAGCACTAGTCATGAACCAGGTATATATGTTCCAGGTTCACCTCAAGATGCTATTTTTGTTCTATAAGCCTAAGTATAAATCTGATAATAATTTCTACTGACTTGATGGCACATAATCAATCAATCAATCAATCAATCAATTGGCTAGAAAGATGGATAAACAAGAAAGGGACTTTTCCCTAATAACATTGATGGTGAACTCAGTCACTATGAGAAATCAGATTCTCTTTGTTCCCATCTGATGGCTTTTAATATTTTGGCTTGTTAGTCCTATATTGTTGTGATTTTATTTCATTATGCTTTGTAGCATCATGGCTTAGCTTATAAGGTGAAAGACTGGAGGTTCCAAATATCCTCTTCCCACTGTTTTTGCACATCTAGCCCTGCCTCCTGCCCTGATGTAGCTGTTGGGTAGTTCCTGCTGCCACCACCTATCTTTCTGGGAGTGCCTCACATTGCATAATGCAATGGACTCTGGTCTGTGAGAAACCCAGAACCAGTGCTTCCCTTTTGGGGTATAAAATATTTTTTTAAAACTTTCTGTAATACAATCTCCTGGTCTTCTAGAATAAAGAATGTGATCCAAGGTTTCAGCTCTCCCTTCCTTTCTTTGGGAGAGAAGCCATCTCACAAGAGATAAATAAAATCAAAGTTTATTTTTTAAAAAGTAACTAAAATATATAGTATTTGAAAGCCAATTTACAAAAACACAATGTTCTCAATAGACTACAGGATGGTGCTGGCCCAATGAATGAATTAGGGCAGGATCTCTGCTTCAAAATTTGAATACAGTTCACAAGAAACTAATAAAAGCCAGATATTACATATAATGCCTTATTTGTGCAGAGAAATAAAAACAAGATTTAACACAGAGACAGCGCAAAATTTGAATGCAGTATCCTAGTTAACATTGGTTAGCAATTTCTTCCTAAACAGAATCTTCTTGATGAAAAGGTCCTTTGCTTCTTTTCCCTGGACCTCCCTTGGCTTCTTGGTTTAATTCCAGCTGTTCATCAGAGCTGTTGAGAGAGGGTACACCCCACTTCCTGCTCAGGAAGCTTCTTGTTTTGCTGCCTGTAGTTCTAAAGAACACTTTTTTTTCATCCTGAAGGAGGCAGCCCTCAAGGGAATATATTCTTCCTAGGCTAGCAAATGTCTCTCCCATGTGAACATGTGTATTGAAACTCAAATGCTGGCAGACTGCACATTCATTAGTCTTAAAATGTTATTACATTTTACAAGGGTCATGGTAGGGAGAAACCAATTTAATAAGAATGAATACAGATAAAACATTGAGTGTTCATTTGATTAGTTTTTTAAAATTAGAAACATGGGTGCAGAGGTTCTTACAAAGAATTCCTACTGTGAAGGAAACTGAATTAGAGAATTTAAGGGGGATAGAACATTCTAAATCAAAAGGAAGCAAATAAGCTAGATCAAATTTATTGACAGGTGACAATAAGATAAGATGATGTCTGTAAAGAGGAACGAAACTGCAAACCAACCATGGCATGCAAGCTGGCAGACAAGGACAAATTTGATGTGTATACAGTTCCAAATATATGTAGATGTTTACTGCTTATGTAAATAGAAATATGTCTTTAAAAATGAGCAAACTAAAAGCTAAAATAACTGGCATTGCTCTATTTTATATAAACTCATAATATCCTCAGCAATGCTATATTGCTGATTGGAGCTTTGATCCATTATTAGCTTAAAACAAAGCAATACTCTGCTTTGATCTTTAGAAGTGGGACATGCTTCACTTCGCAACACAACTTCAAAGAGGCACTTCAAGAAAGCTTTGATAGAAATAGAGCATCCCTCCCAGAATTTCAATCTTACTCTATGTTGGTACTAACATTCCTAAGCCCTGTGCTGCTACGTTAGTCATTTGATATTCTATTCACATACAAGGAAATTTTCTTCACTATCAGTAGACAATTTATGCTCCAACATGCTAGAGTCTGGAGGTTGAGTCAGGGCAACTGGACTTCTTTCCTTTAAGTTTGATACGTTTCGCTGCTTGTCCAAGCAGCTTCTTCAGTCTAGAAAGTTGGTTAGGGGGGACCCCATAAATGTCTTCCAGGGTGGCTGCGTTCCTCACTGACATGATGGGCTCATTGAAGGGACAATAGGAGAGTGATTAGTAGAGTCTATGTGATGTGAACGTCTTACTCCTAATCCCTCACTCATCCCCCAGTGGGTCGTTAAGTGCTGCCTCCCTGGTGATCCCTGTTATTTGCAGTGACACATACCAAATGGTTGCCATAACAGGAATTGAACTTGATGTTTCTGTTTGGCAAATATATTTGGCAAGAAATCTATTACTATTTAAATCTATGGTATCGGACCCACTGGACCCTTTCTTGAGATCCCCAAAGTTACCACTGATCAAAGATGCAAGAAACAGGAATCATGGTATTCTGCAACTTGAGGGAGGAAACCTCAAATATAGTATAAGCCCTAAAATTGGCTTAATATGATTTTTAAAACATAGAAGATGTCAAAACTCTCTTAAATTTGCTATTCAAGTTTTTTTAAGCATCTAAATCCAAAAATAGCCTCTGTGATAATTTATCAACACTTATTCTTAAACTGTGATGTGACATTGCATATTGAAGGTTTCCAATTTTCCCTCCCCAGTCCCATCCTCCAATATGCAGAGAAATCAGATGATGATAATTATTTTATTATACATTTACTTGATAAATTATCTATCTGGGAAGTAGGTCATACACAATAATATTGCCACAATTTATAATTACAGCATTACAATGAATTCTTATATTAAAACCTGGGCTTTCTGGCTTTTGTACAAACTATTTTATATTTGCCAGCCTAATTTGAGCAATTGTTTTCATTATTCAGTTATGACTAAAATAATATTCCACACACAATTGACATCTGATAGTTGCACAAACTTTTGCCTGTGAGGTACAGTACAATATTTAAAAAGGAAGATTTCATTAAAAGAAATAAGCATTACTGATACATAATTTTCTTTGTCCATCTATGAAAGTCCCAGAAGCTGACAAAGTGCAACTCAAATTTATATATTTTTAATATCTGTGGTGTTTCATATCACATTTGCATCAAAAATCATCTTGTAAAAACAAAATTATATGAAAATACATTCAAAGATTTAAAAATATAGGAAAATATTCATAAAGTTCAAAAGATTAACTACAAGACTCTTAAATCTGCTTCAGTTAAGAGGATGGAGAAATTAATACAACTTGTTATATCAACATCATCTGATTATCCACTCATTTCCATACTGCACTGTAGGTTCCTTACAACAAAGCAAAGAACAAATACATGTTGGATCAGTTCTTGAATACATCTGTTCAACCCTCCTTGATTTGATAAAGCACATCGTTTTATAATCTAATCCACAGTTTAACTGCCAGTCTAGGATATCTGCTGTTTCTAAGATGCTACTTATTTCATTTTCATTTTCATTCCACAAGGCCAGAGCTGTAAACCCTTTTGTTCCACTCAGAGCATAACTGCATTTTGCTTGTAGGGACAACGCGTAGCAATCCTGTATGAGTAGCAAAGTTGTGGATTGGATTAAAAAAATATTTTTAATCAATGAATATGTTATTTTTTCCCGTACATTTATATACTTTATTAATTTTTATCTACTTCTGTGAAATACGTCTAGCTTGGGTGGGGGGTGAGAACGCAGAAGACCAAATATATATCTCTTTAAACTGATCTGATTCTGTTTTTTAAATGCTTCCTCTGGCAATAAAGGACAGTAATAAAATAATCTCCACTTACATGTAGCAAGATGTTTTAGCTTAAGAAAAAGCCAGACCATTCCCTCTTGCATAAGCTCCATCAAAAGAAAACAAAAAGGGGAGTGTGGATTTCTTTCAGGAAATAAATTGGCTAATACTACAGACAAGGATCTGGCCTTCAATACTCTGATATTAGTTCCAATGTCTTACCACCTTTGATTTATAATATTTCAATAAAAGACAGGGGAACAGGGAGTGGGGAGATAAATCAGACATCAGACAATGTTAGGGATATTTAACTTCATTTGAAAAATTTAACATTCACAGGCTCTATGTGCTTAGATATTTTAAAATTAGAATTCAACATGCTTAACTTTTCTCTGGATTACACAGTCAGTTCAAGAGACTATAAAGCAACTTCCACCCAAATCGACACCATTATTCTTCCACAATAATATATAGAAAAGTATATGCTTTGTATCCAGAGCACTTTGAACTCATATTGGCTATGTGCATATTAAATATGGAAAAGGATCTAGAATTTGTATCACGAAATATACATACAATTAAATTGTTATGCTTACGAAGAACACATATTTTCTCCAAGCTTTATATGAACCTCAGAAAGAATTTGGTTATGAGTTTTAGGTAATAAGTGTTTACATAAATATATACTTTATAGTCAGCATGGATACACGAGGCTTATTTTTTCACAAAAAGCTGATAGATGTTACCATCTTAAAATGTAGGTTGAGGGTTACATTACTGAATCTCCTTCACACAGAAAAAAAAAACCTCCTGCATTTCAGGAAAGAAAGATCCATGCCTAACTCTCTCCTCTATATTTTCAGTGGAGTGTTTTCACATGAAGAAATACTATAACATGTAAGACTTTACTAGGAGACTGAAGAGGAACAGTTGCAGGTACGGCTGAATATAAGACTCTCCACTCTCAAAATATTTACCCGGTAAATGAAATCTTTCTGCAGGTACAGATCTCAACTACAAATGTGGATATTGCCAATTTTAAATTAAGGCTGTAGCAAAACCATGTTAATACAATCTAAGGCTTAAAATATATGTCAATGAGAACATCCATTTTTCATCCATTATATGCAAAATAAATTAATTCAGAGCAATCCCTGCATTACATCAAACAAAAAACAACAGAATTGAAAAAAATACTGGCACACAGATGCAAAAACTTTCCAAAAAAATTGTATGTGAATTTTAGTAACTAGCCCAACAGCTTGTGTGACAAGAATAAGGTTAACTTCTGCTCTCTGATTTGCCAATTACATCTTAGTAATTACTTCCTTTATCTTGGTGATTATAGGGATGAACACAAAAAGCCATGCATCAGTAATTAGCAGGCATCGAGGGATAAAGTAATTTCAATGCAAAAATAAAAATTCAATTACTTAAATAAAACAAATGCCAATTATTTAAAAGTCAGAAGCATTTATTGTTTTTGAATTGGGCTGACTGCAGTTTATCTGCTTTAGCAAAACCCCAAGATGAAATGACCCACCATGTTTCTTTTAAATAAGCCACAGTAGTTTGTTTCTTCATGTACCAAGAATGTCTCAAGGCAAATGCATCCTCGTAATTTCAGAGTCAGAAAGTCCATCTTCTTGAAGACAGGGCTCATAGTCCCCAGCATTGTTTGCCAAGTCAGTGTCTGGCTCATCGTTGCTCTCAGCACTATAGTCCACTTCTTCAAGGAAGCGAGGTTCATCTTCTTCTAGAACGTAAGTAGTGGGGCTAGAGCAAACATATTAAACACTGGGGTTAAATAAAATTTAACGTAATTCACAGGAAATGCAACCATTGAATATAGATATCATTCAGTATTTACAAATTATTCCTAATCTTAATTTTTTTCTCCTCAGGTAGGAATGTCAACTTTGGCAAAATAACATTCATATGCTTGTATACTGAGGAACTGTCCATTGCACAACTGTATGTTTTATGCTGAATTGCACCAACTAGTTTTTAAAACTTAGTAAATTAAAAGATAATTAATAAAAAACATAATCTTAACAATACAGCATAATGGCATTTGATCTTAATGAAATAAATAATTGATACTGGGAATTACTAAGCACAACTGAATTTTAGAAAGCTATTCAAAACTTTCTTCCAATTGCACCAATTCCTTCCCCAGAATTATGCTTTTTCTACATGATATAGGACAGAACAGATGAATTATTGTAAAGCTGTTTCCCCTCCCCCCCCCAAAAGTTTGGTCATTAGGAGAAAATAAAAATAATACAGAGAAGCATAGAGACCCAGGTTGGTGTAGTGGTTAAGGCAACAGGCTAGAAACTAGAAGACCATGAGTTCTATTCCTGCCTTAGGCACAATGGCAGCTGGGTGACCTTGGGCCAGTCACTCTCTTTCAGCCCTAGGAAGGAAGCAATGGCAAACCACTTCTGAAAATCTTGCCAAGAAAACTAGTCCAGGCAGTCACCAGGAGTCAACACTGACTTGAAAGGCACAAAAACCCAAAAAACAAAACAACACCTAACTTCATATTGCTGTGCCTTCAAAACAAAAAGCTTTAAAATATCTCACGTGACCCACTGCTTAGAAGATAACTCTTTGCATTGTTGGAAGCATACCTTATAGCAAGATACCATTACTTTCAAAGCATTTTTGGCACCACTGACTTAGTGAAATGTAACATTATATTTCACCAAAATTTATCTCAACACATCACTGTAATGTAAAACTTAACCCCGAAAACTTTAATATTAGGTATTAAGAGATTAAAGAACAGAAAAAAAATGTGTGTGTGTGTGTGTGTGTGTGTGTGTGTGTATATCACAAACTTTATATTTTAGTATTTAAATAGTTGACTGCACTCAGTTATCTAGATCAAAACTGTGTTTACGGCAACACAGGTAGTAAATGCTGACTATTCCTCAAATGTATGCATGTATTTTTGCATAAACAATGTAATCTCTCAGCTAAATTTTGCAAGTAGTATCTTGATATCTGGATCCAGATTCCTATTTCATCAATTTGTTTGGTGTTAATTTACAATAAAAGCCTGCCTGCTACTATAGGCCTATTTTCTTAATCCAAATAAACCCCTGATAAAAAATTTAAAAAGTGATTTTTCTACCTTGTCACTTTACAACTAGATTCAATTAATTCATTTTCAATGTCCAAGAGAGTAGATGGCAGATTATATTCCAGTGGTGATGTCATTTTTTTCAAACGCAATAAACCACTACAGAATTTGGCTCCCATCTCTTCCAGTTCACGGGTCCCGATTTGTAACCCCTAATGAGAAAACAACAATAGCATTAAGTGGTTTAGTGCAATTTGCTTTCTGTAAGTATACAATTCCTATTTACTCAAAGCCCATAACTGAAAGGGAAAGGGAGGTGGCAAATCCTGCCCTTCACCCAATATTTTCATATGTTCAACTTCCTGCATAGAATAGGAACATCTAAAGGGGGATACTTTGTGAGTTTAACTGGATGCACTTAAAATCCTCTCCAACACAGAAAGATTGTGGATAGAAATGGAGGAATGGCATATGAATCTCTGATCCTCTGCCATGTGCACTTTGAATGAACAACTCTGCATGATACTACTCCTAGTATCATACAGCATGATACTACTCCTAGTATCGTGCAGTATCTGTGGCAAGATTATTTTACACACAAAGATGAAAGAATAATGAAATACCCACAGTAGAAGATTGAATTATAAAATTGATGGAGCTTGTGGTAATGGCAAAGCTGGCCAATTTGGTCAGGGAAAAAACTACTAGGATTTTTTAAAAAGACTGGAAGCCTTATATAGACTTTTTGTTGAAAGCAGAAAAGACTGAACTGATGATTTATGGATTTGGGGATTAAAGAGGAAGGGGAAAGAGTAAGATGGCAATTCCTTAATAGAAAGAAGGGCGGAAGTCATATTTCTATATTTTCTTTTTTCTTTTCACTTTTTTTTCCTTTGTTTATTTTTCCTTTAATTTTTAATACTTTTATTGTATTGAAAAATTCAAATAAAATATTTTTTAAAAGATACTGCATGATACTACCCCTGTTTGCCAAGCAACAGCTTGCTTTAAAATACATAAAGAAGCCACTTGTTATTTAAAGCAAAAGAAGTTAAGGGGACCCAAACAAGTTCAAGTTCAAGTTCAAGTCTGAGGCCTGTACCACTCTTTTATTGCAAACTCACTTTTCAGGGTGGCATTGGCCCTGCAAGTGCTGTTTACATCTAGTCCTCATTAGTTTAGTGACCATTCAAAGTTACGGTGGCGTTGAAAAAAATGGAAGTACGACCAGTCCTTGAAGTTCTGGCCATCACAGCATCCCTGCAGTCACATGATCATGATCTGGGCACTTGAGTGCCTGGTTCATGATCACGATGTTGCAGGGAACCATGGTTATGTGATCGCCATTTGTGACCTTCCCTACTGGCTTCCCACAAGCTAACTCAATGGGGAAGCCAGCAGAAAAGGTCACAACTCGCTCCGTTAAGAGACTTCCTGTGAGTGCCATGGTGAGTTGACATCCTGCTTGTTAGTAGGACAGCATTTGTGAGGGGATGCTGGATCCAGACCGGCGAAACTTCTTTGGGAGGAGAAATTATTGAGATCATCCACCTGACTCTGGACAGCTGCTACTTGTGAGTAGACTGCGGAAACTGCTATTTTGTGGTCAGCTTATGAGTGGCTGGGAGACAGGATTTCATCAAGCTCACACTCACAAAGCAGCCTTTCACGGACATTAAGCTTGACCGAGCCTCATTTCTTAATCACTTTTTTGGATTATTATTAATTTTTTTTTGTTTACTGGAGAGATTACGACTCTTCAGACTGGCAAGGTTTTACTATATTCATCAGGTGAGTTTCCTCCTCCTTAGAAGATGATGGTGTAAATTTAAGTTTTGAAAATCCATGATTTTTTCAACTATGCAGCAAAAGGATGCTTAGTATATGGATTTTGGAAAGTTAACAAAGGATTAAGGGACCAGAGGGAGTTGGAATTATAGCTTTGAATCAATTAGAAGATATTTTCTCATGAGAACGTGGCAACTATTTTCGTTTTTTTTTTTTACAATGAGGAGACTGTTTTGGCTTTTTTTACATTAAAGGAGATGTTGAAGGTTGGACACTAGAGGGAGTTAGAGGATAAAGTATATGGAGCAGATAAAGAATATGGAGCAAAAATCTATACTGCAAATTTTTGAATATCTATTAAGCTTCTTAATAGAATGGATCAATTGCTTAATAAGATGGACAAAGGATATCGTAGTGAAATTATAGAACAAGAACAAATTGCAATGGATGTCTATGAAATTACTTGGAAGGGTGTAATGGATGGCATGAGTGAGGAAGATTCTGAAATGGAAGTTCAAGGTTGTCGGGGAGGGGGAGGCATTCCAGAGCAAGCGCCTCCTCAGCCCGCAACAAGAGTGTGGGAAGACTAAGAGGATGAGGCTGGCCCCTCCCTAAAGTCTCACGGGGTATATCCACTGGTTGCTTTAGCATACGTTTAGTCTGGTGAGATTCTATTAGGTGCAAGCTAATAAAGGAACTGAACTGTACTGGATTGCCTCGTTGTTGTTCTTGGGCTGAACCTGACAAAGGAGGACTTAAATGTAACACAAATGGATCTGATGGATGACTTATTCCCTAAAGGACATGTACAGATATCAAACCAGGAAATTGATTTGGATAATTTTTTTCTTGCTAGATATACAAAAGAGTTCTGTTAAGGTTTTGAAGGACTTTATTACAAGTGACAAGCAAAAGGATAAACTCTACTTATTGGATATACAAAAGAAACTTGTTAAAGCGCTACAAGATTTGTGCAACACAGATGACTAGCAAACTACCTCTGGGACTCTCTTTGAAGGGGTTAAAGAATATTTTTAAAATCTCTGGGAAGGAATACAAGGTTAGTTTGTTTGATCAGGGCTAAAAAAGGAAAATAGTTACATCTGGTTGCCCTTACTGGACTTTTGCTGACAAAGAATGATTGACGAAGCATTTGGATTTTGTTTTTTTACTTAAGAGATGAGCTATGGGGAGAAAGAGATTATGTGGTATTTAGAGATGGTGATAGGCTACTAAAATTGTCTTTACTTGCTGGGATGAATGGGGAAGTTATTTGTTTTTTCTTTTTCTTTTTACTCTTTTCTTTCTTTTTTCTTTTCTACACCCCTCCCTTTTTTCCCTTTTTTAAATATTTTTCTGTTTGTATTTTTTATTGGCCTTTATTCTTTTCATTTATAATTCTTAATAAAATTATTTGGTAAAAACTCAGAACTCGCTCTGTTAAGTTGTTCCTGCTTTTTCTCTCACCTGCAGCATCCCCCTGCCCACGCGCAGTCTCCACAGGCCCTCCCCTCATTCATGTGTGGCTTGTGCCAGCCTTCTCAGGCCCTCACCTGGCCTTCCCATGACTCGCAGGCAGCCTGCACTAGCCCTCTATCCTTCCCCTGACCTCCTGTGAGGCCTGCACCAGCCTTCCCAGGCCCTCCCCCAGCTTCCTGTGACTCATACATGGCCTGCATCAGCCCTCCCAGTCCCTCCCTCGGCCTCTTATGAGGCCTGCGCTGGCCCTCCCAGGACCTCCTGCAATGCATGCATGGCCTGCGCCGGCCCTCCCAGGTCCTCCCCCAGCCTTCCCTACCCTTCTGCAGCACCCACCCATGGCACCCCCATGCTCCTTACCTGGGGCTCCCACCTCTTCCTGCTTAGTGAGCCACGCATCTTGGGGTTACAACAGCAACCAGGACTGCCCAGGATTGCCATAGGTAAGTGATTTGGTCACATGACATCACACTTTACCACATCATTTAGTGATGACAATTCCAGTCCCAATTGCCGTTGTAACCCGAGGACTACCTGTAGCACAAAGATTTTTATGGCAAACAGAAACTATGATGGAATGATTTTTGGTCCCAATGAACATAAGTGCATTTTTCAGATAAGAGCACATTCCAGATTACCTGTGAATGCTTTTTCTTCATTAGAAGAATGCTATTAAGGAGTCTATGTAAGGGCCAGACATAGTTCCAAGCTCCTTTGAAATGAATTCGAGGACAGTACAAACTCATTTCTTCAGATGTACTAATATAAAATGCTATTTTGCCATCCAATATACTTTTTACCTTGTATTTCCCCTGATCACATCCACATAATGTGCTTTCCATGGTGTAACTTCTTTGAACACCTATCTCTCTCCACACTACGACACGTGCTGTAGATTCCTTTGATTTTTCCACGACAAAACTGCAGCTGCTCATACAGAATGCTGGGGCTGACTGACTCAGAATCTTAGGGAGAGTCTACCAGAAGTAAGCAATAACAAAAATTATAGACAAACTCTGCTGCTTATACATCTCTTAAAATATAAGTTTGGGTGTCACAGGTCTGCAGAGTACCACAGACATCTCCCTCTGAATGGTGAGGGAATGAATTGTAAGTGCATGAGGAACTCCAAACTACAAACCAGTTCTGCATGGGGCAGTGCAACCCTGTCCAGAGCCAAAGATGGAATATCCCTGGTATCGGAAGACTTCTAAGGGCAGACTGTCTAGATACTGCAAAATCTATGGATTTTGTTATTGCATAAATTTTTTTGAAGATTTTTTAAAGATTATTTTTCTTCACACAGCACATAGTTAACCTTTGAAATTTATTACCGCAAGATGTGGTGATGGCCACTAACATGGATGGTGTTAAAAGGGGATTAGAGAGAGGACAGGCATACCAAGGATTATTAGCCTGAAGACTTAGAATTACTTTTGGGTTGGAGAGAACAGTCATTCAAATGCCATTTGTGGAGAAACAAATATGAATCTATCTCCTGCTTATTAAGCATATGATTGGCCATAGTGAGAAACAAAAAGCTGGACTAGAACAAGTCTTGGCTGGATTTAGCTGTGCTATTCTTAAGTTCCTTACTTTTATCCTCCATACTAGATGAACACTATCCAATTAATGACTTAAAAAATGCTGAATTTTAAAAAAATATTTAAAAATATTTTAGACTGATTTTTCTTCCCTATTGCATTCTTCTTTTGCCTCCATGTGATGCTGATGTACACTGAATCAGACTTTAGTCCATCTATCCCAGTCATTTCTTCACTGACTATCCAAGCTCTCCCAGCTCTTAGACACTGATTTTATCATGTCATTATAAATTTATTAGCCATTAGGGTGTCTAATCCTATTATTCAAGGTACCGAAGATATTGTGATTTTAATTAAAAAGCTCTGCCATATAAAACATGTACTCTAAGCAGAGCTTTAGTAACTCTCCCAAATTTATTTTGTTTAGGTACTACTCATCTTTAAAGGACCATCCCACTGCTTAAGCCATTGAAAGAAGCTGAAAGAATATGGCAGGATTTGATCTCTGTCTACAACAGTACCGCTAGCAACCTATTATCCAGTTAATATAGTACTGATAAAAGGAACACAAATTATAAATCCTATGCCTATATCTGCATGCATACAAACACACATGTCTACCTACCCTATAACCAAGGTCTTCAATCAGATCACAAGAGGCAGCACTAACATTAGTATGCCATATTGTTTCCTTGATGCTACAGCCATACATAAATACATTTTTCTTGCGAGAATGACCATGATAGTCACAAAAAACCTATAAGAAATAGTATTTTTCAAAAATTAAAGATGCATCTTTAACATAAAATGCAATTCAGATGTAACAACCCAGATCTGATAAATAATCATTTATGTCTCTAGAAAACAGGCAGTATGATCCTTTAGAAAAAATGGATGCTATAGTGGCATGGAGAGAACCCTTGAATAAAAACTTCCTTGGATACATTAATTTAAATTAATTTTTGTTAACATTTTAAAAGAATTTTAATAAACAACTTAGATCAAGCTTGTCAGTTATAGTTCTTCACAAATTTCTTGAATAATAATACAATTTGAGATGTTAAATGTAAATTTACAACTCATTAAAATATTCTACACCACTAATGAAGGCATATTTTACATAATTTTAAAGAAAATTAATTTAAAAATTAAGTCAGGAAATAGTACATAATATTGATTGCATCTAACAAAGTGCAAATTCAGTATTAGTTCATTGAGAATAAGCACTCCAGTATTTTTTGCTGGTTCATCTGCACTTTCTTCTACATTTGCTATTTACTATATTATCTGCCTTAAAAAAACTCCTCTGCCTTGTCACTTGAACAGAACTACTGTCATATTTATTCTGTGTTTCCTGTTTCTAAGGCCAAAGTCACATATGCAAAATCAGAAATTTCAAGAAGTGAGTTAGTCTACATAGAATTCATAAGATGACAAAGTGAAACAAAAATACATTTCTAACATGGTATGTTTCACATAAGATTCTAAAACAGGACTTTTAAAATTGTGGATTATTGAACAAGTTTTAACATTCAGACCCAGACTACAGATAAATGATTACTTCTGTCATATTTGCTCTGGCTGGGCTTCCATGTCACGCTAAGCCAAGAACAAACCATAAATCTTGGCATAGCAAATATCAGCCATTAGATTGTTCATATATCTGCACATTTTCAAATCTTTCACATTTTTAACATGATAAATATATTACAGTCTCTTTTATATGAATGCTCCTATGAAAGGAGCTAAACTGTTCCCACATTTCACTGTAACTCACTATAACTAATTTCACTGTAACTGTAATTTTTCTCTAACACAGTTCTAATATCACTAGTGACGTGGGCAAGAAGACAATTTCTCAAGCAATGCATTTGCAAAGAATTAAAGTTGAGGGAGTTTCAATTACCATTACCTGCACATCCTTTCAATGTAAATGCCACATTTTAAGTGGTTTTTGTTAAATAAGAAAACACATACTTACCAATGGCAAACGTTTTATAGCTGCCAAATACTGAAGCAGACCTTTGGCATGATAAATTGTGGGGTGCAGATCTGGGTTTGGGTTTTGCCACTGTCTATTCAAGTCTTCCCCACTTAAAGAACAGCGATGACTATAGAACAAAAATTAAAAAGCCTTCTATTAAAAATATTTCTTTCTCCAAGAAAATTAATGTAAGAATTTGGATGTTAAAAATTTCACTGCAATTATATTAAGGTAAAAGAAATTCTTCTAAAGCCTTGTTTCAAGCATTTAAGTCAGCCAAACTGAATTAAGTTTGTGGAAAGAAAAGACAAAGCTAACATGCCTGTGCTCCATACTCTTACGTCAAACCAACCTTGACAAATGGCCCCAACAGCAGACAAGAGTTTAAACTCAATTCCCCTCTCCCCTGTGAATGGGAAAAAATAATTTTTCAGAAGTGTCATTGATTCACTTTCTAGGTTTCTACCAATTTTATCGTTTTTTCCCCTGTGTTCTTGTATTATAGCTGAAGTGACATTTCAGAAAATGCTCACATGCAGAAAATGTTATCTCCTATCTCTATTAGTGGGTTATACTCTGACTTATTGAAGCTTAGAATAGAAACAGTGAAATCAAAGGACCAAGTTAAGCTTTATAATGTCTACTTGATATCACTGGGTATACTCTAAGCATTACTAACTCTGGATTTACTCCATCATTTTTAATATTATGAATTGCATCATTCTGAAGATATCTGAGCTACTTTAAAAGGTTAACTGAAGCTCCCAATTATGTAACATTGAAAATGGAGTCAATTCTTTAAAATGATTCAGATTCTGAATAAAGGCTTTAAACACTGAGCCAAAGGAATTGTGTCATTTTAGCTTTCCATGAAGTATAAATCAGAGGGACAAATGCTCTTTGATTGTGTGAGGATCCAAAGCATAACATTTGACATAGAGGCAGCAAGAGATATTTTACATCATGGAAATGAAAGAAACATTAGTCCTCCGATTCTGTAGAAAACAAACAAGGAGGTAGCTTTCTTCAGCATTAAAAATGCAGTGAGGCCATTTCAGGATAAAAGAAACTCTGCTGGACCTTGTCAATACCCTGCAGATGGGTCTTCTTCCTTAGAACTGAACAGTTCATTATTACTTTTAAATCAAAGACAGCTGTGTTAAGTAAAGAAGACTTGGCTACAATCAGTCTAGTAGCATTAGGGACAGAAAACGTGGCTGCAGTCAACCCAGGGGAGAAATCATGCAGAGAATAAATCCCAGTGAATTGAGCAGAATTTCATGCACAAAGGATTATACTTAGACAGAAATCTTACAGATACTAATACAGTATAGGAGCAAGATCCATAGAAGCAAATTCCATAGAGTCATGAGTAAAAATGCACTTCATGTTAAGAATTATTTGCCTAGACATA
Source organism: Liasis olivaceus (assembly GCA_030867105.1). Classification (NCBI taxonomy): domain Eukaryota; kingdom Metazoa; phylum Chordata; class Lepidosauria; order Squamata; family Pythonidae; genus Liasis; species Liasis olivaceus. The sequence continues at coordinate 199,275,370 of CM061348.1, forward strand.
CATTATCTCTTCCTGAAACTCTCAGACTTAGCAGAAATTCTTTTTAATGCTGTAACAAGCCTTACACAAGAATAAGAGAATGAACTTCTCTGGACTGCCTACACTGAAAAAGAAAGCAGGTTGTACTAAGAGGAACTTTTCTGGGGGACTTTTAGTACACTTTGCCTATTGAAGTCAGCCAAATATTTCCGTTACTGAAAATGTGATTGGAGCTTTCTGTGCATTCTTGGGATTTAATAGTGCAAAACATGACTTCAGAGTTGTTTATTAAACAAATAGGCAGCATCTAGTTTTGCTTTTCTAGCCAAGGTTTATAAGCATACAGTAATTTATAATCAGAATGCCACATTCCACTGCTCCCTCCTCCCTCTGCCCGTTTAAAGATAAGCACAGCAGCTCGAGACTTTCTGCAATGGAACTGAACTTTTGTCTCTTTATTCAACTGTGCAGCCTAAAGCTTCTCTAAGCGTATTTATGTTTGCAAGACATAATTTTAGGTTAATGTATATGTATCCTTCTATATTTCTAAAAACTACTGCTATCTAGAATTAAGCAATGGTTAAAGTATTAAAGATACTGGCCAGCAATTTCTCTGTCAGTTTAGCAGCTGACTTTCTCTGGCTGGTAAAACCTCTTATCTTCTATCACCTTCAACCCTCATCAGAGGTCATCTGCAAAAGGTGGACCAGGTCCTATGATGCCTTCTCTTTGTTTTTGGCACACTTTTCTGGGTCATACCCACCTCTGCTTCAGATGCCTTCCACCATCCCAGGAGCAAAACAAAGCTTCAGCAGTGTAACACTGCCCTGTCCATTATAGGATTACCAGCCGTTTATAGGCTTTCTGTCAGCTCAACTACACAGACCAAATCAAGAAATCAATTCCACAGGAAGGCTAAAATGTATTAATATTGGCTATAGTAACATAATATTGCAAGTCTAACTGTGCTTTATTTCCCATCCACCCACCTCCATACTCATGTTTATGAGGGAGGTTCTGCTTGAGCCATTTTCACATACCTCCTGCTTGTTTTGGACTTAAGCCACATTTTTTCCCTTATCGCTTTGGTAATGGATCTGCCCTATCCCTGTCAAGATCATCTTCCTTACTCTCTACACTTTCCCAAAACCAAGTCAATCTTCAACAGCCACCACTGTCTAGATCCATCTTAGTTGCCAGCCATTACACACCTCCTTGAAGTTTCTCCTCATAAACTCTGGGCAGCAGGAGTATTACTCATAGGATACTCCAAAGTTCCCTTCATACCCCAACTTGCATTAGTCTCTCCAGGATGTACACTTTATAGAATCTTTGCTAATTTTAAGACTCCCCTTCTGATGCCAACCTAATAGCACTTCTTCCTCCTATAGAAATGAATTCCTAATCTTAGCTTTTCTTATTGGCTAAATATTAAAAAGCATTTTTTCAGTTTCTGCATTGGTACATGAACAACCAGCAAGAAGCCATGCCTGAACGCAGGTTGTCAGAGGGAAGAACACTAACAACACTGCACTTAATAATAGGTATACCCTCATTTGAGATGAGTTAACATTATATTTGATCTAATTACACTGCAAAGTGCCATACAGTGCTATTGCCTTTGATTCAACATTTGAAAAGGAGAAACTATTAAGGAAAGTAGACTCTGTACATGTACTTAAAAAAAACTGGACTTGCAAAAAAGTATAAATGCACATATATAAGTTAATAAAAGTAACTATTCACTTAAACTAACATAATTGTATTAGTTAGTCAAGATTCTAGTAGATACAACATTTTGCAGAAAAGTTCTAATCTAGAAAATCTATATTCCAAACATAACTACCCTGGGAAGTGCTTCAGCAGAATGAACTCTGTTGCTAAATGCAATCAAAAACTTACTTTCCATTGATGACCCCATCAGGATTAAGCATTGGGACAATCTTAAAAATATAGGATTCTCGTAAACTCTGAGCAGCAGGAGTGTTGCTCATAAGATACTCCAAAGTTCCCTTCATAACCCAACTTGCATTGGTCTCTCCAGGATGTACACGAGCAGATAAGAAAATATAAGGACGATTTCCTAAAAACAGCACAAATAAAATAGCATGATATAGCCATCACAGAGTTGGAAGGGACCTTAAAAATGCACTAGAACATCCCTGGCAGATGACCCTCATATTAATTGCATTACATCTGCTTATTATAAATTCATAAAGATGAAATACTTTTAGTCTTTTACATAGCATAATAGTTAATGAATGCAAAATGTATAATCAGCATAATATTATATTATATTATAATCAGTATAATATTCCTTGAACTGATTCAGTGGAATTTTAAAATAACAATGTTGCTGCAGACAGAGGGAAGAATATGTGGCAAGGTTACTGCAGTTATCTTCATCTCACTGTGACCAGGGAGGAAAACAGTTAATTTTGATACTACTTGCTATCATAATACTTTTGCTCCAGGACTAGTAGAGTTTCTGGACTACTTTGAAGTGAAACAAGGAATTTGGAACATTTAAGACCCAGCAAATGTTTGGCTATGTGTATAATAAACTCAACATTCCCAGTTCCAGCCCCACTGCTGAATAGCCACAACCAGCTAACTAGAAAGAGCAATAATCTTCTTGCTGCTACAACATGGCGATCTCCAGTGACAGACCTCCCTCTTTACTCTGAAAGAGCCTCATCCACACAGAATGAAGTGTGCAATTGCTTTTACTATTTTTCACAAGGATCACAAAAATGCCATCTAATCCCATTGCTGCTAGGAGGGTAAACCATATCTCAAACTTGCATCCACTAAATTAATTGAGGAGGGCTATGGCCAATGTATTCTGTTGGGTGCCTATGAATAATTATAACTAAACAATACAAAGTCAAAGGAAACAAAGGTTTTATTTGATCTGAAACTCTTTGAATATAATCAAAAGGAAAAGGCTATACTTACTGAACTGACAAATATGTTCATAGTAATTTGATTCTGGCATGGCTGTTATAGTTACTACAGGACAGTTATTCCCAGAGAGAGTCTCACATAAAACATGTTGCCGAAAATATATCTGCTGAGAACTGTTTGTGGATTCTAATTTTTGGAGATGCATCTTCATCATGCAAAATAAGTACATAAATTCAGAGCCAATTTTATCTTTTAATAAAGCATTTTAAAAACCTAGCTAAAGTATTTAATGGAATTTCTAAATTCACTCATTCTAATATTGCAACTAATGTTTTATTTATTGTTTAGAGTCCTAGTGCACAGGAGTAATGAATATTATGTATAAAAATCATTATAGCACCAAAAACATACATAAAATAAAGTAGCTTGCATTTATCTAATTGCAATGTTAATATGAAGAAAGAGTTTATGAATTGTACAAGATGTAAACCTACGTTATATTAAGGTATAGGCAACAGGTAACTCATGAATCACACTGGAATTTGTAGTATCATTAGCAATAATGTATAAAAATACTAAACTATTGCAAGTAAATCCTTTTTCACTACAGAAAACCATAAATGAAATTCTTTATGCATTTAACGTTAAGTGTTACTATAATTGTTATTACATATGCAAACTGGAAAAGTATGATCTGTCACCTGAAGAAACCTTTCAGAAATCTTTTCCCAAGTCTTGCTAATTTATTGCTTCTTATTCAATACAAGTGTTCCTTATCAGCATAAAAAGATTAAATGTTGGTAAACCCTCTTTCTGCAAGTTACATTTTCACTCTGCACTGTAAAAACCATTGTGTTGGATATTATGTAGGAAGAATTAAGTACAGATTTCCCATTCTGCAAACGGACAGGATCTTCTCATTTATAGAAGGTACTAAGATCAAGTAGAGGCTCCTCTGTTTCAGAAGATTTCCTGACTCTTGGCATTAGTTTTAGATGGCATAGCTGGCATCTAGCTGAAGGAGAAAGTGGAATCGCTTCCCATGCTTTTTCCCATATGTTTTCTTGCATATATCTGAAGAGAAAAGCTTGTTCTCCTGACTAGCGGATAATGGTAGTCCACTGCGTTCATTTACAAAAATGTTACTACTTCCTAACAAAAATGAGGTTACACTGGAAATAGCCAACTGTGATCAGTATCTTGGTATTCTGATACTCATATAGAAGTCCACCTACTAGATTATATGCAATTTTACATTTATTATTCCTGTGCTGATACTAGTTATCAGATTTGTCTTTATTGTATACACTATTTTACCTATAGCTCAAGCAAACAAACATTATCTACTTCTTGCTCTGAAATTCTTATTATGAGATCTCACTGTGAAATACGAAACTTTTTACAGTATTTGTTAAACAAAGGCATTACTTCCATAGGATTATTTAACATCAACTTTTATTTATTTTATAACAAACAGTACTTTAGTGTTTGAATGTTGTATAACTACTAAGCAATATAATCAGTTGAAAGTATTATCATCAAATAACAAAATTGTAAATCAAGTTATTATGAATGTATCCATATTAAAATAACTTACCATTAAAGCTGAGTAAGTATAAGGATAATGGTAAGCAAAGTAGCAAACATCATCCTTATGATGGAAGGTGACTGTGAAGGTGATTGTATAATATGATTTTCCTTTTTGACCTCCTGCTGCAATTGAACTTCTTGAAAAATGGTTCCTAGGAACAAAATATTTACATTATTGTAAAGATATGTAAAGTGTATCATTTTATGTAAATAAATTGCAGGCATTTGTTATTTTCCAGCCAAATAATAATAATACTTCAATTTTCATTTATGTATATCAAAGTGTTCATTATTAATGCAGTTAATACATTTAAGACTATCCTATCCTATCCTATCCTATCCTATCCTATCCTATCCTATCCTATCCTATCCTATCCTATCCTATTCTTTCAATATTTTATTTTATCCATCTACTATTTTCTCCATCAGGAGGTTGCACTTTGGGCCTTCATGGGTCACAAGTTATGTGGTGATGTTACTGAGGAAGTGTATGTAATGGGAAAATTTCTAACTGCTCTTTTCTTCTGTTCTTTTGGGAGGAAGGGATCAAAGGTTTACAAGTACAAAACAGCTGCAATGAAATCTCATGCCAGCTTATCACATCTATTTTCTACCTTCTGGGAGCAAAATAAGCCACACAATACTGCCATTAAAAACTGAGTGGCTGCAAAATGGATTCAGGAGTACATATAGCTTGAGTGCGGTAGATTGACCTCCTGTGATTTACTATTAGGCTTACTTGTAGTAACAAATATCCATTCCTGTACGAATCCATGAGGGTCGGCCACTTAGTGCTTCTTGAACAGAGTACATAAGGGGCTGCATACCTTCAAGAAAAATACAGAGAATTTAGAGAACAAAACTGCACATATTCAGCAAGCAAATATACGTATCTATAGACATTGTTCTCAGTATCATATGGGAAGATAACTTTTGAATTAGATGAGAAGATGAATATATTATTAGAGTTTGAGTTTTAGTAGTATTAATTGTAAATTCAATATTTGAGGGTTGTTATGGCCTATATACATCATGAGCTGTTAAAATCAACAGTGGCACTCAAGATATCATGCTTCTAACTCTTGAAAACCATGGGGACAACATGCAATTACCAATGGGTAGTGATAGTAATAATATGATTTGGAGCTCAAAAACTAACTTGGAATAATTTCTTTTGTTTTCTCTTCTGAACTGAACAACATAAAACCAGTTAGCAATTATAATCAGCAGACTATAATTTAAGGAAGCTACCATTCAGGTTGCAAGTCAAATCCAAGTCACAGTTTACAATCCTTGTTTGGAGCCTTGATATAAGGACGAGCAGTTTTGATCAAATTTCTCTTTGATTAATTAAAGTTTGGGATAAAGAAAAAGAGAGCATACGTATACAAAATTAAGTTTTTGCCCTTTAGTTTGGCATACTTGACATTTCACTGCAGCTTGTGTTTCCATGCTAGGTTCTCTATCTTCCTACCTGCTCCTTAGAAATCTGTAAATAATATGTCCATCTCAACTTGGTTACTTTTTTTTAATCCAAAACATTTGCTATATTACTTCTCTGTGATACTACCGGTATATTGCAATTACCTGTAGTGGTAAGTTGATGTACTATAATTATCTGCAATTACCTAAAATACTTCCCTGGTGCATGTGTATGTTGTGTGTCATTTTTTTAAATAGAAAAATAAATAAGTCTTACCATAATTAAATTGACTGTTTGTCTTTTCACAGTTGATTATATTAAATCGGTAGGCACTACCTGTTCGCATTCCACTGACTTCAAAATAAAACCACTGGTGATAATGATTGCTGTTTATATCAGAATTCAGAATGAGATCATACTCATTTCTAAAAACGAGCAGAAATAAGTAAGTCACATAATTGAGATAACTGATCTATAATGATTAAATAAAATAGTAATGATATCTTACTTTCTGATCTGAATAACTTTCCGTAGATTTCCTGATTCAAATTTGGAGTTAAACTTCAAGACATCTCCTTCATCAGGCACTAGACAACTGGAAAATAAAATAAAATTACAAGGATTTAAAAATAATTTAAATTATTTTGTTATATTGGATTTTATTTCCAGCTAAACAGATTGGGGAAGAATACAATTAAACCTGATAGATACAAGTTCTGCACATTAAATTGGTTTAAATTATCCTAAGGGTTCCCCAACATATTTAACATGAGTTAATGAAAATATAGATTACAAGTATGTTTTCTATGTTGCAGTGAAGGGACTTCTCTGTCTAAACAATTTCATATTTGTAGCTGAATCATCAACATAATTCTCAGCAATTATATAGTATGGCATTTTAAAAAAAATTTCTTCCTTGAATTTTCTAATTTCTTCCTATGTTCAAACCTTGTTAATGTTTGCATTAGGAGTATAAAATGTTAAGTATTTTTAATTCAGTGAAATCTCATTATAAAGGTCCTTGACATAAGAGACTTTGCATGTAGCAGGTCAAGTTTGTATTGCTATTTACATCATTTTTATCAATGTATGCCATCTTTTGATGTCATCGTGCAAATGGCGTCATATGTTTATTGGCTGCATTACAAAAATGGTACAAATCTCCCCCCCTCCAGGCACTGGACTTTCCATTATTCCTCCTTTCCTCCAATTAGTCTGTTAAAACAAGCAGTATATTACATCCACTACTGTAAGTAGAACAGATTCTTGCTTCCAGCTCTGTTCCTCCAATCCGTTATTGGTATTAGGTGTTCTTGACTAAGAGTATGAAAGCACATGGAGACACAAAAGGAAACACTAGCTATCATCTAATTTATTTTAACATTTCCAATTTTAATCCAGAGAAAACTTGTTAAAAAGAACTAAATTTCTCATTCCCCAGTTAAAAGACAGCCGAAATAATCTTCACAGTGGTGTTCAATAGTGCTTTTGAAAGTTAGTAAACTATATGTCTATTGGTTGGAATAGGAGTTTCTAATTCACAGGATACAAAAGGATTCCCTAAAACTAAAAAACCCTAAAAGCCGTGTTTTACAGTACAGTGAATCAAGACTTTTTAATTAATAAAGTTATATTTAGGTTTTTGTTAATTGTTACTATATACAATGAGCATGAAATTGAGCAAACTCAGGGAGGCAGTGAAAGATAGGAAGGCCTGGCGCAGTATGGTTCATGGGGTCACGAAGAGTCGGACACGACTTAACGATTGAACAACAACAACAACTATATACAAATTATTAAAAGTAATTCATTTTTAAAATATATTATTCCACCCCTACCAAGTTTTAAGCGTTTACAACTTTATAAATAGCCAAGGAAACTATCACAGCCCCATTAATTCATAACTTGTTCTTGCTAAATTACTGAATCTAAAATGGGAAAGAAATCAAGACGTAACAGGTGAGAGTAAAAAAAAAGATCTTAATATAAAACTTACCTGAGATTATCAAGATCATATACAACTCTGTCTATAATATCATTAGGATGAATAAGCCTTTCAATATCTTGGGCAATTTTTGTCCTATTTAGAAAAGGGGGTAAGATAACGTAATTCAAAACTCTTACAGCGCCACATGTAGAATTAGTTCATAAGAAAAGAAAGAGGAATTTAAGTCAAGTTTCTACTTTCATATACAATATTATTTGTTGAATACATCACAATTATTTTCTGGATGGAAAGGAAATGGCTCGTTACAACACATTGAGGCTTCCAGACCCAATGTTTGGTTTCCTTATTACAGGAAATATGCCCAGTATGTATTAGCATTCAATGATTATTTCAGTTAGTATTAGTAATTAAAGCTAGTTCAGATTTGAAAATATTAACAATTCATGCAATTACAGTTTGAATAGACTATACATTGCAGTGATTGGGTTAGAGTGCAAGCCTCTCACCTCTGGAAATTTCTAATTAAATATGATGAGCTTTTAAATAAAAGGGAGGGGTGCTTTATTCAGCTATGTAACCATGCTTCAGGAACTACAGTACTAAATATCTAATACACATGAGAGAGAAACATTTTGGGGGTAGGTGGGTGTGTGATTATGTATATGTATGCAGGTATGCATGGACCCTATTTCCTACAAAATGTTATCCATGTAGAAATTTTCCTGAAGATCACTAACAAGCTGGAATATTTGCACAGAAAACTTGAACAGAACAAATGTCCAGCTCTTTCAAGAGCTATATAGGAAACCATGCATATCACAAAGCAATAAAACAGCACAATATGTAGGAAAGGTTTTTGATAGAATTACATACTATAGTATTCTATACATAATTATTTCTGTCACTGGGACCTGGGAAAGCTGACTCATATTTCAATAAGTATATTTGCTAAGAGATACTTCCCTTATTTTGAGATGTACTGAATATATTTCTGCATCTCCATCAAAAAGTTGTTACACCTGGACGTGTAAAGGACTATATTTGAAAGCACAGAGACAACTCTTCAAGCTAGCATAAGGCACATTCATGATGTCTGAAGTCTTCTCAAGTGTAAATAAACCTGGAATGACTGACCATAGATTATCTCAAGGAAAATCTTGTTAAATTATTTCTAAATCTAATTTCAAAACCTTCATAGAAAAAAGTGTCTGGGAGCCACTACTACCTCAGAAATATATAATATTTCCAGATTTCTAAGACATTAAGCCCTTAGAGATTTCAAAGATATTCAAAACCATTGCTTGTTTTCTAGCCTAGGAATATTAATGCTACAATTTAAATCCTTAAATTTCCACCAAACACCATCCTTCATTGCTAGAATTACTTACTTTATATGGCTAATGTTCATGACCATACATAATTATCAATAAGCAGAGAACTGCACTTCAGCAAAGGAAAATATTTTAATTACTCTTGTGTCTAAATTATCTTCACATAATTAATTTGGCTTCAGCCATGGGATAAAGAAGTTATCCCAAAGCATAACACAGGTATAGAATGACAAACTGGCAATAAGAACACAGTGCTATCCCAACTATAAACTATTATGAAAAGAATGAACAGACAGAGCAATTAATATGTAAAAAATAAATATGTGAACTTTTTCACCCCCAGTTTATCTTGGGACTTGTCCATGATAAAAAATTAGAAAGCATTTCACTTCTCACTTGCTCAGATTATAGACTCTACAGCAAGTACCGACTTTAACATGCCCCACAAGAAAGTTAAATTTTTTAGTAACAAAATCAAGAGCTATTTCATTTCTTCCAATGTCCTCATTTAAGCACATTCATTCAACAGGCCCATCCAGAATTTAAAATACAGCCACTGACATTTTTAGGACATGATTATGAAAAAGATATCTTATTTCTCCTTATTTCAAGACTAACTAAAATTCAATATTTCTAGAAATGTTTTGATTCAGTACTGTATATTAAATGAATGCTAGAATCCTCCTTCATCTAAGAGTTAGTAATCAGTGACACATTTCCATGAATTCTATCTGCCTGATCAGTCAGCAAAACAAAACCATGTCAAAATACAAAGCAAGAAATATACAGCCTTTAATAAGACAGCTTTCCACCTGATTTTATTCTATAGCTAATTCTATTTTCCCCTCATTTTTCAAAACCAGTATCATTAAATTTTGACAGGATCTGAAATATGATAGAACCTCAATGCTATTATTTCTATGTAGCCATGCTGTAATTATGTTTCTTTATAATGACAATTATAAATATATCAATTTAGGTTATGATTTATCCACAAGTGCAACCCTGAAATGACTGTTGTTTTTATGTATTACTATAGCATCAGCTTTAGTGATAATTTCCATAATGTTAAACCTATTCCATTGTTTTTAGGAGTCATTTTGACTGAGAAAGGAACAATGACTATGAATATCTGGATGAATTTCCCCCCTATCAATTTAGAAGGCAAGGTTCAAGGAAAATGCACACACCCATTCACTGCCAACTATTGCCAAAAAAGGAGTTTAAGAAACCCCGATGTTATGGAGAAATATCCAATATTTCTTTCACATACATCAGAGTTCGCATGTGACTGGCAGCCATTCTCTTCTTCCTTGTGGAAGAAAAGGAATAAAGTATGAGATTATGCAATATTTGTGAATTCTAAAAGTTCTATATTTTTGTGATGCAGATGATAATAATTTTCAGCAATAACATAAAGCATTTTAAAGTTCTGAAAGTGATTTATGTACTTTATCACAGTAAACTGTACAACATCTACACAAAAAGATTACTGTAATCTCACACTAAAAATAAAACTAATTATACCGCCTATGTCGAGGGACTATTCAGATCACTTTCAGCTACACAGTCTCTCCTGTTTGTATCATATTATATATACTAAAATGACTAATATTTCAGAATGTTCTATTGAAGTTCTCAGAATGTTTCATTATTTAAATGTTAAGATCTGTAAAATCATAGCAAAAAGTTTCATAATATACAGAATTCTGCATTCACAAAACATTCTCCATATTAGTTAATAATACAGTATTCTTCTTTACAGACAGGCAAATCAAAGAAGTTGGATCCAAAATTCCTGAGAGGAATTCCATAATTAAGTGGGAACTTTTATTTTCTCTTCCACTTGCAGCATCCCAAAATTTGCTCAAGTGATTTGGAGTTCATCTGAAGGGATATGGTGAGAAGGACTTCAGGATTGAATGGGTGAAAACTGCCTGCCTCTCCTTAATTTACAGAATCAATCTTGGATCCAAATACATTCCATTCATAAATGACTTATTTGAATCCAGAAATATTAATTTTACTGTGAACTTTTGATACACAAACACTGCATTAAATTATTCTTTAAACATGTTTGGGCAAAAAAAGGTGAACTCACCTCTGTACACCATATGGTCTGTCAAGGATAGGTTCTTTAAATCGAGGTGGAATATGTCCAAAATAATCAGGATAAGCAACTTCTGAATATTCAGGAACAGATCTAGTATTTTTCACTATTTCAATATAGAGTTCTGGATCATGGAGTTGTATTGTATCAGGCACTTCAAGTGTTACTTGCTCTCCTAAGGAAACTGAACAAGAAACTTCTTCTTCTTCAGGATCAGGTCCAGAACAGCATAGTTTTCCAAGCTGGACAGACCGTCCCTCAAACAAAATACTTCCACATGATGGAACATGTTGAAAAGGTTTATTACAGGTAATTTCACTAATGCTAGTTTTACATTCATTTTTTGTCACGGTCTTAGTAACATTAGACTGCTCACTTCTGGAGGCATTTTGTAGTGATATTCGGTCAAAGTCTTTTACTATTTCATGATTTAGGCACTGGCATGATGGAAGCAATTTCATTTGATCATCTTGTTGCTGCAAACTATTATCCATGATACCATCATTTTTTACCAATCCCAAAAAGATTGGTCTTTTATTACAGTCCTCACTTTGTAGAAGATTACTCTCCTTCACAGGAATTTGTATCATGTGGTTTGCTACAGGTGGTTCCTCTCCAGCAGTGGGAACAACAATAGGTCCTCCTGGAGCCATGCTGTATGAAAATGACTTCGGTTCCTTTGAAATGAGGTCACATTCCTTAATATTAGCAAAAGAAAAAATGGGGGATACTTGTTAGAGGATTACAAACTTAAATGTTGAAGAAAGATCAATGAATCAGAAAGAAGGATCTGATCCAGACAGAAGGAGAAAACCATGGAGAAAATGGAGCCAAATAGCAGGTAATCTCCTTTTGAAGAAACTAAATGTGAAAAAAAGAGAATTACCATGTCAGAATGATGAGTTTACATACCAACATAGAAAGCAATATGGTTCACTTCATATGATTTCATATCAAATCAAAATCTACCCAATCCTAATTTCAAATTCTGATTTATCAGATACTATAAGACAGATATGGAAATTTCCGACAACTGGCCAGGTAGGGACTTCAAGTCCTCTCAATACAAACAACTAAAGTTTACTTGTCCAAATCTGATTTTCACACACTATTCCTCTTATTATTCCTGCTCTTGATTACTAATAATTATGGATTTTGACTTTGTCCCTCAACAAAGTTGACAGAGATTACCTTTATGCAAATATACTTTTGATATTGTATATTGAATCAAGTAGCAATAACATACATAAACCTGCTCACTTTTGATTCTGGTTTCACCCAGATTTAGTTCTATTAGGCTCACTCATATGAGTGCCTGAATTAATTTCAACGTGAACCTTGATGGGGAAAAAGTGTACAACCATTGACAGACCTCCATGAATTTTTCTAGCTCTTTAAAAAAAAAAAACAACGCAAAACCAAAGCCACTTCTTCTGGTAGAGAATATTTAACTGTTTTTTTTGTTTCAAGCTTAATTATTTTTATTTCATGATTGCCAGACACAAATGTTAATGATAGACCATTCTCCCAAATGGTTTCCAAGCAAGGCATCAACTAGGGCCAAAGCTGTTCAGCCTCAAAAAGGTAGCTGAATGCTATATGTATCTTTGAGTAAATGTCTAGTCCATTCCACTTCTGCTCTTTTAAAATCCATTTTATTATATTATATAGCAAGATTACAAAAAGTAAACAGAATGCAAAAATGCAATAGGTAAACAATGAAACACTAAAAACGATTAATGAAATACAAAAACCTAAACAAAACAAACAATAGAAAAAAGGGGGAAAAACAAAAAAAGAGAAATCCAGAAAAAATTTGAAAAAACAATATTAAATATCTAAATATACATATTAACATGGAGAAATCACTGATTTAAGAAAAAAATCTTATAATACTATATTACTCTCAAATAGAGAATGATAAAAAATGCCTAATACTATTACTCTATTATTATAAAGTATCATAAACTCTATACCAAAGAAGAATATGTTGCTTCATTTCCTGATTAGTAGAAAATACTGTCTTTTCCAAAACAGATGAATCACACATTGCTAAAAGCTAGTCCTTAATATCTGGAATAATATCACTTTCCAACTTCTTAGTGTAATTCTTTTTGCAATCCCCCATGTCAGTACAGCCATAATTCCTCAAAGATAATCAAATTCCAAAGTTTTGGGATATAATTCAATATAACATTAGCCTTTTTAATATTTAGGGATTTCCCAATAAATCAACTAATATAGATTAAAACATTATTCCAAAATAATATACGTAATTCACAAGACCTGATCACATAGCCAATGAACCCTCAATTTTTTTACATCTCCATCAAAGGAAATCTGATGTCCATTGTTTCAAATACATAGTTTGGGTAGTCCAATAAACTTGAAATACAGTATTTTGATGAATCAATTTTAATCTCAAACCTGTTGATACCTAAGGACGTGATTGCTGATGAGGCATTATTGGATATTCCAATGTTTAGTTCACAGTTGATAAATCCCAGTGGTATCCACTTTAAAACTGTTAACTTTTGGTAAAGATATGCTGTTGGCTTAAATTCAGTCATGGATTCCATCAAATAAAAAAACACCTCAGATACCTTTGAAGCAGCCATGGCATCTGACCAATTTTGAGCCATCAAAAATGTTTATGTTGAAGATACTGCCCCTGTTGTGAACTAGGAAGACCAAATTCAGTTTAAAGCCGAGAAAAATCTTTCAAATAGTCATTATATAATAACTGATTTTTAAAAAAATATATTTTTATCCCACCTTTTTTTTCATATACAACTCAAGGCGGCAAGACTTGAAATAAGTATTCTGGCTTTCCTCCAGAGTTTCCAAAAAAACATTTTATCACCTATTTTCAAAATAGAATTCTTCCAAAGAATTAAAAATTCATGAGTCTCAGTATCAAAGTCCAATTTATGCCCCAACAGTGTCCAAAGATTTCTCTCAGCATGCCCTCCTACAAATAAAACACCTTTTCTACTGTATATTTATCCAAGAATCTGCCATGACCTTAGTGGAGATACATAGTAACTTTCCAACAAGGCCCATAAAGGATGATACTTCACTAAATTTTCATTCCACATTATTTATGGCTGATAAAATATAATCCACTGATATTTGTGCAAGTTCAGTATTCAGTACCCTATTTCAACAAATGGTAATCTCAAAGGGGCTTTCTGGCACGCTGTGGCTCTGGGGCTACAAAAAGCAGCCCCTTTGTGCTTTTTCTTTGTGAAGCCCAGCCCCATCCCATCCCAGGAGCGTGGTACAAACGGGCTTTTTGGGGTGCCGCAGCTCAGGGGCTGCTTTCTGCTTTTTTTTTTCCTACAGCATGAAGCCTGGCCCCAGCCTGGCTCAGCAGCCAGGCCAGGCACATGTCATCAGCAGCGGGAATGAGATGGCAAAGACTAGTTAGGGCAGTGAAGCACAGGGTGGTAAGGGTCTTGGAGTGCAGAGTGGTGAGGGCGATTGTGGTTGAGAGTGGGCTGGGGCGGCTGCAGCTTCCCGGGGCATGGCAAGCAGCCCCAGAGCCATGCGGTTCTGGGGCTGCTTGCTGCCCCGCAAGGCATGGTGCAGGGTGGCCAAAGAGGCAGAAATGGGTGGGAAGATGAAGGTGAGGGGACTTGAAGGCAGTCCCTTACCTTACTGAGGCTCGGGGCTGGGAGAGACCAAGCCCGGAATGGCTTGGATTGGGGTGGGTACTCACGTAATGGCTCACAATTCTCTGTTAATGACGGCATCTGGGACTGCCAGGATTGCTGTCACTAAGCAATGTAGTCATGTGACATCTCACTTTTCAACTGCATCGCTTAGAGACAGAAATTCTGGTCCCAATTGTGGTTGTAAGTCAAGGACTACCTGTACTTAGTACTTATGCTTGACCCTGTGATGCTCTATGGAAGTGAAAGTTGGACTTTGAAGAAACAGGATAGAGAAAGTATTGATGCTTGTGAAATTTGGTGTTGAAGAAGACTCCTGTGATGCAATGGAATTATGAAGGCCAGGCTCAGGGAGATAAGCATTTTCTTAGCTCGCCAATGGAGTGTGGGAACTACAAGAGGATGAGACTGGCATCTCCCTGAGGAATTCACACTGTCGTGGCTGGCTGACTTGGGAGCTGGGGTTTCAGTCTGGGAAGATTCTTGCTAGAGGTTGTAGCTAATAAACACAGCTGAACTGATTTTGCATTGTCTCTTGGAGTTCCTTGGGCTAAGCCTGACAACTCCTGAGAACACCATGGGTAGCCAAGAAAACAAACAAATGGATCATCAAACAAATCAATCCAAAGTTCTCACTCAAGACACAAATGGCCAGGCTCAAATTATCATATTTTGGAGACATTATGTGAAGACCTAGCTCTCTGGAGAAGTCTATAATGCTGGGAAAGGTGGAAGGAAAGAGAAGAGGACATCCAGCAGCAAGGTGATGGACTCAATTACAGTGGCAAAGAGTGCACGATTGGAAGACCAGAAGGACAAGGTTGGGGACAGATCATTTTGGAGAAAATCTATGTGGTTGCTAAGAATCAACACCAACTTGATGACATGTAATGAACTAACATGATGACACCTATCAATAAACCAATCTATTCAGGGGAAATTCTCATGCAGTGAAGAAACTGAGAAGACAAAGAGAGAGAGCACACATGTGCATGACAGACAGATAGGTAGAAATATAAAGGTGCTAACTGAGGCTGTAAGAAGACTAGGAATAAAAGAAAAACAACATGCCAAAGTAGTTATAAAGAAATCATCACAAAAATGGGTGCTCCGAAAGGAATCAAGAAAAAGCAAAAAAAGAATCAGAGAAACTAAGACAGAAAACATAAAAACAGCAGAAAGTTCAAGAAGAATAGTTGCAAAGAAAAAAAAATGACTAGATTTAGCTTGGTTATATTGGTTTCTATTAAGTGAACTCACTCAAGGAAGAAAAAAAAGTAGGTGATCTAATTAGAAGTTTATCTTTTAGTATCAGAAAAATTGAGTAGCCCTGAAAGTACAAGGGATATCAGTAGTTAAATGTTATAGATAAAAAGGAAAAGAACATGTCAAAAGATACATTCCAACAGCTACAACTTCAGATATATTTGTAGATTAGCTACTTTCATTAATTTGCTATGGCAACTCACTATGCCTTTTCTCAGTGATTCTTGTTTAAACAGGGTTTTGAATAATTATTTGAATTTCAACAGTTAATAGTTATCAAACTGTTAACAAGCCATGAATTTGTTTTAAAAATAGCAACATCTTTACCTGAAAATCCTCCATGAGTTCTGGGAAAAAATGTTCATACATTTTCAGATCTTCCATTGGTCGTCCCAATTCCTGCTGTGGTTTCAGTTTGTTGATATCTGTCTCAATGTCGTCGTTCTAAAGAAAAATGGCCATAAACATAATTAAAAATCTTGTGGAAACTATATTTTTAGGTAAGATCACTAAAATAATGAATAATTCTTGAAAATCAGGTTCTTCCACACTTAGAGAGGAAAAACTTCAAAACATCTGATTGACTGATGGATACTGGTTATATCACACCATTGTTGGCTTTTCCGCACTGCTGAGTTTCCCTATCCCTGAGCCAGAAGAAAACCTTACCAACATAAAATTGGCTCTTCCCCATTACTGATCTCCATTCTGCCTCTGTCATGCCATTTGACTTGATTTGTCCCATGGGTGACAAATTCTTACAATATTATACACCTTAAGGCCACCCTTGGCTGATGTCAGAATATGCTGATCTTTGGCTATAATAAAATTTAAGTAAGGCAGTAGAATAAGAGGGAAAACATATTTTAACACCAATGTAGTTAAGAATGACTGAAGCTAGTTCACTCAAGCTTGGCAAAGATGAAGGCTACCTCATGGAGATAGCAAAGGAAAATGAAAGGGGGGGGGCAAAGTTTGTTTAAGCTATGGTTAGGTAATACATGTAGGGGGGGTGTCCCCTCCTGGAAATGGGTCCTCCCAGATTTCAAGTGTGGCATCAAACCATGAATCCAGGGCAATGGTGGGAGAGTGGCTGTTGTCATGTGGAAGCCTCTGGAGCACAGCCAGATGTGAGACCCTATTTATGAGGTTGAGTCGTAGGAATCAGTTGGGACTGCTGCTTGCTTACCTTCCTCCCTGCAGCGTAGCAGTGTTGCTGCCCAAACTCCTTGACTCTGTGGCCAAGTTGGCAGTGGAGATCCTCAGGCTTATGGTTCTGGGCCCAAAGAGCCTGCCTTTTTGGGGTCCAGAGTTAGATGTAGCTCAGGAGTTCATGGCAACCATGGATCTGATCCAACTTATTGAGGGCCCAATTTACAACTGAGGTCACACACTAGATCATATTTCTGTCTCAGGACAGTGGGATTTTGAACTAAGGTTGGGGGATGTTAACACCAATCCCTTGTCATGGACAGATCATGCCCTTTTGGCTCTGGAGTTCTCAGTGACTGCCCTCACTGCTCCCCAATTGTGACTACCCCCAGTCCCATTCAATCAGATCACCCCAGGTGACTGATGGACCTAACTGGGTTTCAAAGTGAAGTTGGGGATTTTCCCAAAGCTCTGGTGCACAGTACAACCAATGGTTTGGTTGTACTTGGAATAAGCATGGGACAAGGGCCCTGGACCAGATAGCGCCTGTGCAAATTCTTTGTGATAGAGAATACTATATAATTAACTTTTTTACTGAGGAGCTTCGTGAGATGAAGTAACACAAAAGATACCTAGAGCACGTCTTGGCGAAAGAAAAGTGTAAGATGAACCAGGCACATGTAAGGCCTTTATTAGGACTTACCTTGTAGCTATAAGAGCAGCAAAATGAGCTTACTTCTCTCCTCTTATTGCATCTGCAGATAGCCAGCTGGTAGCCCTGTTTTGGGGGACCAGGTCCCTTTTGGGTAAGGAGGGACCCGGGAAAGCCCTCGCAGGGCCACTGTGAGGAATATTCTCAGCATCTGTGAGATAAACTTGCTCAGTTTCACTTGGAGTTGGACTCCAACTGGGGGTGAGGGGGGAGGAGTCCTACAGAAGCGACTGAGACATGCCTGAGTTTGATTATCTGGGAAGAATTTGAACTGACTGATCCTGAGAAATGGACAGGGTTCTCACTGCTGTGAGCTCTACCACCTGTGTTCTGGACCTATGCCTCACCTGGCTGGTTAAGGCCTCCCAGGAGGTGGCATGTGGTTGAGTCCAAGTGGCGATTAATGCATCACTGAGGGAAGGGATGGTGACACCTGCCATGAAGGAGGCGGTGGTACATCCCTTTCTCGAGAGGCCATCCTTGAACCTGATCATTTTTATCTACTCTTCATTCTTCCCTTTTTAGAGAAGATTGGTGAAAGAGCGGTAGGCAGCTCAGCTTCAAGGGGCCTTGGATGAAATGGATTATTTGGCCCTGTTCCAGTCAGGGTTCAGGCCAGGTTACAGTACTGAGATGGTCAAACTTGTAGATGACCTCTGGAGGGCTTGGGGTGTACCCATACTGGATCTCTTGGTAGCTTTTGATACCACAGACCGTGCTATCCTTCTGGACTGGCTTCAGAAGAAGAATGAAAGGGCCAAAATGAGTTCCAGGATTTTAAAGAATTCTAGAAAAATCACTCACAATTGTTACTTAATAACTGGATTTTGTAACCTACCCAAAGTCTTTTGGAGTGGGCAGCCATAACTAATCTAATAAATTAAATTACCTCCTCAACCCCTTGTTTCTGAAAAAACATTAATCAAGGCCAAGTCATGCATTCTGTTACCAATTTGTTGTCAATTTTCAGAGTGTTCCTTTAGAAGAAGTGTTTTGGAACCGCCAGGGACTCTTTTCTTCCATCAAAATATTCCCTCTTTTCTGCCACCCTCTCAGTATCCAAAACTTCAGTTTGTATTCTTCTAATGATCTTAGGATCAAAGTTGCCTCTTCTTATCCTTTCTCTCATAAATTATATATCTTTACAAGAACAACAGTCACGCCAGTGTTTCACCTATATCAATTTTCCTTTTTTAAATCACTGTACTGCTCCTACCCTTTTGATTTCTGCAAATTTTTAGACCTGGTTGTTCTCCCAGGCCTTGGGTTAGGATGGTGGTTGAGCCCCTTTGGATTTTGGTTTTGACATCCAGTCAGCTATATCTTTTATCTCTTAAGCTACCCAGAATTGCTGTGGAACTGGGCAGCCTCAACATGGAATTAATTAATTAATTAATTAATTAATTAATCCCTCTAGTTACCCAACTGTTTTTAATCACAATGTTCTATGTTAACATAATCATTTTAGTCGCTTAGGATGCATTATTCTAATTCCACTAAATAATTCACTATTTACTTCAAACTTCACAGTTTATCAGATGTATATCCAACCTTTCCTTTAAGAGCTCATGATAGCACACCTAACACTCTCTCCTCAATTTTCCCCCTCCCCATATTAAAGATCATGCTATCTTTATCTCTAACATTGGTCACACATTGGCTTGCTGGGGAATATAATGGGAATATCCTATGGGTTTCCTAGAGGCACTGGATTAGCAATTATTGGAGCAGAATGATGGATTAAGTTTACACTTGGTCTATTCTTATGTTCCATATCAGTATACAGTTTTATTTTCTCAAATTTCTGATTTTATTTATTTATTTGATTTATATAGCCACCCATCTCACTTTTATGTGATGCTAGGTGGCTTACAATAGAATAAAATACATAAAATACAAAATAGAAGAATAGGACTTCCAGGGAAAATGGCAGATGGAATACAGCTCTGTTTCTTTATGGAGCCGATGCACACAGCAATTAGAGGAGCTGGCAATCAGTTCAGCTCTTAAGAATCATCTCCAGATAAAGGAGAATGACAGGATTGCCCACAGGTACTCTTTACAGAGGCTCCCTGTGAAGAGATTGCAATCTAGCAATCTCAAGCAGGTGGAGTGCTCTGGGAGTTGAAGGAAAAACATCAAGCCCAAACCATGCTGCAGAGCCTTTAAATGGACACTAGATTTGCTTTTACTTCCTTTTTAAATTAACATCATAAACTGCCTATTTGTGATTTATTTGGCAATTAAAAAGCTCCTGAAAGACAAGTTGCTGTACACCAAGAGAATTTCCTACTATCCTGGGAGAAAGAAAATTAAAGTAAGCTTAAAGATCAAAAAGAAATATTTTAACATTTGGAAACAGTGAAAGGGAATTAAGAATGCTGACTGGGGACAGTTAAGAAGCTAGATGGATTTGAAACAGCTTTTTAAAGGATTGTTTTAAATGTTTAATATAGTACGTGAATTTGGATTTAATTGCAAGAAAATCTGTCCTGGGAAAGTTTGCTTCTGAAAATAAATACCAGTAAGACTGAGCTTCAAAGGTCAGAGGGAACAGAGAGCAATTAAAGGAATATATATCTTTTAACACAATGGAGAAGTATCCTTCTTTTAAAGAAGAATTTTTAGCTGTTTGGAATCAGTGTGTCCAGGAACTATTTTTAAAATTGGGACTAACAGAGGTTATAGAAGAAGAAAATATTTTATTGGATAATACAGAAGTTGAGGACAACTTGAATAAAGACTTTAAAATGGACTTTAAAGAAATGCCAGATTATAAGAGAGATATGGCAGATATAAAAAAGATGCTGTGGATCTGAATATGGACTCAAAATTACATGATTATGAGAATGATATGGAGAAAGAAGCTGTAATGGATCAGAAGAGTAACTCTGAGAGCTATTCTATTTTGGACCTACAGAAGGGAAGCCCTAAACTTTTCTGAAAATAGACAGGGAGAGAATGATAAGGGGTTTTATTTGGAGAAGAGACTGAAGACTGAGCCTTTCAAAAAGAAGAGAAAGGAATTTAAAGTGGATTTATCAGATCAGGGTTAAATTATCTATGTTCTGATTTTGGATTGTTAATAGTGAATTTTCTTTTTCTGACCAGGACTGTAAAATGATGATTTATACCTGTAAAAGTGATTTATTTGGTTTAGGTTAAAATACATATATTATTACTATTGGCCTTTTATATGCTTAAGGGATCTTTTAGGCTTTACTTTTTAGGAAAAAAACAGAAGTTAAAATGCAAAATAGACCTATTTGTTTAAGTTTAAATACATAGTTTATCATCACTAGCACTCTTAATGCTTTTGCTGATTAGACTGATTGTTGAATATTTTTCTTATTTTGGTTATTGTTTAGGGATGGGAAAGAGGAGGAAGAGGGCTTTTTTTAGGAATACTAGAGAAGGTGTTAAGTTACTGTTAATGCATATACTTGTTTGGAGGGAGGAGGAAGTCATCTTTTATATTTCTTTCTCTTTTCTCTTTCTTTTCTTTTTTCTTTGCAGGGTTTTTAGTTCTGTATTAGTTTTTATATATATAAACTTTAATAAAAATATTATAAAAATACACAATAGAAAAATAAAAATAAAACACATAAGGCATAATTTAAGCAATCATCCATGTAGCCAGAAGACTGGCTCAAAGCCAAGTTTTCAAGGCCATGTGAAAGGCCAACAGGGACAGGGCCAATCTAATCTCAGGGGGATGATGTTCCAAAGGGCAGGTTCCACAGCAGAAAAGGCTCTCCTTCTGGGCCATGCCAGTTGACACTCTCTAGCCAACAGTACTCAGAGCATGCCCTTCCTGCCAGATCAGATAGGATGGGTAGAAACAATTGGGGAGAAACAGTCCCATAAGTAACCCAGTCCTAAGCCATGAAGGGATTTAAAGGTGACAACCAGCACCTTGAATTGCACCTGGAAGCACACTGGAAGCCAATGCAACTCATGGAGCAGTGGTGTCACACGTGCTGAGTAACCGGCACATGTTATAAGACTTATGGGGGTTATAAATTATTAGGCTTTAAGAAATTTGGAGCCTTTCTTTGGCTATCTATAATATTTAATTTATAAAACATACAATATGCTACAGCCACCTCACTGCAATATTCAGGCAGGAATTGCAATATTTTGATGGCAGAGACACATTTAACATTTCTGCAGGATGACAGATGCAAAGTGAATGAGGTCACATCATGTACAAGTATTAGGTTGTTATTGCTTTTGCTTTCATTAAACAAATAGGATCAGAAATCCTTGTCAATGTAGTGCACCAACAGAAATGGTCCCACCTTCTGCCCTTTACTATTCTAGTATGCACAGCTGCTGGTAATGGGCAAAATCTGATTCAGGAAAAAATTGATACAATTAGGAAGAGCAACAGTGCCCTGCCCAAAGTTCTTTTGTGCCACAAATCCTTATACTGGTAGTCCTTGAGTTACGACCATTCATTCAGCGACCATTGTGAAGTTATGGTGGTGCTGAACAAATGGCACTTATGCCTGGTTCCCGAAGTTAGGGCTGTTGCAGTGCCACTGCAGTCACATGATAAAAATTTGGGCGCCTGGCAGTGTGCCCACACTTACAACCGCAGGGACACTTCAACTCCCCCCAGCTGCCTATCTCCCCCCATTTCTGTCCTTTTTGCCCCCTGTATTCTGCAGCCACCCTGTGCTCCACCACCTTCAGCTGACCTTCACCATCTTCTTGGTCCGGCTGGTGACCAAGCGTACCTGGCCTGGCCCCCCAGCTGCTGGCTGCACAAGGCCTTCTTCCCGAGGTTGCGCATGGTGGTTTCCTTGCAAGACCTTGGGAAGAAGGCCTCACATGGCGAGCAGCTGCCTTGTGAAGGGCCAAGCCAGGCATACCTTGTCAGCAGCGGGAGCAAGAAGATGGTGAAGGTCAGCTGGGGTACAGAGCGCAGGACAGCAAGGGTGGCTGCGGCTAGGGCTTTGCACTATGCTGCTGGGCTGGGATGGCTGGGGCTTTGTGCTGAGATGCTGGGCTGTGGCTTCATCCCACGGTGCTGGGCTGAGGCAGCTGTGGCTTCCTAGGGTGGCTGCGGCTTCACACTATTGGGCTGGGCCAGCTCGGTGGCGTCACACTGTGGCTCAGGGGCTGCACAGTTCTGGGGCTGCTTGCTGCCCTGCAAGGCAGGGTACAGGGTAACCAAAAGGGCAGAGATGGGGGGGAATAGGCTTGAAGGGGAGCAGTCCTTTATCTTGGAAGAACCAAGGCTAAGGGCTGGGAGAGGCCAAGCTGGGAATGGCTTGGATCAGGGTGGGTCCTTGGCTAACGACTGGTGGGATTTGGTTAACAACAGCAACGGGGAGTGCCAGGACAGCCACATGATGTCACGCTACACAACTGCATTGCTTAGCGATGGAAATTCTAGTCCCAATTGCCACTGTAACTCGAGGATTACCTGTATATAACAGACTGCCCATCAAGTTTATTTATCAAGATATTCCCTTCTGCAGAGATGGTTAATACTGATTTTTGGAGATTGTGTGATCCGCTTGCTTTTAGAGATAAAACATGATTCATCACAACAGATCCCTTAATAGCATGGACAGCACTTTTAAATGGAGCCTGACAATATCTCTATTTGTCTTTGGTCAAAAGCTGTTATTTATTTAGGGCATCTATGTACAAAAGTCTGGGTTGTTTCATGTGACTATTCATGCAGAATCTTTGTTTTTGAAATAATTTACAGAATTTGATAAAATGAAGTAAGAAATCAAGACATGCTGTTACAGAAGCTGAGAAATTTTGTAGGACTGTATAGTTCAGCAAGCTTGTGAAACACTGCAATCCCAAATGCATTTGTTAAAAATCAATATAAGTTTCAGCACCATTTCCTTCAATTGTTTTGATCATAAGTCTACCAACAGTGTAATGTATTTAACATATTCATTATTTGGAAAACATGGTGTCCAAATAAGCAACTTTTCATAAAGGTAAAAATAGTATTTTTAGAATTAAGAATGTATTCTATTTCTTCAGTACTATTACTAACCTTAAAATGTTGATCTATGTCATCTTCAATATCATTTTCAATCTCAGATTCTGTTTCGGTGTCATCATTGTCATCACTTTCATCTACTACGTCATCCACTGTGATATAAAATGCTCTATAAGTAGGGCAGATGTACGTTTTCTACAATATGTATATCCCAGAAAAGAAATGATGCATGTGAAACTTTTCACTCATCAACTGGAACCTAATACTACATAAAAACGTAACTTTCCATGACACCATGTGCTGTATATTTAATTACGAAGACTCTTCATGTAAAAGAAACAAGTTTATTAAATATTTTCCGGAAAATTCATTAGGTAGGCTACAGAATGACAGCATTTACTGTATATTAAATTCTTCATTAGTAGTTTACTCTTCGGAAAACTTTTTTGAGAGTCTGGGAGGAGTCCTAAATTAGATGAACTAGAGACAGAAGTTGCTGAAAACCATGTCACAGTGCCATTCATGTCCTGCTCACTAAAGACACATCAGTTCATATTCAGCAGTTCTACTCAATCTACCTGAATTACACCCTGCCACATTCAGGAGAATCCCAGAAGTTTTCAGAAAACATTTCTATGGGTGGGAAAGTAGTATTTGGCTGACCCTGGCCCCTACCTCAGTGCTCCTCTCAATCTAAGCCAAAATTAACAGAATGTATAGAATTTAGCTATTAAAAATTCTTTGTTTACATATACAGTAATGACCCTTAACAATATTTTAGTACAGACTTTCCCTTTAAAAAAATCTTTGAATGTGAGCATTTATACTGGGGATGGGCAAACAGTAGCCCTACAACACCCAATATTATATGGGCTAAATGTTGGCAGCAAAATGGCCAAATGTTGGCTATATAATTTCAGCCCATTTTGTTGTGAGAAGTGTGATTTTATGGAAGGAATTGGAACAATTTCCCTCTTGGGGCCTTTTGTCACATTCCCATATTTAACGCTCCCCCAACAGGCCAAAAAACATCTCATTCAGGCCAAGGTTGGTGATTTTGAGGGTGGGAATGGCAGTATTTTCCATCTAGGAGGACTTTCTTCAAGAGGCTGATTTTCAGCCCCAATCTATGTGGCCGCTAGTACTATGCCAAGTGCCAAGCTTTTCCAGTGATAATATGATGCCACAAGCAGAAAAGGGACAGACATGCATGCAGTCTCCACAATGCTGCCATAGGCTTTCTGCAAAGAGGCTCACCTAACACCAACAATCTTAACATTTCAGAACCAGGCAAAGACACTCCTCTTCAACCAGGCATATTAATAGTTTAGTTTATTATTTTTAAGCCTCTATGCTGTGCTAATTATTGTGTTTTGTTGTCTGGTACCTACCAATTTTGTTGTCTGGTATCTAATCTACCCACAATACACTTTTATTATTTATTTATTTTATTCAGTATCATTTTATTCCATAGAAAAAGCTTATTTTGTATAAAACAGGAACAGAAACATAGCTCATTTTTTTTTTTAGTTAAGACAGCACACACATTGCTTTCCAATCTGCACACCTATCTCTTGTTAACTTCAAGCTTGAAGAGTTATAGAATGATTCCAAAAGCAGGTAGTCTCTATATCTGAGGAGCAAGACATCTTTCTCCTCACTGCAGCTGCCCTCTACATAGGGAGGGGAAAAAAGATGATGGGACTGTATGCTTTTAAAACAACTGCACAGAGGACCAAAGATGGTGGTACTTCCCTTTTTAAATTTTAGATTTATAATGTAACTATTTTATCTGATTCTTTAGGTCAGACAAATATATTAAAATAATGTTTTAAAACTCTGAAGGTAAAAAAATACCTCTAATGGTTGCATAAGTGAGAGATACCCACTAACCAAGTTCTTTAACTAACTTCGGGTAATTTTATTTCTCCCACTATAATGCCATATGGCATGGCTCTCATTGTTGAGGAGTATCCCCACCCCACTATCCAGAAATGACTGGGGGGAGAGTGATAAATGGAGCTGCGACGAGGAGGGGGAATTTGGGTGAGCTATTTCAGTTGAAAAAAATAATAGATAAAACATGTTGACTGAAGATAAAATCACTGAAAATTATTTGAGTTTAATAATTTGATTTTGCTCAGTAGAACTTAATTTATTCTACATATAGATATAAATTTTAGTTATGCAGAAATCATATAGTACAGGATTGGATATATTCCTTTTTAAAAAATGGGCTATTATTTTAGAAGAGAGAACTTTTATTGAGATATCAGGATTTCAGAAACAAACATAAAATACCCAAATTAGGACAAATTAGACAAGACCACAATGTTTCAAAATTGCTCATACCTTCAGGAGGCAAACTATACAGCTGATACACTGGTCCATTAACAGGGATAACAGGTAGTTGGAAGTGGAAAGCACTTTTAATGGTTGGTAGTGGAAGACGATTTTTAGGATAGCATTTCCTCATTATCAGACTGGAAGTGTTGACAAGTGGATCAAGAGTTCTTACTGCAAGGCATTCCTATTACAGAAAATAAACTTATATATTAAATTACAGAACATAAAATATTTTACGAACTACCACTGTTCTGTTGAGGTTACAAAGAAAGTATATCTTAATTCACTTAGAATGGAATTCTACCTCTTTTATGTACTTATATACTATATAGTACTTATGTACTATATAACATGCACATTAAGATGCTGAAACATTAAAACAAGAAACAGCAACAACAATATTGCAATTATTTCAAAGTGCAGAAATTCTCATGCATAGTTTCTACACTAGAAAATCTAAAATGTTGAAATATAGGTCTTGTCTATTTCGAAGACCTCCTATAGTATCAGCCTGATTATCTATTGTGTTCCAACACCATCTCATTGTTTAGAAGTCCTAAGCACAGATAAGCCACAAACAAAACAAGTGTCACAGCTGAACACTTCCCATGCAACTGACTGAAAATAGGTGGTATTTGTTTCAGAGTAAATGAACAGAATAAAATATTTTATGGCACAGATGCAGCAAACATAAAAGCAACTTGGAACAGTTTTTGTTCCTATGTACTAATATCGTTCTTTCATCAGCCAGCTCGCATTAATTCTCAGGATCTCCTAGAGGGAACGTCAAACAAACAGAGAAATTCACATCCTCACTGGAATAAAGTTAGGCCCATATGATATGAGTAGCAGTTGGATTTACTGTGAAGTGCCGTTCTGGTCATCAGAAGATGGAGGTGACATTAAAGAGTTTTACTCCACTTCTTTTGATCAGAAGGCAGGGCTAAGATTTCTGCATCCTGGGGAGGTAGCCCCTTCCAACTCAGTCATGCTTTCTAGAAAAGAAGAAGGACTTCTCTTTCCTCTTAGCTCCGCCTTGATCAAGAGGCAGGGGTTTGTATCAATTTAAAACACAGTGAATTAAGAAATAAGAAACAACAAGCTAGAAACAACAAGGGAGCAGAGTTCGATCTTGTGATAAGAAACAGTTTTGGCAGTCTTTATAGGAGACAATGGGCAGCCTTCTCTTTTTTCTCTATTTGTTCACCCACTCCTGATTGGCTGACTCTTTTCCTACCTTTTTTTGTTTTTTCAAGTCAGTGTCTGTTTACCACCAGGATGTTGCAGTTGGTGAAAAATACTATGTCCAATTTGCTAACAGGCAACACTCAGTTGAGTGCACATTACATTTATACTTCAGGCCCTTCAATATGTCCAAAAGGCTTCTGGGTGTAATTCTAAAGTGGCAGTTTTGATCTTGAATAGATAACTACAGGATCACATTCTCTAACTACTGTTAACCTGATGAATTGGTTGTCCTGGGAAAGGCTGCTGGAGTATTCCATTTCCATGAAATGAGGGAGGCAGAGGTAAGAAGGTGCTCCTTGTCAGCAGCTGCATCTGCCCTTTGGAATAGAGTCCTAATCATAATCAGACTTATCCCCACGTTGTTCTAATTTGAGAAAATCTTCAAAACTGAGATAATCCATATAGCATCTGTTGAGTGACCAGATACCGCTGAGCCTGCATGTATTTGTGGGATGCAATTTTTGTTCGGACTATTTGTTATTTAATTTTTTTTTATAAATTTTTTACTCTGGTTGTTTTACATTACAGTGGATCTTTCATGGCTGCTTAATGTTTTAATAGGGATGTTATATTGTTTATTATGGATAATTTATGTATGCAGCATCGTTAACTGCTGGCAATCCTATAAGACATGTCAGTTTAGAAGTTGAATAAATAAGTAAATAAACCACTGAGGGTGCCTTCTTGACAAAAATGAAAAATTCTTTGGTCAGAAAGAGATATAGGTAATAAAAAACACTAAGCCATACAGGTAGTCCTCGTTCAGGGACTGCAATTAGTTCCAACAACTCGGTCATTAAGCAAAATGGTTGCTAAGTGAACATGTGACTGAGAGAGAGAGAGAGAGAGATGCTGCAAAGATCACTGGTTGCTGCCATCTCATTCAGAAGAAAGTATCTCATATAGTGACTTGTGACTTACCCTCCCCCCCCTTTTTTGCCTCCTTGCAGGGTGGAGAGATTGCTTAAACAAGCTATCTCTTCCTGAGCTGCTTTTCTCCACAGCACAGCATTTCCCTAAAAAGTGCTAACTGCAAGTTAACAAGCTCAGCTCTATGACTTCAATTAGTTGATTAGAACCTTCTGGCTGGATCCAGCTGCTGCCTGAAACTGACCAGACCTTAATCAGTTTCACACTGAAGGCTTTTGTTGGTCAGAAAATGAATTTTTAATTACCATTTATTATCGCCATACAGTGGTACCTCGGTTCACGAACGCTTCTGTTCACAAACAATTCGGTTCACGAACAGCTCCGGTTGCAAAATTTTGCCTCCGTTCGCGAACTCCGCATCGGGTTACGAACAGGATCCGCGGCCATTTTCCCTCCCATGACACGTGGTTGCGGCTTCCTGTAGGGAGGGGGACTCTCCCTCCAAGCAGTAACCGCCTCCCCACCCACCTTCCTGTCCTCCACGCCAGAAGTCGCGTCGAGCAAGGTTAGCTTTCTCTCTCTTCGTACTGTACTTTGTCATATTTTTGCGGTTTTTAAAAAAAAAAACATATGGTTCAGAACAGATTAACTGTAATTACATTGAACCTTATAGGGAAATTTGATTCGGGACGCGATCAAAAATCAGCTGGCGACCAAATTCGTAGGGGTCAGAACGGATTAATCGTATTTACATTGAACCTTATGGGAAAATTTGATTCGGTTCACGAACAGTTCGGTTCGCAACCAGTTGCGGAACGAATTAAGTTCGTGAACCGAGGTACCACTGTATTTGCAAACAGTCGTTATCCAAGGCAGTTGCTAAACAAGGTCTACCTGAATATCAAATATACTAGCCCACACTGAATATATTTTTCTATGAACCATGATTTTTCAGCTAATGAAGAATTAAAATGTATACAGATTCCACATTTTTATCTACAAAGCCTGTTTACATTGCCATTTTAACTGTATATAAAGAGGGTTCACTTAGCATTTATAATAGCATAAAACCTTAAAATTTACCTGTGAAGTGTTGTACAGAATTTTCATCCCATCAACATCTAGAAATGCTTTTCTTCCCAACTTGATATTTGTAATACTTTTAATAGATTGCAAGATTCCCTTGCGGATTAACATATGTCTATGCCGACTATCATGACGGTGCCAATCTACATAAATTGTTAAAAGCATTTGGACATAGCCTCTATCCACAGCTCTCCGTGCATTTGTTTCTTGAAGAAAGAAAGATTTAGAGTTGTATAATCATCATCATCATCATCCTGATCTTTCTTCTGGCAACTATAAGCAAATGAGTGACTGAGAAATGTAGAATTAAACTATTTCTTCTCTTGTTCTTTTATTACATTTTTGGTAAAATATTAAGACAGAAACATGTAAAATAGTTTTTAGGATCAGCTGACAGACAAGTACAAAACAACAATTATGAATAACCACTGTTGTATATACAAATCAACACAGTGCAGAAATCAAAGACTTTGACTGGTGAGTGACATACCTCAAATACCATTCAAAATCAAATATGTAGGGTATATCTCTGGGTGAATCACACACTATTTCATCTTAATATACCCCACAGATTTGTTGTGGGATAAATTAGAATCCTCACTAAGATTTCAGGGAAAGGATTTGGGGAGATATCCAATTAAAATATACTAGAAGCAATCCCAAGAAACAAGGCAAAAAAAAAAGTTACTATTTCAAAATGTGGATAATAGATCTGTACTACCACCAATTCTTCTGCATTCTGAAGCTGCCCCTTATTTTCATGAATTCAGTATACAAGATGAGACAGTTTGTATTTTATAGAATATTAATTTTCAGTTATTTTGTCTGCAAAATCAAATATTAATCTGGTCACATTCCATATATAATTGTATTAAAATACTGAATTGTATACTTACTTGATTTTAGAAGTGCAGTGAGGGTATCTAAAGCAACTCTATAAATAGAACAAACAAAAACATAAGTTAAATGTTTAGGGGATATTCTTGCTTGTAGTAAAGGTGCCTAATTATAAATATGACTCCAGTTTAAACTTTCTAACTTCTGTTTCTGTTCTATTGATCCTCTAAATTTTAACCAAAATACCATGAAAAATGTGCCACCCGCAGATAAACCAACTCTCAAAATTTTGGTATCTTTTTCAATATATTCTGAAGGACTTCATTTGTTTTCATATTTTGTATCAATAAATGTTGTTTTCAAGGACAGATCCCTTTTTAAATTTGCACAATTGGCTTATCTATGGGTAGCACATTTTTCATGGTATTTTGGTTAAAAATTTGAGGACCAGCTTATTCATGAGTGTATACAGACACTTTAAAAAAAGCATTCCATGAACCCAATTTTTGGGGTGTATTTTGGAACTTAAAATTCTCAGCTTATCTGCGAGTAGATATAATTTATCCTCTGTAAGCGGACTGCCTGGTTTGTCCAATATAAAATGTGTTGGGGCAATGCTGACAAATATCAAATTAGAGAATGAGCAAGAATATATTCCCCTTGATCTTATGCAGGATGTTGTTAGGTCCTTCAATGGTGTTGTCAGAGTAGATATGAGGACCATATTGGCATCTTGGTCTGCCACAGGATATGGTTCTTGTGTCTGTATCTTTGTGCTATGGTTTGTCATTGCTGATTGTTAGATGGCTCAATGCCTTTGAAAGAGAAGTGTCAACATCCAGGACCACTGATAATATGTTTGAGTGGATTTAGCTATGAGCTGCGGAAGGCAACACATTAATTAATTTATCTATTTCAAATCAAAGTATTATAAATGTAGTGCTGTGTGACTATTGCTATGCAATCAAAGAAATCAAAAGCATTTTTTAATATAACAACTGTAGATTATTTAGAAAAAAGTACATAGATGATTTTAAACATTTAAGCTCAAATATAACTTTTTAAAAGAGGTATTCTCAAAGAGGTATTAAAATAATTTCAGCTTATCTTTTCCATTTTAACTGCTAGGTATGATTATATTTTAAATATTATCTTCAACATTACAAAAGCTATACAATCTATCCAGGTGTTCTACTTACTTCATAAGGCCAGTATTTTTCTTACTGTAAGGACCAATTATCTTAAATATCAATTCCACAACTCCATTCTTACCCAAGGAAACAGCATTTACAGCTAAAGATAAAAACCACAACATTTTACATTAGTGTATAAAAATACTGCTGTCACTATTCACAAAAACCCCAAAATATTTTCTTCTTCAATTACTCTATTTAAATGAATAATGTGATTTCAGATATCAAATATAATTACTTGATATATTACTTTTCAGGGTAGAAGAAGATATATATGTGTATATATCTGGTAGATTATTGTAAGTGAAAAGTTTTGGAAAAATTCTACATTACTGCATTTGTTCACTAGTTAACCTCAGTATTTATATACATTCATATAACATATCTGTATGACTTTTAGAATTAATAAACTTTTAGAATTAAATGCCAAATAAAAATTTTATTGCAGAGTCAATATTTAATAATATTTATTTTGCAAAGATAATTCTAACATCCCATAATCAAATTTAAGAGTCTTCATTCCAAGCCCCTTATCTCTGGTGAATGAATCCCAACTAATGGGCATTATACTAGCAGTATGTTAACAGTGATAAATACTAGAGATTTTGGTAACCATCTTCTCTGGTTAAGTTGGTAATGCAATACTTAAGAAAACTGTTCCCTCTATCAGTCAATCAAACTTTATTGTGGTCATCAACTGGCAAGGAGTTTCCTCTATCTATTCACATTACCAGTTCACCTATGGCTAAATATATAGTTGCATGCAAGCATAATCAAATTGTATGATAAAAGTAAACTTATGCAAAGAAAAACAAAAGCCTTGGGAAGTTCACAACATTTTGGAATGAAGGGTTTTTGACTGATGAAACAAAAATTGTACTGTTTGATCACAAGAAACATTCAGAGAAAAAAGGGTGAAGCATTTGAAGAAAAGAATTCCATGTCAACCATTAAGTATGGGGGTGGCTCTGTTATGCTTTGGGATTATGTGGTCCAGAACATAATGTGCAGATGGAAAGAACAATGGATTCAACTAAATATCAACATATCATAGAGTTAATGTTCCTCCATAAGTAAAAAAAAACTGAAGATGAAAAGAGGCTGGCTATTTCAGCAAGACAACAGTTTGAAAGATACCTGCCAAATAACCATGAAGTACTTACAGAAAAGAAAGAAAAAGGTATTGGAATGGCCTTTACAATCCCCATATGTAAATATTACTGAAAATCTGTGGCGAGATCTCAAAAATGCAGTGCATGCAAGGAAACCTAAGAATATTTCTGAAATATTTAAAGGCAAGTATAGGAAGACTCCTAGCTGGCTACAGGGAATATTCAGAAGCTATTATTTCTGCCAAGGATGAGTTACGAAGTACTAACTGATAGGATATCCAAACCTCTATACATGCCATATTCACTGCTTCCTTATTTTGAATCTGTAAACAACTGCACAAAAATAGTAAGCATGCATTCAAATTTGCAGAAAAATGCCATGTTTAATTTTCTACCTCACAGAAATTTTCAGCTTCTGTTACTTCAGGATTCGTTAAAGCAATTTGGCAAATTGACCAAGGATACTTAAACATATACATGCAACTGTAAAATGCGCAATAACATACTGTATTACAATGGAAAAAAATCCAATGGGTCCCTGAGGACGTAAGAGCCATGTACTAGCAATGAAAAATAAGAACAGAAAGTTTACATGAATAATTTTAGGAAACTGTGATTGCAAACACTCTTGCTTAAAAAAAGCAATGAAGTATGACTTTCTAGTACATACACACTTTTACTGGTTTTCAGCACTAATGAAATACATGTCATCTTGTATGTAAATATCTATATAAATGGGAGATATGTTGTTGGAAAAATGCAACAATACTCACAATTAGTTGAGTATACTCTTAACACTTGAAGACAAGGCAGTATTAGCCTTTGATGCTGCAAGTTTTGTTTCACTATATTCAGAGTTATATTTAAAGCACCACTAATTCTGGCTTTTACTCCAAATTTTCTATCTGAAAATCCAAAAGGGACAGAAACATGAGCAACTATCAAATTTACTGAGATACTGCAACATAGTAACTACATTTAAATTA
Source organism: Liasis olivaceus (assembly GCA_030867105.1). Classification (NCBI taxonomy): domain Eukaryota; kingdom Metazoa; phylum Chordata; class Lepidosauria; order Squamata; family Pythonidae; genus Liasis; species Liasis olivaceus. The sequence goes on from CM061348.1 coordinate 199,309,114, forward strand.
CTATGTTTTAGTGATTCTATTGTAATAAAATAGAAGTCATTAAATCAGGACCTTTAAGTTACTGCTACTATTTACTGATGATTGTACTTCTATATACACAATTATTTCACAGCTACAAATCACTCTAAATATCAAAGTGTCTTAAAAACCAAGCCATCCTCAGGCTATGTTTAGTATTTACTGAAAAATAGTGCCTTCCTGCTCACTTTAATAGTACGAATTGTAATAAGCAATTCTTCTCTGTGTGACATTTACAAGCTTTTTTATTATTCCATTGGGGAAAGCACTTTTAGTTTTCTTAGAGTTTATTCTAAGTTTGTAATGGTTTCCACTGCTTCTCAAAAGGTCTATTTTTTGGTGCTGGGTACAAGCAGTTAGAGCTATGTAAAAACTCAAAACAAAATGGAAAAAGTGTCCCCAGGCTAATTTTAATGCAATAGGAAATTTACTCCTATAATCCGCTATTCTGCTCTTCCATTTCACTGTTCTCAACGCATATTACACAGAATAAAAAGCTTGTAAACAATGAAACAATAAAAAATGTTCAGCAGGACAACATAAAGTAAGAGTCAAAGCAAAATAAAGTATCAATTGAATTAATTGAGAAAAATAAAGAAAAGATTTGTCTAGGGGAGAAACGAAAAGGGGGGAAAAACCCATAGTATCAGGCAATACTTTCTAGGAAAAGAATCCTAAAACTTTAGTATTAAGTCATCTCCCATTTTTACACATGTCCCCTTTAACAGGACATACAGCAGAACATCTGGGCTTGCTAGTGTGGGAGAAAACAATTTTAAGGTGTCCTTAAATAACCTGTGAATGTTATTCATTTAATTCAATATAAGTATTTTAAGAAAAAAACACCTTTTCCAAAGGCATAAGGTTATGTCAGCAACAGTGGGTGTCTAACCTTCATAATTCTAATAAAGGCCGACATTACTCTTACCATTCCAAACTTGTTCATTCTATACCTTTTGCCAGTAATATTTAAAGGAGATCCTATTCTTTCTCACTTGGGCACCATTCAAGGAAGGATTGCACTTGTGCAAAGTCAGCCTATTATTCCAACAATACTCATCACACTAAAAGCAAAAAACTGGTACAGGAATTCACTTGGGTTCAACCTACCTTTAGGACCAATTTTAGCAAGAAGAGAATGTAGTAGCACCATTAATTCTTCATTTGGTGGGGATTCTTTGCTTGCATTCACAAGTAATTGCAACAAAATCTGTGTCCCTCCTCGAGAAACAAGAAAACTTGTTCTTCGGCTGCTGCCTAGAAAAAAAAAAAAGAGCCATTAACTTTAATCTTAAAATAACCCAATTTTATAAAGGTACAATTGCCTTACATGATCACTGCAAATTGTTTTGGGATTATTTATCTATGGAAGTATTTACTTTCTCGACATTAAAATACTGTATATATTTTAAAATTATCTAACAATTCATATATATTAGGGAAAAAGTTCTGAGGTGTAAGACAGAAACCACAAATTATCATTTGAAATAAATACTTGCCTGCTGCCACCAATTCAATTAAGATGTTTAAGATATTTAACGTAGTCTGAAAATCTCTTGTGTTCTGAAATGAATGAACAGGAAGAATGTCAAAAGTATTTATGTCATATCCTCCATTATATATATATGAACTCAAAAATAATCATTCTACATTCTTAAATAAGAATTACAGTCTGCAAAAATTTCCTCTCTTTATATACAGAATCTTAATGCATGTAAGATGTGCGGCTATATAAATCAATTAAATAAATGTTCTACATGCAATATATCTCATATCTGTTGACCACTAATTTCAATAGGACAATAAAGAACTTAATTTTTAGGGCTCTGCAATGTACAAATGTACTTTGGAGCATGTGGGGCTGATCACATTGTACCTATCTACAAGTCTTTAAAGCACCAGGACCTTTTCCCAGGATGGCAGAGCTACTTTAAACAACTACAGACAAGTGGCATGAGTGCTTCCACCACACTCCAAAATATTTTTTTGCACTTGAATTGGAAGGGCGGCACACCTCTATTAATTTTGGCTGTAACATGCCCTTGGCTTTCTCATGTTAAACAAACAGCACCGGCCAAGCAACAAAAGCTATCATTTGTTTTAACTGCACCTAATACACTATTAGTTTTATATTAGTATAATAAAACTCTAATCTTTCATGCTATAGTAGCCCCGTAAAAAAATCAAATAAATAAAATTACTACTTTGACCCAACTGTGCAAGAAAATGTGAAATTTTTGTACTGTTACCTCTAAAGTTGTGAGAATAACTTCTATCCCTGTTGAACCTTTGGCAGTCATTTCTTTCCTGATTTTTTCTGAAATTAAAAGTTGTATACTCTTCTATTAAATAAATGAGTAAATTGGTATTTAAATGGTAAATGTAGATGACTTTAAAAAGGTGTAGAAAAGATAACCACATAAAAGCAAACCATACAAGCTAATATTAGACATCATGTATCATCTTCTAGAAAGTTTTAAGTCTGAGCTTCTTAAATATAAAATGCTACACTAGCCAATCTTGTATAGCAAAGTCATTCTCTAAGTACCAATCTTTCTGTAACCAGGAAAGTTCCATCTACAATGAGAAAAAATCCTACAAAGAGAAAACCAGCCCAGAGTCAACTGTGAATGCTTAAAGACTATAGAATACCAGCTGACCATTGAAAAGGAGGGAGAAAAAATGAAAAGGAAAAAAAAAGGAAGAATTGGGAATAGAATAAATGAAATAAGCTGGAAAGGGCAGTAACGAGCATTTACAGATCACAACAGTTTGTTACAGATTCCTGCTTGTATCCCATAAGAAAAACATTCAGTTTGCTCAAGATTAATAGTACACAGAAACAAAAAAGGATTTGTTTTCGCTAGATATAAAACATCTCTACTTGATTCATGTGAAGTGACTTATGTTCAAAGAGAACAAAACCTGAAATGTTTTGAATATTCCACCACACAGAACAGTGGGGATTTGAAACAAAATCCTTGCTCTCTTGTTTTTCATCCTAAGGCAACAAAAAAGGTTGGGGTGATTGCTAAGTACCAGGATATTAACAGGAAAAAAATGTCCAAGGGGATTATTTTTTTTAAAGTTTAAACATGTAAAAAGTGGTAGTAACAATTAAGCATACCTTTTGCAGCTAGTGATTGATCCCAAGTGAAAGCAATGGTTTCACTTAAACATATTCTCAACACAGCAAAAGCAAAAAATACACTTCTCTGGTATTGGGTTGAGGTTTCTTCTTAATACATGTGCATAATACAGAATTAGTATTCTGTTCCAAATGTATCATCAGAATAGTATATTTATTCATATATAAGATGGATTTTTTAAAGGATTTTTTATATTCAACTTCTTGATAATACATATGATCTTACAATGCTAAAACTGCATGCAATTAAAACATGAATTTCTTTTTCAATAGATCTTTGAGGGGGAGATGAAAGGAGGACAAAGAGTGGACTAATAAAAAACCACTAATGATCATGAGCAATTTAAGACCAGGGATCTGAAATCATGAAGAATAGATTTCAGGAAATGCTAGGGCAGAGTGAGGGCAAAGATCATCTATCACTTTTGCCCAGAATAAAAAACTGGTGCAATATATGGACAGGAAAACAGCTGAGATGTAAAAAAAAAAAAAAGCACTGCAAGCTGAAAAATTAAAGCCTAGGATCTACTTTTGGTTTTGACCTACGAACTATAAGGGTAGAAAATAATGGAATAAATGTACTAGCCAGATCAGATCAGAAAACAGGAGAAAAGCAAAGTAAATACTACCCAAGCAGGTTAGACTAGCTCTATGAAAATTTTATATTTATAGAGTTAAGGAAAATTATATAGTTATTTTCCTTAATTACATAACATTTCCCACCTAGCTATATCAACATTATAAAAATATAACTGTTTAAATATCATACAGAATGTACATGAGAACTTATAACACACATGCATGCACACACCCAAATTAATGGGCATTTGAAATGTACCTTGACTCTGAGCCAGGTGAAGAATTTTTGATGTAATGTATCTGGCAGTGTCCGCTTCTACCAAACATTCTGCATTGATCTTCTCCAGTTGTGCCAACAGACTCAAAATCCGAGAGTTGTTACTTACACTGGGAAAACAAATGCATTTATGCTGTGATATGACAGGTATTCTTCAGAGAATGGAATGAAATGTTAAGCAAATTTAAAATTAGAACAACAACCCCAAATGTCATATAGAGAAAAATAACATGCAGCTGACAGTTCTTTGCTTTTCCATAGTAATGAGACAAAAGGGAGGAGAAAAAAAGAGAAATGAACATGTTTAACACTAAACAAAATATATAAAATCAATCTTTGCAGTTTCTCAACAAACAGATATTCAGAGACCTTCATTTATTAATGCAAGGGGAATACATATAGAAAACTAGAGAGAAGGACTGGTGAATCTAAATTACCCCTTTTCCCAGGCCCCCTTCTATGTTTTCAAATTCTTCTACACCTGTACAAAATACAGATGTGCTTACTTTCACTTTACTTTTCAGGAAGATTAAAAATTAATTAAAAGCATGGACATCTGGTGGGTAAGAAAAAGATTAACATCTATTTCCACACATACATTCTTCCCTGCAGGAACTTTACACATTAAGGCAGTGTTTCTCAAACTGGAGGTTGTGACACTGGGGATGGGGGTTGGCATACAACGGATAGCAGGTTGCAAAAGAGTGCCTTCCTGTAAAGCCTACTAGATGAGTTTGATGCAAAAGTATACTGAATGCAACTTCTGAAGACCCCAGCGTTCTTTATGTTATTGTGTTTGCCTTGGAAGGCACAGAGTTCCTGTGGAAAACTCACCTAACCCTCTACAGAAGGATTAGAAGCAAGGGGGGCGGGGGGCGGCTGTGGAGGCTGCAGTGAGTGGGGAACTGCAAGACTGATGGATGGATTTACAAGCACCAAGCAGGAGGCTGAAAGAGAGATTACAGTGCTGCTGCACTGGGAGAGTACCAGAAGTAATTTAAATCCTGCCAATGTTTTGCAAGTTGCAGCATTTTGAGAACAGTTTAAGAGAAGTCTAGGCAAAGGAAAATTCCTTTTTTTAAAAAAAAATTTGGTGAGCAAAAATAATTGCACACAATAAAGAATGGGGTGGGGTGGGGGAGAGGCAGCGGATATCAGTAGGAGCATTATTTTGTTTTCTGGCTGCAATGCAAAAGTATCTTTTTTAAATTTGATCTTTTTAATTTTCAATGACATGTTTTTATTTTATAAGATTGTAAGATGCTATCAATTTTATTTCATAAATATTAAAATTTAATTTCTTAAAAGTGGTATACAGGTAGTCTCCAGGTTGAAAATGCCCTGTTTAAGGACGACCCATAGTTAAGAATGGAGTCTACTGTAGCAAAATTCACAATGATTCAAGTTAAATACACAATGGTTCGAGTTAATTACACAATATTACTTACACAATATTATACAATACTGTTCCAGCTTACATACAAATTCAACTTAAGGACAGACCTTGGGAACGGAACTCATGGTATTTATTTCTTGAGCAACTCTAACTCCAAAGAAATCACTACTTTTACTCAAGGAGAAGTCAGTTTCATTTCTCATTTTACAAACTTGCTTTATCACAAAGTTTGAGAAGAGTTGCATTCATTAATCAAGATTAGTAGCCACTAATAGCCTTATCCTTCTTGAATCTACCACCTCCATTTTAAAGCTGCCCAAGTTGCTGACAATTGTCATAGGTTAACTATAAGTTGCATGAAGAAATACTTCCCTTTATCTGTCCTGAAGTCCCACTCATTAGCTTTATTTTATTTTTTTTTATTTATTAGTTTTACCTCTGCCCATCTCCCCCTAAAAGCTTTTACTGGATGACCCAAATTCTAGTATTTCAAACAAGTTATAAAAATGTCTTTGCAGCACAACCCCATATCAGAAGTCAGTAGCCTTCTCAGGCAATGATCGTGTCCCTCAAATTTAAAATGGCTGACATCTCCCCAACTCATTCCTGAAATCTCATTTCTTCTAACTTCAAATCTCATGTGATTTTACTAATAGTCTTGTGAGATTTGTGGGAGCTATTTAATTCTGGAAAATTTGTGGTGAGCACCATGTTGCTATCCCTGTCCACTTACAGCTTTCTGTACATATTCAGAACAAAAAAAGAATTAGGAAAACAGCTAAGTTGAGGGAGATAGTTGCCCCTTCAATTAAAGATGGAATCTTAGGGGAATGAAATTAGAAAAATCAAATTTCAGACAAATTCTTTATGATGGCTCAGATCCTTTGGAATAGCCTTCAACCAGAGATTCAGTCTGGCTCTACCTGCTATCTTGGGAATGCATTAAAACCTGTTTTATTTTGAAGACACTTCAGAGAATAACAGACTGTCACTTTTATGTGGATGGGTATTAGCAGCTATCTATTTTCTGCAAATATCTATTTTCATTTTATATGTTTTTGAGAGAACTGGCTTTTTAACACTTTAGTGGCTATTGTTTTGGTCTGTTTTATGATTATTTACTGTGTAGTCTTATAGAATAGACTACAATAGACTAAGCGATGCAGTCATAACATGTGAAGTCATGTGACTGTGCTACTTAGCGACAGAAATTCTGGCACTTCTGTTGCCATTGTTAAGTGAGGATATCACATGATCGCCATTTGTGACCTCCTGGCAGCTTCCCCATTGACTTTGCTTATAGGAAGCCAGCAAAGAAGGTCGCAAATGGTGATCATGTGACTGCAGGGATACTGCGACAGCCAGGACTTTGAGGACTGGTTGCAAGTACCTAGCATCGTTGTAAGTTCAAATAGTCACTGAATGAGTGGTTGCTAAGTGAGGACCACCTGTACTTTATGTCCATTCAGAATGAAAGTGAAAATGACTACAGTATTTGATTATGCAAAGCCTCTGAATACATGATATTCAGCAGAATCAATACTGTGAACATATTTTTAATGAAAAGGATATGAGGCTTCTATACTAACATTTTCAAAATGAATTCAAGTTATTTTTTATACTTTGTAATAAGTCAATTGGGTATCAGTTGGGGACGTGGTAGTGCAGGGGCTTAATGATGCTGGAGTTTGCTGGCCAGAAATGGTCGGCACTTCAGCGGTTTGAACCTGCTCCGTGTGATGGGGTGAGCGCCTGTCCCTAGCTTCTGCCCACCTAGCAGTTCGAAAGCATACCATCTGCGAGTAGATAAATAGGTACTCCCATTTTGGTGGGAGAACCAGCGGCGCTTTGCGCGAGGAAGCTGGAACCAGTGCTGGACCTGATCGGCAGAAAAAAAAAAAAAGCCAGTCGCTGGACGCGACTGATGCAAAGGGCAGAAAAGATCATCGGTGGAAGAAAGCCCGGATGAGCTGACTCCCTTGCGACCGCTGCTGGCCACAATAGAATGGGGCTGCACTGCAATTGTAATTAGAATAGGCTGTAATAGTAATTGTTAAAGCTGTACCTTGTGAGCTGCCTGGAGTTCCCCATTGGGGGAGATGGGCGGAAATAAATTCAATGTAATGTAATGTAATGTAATGTAATGTAATGTAATGTAATGTAATGTAATGTAATGTAATGTAATGTAATGTAATGATCAGTGTTTACACAAATCATAGCACGTGTCAAAATATATTGTGGCATTAACTATTTTTATTGTTATCAGGTGTCCTGGTTTAGGTTTAAATTTCTGTAATAAAATCCAAAATGTAAGATGAGTAATAAAAGGCCACCCACTATTTTTGGAGATAACAATCAAAGCTGGATACAAAATGATACAGTATGGAATACACATCTTCAGGATGTCAGCCAGCCCTGTGCCTTTTCAGAATATTCTATTACAACTCTTGTCTCTACCCAGTAAGTCTCTTTTCACTGAATTTTCAATAAGTATTTTGTGCCCACTGAACATACTTATGCTTCATCAACTCGTTTTTAGCCATCCAACTTTTTTCTTAATAATTTTTTTATTTGTACAAATGTGTATTTCCCCAAAGCTGATGATACCCCATTCTTGTATATCACTTTGTAAGCAGCAGTCTGGAGAACCACAGGAAAAAAAAAACACATTTAAATAAAGTTGGGGACTGAGTTGCACAATGTGTAAAAGTACACAGAAAACAGCTACTGCTTCTTAAGAATTGGCATTGTAAGACATCCTACTTGTCATCTTGTAATGTATATGTACAACACACGATAATTTATTGTATACATATACTAAAATATGGCTAGCCTGAATAAACTGTTTAATAAATACTGTCAGTGTTCATTTATTAAGGCTACAGCGGATTACTATTCCTTGGCCCACTATTACAAACCAGTTCTACTGCACATTAGAAAATGGTCTAAATTTATAATTTGTTACACAATCATCACTCTCAATTCAGAAACACAGTGGGTTAAAATGAACATATTAGAATCTAACTAATAGAATTTAACTATATTTAAAATAATTTATTTTACATTTATTATAATATCTATCACACACATATCTCTTGGAAGTATCTTTCCTCACATCTAACTCCTAATCTAAACAATAATTCTAAAAAAAGAAAAACAGGTTGGAATTACACATGATCTTATACGCCAGATCCCAAACAGTTCAAGAAACTCCCACAGCAATGTAAACAGAATGCGAATAATCTGAAAATACCATTTCAGATGCACATCAGGCTTGAATATGCTACACTCCAGAATGGAAAATTTCTGTGATATTGAAAAGGTCTACACATGTTCACTAAGGATGGCTGTAAGCATAAAATGGCAACCCTATGCTGAAAATTAAACATAGACTTGCTTTGAAAACACAAATGTCTATAAAATGTATATCTAATTATTGAGTTTAAGTACTTTGATATATTACCTATTCTAAAAACAGGGAAGGAAACCTGAAGGATGATTACTGACATATTGTAACAGAACACAGCATTTACCCATATCCACCTACCATTTTTTTATTGTGCCTTTGAGTCCATGTTGACTCCTGGCAACTGTCTGGACTAGTCCCTGAAGTTTTCTTGGAAACATTTTTGGAAGTGGTTTGCCACTGCCTGCTTCCTACAGCTGAGAGAGAGTGACTGGCCCAAGGTCCCCCAGCTGGCTTTGTGCCTAAGGCAGGACTAGAACTCACAGTCTCCTAGTTTCTAGCCTGAAGCCTTTAACCACTATACTAAACTAGGTCTCTCTGCGTACTATACAGATCATGTAATAAAGGTTTTTTTTTTTTTTTTAAATGTTATAGAAAGCAAAGACTCTGGCAGATGAAGTTGCTCGGATTCACTCAGAGATGGATTCTGACTGGGCTAGTCAGATGACGAAAACATTGGCTTGGTTAACTGGGAAAAGTTTTTGCCTTTAACTTGGACAAATTCCCAGGACTGCTAATCCAACCACTTTTCTATTAGATCCATGCTCCTCCCAGTTGGGTCCATGTTATATTTTTGGCTTTGCTGAGGGAGAGGGTAGTCCCACCACAGCAAAGACTGGCGAACTGGTGAGTAGACTGGTTCTTCAGAACCTCTCTGGACAAGGAGAGGACAGGAGATTGCCTGCATGTGCTCCAGACAGCTGCTCCTGTGGGTTTGGCCACCGGAAGATGAAGGGATCAGTCACCAAGCTCACAACCTTTTAAAGGGCGTTAAGTTCACTAACTCACTTTCTAATCACTTTTGGAAATTGCTTATATAACCATTTTAAAGCTATTAGAGATCTTTGGAATGACAAGTTTGAAAAGCCACCTGGTGAGTCTATCTTCATTTCTGAACAAAAGAAAATTTAAATATAAGTTTAAGAACTTAAAAATTTGAAATAAATGGCAAAAAGCTAAATAAGATTTTGAACTAAGAAAGTTATAAATGAATTAAGGGCCCAGACAAATTTGGAATATTGAAACTTTTGCTATAAGATTTTGGAACTAACTATATAAAATTAACAGCTTTTCGTGGGAACCAAAATTATTTTGTCTGCTCTAAGTCATAATGGAGATTAGAGACTTTATAATTTAAATTTGACACTAGAGGGGACTAAAGATTTCAGGCAAAAAGAAAAAAAAAAGTGTAAGCCTGCTTTTGGTTTTGATCAGTATTGGGATTTACAAAACAACACAAAATGTTATAACATTTGAAATACTAAAGGAGATTTTCAAAGAATGAGTCCAGAAATTAGTAGCTACAATATCAACAATATCAGTAACAATGTGTGCTTCTATGGATAGACTACATTCAAAAGATGTTAATGAAGGAATGACAGATGTGAAACAGACTGTTTACTGGGTATATAAACGAAGCTGGCTGAAGATTTAAAAATTAAAGGGGAAATACAAATGATAAACCAAGAGAATGACCTAGACAATGTCTTTTTATTGGATTTACAAAGAGGCTTGTTACAGCCTCAAAACCTTTGTGATAGGACAAAGAATTGAAGAGAGATCAAATCCTACAATATTTGAATGAATTATTTAAAATTTTTCAGAAGTAAAAGGAACGAATATGCAATTGGTTTATTTAATCAAGGTTAAAATATGTTTTTATAAACTTTTGGCAACGCTTTATGGATTTGCTGACACCAGGATTGAAAAGTTGATAACTTATGGATTTGCTTATAGATAAGGGATGGGTTATGGGAAGAAGAGATATCTGTTTGTACCCTTATAAGGGGTGAAGAGCTACCTTGTTGCGCTGAAGATTGGAAGACACTTTTGTATATATTTCTTGTCTTTATTTCACTTTCTTTTTCTTTTTACTTTTTCCTTCTTTGCCCTTTTTACTTTCCTTTCTTTCTCTGAGTTTAGTTTGTATTAGTTTTTATTACTGTAATTAAAATCTTGACAGAAACACACACACACAGAAGCTGTAACCAGACCCTGATTTTTGTCCAGTCTCCAACCTTCCCTTTTTAGGGAAGATTTTTGAAAAAGTGGTCAGGCTGCAGCTTCAAAAGGTCCTGGAGAAAACAAATTATCTAGATCTCTTTCAATCAGGTTTCAGAGCAGACATAGCAGTAAAGACAGCCCTGGCCACTTTTTAGTGACCTCTGGCAGAGCCAGGTTGGGGGTGGTGCAACCATCCTGGTCTTCTTGATCTCTTAGCAGCCTTTGATATCATCAACTATGGTATCCTTCTAGAACATCAATTATTAGATTTGGGGAACATGGTACTTCTGTGATACTCCTCTTTTCTCCATGGTCAGTTCTAGTCAATACTGATGAGAGGAAGAGATTGAGCCAGGTGCATCTGACACATGGGGAGCTACAAGGCTTGACCCTCTCACTCCTTTTAACATCTACGTGAAGCGGCTAAGTGAGGTGCTGAATATCATCCTTAAAGCCCTCAATGGCACAGAGCCTAGCTACTTGAAGGACTATCTATCTCTCATAAAGTCTGCCTGTCGTGTTTGTTTGGACACAGGTGGGATGCTTTAGGCCCCATCAATAAAACAATGTCACCTGATAAGACAAGACAGGAAGTATGCCTTCTTTGCCATTGCTTCTGCCCTCTGGAACAGCATTCCCCCTGAGATTTGTATGGCTATCACCCTGGCCTTATTTTTAAAAACCCTTAAAACCTATTTTTTCCTCCCAAACCCTGAGCTAATTTGAATGGGGTCCTAAGGATGCTTGGGTTGTTGTCAAGAATACAAACTCCTCTGTGTTGCTTCGTCTGTTGATAATTATTTTTGTTTTTTACTTGTTTAAGTAAAACAATTCTGTACACCACCCAGAATCATTTCAAGTTGGGTAGCCTTATAAATCTAACAAATAAAATATAATTTAATTTAAACATTCTGAAAGTATATTTCAGAAACATTTTTATTGTGTATTATCCTTGTGAAACTACATTGTGAGACTGGCCATTTAACAGAAATATTTCATTTCAGAAAAATTGCTTTAATGATTTGAAATGTCAATAAAATATAAGCATGTTTCTCTTCCATGATTTAAAAACAATATTAGGGAAATCCTGGCCATTATTATCAGTGTTGATGTGAATTAATTGAGCATTTGATAGTTTGAATACATGTTGCTTGTGTATTTGAGTAACATTTCTTTCTTTCAATACTGTCATCCTTTCCCAGACTTTTCAACTTACCGAGAAATGTTTCCCTCTTGCCAAGAATGAGTGGAATTGTCCAGAGCAACCCACTTTCCAAGTGGTTTAAACATCCTGACTGTAATATGGAATCGATGACCACGCCTCATTTCTGCATTATTTCTTCTAAAAATGCCTTCGTCCAAGCAGAAAACTAAGTGTAACCTATAGCTTAATCATTCCTTACACAATGATCTAATTCTAGAGCCAGATCTAGACACAACTGCTATCTTGTATGTTACCAGGGCAACCACTTCATGTCATAAGGCCACAGTTCCTTCAAGACTAAACCCAGAAACCTTGAGATTGTTTTACAGCATTCAGAGGAATGATTCCGGAACAAATGTAATAATAACACTTATCTGGAAGTAAGTTTCCTTCAATACAATAAAAGGGTTATTTCACAAATACAGCATTTCTTCATGCGAGCATACATATTTTACATTACCAGAAAGCCATGATTAGACAAAATTTCCAGCCTATATTTATCTTTACATAAATGTGATTACTTTGTATGCAAGTTACACACTCACCTATAATTAATTCCACCCAATATTTCCTGGTACTTATAACTTTGATAATACATAAGCAGCTGGGAAAAGGAACTAATAAAAAGAGCAGTTTTCAACTAGCAGAGCCTTTGGATCCAATCCAGTGAGCTCAACAAGGACAAAAATACATTATTTTTCAGAGTTTGTGAAATATTTCTGTAATTGTTTGGGTAACTCGCAAGAGAATTCCATTTCCATTTTTGGAGTACCTGATAGTATTTCATTAACTAGCTGTTCTATTTCAAAAAATGTGAGCAAATATAGCTTGTTTTAATTCAAGTGTTTTATTTTAAAATGATCTTTCTTAAATTTACAGACACTATATTAAGGGTTTGTGACAAAATACGAACAAATACTGTAATATTCTTCCTGATACTTATTATGTCCCACACAGTATCCTCACAAGATGAAATTACAAAAAGTATAAAAGGTTTGTAAATAGCTTAACACAAAAATTAACATCTGACAAACATGCAGACATAACTAATTGATATGAGGTGGAGAAAAATAAGAGGGAAAATATTCTGAACTGAGTATGTCACAAATTAATCAAATGCAAGAAAAAAATTGTTACAATCCCTCCTGGAGCATAATAATTGATTCCTAGAATGGCAACATTTAAACTAACTTCCTTATTTTGCAAATATTAATATAAAATTTACTGAATGTTCTCCTATTGTGAAACTCCATGAATGAGTGTATCCTATTCCACACTACTTCTCAAAAATATCTATGCTAGCAAAAATCAGGCCTTATTCAAAAATAATCATTACTGACACGGTACCTTTATCATTGGCATAACTGAAAGAGATTCTCAGATCAGAAATGCAAAAAATAACATAAAATACAAATACATCTGCATTATTGCATAGAACCTGAGCAAATTCATTCTCTGTACCATTAGTTATCTAGTGCAAATATCCACACAGAAGATGAAAGGATGAAGAGTCCTAAGAAAACTCAAATGAAGAAGCAAAAAAAAATCTCAACAGAAATAAATAGGAAGAAAATCTAAAATGGAGAGGCATGCAATAATATAACCTGGAAAGATTCATGGCTACTTGGCTGATTCTCTAAATATGAGCCCTCAACACTGTAACATTTTGCTTCGTGTCACATTTTTCTAATAGCTTGCACATCTAACAAGTTCAAACACAACCAAGATTCCACATACATTATATTATCAAATTTCTTTTACTTCAGTTATTTAATCTAAACAGTATGTTTACATACTTACTACAAATAAAAAATATTCTCAAAATTATATATAAAAGCCAGGAATAACTTTAATTTTACAGAAAGCCTACTGAACATAGGCTCCTCTATCAGAGAATTCTTCTCAATGTTTATTTTCCAATTAAACTTAAATTTACAAACTAAAAATATTAATGATTTTGAAGGTTACTACATCAAAACAACATTAAAATAAATTAAAAGTAATGCATGAAGTAATACAGTTGCACCTAAAAGATGGCGACTGGGAGTGGGCGAGCGTTGGCTGCTGTGCTGGTCTAGGTGAAGGGACAGTTGCTACGGGTTTTTTATCTTTACCCGAATGCCCCGAGAGCTTACCTGTGTGCCCTGAAGCTTGGACGCCAAACTGCAGACTTCGGGGGTACTCTATGACAGAGTTTGGTGGGGCCAGTGTGGCTGGGTGGAGTCCCACAGTTAAGTTGGACACTGTGTGGTGAGCAGCGCACAAAGTGAACTGCACGCAAGGCAAGCAGCGCGCAAGGTGAGCAGCGCGAGCTCAACGAGAGGCCTGGACTACAGAGAAAAACTTTTCACTCTAGTCTGGGACCTTTGGAGGTGCTTGATGCTTCAGTCCCAGACGAATGGAGGTTGGCGGAGCTCGGCAGAGGTTAGCTGGAGCGTGATGGGTGCCGGACGGAGCTCCATGGTTGTACAGGGTGATGCAGAGAGTGCGTGGCCCAAAGAGAGATCTGGACCGCAGCAGCCTAGAACTCAACTGAGCTTGAGGCCAGACCACTGCACGGGGCCTGAAAATTGGCTGGACTGGTACTGGAGCACTAGCGGTGTTCCGAGTTGCAGATGGAGTGGCCTGAGAGGGAGCAGTGGCAAAGGACTGAGGCCTGGACGTCGGTCTACAACCGGCTTGGCATCTGGCACCCGAACAGCAGCTCTGGCCCCCTAGGGGGACCTGAAGGACTTGGAAGCTGGCAAGTTCAATTCCAGACTGAGTGTTGGGGTCCCTCCAGGAGATATTAGCTGGGTCTCCTTCCCTAGGGTGAGAGACAGAGGGGAGTCCGTGGGTGGATGTGAGAATGCGTGGGTGAGAGTGTGAGTGTTGTCCCCTACCGACCAGTGAGAGAAGTCACAGGGGAGGCATGGTGTACAAAGGGGCTGAGAGGTAAGGCTCCTACGGTGCCGAGAGCAGGAGCTGGAGTGCTGGGGAACACACAACCATCTGATTGACTGGTTTGACTGATTGGGTGATTGTTATTGTATGTTTGGATGAGGGTCCCCTAACTAGGGAAGCCAGAGTCCTGGGATTGGGGGGAATTGGAAGCCCTAGGGGGCTTAGGGTCATACTATTCAAGTGGTGACAGGGAGGAGGTGTTATGATGGGAGTCAGAGGGCGGGCCACTCTCAGGGAAGATGCCCCCAGTGTCTACTACCAGTGGTGTGTTCCAACCCTCTGGACTTGGACCCAGGCCCTGGACAGCAGAACTGTGGAGGCCCTGGCTTTTGGCTGCTGCTTCTTAATGCCAGGTCAGTCAATAACAAGGTCCCCCTTATATGTGATTTGACCACTGAGGAGCGGATCGACCTGGTATGTATCACTGAGACCTGGCTGGGTCCTGAAGGGGGGGGTGCCCTTTCGGAAACATGACCAGCTAGGTTTACGGTTTGATACCAGTCAAGACCCTGGGGCAGGGGAGGAGTGGTAGCAGTTGTCATCTGGGAATCTCTGTTGGCCTTCAGGGGCACTGCTGCACAAGTGGCTGGTTGTGAGACCCTGTTCCTGAAGCTGGGCTTGCGAGAACAGTTGGGATTGTTGCTGCTGTACTAGCCTCCCTGCAGTGTAGCAACCTCCCTGCCTGAGCTGCTGCAGGCCGTCTCAGAGCTAGCGGTGGAGTTCCCCAGACGTATGTTCCCTGGGATGTGCCTCGGAGGTGGCCCAGGAGTTCATGGCCACCATGGCGGCCACGGGCCTGTCCCAGATTATTCGCAACCTGACTCAGGACGGTGGTCTCACATCGGACTTGGTTTTCCTGTCAGAACAGTGGCAAGATGATCTGAAGGGGGAGTTACATCTGTCCCCATTGTCATGGTCAGATCATGCCCTGGTGACCTTGAGATTCTCTCATCCTACCTGCCTCTGGAAGGCGGCAGGACCTATTCAACAGGTCCACGCCGGCAACTGATGGACCCAACTGGGTTCCAAAGGGACCTGGGGGTTATACCTGAGGATCTGCTGTATGGTCCAGCAGAGGCCTTGGCCGCCACCTGGAATAGGAAGGTGGCCGAGGCCTTGGACAAGATCATGCCCGTGTGACCTCTCGTGATCCATTGAGGCCAATACTCCCCATGGTTTATGGAAGCGTTGAGGGTCTCAAAAAAGATTAAGAGACATCTAAAGCGCCACTGGAGGAAAACAAAGACCAAACCCAACCAAACACAGGCTAGAGCTGCTATTAAGGCCTACCTTGTGGCAGTAAGAGTGGTGAAAAGTCAATATTTCTCCAGTCTTATTGCATCCACAGAATGCCGCCCGGTCGCCCTGTTTGATCATCCGATCCCTTTTTGGAAAAGAGGGCCCAGTGGCCCATTTACAGGGCCACACAGAGGAGTTTTCTGGGGATCTGAATGATAAAATTGCTCAGATCTGTTCCCAGTTGGATTCCAAGCATGGGTCATGGCCTATGGAGATGCCCAGGGTATGGACTTACCCTGTTATCTGGGAACAGTTTGATCCTGTTGGACCTGAGGAAGTGGACAGGGTCCTCCGGACTGTTAATGCCACCACTTGTCAACTAGACCCATGCCCCTCCTGGCTGGTCAAGGCTGCTCAGGAAGTGACATGTGGGTGGGTCCAGGCAATGGTGAATTCATCCTTGAGGGAGTGGGTGTTTCCAGTCGTCTTTAAAGAGGCACTGGTGCATCCCCTCCTCAAGAAACCATCCCTGGATCCCATCATACTGGTCAATTTTCGTCTAGTCTCCCACCTCCCTTTTTTAGGGAAGGTGGTTGAGAAGGTGGTGGCGTTGCAGCTCCAGGGGATACTGGGTGAAATGGACGGAAACAGCACTGGTCACACTCGTGGATGATTTCTGGTGGGAGCAGGATAGGGGTAGTGTATCCATCCTCACTCTTCTTGACCTCTCGGCAGCTTTCAATACCATCGACTGTGATATCCTTTTGGGCCAACTTAGGGAGTTGGGAGTAGGCAGCACAGTTTTGTGCTGGTTCACTTCCTTCCTCCAAGGTTGGTACCAATCGGTGTTGATTGGGAGCGAGAGGTCCAGCTCAAAGCCCCTCTATTGTGGGATACCGCAGGATTTGGTACTCTCTCCACTCCTTTTTAACATCTACATGAAACCACTGGGTGAGATCAACTGCCACCATGGGATGAGGTATCATCAATATGCAGATGATACCCAATTATACATCTCCATCCCGGTTGATTTGAGTGATGCTGTGACCACCCTTTCGCGGTGCCTGGAGGCTGTAGGGGTCTGGATGGGGAACAACAGGCTTCACCTGAACCCTGGTAAATGGAATGGCTGTTGAGTGGAGGCTCCTCTGTATCTGGGGGTTTACCATCTTTGGTTCTCAATGGGGTTGCAGTGCCCCAGACAGAGCTGGTGTGTAATCTTGGAGTCCTCCTGGACTCACAACTCCTGCTTGAGGAGCAGGTGGCAGTCGTGACCAGGAGGGCCTTTGCCAACTTCATGTTGTGTTCCAATTACGCCCCTTCCTGGATCAGGAGTCCCTCCGGTCTGTCACTCACGCCCTGGTCATCTCTCGTTTAGACTACTGCAATGCACTCTATGTGGGGCTACCCTTGAAGAGTATCCAGAAGGTACAGCTGGTTCAAAATGCGGCCGCGTGGGCAATCTTGGGTGCCCCAAGGATGGCATATGTAACACCTTTGCTACGGGAGCTGCATTGGGTTCCAGTTTGTTTCTGGGTCCAATCCAAGGTGTTGGTTATCACCTTTAGAGCCTTACATGGCATGGGTCCAGGTTACCTGAGGGACTGTCTCACTCCTATTACATCGACCCATCCCATCCGGTCTGGCAGATAAAACACACTGCGGATCCCGTCAGTGAGAGAATGTCGACTGGCAGGTCCTAGGAGGAGAGCCTTCTCTGCCATTGCCCCTGCCCTACGGAATACTCTCTCCCCAGAGGTGAGGCAGGCCCTACCCTCCCAATTTTTCAGAGGGAATTGAAGACTTGGCTCTGCCAAACTGCATGGGGCGAGGAAAGATACAATTGACCCTGGGGATGGCTGGTGCCTTGACGATGCTCCCTGAGTTTATTAACACCTAATTAACATCATCCCCTTGGAAGTATCATAAAGGAAAATAAATGTTTTTTAGCATATTTTAATTAATTCATATTTATCTATTTTAATTGTTTATTCTGTTTTTACTGTACACTGCCCAGAATCACCCCACAGTGAGATGAGCAGTGACAAATTTGAAAAATAATAAATAAATGGAAAGATAATATGTTCAGTTTTATGAATCAGATTTGGCGTTATGAAAATATATATCATTGTCATAAACAAAAGTAATTTCAAAAGAAACAAATGCAAATTAAGGATCATTTTTATAGACTTGTCTGTGATTCTTCTTGTTAGAAGATATTGGCATTTCATAATTGGAATGTCAAAAGATTAGCTTTTTTTTTCCTGCAAGAAAGCCTTCTAGGTTAAATCTTTAGGCCATGATATATGCTATGATAAAGCCATAATATATGAATACCAGTTTTTCAAATACGCATATTTCAGTTTTCAATTAAATCTTTCTTTTTATAATCTGGAACATTATCATTTTGGGTACACTTCACAGATAAACTTCAAGGACTAAAATCAGGGTATGCCAGAAAAAGGAAAGGAAAGGAAAGGAAAGGAAAGGAAAGGAAAGGAAAGGAAAGGAAAGGAAAGGAAAGGAAAGGAAAGGAAAGGAAAGGAAAGGAGGGGAGGGGAGGGGAGGGGAGGGGAGGGGAGGGGAGGGGAGGGGAGGGGAGAGGAGAGGAGAGGAGAGGAGAGGAGAGGAGAGGAGAGGAGAGGAGAGGAGAGGAGGGGGGAGGGGAGGGGAGGGGAGGGGAGGGGAGGGGGGGAGGGGGAATCCAATTCTTACAAAAAAGAATAAACAATCACTGAAATTGTTTTCTGACTGATTACCTTTTTTCTGATGCCATTTTTAATTTATTCATTCTGGAGAGATTTTTGCTTTATCTCAAAAAAGATCAGTTGTTCATATCAACATATCTGAAAAAGAAGAGAGAGAATACATGTATATTCACATAGACTATTTGGCATATGAAACGAATATAGTAAGTATACCTTATTAATAAGAAATGTGAAAATTGGGCTAAGAAAATACGATAGATGTCACATACTTTGCAGACAAATCTCTAAAAATTGTCAACTGGGTTAAAATGGCTTTAGAAATACAGATTAGGGCTGCAATTTCAGTTATGCTTAATTAGTGATTTGGCTACAATTATTATAGCTGGTTAGGAAAAAAGCAGAAGGAATGCAAAAATTCCCAACTGGGAACTGCATATGAGCACTTGTTTTTTTCATATAACATGCACATACATCCATTCTCTATTGGCAAGAAACCAGCAATCTGGGCTCACTAGTTGGCTGATTAGACTCCTTTCTATTCTGTGGTTTGTATCCTTTGTAGCCAAGGTCTCTTTGTAACTCAAAGCCACAGACTGCTTACCCATGACTTGTGCAGAAATGGTCACCAAAGCACAATGTAAAATAAATAAATGAAAAATGAAATATTGAGTAAAAGGAGATTACTGGTTCTCTTGCAAATATAAAAGTTTGAGCAGCCTGTAAATTCATACAAATCCGTAAGGGAAAAAAATGGTTTAGCTTCAAGATTTCACAAAATTTATTTTTAAACAGAATTTCAGAACTGACAAAATTCTTTAGGAGAATGTCACATGAAACTGGCCAGCCTTAAAGATGATACTGGATGCTAACTTAACCCAGTCAAAATAAAGTATTAATAATTCTGTATACAAAGAGTTAAAATTCTAGAACTACCAAGTTCTGTTTTCAGAACATTTCTGAAGGAGACTAAATCTTTGTAAACATGAGTACTTTTTACATATGTTAATGGATGCCAATGTAATCTTAAAAATTTATTTTTACAAGAACATTATGCTTTCCTTTCACAATCACAACTATATTTTTACTCAACAAAATATTTGCTTATAACTCTGATTTGAAACTATTTTGAAAATTATTTCAAATCAAAGATCAAACTGTACTTTTGTTGCATATATGCCATTTCTGAAATTTCACTAGGGTTACTGTAACAAATTAGAACAATCAAGGAAATGTCTTCCTTATGTACCATGTTATCTTATGACTGGACAAATGGCTGA
Source organism: Liasis olivaceus (assembly GCA_030867105.1). NCBI lineage: Eukaryota > Metazoa > Chordata > Lepidosauria > Squamata > Pythonidae > Liasis > Liasis olivaceus. The sequence continues at coordinate 199,329,373 of CM061348.1, forward strand.
CTGAAAAGGAATCCTTGACACAGAATTGAAATTATTTTTTCAATTAGCTATTACTATTTATTGATTTTATAATTTCTTTGATTGTTGTAAGCCACCCAGAGAAGCTGAGAGTCAGGTGGCATATAAGTTTAATATTCCTCCTCCCCTCCCCCTCCTCTTTTTTAGCTATTCTAGACAGCTTCCTTCTGTCAATAAAACTGGAGTGTAGAAACTAAGAGTAAAATGGTTCTGGACAGTTAAACTATCAAACATATTTATATGCTAAAGAGGATATTGAGATCTTGGCATCTCTATTTAAAGTAAATTAACTTGGAGGAGTGAAATAGACTTTCAAGATTTATTGCCAGGAATACATAACTCTACACTAGTTGTATTGATGGTCTGAGTGGTTCAGGATCAGGCTGTTCTGCTGGTAAGGAGGTCAGGAACAGTAAAAGCATAAAAGCAACAATCTTTTTAAATATTCCATCTCATTAAAATAAAATTGCCCTAATTTGGGGGCTATTTTCAATAAACTAGAATTTTTCCAGGTACATAAGCTTATTGTTTCCATTACAGGTAGTCCTCACTTACCAACCGCAATAGGGACTGGCAACTCCATCGCTAAGTGGAGCAGTCATTAAGCACAATGTCACATGACAGTTACTGCAACTTCCTGCCAGCTTCCCCATTGACTTTGCTTGTCAGAAGCCAGCTGTGAAGGCTGCAATTGGCGGTCACATGACTGCAGGACATTGTGACAGCTGCAACTTTGAGGACCAGTCATAAGTCTCATTTTTCAGTGCCATCATAACTTCGGTCGCTTAACAAGTGGTTGATAAGCAAGGACTACCTGAACAGCCTTCACGGAAATATCTTGCAGGACAAAACTGACCAGTGTAAACAGGATCATGCACACAACATGGACCACCAATATACTTATAAGAAGATGGCAATTCAATATTATCATTATAAAACTTCAATACAGTTTTTTAATGCATTTAAATTTCAGCCTCAAATATTAAAACTACATTTTCCATACTGACACAAAATCAAAATGCTAAGGTGTTATTCTCAGCTACAGATTTTCCTTAAAAAGTTGTATCTGACTATTAACTAATAAAATATTATTCTAAGATTTAGAATACTGTACTTTGGGATAAACATGTTTATAGTAGTAAAAATGGCACTTTTTAACTTTGTTCAGTAAAGATGCATTTGCATTTCTAATTTTTCCCCACTTCATTATGTGGGCTAATCATTTCCTACCAGGATGAAACAAGCTCACAAAACACCAGGTCTTGTGATTTTAGATTACATTGGTATATGAAATGCAAATACCTTCAACCCATACTTTTTTGAACAATACAATGGGAATGTTCCCCTTAGCCAGTCCAGTTATTCTCATTCCTTCTCTTCTTCTCAGACATTTTCTAGTTCAAAACATGAGAATGAATATTTCAACAGATACCAGTCTATCTATTCATGCTTTTCTGCCTTAAGAGTATTTCCAGACAACACTTTTATTGTGCAATTACCCAGCTTTGATTTAGGAGGTGAGGGAGTCCAGACAGATTTTCTTCTTATAACCATCCTGTACCTTTTCAAAAATTCTTCTCACTAACAACCACTCCCCTCTGGAAGCATCTTACACTGTTCCACATCCTTCTTACACTATAATACCAGAGATCTTATACTTGATAATACTGTATTATTGAAAACATAGTTTGGATAATGCTGCAATTTCTTATATCTAAGAGATGTCTGCTCCTTTTGAAAACTGTATCCCTTCCATAATCTTGGACCTATTTTTTTTTCTTTTTGTACTTTGATTCAGTCTTGACTCCTGAAGAATGCCTAGACAAATCCATTCAGTTTTCTTGGCAACATTTTTGGAAGTGGTTTGCCATTGCCTTCTTAGGACTGAGAAAGAGTGACTGGCCCAAAGTTACCCAATGGACTTTGTGTCTAAAGTAGAACTAGACACAGGTCTCCTGGTTTCTAGCCTGATGCTTTAACCACTATACCAAACTGGTTCTCCATATACCAAATACAGATATCAAAATAGAAGGCTATCCTTTTATTGAAAATATATTGTTAGAAAAATCAATCCTGTTTTGTTCTATGGGAAATGCTTTCCCATGACTTCATAAATGTTGTTATACTTCTTAGAGTAATGTACATAATCAAATGTGCATCCCCACGCAATGGCTCTCAGGGTAACTACCACATAAGAAAACTCATGAAAAAAGGCATTAATTTCATGAGTTTTCTCATGCAGTAGTTACACTGACTAGAGATAAAGTTTCAGCAGCGTAACTGAATTAAGCCACAGAAAACCAGTATCCATATGGAAAAGTGATTTTCTATTTCTAGTTAGCTCACAGATGAGGAAAAAAATGAAGGCCGTAAATATTTCCTAGAAAGCATTATTAAAATCAAGTGTCATTATCTCAGCCAAACATTCCTATACCAGGGTCAAGCAAGCTGTCAGTGTTATGATCAAATTCATACAGCACAATTGTGTTTGTGTCTCTTCAGAAGTGAGCCCCACTAAGGATAGCGAGATGTACACCTGGATATTGGATTACAGCCTCGGACTTTGCATTTTCTCTACTACTGTTTTAAAGAATCTGAAACTATTTAAATAATAGATATAAAATATTCTTCAACAATTACTCCAGACAAACTTCACTGCTAAAATAGTTCTAAAGCTATTGCATAAGTTCATCCTTTTGTCCAACAGAGGGAAGAGATGCTCTATAACTTGTAACAGGCATTCACTTGTTATCATGGGTTTATTTTTGTCAAGTGATAAAATAAACTCTGGATAGAATTTTAAATATTTCAGTTTGTATATTAGTCCCTTGAGAGCCATTTTAATGTAGTAGTTAAAGGAACCAGACTAGAAACTAAGAGACTATGAGTTCTAGTCCCACCTTAGACATGAAGCCAGCTGGGTGACTTTGGGTCAGTCACTCTCTTTCAGCTATAGGAAGAAGGCCATGGCAAACCACTTCCAAAAATGTTGCCAAGAAAACTGAAGGGACTAATCCACACAATCACCAGGAGTCAACACTGACTCAAACACAGACACAAATCTCTACTTCAGATATGTTACAACGATAATCCCATCTTTTCAGTGCTCATAAATGTATATTTTGTAATGTAATTTTCTTCTTTTCTTAATACTACACATGCAAAGAATTACAGGGGAGCTCATGCGATCCAAAATACGGACTTCAATTAATCTTATGGGTTATACCAATTTGTCCTCTCTCTCTGATCTAAGACTTCCATAAATGGAAGGCATAGAAATGATTTTAGTTGATTACTACTTCCCCCCACAGTTCCCAAGAGTTCCCCCTCTCCCAAGTATAGCCAAGAGCACTGATGGTTATAGAGTTTTACTATACAAATCTACATTCATGAGAAGAACGTTTTGAAATGAAATATATTCTACCTATGTTGAAGTCACAATGTTCATAAGACCACATATGATGTATTACAAGGAGTATATGCCACCCGTAGTCACTTAAGCACGCAGCTGCTGGAAATAGTGGACAACCTTAGCCTCAAATACAAGACAAAGACCCTATGCAAATCATTGGTTCACCAAAGCTTTTCTAGATTTCTGGTCTGCTCCATCCCACCTCATTGTGATCATCAAGGAATATAAATCTTAAATTCAAATACTTTATTAATAAATAAATGCTTCTGCACTTGGCAGTCTAGATTCAGAAACCTCCCTCAGAAGTGCTTTCTGCCATAAATATGTTAAGATTTTGAAGCCCTGCTGCAGTTGTTGTTTCAGCTGGGCCAACCTCTGCTTAACATAAAGATTTTATAGCAACTTGGGTTGTAGAAAGCTAAGGCTTCATTTTGTGTAACTAACTTCAGGGACAGATCAATTCTGGATGCAAATCAAGACCATCTTGTGTTAGTGAACCTTCAAATGATAACAAGAAACAGATGTTTGGTTTTTCCTCATGCCTCTTTTACCCAGAAATATCATGTACAAATCACTCCAGCCATATTCAGTTGGATGCACACATCAAATGAAGCCATAATTTATTTTAACCATAGTTTCTTGAACAAACCATAATATTAAGACATAAACTAGGCTTTACAAACTACAATGGCTGGGTGCACACCTGCTGAGTCAAACCCAACCCACCAACAGTGGGTTCTCTCACTATGCCTAAGCAATGCAGCTATCCATTAGGAGAAACTGAAAAACTGTGCATTCTTTCCACACTTTCTCCAGATTCCACCCCCCCCCAGCACTGTGTCATGCGCCATAATACTTATAGCAGGCATCATGCAGAGAAGAGCAGCTGGATATGTATAGGAGACACTTGCACAAACATCCATAATGAGAGCAAACTGGGTTGTACTGAGCTGTATAGGAATTCTAAACATCTACAACCTCACACTGCTTATCATTAACAAACACTGAACACACACTGAACACTTATCATTAACACACACTGAACACAGTGTGTTAATGATAAGATCTGTTTTTAAAATATTCTTGGCTTCCATTTGGACAGTTTTAACCATCTTAACTGCATTGCTGTTCCTATAAATTGCCACTTTTTGTGACAAGGAAAAGAAAGCACAAATAAATGGGCTATTTTTAAAACACACACCCAACTGTGTGATAGCTAACAAGTCATGCCCATTTAATAAACAGAAATGCCACTTAACAATATTCCACTGCAAATCCTAATAACCAGCATGCATCAGGCGCAATGCTGTAAGATTTCAAACCTACTCTAGAAGATAAACCAGAGAATTCCCCATCTAAAAAGGACCTTGTGATATAGAGATCTAATGAAGGTGAACTCCTCTAAATAAACGTTTAAAAATATGAGACGGAGTTCCTCGGAGAAAAAAATGAGTGTGTGCGTGGAGCGGTAGGAAAGCCAGCCACTCCAGAATGCAGCTTCTATTCTAGCGAGATCACCACGATGACGAACCTCCTCTTCAATGACCATTTCCAGCGGCCACCACTTCCCTTGGCTAAACTGCCCTCTTTCCATATTTATCTGTTTGTTGTTGCTGCTGCTGCTGCTGCTGCTGCTGCCGCCGCCGCCGCCGCCGCCGCCGCCAGAGGTCAGAACCATTGGAAGCTCCGCCGACAGGCAAAGCTAGTTAAAGGGGCAGTCAGGCCGAGCGTCCTTCCACCCCGGGCTGTGTCAGTCACCTTTTCGGGTCGGGGGCGACGGTCTTTCTTAAGGTTCGGCCTCCGGGTACCTCAGCACTGCATCTCCTTCGGCGAGAAGATGGGGGGAGAGCGCCCAGGCCGGGCTCCTGAGGGAGGCAGGTGAAGGGAAGCGGGCCCGCACCCAGCGCCACTCCCGCGGAGAGGCAACGACAGCGGCCGCGGCACCGGCGACGCCGAACCCAGACTCTCCGCACACACCCGACGGGAAAAAGAGGACGCGGCAGAAACCTGCCCGCATCCTGGAGACGTCACCGCGCTTTCCCTTCCTCCTCCCCCGCCACACGCGTGCTCAGCCGCAGCGCGCGCATGCTCCCCGCCCAGGGCGGGCCGAACGGCTTAAACGCCCTTCCCCTTGAATTGCGGTGTTGTCTCTTCGGCGGCGGCGGCGGCGGGGGGGAAAGGGTTCGGTCGTCTCCTTTCAGCGCGTGCTGTTGCCCGCCCGTTCTTTTAGACTCCGGTAGGACAGCAGGCGCCCAAGTTGTCCTTCAGTTGAAGCAGTGATATGATTCCCCGAAAGACCTTCGCCAGTCCCAGAAGTCTAGCTAAAATCAGAAATCAGTTAAACTGACCCAGCTGTAATCTAGATTTAATTTTCAGAATCCGGTTCTGTGAAAAAGCCTTCCCTTTTCGAGCTTTCCGAATTTTTAAGTATGCTTCCCACCTAAAGTTAGAAGCTTCGTGTTGGTGCTCATTTCATGTTTCCTTAAAGTCATCCAACATGCCATGTGCCAGTGTGAAAAAACCCACCCTGTTAAATTCAATAACTGCACCACCATTAGTTGCAATAACTGCAACCAAATGCTGTTCATTTAGTCACTACTTTATATCAACGTTTTATGTCCTTACTGTCAATTGATTCTTATTTCTGTCTTAATTTCATTAGCTACTAGAGTCATTTTAACAATAGAATCGCTATAATTGGACTGAGTTTTGAAAACATAACTCCTTATATATCATTTTTCCTCATACATGACATCACTACAGCACAACTCTAGATATACAGTAATATTAATTACAACTTTCCATGGCTGTTAGTATTATAATGGTTCTTTATTTTAGATCAGTCATTTTACTATTCTATTATTCTAAATAATCATTTAATTGCCTTATATAAATTGTATAATACCTTACTATATTGATTTTTATTCTTAAACTTTAACTTACAATTTACTATATGTTTTTATATCTTGTTTTACTCTAATCAATTTCTGTGCTGTATAGGCTGTATTGATATTCAGGGAGTTAAATGTGACACTTTTTGTTTTGCTGGTCAGTGACTGAAATAAAATGACTGACCGCAACCAAATGCCTGTACTGTATGTAGTTCATTATCAGTCTCTCACACTGGTGTGTAAGGATTTTGGATTGTTTTCCCATGATGAACTGCTTTAAACTAAGTAAGTTTACCAGTGTGAACTGCTTGTTTCAGGTTTTGGCCATTTCAAGACTAAATGTATTCTTCATTTTGTTGTAGACTTATCTTTAGCATAATTATCTGGCTGCATGACCTCCTTTGCACTTTATCTGAAGGACAAATGGCTGAGACTATCCTGTAGATCAGGGGTTCTCAAACTACGGCCGGCCAGGGTCATTTATCCGGCCCACCCGCCTGATTGGCCACCGCTGCTGTCTGTCAGGGCTGTGTTGGGAGCTGCAGGCGATGCACGAGGAGAGAGATTACAGAGCCAGACTATTCTACATTACAGGTGTACCGGGTTGTCTTGCGGCTCTCCTCTGCTCGTACTCCACGGGAGGGATCCTCTGTGCAGGGTGATTGATTGAATCAGGGCGCCTGATTGGCCGCCGCTGCTGTCTGTCCGGGCTGTGTCGGGAGCTGCAGGTGATGCACAAGGAGGGAGATTGCAGAGCCAGACTATTCTACATTACAGGTATACCGGGCCGTCTTGCGGCTCTCCTCCTCTTGGTGTGTCATTCTCCAAGCTGCTTGTCTCATTCTTTCTCCCAATTGCCCACCCCGTTCTTGCAATCCTTCAGAAACCATCTGGTCTTCCCCAGCTCTCATGAGTACAGGCACCCTATTTGGAGAACGGCAGGAGCCCCGTTCTCATGGTGCTTCAGGTTTGCATTTTATGTTCCTTCCTGTTTTACCCACACAATGGATTTCATTCGGAATGTCATTAAAATATTCCCAATAACCTGCTGCCACGGCTAGGTTTTAGTCAACAGAAGGCACTATCAGTGCCTGAAACTTATTTCCAAGATTAAATTCCAGTTTTACAGGGACAGTCCTGGTTTTGGGGAAAAACTAATGGGAGGGCTCAAGGTAGAGCAAGCAGAACAGTATGGGAACAAGTAGCCAAAGAAATGATGTCTTTTCATTACTCCTCAAGTCTCGGGGTATCTTATGGTGGAAGGGAATGTGGGAATGAAGCTATTCCATTATCCATTTTACTGGCTGCTTGATTAGTACTAGTCTGCAGAAATCCAGAATAAGAAGCAAAGTTAGTGTTTCCTGTATCTCTTTGTAGACAACTAATGGATTTTTGGGGGACGCGGTGGCGCAGTGGCTTAATGACGCTGAAAGTTGCCGGCCAGAAATGGCTGACGCTTCGGTGGTTCGAGTCCAGTCTTCGCGTTAACAGGGTGAGCTCCTGTTTCCTCCCCAGCTCCTGTCAACCCAACAGATCGAAAACTCACGTGAGTAGATAAATGGGGACTCTCACTCCGGTGGGAGGAAAAATGCTGGCAGCGCCTTGCACAGAGAGACGGACCAGTTGCCGATAAGCGCGAAACCGCGCTCGCCCGAAAAGGGCGCGAAGCAACGGAAACCCCGCCTCCTGCGCTCGCCAGCAGGGCTATGCTCTAGGAAGGAGGCTCTGGCAAACCACTTCCGAAAAACAATTGCCTTGAAAACTGCAAGGATTCGTCCAGGCAGTCACTGCAGGGTCAGTAATGACTGAGCGCAGACAAAAAAAAAAAAAAATGGATTTTTGCAGATCAGGTCTGATAGCCTTATGATGGAGAGAGTGGTCAATTGATTGTTAGTCATTTATTAAATTAATTAAATTAATTATAAATTAATTTGGCCTGGAAATAATTTTTCACAGAGCGTAAAAGCACAACGGAACAGGAATGTTTGGAACTACTTAAAGTTGCTTCATTCCAGAGAAGCTCTTCTAAACATCTTTGTGTCCTTTTTTTTCTGGTAATTTTTGCCTGTGACTTTGGGGAAATTGACTTGTAGATTAATTTGTATACATGTATGCATTTTTTAATATTCGTATATCCAAGTTTTTATTTTTGGAAATCAGGTCAGCCTACTTCTTTGCAAATTATCAGGACTGCAGAAAACATTGTACTCAGTTTCTGTTTCACTTTCTCTTCTCTTCTGTTCCTTGCATTTATATCCAAACTCCTCTTCCTTGCCCAGACCTGTTCCATCATCTCAAATTCTTTGTACAGGTAGTCATCGCTTAACAACCATTCATTCAGTAGTTATGCTCAGTCCCCAAACTTACAGCTGTTGCAGCACTCCTGCAGTCACATGATCCAAATTCGGGCACTTAGAAGCCCATCCACACTTACAACCACAGGGCACTTCAACTCATACTTCCTCATACTCCACGGGAGGGATCCTCTGTGCAGGGTGATCGGTGGGGTCCAGGGCACCCTATTATTTTCTCCATTTGGGCTATGTGGTTGCCCCTCAAGTAGGAAAATGGCCACTGGCACTGATCAATAATGCGGGGGGCAGGGGGCGGGAGGAATGGGATGGGGGGAGGATAACATTTACTGACACTGACCACCAATGCGAGGGGGGTGGGGGGATAACATTCACTGATATTGATGACCCCCCCATTGGTTTTTAGTGACAGTGAATGTCATTCCCCCATCCCCCCCCCCGGATTGGTGGTCAGTGGTAGTGAACGTTAACCCCCAGCACCTGTGTGCAGTGACACCTGTGTTTTGAATCCCTAGGAAACAATTATGTCAAGAAAAAGAAAAACTGACTCCGAGTGCAGGATATTTAAAGAACAGTGGACTTACGATTACTTTTTCATGCAGTACAAGGAAAGAGCTGTTTGTCTGATATGCCAGGATTTAGTGTCTGTGTTCAAGGAATACAATTTGCGTCGACACTACGTAACTCAACATAAAGACAAATATGATTGTTTGGTCGGACAAGTGAGAAAAGACAAAATATTAAAACTGAAAAATGGATTGATAACTCAGCAAAATATTTTTGTGAAGCAGAAGCAGCTAAATATTTCATCACTGCGAGCAAGTTTTCAAGTTGCCAAGCTAATAGTGTGCACTGGCAGACCATTTTTAGAGGGAGAATTTGTAAAAGAATGCCTTCTTTCTGTTGCCAAAGAGATGTGTTCAGAGAAGATTGATTTATTTAGTACAGTGAGTCTTTCAGGACCTACAATTACACGAAGGATTGAAGAAATGGGGGACAATTTGCATCAGCATTTGCAAAACTCCTCAAAAAAACTTTGCTATTTTTCGTTGGCACTTGACGAAAGCAATGATGTTCGTGATTTTGCACAACTTCTAATTTTCATTCGTGGGACAAATGATTCTTTTGAAGTCACAGAGGAGCTTGCTGCACTGAAAAGCATCAAAGGATCAACCACAGGAGAGGATATGTATAAAAAGGTTTGTGAAACTATGAATGATTTGGAGCTGGACTGGGCTAAACTAGCCAGTGTGACAACTGATGGTGCTCCTAGCATGGTGGGGTCTATGAAAGGAGTGGTTGCACGCATTAAACAAGAGATGGACAAACACAACCATTCACGTCCAATAGCCATACACTGCCTCATTCACCAACAAGCGCTGTGTTGTAAATCTCTGAAGTACGACTCTGTCATGAAAGTTGTGGTGTCTTGTGTTAACTTCATTAGAGCTCACGCACTAAACCACAGACAGTTTCAGGAGTTTCTGTCTCAGCTGAATGTTGCCTATGAAGATATTCTGTACCACACAGAAGTCCGTTGGCTGAATCAAGGGAGAGTTTTGAAATGTTTTTATGACTTACTTCCACAGGTTTCTGCTTTTCTCCTTTCAAAAAACAAAGAAGTACCAGAGCTCAAAGATGCAGAATGGAAATGGCACCTTGCCTTTCTAACAGATGTAACAGAGCTACTCAACAGTTTCAATTTGCAACTTCAAGGAAAGGGGAAGCTCATTTGTGATATGCATTCACATGTGAAAGCATTTCAAGTAAAATTGGACCTCCTCATTAAACAAACGAAGGAGGAAAACTTCTGCCATCTCTCCACAACTCAAAACCTGTTGACTGAAAAACCAGCAGTTGCATTCCCAAACAAAACGTGTATGGATTCACTGGAACTGTTGCAAAGGGAATTTCAAATTAGATTTAAAGAGCTTCATCTCCATGAACAGGACATACAGCTTTTCCGGAACCCATTTTCTGTTGACATTGAAATTGATCCAATTTACCAAATGGAACTGGCCGAGCTACAGAATTGTGACTCTCTGAAAGATGCATTCAAGTCAAGCAGCCTTACTAATTTCTATGCATCTCTCCCCTCTGAGACATATCTTAATCTCAGGAACCATGCACTCAAAATGGCAACCATCTTTGGAAGCACCTATGTCTGCGAACAGACTTTTTCCCGAATGAAACATCTGAAATCTCCAACCAGATCCAGACTAACTGATGCACACTTGCATCACTTCTTACGACTGGCAGTGACAAATATGGAACCGGACATTGACCATCTCATTAGCCAAAAGCAGGCCCACACTTCCCATTGAAATACTAATACGTTTATGTTGGTTAAAATTGTTCTTTAATTATTGTATTGTTTTTTCCTGGTTTTCTTTTGTACTACAAATAAAATATGTGCAGTGTGCATAAGAATTCGTTCATGTTTTTTTCAGACTATAGTCTGGCCCCCCAACATTCTGAGGGACCGTGAACTGGCCCCCCATTTAAAAAGTTTGAGGGCCCCTGCTGTAGATAGAACAGCCTTGAGATAAAACAGAAATAATGATCTCAATTCATTCAAGTCCTGAGGCAGCCGTGCATCTCCACATCATACCAGACAGTTGGTATGAAGTTCTTATTTCATTTCCAGGAGGTATAAGACCCTCATTTTGCCTGAAAAAATCCCACTTTTTGCCTCATCTGTTCACAGAACTTCCCTCCAGAAATCTGGAGGGTTTTCCAGGTGCTTTTTGGCAAACACAAGATGAAATCAGTGTTCGTAACCCATGTTTTCCCCTTTGTTACTCTTCCATTAATTCTATTTTAATAATTTTGACAGGACAGCCTCTTTTGGAAAGATTCACTATTGCCCTAAATCAACTCCATTTCAAAGCTATCTATATAGATCAGCAGTCCCAACCTTTTTGGCACCAGGGACTGGTTTCATGGAAGACAGTTTTTCCATGGACTGGGGGGGGGGGGGGGGAGATGGTTTCAGGATGATTCAAGCGCATTACATTTATTGTGCACTTTATTTCTATTATTATTATTTCTATTATTATTATTTCTATTATTATTTTGGTGGGAGGAAACGCTGGCGGCGCTTTGCGCAGGGGTAGGAATCAGTTGCTGGTCCCGCCTAGATGCAAACATCAGAAAGACATGACACAACGGAAGATTTCCCAGATTGAAAAGCATCAATGGCTTCTTTAGGGAAGTGTTCAGAAATTTCTTCTAGGTAGTGCATGATATACCCCTAGAATATACATAGTGTGAACTTTACTGGGATGAGGGTGGCCAAAGTTTATAGATTTATATAGGGCAGGCTTGGTCCAAATCAGGCCTGTTTAATAAAGTACTCAGACAACTGGTCCTAATTATCCCTTTGATTGAAGTGACCGAACCTACATAATTACACATTGCATGTTGGAATACCCAATATATGAAATGAAATTAGCACAAACATTATTATTTGTTCACTCATTTTTTTTTACATATTGTTGGAACCTACAAGAAGTTCTGATAATATTCAATGTAACAGATGTACAAAAATTCAGAAAATCCAAAGGGAGCAAATGTTTTTTCAGTGAAGTGTATGTATTCTGAATGAAAAAGCATTCCATATGTGAAAAGGTCGTTCGATAACAGCTTTTTATTTCTAATTAAGATCCCAGAATTATCTTAATTCTTGAATACTAATTGCCTCATGTTTACCTTTTAGTACTAGTAAATTTGAGTTCCTATCCTAATTTCTTTTTGTCTACTGTGTGCATATGAAACTGGCAGAAGAGGTAATCTGTTGCAACATAAGAAAAAAAATCTTAAATATTCTTTCCCATCCTGGTGTAAATAGCCATTTGGTTTGGAATACTGGGAGCTGTAGTCCTATTAGTGGAGAGCACCTAGTTGGGAAAATGTTGCTCCACATACTTTGAGTGCTATAGAACTGAATTCAGAAAGGCTTGATTCTGAGTTGGACAGTATGGTATTTAAAGCATTTTAATACATTGTAATGTTAATATGTGGTTCTATCCCGTAATTTTTTTGTATTGTATTGTCATAGTGTGTTTAGAATTCTGTCTCAAGTCTGATTTGAATTGAGAATATTATAAATCCTCTTAATAAAGTTATCCATGGAAATAGTAATATACTTATAAAACTTCTATTCTGCAGATAAACATATATTCCACAAAACAGGCACTTCTTTAAATACTTTAAAGAATGATAGTGCAGTGTTAACAGCATACAATACTAATTCCTGTCTGAACTGGCATAATCCAACACATTTATTCTAAAAAAGTGGAAATAATTATATATGGCAGTAATTTTATGTTGAAATACTGTAAAATATTCACACATTTACAGCTATATGTTACTACTGGAAAACTATTGCTTTAATTATTCTAATTTAGAATAATTCAGTCACCGAAATACCCTAATCCTTCATGATCTCATAAATGTTTGTTATTCTTATCCTCCCTGGAATTAATCTCTGTTTCTCCAGCATGCCCTATTACTGAGCCCAAAGAGACTATCTACCACTTCTTTTTTCTGACATCAGCTGTGAATTCACTAAGCATTGTGACTGACATTATATTAATATATGACTGACATCTTTATATTTAACATTTTTAAATTTTCCATTTTTTACTTTCATAATGAACTCTTCTAAGTCTTTGCTTCCAGCTATCGAAATGGTATCATCCGCATATGTCTCATTGTTACGTGTTTCAACCTCCAGTTTTGATTCCATTTCTTATCTCTTTCAATCCTGTCATTCTTACCTTCACTGCATAAATTAAACAGATATGAAGACAGCATGCATCTTTGTCTCACTCTGTTACACATACCAAACCATGATATATGTACCATGACATTGTCCCAAACTGTTTGTCCATGTCTAGTTTGTACAATATCTTTCTGCTCATTAAAAAGATTCCTGAGAAGACTAATCGGGTGTTCTGGTACCCTTATTAGCTTTAATATATTCTATATTCTGGCATGATCTACACAATCAGAAGTCTTGCTGTAGTCAGTAAAGCAAATATAAATCTGCTTCTTAAATGTTCTTGCTCTCCACTTTATTCATCTTATGTTAGCTACATAATGTCACATCCCTCTGCTTTTTCTGAAATCTACCTGTTAATTCGTCATTTCCTCTTAGGACTCCATTCTTCTTAAGTAAAACATTGCTTGAGTGAAGATCTAGTGCAGTGGCTTGGTAATTTGCCCATTCTCTTGCATCTCTTCTTTTGTATAAGTGTATACTACTGATCTTTCCCAATCTCTACGCCACAATCTTGTTCCATATTTTCAGCATAGATCTATTAGCACTTTAACTGCCTTTTCTCCTGTAGATTTAAGCAGTTCATTCAGCATTTCATCCATGCCTGCTGCTTTCCTATTTGACTACTTTTCTACTGCCTCTTCTACCTGACACCAAATAGTTTGCTAGTTTAGCTAAAGCTGATGAATGGTATTCCAGACATCCAATGTCACCAAGACATTTAATGTCAAAATTGTTGATCAAAGTCTGCATAACCATTCTTTCCTTGCAAGTGTAGCGCATCCACGTCCAAAACAAAGGCTGTATTTATATAATACACTGAACAACAAACTAGCCAATCACATTTAGCTTAGCATATCAGGTAAACTCAGCCCATGTGATATGGTTCAATGTGTCATGTGAACTCAGAACACTGAGAGCAGTAAACTGTGGTTAAATGAACCATGTATAAATGTGTCTTGTGAACACAGGCACAATCATGGATAAGACCAAGTCATTTACCCACATACTTCCATCATGGTCCTCATCGAACATACCACACCCACAATATCACTGGTTCATGTTCACAAACTCATCTGATTGATATGGAAAAGGAGAGCGAGCATCATCTGATGACACCTTGTTCCAAATCCCTAGACTTCATCTAGCAGCTTCACATACCTATTTAAAAATATGAGATGGAACTCTACAGAATCCCATAATACAAGTCTGGTATGATAGGAGTAGTTCTTCCCTGCTGCAATTTACTTTTTGGGACTGACCCATCATATAGGAGGCATGGTGATACAGTGGTTCCACTCTGGTCTTCAACCCTGATCTGCATGAATGCCCATGAGAGCAAAGTAACAAATGGCATTATTCCCTGGTAGGGCCAACACTTTAAAATGTGTTGCAACATAACTGAGTAGCTGTTGTTCTCTTTGTTTATGCTTCAAATCATGCTTAGATATAATTGGCTTTAACTGCATCTTTGTCAACTTTACTCTTATTTGATATATATTTTATTTTCTGGAAAACTTTTGCTTAGAAGTTCTAATATTGTTTTCATTTGCATTGTAAGCTACCTTATAACCTTTTAATGTTAGAAAAACAGAATGTATATTTCTGAAATTTCAAAAGAATTGCAAAGAGTATCTCAAGGAATAGTATGCCTTACTTGGTTTCTGAACGTTTCCTGAATAGGAAAAGTGGCAAAGAACAGTCCAGCCTTTGGGGACAAAATGAATGTGCTAATAATAGTTTGCAGCAGGTTATCTTCTTTCCCACGATTGTACATTTTTCTTGGATCTTTTATACATTCCTGATGTTTTAAGTTACTTATTTTGTTTTTCTAAAGCTATTCTTTAATATTGCATTAATTTTACTACTATCTGATTCAGTCTTATTTCTTCTTATTTGGATAAAATTCCACACTGCAATCAGTGTTGTGTGACTGCAGTAATAACATTAGTAAGAATGAAGTTCTATTGAATGCAAAATTTTGTTATAAGCTTAAATAAGCCGGCATTGTACCTCTCACCAATAAATTTCAGTTTTTATTGAATTAGCTCACACACTTGTGTAATGAATTTTGAAAAATAAAGTGTCTGTTTCTGTAGCTCAGAATCATGTTTTAGGACTTCCTGGAAACTGCACACAGGAAGACTGCATAACGAAGTCTATTTATATATCACTGAACAATTAATATCAGTATAAGTTTCTGAAACATTAAGAGTATCATCTAAATCGTGATATAATTTTTAAAGCAACATCATATTTAAATATAAGACAATATACCAGTGCTATGACACCCTCCCAATCATAATGAAAGCATCTGTGGGGCTGCTCCCTCTCCCACTCAGAATAAAACTGATTTCATTGTGGGTTGGGCAGGGGGAGCCAGTTTGGTGTAGTGGTTAAGGCACCAGGCTAGAAACCGGGAGACCGTGATCTTGGGCCAGTCACTCCCTGTCCTAGGAAGAAGGAAATAGCAAACCACTTCTGAAAAACCTTGCCAAGAAAACTGCAGGGACTTGCCTAGGCAGTCTCTGAGAATTGGACACTGTTGAACAGATTAAAAAAAAAAAAAGTTGGGCAAGAAAGAAATATAGCACTTATTATAGTAATCACATTTTAATTTAAGAAATAAAACAAAAATAGGATCTTGCAAATTCATGAAATAAAAAACTTTTCACTAGAAATAAGCAATGAATTAAATTTAAAACTATTTTAAATGGGAAGTAGCTTAATTAATATTATATAATTCCTGAAATCTGTTTTACTTTTCAAACTCATTTTCTGTTTATTTTTAATTGCTCTTTAAGTACAGAAAATTCTGACTTCGCTGCTGGATTTTTTTAGGCACAGTAAGAACAAATTGTGACAACAATCCATGATATTTGTATAGTAAAAGCTGCAGTCCTATTAGAACCTGCTCCTTTTCTGCCCGAACAAGCCAGCTCTCAAGTTCTAGCTGGGTCTGACTCAGGTCTGATTAGCCAAATTAACAAATGGTCTGCACATACGTAGGCTGCATTTCCAACAAGTCTGCAGCACAAACCCCTACCAATGGAAAGGGGGGAAATCATTAAGGCACCTCTTGGATGAAGAGTAAGTCACTTTGTAGCACTTGCTGTCACCCTACCCCACCTGGTACCTTCTCACATGTCAGCACACATCAGTTAAGGGGCTGTGGCAGCAAAGCAATGTTATGCAATGACAAGCATGTCTAGATACATTTTGCATATTTCAAATTACCTGGATGCAAGGCCAGAGGGAGGGCATGCTTCAATTGGTGACCACTTGATATGACCAGAAGGAACACCAGGGCCACCAGATCCAGTTGTCCAACTGGTTGGGAATTGCCCAAGGCACTGATGGACAGGGCAGCTCAGTTCTTTCTATGTCATCTTTTGGATTACTGGAAGGATTGTGCAAGGAGGAAGGGATTAATGTCCACCAGTGTGTTATTCTTGAGCAAAGGGAACTCTTTCCTGAACAGTCACCTTCTGCTTTCCCTCACCTTGTACAAAGATAGCTTGATCCCTCCTACTGGTTATGGGCAGCCTTTTGCTTCACTGATCCCATGCTTGCAAAAGGAATCAGCATCTTTATCAAGTACAAAATGAAGTTCAAAGGGTTATGGGGGAGGGGGGTAGCAGAGGTCACCAAATGTGAAGATGGATTCCAAGGGGTGCCCACCATCAGTTGCTCTGCTTGAGGGTCTGGGAAGCTGAGCTGGTGTTTTGTACCTCCTCAGTGACTTTTCAGCCAGACTGTCACCCATGAAGCCTGCTCTGCATCCCTTCCGCACCAGGCCTCAGGATTCCATCTTCTCTAAGCAAACCCCCCACTGAAGGACCTTAATGATTCTGGAAGAACTCCAAAAGAGAAGCAATAAAGCCTTTTTATGCCATCTGGGGAGAACCACAACCATCCCTGAGAGGTAAGCAGCCCTAGCACATCCCCAAAAGCCATTACCATATGCAGAGCCAGAGGCCTTTAGGTCTTCTTACCTATTCCTTTGCAAAAATAGCAGTTCCCCCAAGTCTGCTTTCATATATAGCCTGTTGTCTGTACTGGTTGGCTTCATGTGTAATAGCACTCATGCCAAACATCAAACCAGAACAAATAGTGCTCAACAATTTTGTAAAAATACATAAACATAACTATAATTAAAAAATACATGCAACAACTAGCAAACAAGTACAAATAAATAGTGAATAAAAGCTGCTCTAAAGACAGAAAACATATGGGCTGCATTTGCATGACACCTTGACATCATCAGCTCAATGTTAACCATGGTCAGGAAAGTAACCTTCTGATCATCTTATATAAGGTGGTCCTGATCACCATGGGTTACAGCTTCCATTTCCTTTATTGTTGAGGTCAGATATCCCTACCACCACTTTCATTTCTTGATTTTTAACTTAAAAAAAAAGCAGAAGGGATAAACATGATTGCCTAACTGGGGTCAAAATCCTTGAGGTAGAATGATGAATGACCAGAGATATTCCCTTATATAAGATGATCAGAAGGTTACTTTCCTGACCATGGTTAACCATTCATTACGAGAGTTAATCTCCTGTGGTAAGTAACAAAGATGGAACAGCATTGCTGCTGATGTTCAAACAACTCTACTTTGTGGTTGTTCTAGCAGTTCAGCTCTATACCTGGCTGAACAATAAAGGCCATTGGGACCAAGTAATGTTGCCATAAAACAACCCACAGCTTTATATTTTGGTTAAGGAAAACTCCACTTTAACCATAATCTGACTCATAGTCAAGGTTTAGATAAAACAGTAGGCCTAATTATACACATCACATTGTTTCTGGCTGCATTTAAATGGCACAATCTAGTCCCTATTCAAAATTGCATTTCAAATCATTTTCAGAACTAGTCTAAACTTCTATTTTTTTTTTTACAGGGCAATTACCTTTTCTCATTTACAACATTTTTTGTGCTTATGAAATATCCATTTAGTAAGATTTTTCTTACTAAATACAAAATGTAATTAATATGTATATTAATATATAAAATACATTAATTTTGATTGTTAATGTCAGGATCTCGCTGTCCTGAAAGACCTCAGATTTGTAAAATTAGAAAAATTTCCAGGAAATGCATGAGAACACCTCTCAGTTGAAGAGACCACTATATTAGCTATTTAGTATCTGATTCCTTAGAAATCAGTGAAGAAACTTAAAGTGAAGAAAATTAAGCAGGCATTGTTTGTTAAATATTAATTCTAATAGTTCATTATCATTGTGAACTAAAATAACCGAAGGCAATTTTGAATTCTGATTTACAGGTCACTGATGTCTTTGGCTTCCTCAAAGCTTTTGTGTGTAGTCTCACCCTCTCCTCAATTGTCACAATTTTTGATAAATTAAAATTAAATGCAGTGATTTAGGGCTGGAAAAACTGAAGGAAGATGGATGAGGTGAAAATCAATTTATGGATGTGGGGTTTTCTTTGGATATATTAACC
This sequence comes from Liasis olivaceus, assembly GCA_030867105.1. Lineage (NCBI taxonomy): Eukaryota > Metazoa > Chordata > Lepidosauria > Squamata > Pythonidae > Liasis > Liasis olivaceus. The sequence continues at coordinate 199,348,259 of CM061348.1, forward strand.
TTCTGGTCTGCCCACACTCTCTTTTCTCCTTAAGCTTAAAATTATTCAACAGCAATATGAGCTCTTGACCTTAAAAAGGTTATACATTTATGGCATGTGCCTGGAAGTGAATGCCAAGCTAATTTTATTTTCTAGGCTTCTAGTTCTTTCAAAATCACCTGCTACAAATGGATTTTAGTATAATTCCTTTCATCTATTTAAACTTTCAGTCACCTGCATTTTACTGTGGTATTATCATGAAACTGAATAGGTTTATATTTAATTGAGGTCTTTTACCACTACATAACATGCTATAAACCTTCTAAAAATAACACATTATTTATAGCTAGAGATATAACTAATGGCTTCAGAGAGTTGGTTATGTTTGCATTATATAATAAATAAATCAGCCAATCACATCTGAGTTTAGTACATGAATGTATGGTTAAAAGTAAAGAAAAATCAGTATTAACCAGCCTGCACCTTAAGCTACCTTTTTCAGTTTCATCCTCTCAGTGATTTAAAGATTACACTGGATTTCATTACAGGGCTGTCATAAATTATTTTCTCTCGCTATTGACTCCCCACCTGCAAAATGAACATAATAGCTCTGGATTACATGACAAATTTAACTGCTTCACTCCCCATCCCCTTCACATTTGAGAGGAAAACACTGATGATGTTATCTCGTCGGGTAACGAAATGTCTGCAAGCAAACAACCAAGGACTCCGCAGGAAAACACGTGCTTACCCAGAGTTTACTCAATTTTCGGGATTTGCATAATATACAAAGCTATTAACTAATCACGGGCTGAGTTCACACAAGACTAAATGTAGACTGTTGGGTAAAGCCAGCCAAAGTGGCCTATTTACAATTCAGGGAATTGTGAGAACCGAGGTAATTATTTAAGTATATCATGGATCAATTACAACGCAGTGGTGCATAAAGAGTGCAGAGGTGAAAAGTAACCTGAATTTTGCCCTGGCATGAAGATTCAGTTCGGGAAAAAAACTCAAGAATTTCTCTCCTGTCTTCTAAAGTTGGTTTGTTGACGAAAACGGCGAAACTCAATCTTACGAAACTATTACAACAATAAAAGCCCGGTTTCCCCCTAAGCAACTCAAGTAGTTACCATTCAGAGAAGAGACTGTTCGAACGAAGAACCACGACAGGAAATCCGGTCTGTGTTCTGAAGCTCCTAACAATTCTGCATCTCGTTCTCTCCTTTTTATCTCTATGGAAAAACACGGTTCCACAGACCCTGGAGTCCCCTCATCCGGGGTTCGTAAGCGCAGGCGCAGTAGCTGTGCTTCTGCCTGCGCCGCGGCTGTGTGCTCTGTGCCTGGGAGGAGAAGGGGAAGTAGATTCTCTCGGCCGGCTGGGCAGGGGCTCCGAGGACCGGGTAAGCCACGTCCCCCTCTCTTCTCCTCCCCCCCGCCCGTGTCACGCGCTGCCGGCTGCGGAGATAGCAGTTGCGGGGCTGAGAAGCAGCATTCCAGTGCTGCCACTACCGCCCGCGGGCGGCAGGTGAGAGGCCCGGATAGATCTCCCTAGACTGAGTTGCTGAGGAATCCTTCCTTGCTGTCTCTGGGATCTAGGGATACTATGCCAGTGACCTGGCTGGTGGGGTTTGGTGGCGCATAGACAAAGAGGCTTGTCCCAACTAGCCTCGCCCACTCCTAGCATGGCGACAGGCTTTAGAATTTGATTCAGTCTCTTTACTAGATCGGAGGAACCACACCGTATTTTCAAACTCCCAGGCGCTGCTCTCTGGATACACTGAATCGAGTCAAATGGGTTGTGTTGACCCAGCTGGTGGGGTCAGTCTGTTGTATAAACCCAGAAAATTGCGTTAATCATATCAATCATTATTTGGCTAGTACTGCTAACATTTAGATGCTAAGTTTTAATGTCCCAACTTCTGTGCAGGTTTAAGATCATGGTTATGAAGGCTTCAGTAGAAGATGATGATTCAGGATGGGAGATGAATATAGCTGAGAAGATGGAAAAGAGTAACACAAGCTGGATAGACATTACCCAAGATTTTGAAAATTGCTGTAAAGGTAAGTCATGCTGAATGGGGGTTAGATAATGTCTGTAAACATAAACAGGAATTGTGAGTTAGTAGCATCAGAAAATTTGCAGTATCAGACCTTATATATAACCAATAGACCAATGTTTCTCAACCTTGGCAACTTTACAATGTATGCGCTTCAATTCAGAATTCCCCAGCCAGCATGCTGGCTAGGAAATTTTGGGAGTTGTAGTCCACACATTGTAAAGTTGCCAAGGTTGAGAAACACTGCAGTAGACTTTTCTGGAGAGGATTGAGTGGGATTACTTGAAAGCATCAAACAGTTTCTGATTGCTCTAAAGGGGAGTTGCCATAAATCATTACTAAAGTAACTACTAAGTTCACCAGCTCACTAAAAGACTCGTGGACTGCTTTAGGTGACATAACCTTTCATGCCTTGTGTGTCTCCCTTCTCCACAACTAGTATCATAGCATCTGTGCAATAAAAATGAAATTTTGGTTTTCTTGGCAAATTTTTTGAAAGTGGTTTGTCATTGCTTTCTTCCTAGGACTGAGAGAGAGTGACTTGGCCCAAGATCACCCAGTTGGCTTTGTGCCTAAGGGAGGACAGTCTCCCAATTTCTAGTCTGGTGCCTTAACTACTATACCAAACTGGCTCTCCTAACCTGTTTGGGCTTCCTAATATCTACAACATGTTTAAATAATGCAAAAGTAGACTTCTGGTAGGCTGTGCTGAAGTTTGGGTACATACATATCATTTCACAGTGTGAGTTTATTTTTGATTACCTGATGTATATTATATAAAGTATCTGAAGAGCTTTCTAATTCATTTGTAACTCTTTTTTAGAATTGAAGTTAGGAGAGTTGCTTCATGACAAACTGTGAGTTTATACTTTTTATATATATTCAGATGTGAAATGAATGCTGGGTAGATCTTTTCCTCATTTCAGTAGTATGTACTAATATCACCTTGGGTATAAACAATGTATGTTGTAGTATGGACAAACAATTACAATTTGTATTACTGTGAAAACAGTCTTACATATTCAATTGGACTTAAATTTTATATAAAGATGTTTGGAATTAGGCAGTATTCTCTAATTGTTTATTTTGATAACAGCTTGTTTGGAGAAAAATTATCTGTTAAAGCTTGAAATATAATTTTTAGACAATGTCTTATGTTTCTATGATGAAAAAATCTTTAATTGGATTTAGGTTCAGCAATTTTGGATGGTGTGTTTTAGGAACTCAACACAATTGCATCATGTTATTTTTTATTTTAATCTATTGGTTATTTAAACTACTTGGGTTTTGTAGTGAACTAGACAACCCTGTGACCTGTTGGGTCATCCTTTGACCAGAATGGACATTAAATTTTAGGCTGAGCATATTTTTTTTACCCCATGCTGGATGGTCCTGTGATCATCTAAGAAGAGTATATATCATAAATAGAAAAATAATTGTAGTAGCAAACAAACTTCAATAATAAGTCAATAGTTACTTACCTAAAGAGATCAACAGAGTGACCATGGGCAGGTAAAAAAGCAGTGGGAGCAGGAGCGACTTCCGACTTCCTGCTGGCTTCCTCATTGACTTTGTGCTGGCAGGGAGCATCGGAAATCATGATCACATTACCATGGGGATGCTGAACAGCCACAACTTTGCGAATAAAAGTGGTCTGAACATTGTGGAAATTTAATTCCACAGAAGTAATGGGTCCCAGATTTTTTACACATTCTTTAAGTTAGCAGATTTTAGAATATTTTAGAATACTTTATTGGCCAAGTATGATTAGACACACAAGGAATTTGACTTTGGTGCAAAGAGTTCTCAGTGTGTTTGCATAGCATCAAGAAATAAAGAATAATAAAATGATGATGATGATGATGATGATGTTATACTAAAACTATGGAGTCAGAAGAGGAGAATTGGAGGAAGAATACTGCGGCTATTGACTAACATATATTCATTTTTTAAAAGGAGAAGCTATTATCTAGCATATATTCACATTTATTTTATTTATTTATTTATTTATTTATTTATTCAGCTTGTATGCCGCCCATCTCCCCCAACGGGTGACTCTGGGCGGCTCACAATAAAACAGAGCATTATCAGTCACGTCTTAACAGTCATATCTAATCATGCAATGTCAGTCAGTATGTCATGCTGCATTAATTAGGTGTTCAGCAGAGCAGTGGCACAAGGGAAAAAACTGTTCCGGTGTCTAGATTTTTTAACATACGGTGCTCTGTAGTGCCATCCTGAGGGAAGAAGTTGAAACAATTTATGTCCAGGATGAGAAGGATCTGCAGATATCTTCTCTGCCCTCCTTTTGACCCTCACAGTATACAGATCCTCTATAGAAGGCAGGTGGATTGCAATTATTCTTTCTGCAGACTTAACTATCTGTTGGAGTCTGTATCTGTCCTGTTCGATTACTGAGTCGAACCAGACAGTTATAGAGGAACAGATAACAGACTCAATGGTTCCTCTATAAAACTGTACCAAAAGCTTCTGAGGTAATTTAAACTTCCTAAGTTGACGCAGGAAGAACATCCTTTCTTGTGCCTTTTTGATGACGGTTCTGATGTTAAGCGTCCATTTCAGGTCTTGGGAGATTATAGAGCCCAAGAACTTGAAGGACTCTACTACTGATACTGGGCTGTCGAGTATAGTAAGGAGAAGTAAGGTACCTTGATTCAAAAATTGTTGTAGTATAATACACTGTTTGGGCTAACTTGAGGGTACAAACAGGCAAATGCAATGAGAGTTTTAGTAGTATACAGATTTCATTGAACTAGTCAGCATTAGATTTTCATATGAATCCTTGTTGAGGCAACACTGGCAGTTATCATTGGTGTTAATGACGTTGAGTTTTTTGTTGAATTGAAAAATGTACTTCTTGGTTTAGGATATGTGTGCTAGAAGTTACAGAAAGAATTATGAACGTACTTTGTTAAATTCAGTCATGACTAACTTATCCGATTAATTTCAGTGAGTCTTTTCTAAGTATTATTGTATTTGTATCCAAATCAGGGTGCTATTTAGTGCTATTAAAAATGATTTTTTTAATGAAGGTGGATAGGTATGCTTAATGTTGAGCTTAGAGAGAGATTATTTGCCCTAAGTAGAATAATCAGTCAACTTTTCTCTCACTCTCTATATTCTAGTACTCACAAAATTAAGGGTATGGTCAGTAACAAATAGAAGGGAGGTACATTTCAAAATGCTACTGGATCAGTGTTGAAACTAGCTAAATATATAATGTATGCATGTGGTGCTGACCATTTGTTAGCAATCCATAACGTATTTGGGTCTGATTTTCTGGTTTCTTACTATAAAAATTGTAAAAATAGATGAAGATGAAAATTATGGAAAAGAAAATAATATTCAAGCTCTACATTTAATACTTACTTAGATTTGTTTGTTTTTCACTGAAAATGGCTTATATTCATTAGTAATTTTTCACATTCCCCATTTCTACTTGCTTAAGAGTACATTCTGGATGTACTTTTTAAGATGGATACTTAAGTTTGCATGATATGTATAAACTGTATAAGCATTAAAAAAATTTTTTTTAAGTTGTTAATATAAACTTAGTTTTTTCTCTTTTCTAAACATCCTTAGCTTTGGTCTGTTTGAAGCCATGTCTGCTATTGAAATGATGGATCCTAAGATGGATGCTGGTATGATTGGAAACCAAGTTAATCGAAAAGTTCTTAACTTTGAACAAGCTATCAAGGTTGGTTTTAGTGTCAACTGTTTAATGAGTCATAAAAATAATTCATTGTTGAATGAATGCAAATATTTTAAGAAATGTGAAATTTCTTGTATTGAGTGTAAGGAAGAGATGACAGACTTCAAGATGACCTTCTTTTTCCTCCTAACACTAGACCAAATATCCATCATTTGGAATAATAGGCAAATGACAAACAATTAAAATTTAAAAACAGGCCACTTCTGAGAACATGTTCAATTTAAGAATTCAGGAACAAAAACTAAGTTATATTATAACAGTTATTGCTGAACAATTATGAGTTGATTTGCTAATTTATAGCAAATCATGCAGATTGAAACTCAATCCTAATTAAACAGTTTGTCTCTTGTATCATAATCATCTTAAAAACACCCGATCAAATAATTCTGTTGAGGGCTGATAATATTTATATTTATTATATAAATTGTATCCTGCAAAATAAATAGACTTAAGGTAGCTTATAGTATTCTCAAAAGAACAACAATGAAAGCTTTTATTAAAATTTGAATTACTATAATAAAGAGTGCTGTGAATTAAAAATTAAGTAAAAACTAGAAAAGCCTGCTAAAATATTAGATCTGGAAAGCTAGGCAAAGAAGTATAGCCTTTGTCACCTTCCTAAATATGAGGGGCGAGGGAGCCATCTAGACCTTGGGTGGCAAGCTAGTCCAAAAACCTGGGGTCTTTGTTTCCTTCCTCCCACTCTTCTAACTTCCCGGAGGGTGGGAATCTGAAACTCTCTTCCTAAGTTGAGTACATAAAACAGGCAGATTCTACTTGAACATGATCCTGAAGATACCCTGGACCCAAGCTTTATAGGATTTGCTTTATAGGATTTGCTTGCAGCGTTGCTTAAACAGTTCTCACCTGCCAGGCAGTGGGCTTCTATGTTCTTCAGTAGCTACAGTTGCTGAATCTTCAAAGGCAGGCTCAAGTCAAATGTTTTGCAGTAACCCAACCTGGAGGTAATGAGGACATGAATTACTGTGACCAGAGCCCTTGGCCCCAAAACTGGGTGCAAATGGCACATAGACAAAGCTGAGGAAAGTCTCCCCTATAGATGCCATCTGTATAACTGGTCCCAACTGGTCATTGCAACAGTGATTGGAAATATTTCCTCATTGTTTTATTTTCACTCATTAGTAATGGAAACTCCTTTTTCCCCTTATTCTTTTAAAGGATGGGACCATTAAGGTTAAAGACTTATCCTTGCCTGAATTGATAGGAATAATGGACACTTGCTTTTGCTGCTTGGTAAGTATATAATGTTTTTAATGTTGCCTGAGTGGAAATAGTTTCTTTCCTTAAGGCTTTAAAGTGGGTTTTAGATTTAATAAAAGTAAACTGAAGTGGTTTGTACCCTTAGTTCTTACCGGAATATTTTAGTTCTGAATAAATCCAATGTATTTAGTCTTTTTTAAGGTTGTAACCCTAAAAAATAAGTTAGAGAGTAGATCCTTTTAAAGATAATGGGATTACATAAACTTCATTGTGCATGAAAATTAAGTTGGTGCATTTTCTTGAAACAAATAATTTCTAAAGCCATTATTGTGTTTGGATAATTATAACTTTAATAAGATGGAATTTTATTTTGAACTTATAAAAACTTTTCTTCCCTATACACCTTTATACATATTAACAGTATAGGGGCTACCAGTTTCCTTCCTTCCTTCCTTCCTTCCTTCCTTCCTTGGGGGCCAGGAAGCATAGTCATATATCAGTACAGCCCATGAATGGAATTTAAATTTCAGGGCACAATAGGCTGCAATACTCTGGACAGAAATAGGATGGGATTTATCTGGCGTTTTTTTGCTCTCAGATAATGGCCCATGTTAAAAATGCCCTGGCTAGAGTAGTATTCTCATGGCTGTACTACAGCACTGTACCATAGCATCACCAACCACTTGGCTCTAATGAAAATAAATGGGGTCTGGTCAAATACTTTGGGGGCAATTTTGTGGTGTAACTACAGTGACCATAGTTCTTTATTATAAAGGACAGTCCTCTATTTCAGAAAGCTGTCCTTTAGATTTAATTTAATTATTTATTTTCTTGGTTTTGCTCTTGAGTTTTCCTTTGTAAAGCAAAGTTATAAACATGAACAATTAATTTTTTTTATCCTTATGAACCTCTTTCAGATTTGCCCCTTTTTCAGGTTTGTCTTTATTTTTTCCACGAAAATATGGTCACTGTAGGTGTAATCATGATCATAGCCACTTTCCTATATGTATAGGATAGTTAAGTAGATGTGTGATGTAAAATTCAGTGCTGAGAGTTTTTGAATTATTTATACCAGGAGTATAAAATATTCCAGGCTCAAACTGGCATTTTCAAGAGTTTTGTGTGTATAGCAGAGCAACCCATCTTTTAAACTTTTGTTCCATGCTCGGGACAAAACAAGATTTAATTCCAAGTTGTTTCAAATATTCTGATGCCCCTCAAATGGCTTCTGTGATTGGCTTGATTTTCCTTATCATGTACTCAATATTTTCAGATAACATGGCTAGAAGGCCATTCCTTGGCACAGACAGTATTTACCTGCCTGTACATTCATAATCCTGATTTTATTGAGGATCCTGCTATGAAGGCATTTGCACTAGGCATCCTAAAAATTTGTGATATTGCTAGAGAAAAAGTAAACAAAGCTGCAGTATTTGAAGAGGTGAGTTTTTTTCTTCACTTGATGTTTTTCCCCTTTAATAGTAAATAAAATTCCATTCTCTCTAGCTGTAATTGGCTATTCTTCCAGTTTTTATCCATTCTTTCTTGCTTATGCTACTTTTTTAGTACCTTAGTCTTTTTTCTTATAGTATACTCTTTCTCAGGATATTGGTTTTGTTTTTATATTTATTTGCTTTATATGCTTCCAGGTTTAACTTACAGTTCAAGATACACTTTCTGGAACATCTCCTCCCATAGTTGTAGGGTAGCTGACATGTATAAATGCAGAACTCTCCATTCCTTCATGCTTGACGTATCCCTGATTCTTGTACTGAGCACTGCTATAACAGATATGCCCTTACACAGTTGGAAGTGTTTCATATAACCTAAAACACCAATAAAACAACATATATATTGTAATTATGAACAAATCAATAAAGTAAGAAAGGCTTTGTGGCTAAACCAATTAAATCTCTCCTTCAGTTGAAGAATGAGATCAGATATAAACAAGGTTTCTTGTAATGTTTGGATTAGGGAAATGCAGTTCATTTAAACTATAGTTTAATAAGTTAAGCCTGAAATCACTAATAAAGCTTCCTGTTTCATCAATATTATACTGTATTATTTAGGAAACTATATACATAAAATGTGCTATTGAGCAAATCATACAGAAGTTGGAATAGTCTTAATTCCTAAAACTTTGATGGAATAACAAATGTTAAAACCTATGTTGTCTTCCAAGAGTGTTTTCTGAAAATACCTAGTGGTACAAAAGCAGGCTGACCTGTTTCTTGCGGAAATGTTGTGAAACAAGTTGCTACTTGTGGCAAGTATGCCTTGACTGCAGAACTCCCCCCCCCCCCCCTTTTGTGTTTAGGAAGATTTTCAGTCCATGACATACGGATTTAAAATGGCAAACAGTGTGACGGATCTTCGAGTTACAGGTAAACCTTAAATTCATTGTCTCTTTTCTTGGAGAATATAGCCTTTTGTTAGTTTGAGAGAATAAAGTCTAAGTTATACATACTGTTATTTGCATCAGGATTTGAGACTAGCTAGGTATGCATAGATAAGTGTTGCAAGATTTTGCTTGTATTCAGGTGATCTTCGCTTGCTGGCCTTCTATAATAAGGCATAAGTATTTATTATATCTAAAGCTAACTCAACTGTTCTGAGTGAGCCTCTCAAGCCATAGTGTGGAAATTTGGTTTGTAAGAAATTGTGTTGTATCAAACCATAGCATGTTGGACTGAGAAGTATACTACTGCACCATAAGGAGCATTGGTGGTACTTGATCATGTGAATCATTTCCATTCTCTAAACCAAGTCTTCATTGTAAATATTTGAATACATGAGCGGTGTCACTAAGTATGGTTGGAGGTGTATTGACTTCTAGTCGAAACCTAAACCAAGGACTTAGGTTTAGAAGTCATCTTTAGGCTAAGGCCATTTGAACACAGGCATAAAACTATTATAGAAGGAACGGGCCTAGCCAATAGACTTCATAGATATTTACAGTACAAAGAAATAAAAGAAGAATGTGAAGGGACACATTATAAGATCTCTCTGTCAGAAATCTTCATAGAGATATTGAACGGGTTTCAAAGTATTATTACAAATCATAAGATTCTAAAGCAAAAGTAATAATTATGCGTACACTCTGAAGTAGGAATAGAAACTGAAGTTGAACATCCAAGTTCTTAACTTGTATAGAGAGTTAGAGACAAGGAGACTTAGGAGCACACGGAAAACCAAAGTCAGTTTAGTGCAAATTCCTGGCCACATCTATTAGAGGTTTTTCTGAAGCAAAAGTTATTTTTATCTGTATCTTATAGTTGACTATCTTCTGTACTATTTTTAGTAGAAATATTCCTCCTCTTTGGTAGATGACTAAAAGTAATACTGCCTCCTCTCCTTTCTGAAAAGTTTTCTAGATTGCTCTGGGGCCCAAAGGCATGCTAGAAAGAATAGGGGCAGAGTTTAACACAGCTGGAAACCAGACAGCTGCTGCTTTGCCAAAATACATGGTGCCTTTCTTTTAAAAAAAAAAGTAGAAAAGAATCAGATTTCCAAGAGTCTTGGAAAATACCATGACGCATTGGTTCTGTTCCCAGACTTTTGTACATAACTGATTCTTTTCAAATAGCATTCATACAGCTGAACTGAGTAATATTTTTCCAGGTATGCTAAAGGATGTTGAAGATGACCTGCAACGGCGAGTTAAGGTATTTTTGTTGGCTATTTCGTAAGTTAGATTTATAAGGCTATTTCTAGTATAATGAATATGGGCAAATCATAATCCAAAAATACAGTACTAGTATTTAGGCTGCATAAAGGACAGAATTAATAAAACTTTTTACTCTGCTGAGGTTCTTCTTAGCATCTGTTTTTCTTAGTTGCAGGGTCCACTTGTTTTGTGCTCAGTCACCTAATTCTTACAGTGCAGCTTCCCACTGCAGGACGCCACAGGGGAGGTGGTTTTTCAGGCAGTTTGTCACAGATTGGGGCTGAGAGGTAGTGGCTGGCCCAAGGTCACCCAGCTGACTTCCATGCCTAAAGGAGTATCCGGTTCTCCCTGCTCCTAATCCAGCACTTTAACCATGCTGGCTCTCTAAAACTTTTCTCGATAGGTAGATAAAAATGCCAGATCCAGTCTAAACATCTGGCTGACTGTGCGACCAACAATAATAAATGTTATAATGTTTATTAGCCTGTTATCTGCTTGTGCTTGAGTGTGCGACATACATATTCTCTCACAATAGAAACCACATTCCATAAGCCTGTCATATTCCATTTGACACCTAATAATTATAATTATTGGCTGAGTTGCCATTAGTAAAGTAACCTTAAAACTTCTGAATCCAAGTCTACTGAGTATTCTTAAAGAATGTAAAATAAAGTCTTCACATGCTGTATAATATATTCGGTACAGATATAGATATTGATAATGGCAAAAATTGGGATCTTGGTAGTCCTTTGGCTTTTACATTGTTAATTTTTATGATCTTGTCCCAAGATATAAAACTCTTGTTTTTAACTGCAATTTATTTTTGAATGACTTTATCAGATAGGGATGAATATAAGATGATTGTAACAAAATCCTTTTTTTAGATTAATCAACTTAATAAAAGCCTTTTAACTGGGTTTTGTTTACTTTTTTATAACCCAGCCTTTGCTATGGTTCCTTTCCATTTTCATCTTCAGAGCCAGTTTGGTGCAGTGATTCAGGCACCAGCCTAGAAACCAGGAGACCATGAGCTCTAGTCCTGCCTTCAGCATGAAGCCAGCTGGGTGATTTTGGACCAGTCTCCCTCTCTCAGCTCTAGGAAGGAAGCAGTGGCAAAGTATTTCTGAAATCTTCCCAAGAAAACCACAGGGACTAGTCCACGCAGTTGCCAGGAGTCAACACTGACTCAAAGGCATACACAAACAAAAAAACACCCTGTAACTTTAGTTAAATTGAACTAGAGTTAGTAGGGCTGAATTACTAATGATACATGCTTAAAATTCATATAGTTTACTTTTGTGCTGACTTGTGTTTTAATTTTATAGAGCACTCTTTAGGTTTTCTATATATGATCAGGCTAAAAGAGATGGTGCAGCCATTTTTGTTCACTTTTCTGTACAGAAGAGTGGTCTTAATCATGTAGAGGGGAGCTTTGACCACCATCACTTCAAGTGCAGTTCATTGCAGAGACTTGGTCTACAAATACAGCATTTCAGTGCGAGTGTAAATCAAGCCAAAATACTGGGGCTAGGAAAGGGTATCTAGAATGAAGAAGCATATGGAGGCCAAGTGTTCTTGGTATGTATTTGTCAAACTTTTGCCATCTATGCATTCATTTTAATATAAAAATTGAGTCTCCTGCTTTAGATGTGAATAGGTGAGATACACTCTTCATAAGTACTTTGATTCTGATTCCATAAGTGAATGGGAATTTAAACCAAGGTCTTTGCAGACCAAGTCTGCATTCTGCCTAGACTTCCCTGGCTTGTCTCTCAGTAAGACTTATCAAAGCAGAATATATCTTAGATTTCTTCTAAGGTGTTTATAATATAGAACATTTTACCTATTTATTACACAAAGATGATGTTTGTGTAATAAATAGGTAAAATGTTCTATATTATAAATATTTGATAATGTTTATATGACACTGGGCTGTGAAGTTGATATAGTACTTCATTAGCACTGTACCATTCAATTGTTCTAATGCTTTTTATTTTAGAGCACTCGAAGCCGACAAGGAGAAGAGAGAGATCCAGAAGTGGAACTTGAAGTAAGGATGCTTGCGTGTTATACAAGGTTACATAAAAAGCATCCTAAGCTAAAAAAATGGATATATACTAAAAGACTAATTGGTTAGAATCATAAGATTGCTTGGGGTGGGGGGGCTGTTTGTTTTGGTCTTGATTTTGGCAGGACTTGAATTGTGCATTACTTTTAGTGGTGATCATGCACTTTCGACATATTGAAGGTGCAATTTTAAAAATTGTATTCTTCTAGATACTGTTATTATTTTCAACTAATCCAAAAGGGAATTTATTTTTTAAAAAATGTTTCAGTGTTCAGAATTACAAAACAACTTTTGTATGTATGAATAGCGAACATAGCTTACACTTCAAACCTTCTGTTTCATAAAATTTTTAAATGTATTAATTTTGAAATTGATTTTGCAATAGCATCAGCAGTGCTTTGCAGTATTCAGCAGAGTGAAGTTTACTCGGATATTACTGACTGTACTAATAGCCTTTACCAAGAAAGAGGTATGATTAACTGAATATTTTTAAACATATGTTAGCTGCAACAAATTGTTTTAAATGTTCATGTCAAATTGTTATGTAGAGCTCCCACATTTAGAAACTACCATATATACTTGTGGATAGGTCGAGCATTTTAGGTGCCAAAATACACTCAAAAAACTGAGTTTGGCTTATCCACAAGTATATACAGTTATACTTTTTTAAAGTACCAGCATATCCTGTATATTCGTGTATAAGTCCATAAGTGGATAAGCAGACCCTCGAATTAACCAAAATACCATAAAAAATGTGCCATCCGCAGATAAGCCAATTATGAAAATTAAAACATATGAAAATTTTGAGGGTCAGCTTATCCACTGGTGGTGCATTATTCACAGTATTTTGGTTAAATAATTGAGGGTCAGTTTACTGATTGCAAAGTACAAGGAAATATCTGAAATTCAACATTGTGGTCACCAGTGCATACTCTTGCATGTTAATGTCAATGCTCTTGTCATGGCTGAAATCTCACGGGATCTCAAACTGACATTGTTTGAAATTTCAGTGTTTTTGCTTAATGTTGTTCATTTTAATTGTTGTTTTATTTTGAGGAGGGCAGAGTTCTTAAAGGAATGTGGGGCTATGTTGCCACTCCCCGTTTTAGAAGCTGTTGTTTTATCTTACAATAATCAAGTCTGTAAGTGTAAGGTTTAGCCCAGGAAACTCCAGGAGACTATACAGACTCAATCCAGCAAGGTTTAATTGGCTTCACTCCATTCACAGAATCTTCTCAGACTGAGAGCCGTTCCCAGGGTCACACTACAAACATCCTTAGCATTCCTCAGGGAGGGGCCAGTCTCATCCTCTTATCTCTTGTCCGCTCCTCTGGGGATGAGAGTCCATGTTTCACACCCCTGCTCCACACTCCCACAGTAAGATTGGTTTTAAATTTTTATAGCTGAGATGTATCTTTAGATTCAACATGCATAAGCAAGGATATGATACAATATAATATGGTACTATAATATGTTATATTACACTGTACTTGTACTGTCTTTCCTTGTACTGTTTCTTTTATTTCTAAAAAGAAATAGTAAATAGTTTTATTATTATACATAAGCTTTTAAAATTGCTTCTGAACAGACTAGTGCAGTTGCAGAAGCTCAGAAACTGATGACTCAGGCTGCTGATTTGCTTTCTGCTATTCACAACTTAATACATCATGGTATTCAGGCTCAGAATGATACAACAAAAGGAGGTAAGCAGTTACCTTTGGGAATGTTCTCTTGCTGTTGCTGGGGAAGCGGGTTACTTTGCTAAAATTCAAATATTCAAGAGCCCCAAATGAGTCTTTTGTCATAGTCTTTTTATTTAACCTTATCAAGACAGGGATCATCTCTTGTTTTGCCTGATCCTTGCAGCTATCATAGCAATGTTGGTAAAGTCTCATAAAATATTTCTTAAGCTGACTTTGACCTTCCCATGATATAACTTCCTTTTTTTATTATTATTATTATTAAACTTGTATGCCACCCATCTCCCCCAGCGGGTGACTCTGGGCGGCTCACAATAACAAAAAAGAAAAAAACACCCCAATCCCTCCGACAGTGGCTAAAATCCATAAATAACTTTTAACTTTTCCACCTCAGTTAGGCATTCTTCCTGAGACATTTAAAATTTTCCATTAGTACTGGGAGGTACATCAGGTCTGAGTCTCTAGAAATAGAAATATTTGGTAGTGTGTTTTTTCCTGTTGGAAGAGGATTCTCATTTTTGTGTTTTATTGTGTTTCAATGAGATCAGCTGTAGTATTCTTAAATATTTTAGCAAAATCCAGATTGTCCATGAGCCATTATTTCTTCCTATCCCACTGAGGGCCCTCATTATGGTATTTTCAATTCACTCTCTGTTCTCCTTTGCAGGATAAGTTCAGATTTCTAGCTTTCTGTCACTGTAATTTATTCATTATTTTAGGTACTATATATTTAAAAGTTTGGTAGCACTAACTTTGAGCATGAAATTGAGCAAACTCAGGGAGGCAGTGAAAGATAGGAAGGCCTGGCGCAATATGGTTCATGGGGTCACGAAGAGTCGGACATGACTTAACGACTGAACAACAAAGCACTAACTTAGGCCAGTTTGTTCCCAGCACTCAGCTGTTGTCCTTTTTCAACCCAAGAGTTTTATTCTTTTATTTAATGGATTAAGTAGGTAGAGGTATAGCTAAAATTCATTGATAGCCTTTGATAGAAGATTCAAATATGGGGAAGTGTATTTGACTTCCATGCAAACACTTTTTTCTTGCTGATTACCATATGCAAATGAGTAGAGCATGGCAGAATTTTGAGAAGAGAACAAGTGAAAAATAGCCATTTATCCTGTTAGCACCGCATGTGTAGTTACGATACTGGAAAGTTCCCATGCTTGACAGCATAATGTTTCCATAGTACTTTCAAGAGATGTTATATAATGTTATTTGAGATTTATAAAGAGCACCTCTTCTCCAATTTTTTTTCTACAAAATAAAAACCCTGCAAAATGGTAAGATTGGGAGAGAGAGAGAGAGACTGATCCAAAATTACCCATTGAGCTTCCATGACTGAGGGTAGAATTGAAACTGGGTCTCCTCTAGTTAACAGTTTATTACAGTTTGGCAAATATATTCAGATTTTACAAAGCACTGGTATTGGTGTGTGATTTTCAGAACCTCACTTGTCTTGCGATTGATCCATATGCACAATAAATTCTTTAGACAACAGTGTTTTTCTTCGGAGAAAAACAGTGCAAAAATCTATGATCATGTTTTATTTTGCTTCCTTATTATTACCTATGTTGTACTTGCATGCTTTGCTATTCAATAAATTTTGATTAAATTAATCTAAAATTGCTTAAGTGACCAAACTGATATTTTGAAAATTGTTCATCAGTTGATAAACTGTTCCTTGATCAGCTAACTGTTGTATAATAGAGCACTTAAAAGAAGATCCATAATTGAATTCTTTATTATTTTTTAGATCATCCTATAATGATGGGCTTTGAGCCACTAGTTAATCAGAGATTGCTTCCGCCAACTTTTCCTCGATATGCAAAAATTATTAAAAGAGAAGAAATGGTTAACTATTTTTCAAAACTTATAGAACGAATCAAAACTGTATGCGAAGTCATCAATTTAACCAATTTGCATTGCATACTAGTAAGTATTAATCTTTTAACATATTATTAATTGGGAAACAAGGGCATCCTCTTTGAATAATTCCAAGGGCTTTCTCATGAATGTTTTCAGACTTAAAAAAAAAATCTAATTTCTTGTTTCATATGTTAGTTTTAAAAAATAGAAAACATAAAAAGCAAAGAAATTTTAAAAAATAAACAGCTAGTGAAAGAATATTGAGACAGAATTCTGAGATTACTTTTTATAATTACTCTCAACTAAGTGTCTCAAATGTCCTGTTGTGGAAGGGGTGGGGAGCTCCCTTCTGCTGATGGAAGAAGTTCCATATCCAAAGGGGAACATTGGAACTCATCTTTATACAATATACCTTTTGCAAAACGATAACCGTGGTTTTCTTACTCTGTTTATAACTTAGGATTTTTTCTGTGAATTTAGTGAACAGTCACCCTGTGTTCTTTCAAGATCACTGTTACAGGCAAGTTGGAAATAATACAGTAAAAGTTTGAAGATATGTTCATAGCCATGTAAAGTAATGAAGATATATTTGTTTCAGACAACTTTTCTTGTTGACAATAAAAAAGTGTTTGGTACTCACCTTATGCAAGACATGGTAAAAGATGCCCTAAGATCTTTTGTCAGTCCTCCAGTACTTTCACCTAAGTGAGTAGCAAAATCTATTTGGGGTATTAATGTACATATTTATTTGTTGTTGTTGTTCAGTCGTTAAGTCGTGTCCGACTCTTCGTGACCCCATGAACCATATTGCGCCAGGCCTTCCTATCTTTCACTGCCTCCCTCAGTTTGCTCAATTTCATGCTCATTGCTTCAGTGATGCTATCTAGCCATCTCATCCTCTGCCGTCCTCTTCTCCTTTTGCCTTCCATCTTTCCCAGCATCAGGGTCTTTTCCAAAGAGTCCTCTCTTCGCATTAGGTGACCAAAGTATCTGAGCTTGAGCTTCATTATCAATTCTTCCAATGAGCAATCAGAGTTGATTTCCTTTAAGATTGACTGGGCCATAAAAAATAATTTTGGGGGGGGGGGGCTTGGGTTGCCCACATCAACTTTAGGACAATGTATATCTTTGATTTTCACTCAAAATAATTTCACTCATTTTCTTTTAGATGTTGTCTTTATAACAATCACCAAGCTAAGGACTATATTGACTCTTTTGTCACACACTGCGTTCGAGTGAGTATTGATTGTGTTATGAAATATAAATGCATTTATTTAAATACTTAAATACAGTAAGGATAAAGGGTAAATTTTCAAAACATATAAACGTTTTAAAGTTGGACTGTTCCTTTTTTTTTTTTTTTTAACCCGTTCAAACATGTCCGATTCTTGGAGACTGCCTGGACAAATCCCTGCAGTTTTTTTGACAAGGTTTTTCAGAAGTGGTTTGCCATTGCCTCCTTCGTACGGCTGAAAGAAAGTGACTGGCCCAAGGTCACCCAGTTGGCTTTGTGTCTAGGTGGGATTAGAACTCACAGTCTCCCGGTTTCTAGCCTGATGCCTTAACCACTATACCAACTGGCTCTCAGACTATTCCAAAGTCAACCACCTATTTGAATTTGACAAATATTACGTTACTTTGGAGAAAATATTTATAAAATAACACCTTGTAAAATGGCAAAGGAAGTAATATAGAGGATCCTGCTAGGGTTATGTACAAAATGTTTCATTCTGAAACTTGTTTGTTACGAAATTTCACAAAGGATCCCATTCCAAGTGCACAACAGCCCATTTGCACACTTAAAGTGGCATTTCACTGAATTTTGTGCTTGAAATATTTCAAAATGAAACAGTTTCCAGATGCCCAGTCCTGTGATTCTCCCCTTATCTTTCTAAATTTCTCAGTTGTAATGCTGTAAGATACTTTCACAGAGCAGTAGGAAGTGATGAGAAATTATTGAAGGAATATTTTGCCCTCCAGAAAGAGGAGCACATTCACTGTACATAGATAGGAAAACATTGGAGTAAGATGCAATTGACATTTTGGTTTTATCAATAATCCCTAGGGCAGAGATCATGGAAAAGTCTTTAATTTTGGTATGGTATTGAGAAGAAAACATATACACATAGGAAATATATATAATAACAACCACAGGACAGGGTAACTCCTTTATTATGATTGATTTTGTTTCATGTGAAAAAATCATTTTTATTTAAAAGTCTGATGTGTTTGTATTGAGTCAATCCTGCCCGCCCATCCCTATAATCTTCAGTATTTGGCAGTAATCTGCCCATACCTGTCTAATGCTTCCAAGATAGAGATAATTTACTGTATTTGAACTATACAGTCAAAAATGTGCCACACCAAATATGACTTTAGTTAGAAACAATAGGGACTTCTCCCTTTGACTCCTAATTATCCTAAGATAATTGGTATTATATTTAATAGTTAACTAATTTATATTTGATAGCTAGCTAATTTACCAGAGTTCAAATTACCTGCCACTCCTTCACTGTATTTATTATTAATATATTTTTATAAAGCCCAGCTTGAAGTAACTTTTGGTGGTTTACAAAATTAAAAAACAGATCAGTAATCAAAACAAGAGCATTGACATCCACCAACACATGAAATATACATGACCACCGCATCATCAGATAATTTAGCAGCTTCAACCCCCAAGTGCTCATTCAAAAAGATTGTCTTAACTGCCTTGTGGGAAACTAGTAAGGAGGACTCCAGGCCCCAGTACTAGGAGCACAGTATTCAAAGCATGGGGACAATCACAGAGATGGACTGACCTTAAGCCCATGTCCCTCTGTATTCTTACAGAAATGGGACCCTGAGCATCCTCTGCATGAGTGTACAGACTGGGCAGATTCCACCTGGAGGAGGTTTTGATACACTGGAATCAAACCATATAGGTCTTTACTGATTAAAATCAGCACTTTGAATTGGACTCAGAAGCCTATTGGCAACCAACTATTGGAGAACAGCTATTGTAGTGGCTTTATGGCTCTCACATGTAAGCATCCTGGCTGCTGCATTTTGTATCAAGTTTGGTTCCAAGTTGTTTTCAAAGGCATTCCCAAGTAGAGCACATAGCAGTAATCCAGATACATGGTTGTAAGGTCAACCAGGTAGGTTAATGTTGGCAAGGCTTTCTGGTTTGGATAGGGCCACAACTGGCACACCAGCCAGAACTGGGCAAAGGGCTCTCAGACCACAGCTCCCATTTACTCTTCTAGCAGGAGTCATGAATTCAAGACACACACCCCCGCCCCCAGTTGTAGATCTCATTTTTGAGTGGAAGGATAACCACATCCAGACCATTTCAGAGCTAAGTGTTTCTGGACAAACAGAACTCCCTCTTGCTGGGATTCAGTTCCTTTCTACCCATTCCAATCCTCATAGTCTGCAGAAAGCAGGTTAGAACTTTCCCAACATCTCAGAAGTCAGAAGTGAGTTAAGAGCTCAGATTGATTTCATATTTATTATCACATCAAAGTATGCTGATACTACTACAACATTGTTCTTAAGATCTGTAGTGCAAATAAAGCCTAAAACGTTGAAGTCTGACATCAACTCAATCTTCTTTTTTTCAGCCATTTTGTAGTTTGATTCAGATTCATGGGCACAATAGAGCTCGACAGAGAGATAAACTTGGCCATATTCTTGAAGAATTTGCTACTTTGCAAGATGAGGTAAGATAAGGAGGCATCAAACAGTTTATAAAGTCATCATGAAAATGGCTTTGTATTTTTTCTCTAGTTGATTTGGCTGTAGAAGAATATTTAAAGGCACATTTAGCATCTGTTGAGGAACTGGGAACTTTAAGGAATAGTTTGTAATGCTCAAGCAGCTTGCTGTTCTCCATGCATCCTAGATGCCATACATGTTATTTGTTTTCTTTCCATTGCCCTTTCAAAAAAAAGGGTGAATATCTAGGAATATTGGATTTAAGGAAAACCTTAAATTTGGGGAAATTCACTTTTTCTTTGTAACTAATCGTGCTATATTTATTAATAACATTAGACAACATATTAGTCTGTTTATTAAAAAAGGCACATATTACCATATACTGGAGCATTAAATGCTAGAATATCTAATGTGTTTCAAAGGTGAAAATAATTTATTATATGACACAAAATTCTAGGATGTGATATCACATGGGAGACAAAGTGCTCAGCATCAGGCAATATATTACACCTAAATTAAGTAAAACTATTTTGATCATCACGTGTTATCACATACATTTGAGTTATTTTTCTTTGTATGAAAATACAGTGGTTTTGCGTCAAACTTTCAGTTTGGGGTCTAAAATATAAATGCAGATATAAATACTGAATTTTGTTAGTATGATCTCAGCACTTGTAGTTGCTTTAAGCTGAATATTGTTTTTTCATTAGGCAGAGAAAGTGGATGCAGCTCTTCACAGTATGCTCTTAAAACAAGAACCCCAAAGGCAGCATTTGGCCTGCTTGGGAACTTGGGTCCTATACCACAATCTTCGCATTATGATACAGTATCTTCTCAGTGGCTTTGAACTGGAGCTATACAGTATGCATGAATATTATTACATATATTGGTAAGAGAAATAAATTTACTTGCAGACTAGGAGGGTGTACTATCCTGACCCTACTCTAAATATAATATAGATAATGAAACATACATGTATCTAATGGATTTCTTACATAAAATTGCATCAGTGTTGCTCCATTGATCATGATTTGGCACAGATTCCATATATGTCTCTTGCCCATATTTAAAGACATATTCAGTTTTTTTTATACTTGATTGAGTCTAACAGTGTTTTTTGTCCAAATGTCATGCAAAACTAATGAACTCTGCATTGCTTAGCTATTTTTAGTTATAGTGATTATATATTCCTTTACCTAAAATGCTACTGATCTCCTTGTTTTGTATGCCTGTACTTTCCTTTTCTTTTAAGAGCAGTTAGTCTTAAAGCTTTGGTAACTGGAACAGCCAATATAGACTTCACTGAGTGTGAATCTAAGAGAAAGTCATCAGACATAGAGTCATATGAAAAAGTAAGTACATGCCGTATATTGTTTTTCTTTTTTAACATATGTGGACATACAAATATTTTATTTTCATTCAAACAGTATAGAAAGATAAAGGTGATGTAATTGAACAAAAAATAAAGCTATGGAAAATTGACTTTGAAATCATTTATTCAACAAAGAATTAACAGATATGCCATTTTCTTCTGTGGAAAAAGTAAGTACATCCTTGGCTGCAACACCTGGTATTTCCCCCTTTGGCCAAAACGACCTTAAGCAGGCATTCCAGAATTCTCCATTTCCTTTTTTTCAGCCATCCCTTGGTGGAGTTACTAGAATGTTTAGGGCCACTGTCATGTTGCAAGGTCCACTTTCTTTTAAGCTTCAGTCTTCTGGCAGATGGTCTCCCATTATCCTCAAGCACCCTCTGGTACAAAGAAGAATTCATCGTGGATTCTGTGATGGTGAGCTGCCCAGGCCCTGTTGCAGCAAAGCAGCCCCAAACCATCACATTTCCACCACTATGCTTTACAGTTGGTATCAGGTTCTTCTGGCAAAATGCTGTATTTTCACCAAACGTGTCTTCTGATACCGTGGCCAGATATCCTTATCTTTGCCTCTTTTGTCCAGAGCACATTGTTCCAGAAGTTCTGGTCTTTGCCTAGGTGTTAATGAGAAAACTTGCCCTGATGTTCTTTCTGGACAGCAAAGGTTTCCTCCTGGCATACCTCCCACATAGATCTAATTTGTGCAGCTTCTTTCTAATGGTAGATTCACAGAGTTTGACGTCAGTAGTGGTGGGAGCTACCTGTAGGTCAGGTGATGAAATTCTGGGGTTCTTAGAGGCTTTTTTCAGCATCTTGCATTCTGCTTTTGGGCTGAACCTGCTGGGATGGCCTGGCTTGGGCAAGTTGGCAGCTGTTTGAAATCTTCTCCACTTGTAGATGATCTTCCGGACAGTGAAATTATTGATGTCCAGTTGTTTGGCAACCTTTAAAATCCCTTCCCAGTCTCATAGGCATCAATACCTTTCTGAAGACTCCAGAGAGCTCTTTCAATCTAGGCATGGTGATACCACATACTTCAACAACAAAGAGCAAATCAAACTAAATGTCTGAGGGTTCAGTAAGACAGGTTTCTTCTAGATCCTCTTTAATAATGTTCTAATCATTTGCACCTGATCTGGTGCACATGATTCTAATTTTAGGTATGTGAGGTAGTGATAAATGTAGGGGTGTACTTACTTTTTCCACATGTGAAATTTGCATTTATGTTCATCTAAATTACACAAATGGACTACAAGATGTAAATGGTGCATGATATTTGTTATATTACATCCTCTTTATCAGTATTGTTGAAATGAAGATCAGATATCTTTATGTTGAAATATGTTGAAAAAGTCAAACATTTCACTTACTTTTTCACTTGACTGTAGCTGAAAGACTCCCAGTTCTTGCCCCATAATTTATTCAATGCTTCATGCAGTGGGAGCCCTTATACTGAACAGTGCTAGCAAAGTTCTGACAGTACACCTAGTGCTGTTCCTCCATTAATATCCTTTCTCAAATTGTTGATATATTGATTTTGGTCATAAACTTTGATGTTCCTAGTTATTTTTCAATATTTTGAAAATTAAATTTGGACTTAATTTCAATTGATAACCTATTAAAAATGTTAATGTAACACAGGCTTGCGACTCTTGTGATGAGTTTACTTGAGGAACTTCACGCAAGACAGTATTCTCTCCCCTTAGCACCTACCTGCACCACTGGAAAACTGCTTTGAGGGTGATGGAGACCTCTAAAATAGATGGATGGAGCATGGGGAGAAAAAATGGGGCTAGTCTTTATTATAAAATTGACAAAGAGAACCTTTCTCCAGAATCTTACTGTCTTTATGTTAATTTTAGTAAGATCAGCACTATTGCATTCGGCTGATCAGTTTTCTTTCTTCCATTCTATGCTTTGGAAAAAAAAAGGACAGTTTTAGTGAAGCAGACATTATTTTAATGATAGCTGGTATATAATTTGATTCAGTAAAGGATCTATACATTTAAATTATACAGTTGTCTACAAATACCATGTATGATTTTTATTTTAGTTTATCAATTCATTTGAAAATGAACAATTTTCTGAAATAGTTACCTTCATTTTTTCTCCTTAAAAATAAAGTCTCATTTAAATCAAAAGCTAGTAAAAGTCCTAAATTAGGTACTCTTTCTACATTAGGTACCTTTCTGAATTTCTGTATGCATGGCTAATGTCAACACTCAGTCGTGCTGATAGTTCTCAGATGGCTGAAGAAAGAATAATGGAAGAACAACAGAAAGGCCGGAGTAATAAAAAAACAAAGAAAAAGAAAAAAGGTATATTTTTGAGAGAGATCCTGCAACTTCTTTATTGTTTTGCCTGGGGTTCTTTTATGACATCTGAACTTGATGGTTGCCTTTCTTATGTTCAGCTACAAGTAGCCATCAAAATCTAAATTATTTATGTTTTGCCAAGTAAGCAGTTTCATTAACTCCAACCTCATTCTTCAATAAAAATCTATATTTGACTATTTGGAGTTGGAATCTTAGGGGGGGGGGAAGGTCATATAGTTGGAATTTTTTTACTAAGTTTATTTTACAATATTAGATTTGTTCTTGCTGCTATCCACAATCTCTCAGCAGTTAAAAATAGCCTTATGGCAATCAACCATACATTAAAGTGTGATAAAATACCCATAGTATAGACATTGTAAAATAAATTATTAAGCAACAATAATGGCAGTGGAATATAATCTTAATTCCTTATTGTGTTGTTGAACAAATATGGAAGTTTGAGCTTCTCTTTCCACTAATTGCATTTTCCCATTGAATAACTGTTCCAATGTTTTTCCCAGTTAGGCTTAATTATTTAGCCAAATTCTTAGGTGCATCAGGGATTTCATAACTCATTTGTCATCCCAATTTAGCTCACTTTTATCATTAAAAGAAAAAAGTAGGTCTCCCCCCAGTTGTGTAGTCTTAGTAGGTTACAACTCAAGTGACCTGTAAGCCTGAGTAAAATAAACAAAAAATACTTTTCAATTATTACCATTTGTTGCAACCCAGCGGTACATTAAAAAGTGGCCTTTTTTAGGGAAGGTTTAGCATGTGTGTCTGATAATATAGATTCGGTTGTAGGATCAGTGCAAATTTTGCAGAATAACTGGTATCACCTATGAGAACTGCCTCATTTTTCAGATTTATGGGTTTTAAAAAATATTTCAGAAATTAGCACAGCTTTATGATAAAGCCTTTCTTTGCATGAAATTTACAGCTCGTCCTCTGAGCAGAGAGATTACCATGAGCCAAGCCTATCAAAATATGTGTGCTGGGATGTACAAGGTGATGTATTATGCATTATATCAATTCAATAAGTTAAATAATCTTTTAAAAAATTAAATGTTTGTAAAGGGCATGTTTGTATACCCAAATACACAGTATGTATGGCTACAGGGTGCTGACGTAATATTGTCCATTGCTTAGTTAGGAATGAAACCATTGTAGTTTATGAATGAAGAGGAACCCAGTACAGCTCTATTTATGTAGCAATTTTTCTACCAACCACTTTAGTGACTCTAGGTGGTTATAATAGCCATCAACATCAGCACATAATACAACAAACCTTTTCAACCATAAATAATCAAAATCGCAATAAAATCACCATAATAAAACCACATCTCATTCAAAGATCCAGTCCAAAAAAGGCAGTCTGTCATCACCATTAGCAGCCAAATGGTCACCAGAACAGGAAGGTCCTCATAGCCTTCCAAGGACTAACAGGATGAACAGGACCCATGAAACTCAGGGGGACAAGCTGTTTCATTGTGCAAGGACAGTCCAAACAAGGACTCACTGGATCTCCATCTTCCAATTCAGGAAGAATACACAGGATGGGCAGAATCTAATTGGAAGAGACAGTTCTGTATGTACACAGGGGCTGAGTCATGTAGGGCTTTAGCATAAACACTTTGAATTGGACCTGGTAATTTAATTGGTAACCAATGCAGCAAGCAAAGCATTGGTGTTAAACTGCTAAACCTCGTATCCGTTAGCAGCTGGGTTACCACATTTTGGACCATCTACAGTTTTTGAGTACGTTTCAGTAGTATAATCATGTGGTGATCATAGTATGAATTGCTGTTGTAAGAGCTAGTTTAATACCAGTAGTACAGTTGTGAACTACATTTCATGAGGGAATCGCTAGGATGGAATGTCAAGAGTCATATGCAATTGTATGGGGTCAGCAATATTTTTGTTTTATAAACCATTTTTCCAATTATTTGTAACTAGTATATACATATATTAACATTTCTATTGCTGCTATTGTAACAAGCAGATCTCACATTCTGCTGCTTTTACTTTGCATTTTCCTGAAGACTATGATTGCTTTTGACATGGATGGTAAAGTGAGAAAACCGAAATTTGAACTCGATAGTGAACAAGTTCGATATGAACATCGGTTTGCCCCATTCAACAGTGTCATCACACCACCACCTGTACACTACTTGCAATTCAAGGTGAATCATAGTTACATTAGAGCCATGTTATAGGTTATTTGTATGCTTTACTTTAATAATTAAAAAAAAAACAATTATTCACAAATGTCAGTATTTTCATCTTCTTAACGAGCAATTGTTCTCAGTGGTATATATTTCTTTTCCTTGGAATGAAGGCAGGAAACAGTAGTTTACATCAAGTCACATCTTTTAAAATATGAAATAGCATTTCCCATGCTATTTTATTTGTGTTGAAAAGTATGATAATTTGTTAGTCTTACAGTACCACAAGTGAATAAATCATTGCTTACTTGATTATAAAATTATGTATGAAATAATGAGTAAAATAGTTCTGCTTCTGTATGCCACAACCTATTTTTAAATAACTTCTATAAAGATTTTTTATTGCTGCAATTTTAAGGGATACTTATTATTTAATGTTTAGGAAATGTCTGATCTAAACAAATACAATCCTCCTCCTCAATCGTCTGATCTCTACATGGCTGCTAGCAAACACTTCCAGCAAGCTAAAATGATACTGGAGAATATCTCTAACCCAGATCATGAGGTAAAAATCCGACTATAGAACAGGGAGAATAAAATGAAATTTACTTATGATACTCAAACGCTACTGAACAGAGGTATATGCAGATTGTCTACCTAACTCTGCTAGTATAAACTCTTAGTATCAAATGTGCCATTGTCCTTAAATATCTGAAGTTTTTGGAGACTAATTGCTTGATATTTTATGACGGAACTGGATTTTTCTATATTATTCTTGAGTTAACAAATGAAGGGCTTACTGATTGAAGTGCCCTTTTTTATGTATGAATGAAGGATGGCTGTTTTCATCTAAATCACAAATAAAAGTCTTAAAACACTATTCTAATATTAACTAGAGGTTTATAGAATGGTAATTTTGCTGGTGTTACAGTTCAGCACTGGGTCTCTCTCTGTATAGTGGCAGTTTCTGTACATTCTTCAAGATTTTTAAGAACTTATTATCCTATAGAAGAAAAATCAATTCAGTGGCATTAACAATGTAGTATAATTTCAAAATCAATCATGATAAAGAAAAAATTAAAAAGGAAAAAGAGATAAATGGCCAAGCAAATTGTTATACATAGAACAACCCCTCCCCAGATTTGAAATTCTAGTTCTTAAGGTGTTTGTTGCTTTACCTACTATTTCTTTCCTGTCTGTTAATTAGACAGAAATCTGCTTTGCATCCCCTTCTTTGTAACTTTGTATGTGATTTGGTTAAAAAGAACCAGAGAATCTGTTCATCTAGTATGGAAAGCAGAATATCTTTTAAAAGACATTGACAACAATCTAGCAGCGTTTTGCATGCTTAACCAGGCTGCTTCAATATACCCTGGAATATTGTCAATATTTGAAAAGCACATCACTGTGCTTATTACTTATAATACCTTAGAACAATATTTTTTGTAAAGCGTATTTGTTAGTATATAACTGGGTTAATAAATAAATCATTATAGAGAACTAAATATAAAAACTGCAAGCAGTATTAAGTGTTCACTGCAACTGGTCTTTTAACTATATGCAGATAATATGAAACTTGACTGTCTCTGTCTAGGTCAATCGAATTCTTAAAGTTGCTAAACCGAATATTGTGGTTATGAAGTTGCTGGCAGGAGGTCACAAAAAGGATTCTAAGGTAAGCAAAGTGCAGCTAAGTTAACAGTTACCATGAAAACAAACTGAAGTCTGTCAAATGGGGGCAGTCATATTGAACTGTATCCAGCAGAAACCTGATGCATCTGTAGTGGAGGTTTGGGGCTGACCAGAGACAAATTTGGGATGTATGATGTGGGAGAAAATAAGCAAGTGGTCTCTTGCATGAGCAGCACTATGTAATACTAAAGTACCCACTGCAAAGGTATCAGAGCTACAAGTGCATGTCTGATTCAGGTACTAGGTTACATGTGATGATGTAAAGTTATGTTAATGGAATGTATTTCTGTAATTACAAACAATAACTGAAGAGTATATGTTTATTCAGGAGGATGCTTCATTGAATTTAGTACCTTAAATTTCATAATATCTGACTATCAAGCATCTTCCCCCTGCCTTTTGGAATTTTTCTTGTATACTTGATAGTTTAAAAATCCAGTTGGAACGACAGAATTCTTGAGAAGGTATTTTAAATGGACACTAATATATATATTTATTATTCTAGGTTCCTCCAGAATTTGATTTTTCTCCTCATAGATACTTCCCAGTAGTGAAACTTGTTTGAAAAGAAGGGTTTAGGGGAACAGATGGATTATAATTTGTGTAATAAAGCTGCCTTGGAGAGACTCCTTTATGCTGTGCTGAAAAGGGACAGAAGACTCTTGATCAAAAGTACTGTTATCAGGAGCAACTTCATTCAGCCCTAACAGCTGGAATACCTGCTGTTTTAAAATGGTATGTGTAATGTTCTTCTACTGGAGCTGATTTTATAACTACATTGTTGAAGCAGTGTATGTTCTGATTTTATTGTAGATTTATCTATAAATCATTTTTATGAATGGTGTTGGAACATTTCATAACATGCTTGACCGCTCTGAAAATACAATGCAATAAAGGAAGCTGTTCTGTTTTGATATGCATTAGAATTCACTTGTAAAGAAAACAGATACACTGGTCCTGTTGCATGTTTCTGTGGGAGCCTCTGATCGAATTTGGTTTCGCCCATAGAGTTTGGCTAGCTGTTACTTCTGATTATCATACTATTGGACCAAAAAAAAAAAACCCTTCAAAAGAAACTGTCAGTTTTTGTTTCATGCTCTGGCCCTTGATAGATTCTATTTATATATCCTTGAGAAACACTGGAAGGACTCTACACCTCTTCACTCTGTATTTTGATTGCGCACTGCTCTAGCTAATAGCTAGCATCTACATTTAAATTAGTTTTCATTGTTCAGGGATTGTTTTATAACATTTTTGCAAGGGGACATCTTTGGTATCCTCAGTTAAAAGTATGGTACATACAGACATCAGTTTCCTTATAAAACAAGTCTGCCTTAGGATTACTTTCTAATGAATCAGCTAAATGGAGTATTGAATTTGAAGCAAATGCAGTTTAGAGGGTTTTTTTGTTCACACATTTGAATTAAAGATAATTCTCGGGTTACGACAGCAACTGGGACCGGAATTTCCATCGCTAAGCAATGCAGTCTTATAGCACGACATCATGAGACTGCATCACTTAGTGGAGGCAATCCTGGCAGTCCTGGTTGCCATCATAACCCCAGGACCGTGCAGGTCATTAAGTGAGGACCTCACATGACTATGATGTGGAAAGAGGCAGGAGTCCCAGACAAGCAGACTGGTAAGTGACAGCTACAGGCAGACAGACGGGTGCAAAGAGCAGGCATGTGGGTGCCATGAGTAGGCGCTACAGAGGGCAGATGGATAAAGTGGCAGGAGCAACTTGTGACCTCCTGCTGGCTTCCCCATTGACTTTATTTGTGGGAAGCCGGCAGGGAAAGTCACAAATGATGATCACGCAACCGTGGGACACTGCAACCATTGTAATTGCGAGCTGGTTGCCAAGCGCCCAAATCGTGATTGTGTGCCTGTGGGGATTCTGTGATGGCCGCAACTTCAAGGACCGGTTATGAGTCCCCCTCATTCAGGGCCATTGTAACTTTGAATGGTCGTTGAACAAGTGGTCATAACCCCAGGATTACCTATATAGAATATCAGCTTAATCTATGCAAGTAGAACTATTAAATGGAACCGTAGGTTTGTGCAAATAAAAATTAACAATTTTTGAAAGATTAACCCCTACAGTAACTAAAGACTAAGAATCAAGATACACATTACAGAACAGTTCCTACTGAGTGCAGTATTTTATTGATAGTGGCCTAACAACCAGATTACAAGTATCTTGAGAACCCACTGATTTTATAATCAAGAACTTAATCAAAATAAAACCAGTATTTACATTTGACAAATCAGTTAATTTTTTATTTGTTGTACAAAATAATTGTATTGCACTTACTCTATTCTAGTTATCTTCAACAGGGCTAAAGTGCTATAATCAATGTTGGCAGCAAATTAGCATTATGCCCTATATGATATTGCAGTTCTTTATTTTACATCAAAATAAGATACAGTATGAAGCAGCAAAACATTTGGGGTTTATATATTCATTTTCTCCATATATTCAAGTATAATTTTATGTACATAGTTGGCTAACTCTTCTATATTAGAATTTCAGAATGGGTAAAGCCTGTTAAACAAATGCAAGAAATCCAATGCATTTGGTTAACTACCATTCCTACAATTCAAAAAAGAGAACAATGTTTGAATAAAAGAGATGTAGACATACAGCTCGGTTTTATGCATATTTACTTGATACCACACCCTACTGTATTAAATAGGATTTACCCTCAGAGCAAAGCACTTAAAGTAGTATAGTTCTTTAGGATACTTTCTTTCTGGAGAAGGGAAGTGTAAAATTGACTAAGTTCAGTTTGTAAACAGAATAATAATATGGAAACAGATATGAATGGAAGCAGGACAAACATCTCTCAGGCTAGTCTATGTAGCATTCCCAATTTATAGAGCAAAACAATTTGTATCTAAGGTGTTACTGTTATAATTCAAAAAGGAAACTATACCTGGTAGCTGAATAACAGGCTGATTTCATATATTTTCAGTGACTCACTTCCACCTGCAACACTGTCATAGTCTAGTTCATGGATGTAAAACCAGCCTTTTAAGTCTGGAGATAACACTCCTGATGAAGAGGAATCAGGACTGATTGAAATCCCCTGATTCAAATTTTGTAAAATTTTTGAGATGGACTTGCCTAAATAGTTTTGCAAGAGTCACAGACTGATATTGCTGTTCACAATTTCTGCTGTTGAGCTTCACTGAGCTTAAATAAGCGGATTTCCATTTTGGGATCTTCAAGATTTTGAACAGAAAAAAAAGAAAATAATTAAACTGGGATAATTAAGAACTTATCTCTATTTTACTCATATTACTTACTCTTACCTACACAATATACATTCTGACAAACTTTCATTTGTTAAGCCTTTCTTCCAGACAAGATTTGCAAGTTCATTAATTAAAAGTAAGACAAATCACAATGCAAACTTTACCAGAACATGGAAATTACAAAGATTTACCATTGAAGTTATTTTGCTGGCCAACAAGAGCAGCTTGCTTATCTGTTTCTGATTCTGCCTCATTCGTATCTAAATTGTAATCGTCCCCTTTATTATCCTGGCCCACTCTTTTGATTTCAAATTCACCTGTGAAATCAAGCCAAACAATAACTTCATGCATCTTTCAGTAGAAAAGTTGTCTTCCAATTTATTGCAAAGGTAACTTTTACTATGCTGAGTTTTCTGCACAATAATACATATGAAGAGAGAAAACTGCACTGAGAATGTAATTAATCATATGCATGAAAGACTAAATCATGACTGGCTTTCCACATTGTGCTTAACTATGGTTTACTGAATGAATCATAATAACTGGCTTTACATCACACTTAAGCCAGAATCAAATCAAATTACAATTTACATTGAATACCATGTTTATAAATGTATAGTAGCATACAATTCTGTAAACAAAGTACACTTGGTAAATTATTCCTCAAATACTGCAATCCTGGTACAACATGGAGAAAGCAATCTTTATACTAACCATTTTTATTAGTTTCCTGGTCATCCTGCTGGAAGTCATCATTTAAGAGTTCCTCTCGTTCAATTTCTTCATCAACTTCTTTTGCTTTTTCGATATTTTGGTGGCCTAAAAGTTCTGAGAATTTGCTAGTCTGGCTTTCTACTGAAGCTTCTCCAAGTATGTTTCTAATTTGCTCATGGTGATTCAGCTCTGGTTCTGGTTCAGGAGGAATTGCTTTATGATCTCTGCTAGAAATAGAAGGTACTTGTAGATGGCCTTGATTGAGAAGAACCTCCTCTTTCATGGACTCTTCATTAGGAGCATCACTGGTTCCTTACATAAACAAAAGAACAATTTTTAGAGCTGATTTAAGTATTTCAAAAATTAACATGAATGACAATTTTTTCTTGTGTTTGAATCATAGAATGGGAGGTTCAGAGCAACAAAACCTAAAATTCTTTCTCTTCTTGGGAGTTGATTTGGGAGCTTAAACTTAAAAAAAAAAAAAAAAAAAGTTTATGAGGCCAATTATTTAATTTGCAGCTCCAATTCTGGAGATCACTAAGTTTCTATATATGACTAGGATACACTGTGATATGAAAAAAATACAAGTTGTCCTCTGCACTGAGGCAAAAATCCTCCATGCCAAAATATTTCTCTAACACTTAAGGAGTTTGAGGCCCAAGATATCTGGAGGAATAGTTGGAGAAGGCTGCTGTACTGTAGAAATGGAAGCATGGGCAAGATGCCCTCTTTGTAATTGAGTGAGAATCTGTTAAATTACAATAAACTGTTGTTGTTGTTGTTACATTAAATACAGTTTATTGTGTTATTTGGATTTATATTAACTTACGGTTAAACAGTCTTCCAAAAAAAAAAAAAGATACAAAGTATAGGAGTGTTTTTTACTCCCCGTAGAGGCTTCATTTGAGAAAAAGGGTCACTGCAAACTTTTTGATGTTAGCACAGCAAATAGGTAAAAAAAAAAAAAAATTAAAGCCAGGATGTACTCAAACCCAGCAAAGGATATATGACCCAAAGCAGGAGACTGGCAAATCATGGCCAACTTAATTTGCCATATGATCACTGGATGAATATCTTAATTATGATTAATGCTAAACCATACTTACTATGCAGTGCTAAATTGGTCAATATATTGATATAGATAATCTAGGGTTTTGGACAAGATAAATCATTTACATAAATTTCTCTAGCCTTTAAAATCAGCAACATATCCTCAACTTTCACAAACATCAAGCTAAAAGTAATGCTCAAGTTGGGACTTTGATGAATATATATTAACAAAAGGATGGGTATTTCTGGGCTGGGACCACAATTCTCCATTCTAGCTGGGTGGCAGACTAAGGAGATCTGTTAATTTCACTGGAAAACACTATGATGAACATTTTCCACCTATTTTTAATAGGCTTGGGAGCTGTTAAAACAAGGAAAAGGGAATGATTTATCTTGTAGAGGCCTTGTGCTAAAATTCCCCCTGCTATGACACCATATTTTACATAGCAAACGGTATTGCCAAAATGTGTCCATTTTACCACTGAATTAGGCCCATGGTGTATGGAATGTGGGAAAGACCTTGGGAGACCAGGCCCAGAGATGTCAAGGGAATGGTCAGATAAGAGACAGCATAGCCCGCAGCTGGATAGTAGGTGGGGCAACAGGCTCAGAAGAGACTCTCCCTAGTTTATCAGGCTGTAAAGAAGATTGGGGGAGAACTGTACCTTCAGACTTGCAAGATTCTGTCAAAGTAGCTTTACAGTAAAGTAGAACTAGCTGATATGGTCGTGATCCCTGTCTTGTTTACCCGGCGAGGCTAACACATGGTCTGTGGATAGCTCATCTCAGGGGACACTTGTAACAGTGATGCAGATACCAGGACAAGAAATCATACAGATCATACCATACTAGATCACATTTTCTCTGTTTTAGCCAGACATAACCAGTAGAAGATGAAAAATGAGTAGCCAGGGTCCTAATCAAGGTGGCACATTAGAAGAAAACAAATATTTTTTTCTGTTAAGGGTTGAAATCACTTGATCTTATGGCAATGGGTCTGTTAACCAAGGATAACTATAGTTGGAGACTAGCAGCAAATAAGGATAGATAAAATTAAGGCTGCATCAGAAAGAGAGGAACTGGATCCATTGTGGACCTTTAGAACAAAAGGTCATTAGTTGAGAATCCCACAACTTTACAAGAGTTGAACAATGAATGAATTTTTTATTATAGCCAAAGGTCAGCCACTTAAAATAGTTTATAAAAATTAAATATAAAAATTAAAATGTCCAGACAATAATATATAATAAACAGAAACATAAAAGCAATACTGAAAGAGATGGATTATAAATTTTGCTGGCAACTACTGATCTGTTGCTGTGCTCTACACATCACTGGACAAAATTTTGCTATCTTTGAGTCCCTCTGAAGATTTGCTAGAAGATATAATACATTCACTATGAAGATCCCTGTAGTTTAGCAGGACAAGTCCAGCTGTTTCAGTCTCACTGAACCACAAGGACAAAACTACTCTTGATAGAGGGTCCTGCCTTCCAGAAGAGATGAAAGGCATGAAATGAAGCTTATAAAAAAGGGTTCCGCAAAGGGCAGGCAATTCCAAGATGGCAAGAAAGTTGGCTGACTCCAGGCTCCGGTTCAGACTCTAGAACCGAACATCATCAGGGAGTAAGTTCAACTTGCTTTGCCATTCAGTGCCCAGGCTTCACTGCTTAAAAAGTGCTCAGCTTGGTCACAGTTCCATGAAAATATCAGGAGAGAAGTTTCCAAGTCAAATGAAATTCATCAGAGGAGCCAAGCCCATTGGACAAAAGTTAAGCTTTAATGAAAGATTAAAGATCACTAGCTAAGTACAAGTCTCCACACTGGATATACCAACTATTAATTAAGCAATGCCATTTTATGCCAAATGGTGTACCTTCTCTGTTGCTGTCCATGCCCTTTGGAATAATGTCCCCCTGAGATTTGTACAGCCAAACTCTGCTGGCTTTTAGAAAAACACTTAAGACTTGGCTCCTCCTGCAAACTCTGGGATATGACGGGATATGGCCCTACCAATCATGGATATGTGTGGTGTTTGCGATTGATCTTCCTCAGCATAGCTGTCTTTTTAATGTAATGTTTGGTGTTTATTGCTTTTAATTCTGTAGATACAAAACTACCTCTGTTCAAACAGAAGAAATAATAATGTTTTAGCACATCTTTGTGTGGATTGTACTGCATATTCAACTTGGGCCTTCTTGCCTGAAACATGCAGTACTGCCTTTACATATATAAAGCATTAAACCATATTGTATAAATCACATACCGTAAAACATACAGCAGCAATACAATTCAAACTAATATAATTCAACAAACAGGTGTCACACCCCCTCTCCAATGTCCTTCTAAAGACTTATTTTCAAAGCCTTCCTGAAACTCAGGAGCAAAGTGCTGTCTAGATCTCTGGCTAGAAACTGTTCCAAAGGGTGGGCATTATCACAGAAAAACATAGAGCAAAGATTTCCCTAGCCACAGTCTCCACCTCCTTATCCAGCAATATCTATGAAACTAGGGAAACCCCCAAATTGTGGATCTTCAAGGGGAGTGCAACCCCATCCAGAGTAATCACTGGAAGAGTTCAGAGTTCCAGATGGTTTCTGTTTAAGCCTTACTAGCAAGCTTATGTTTGGCATGTAGCTTAATTATTGAGTGAGATGGGTGGTGACTAAATTTAAAATATAAATAAATAATTATATTGGAGGACTCAAAGTTATTGCACAAGATTTCTCTGAAAACAGAATCAAGGTGCACTTAAAAATCAACAAAAGCTGTACATTGTGCCACTTTGGGTTTCCTAGAGTTTTTATCAACCAACACTTTACTGTAAAGTCTGCTTGTTCCTTGCCTAGAATGTTCACCTGCTCCCCCAGTCACTAACATCCAGCAACAAACAATGTTGCTTAGGCTGTGGGTCTAGACCCAGAATTTTAAGAGAAATAAGACAAGGTGATTAATAGTATTTTATCTCATGCAGGCCAGCTCAATCTCCTGTTACACAGCTTCTTTTATAAACAGGTGAATAATCAGAGGATTTCTTTATACATTGCTAAGAAGCAGGACAGCGTGAAGCAGAGGTTAATTTTCATAATAAGAATACCAAAATTAATGTACCTGTGTCCAAAAAACATTAACATTTTAAGACTGACATAAACCAGCTACATCGTGCATCATAATGGAATGACAACTAGAAGAAATTGGAAGAAGTTCCTTTAAAAACAGTTATAGAAAAATTTGGCTAATTAGCCAAGTGTCTGAGAAATGGTTTCATCTTGATGCCACACTAGTCTTTCCTACATCATTATTTGCCACATCCCTTGCATTAATTAAGGAAAAAGCCTGGGGCAAAAAGTACATTTCATCTTTCTATAGACCATAAAAATAATAAAAAGTGAGTACTGCTAAATTCAGGAGATGGTATTTCTTACTATAAAGGATTGGTTCTAGAACTCAGTTTCTGTAAATGAAAAGGTTTCTTCCATTCATTAGAACTTCTGATTCAATGGAGGGATCTTGTTGGCAAAGGGAAGATGACCTTGAAAATTCTCCCTCCCCCAAAGTCATGTCACATACAACACTCCCAAAAAATTTCAAACAAGGAGTGGAGGTGGGGAAAGTAAGGGGTAAAACTCTATTTGGGGAATCTCCCTTGGAAGAAGCTCTGTATCTGAAAGTTGCCAGAAGAAACATATTTGCCCAACAAGATGATGAGGGATTTTTCCTGAAAAATTTAGACTGTGAATTGAAAGGGAAGGGGTCCTCTTGCATTCACCCTTCTTTGGAGTATGGCCTCTGGTAGTGCATATACACACATATTAGCAATATGCAAAATTCAGCAACCAAATGGAACAAGAGACCTCTACAATATTCTCCAGACCATTCCCTTCTGGGGGCAGTTAGCATATTCCAGAAATAAATTCCACAGACTAAAAATGGTTCAAAATGTCCTAGATAGGGCATTCATATTCATATTCAGTTAAGTACTGTATTTAAATGACTTATTTAACTATATGTATTGAAAACACAGTTGTGATATTAAATAAAATTTCTGAACTATTAATTATTTTAAGCAATGATTTGATCATGATTCATATCACCGCAGACGGAGACTGCAGCCATGAAATTAAAAGACACTTGCTTCTTGGGAGGAAAGCTATGGCAAACCTAGACAGCATATTAAAAAGCAGAGACATCACCTTGCCGACAAAGATCCGCATAATCAAAGCTATGGTTTTTCCAGTAGTAACGTATGGCTGTGAGAGCTGGACCATAAAGAAGGCTGAGTGCTGAAGAATTGATGCCTTTGAACTGTGGTGCTAGAGAAGACTCTTAAGAGTCTCCTGGACTGCTAGGAGATCAAACCAGTCAATCTTAAAGGAAATCAACTCTGACTGCTCATTGAAAGACTGATACTGAAGCCCAAGCTCAGATACTTTGGTCACCTAATGTGAAGAGAGGACTCTTTGGAAAGGACCCTGATGCTGAGAAAGATTGAAGGCAAAAGGAGAAGAGGACGGCAGAGGATGAGATGGCTAGATAGCATCACTGAAGCAATGAGCATGAAACTGAGCAAACTCAGGGAGGCAGTGAAGGACAGGAAGGCCTGGTGCAATATGGTTCATGGGGTCACGAAGAGTTGGACACGACTTAACAACTGAACAACAACAACAGATTATAGGACTTAATGCTAGCCTAACTTATGACGCATAACTCAGCTCCACATTTCACATTAAATCCTAATGACAAAATCAAAAATGATGTTATTGTTACTGCTATATTTTTACCTTTTTCTCTGTGATGATTCAATTCTTTGTTTATTACAGATATTGGTCTTGATGAATCTAATTTCACAGAATCATTAGACATATTTTTTTCTTGAGGCTCATTTTCCTGGTTTGTCAGACCATGATTCTGAAACTCTGCCTGTCCAAAAGTCAGCATCTGTATATTAGCCTTTTAAAAAAAGCAAGAAAATAAACACAATATTTTTCTGTTTTGTTTTATATTAACAAATGTCACAGAGTAGCCTTTCCCCAAATGTTATCCCTCAGAAGTTCTGAACTACAACTCATACAGATTAGCTATTCTGGGAAGTATAGTTTAATACATCTGGAGAACACAAGGTTGGGGACGCTGATGTAGAATTATTTAGCAGAATACTGTGCTGGGTTAACACCTAGTTCAGTTTACAATGAGTGTTGTGTGAATATATTCAGAATATATTTAAGGGCATACCTCATCACAAAACCACACTTCTAAGTCCAAATTGTACTTATGCAGAATTCTTGTATAACCATAATCAGAAAAAAAGGCAGATCAACATAGTAAAAACGAAGAGGAATGTTCAAATGTTGGAAAGTATGCAAGTGTTGGAAGTATGCATGTAGAAACCCCTAGTATTTTCAATGCAATTACTTTTCCTTAAGGACAGTTGTAATGGTATCCTAGTACAGCTTGTCCAGACACACAGCAGTGAGAGCAGTGATGGGTGTACCTCAGTATGCAAGCTGCACTGGCTTCTGGGTGCAATTCCAAGTGCTGGATGTTATCTATAAAGCCCTATATGGCATAGGCCTGGATATACAGGTGAAACCTGAAAAATTAGAATATCGTGCAAATGTTCATTTATGTCAGTATGGCAACTCAAAAGGTGAAACCAATATATGAGATAGACGCAGTACATGCAAAGCGAGATATGTCAAGCCTTACTTTGCTATAATTGTGATGATTATGGCGTACAGCTTATGAAAACCCCAAAGTCACAATCTCAGAAAATTAGAATAGTGTGAAAAGGTTCAATATTCTAGGCTCCAAGTGTCCCACTCTAATCAGCTAATGAATCCATAACACCTGCAAAGGGTTCCTGAGCCTTTCAATGGTCTCTCAGGCTGGTTCAGTAGGAATCACAAGCATGGGAAAGACTGCTGACCTGACAGTTGTGCAGAAAACCATCATTGACACCCTCCATAAGGAGGGAAAGCCCCAAAAGGTAATTGCAAAAGAAGCTGGATGTTCCCAAAGTGCTGTATCAAAGCACATCAATAGAAGGTTATGTGGAAGGGAAAAGTGTGGTAGAAAAAGGTGCACAAGCAGCAGGGATGACCGCAGCCTGGAGAGGATTGTCAGGAAAAGGCCATTCAAAAGTGTTGGGGACTTTCACAAGGAGTGGACTGAGGCTGGAGTTAGTGCATCAAGAGCCACCACACACAGACGGATCCTGGACATGGGCTTCAAATGTCGTATTCCTCTTGTCAAGCCGCTCCTGAACAACAAACAACGTCAGAAGCATCTTACCTGGGCTACAGAAAAAAAAAAAAAAAGAACTGGTCTGTTGCCCAGTGGTCCAAAGTCCTCTTTTCTGATGAGAGCAACTTTTGCATCTCATTTGGGAACCAAGGACCCAGAGTCTGGAAGAAGAATGGAGAGGCACACAATGCACGATGCTTGAAGTCCAGTGTGAAGTTTCCACAGTCTGTGTTGATTTGGGGAGCCATGTCATCTGCTGGTGTTGGTCCACTGTGCTTCATTAAGTCCAGGGTCAACGCAGCCGTCTACCAGGAGATTTTGGAGCACTTCATGCTTCCTTCCACAGACGAGCTTTATGGGGATGCTGACTTCATTTTCCAGCAGGACGTGGCACCTGCCCACACTGCCAAAAGTACCAAAACCCGGTTCAGTGACCATGGGATTACTGTGCTTGATTGGCCAGCAAACTCGCCTGACCTGAACCCCATAGAGAATCTATGGGGCATTGCCAAGAGAAAGATGAGGGACATGAGACCGAACAATGCAGCGGAGCTGAAGGCCGCTATTGAAGCATCCTGGTCTTCCATAACACCTCAGCAGTGCCACAGGCTGATAGCATCCATGCCACGCCGCATTGCGGCAGTCATTGCTGCAAAAGGGGCCCAAACCAAGTACTGACTACATATGCATGCTTATACTTTGCAGAGGTCCGATATTGTTCTATTTCCAATCCTTGTGTTATTGATGTCATGTAATATTCTAATTTTCTGAGATTGTGACTTTGGGGTTTTCATAAGCTGTACGCCATAATCATCACAATTATACCAAAGTAAGGCTTGACATATCTCGCTTTGCATGTAATGCGTCTATCTCATATATTGGTTTCACCTTTTGAGTTGCCATACTGACATAAATGAACATTTGCATGATATTCTAATTTTTCGAGTTTCACCTGTATGTGGGACTACATATCTCCAATTGTCCAGTAATATCTGACACAGTTGGCATGCTTCTGGCCCAAATTATTAACGGTGTCATTTTGTGAGACCCAACAGGCATGTCTTCTCTCTTGTGGCATCTGCCCTCTGGAATAATATTCCCCCCAAGTTCTGTATAATCTCAATCCTGCCATCCTTAAAACAGCATTCAAAATTTGGATCTTTCCTCATGTCCTGGGACAGGCCCACTTCTGCATTTAAGTCTAACAATGACTCTTTTTTCTGAGTTTCCCCTTCTCCCCAGCATGGCTGCTTCTATGTAGTTTTAAATTGTTACTTTGTTGTTTTAATCCTTATGTCTACAAGGGGCTGAAGAAATTAAACAAACGAACAAATAAATAAATACATCTTGCTACCTCAAGTCTATCTCTTTATTTGCTACCATCATGCTCAGTATTTTTCTGTGAGGACTCATATATTCAGGTTCATACATTTTCAGTGGAGGAGGAGTATGCTGAAATCGTACATCAGCATTTCACCTCATTCCACTCAATTAATTTGACTTAGCAAAAGTAGTATTCCTTCTTTATTTCAAATGACAGCCAATAAAATTAAGCACATTTTAATGCTACTTTAGACTCAGATTTTAATTAGAGAAATACATGTTATGCTATTATTGTCAATGATGTCATACTTATAAATGTAGTGGACTATAGAAAGGGAATGAATGAATGAATGAGTGTGTATGTGTGTGTATACACACACAGACAGTACTATGCAAAAGTTTTAAGCAGGTGTGAAAAAATGCTGTAAAGTAACAATGCTTTCAAAAATATATATTGTAATTGTTTATGTTTATCAATTTACAACATGCAAAGTGAGTGAACAGAAGAGAAATCCAAATCAAATCAATATTTGGTGTGAATACCCTTTCCCTTCAAAAGAGCATCAATTCTTCTAGGTACACTTGCACACTGTTTTTGAAGGAACTCGGCAGGTAGGTTGTTCCAAACATCTTGGAGAACTAACCACAGATCTCCTGTGGATGTAGGCTGCCTCAGATCCTTCTGTCTCTTCATGTAATCCCAGAAGACTCAATGATGTTGAGATCAGGGCTCTGTGGGGGCCATCACTTCCAGGACTCCTTGTTCTTCTTTACGCTGAAGATAGTTCTTAATAACATTGGCTGTATGTTTGGGGTCGTTGTCCTGCTGCAGAATAAATTTGGGGCCAATCACATGCCTCCCTGATGGTATGGCATGATGAATAAGTATCTGCCTATTTTTCTCAGCATTGATGACACCATTGATCCTGACCAAATCTCCAACTCCATTTGCAGAAATGCAGCCCCAAACTTGCAAGGAACCTCCACCATGCTTCACTGTTGCCTGCAGGCACTCATTATTATACAGCTCTCCAGCCCTTCAGCAAACAAACTGCCTCCTGCTACAGCCAATATTTTCAATTTTGACTCATCAGTCCAGAGCACCTGCTGCCATTTTTCTGCACCCCAGTTCCTATGTTTTCGCACACAGTTGAATCGCTTAGCCTTGTTTCCATGTCGGAGGTATGGCTTTTTGGCCACAATTCTTCCATGAAGACCACTTCTGGCCAGACTTCTCCAGACAGTAGATGGGCGTACCTGGGTCCCACTGGTTTCCACCAATTCTGTGCTGATGGCACTGCTGGACGTCATCTGATGTTGAAGGGAAGTAAGCATGATGTGTCTTTCATCTGCTGCATTAAGTTTCCTTGCCGACCACTGTGTCTACGGTCCTTAACGTTGCCTATTTCTTTGTGCTTCTTCAAAAGAGCTTGAACAGCACATCTTGAAACCCCAGTCTGCTTTGAAATTTTTGCCTGGGAGAGACCTTGCTGATGCAGTAGAACTACCTTGTGTCTTGTTGCTGTGTTCAGTCTTGCCATAGTATATGACCTGTGACATGAAACTGTCTTCCACAACCTCACCTTAGCAGCAGAGTTTGGCTGTTCCTCATCCAGTTTTAAGCCTTCTACACAGCTGTTTCTGTTTCAGTTAATAACTGTTTCAACCTACATATAAAGTTGATGATCATTAGCACCTGCTTGGTATAAATGATTAATCATACACCTGATTCTAATCCTACAAGATCCCTGATTTTGTGCAAGTGTACAAAGTGTGCAAGTGTAAGAATTGATGCTGGTTTGAAGCCAAAGGGTAGTCACACCAAATATTGATTTGATTTAGATTTTTCTTTTGTTCACTAATTTTGCATTTTGTAAATTGATAAACATAAACAATTACAATATATATTTCTGAAAGCATTCTTACTTTATAGCATTTTTTCACACCTGCCTAAAACTTTTGCACAGCACTGTATATATATATATGGAAAGAAAGAGAGAAAGAAAGAGAAAGAGAGAGACAGAGAGGTTCCTAACAGCTAATAAAGGGATTGTATCATAGAAAAAAATGTTACTGAATTCAATGGGACTATCCCATGGAATTATACACAGAACTACATCCTTATGCATGATGACATATTATTATTGAAAATAACAAAATTGCTATTAAGTTTAAATGAATATGCAGATTTTTTGTTATTCCTTAAGAATATTTATTTTTTTAAAACATATTTATTCTGTTCCTACATGATAATACTGTACATGCCCATACCAATTCTGAACATGGTGTTGATTTCATGATGAATGAAAGCCACTGAAGCAAGTGGAACTTCATCTGTGTATGTGAAATGGACCTATGATATTTACTATGAGTATCTGAAAGTTAAAGTAGTCATCTGATTATTTTTCAAATAACATTGAGGAGCACATTCCTCCCTCTACTTAAAAAAGTACATTATATTTTTGATAAGAATAAAGAACCAAGCAAACCTATTCTTATCTTCCATAGTATGTGCCCAACCAGTTCGATCTAGCAGGGTTGGCAGGCCCTCGGTTCCATCGATTAAGCAATGCCACCCACTGGGACCACAGAAGCACACCTTCTCTGTAGCAGTGCCTGCCCTCTGGAATGAGGTTCCCTCTGAAATTCAAACAGCTCCCACCCTACTGAGATTTTGCAAAGGATGACTGATGCCCTTTTCTTCCTTTCTGTTCTACTCTGGGTTTGTTTTCTTTGCCATCATTGTTCTTTTGTCTTGTGCTGTTTTGGTATTGTTCTTTGTTTTTAAATGTTTTAACATTTGTAAACCACCCAGAGTTGCTGGGAGTTGAGTGGCATACAAATTTTATATATAATGGTCACACAGTCAGCCAGATGTTTTGGCATTTTTGTCCACCTATCAAGTCCCTCCCAAGGACCTGAGATAGGCACATGTTGTTATTTAATAATACTAAAGGTATTGTCACAGGATGTAAGCTGTTCCAAGTAAGCTGCTTTTTGCAACTGACTGATGATGATTTTTCAATATATCAATATATAATAATAAATTATTATTATTATAGAACAGAGTTCAAAACAGAGAATCTAAAATCATAACAAAGTTGATTGTCATGCAGAGGTTGATCTGACTGCTGAACAAAAATTGTCTGAGTTTCAAAAAGCTCTTGTTAAGAATTTGTTCCCTTGATATTATGATAGCTAACCTGAAGTTAACTAAAAGAGACAAATAGACTCATCTTCGG
Organism: Liasis olivaceus; assembly: GCA_030867105.1. Lineage (NCBI taxonomy): Eukaryota > Metazoa > Chordata > Lepidosauria > Squamata > Pythonidae > Liasis > Liasis olivaceus. The sequence goes on from CM061348.1 coordinate 199,391,638, forward strand.
AGCATTCTTCTTGCAGGGTGAAAGTTCCTCTGCAGAGCCAAAGAATAAGAATAATGGAGGAAAAACTCTGAGGAAAGGGAAATGGTCCCTTAAAGAAGGGTAGGTTGGGGAGGGTGAGCAAGGGTGAGGTGCAGGTCAGGGCAGGAGCGCGGGGGGGTGCACGAGAGGCACAGTGTGAGTTGGGGAGGGTGTGCAAGAGTGCAAGAGGGTGTGAGGGGGTACAAGAGGTATAGCGTGGGATAGGCTGCATGGGGGTACACGAGAGGCATGGCACGGGTTGGGGTGTGCATGTATGCAAGTGGGTTTGCAAGAGATGCAGGCAGCATGGGTTGGGAAGGCTGCACGAGTGGCTGGCATGGCATGAGTGCAGAGGGCCTGGGAGAGAGTGTGCGAGAGGGTGTGCGGGTGCAGGAGACTTATCCCAGTGACTTGTGTCCTTCCCCGCCAGCTTCCCCATTGACTTTCTGGGGAAGCTGGCAGAGAAGCTTGCAAATGGCAATTAAGTGACCGCACAGCACTGCAACCAGTCATAAGTGCAAACTGCTTGCCAAGCACCCAAATCATGATCATGTGACCATGGAGGTACTAGGACAGCCAGAACTCTAAGGACTGGTCATAGCCACTATTCATTCAGCACCACCGTAACTTTGAATGGTCACTGAACGAATGGTTGTAGGTTGAGGACTACCTGTAGTTGCAAGAGAATAAATAAATAAAGCAGGCATAAGATAATCTGAGTAGAATGGAGAGAGGCAATGAGACGTAGTCATCTTTGGACACAAACTGTAAGAGATATAGAAAAATATTCTGAGAGAGAATCACTATACATCAGAGGTAATAGTACTCTGAAAAAATATGAATGACAAAAAGTATACTGTTCTGAATAATGGGATGATTCAATTTGCATAAAACTATAAAACGTCTACAACAAATATTAAAATCTTACTTGGCTTTTTCCTAATATATTTGTAGTATGTTCCTTCTTTTCTTGTTCTATCTTGCTATCTTCTGGTGAGACTTCTAGCTTTTCTTCACATTGTTCTTTCAGTTCCTTCAACTTATGGACACACTGAGACCTTGAAGCAAAGAACAGACTATGGAACAAAGAACCATAACCTATAATCCACAAAACGTGTTGTTATGGTTACTGTTTGACAAGAAGTAGGAGACTCATTTCAAAGTACTATCCAGCCATAAAGCTTACTGAATGACTTTTGGCCAGTCACTGTCTTCTCAGATACTCAGTGTTATCTACTTTAGTGTTGCCGTGACAATAACATTGGCAGTGGGAGAGTGAGAGAGAGGGAGGGAAATGTGCATGCTACTTTGAACTCATTAAAGGAAAGGTAAGCATCATGAAGAAATATTCTGAATATAGCCTGCCAACCATTTTTTTTTTTTTTTATCTGCTTAACAGTCATTACTGACCCTGCAGTGACCGCCCCCTAGCGGTTTTCAAGGCAATTGCATCTTTCTAGTTTCGGAATTAGACTTTGCCAGAGCCTAATTCCTAGAGCGTCAGCCCAGCTGGCAGCGCAGGAGGCGGGATTTCCGTTGCTTCGCGCCCCTTTTTCAGACGAGCGCAGTTTCGCGCTTTTTACCGGCAACTTGTCCCATCTCTCTGTTGAGCCGCTGCCAGCATTTTTCCTCCCACCGGAGCGAGAGTGCTCATTTATCTACTCACGTATGTTTTCGATCTGCTGAGTTGGCAGAAGCTGCGGGTATAGAAACAAGAGCTCACCTTGTTAACGCGAGGCTGGACTCGAACCGCTGAAGCTTTCAGCCATTTCTGGCCGGCACTTTCAGCGTCATTAAGCCGCTGCGCCACCGCGTCCCCCTGCCAACCATATACTGTAGCTTAAAGGTTGTTTGACAACTTTCCTATTCTTGCAGCCTTGGCAAGATCAGAAACTAAAGATTTACAGAGCCCTTGCTTGGCTGATGTAGATAGCTGAGGAACTACAACAGATTAAGCCTACTTTACCTGAGAAGAGGACTTTTTTCACTCCCTTTTTGACTTCTCTCTTCCTTCTTTTGATCTCAGCTTTCAAATGGTATGTATGTAGGTAAGATCAACCAAATATAACTTCCATTTTAACTGCAAGTCATGTACATTTCTTGCTAGTTTGATACATAACTACGTAAAGGATATTAGTCCAAATACCAGAATTCATAAATCAGTTAAGTAACACATTTAGATTTAGCAATCCATAGTGCAAGTATAACTTCATTCTGAAACTCCACAGACTTCAACAGGACTTGCTTCCAAAAATGTATAGGATTTAAAAATCCAAGCTACCAATTTCAGTATAGAAAAATTATTCATATTCAAACTTAATAAAAACTTGATTTATACTAATTTTGCATATAAAAACAACTGACTAATGCAAACTTACATGTCAAGTGACATTTTTCTCTGGAGGTTAGTCTGATTAGTCTGAAATCTGTAGACATCTAACTGAAGCTTTTCATATTCCCTCTGTAATTTTTTCAAATGCCCTGCAGCAACAGTGATTTTTGTTTTTTTTAAAAAGAGAAAAAAAATTAAAAAGTATGAAAGAGCAAAGTTTTTTTTCCACTAGTAAGAGAGTGGTCCATAATAATTAGGCTAAAACCTATTTCGTTCAGTCTGCATGACCTATGCTGAATAATCCTGTTTAATTAATAGAAAAGTCCATTTGATTCAATACAGGTTCTTTCTATATGTTTCAGATTGCAGTCTTAGAACTATAATTGCATGGTTCTCTTCCAACTCTTTCCTGCACTTGATTTTATCTCCCTCCCTCCTTCTTTTTCTTTTTATGCAAGAAATATGGATATTGGAACAGTATTCTTCATATGCATGCTAAAAAAATATGAACAACATTCCCCAGCATTACTCAGAACCCTTTAAATATGTAATATTGGCTGTTTCTACCCTGAAAACCAGTAACAGATTCAGTATTTCCAATTACTGCCGATTTTTTTTAATGATTTAAGCTTCTAATATTGTAACAATTTATGATTTAAATCCTTGAATCAGTGTTGTTTGGTATGTTAGTATTTTATTTTTCTGGACACAAATATTTATCTGTACACTTCTCCATATGCTTCTGCAGCAAGCCATGATGATAACACACATGTAAATGACACAAATTATGCAATTTGCATGAACTGCATTATGTTATGCAATTTGTGTTATTTGCATGAGGTCACAATGCATGAGACATTACTTGCTTCCTTGTACCTCCTGCAGATATCCATTTGGGACCATATCAACATATCACAATTTTTTTTTATTATTTTAAGGAATAAACAAGGAGATGGATGATCCTTCAAGAGTGGCCTCGAAACGTTTTCTTCAAGTGCTGTTTTCAAGTTCCTTGTTTCAGCCAATTATATATGAGGCTTACATTCTGAACCTATATCATCTAGTGTCCTTTTTTATTGTTTTGGAATGGAAAAAGTTGTATCAGTAAATATAGAATAAAAGTTGCAATGATGATACTTTATTGAGATTTACCTTGAAGATTCTGGATCAGTTGATCATTTATTGTGATGTTATTTAATAACATTTCCTATGATAAGAAAAAGGGGATGTTAAGTGATTGAAAAATATCAGTTGGATCCAGCCTTAATCATATTTAGAGCACATAAGTCAGTGTGACAAGTCACATAGCTAATTTAATAAAACTAGTATTTTCAAGTAGTTTCCCTTAAGTGTAACTAAGTCTGGATTTAAACTCAAGCCTTAACATTTACTTTCCGTGTTCTCCTATTATTATATAAATGTTACTAATCCTTGGAAAGTGGCATTTGTTTCTTATATCTGCAACCGAAACAGATAAAAAGAACAAAGAATATAGTCTGGATATGTATTTCAGCAGTCTGCACTGGAATACAGTATTACCAAAACCAAGAAAATCAAAATTGTATTTGCTCATCATTTCATCCTCAGCCCACTTAAGGATCACCTCAAGTAATAAGCAATTACAATTAATTCCACCAATATTTTCCTTCCAAAGTGGAAAACTAACCTAATTCAATGTTCTTTTTAATTACATTATTCCTCTACACATTATCTCTATATACATTTTCCCAGACTTTTATTGCAATCCCAAAACATGACACCTTTTCTTCAAACTATATCAATTTAATTGCCTCCACATAATTACACCTGGACAAATTTAATTCAGGCAAGGAAAAAAATCATCAAATACAGAATGTGTTTTGCATTGTCTGCTTTTTATTATGCCCTCAGTTTATTAAAAACTTTTGTTCATGTAAAAAGGAAAAGACATACTGTTATTACAGGTAGTGTTTAGTTATCTTATAAAGCAAACGTTTCAGTAGCTGTCTGCAATACTTGGCCCAGTTGGCAGACAGATGGTACAGTGTTGCTTTCTGGAAATGTTCTGGGTAAAATCTGTGTAAAATTGTCTAGACAACTAATTTAAAAATAAGGATTAAAAACTAATTAAGAATGGATAAACTACTTTCAAGTAATAGGCATGTGTTTGTTAAGGGACTTATGTAACAGTTTACACTAATTAATTGTGAGCTGTATTGGATTTCTATGTAAATTCAGAAGGGGACTTCAGATGCAGAAACCGCATCTTCAGAATTATACATTTTTATTTTAAAAAGCAGGTTCAAGTTTACAGTCTACAGGGAGACTCGTGAAAAATGCATAAGCGCTATCTGAAAACGGAAAACTACATAAGCAGTCCAGGCTATGTAAGGAAAAGGCAGATTTCCAGTGGCCATAATTCAAAGTCTTCTGGCTTTTGAAAGGAACTGCTAAGATATGCCTATTTGATATATTCTGTATTTAAGGTTAGTTTGACTAAAATGATGATAGAAGCAGCAACAACTATTTGTTGATTACAAGGAAATGAGAAGAATGCTGTGCAGGTAGAGACTATGGCTAGGGAGGCTCTACACAACTTTGGCTGGGACACCAGTGTAGACCTTCCTTGAGCAAGAGGCCTAGGTGACTATAATACATGTTCTACCACAACTATGATGGACCACTGGCACTTTGCATGGGGCATTTTGCACGAGGTTGCCCTTGAAAACTACCTGGAAGCTGCAAATGATGCAAAATACAGCAGCTCCTAACCATTCAACACCACTTTTGTGGCACTGCATTGGTTGCTGATAGGCTTCCATGTGCAATTCAAGGTGCTGGTTATTACCTATAAAATCCTTCACCGCTTGGTGCCAAAATTCATTCAGGATCATTTCCTTCAGATAGAACCACTTCCCAGGCAGTGCATCCAGAGTTCGATGCTGTGGATTTCCCTATGTGAATTAATGCTTTTTGGTAATGGCTCCATCCCTTTGCAATTCCTTTCATTATGTATTGGTTTTATTGTTTTAATGTAAATTCTATGGACCATTGGGAGTCTTACTAGAACGGAAATCATTATAAGAATGTAAAATAAATAAGTAAATATTCTAGAGTAAAATAAGGATTAAAAACAACAACAGATAACATGTAAATTGGGAATTGCAGAAAGCGTTAAAATAAAAGTAACTATAGATGCTTGTCACACTATACCCATTTTACTGAAAACAATATTTGGGGTTCCTATCAATATATTTGATCCTGATTTTCAGCAAACAGTTCAGGATGCATCATGAATTATTTAATTTTTATTAATACAAATTTCACATATGACTTTTCTCTTGTCGCCATGAGTCTAAGTATTTCAAGATTTCTTCAGATAAAAAACCATTCTGTTTCCACCACCCAAAATAAAGGTTGGAATGCTCTATCTATTTTCATTCTTAGGTCATGGGATTTTTACTTAAATATTTATAAACAGTTTTTGTGTAAAGCCAAATCAGTTTACAATGGATAAGCAATATATAAATGCAATAGCACTAGCACCCTTACAGGTTCATGCTGTAGAAAATAAAAAATACCAACATCTGCTGATTCCTGATGCAGGCTTTTAAAAAAATAATAATAATGACTGTGGTCAGTTAAGAACCTTATATGAACGCTGGTCAAAACTATTTGCCCCCTTCTTTCTTTCGTTGACAATGCCCTCGCAGTCAGCAGAGTATCAGGAAAAAAACAAACCTTGCTTTGAAAATGACTCTTGCAATGGCTTCCTTTCTCTTTATCAGTTTTAACTGTTCCCCAGGTTCAGTGTGCAACAGGAGACTAGGTGACTACTGGTAGTCCTTGGGTTACGACTATTCGTTCACCAACCATTCAAACTTGAGACAGTGCTGAATGAGAGGGACTTATGACAGGTCCTCAGAGCTCCAGCTGTTGCAGCATCCCCGCAGCCATGTAATTGCAATCTGGGTGCCTGGTGCCCAGCTCACAATTACATCACAGTGAGCTGCAGATGTGTGATTGCAATTTCTGACATTCCCTACCAGCTTCTCACAAGTCAATGGGGAAGCTGGCAGGAAGTTGGAAGTCCCAACCATGTGAGTCCCACCCCATTTTTACAGCTTCTTTGGAAGAATTATCCTAAGAAACTGCATGTTAATTCTCATTAACAAGGCCCTTTCCTTTATGCAAGAACAGACAATGCTAATAAAACATTTATATAAAGGCCCAAAAGTTAGAAGAAACAAGCTTCTACCTTTTCATCTCTGTGTATTTTGTTCATATTTTCCACCTGGAAATCATGAAGGGACTGGATTTTATCAATCTGTTCCCTCTGTTTCTTTAGTTCTCCTTGGAATTCATTCTTTTTCATTTCTACAGCGCCTCTTTCTGCAGCTGCTCTACGCACTCTGCCTTCTAGTTCCATTATGCGATTCTAAAAGGAAAAGAATATTTGAAAAAAAGTTTCCCTCATATGTACGTATGTATCTTTATTATAGTCACTGACCAGAATAAGTCTCCCCAGTATATATGCATAATTAGAATTTGTTTTTCCATTCTATATCTTCAAAACGTAAACTGGATTTATTTCTCTATATGCACACACATAATGATTATTATGTAATGGTTATGAGTCCTCTAACTCACTAGCTGAATGGATATCACAGAATTTGAAAACATGGACAGGGGAAGGATGGTGAGAAAAATATTCCTTGAATTTTGATCCGCAGGATAGTAGCTATGAAGAAATAAGTTGCTTAGCTCAGAGGACAGAACTTACCTGCTGCTAGCAGAAACAGATGGACAGAAGGTAAGGGGCCAATCTGGAGAAGTCTTTTTTTTCTTGTTGCGTTAATAAACTTGCTGCATTTTCTACAGAGATATTCAATCTAGTACAGGAGTATCTTCAAAGCTGTAGAACCAGTTCTGCAATATTTTCCCCACTTTCACCTTTGATCTGGGGCAAGGTGAATATTTTTGTGGGAAAAAACATGCAGTTGGCCTCTATTTCCTCTTGTTTGATAAGTGTCATTAGTAAGCCTTTTGATGGAAGCAGGGCTAATTTTCTATGTACATATACACACCTCTATAGCTAATAATAATTGCACAACTTTCTTTTAAAATAAGTATACATTTATCAGACCTTAAATATACTCAAAATGCTACGTGCGTCATGTACTCTGGCTATAATCCAGTGACTATTTCCTGCAATTCAAATGCTATTCATGTCTGTCTGTATGTTTATAGTAAGCACTGGGAATACAGAGTGGGATACTGCTCTGTTAATATTAAATGTGATCCAGTGCAACAACCGTCTGTGAAAAAGATAGTGGAATAATGATGCTTCAGAAGTATAAAGAGCTCCAGGAGGGACTCTACCATGGACACAAATGGATCTGGGTGCTGTTAGTAAGAGGCAAAATAGGACAAGAACTGGAGTAGCAGAGACCATGAGACAGCACAACCAAGAAGCTTATGATTAATTCCACATACTGACTTAAAATAAGAAAGCTTCTGGCCTGTTTGCATATGCACATCACATATAAAAACATGTGGAGGAAGAGAAAACTGAAAATGGTATTTTCATTTGTATAAAATTAGTTAAGTCACGTCACACAGCTTTTCAGGCAGCAGCCACTATTGTGTCATGTTATAGGCACCAAATGTATTTGAAATATGTACTGTAAATGATGAGAATCTCATGAGACATTATGTGTCAACACGGAGATATTTTAAGATTTGACTTTCTCAAGAGGTTTGGAACACTTTTTATTTAAAAAAAAGGTGGACGTCAATGGAGCTGTCTAGTGGCATCTTTGATCCCACAATGCCCAACCATTACACTGCTAAACCCTGGAATAAAGCTACAGAATTTCCTGGTTGAACGGGATACAATGTTTTTCCAGGCACTTTCCTTCTTCCTTGTTTGCTTTTATGGCCAACTTCCAAACTTCTGTCAGATACAATTGTCCAGAAAATCTAAAGTGCATTGTAATCTCAAGATAATAACATTTTAAAACACTGAAGCATATACACTGATTCAATCAATTTGAAAACCAATAAAAGAGCAATACCTGCAAATCAATGCTACGGGAACTTGTTATCCAGTAATTAAATCCCAGAACAATTATACAAGCCACAAGTGCTGCTACTAGAAGAGGTGGTGACTTTATCCCACGACGGCTGTTTCCTAGTCCAACCATCTTAAAGTTACAGATTTCTGTTGGTTTAAAGAAAAAAATAAGTAAATAAGTAAAATAAGTAAATAAGTAAAAAATATATTTACCTTTGTTGCATTAATGAAAATTTCCAAGCAATACAAAAACTTGCCAGTAACAGTGCCTGCTTAGAAGTAGCTTGTAGCTTGATGAGCTAGAAGATACATGTATATATATCTATATACAGGTGAAACTCGAAAAATTAGAATATCGTGCAAATGTTCATTTATGTCAGTATGGCAACTCAAAAGGTGAAATCAATATATGAGATAGACGCATTACATGCAAAGCGAGATATGTCAAGCCTTACTTTGCTATAATAGTGATGATTATGCTGTACAGCTTATGAAAACCCCAAAGTCACAATCTCAGAAAATTAGAATATTACATGACATCAATAACACAAGGATTGGAAATAGAACAAGATTGGACCTCTGCAAAGTATAAGCATGCATATGTAGTCAGTACTTGGTTTGGGCCCCTTTTGCAGCAATGACTGCCGCAATGCGGCGTGGCATGGATGCTATCAGCCTGTGGCACTGCTGAGGTGTTATGGAAGACCAGGATGCTTCAATAGCGGCCTTCAGCTCCGCTGCATTGTTCGGTCTCATGTCCCTCATCTTTCTCTTGGCAATGCCCCATAGATTCTCTATGGGGTTCAGGTCAGGCGAGTTTGCTGGCCAATCAAGCACAGTAATCCCATGGTCACTGAACCAGGTTTTGGTACTTTTGGCAGTGTGGGCAGGTGCCACGTCCTGCTGGAAAATGAAGTCAGCATCCCCATAAAGCTCGTCTGCAGAAGGAAGCATGAAGTGCTCCAAAATCTCCTGGTAGACGGCTGCGTTGACCCTGGACTTAATGAAGCACAGTGGACCAACACCAGCAGATGACATGGCTCCCCAAATCAACACAGACTGTGGAAACTTCACACTGGACTTCAAGCATCATGCATTGTGTGCCTCTCCATTCGTCCTCCAGACTCTGGGTCCTTGGTTCCCAAATGAGATGCAAAAGTTGCTCTCATCAGAAAAGAGGACTTTGGACCACTGGGCAACAGACCAGTTCTTTTTTTTTTTTTTTCTGTAGCCCAGGTAAGACGCTTCTGATGTTGTTTGTTGTTCAGGAGTGGCTTGACAAGAGGAATATGACATTTGAAGCCCATGTCCAGGATCCGTCTGTGTGTGGTGGCTCTTGATGCACTAACTCCAGCCTCAGTCCACTCCTTGTGAAAGTCCCCAACACTTTTGAATGGCCTTTTCCTGACAATCCTCTCCAGGCTGCGGTCATCCCTGCTGCTTGTGCACCTTTTTCTACCACACTTTTCCCTTCCACATAACCTTCTATTGATGTGCTTTGATACAGCACTTTGGGAACATCCAACTTCTTTTGCAATGACCTTTTGGGGCTTTCCCTCCTTATGGAGGGTGTCAATGATGGTTTTCTGCACAACTGTCAGGTCAGCAGTCTTTCCCATGCTTGTGATTCCTACTGAACCAGCCTGAGAGACCATTTAAAGGCTCAGGAACCCTTTGCAGGTCTTATGGATTCATTAGCTGATTAGAGTGGGACACTTGGAGCCTAGAATATTGAACCTTTTCACACTATTCTAATTTTCTGAGATTGTGACTTTGGGGTTTTCATAAGCTGTACGCCATAATCATCACAATTATAGCAAAGTAAGGCTTGACATATCTCGCTTTGCATGTAATGCGTCTATCTCATATATTGGTTTCACCTTTTGAGTTGCCATACTGACATAAATGAACATTTGCACAATATTCTAATTTTTCGAGTTTCACCTGTATCCCTCTAGATAAAAACACAGAAACATATAAAAGCATAATAGTCAAGCATTCAATGTTTTATGACACATTTTAACTGCGGCAACATAGAATTTAAGCATAGTACTGTAATGCAAGCACTAGAGTCAGAAAGTAGGAGTTTTCTGTAATAAAGATCTGTTTGTCCAGGATACCATCACAGAAAAAGTGAAATAAAAGAATTCCATTTGTCCTTGTATAAACTGCAACACAGCAGTACGTGGAGAATGGTTTCAATCTCTCCAAACCACAACACGGAAATTTATTTGGATAAGAGGATTTTGGAGTGTCTACCCAGTAGAAGGGCTGATGATAACACATTATACTGTACCCAAACAAAGTCCTTTCTCAACCTAGCAAATGTGAGAAATGTTAAATATTTAGCTGGCTCTCAAAGTCCCCTTAAAATCTGGACTTTGCTGTTATGTGGTGTCCTATTGTCCTCCAGTTGGTACTCTATATCCTTTGAGTAAGTACATGTCTGGCCTCTTAATAACCCAGGCTAAGAAGGAACCAAGCTAAGAGGCTGTAAGGTGCTAGTTTGAATGCTATAGCACTCCTCCAACTTGGAGAATCCTCCTCTGATAATACAAGGCAAATAGGCCAGTGAGGAAGAACCAGATCTGTAGCCAATAACTGATCACAGGCATTCCCACCACAAGTCACAGAGCAGTGTTGGATCACGTTTTGGGGCAGCAAGTACATCTCTCAAAAATTTCATTTGCACCACTTCCATAGTATTCTTCATGGCATAAATTCCCACCTGTACTCTGTATAGGATTTGTGATAATGTTTGGGCTTTAAAAAGTTTAAGAAAATATCTCCACTGATGGGATGCGAGGAGTGCCTAATGGTGGCTACCTAAGAGGCATAACCATGTTCTGCTTTCCACAAATCTTGGCATCAAAAACTGAAGCATTTAAAAACATGAACGTATTCAATCTTATACCTCTTTATAATATAGATTTTCAGTTTGGTTTTTTTCTCAGAAGCCATGATTCTGATAAATATCTAACTCTGTATTAGATATGGCCCAAGTGTCATGCAAGAAAAGAATATCACAGTTGGACAGATACTTGAAAAACCGATGATTTTTAAAACAGGAAAACCATCCTGCTATAGTCTATGAAGTGGATGGGAGCTTGAATTATTTATTTATTTAAAAATCAATTAGCAGTTTCTTCAATGGGATTAAAAGATTCCTTTGAAGTTGATAAGATCCCTCTTGTGAGAAAGGAATATATGTTTTGTAACTGTTTGGTCAAGGGGGCAAGATGCTTAGCTATACTGAGACTTGCAAGAGTTTGTGCTCAGGATGGTTGAGGAGAGCTTATCGCTCCAAGGTGAGATGCGGTATTCAAATTGAATTATCTCCCACTCATGAACCTCCCTCTTTTCTCTTCCAAAGAGAAATGTCAAGAATCACGATATCATATTATAAGTTAGGAATTAACCAAGCTATCAATGTGTCTGCTGAGGGTACATTAGCTCTATAAAGGCATGTGAAAGAGAGCTCTTTATCCTTATCATCCTCTTTGAAATTTAAAGCACACAGCACTTAAAAGGTTCTGCCAGCGAATCCTTGAGATAAATCCTTGAGGTAGACCACAGTCTCTCTTTCTATCCTCCCCTTCCCTGTTGTCTTAAAATGTGGGCTATATGGCCCTTTGCAGCCTTCCTAATTATTTCATAGGTGTGAGGTTGTATGCTTGAGTATTTCAGGCACTGCAATTCAGAGAGACTTATCTACAAAGTCAGATGCTCTCTGGTGGGAGGTATACTTCTCCTTATTTGCTCTGTCTTGAAGGAGCATCTGTACACTTTAAAAATTCTTATAGAATTAATGCAGAAATTGGCCCCAGAAACCCTTCATATGCAGCAGCACTGTTGGAATAAGTTATTGTCTGAAGGTAAGGAGATTCCTCTTCTGAAATGGGTAGCTATGTACTCAGATGATTGTTCTCAGATCAATAGCCTGCTGAATACATATTAACAGGCTACCTAGGGACTTAATGATTCATCTTCTGTCCAGCCAGCAATCTTAATTGATGGGGTTAAGTTCAATTTGCAAAGAGACTTGATTAGGTTGGAAGACACCAGCATGCAAAAGAAGGGATGCCCCTTACTAGCTGTCCTATCTGTTCTTCGAGGTGAGAAATTATACTTCCCTAGCTCCTCTTGTTCATCAATCTGATTTCTTTTCTCCCCTTGACCAAGAGTGTCCTTTATGTTACAGTTATTAATGTTGTCAAACATTATCCCAAGCAAACACTTCCATAACTTCCTATTCTTCTAATTTTTTTTTTCTGGTATTGGAATTAATGCCATTTGAAACTAATAGTTTATCTTGGGTGATAGGGTAATATCTTAATAATTGCAATTGATCCTAACTAAGAAAGCTTTAAATTTTTCCATCTTTCAAGATTTCTTTCCATAGTTTGACATAATTATTTTGACATATTTCTTGATAATTGCCTGTTAAATACAAGCCCAGATATTTCACCAAATCTGTTTGTTATTTGGCACCTAGGCTCCTCCTAGATCTAAATCTTCTTCTTCTTCTTCTTCAGTTAAATGTCTTATAATTATTTTTGTTTTTTGAACCCTGATTTTATATCCAGAGAATTCTCCAAAGTCTTGGATTATTTTCATCAACTATTTTATTGCACTTTGTGGTTCTGTGATAGTTAGTATTACATCAACTGTATAACACTTAAACTTATACTCCTCTCCATGAATTTTGAGGCCAGAGATTTGTCACTTGAACCTTTTCTGCCAATGTTTCTATGGTGGTGATAAATAATAGAAAAGAGAGTGGGCATCCTTGCCTAGGGCCTTTGCTTATTTGGAAATCTGCAGAAAGTGCTCTATTGGCCATTATCTTTGCCTTTTACCACTGATATATTCTTTTAATCCAGGTTTGGAACTCTTCTCCAAGATTTCTTTTGTTCAGTGTTGCAAGTAAAAATGGCCACTGCAGGTTATCAAAGGCTTTTTCTGCATATAAGAAGATTAGCGCTGCTTATTTTTTCTTTTTTCTTTGGTTAATACAGTCTTCTGTAATGATTATAAACCTGTTGTTGTCCTTATGTTTATTTATTATTTATTAAACCAATTTATATAGCCACCCATCTCACCACAGGGACTCTGGGAGGCATACAACAAAGCTATAAACAATCAATAAATACATTAAAATATAAAAAGCAAAATAAAACAGAGAATAAAGGATGTTAAAAATAAGGGAGCCACCTCACTAATTCCCCTGTTCCCTGGGGTCCCCAGGCCTGATTGCATAATCAAGTCTTAAGGGACCTCTAGAAGCTCAACAATGATGAAGCCAACCTCACCTCTTTGGAATATCTATTTCATCCATTTTCTGTTCTATAAGAGTCTTTAAAAAATAGATATTATGGTGTGAGCTGCAAGCATCCACTGCCAAAGTATATGGTCCATATCTGATGCTGAGCCCTGTTTATCATTGCATATAGTCCAGGACCTAGTTCCAGGATGATTTCTCCAGCCTGTTGATTTTAAGCAGCTAAAACTTTAACAACTACAATTATAATTGCATAACAGCCAATGCACTTGTAAGTAAAATATTCTATATATGCAGCCCATATTTACCTTTTTCTTTCTGCTAATCTACCAATATTGTTAGTATTACTTACAATATTAATATTACTGTTGAGACAAATGTAAAAGTTAAGACTAAGAGTTAAAATTTCTAAAAACTGACAAAAGACAAAAGTCCAAACATATTAACACTTTTGTTAACATTAAACTAATTCACAAAAGATAAAGTGTAGATACATGCAAGAGTATAAACAGTATACCTGTTAATTGATAATCATGAGAATAATACAAAGAAAAAGGGGGGAAAGGCACAAAAAACCATGTTTGGAGATCTCTAAAAATCACATTGCTCAAAAGTCCTCTTTGCCGATTTGTTCAGGGAGGCAGTGAAGGACAGGAAGGCTATTTGTTAAAAAACAACAAAACAACAAACATTCAAATGTTGGTAAACAATAGTCACCATTCCTTTCCAGATTATCAGATGCAGATTTCTTGTTAGGCCCAGCCCAAGAACAATGATGGAACAGTCCAGTCCAGTCCAGTCCAGTCCAGTCCCTTTATTAGCTTACACCATACAGACAGAATCTTGCCAGACTAAATCTATACTCCTTCAACTAGTGCAGTGTTGTCCAAACCTGGCCACTTTAAGATGAGTGGACTTCAACTCCCAGAATTCCCCAGCCAGCCATTCTGGGAGTTGAAGTCCACTCATCTTAAAGTGGCCAAGTTTGGACAACACTGAACTAGTGGATATACCCTGTGAGATTCTAGGGAGTGGCTACTCTGAATCTCTTACTCTTCTCATGCTCCCCATGTGGATTGTGTTGCCTTTTGCCTCCTTTCCCCTGCTGGAATGCACCCCCTCCTTCCTGATAGCCTTGATTTCTCACATCACCCTCCTCCTCATAGATACATTCTATCACATTTCTCCTTCCAATACAGCATGTTAATTCTTTCAGCTAGCCTCTATAACTGGCTAGGGTTAGGTAGGTGGGTACAGAAATGAAACATGGGTCATGACAGCACAATGCAAATCCCATGATTTATATATCTGAATCTGATGTCAGAATGCAAGTATGGAAGGACAGGATTTGCACTGTGGCATCACTGCAAATACGTCATCACTTTTTTTTTCACAGGAACACCTATGGTTCGTGACATCTTCTTACTGGGGACACAACCAAGAAGAACATATGCATCTTAACATAAATATTTACAGAGCTGTATAAACAATTATATTCATATTAACCCCACATGTAACAACAACAGGACAAGACCAAAACATATAATATTCCAACTTCTGAGTTGCATCTCCAACAGCCCAGCATTTGTCACCAACTTTTATAAACAATTCTCCAAAGTATCCAGTATACATGAAGTAGCCATTTTTGTTGTACTAACCTCATTTTAAGATAATGGGTAACTCATTTCATATCTTTTAAGTGGCATTCTTTTAGTTTACCAGGCAGAACATTCAAGCTCCTTATTCTGGAAGCAACATAAATATTATCAGTTTAATCAATCCTGGAAAAAAGGATCATGGCTTAGGAGCCACAGTTAGTTCTTTCATTGCCTCTGCCTGTTCTTTCTTTCTTTCTTTCTTTCTTTCTTTCTTTCTTTCTTTCTTTCTTTCTTTCTTTCCTTTCTTTCTATTTCGCAAATTGGGATTACTCTTGCTACCTCTGCAATCCTTGGGAATAAAAGTGACACAAATAAGAGGCGCCCACCAAACTAGGTTTGTTTTAATTAAACACTTGTTTTCCTCACCACTAGGGTCTTTATTATTTAACCATTTCAAATAGAAAAACTGGCAGCCTGCTGGTCAATTTATTAATATCTGAGTCACTTGTATTCAGTACCTGTCATGATCTGCAGAATGCTCTGAAGTTGCTGCTCCCATGCTTGCACAGGAACCTAACTGACTGGTTCTCTGGAGTTTACTGAAACCATTGCCAATCATTTATCAGAAAAAGGAAGAATCCTTCTCTTTAACTGATTGATCTGACAACTCCAAAGATTCCTTACTGGCCTTATTCTTCTCCTCCAGAAGAGACTAGTGTTGTTTTTTAAGTTTCAACAACTCTTGGCATAAGGCCTTGAAGGGATTTTGTAAGCTATAAGGATACTTTTTTGATTGAACCATTCCTGTTCTTCGCTGTCCAAATTAAAATTACATTTCCTCTTTTCTCTGACAACAGACTTCCATTTGCTAATAAATACATTATATAACTCTACATGCCCATTATGAAGTGGCTATGTGTAAATTTGTGTAATGTATACATTTGTGATAGGTGTACATTTCTAGTCTGAGTGGGGAATTTAACCAATCAGCTGAAGCATAGCACTCCTTTTGTTCTACTTAATTTGAACAGCAGTCTTTTCATCTTCTAAAACTGGGGGCGGGAGGGGGCGGGTATCTTTCTGCTATTCTCTACAGCTCATTAGAGGATAACCTCAGGACTAAAGGGAAATTGCTGCTTTCTAATCAGGGCTCTACCTCCACAATCACTGGTGAAGCTGACAAATTGCAGGTACAACCCAACAGTCAACTTTTAACCTTCTCTCTCCTCCTAAAATGTGTATTCAGCTGATGGATTACCCATTACAGTGCCACTAAGACTACATTTAATCTAGCATTTAAATATCCTCCAATTATAGTTGACTGCTGAAGGGTGGGCTTTGTCAACATAATTTCAATGTACTTCTAAGGGTTTTAATTTGGGCAATATCTGAAAAGAGGATACTCTGTGTGTGTGTGCGCGCATTTGGTTGTTTGCTTGCAGACATTTCATTACCCAACTAGGTAACATCATCAGTGCAAGTGAGTGTGGGTTTTGCTCCTTGTTTATATACAATATACATTATATACTCTGTGTGTGGAGTATATAATGTATACTGTATATAAACAGGGAGCAAAACCCACACTCACTCGCATTGATGTTACCTAGTTGGGTAATGAAACATCTGCAAGCAAACAACCAAGCTCAGAGAGCGCGAAGGACTTCACAATTCAACCCTGAGCTACATATATTCTCTTCTATTGGGTACACAGTATGCTTTCATATTCCCTTATCAATTTGAATCCAAAAAAATATACAAGACAAAACTTGTATATTTTCTTTTGTTATCTTGTCAAGAATTAAACTAGGGAATCTGTATACAACATAATTTTAAAGTGTCTTAAAAAGTATCTTAACCTAGTATACATCTTCTGTGAAATGCTTACCAAAGAATATATCTCCTTGTATATGCAGGGGAGAGGAACTTAAAAGTGTTTTGGTTCTTTTGGTTTACATATATTATGTGTATAACCGAAAAAGAGAAATAGTGAAACTATGCATGTAATCTATACTCAGTATAATATAACCAACCTAATGTGTAGCCCCCAGAATGTCTAATATTGATATTTATTTTTTGAAAAAATGATTTCACATCAATCTGAAGAACTTAAAAAAAAATTATTTTCAGGAATATCTTAGAAATAAAATAGCTATGGTCTGCAACTTATAAGATGACAAAAGTATTGATACATTATTGGAAAAGATATCTATTTTATAAAGTAGCTCACGTATACAAAACACTGCCGAATACTTTAAAAATCATTTCAAATTTTCATTTTTCAGCATTTTTCAAATTCATGTTAGCTTGGCACTTTTCAAATTTTGTCATTTCATCACAGAAACATTTCCAAGCAATTATTGGAGTTCAGTCCAGATGTATTTGAATGTTTAGGAGTAACTGAATGTTTAAGAGTAAAGTTTTGGTACCAATTAAAAAAATTAAATATAGCCTTTTTCACAAGATTAAAATGGAATTTATGGGAGTATCTTTCATTATTATTAGTTGATAAAATACCTGCATTTACTTCCTAAACTTCTATTTCTAATCCCAGTTCCATTTCTATTACTTTTTTTTTCTTATATGGCAAAGAATTTTCTTTTTGTAGATACACAAAAAGGTAGGTAGGTAGGTAGGTAGGTAGGTAGCCAAAGTATAAACACAAGCAAAAGCATACCAAATTAGAAGTATTATTTTGATTTCTTTCAATGAGAACAATTAATTAATGCAATATCATTCAGAATTCAAATACTGTTGATTATAAATTGAGTTAGTACTACATTCCCTTCTGATTAGAATCATGCCATTTCTCATTGATGGTAAGAAATTAGTATTTGCTATCTTAATCCATACCTAAAATGTACTTTAGAAGTTCAGAAAAGATACACACAATTCTTAGCACCTGATCTTCTCTTCTTCCAATCCTCAATCCTCATCTTTTTAAGAGCAAGAATTTAAAGAAATGTTCAATACAATTAGGAGAGCATAGAATTTTATAGAATTATAGATTTAATTATTGATGAAAGATCCATTACTGCTGAATATATGTGGAAATGGACTGATCACAAATTTCTACTTGGTTTCAAATGTGTTAAATTCAATTGTTTCCTCATAAACTATCAATTAAAACTATTATCATTAGAAAAATACTATACATCTATCGTAGCTCATTGGCTGAAAGGCTGGAAGTCTCAAATCTCCTCTCCCAGAAGTCCTCTGGGTCTTCACATTTTCACCCTGTCAAAAGCTGAAATTCAATGTTGGAGGAGATAAATACCACCTGGTTAGCACCACACAGAAAACAAACCAACAGCCTAGTGTAAACTCCTGGGTAAGCATTTGCCAATTCCTACAGAAGATGACTTGTGAATCAGATGTTCTCTCTGATTCAATACCTGAACCTCCCTCGGTTCTTGGAGATTCCAGCTGTTCATCAGAGGCTTTTGGGGGAGATGTTAAAACCCAGCCTTGTTTCATAAACTTTTGCCCTTTCATTTTAAAAGGACCAAACTTATCCTCTCTCCAGCAAAAGGAGCTGAGGTCATCGAACAGGTGCCATGCCTCACTGGTGATTGTGGATTCTGTCTGAGAAGAGGGAATGTATACTGGGAATGTTATGTGTTCTGTTCTCTGACATGGGAACTACCTTACAACATCTACATTTAAAATCAAGAGAATGAGAACAATATTATATACAATTCTTATACTGAGCACGCGGGTTCTTTTGAAAGTCTGGGAGGGTGATTTCCATTTAGAACTTGATGAATCATACTAGAATGCTTTGTGTCATAAAATTCCTTTTAGAGCTATTTCAGCAGCTCATCAAGAATTAATCATGAAAATAGATGGTGATCACTTCACTAGAATTATATTATATAATGCTAACTCTTCTAAATGGTGTTTGTAGGTTTGCACACAAATTGGTACATTTTACCATCTTTTATCGTAATGCCCATTTACTACAGTACTTTTAGTTGAAGGTTTTTTAAGAAACTGGGAAAATTTCTTCTTTAACAATGAATGCTGCTTTTAATTCATCATCCATAGTTCCCAAGGTATATAAACTGATACACTGTAAGAAATTGATTCAATTTTCTGTTAGCTGCCAGTTTTGTTATCACAAAATATCAAAAAGCAGAAACAGACATTTCATTGGAACTCTGATACTTAAAGCATGGGAAACTACTTCGCCTTTTAAAAATCTACAATAAAGGCTACATTTATTCAAATCTGGTCACAATTTCTTAGCTATATTAATATTTTTCCTAACCAATAATCTAAACAGAAATATTGAAATAATTAAAATATTTGTATTTCAACTACATACGTGTACTCATTTTTTTTGCTCCTGTTTTTTTCCCAGGTTTTTCTTATTAACACTTTAAGTTTTTGCCTTGAGATTTTTTGTTTGTTCAGTATAAACACAGACCTTAATTCATCTTACTAGTTCATGTGACAAATTGTTAAAAAGACTTCCAACAGTTAAAAAAAATAAACAAAATACTACAGATGTTTGCAGTGAATACAGCTGAATTTTCCTATTTGCAAAGTTCAGTTGATAAATCAAAAGTTTGATTTTTGTGAAGAAGATATACCCCCAAAATTGAATATTACACTCACAGTGGAAATGTGATTCCAGAGGGAGTAAATCAAATGTATCACAAATCTGTTTGATGCAGCACCCATTTTTAACTAGTAATCCACAAAAAATTTAATATCTTCATTAGCCCAAAGACATATATGTAAAAATAAATTTCATGACCCTAAAGAACTAGATAAAAACAATGCAGATCATCAAACAAAGCAATTTCTAACATTAAGATACTAACATATTTTTTGTCAAGTTGCTTCCACAATTCTATTCAAACTCAAATTACTGTAGTTTAAATGGGTCTGGGTTAATGGGTACCAAATATTTCAAACATAAACAAATGCTCACCAGAATTAAGAGAAGTTATTCTGATATATGGGAAGGGGTTGGGGAGAAGGTGGGGTGTTCAATGTAAGTAACACCAGACTGTTTTCATATAACCTCCAGAGCATTATCATCAGCATTGATCTCCTTCTGTATTAACCACAGCCAAGCACATTTAATTTCCCAACCGTCACAAGTTACATTTCTCCCAACCAGTCAAATCCCACCCTCAAGTAAGTTTCTGCTTACTTATTCAAGGCGAATATCTGAGCCAAATTGTCTTAAGCCATAATGTTGCTAAGTATTGATTTGGACTTCACTGCTTGAAACAGATTTCAAAGCAGAGTATTGGAGAAAATCTGTAGAGGTGCTTTTCTCGACACACATTATTGCAAAAATACTCCACTATAGGTCGAAGACAGACCCTGGAGTGGAAAGCTGCAGATAGGATAAACCAAGATACTGAAACTGGGAGACCCTCAATAACAACCCTACTTTGGGGGTGCTTTTTCAAAATAAGTGCAAGAGCTTTGCCCCACTTCCACCCTGCTCCCCTGAAGAATTGCACCCAGAGAGATTTTCCTTCCGCAGCACTTTGTCCTCAAGGGACCAGCCCAAACTCGATTCCTTGATCCAAAGGGGAATAAACAGCATTTCCTTAGAAGCAAAGTTGCCAGAAGGACTGACTGCCTAGGCAGGCAGACGCCGAGTGCCCAAACGGGCAGAGAGAATGGAAGGGGGAACAGGGGTGAGTGGATGGCGAGTCTTCAGAGGGCAAACCTGAAGAGCTGATAAAAACGGGGGAGCACAGAAAGACGTGACGTCCGGGGTGGGGGGACAGACAAGGGAACCGGCTGCAATGAGAGGCGCTTACCTTCCTTGCCCCCCTCAGCCTCCTTCCTCCGCTCCGAGGCCCTCCTTGCTCCTAGGCTGGCTGGCTGGCTCACAGGTCACTCCGCCCGCTCAGAGGGGCGAAGGCGAGGAGGAAGTAGCTTTGGGTTTCGTCTCCCGGCGGGCGCCTTTCAAACCCTCCCCGCCCTCTCTCAAAAGGAGCGGCAGGGAGCGAGTGGCTGAGGGGAAGGCGACCGGAGCTGCGGCTGCTGGGGAGCCAAGCTCAGACACCAGAAAGAGGAGCCAGAGGCGCTGGCGCCTAAACTACCGCTGGTGCTGCAGGAGGCACTGCGGGCAGAGCGGGAAGTGCAGGCGAGGGAGCTGCCGCCGCCGCCGCCGCCGCCGCCACCCAGGTGGCCCAGACAGGAGCTCCCCCTCTCGCCGCGCCGAGGAGGAAAAGCGGGCAGAAGCGCCCCGGCGGGGGCGCTCGGCCCCATCTGCCCGCAGCCGCGAGGAGCGCCGCGCGACGGGGAGGTGGATGGCGAAGGCGGAACGAAATCCCACAACACCTGCTTGTTCTTTCTTTGCGCCCCTTTCTCTGGGAGGTTAAGTTGGAGAATTGAGGAGATGCCTCCACTAGAATAAACCCCACAAACTTCGCAGGGGACGCGCTGCTTAAATTGCCCCTTTCTGCGTACGATTCTACACCATACCCTAGACCAAAGTAACCCTTCCTTCAAGTAAGAATGGGTTAAGAAAATGAAAAACCTGCAAAAGAAAGATGAGATTACTGTTATTTCTGCACGTGATGGAAGACCAAGACTACAGTACTCCCCCCTCCTTCCCTTTAAGTAAGAGCCAGCCAGTTCGGTCTGATGGTTAAAGCTTCGGGCTAGAAAACAGAGACCGTGAGTTCTAGTCTTGCCTTAGGCATGAAAGCCGGCTGGGTGACTTTGGGCCAGTCACTCTCTCTTAGCCCAATTCACCTCACAGGCTGGTTGTTGTGGGGAAAATAGGAGGAGGAAGGAGTATTAGGTATGTTCAAGTTATTTATAAAAATAATAAAGGTGGGATAAAAAAAAAAAGTAAGCCCCATCAAACACAATGGGACTTTGAAATATATACAGTGTAATTGCCAACGTAGATATATTTTCTAGAGAGCAAGTCTTGCTGAACAGTAAGCTTTACTTTTAAGGCAACAGGGATGCAATTATAATACAATACAAATAGCACACACCATTTGGTGTTGGGATTATTTGCTACAAATTTGCTTTACAGTACAATGCATTTGCTGTAATAATGAATTCTGCTATCACCATTGTTAATGATAAGCTGTGTTATCACTAGTAAAGATGCCGGTGGTAATCCATGCAGGAAAACATGCAGGAAAAATGCGGAAGCCTAGCTATTTACTTTTAGTTAAGGACTTTCGCACTTCAGGGCATACCCAGAGTTCAAAGCAGTCTCCAGGAGGTCATGTTGCCCCTTATCCCCAGATGGCAGGGGGGAAAAGCTAGTACTGTATGAAAGCTGTGACCCATCTTTGGGCACTCTTTGTTCCAGCTAGTTTGCCTCCCTAGTTCTTCAAGCTGTTTAGCAGAGAATTAGGAAATCAATAGTGTTCTGTCTAGCAAGGACTGGGGGAGAGAGGCAGGTCTGGCTCCTGTTATGTAACCTTTAAAGACACAGGAGACTTACTGTTTTCAACAAGGGGGCCATCACCTTGGTTCACAATTCATTCCCTAATTCTGTTCAGTAACAACTCAGTTTTCTATGTCTGCCTATGCCAGGGATGCTGATAGCTGTAGTTCAGCAATATCTGGCCATAAGCTTCCCATCCATGTCTTAATGTGTAGGAACCCAGGGGTTTCTTAATTTCACTTTTTTCCAAAACAAAGGGCTGCTTTTTTTTCTACCCTGTGGGCCTTACCCCACTGATTAGTTAAAGTGCTCTCCACTTCTTAGTCAGCAGAAAAGTATATTGGTGTGAAATTCATTGTACCCATCGCAATCCCTCTTCTGCTGTTGCTCCTAGTCACTGCAGTTATGTGATGTTCCTCTAAGGCAGTGTTTTTCAACTTTGGCAACTTTAAGATTTGTGGATTTCAATTCCCAGAATTCCCCAGCACACATCTTAAAGTTGCCAAGGTTGAGAAACACTGCTCTAAGGTAATGGATGCCAAAGTCAAATAGCTTGCAGCTGTCCTTGGTAGTGCCAGAATAAGTGGGAGAATATCGCAGAGTAGCTAATGATGATTTAAGTCATGATCCTGGGACAATGTCATGGGGACATGGTAAAAAAAAAAAATGATGTTGCCAGGAGATGTTTGTGGTGATACTAAGTGCAAATGAGGAAAAGCCCTGTTTATCCTAGAGCTCCAACAAGGATAAAGATGAGAGATGGAGAAATATCTAGGAAATCTTGTGGACCTTGGCATAAATGGCTCAGTTTATGGAGAGGAAGTTGGTGTACCTGTGTAGTAAAAGTGGCATAAGGATGTTATTCACAAAACAGCATGAACAATTAAGATTAAATACATGATTGTGATATATGGATGTAATTCATATTTACAAGATACAGGGATCACATGATGCCTGAACCAGTGTGATGGTATGTGGGAAAGTTCTTGGGACACTGGGCAAAGAGATACTGCCAAGGGAATGGTCAGATAAGGGACAGCACAGCCCAATGGTGGGTGGGGCAAGAGTCTTCTTAGGGCTATAAAGGAGATTAGGGGGTGGGGGGAGAACTGTATTTTCAGATTTGCAAGATTCTATTGGCCTCACAGTGTAAACCAGGTAAGACTCACAGCCCGATGAGCTAACTCTACATTATTGAAAGCTACATTGACAGAATCTTGCAAGCCTGAAAGTACAATTCTCTCCCCCCACCCCCATCTCCTTTACAGCCCAAGAAATTAGGGAGGGTCTCTTCTGAGCCTCTTGCCCCGCCCACTATCCAGCTATGGAGTATGCTGTCTCTTTCCTGACTGTTCCCTTGGCAGTGTCTCTGCCCAGTCTCCCAAGGTCATTCCCACATAACATTACAAGCTACCAGTTGCCTTCTGAGCACAATACAAGATACTAATATTGATCTTTAAAGCTTTTAAAGGCTTAGAGTCCAAATCTAACTATCAGAGGAATCACCTCTTCTGCTCTGAATTTCTCCAACTATTTAGACCAGCAGTTCTCAAAGTGTAGTCTGAGGATCCCTGGGGGTCCTTGAGACCCTTTCAGAGGGTCTGCAAAGTGAAATATATACTTTAAAATGTCTTAGTTTTAATTTCTAATACAGTAAATATTGATAGATATAACCCACTTAAGTCAAAGCTCTTTGGAGTCCTCAATCATTTTTAAGAATGTAAAGGGGTCCTGAGACCAAAATGTTTGAGAATTGCTGATTAACACTATCAAGAGAGGGCATTTTGACGCTCCCTCACCCCCAAAAGCTTGACATCTCCTGCCTAGCTTCTAGGCTGTGAAATGCATTCCTTAGGAAGATGCATTTGGCTCCACTCTATTAATATTTAGGATGATGACAAAAATGCATATATTCTGCCAATACATTAATAATTGTTAATGTATTCTAATGTTTATTTTTAATCCTTATTTTAATGGTTTTAATGTCGATTTACATTTATTTCTTTATCACTGCCAGCCGCCTTGACTGTTGATGAAACAAAGTAGTGTGGTAAGAATTAAGTAAATAAACAAATTAAGAATTTGTCATTAGATTCCTTTGGAATGACTGCCAATGTTTGCAGAATCAAAGCACTGAGTTCAGTAACCATATGAAATCGTGCTTCTAGTGGTGTCCACGATAACTTGCTGCTTTCATCAGAATGACAAAGTAGGGTAGCACTGCAACTTCTCCTGCTTCTGTGTGTTCAACATCACAATGCAAGTAGAAAAGGGGCATGGCTTGCATTGTAACTCCACAGCAGTGATCTGTGCCCCCCTCCCCCTCCCTCCGCCCCATGCATACTGCTGCTTGCTCTTACTACAAAAATTCACTGTAAAAATATAAATGCTATATATGTCAGATATAAACCACACTGGTAAAACAACAAAGCATCATCATAATGTAAATCCTTGACATTCAGATTTGAAGTTGGATACAAGTATGTTAAGTCACATGGTTTGTGTTGCCATATAACAACATACATTTCATCATCTACACCCCCTTGCTTTCTCCCCCACAGATCCCTTATAATTGCTACTCACTTAGAACATAAGTTCTTGTTGCCAATAGTGCCTGTAATTCTTCTCAGTCTTGCTGTTTTTTTTTTTAATTAAACAATTATACTGTTTCAATTAAACAAAAATACTGTTACACAACTAGATTCCAAATATTAGTCCATTTGGGTTTTTGTTTGTTGTTCTTGGCCTCATACTAGTTTTGCACATGGGGCACATAGATAATTGCCCTGGAAACTGTATCTTCAACATATAAGAACTGGAAGCATTTTTTCCTACAGGTGAAACTCGAAAAATTAGAATATCGTACAAATGTTCATTTATGTCAGTATGGCAACTCAAAAGGTGAGACCAATATATCAGATAGACGCATTACATGCAAAGTGAGATATGTCAAGCCTTACTTTGGTATAATTGTGATGATTATGGCGTACAGCTTATGAAAACCCCAAATTCACAATCTCAGAAAATTAGAATATTACATGACGTCAATAACACAAGGATTGGAAATAGAACAATATTGGACCTCTGCAAAGTATAAGCATGCATATGTACTCAGTACTTGGTTTGGGCCCCTTTTGCAGCAATGACTGCCGCAATGCGGCGTGGCATGGATGCTATCAGCCTGCGGCACTGCTGAGGTGTTATGGAAGACCAGGATGCTTCAATAGCGGCCTTCAGCTCCGCTGCATTGTTCAGTCTCATGTCCATCTTTCTCTTGGCAATGCCCCATAGATTCTCTATGGGGTTCAGGTCAGGCGAGTTTGCTGGCCAATCAAGCACAGTAATCCCATGGTCACTGAACCAGGTTTTGGTACTTTTGGCAGTGTGGGCAGGTGCCACGTCCTGCTGGAAAATGAAGTCAGCATCCCCATAAAGCTCGTCTGCAGAAGGAAGCATGAAGTGCTCCAAAATCTCCTGGTAGACGGCTGCGTTGACCCTGGACTTAATGAAGCACAGTGGACCAACACCAGCAGATGACATGGCTCCCCAAATCAACACAGACTGTGGAAACTTCACACTGGACTTCAAGCATCATGCATTGTGTGCCTCTCCATTCGTCCTCCAGACTCTGGGTCCTTGGTTCCCAAATGAGATGCAAAAGTTGCTCTCATCAGAAAAGAGGACTTTGGACCACTGGGCAACAGACCAGTTCTTTTTTTTTTTTTTTCTGTAGCCCAGGTAAGACGCTTCTGACGTTGTTTGTTGTTCAGGAGTGGCTTGACAAGAGGAATATGACATTTGAAGCCCATGTCCAGGATCCGTCTGTGTGTGGTGGCTCTTGATGCACTAACTCCAGCCTCAGTCCACTCCTTGTGAAAGTCCCCAACACTTTTGAATGGCCTTTTCCTGACAATCCTCTCCAGGCTGCGGTCATCCCTGCTGCTTGTGCACCTTTTTCTACCACACTTTTCCCTTCCACATAACCTTCTATTGATGTGCTTTGATACAGCACTTTGGGAACATCCAACTTCTTTTGCAATGACCTTTTGGGGCTTTCCCTCCTTATGGAGGGTGTCAATGATGGTTTTCTGCACAACTGTCAGGTCAGCAGTCTTTCCCATGCTTGTGATTCCTACTGAACCAGCCTGAGAGACCATTGAAAGGCTCAGGAACCCTTTGCAGGTGTTATGGATTCATTAGCTGATTAGAGTGGGACACTTGGAGCCTAGAATATTGAACCTTTTCACACTATTCTAATTTTCTGAGATTGTGACTTTGGGGTTTTCATAAGCTGTACGCCATAATCATCACAATTATAGCAAAGTAAGGCTTGACATATCTCGCTTTGCATGTAATGCGTCTATCTCATATATTGGTTTCACCTTTTGAGTTGCCATACTGACATAAATGAACATTTGCACGATATTCTAATTTTTCGAGTTTCACCTGTAGATCTTTTTGGCATATCTTTTCTGATTATAGATTTTTATTATAATGAAATGGCATTATATTGTTTGACTAACTGTACTTCGCCAAGGCATACAACGTTCTAATGCAGGCTGTGACACCAGGAAAAATACAGCTAAGGCACTGTTAGCTGCAGGGCTAAGAACTCAAGTGAGGTCCTCTAAATTTAACAGGTTTTATTTATATAGCTTCCATTATTATGGCTGGTTGCACAGTCAGCCAAATGTTTAGACTGGATTTGGCATTTTTATCCACCTATCAATTCCTTCCCAAGGACCTGAGATAGGCAGATGTTGTTTGATGCTGTTAAAGGTATCATCACAGCGTACAACAGTCAGATAAAAACAATACATATATAAAACAATCATTATAAAAATATAAAAATCAGTATTAAAGATTAAATATGATCAAAAACAAAATATACAAACCCCAGGCAGAGAGGTAGAGTATATCCACCTCAGTAGTGAAGCCATCTGAACATGTCTCCAGTTCCCTAGGACCCCCAGGCCTGGTGACATAACCAGGTCTTGAGGGACTTCTGGACATAGACATGAGCATGGAAAACATGGCCCATTTTCTCATGGAGTGAGACCAAGGGAATGGAAACAGTTTAAAACAGTGACTAGATAGATATATATCATTGTTTAATTATAGTTTGTCAAATAAACCATAATTGAGTAGGTTTACACAGCACATTAACCATAAGCAAACCTTCAGTATCTTGGTGTCCTCCAAGTGTGTTGGATTAAAACTCCGATCAGCAAGATATTTGCTGAGGGTACCCAACTGGGAAGGAATCATCAATCGTGGTTTATAATCCACAGTGGGTTCGCACATTACAATAAGCAAAAACTAAACAAGATGTCATATTATGCAAACTAAGCCATTAATACCTCAAGATAATTGTCCTAGATACATTGGTAAATTTTTGTGAATTCACTGACTCATACATTATTCTTCTCATCTTATGTTAGTTTACTGAAATTACTATATTATTTGGATTACCTGTGGTTGTGCATCACAAATTATGCTGATTTAAGACAGAGTTAGAGAGCCAGTTTGATGTAGCAGTTAAGGCATCAGGCTAAAAACGGGGAGACCAGGAATTCTAGTCCCACTTTAGGCACAAAGCCAGCTGGGTGACCTTGGGCCAGTCACTCTTTCAAACACAATAAAATTCCAAGATCTAAAGCACTCACAATGATATTAAAAAGTACTATAGCACTACACAAGAAAATACAAGAACCAGTGATTGCAATGCAATAGCAGCTTGATAAAAGACAGCACAAAGTTAGCTGCTAAAACAAGCCAAGATGTAAACAAGAATTAAAACTGCCAGTATGTAACACAATTACAAAAGCACAGACCTAGAAAATTAATGCTGCATTAACCTGTTGTCAGAAAGGAAAAGCACTGACACAATGTAACTTTCTCTTTGGGAAGAGGCACACGCAATTGGATGGGGGCAGATGAACATAATATTGATTGAGGGAATGCTCTGAGAAAATCCTCTGTAGAAGATTTAAGGACACAGTTAGCCAGATATGTGAGGGGTTGTTAAATTAAGTATCAAGGTCTCCAGGTGTAAAGAGATTCTGAGGCATTCTTTCAAGCATTTTAAGTTTTCCTCAGAAAAGGTAGTGTAGAATTTCTGGTCCCTGTGAAAACAGTTTACTGCTACATTTTGCACATTCTTCAAAGGCTATCCAATACACTCAGTTATCCAAACAGGAGTTTACTAGAGCATAAATAATTGCACATATCTACATATAGGATCATACCTGGGATTTTTGATAAACTGATAAAAACTGCATTGTACCAGAGAGAACACTCAAGCTTCTCACACAGCAGGGTTCCTCGACCTTGGCAACTTTAAGACGGGCGGACTTCAACTCCCAAGGCTGGCTGGGGAATTCTGGGAGTTGAAGTCCATCCGTCTTAAAGTTGCCAAGGTTGAGGAACCCGTAATACAGGGATGGAAAAATGAATCTGGCATAGTCTCATTCATTCAGTCACTCACGCACAACCATATGGGTTAAATATTCCCCATTTCTTTGTAATGATAAGAGCCAGAAGCATTTCCAGCTACGACTTTCACAAAGATATCAAGACTCAATATGGGTTGCATTAATGCAACATATTAAGCCATATTAATGCAACCCATATTAAGCCATATTAATGCAACCCATATTAAGCCATATTAATGCAACATATTAACACTGTGTTCACACAATACACTGAAATAGGGAAGGTGAATCTCTTACATCATCAGCCACGCTTTAGATTAGCTAAATTATAAATGAATAAACTAACCACATGGACTGGGATCATATAGTATGCAATGCCAAAATGTGTTGGTTGGTTGATCATTTAGTGTTTGTGGCCGCTGAGCGACAAGCTAGCCAACCATAGCTTAGTTTAAGGAGTTGTGTCACTATCACTGTTTGACCGGGTGACCCACTGTAGCCTTGAGAGACAGTTTGGTATAATGGTTAAAGGCAGCAGGCTAGAAAGCAGGAGAGTTCCGCCTCAACTCCTGCCTTAGGTATGAAATTAGTTCAGTAACTTTGGGCCAGTCACCCTCTCTTAGCCCTAAGAAGAAAGCAATGGCAAACAACTTCTGAAAATGTTGCCAAGAAAACTGTGTGGAGTTGTTCAGGGACTCACCAGGAGTCAAGACTGATTTGAAGGCACAAAATAAAAGTAAATTCTAACCCTGGGACCAACTTATTGTAACTGAGCTTGTAGCAGAACTTTGTGAGTGAATGTGTTGGACTTCGTAATATGTTTGTAATTGCTATATTGCTGAATAAAATTTAATTCCATCTTTTCAAGAGTCTGGATTTCTGTAATCAGATTACAGTCTGATTAACCATTAAAGCATGATGTGTCAATGCTTACAAGAGAGAAGGCAAACCTGATCAAAGAATAAGATTTTTACAGGCATTTAAATTAAGAGCAAAGAGAGAAATACATAGCCAAACCAAGCAAGGATGAAGAATCAAGGAAAGGCTTACCAGGTGAAGGAATGAACAGATATGACTAAAGGAAGGAGCAAAGAGTAGGTTGCATTTGGCAGGTGCTTCTTGCAAGTAAAAGTCTGTTAACTTAAAAGAATGTTTACATAGCAACAAGGAAAACGCTAGTCATTCAAGGAGGAGAAGGGAGCAGTGAGGCAGAGCCAATAAAACCACCTGGGTCACTGGAGGCCAGTAGTTTCCAGGAATACAGAGGATGTAGGAGTTTGACTATATCTGGATTTGCATAATCACAGTCTGTTGAATAAACCAGTATTGTGTAAAACTAACCACTATATTTTATAAAGGTTAGGGCTTAGTATACATTGTGGGATGGACATAGCAGTTCTGTCATACAATTTACAGCCTAAAGCTTAGTGTAGTGAAAAATGAGTCATATTCTTGACCTTCCACACTGCCGTCTTTTGCTAAGGAACTGTGATTTGTTAAAATTCTTAGCGAAAATGCCTCCTCCCAGGAGAATTCATTAATAGCTGCTCAAGAAACAGCTAGCAACCTCATTTTAAAAACCTGTTTGTCCCTTATAATATAGTAAGATGCACAATTAAACCATGGTTTAGCCTTTATTCAGCAGGCTACAATAGCTGAGTCAACGAATCTTATTAAGCATCAACCCAATATATAAATTGCAAGGACCTCAACATACTATACCAAATTGTGTGTGTGTGTGGGGACACACCATATAAGCATTTGCATATGGAGGTTTACCAATGTTAGCCTGAAGTCAGGTGGAGTTCTCTACATGGGGAAATTAACCATGTTCACACAGCACACTGAGCAAGAAGGCTTAGTATTAAGAACATACCCAAGCCTCTCTACTCTTGAAGACAGAAATTCTGAATCCTTTTTAAAACAAGGGCAGAACTCAGAAGACAGAACTGGAGATGGAAGAGGTTGGCTACTGACCCTGAGAAAAATGATGTTCTTTCCAACTTTCCAGCAGCCTCAGAATTAACTTACTGGAATTCCCAAGGAAGCAGGACATCCAAGAATAATTACACAGAGGGGATATCGGTTTCGGAAAACTCTCTCTGAACAAAATAAGTACAAATATTTAGCTAGAAATATTGCATGGAACTGAATCCTTTTTAATTCTGCTATGCTAAAGTCTTCTTTTATTTTTGCATACAAGGGAAGTGTGTACAGTATTCATGATTCATTTCTGTGGAATCTTATGATGTAATAAGTTAAATCCAATTTAATTTCTAATCCCTTTGAAAATAGGGTTGTTTTTTTCCTGTTTGTATCAAGCCTGGAGTGTCCATAGGTGGAGGTCAAGAAAGACAAGATGGCAGCCTTGACTGTGTGATCAAAAAGCAAATGCAACACACATTAGAAAGGGATGGGGCTTTGATCACAGAGTTGGGGCCCCCTACTTGTTTCTGGACCTCCCCCTATGGACACCGCTGCCTGGAACATTTCTTTTGCATTTTCTTTTGTACTGCCTTATAGATTTTGTGTTTAGTCACTGAACCTGATCAAAGCAATTCTGTATTTATCTCCTTTAACAGGAAAGATTTGCATCTTAATATCTAAAGCAGTTTTTTTCAAGCTTGGCAACTTCATAGTGTGTGGACTTCAACTCCCAAATTCCCTAGCCATCATTGAAAAACACTGATCTAAAGATTTTTAAAAAGTTATTACAGTTTATCTTTTACCTTTTCTTTTAAAAAATATTTTGATTCTGTTTGTTTCTGGTGAGATTGGTCTACCTCCCAAGGAGATCATAAAGGTCTGAAACCTGTAGTCACACATCGTCAAGCTACATGGCCAGGAGGTTGCATTACAGATTTCTTTTTCATGTTTACCATTTAATTACCAGAAAAGCAGCACAGGTTGTAAGAACTCCGTCTCATACAGGATGCCAAGTAATATGCTGCTTGGAGGGTAGATGGAGACAGCGCAACTTTCAAACCACTGACCTAAAGCACAAGGTAGGGGCAAGCTATGAAGTGCCAGAGGGATACCAGAAGAGGACACCTCCAGCTTTCCACGCTATCAGCTGTTCTGTTGCAAACCTGGATGTTATAATCAACAACAAACCTATGGCACAGCATCAGATTAATGGGATTCAAGATAGTAACTGTTCAGTGTTTACACAACATGGTAAATCAAAAACATCAAGAGAAGGCCACAGGTAGGGGGTTAAAATGGCAGTACATCTGCTTTTACAGTCTGAGGTTTCTTTGTTGGCATGTTCCAAGAATATGCCCATTGTCTCTTTGAAATGATTATTTCAAGACAAGGGAGTCCCCTGATTTCCCTTTTTTAGGTTAGTGTTTAATTTTCTATAGAAATATTCCAACAACAGGAAGCACTGAGGGCAGCCCAGGTGACAGTAGAAGAGAGCCTTGTTCTGCCTATTCAAGGAAGGGATGAAAAAACATCACTTCAAGGATTACAAGGAAGCTTGAGAAATGCAAGAAACTCTTTCTGATCTCACAGTCTATAAAGTTGAAAGTTAGCAGCTCCTAGCAAATGAAATTGGGCAAGAGAGCTTTATTATCCATTGGTACATGCTTTTAAAATGCATCACCATGTGCATACAAGCTTGGTGCCTTTTAGATGCATTTATATTGCATTGGGACTACAGCAGTCCCAAATGCCTTCCTTCTCAGCCATTATGCTGTTGTCCTAACACACCAAATGCAGGCAAAAATGAGGCAGTCAGTGATACAATGCTGGACTAGGTGTAGCAAATGTGCTCCTGATCCTCTTTAATCTGTTCAGGGGTATCAGTAACAAATCATAATTATGCAAGCATGATGTGTCATGATATCACAGTACAAATGATACCATGAAATCTACTTCAAGTAACTAACTTATGACATATGTTTATGAAGATTCTCAGTCATCCAGGTGGAATTGTCTGGAGGTTGAGTCATGGCAACTGGACTTAACTTTTTGGTTAGATTAGTTAGGTTAGGTTAGATTGGTTAGGTTAACCAAAAAGCTAAGAAGTCCAGTTGCCATGACTCAGCCTCCAGATAACTTATGACATATCATCCACACGTCACAATTTGCCCTCATGGCTTCCTGTAATGGTATGTGGGAATGAAGAACCACAGACTAGACAATGGTCAGACAAATGACAGCTGAGTCTGCAGAAGGAATGGGGGTGTGGCAAATATCTCAGAAGGGACCCTCCCTAGTTTCTGAGACTATAAAAGTGAGGGAGGTTGGTGAGATGTACTTTCAGACTTGCAAGATTCTGTCAATGTAGCCTTACAATTAAGGTAAAGCTAGTACTTTTTGTCTGGACTACCTTGCAAGGCTGACACTTCCCTACAAGGAAGCTTCTAGCTCTGTTACAAAGCTTGATGGATGGCCATGAGGCCAGGACTGAGGCTTGGTGTAAGTCTTTAAAATAAACGGAGACCTGCACAATGTTATCTGAAATGCCCAAACAACAGGCCTAGCTAAGGCAGCCATGCCCTCTTCTGGGGCAATGCATCCCATCCCATCCCCTGTGCCATCCCAACCCTTTATCTGGGCATTTTGAGCATATTCAGTATAATTGCACTTTAGGCTTTCTCCCAGAGGGATCTTCTACCCCATAAAATTTCATTTATGCGTGTGTAAGTAGTAGAACCCAGCCAAACTGCTATCTCTTATACTGTACACCGATAGTGCCATGATGTCTGCTAAAGAGTGAGTTTAGTATTAATAGCATTTTTTTTCACGTATACAGGGATGGCAGTGCTTCAATGTACAGACTAGAATTTCTGGGAGGGGTAGTTCCAAAACACACACACACGTTTGGCATATATATCACTGCTTGCAATTCCTTTCCTCAAGCATAGTCACAGTATCCAAAGGGACTGTCGTGCTGTCACTGGTTGGTTTTTCCAATATTGACATTTCTGCAAAGCAACGATTTAGGTATGGTTCACATTTAATTCCTCTGACACAGCATAGTAATTGTTGCTAGATAGGAGCTGTTTTAGCTTGGATAGCTGTCTGTAAGCAAGGATGGGCCTGCAATATAAGGACTGTGAAAAGAATCAATTCCTTTTGTTATTTTATTTATTATTTTAATGCTAAAGACCTTTTGTTCTTGACAGGGTTCGCTTTAAGTACATCAGAAATGACACAAAAGAGTCACACCCTTTTGTATCATTTTTATTCATCCCAATAAAGCTATCAACCCACTTTGGATTTTAGTTGTTTTTTTCTCTGTGGACCAACCAATGATTTTATGCAAAGTTATATGTCTGCTACCATCTATTGGCCAATTTAATATTGAATAAATATGTTTTACTTGGCCCCCTGGCATGATAGATGGGTGTTTTTTTGTTTTTGTTTTAACTGCTGTTGCATGTTACCAAATAGTGTTTCTTCTACCATCTACCATTTTACTCCTTAAGATGCTTCATATTTGCAACTTCACATTTTTTGCTTGCAAGTTCAATGATTAAGCCAGGCAACAATACAGTTCAGAAGACAAATTCTCCTAAACAAAATACATACCTACACAGACTAAAAAATGCTCATTAAACCATATTTGATCATGAAAAGAATAACTGCTGAATCTTCAGATTTAATACTATATTAAGACAACTTATACTTGCTGTCATAAATATAGATAAGTCAAAGAAATGGCTCTTCTTTCTAAACTGTACATACTATTTCAACCAAGCATATGACTTGTATTTTTTAATGTATGTTTCTATCTTAATTATTTACGGATGTTAGCCATGGTTGGAGGGATTGGTGTTTTTTCCTTTTTTGTTATTGTGAGCCGCCCAGAGTCACCCATTGGGGGAGATGGGCGGCATACAAGTTTGATAAATAAATAAATAAAAATAAATATTACTTAGAAATCTTGCATAAGAGGTTGTTCTGCAGCAGTTATATATTTATCAATAAGCTAGTGTTAATATTATTAACAGGGACTCTATAGTTGTATATTTGTACATAATATACAGCCACAAACCCATATTCATATGTAGAATTTCACTTATTTTTTAAGGACAACACATACAATGCTCAAGTAGAGTCTGAGATTAGGTATCATGATAAAGTATGGTATAACTATGGTTTATTGAATAAACCAGAATTCACTGGCATCACATAACACACTAAACCCCAAGAGGTGGTTTACCAACTATAATGTTGGGTCCTCACCACACATTAAGCAAGTCCTTATATTGCAGGCCCATCCTTGCAATAGCCGTTTCTCTCTCACCCCTAAATACTGAACACTGGGCATTATTCTTAGATTACAGGTCGTTCTTCTGCAAGACGTATCTATGGTTCTACTCCCAATTTTATCCTCACTGTTACCTTCATAATAGTGTCTGCATACCACTGCTAAGCACTTAAGTTTATTGGTGATGTAATGGAAGGTATCTGCGAGGAGGAGACTGGTATGGGAGATCAAGGCTGTCAGGAGGGAGGCAGTGCATTCCAGAAAGGGGGACAAGGCAGGCACTTTCTCAGTCCGCAGCAAGACTGCAAGAAGAAGAGGCTTAGACTAGCCCCTCCCTAGAGTATCACAGGGTATATCCACTAGTTGCTGTAGTGTAGAGTTAGTCTGGCGAGATTGATGTCAGGCTCAGCCCAAGAACAACAATGAAACAGTTCAGTCCAGTAGAGTTCCTTTATTTGCTTACACCCTCTAGACAGAATCTCACCAGACTAACTCTAGTCCACTACAGCAACTAGTGGATATACCCCGTGATACTCTAGGGAGGGGCTAGTCTAAGCCTCTTCTTCTTCTCACGGTCTTGCTGCCGACTGAGAAAGTGCCTGCCTTGTCCCCCTTTCTGGAATGCACTGCCTCCCTCCTGACAGCCTTGATCTCCCATACCAGTCTTCTCCTCGCAGATACCTTCCATTACACGTGCTATTATATACATATATACTTACAGGTCTATAATAGACAATATTTATCAATATATACAGGGATTATTACTAATTTGACCTAAAACATCATAGATCATAGACATAGCCAAGAATATGGATTTTATATTGAATTCCAAGAGCCTTGTGTCAGAATCCTCGCAAGATTTTAGAATAGATTATTATATGGCTAGTTTAAAAATGGGGTTTTTTTTTCCATGCTGCGGTTCTGCCATTGTAAAAGGGGAGGGGGAGCAGGAAGGAGAAACCGTTTGAAGCAGATGGCTCCTTATCACAGGCTCTGGAATGTTCAAGGCTATGCCAGCGAGGGAATCAGAAGACAAGAAATAAGGGCGATGGAAGGGGTGGAAAAGTAAGAAGGGCAATGTAAGCGGGGGAAAGAAAGAAAAGTGGTTTTTGACGCGCTTTTGCTCAGTCTCAGCAATACTTTGGATCTGTACACTTATTCTTAATAAATGAACTTTCTTTTGAATCAATATTGGTTGCAAGGAAAGTTACTGGATTTAAGATCAACAGGTGGCAGTTCGTTACACCTTGCTTCTCTAGCTCTTTCAACAAGTCTTTTTAGATCTGCCAAACAAAGGACTGTAAAGGTGTTTGCATTACATCCAGCAATCAGAATAGCCTTTACTTCTATCTGTATCAGTAAAATGAGATCAGTATTGAAGTTGTGATCAAGTAGCAAGATTATAAATCAGTCTTCCCCAATATGGCACTTTTTAGATCTGGTGGTGTAGAGAGTAAAGAAGATGACCTTGATGGAAATATGTAGGTGTTGTTGCCTAGGCAAATGGGGCTAAAGCAGTATTTAAGTCCAGAACATCCAGATTATGTTTGGAAATGGCTCAGACACCTCTCTAATTCATTGAACTATAAGAAGGTGGGGAGGATAGCACAATCATACTCGCAAGGTTTTTAGAGCCAATCTTAATATAAATAGTTTTAGGTTTCCTGTGGAGTTGATTTCCTGCTCTGGTCTACCTAATGGAGCTGAGAAGGGGGACTGCAACTTCTGAATTCTACATGAGAGCCATCTGGAGAACACCAGATCATGAGATTTTATAAATGAACAAAAATAATAATAAAAGGCTGTTGTAGCAAAAAATTAGGGTTGGTTTGCTGGAAACCAAAATAGCCCTATATGGTTATTATATTATATATTATATATAGTTATTATAAGCAAATTACTTAATAGCATCACACTATATATCCAGCACAATGTGTTGTTTACTGCTTGTTTACAAAGATTCTCTCCCGAATTTCAGGGACTGCTACACATTCACAGATGTTAATTAGTTTGTAAAAGGAAGAAAACCATTTCCTTTGAAAACGCGAGGGACTCATCAATTATCCAGTCTTTAGGTAGTAGGGGAAGGATGTATTCTTTTGCTTCCGGAATTAGGGTTGCGACAGGTCCCTTACTGTAATTTGCTTTCCTCCAAAGTCCCACTGTTTTTGGCTTTCGTTTTAACAGACCTTTGAATAATTTCCACTGTAGGTCCTCCAGGCCATCAAAAGTTGCATATTTTGTTTCTTTAAAAAGAGAGAGAGAGAGAAAGCACAGAATATCAGATGTAAACATCATAGTGAATGTTATTTTTTTCTTGACTGCAAACAAATTAAAAAAGCAATAGCACTCATTGTATCATACAGAAACATTATGTGACTGGGAACTGTGGATGCCAGACCCCACCACCTGCCTATTGCTGCTAGGACCTTGAGAATTCAAAAGAAAGAAGAACAAGCTTAGTAATGCAATTCTGTTCCTGTAGATCAGGGTCTGGAAACTGGTCTCCCAAATATTGTACAGCTACAATTCCTAATACTTGGCATCACCAGCCATGCTGGCTAGGAAACCTTCTGCAGAGGTTCTGCTCATATGTGCATCTGTAGATGCACACTTATGGAAGAGGCTACTTCCACTGCTGTAACTTGAACTGAAGGAACTGGAAGCTCAACAGCAAGCTTAAATGACATTCATCACTGTCCTCCAATTAATGCCACCTCTGTTTCAGCTACTAAGCTTTAGACAAAGCTTGACGTGTATTGAAACTGATAGTTTAATTTGGGCCTATCTAATCTGGGCCCTTTCCATGCATTTCCCAGCCAGCATGACAATTTCTGAGAATTCTAGAAGCTGAAGTCCACACACATGGAAGACAATCAGGTTGGAAACTATGGGTTATGTAAATGCCCTGGAGCAAGGCATCCTCCAGATGTGTTGGGACAGCTACTCCCAGAATTCTTAATCACTAGACTATGAGCACTAGACTAAGATAGGCAGATCTGGAATGAGAGATTCACAAACTACAGATGGACTTCAGGAAATTATGAATTTTACTATTAGCTTTTAAGCAGGAATTCTGATTTG
This sequence comes from Liasis olivaceus, assembly GCA_030867105.1. Classification (NCBI taxonomy): domain Eukaryota; kingdom Metazoa; phylum Chordata; class Lepidosauria; order Squamata; family Pythonidae; genus Liasis; species Liasis olivaceus. The sequence continues at coordinate 199,430,047 of CM061348.1, forward strand.
TGGCAGACGTGGTTCCTTTGACATTAATATTTATCTCCAGCTTCCATCATGTTACAAAAAAGCTAGTATCCCCATCAGGGGCTGTTTAATCTTTTACCTCTCTTATAACTCACTTCTGAACACAGTATTTAGGAGATCTCCCTGATTTCAAAGGGATGCACTACCAAATTAATAAGTTTTGGCTCAAAGGCCAACTTTCATTCCAAATTGTTAAAATCATTATCCCATATTTTCATTTAATCTTGTTAATCTGAGTGCTTTACTCATTTCCTATTGCATCTGAATACATAGTCAACCTTGAAGTGTCTGTACTTTTGCTGGTTCAAGTGAAGTAGGTGGTTTCTTCTTTTTGCGCCTCAGCGTTAAAGAGTCTACCCTGCACAGTATCTCTCCTGCGAGACATCGTTTCCTGATGGTGGAAAATGGCAAATGAACAGAATTCTTGATTAAAACCAGGTAAGGAAGCAAATATGCTGGTGGCAGTCCCCCAAGATAAGGTTTCTGTTTGCTTTTTGACCCAACCAGATGTTTTGAAGCCACAGGTAAACAGCAATCTTCAGGAAGTACAAATGTGCAAGTATCTCCGTCTTTTGTAGCATCGTTAACTGAATCTTTTTTAATGACTGCATCTTCCTGAAGCATGCTGGAGCAGATGGAGCTGGGTTCCTGGAGTTGGTCTTCATCCATTTTTGAAGCTGTGCTTCAAGAACTGCTGACCGGCATGGAGAAGACTTGTACGGTTCTTTAAAAACCATTCCACATAGTTGCTTCACCTACCCTTATTTAAAGATTACAAGAGTTAGTAGCAGTTCTGTTTCAACAATACACATGTACAAACACAAGTCTGTAGTATTCCTTAAAGTATTTCAATTCTTTTTATCTATAGAGTGATTCACGACAAACTAAAAATTAAAACAAAATGAAACCAAAAATTAAAACAAGAATGAAACCAATTGCACATTTATAATTTGATCAGTAATATTCAAAGATGACATAATATATAGTGTCCCTGTTCACACATAATATTAAGCCATAATAATGATCAGTAATTAACATATGTTTAGCTTAGCTTTGGCTTAGCATGATTTGTGAACATAGCCAATTGGAGCTGACTTAAACCACAGCTCAGCAAACTGTATTTAAGAGAAAGGCACAATGGGTTTTTTTATTTAGTATAATGTACAAGCCCACCCATTACAGTTTGAAAACCATGGTTCCATGCTTGCAGTAGATTAGTAAAGGAAAGCAATATATTCCAGCCAATTGTCTAGTAAGAAAAAAAGTTCTCTTCATCCCTTTCAATGCTTTTTCCAATGAGTTGTATTCAACACAATTATAGCACCCATACTTGGATCAATTATAAAACCCACTTATTATATAAATATAACAATGACCATATTCAGCATATTCCAGCTGACTCTATTTTAACTTCTGCTTGCTTGCCACTGATGCTGGCTAGTTTGTATTCAGCACCACTGAGGAAACAGGAGGACAGAACTGTAACAAAAATTCCCACCACCACAAATACTTAAGGTTTGATTAGTATACCAAAGCTGCATCTGATAGGTCTAACTCATCTGGGGCTCAAAAATCCAGATGACTATTAAACAGCAGCAACAAATCAGAGCATTTAGTATCTCTTGGCTGCCATCTACTGGTAGTCCGGATTTTGACAACCCACCTAGCTCTTCTGAAGCACCCTGAATTAAGCAAGTTCTTAAGGAATGCACGGACTTCCGTTTCTGAGCTCTAGGATTGGATGGATCATCCAACAAATCAACCCAAAGTCCTCACTGCACGCACAAATTATCCAACTTATGCATATCATGCGAAGACCCACCTCTCCGGAGAAGGCTCTAATGCTGGGAAAAGTGGACGGAAAGAGAAGAGGACGACCAGCAGCGAGGTGGATGGACTCAGTTACAGTGGCAATGGGCGCACGGTTGCAAAACCAGCTTAGGGACAGATCGTCATCAAGAAAATCTCTATGTAGTCGCTAGGAGTCAAAAACGACTTTACGGCACATAAGCAGGATTGCCCGGACTCGCATAACAAACCCACGGTTAACCACAATGGCTGGGTGCGCACATCACGCAGAAGTAGGAACGAATGAGCCACATGAAACTTATAAAACTTTCCGCGTCTACATGGAAGGGGAAAGGAAGAGAGAGACGAGTACGCACCAGATCGTCGTCATTTGCGACAAAGAAGCCAAACCTACGTACGGAAAGGAGGGTCTGATTTCCGAAGAAGCTCCCTCAGAGAATCTCGATTTTTCTGGGAAAGAAAAGCGGGCGTCCCTTTGGGGCCAGAGGAATTCTTACCGCTTGGTGTTCCAAACATTCCCATCGCAAGACGAAAAAGATGGATTAGAAAACCAATGAGCAACCTTTTTGGCTGCAAGAGACTGGAAAAAATTCCAGAAGTGTGATAGATCGGTTACTTAGAAAAATGCAGACAAGGAACTGTTTAGGGTTTAAAGATTACAATAAATACAAAACCGGGAGCAAAACTTACGTAGCGAGGCGGCGAGGGAGCACGCATGCGCCTCGCCCCGCAGAGCCCAGCTGCGGTATCGGGCCTCTTTCTCTTCTGGACCGCTGAACCAATCAGTGATTTCAAAAGGATTTCTCATTGTCGCCTCACAATTTATACCACAAGCTCTGTGTTTGGACTGAAGGTAAGGTGTCTGATGAAACCAAGTGGCTGGGCCTGCCAGCCGGGCTTAGCGCGATCCCCCTCTATGAAATCATAGCGAGAATAATCGAGCAGCTGGGCGACGCTGGCCTGGAACGGAGGCTCGCGGCGCGGCGCTCGAAAAAAGGGCTCCATCCAGCCGCAAACCATTCGGCGTTGAGGTGGAAGCAAATCCCACTGAACCATGAACACCGGCTCCGGCTGTCTGTTCAGTGAACGAATTGGACCCCCTGACTGAGTCTCCACCCTCTTCGCATTTCGTTTGCGAGTAGGGTTGCAACTCCGGGGACTCGCTTCTGAGCAAGTGTGGGAGGACCGCGCATCAGTGGTACTTAAGGGTATGGACCCATATTAGGAATCTCATTAGAGCGTGGAGAGCCTGTGGTCTACTACAACATCCAGCAGCCTCAGCCAGAAATGCCGGGGGCTGCAGTTCAAGATCAGGAGGGCCCCAAATTGCCCAAACCTCATTAAGAAAAACGAAAGTGTTGCCTTAAGAAGCAAGATTGGAGTGGTTAAGACAGGATAGCAAAATGTTACTTATGGGCTAAATTTAAAATTATTCTGTTTGTATAAAATATGCAACCCAATTTTCTGGGTTCATCTTGACCATGCAAATCAGTGTTTTTCAAACTTGGCAACTTTAAGATGTGTGGACTTCAACTCCCAGAATTCCCCGGCCAGCATGCTTGGGTTCACACACAGGCGTGGTTCACACATGAAAGGTTAAAATGTGACTGGTTAGTTTGTAATTCACTGAGATGTGAAAAATTCATCCCATGTCTGATTTTAAACCAAGTGATGCCAACAGTGGATGGGTGGAATCATATTCCAAGTTCTCTGCAGTTGTGTGAACAGGTATTATCAGTCTGGAGGTTGAGTCAAGGCAACTGGACTTCTTTTCTTTTGGTTTGATACGTTTCACTGCTAGTCCAAGCAGCTTCTCCAGTCTAGAAAGTTGGTTAGGGGGGACCCCATAAATGTCTTCCAGGGGGCTGCATTTCTCACTAACATGATGGGCTCGTTGAAGGGACAATAGAAGATGTGATTAGAAGAGTCTTTGGGATGTGGATATCTTGCTCCTAATCCCTCACTTATCCCCAAGTGGGTCATTAAGTGCTACCTCCCTGGTGAACTTGTGGTCTTAATCTTCCTGGGGACTTTTCCCTTCCACATAACCTTCTATTGATGTGCTTTGATACAGCACTTTGGGAACATCCAACTTCTTTTGCAATTACCTTTTGGGGCTTTCCCTCCTTATGGAGGGTGTCAATGATGGTTTTCTGCACAACTGTCAGGTCAGCAGTCTTTCCCATGCTTGTGATTCCTACTGAACCAGCCTGAGAGACCATTGAAAGGCTCAGGAACCCTTTGCAGGTGTTATGGATTCGTTAGCTGATTAGAGTGGGACACTTGGAGCCTAGAATATTGAACCTTTTCACACTATTCTAATTTTCTGAGATTGTGACTTTGGGGTTTTCATAAGCTGTACGCCATAATCATCACAATTATAGCAAAGTAAGGCTTGACATATCTCGCTTTGCATGTACTGCGTCTATCTCATATATTGGTTTCACCTTTTGAGTTGCCATACTGACATAAATGAACATTTGCACGATATTCTAATTTTTCGAGTTTCACCTGTATGGAGTGTTTTTTTTTTTTGTTAGAAACACCTAATCTACGCTGTGCCTATAAACATGTAGCAACATCTAGCTGACTTTGAGTGATTTAAACGGCTTAGCAAGCTTGCGTAGGACTTGGATGGGAGACTACTAGGAAATCCCAAGATTGTAAGCTAGACTGGAAAATTGAAAAACATTCCACAAGGAACCAAGAAGCCACTTTGATATTGCTGGCAAGGAAACTGCATAGACAAGGTAATCAGAAGTCAAGCTTGACCTAAGGAAGGTCTGTCTTTTTAATCTAGGTTGTAATAATCCATTTTGCAGTTAGGAAAGCAAAATAGAATTCCCATTTGTGGTTTGTTTAGGAACTGCTACAAATATATTCCATGTTCACCAAAAGGTAATTTATTACAATATTTCTTAATTACATTACTGTACACATTACAGATGATCAATAAAGACACTTTCATAAATTATTACTAATAAAAATTTACTTCAGAATTGTGCGTTCGGTATTTAGGCATAACAGTGCTTTGTATTTTCATAGTTGGGAGTTTCATTCACGTAGCTTATGAATCAGGAAACAAAAAAATGTTTCTAAGCAAAAAAAATCCATAATAAGACTCTTGCATGGTACTAGGTACATTCAAGTCCTCTCCCTATCCATTATGAAACATCATATAGCACAGCTGTTCTCAGTATGGAATACAGTAAACCCATGATCTTGCAAAGTGAAAAGATTTAATATTGTACATATTAACAATTATGTTCTTAGACATTTCATCAATAACCAAAACCCAAGCAACTTATATGTTCCTGGTAGCTGGAAATTCAGCATGCTAATCTCTGTCCAGACTGAGCTGATTTTTCTTTTTGCACTTGAACCTCCTGTGAGGAGCAGCATGTCCAAATCTGTCCTGCAAGGGATTCTACAGCTTACCAAGGCAGTTTGTTTCACCTACTGAATTGTTTTTAACTGGATTTTCCCCCCCAGTGTTTCACTTAAATGCAGATAACTGAATAAACAGAACTGTGGCAACTGATAAGGCTACTGGACTAGTAATTTTGCACTGTAACATATGACGTATATTACTCATATAACATATTCCTCCTCCTCCCATCGTAAGGCTAGCATGAATGTCTGGCTATATAAGATAATTGCTATCTTACCATGAGACAGAGTTTTGGAAACATTTACTTGATTGGGAAAAAAATGCTTTTGTTTTAACGTAAATAGGTAAAAACACTAAACTTTGTAGAAGTATGACATCTTAATCATAAGATCATGCAGATGAGTCTTAATTTCATCCAAGATTATTACATTAATACACAATATAATTGTAAAATTACTCCCTAAATAAGTTGTTAGCAGAATTCAAACTTTATCTCAAGCAAAATGGCCAGTTCTTGCTCAGTTTTAACATTAACAAAGTTAAAGTCAAATCATAAATTGTTACTAGTTAACAAAATTGTGGTGCTCAATAATTTGATTTTGCTGCATGATAACAAAACTATTTAGTCCACTAGAGAAAACATATTCAGAATTCACTTTTGGTTGTTTCTGTTATAAAACAGAGTTTTTTTTTTCAAACAGAATTCTCCATTACTACTGTTTGTTACATTCACAGTACAAGATTCCTGAAAACACTGTTGGCTTTTCTGGGTACAACAAAACATTTACCTGCTTAAAGGGGATTAATTACTTCAAACTAGATAACCTCATGAGCCTATCAGAATTCAAATTATTTTTTAAAGATTTATGAAATATTTAAACAGGGAACACTGAACATTTTTGGTATGTGATTGACTTTTGCTTTAAAGTATAATTAACAATATTTAGATCCTATAATACACAGAGAACTATAATTTTTTCTAATTCAAAATATAACAAGTAGAAATCTGACTCTATGGAACTTTTTTCAGAAACTTTTTTTTTTCATTTTGTGAAGAATTAACAAGACTGCCAAGAGTAGAATCCTAAGAGAAAGTAGAATTTTCTGTAAACCAAATTATGTATTCTTGTGCAACATTGTTAATTTTTTTGCAAACAAACCACTTTCTGTCCCACTTTAAACATTAGTAAGGGGTGGGGGGAAACTGAACACACAGATTATGTTTTCAAAATGCAGTAGTTTTATTTTGTGTAAAGCCCACTATATCTTACAAAGCCTACAGACCCAAAAAACACAACAACCGATTGCTTTTAGAAAGCAGTTCTGCAAAGCTAAAAGTCATGGAATTAGTCCTGGTCATTTAAATATTAAAGCTTTCTCCACAACCGCATGTTCCTTTGATGTTTGGGTTATTGAAAACAAATTCACTGGACAGTTTGTCTTCTATGTAGTCCATTTCAGTTCCTAAAAGTGTAAGTTGTGCTTTTTTTTCAATAAACACTCTGACACCTTTTTAAAAAGAAAAAAAAATCTCATGAGATTTGAAAGATTTTATGTACACTGGACTTTTTTTACTATACAAAATATTAGTAAGCACAATACAGCGATGTAGTTCATATATTTTGCTAGAAGCCAACAAATATTTCAAGGCTGGTTCTATTACAAGTTATGGACATTCTTTAAATGCTACTTGTTTTGCATTTAATCAGTGATGTACTCTGCAACCTACATTGATAAATTTGTTTTTGATATTTTTCAAAAATGTGTATTAACCTAAACATTCACAAGTAGATAGCCTTAGTTAAAAAAAAAAAACCATTAAATTATAGGACCTTTAGTGAGTCATCAATTTCATGGTAAAGGTACCATGTTCATTTGAAGAAGAGAATCAACCTCTGGCAATGTTCTGCAGAAAGGCAGGATATAAATAAAAATTAATATTATTGATAGGGCTATTCAGCACATTGGATTTAAAGGCAAAAGGGATGTGCTTTGGTGAGAGCATAAGGTCACAAATGCAGCACTTGTTGGCAGCAACACCTGAAACTAAAGTCATCTTTCCCTGGACAGCTGCAGAAGGCACACCCAGAAGCAAATGGCTGATGAAGGAGCTGCAGAGCAGTGTTACACCCACGCCTCCATGCACTCTGAAGCACCTCTTTGCTTTTGAATCTGAAGTGCTGCACAAATTCAATTCTGTCAATTTTATTTTACACACTACAAAAAGGATTCAGTTGGAAGTTAGGATTTGCAATGATTTTTGCAGTCTTACTATCCCAAGTACACTTACCATCCTGTACTACCTCTTCATCAGAATCTCCTTTTGATTTTGTATATTCTAGTGTGTAGGAAAGGCCATTACAACCTCTTGTGCGGACACCTACTTTAACTCCTACCTGGAATATAAATATTAAAATATTAGAAGTATTTTGTATGAAGCCAAAAACTCTCAGGTGCCAGAAGTACCTTTCAAATGCTTTTATCCTAATTTGAATAGTACAATGTTTTAGTGCAAATAAGCCATACACACAGATTCACGAGTCCTTTCACTCTATGTGTCATTTAGTTTTGTACTGTTATACAAAATCGTACTGTAAGTCTCATGGAAATCAATTGCCAAAGTGAGGCATGGCTATAGTTGGTTCATTTAAATATGAACTAACTCTACTTTGACTACCTTTTAGAGTAATAGGGCCACTGACTTAATGAAACGGAGCTATTTTGATTTGTACACAGAATGAAATTGGGCTGTTCTGATCCAGGCAAAAGTGGGTTGGGGAGGGAGAGAGCAGGGAACAAGCCTGCTAGGAAGATGAGGAAGAGAGAACAGGCAGACTTGGTGGGATAAGCATGTGGGAGAGGTGAACAACTGAGGGAAGAAAGGAAAGATGCTGGGAAGGTTGGGGTGGGCTGACCAGTGGGACATGCCATGCTGCAACACTAGCAGCAGTGACTGAGGGTAGAGAGGGAAAGTGCTGGTAAGGTGGGTTGGTAGACCATGCCAGGCTGGGAAGTGCTGAGGAGACAAGGGGGTCTCTTACCACAGGTGCTTGCTCAGATGTTCTGTATGAAACCCAGAACAATCAGAGTGTTCTGAGGTTTGGTTTTGCAGAACCTTTGCTAATTCAAAGTGATCTGGCACAACCTCCAGATTGCAATGGTTTGTTCTGGATTTGAAACAAAACATTTTCCTGTTTCACATGCATCCCTATCAAATATACTTTACTGGCTACTGGCTAGTGCAATATCTATTAGCAGATTGTGATACACTCTTGAACATCAAATAATACCTGGAATACGACCTATCTCTACTTACGTGGTCAGGTTTGTCTTTTAGCAATTGTTTTATCTTATTCACCGCAGATGGGGTCTGAAAGATATTAATAGATTTGTATTACATGACTTATCAATTGCATCTTTTCATACTAAATCAAACCAGTTATTTTCAGAAACTAGGTTCAATTCATATTCCATACTACAATAACTTACAGGTAGTCCTTGACTTACAACCATTCGTTCAGAGACCATTTGGAGTTATGATGGCATTGCATGAATGATGGTTACGACCGCTCCTCAGAGTTCCAGCCGTCCCAGAACCCCTATGGTCATGTGATTGTGATTCGCACTTACGATCAGTTGCCAATGCCCTGTGATCACATGATCGCCATGTGCAATCTTCCATGCTGGCTTCCCCAGAAAGTCAAAGGGGAAGCCAGTAGAAAAGATTGCAAGTTGCTGGGGTAAGTCTCCCTCATCCGCACACTCTCCCCTAGCCCCATTGCACTTAAGCTGTGCTGGCCACTCGCACACCCCTGCATGCCCTTCCTGACCCACATGGCACCTCTTGCACACCCTCCCACTGACTTTGGTTGTGGGAAGCCAGTTGCTTTACCTAATGACCATGGGATTCAGTTAACAACAGCAACTGGAACTGCAGGGATTTCTGTTGCTAAATGATGTGGTTGCACTTTACAACAGAAATTCCAGTCCCAATTGCCATCGTAAGTCGAGGACTACCTATATATTAACAGTACATGGGCAAATAATCTATGTATTCCATTTATAAATTTATTTTCTTAATAAATGGGGGTGTCAAAAGACTGGCAATTAAAACCAATACTTAGACTGGTTGTCTTTTCACTAAACTCAGTTCAGGTTTACAGGACTGTTTTCTTACAGGACTGCCAAGAATCTGATATACTTTTTACTGCTATAGCAAACTTACTTCAAAATACAGGTGGTCCTCAGTTAACAACCACTCATTCAGTGACCTTTGAACTTACAAAACTGCTGAACAAGTGGTACTTATGAACAGTCCTTGTACTTATAACGATTACACTGTCCTGCAGTCACGTGATTGCTATTTGCAATCTTCTTTGCCAGCTTCCTACAAGCAAAGTCAATGGGGAAGCCAACAGGAGGTCGCAAATGGTGACCATGTGACATCCTCACTTAACAACCCATGGTGATTTGCTTTATGATGGCAACTGGAAGTGCTGGAATTTCCATTGTTAAGGAGCATAGTCATGTGATACTGCACTTTACAACCATGTCCCAATTTCTGGTCCCAATTACTGTTGTTAAGTGAGAACTACCTGTATGCAGATCCAGTCTGTAGAAATAAAGAATTCCAGAATTAATTCTCCTTTGGGCTGAAATTAAAATTATTTCTTCACAAACTGAAGTTCTTGGTAGGCAGTTGGTTCTTTATTTGTCTGGGGTTCCATTTAATTACCAGTCGGGCTACCATATTTGGGCTGCCGTATTTGGCTACCAGAGAGAGGAAAGAGTATCTTTGTTTATGGATGTTCACTCTTTGCTGACACCTAGTGATCATGCAAATTTTGCACACCCATTCTGGTAGATCCATTGCCAGATTTTATAATCTCAAAATGTGTATGGAATAGTGGATTATATGCCCTATTTTGACCCTTTTATTCATAGAAAACTATAGGCAGTGAGAGAATATCAGCACATGAATATTTAGAGGAGAAGGGAATTAAGATTATTTCTTTTAATATTGTTTTGATGAACTAAAAAATGATAGCAATATTTCTCAGCTGTTGTCTGTTCAACTTCATGCAACACACTAATCTAAAATAATCCTTTTAGCACAATATGTGAATTCAGCCCTTATTTTTTTCCTAGGTAAGTGTCTATAAGATCACTCTCTCAGGAAAAAAAAAAACAGAACCAGCAACCATTCTTTATTATTTAAACCATCCTTAATGGAAGATGGAAAAGCTTTTCATCATCTATGGCATGGGGTTTTTAAGAGATACACATATAATTCCAATTTATGTGAGGAATCCTACAATTAGGCTTCCCAACATTCCAGTGGCACCTCTTTTAAATTATACTTTACCTCCCACGGAGTTCCCAGTTCATAAATCTCTGGTCATTTTATATATATAATCTGTGGAGCTTTTCTTCCATCTACATTTGCTGTACACCAAGATATGTACTTGGGTAGAGACTATATGTCCTACTGAGAAGCATGGCACAATTGTAATTTCCCATTACATGTATAACTGCACATGTGTAGAGTTTATTCTCACCAATGTAATGTGGTGGAGGTGGGGAGAGAGATTTATGGAAAGCATCCCACTTTGCAATCATACACTGATTTGACACATGGAAAAACCGCTTACAAGGTTTATAACTCAGAAATAGTTGTATATCCATTTATTTATTTAAATAACATTTAGTGGTTTCCAGCTGACTTTGACTGATCTCAGAAGCTAAGCAGGCTTGGCCTGGTTAGTACCTGGGAAGGAGACCTCAAGGAATTTAGAGGGCTTGGGACAGATTGGGAAGTTGAACAAATATTCCAGAAGAAGGCAATGGCAAACCACTTTGGTAACACTCACAAGAAAACTATGTGGGCATGACCTCAAAGTTCCCAGGTTTAATTTTATGAAAATATAAAACATACCATCTCAGATCTCAATACAGAGTACTCAGACATTTTCCAGTTGAGATTTCCCTTCCATAAAACCGAATATCACAGAGCAGATTTTATGCACAGAAGACTGAAAATCCTGAATGTGCTTGGCACCCATACCTATATATAGACATGACACTCATGTAGACAGTTTGTTCTCATATACCACCTAATGCATGGAGGTGTAGTTAAAGCCGGTCACTACACACAATAAAGTAGTATGGCAATAAAATACAATATTCCTCCCCTTAATTTATAATGAAGGCCAGAACAGGAGAATTATAGAGCATTTGCTTTACCCTGATACAAATTCCTTTCACATATCTCTCCATAGGTTAAAAAAAAAAGGGGGGGGCGGCGCAACCAAGCAAACAACACAATGGCATAAAAAAAATTTCAGCTCTATAATCCCTTATAGTGGGCCATTTCGGTTCAGATACAATAAACTGTACAAGCAAACTTCTTGGGTCATTAAACACACGTTTGAAAAGTGTGAACAGCATAAAAAAACTAAACTTTATCACTACAAAGGCTTTTAGTGCTACATCTATCCCTCTTCCATACAACCCCCCATCCCAGTAACAAAATCGGAAAAGCGACTGCAGAAATCTCCTGCAGACCATCACTGGGGTCCCCCCTCGCCGCTCCCTTCGTGCCGCCAACAGGACGCCTGCGCAACACGCTTGTTTACCAACCGGTAGATCCCCTCAAGCCTCAGCCCCGCTCTGCAGCGCGCGACAGAGGCGGCACGGTGCAGCTCCGCCTCGCCCGAATACTGACCAGCGTGAGGGCTGCTCTGGTGGCCTGAATCTTCCTCTTGCTCACGGCCCGGACGGTAGCTCGAACCATGGAGGAGGCCATCTCCCCCTCCTCCGATGTTGTCCATAGACCCAGCGGACGAAGGGACGCAGAGCCAGGCGCGTTGGTGGCGTCAGCAGAGGGGGGCGGTTGCTTGTTCGAGAGCCTTCACCGCTATTGGGTGTATCGCGCGCCATTCAGTATTCTGGCTGGGCGGAACAGTTCTAAAGGAGGTTCGCTCTCCCTCCCCCGCCTTTTCTGCACGGCCAGCCAATCAGATGAGTAGAACTTCTGTCATTGTTGGGTTTGGAAGAACGCTCGCAAACTGAGGGGTGTTCTGGTGGAATCTTAGACAGCGAATGTTTATGTTAAACTTAACTCCATCAGGGTGTAGTACGGGAAATGATATCTAATACGAACTAAAGCAAAAATTGTCATTTTTTGCACGTTTTAATTAAGTTCTCATATTTCTGAACTTCATCTGATACATAAGGATGTAACCCTACTCGCTTGGGACTTCCCTGGAAACAAATTCCTTACAAGTCAAAGGACTAGTTTCAGCCCAACGGAATGCCCTCCGGAAATGTCAGGATTACGATTCCCACGCGCCGATACAAAACAGTAGGGCTCCTAGCCATAATCTGGGAATTCTAGCAAACATATTCCCGAAAATTCTGTGCAGCAGTTTAAGAAAGGCTCAGTGTGTTTGCACAGTAAAACAGCTTGGAATCAAATTATGTTTATTCAATTAACCTTGTAGCGGCCTCACCTTCCAACTGTAAATAAAAACCAGAAGTTCCTTTCCATATACACACATATATTACAATAAATGTCACTGAAGGTGGGCTTTGAGAACCTTTTTCCCTCTGAGAAACAGAACATGGGAGAATGTACATGTATTATAATTCTTGCTTGAGGCAGACAGCTCTTTCGCCCCTTCTCTAGCCATCCTTTTCCTCTGCTCATCCCTTTTTTCTTGGCACTCAGAACAATCCCATCAGGTGAAAAAGGATCCAATTGCTTGCTGCCTCCAGCACTCTCATCCTGGAGAATCACCTGCCAAGCATAATTAAAGAAAACTGCACCTCTGTATTTCTCCTTGGCTTGAAGTAACCATTTTATATTCAATACACCTTTCATTAACCTATAACATTAAAATTTAACAAATAACTCTTCAAAAATCCCATTTTTATTTTTTTCATTGCTGTTTCTTATAATCCTGAGAGGAATAATCATCAGTTACAAAATCTCATAGGTTTCTAAGGGGAAACTTCCTGAGTATACTTTGTAGGCCATGAAGGAAAGGAATCTGTATTCCTCAGGGATTGCACTTGAATCACATGTACCATCGAAGTCCTGCTATAGTTCTAAGAGACACAGATTGGAAGGCCAATTGTTTGTGCTGGGTGGATTACTTCTAATTCTCCACAAGAGGAGATGATCCAAGATTTCAGGAAACTTGCATCAAATGGGGAATGGATAGCCGACTCCCTCTACCTGGAATCTTCACATTACCGGCTAGTTTGTAACCACAGTTAAACGGTAGGAAAGTCTCCCTTTTGCATCTGGAAGGGGGTACTAGGTTGGAAGGCAGACCCTAGGTTTCCTCAAAGCTCACACCTGTACTGTTATAATGGAAATAATTTTGTTTAGTTCAAGGTAGTTTCCAGCATATAAGACAACACACATTTCTGTATTTTCAGGCATATTGATTTATCTCAAAGACTGGCTCCTTATCTCTGGTCTTCCTCCAAAAACTAGTTTGAGTTTCCTCATGTTTCACAGCCTCTCTGGATGTTTTCCTTAACCAACTGGAGTAATAAACTGTCTTAGAGGGAGACCACATGTACTTCCATCCAACTCTTCTGTTAGAGCCTCGGATTTCATAAACAGATGTTTCTTCCTCTTCTATCCAGTTGACTGTAAACTGATCCAAACCCTAAAAGTTCATTTGAGCGGGTTCCTTAATCTACTACATACCATTTGGTGATGGAATATCTGACTGTGCAAAGCTAGTGTTTTTAAAGTGGTTCTTCTATGTATAGAATTCTTTATAGTGTCCTCTGTTGGACCTGGGATATCTTATTTTTAAGATGATAGGCAAAATACCACATACTTTCCAGTCTCTTGCTTTTGATCATGCAATCACTGTAATCAGGTCCCTAATGATACTTTGTTGCTATAATTATAGTTGCTATAAAGTATTGTAGATATCCTGGGATGTCTTTATCTCCTTAATCTAGTGAAATCCAATTCTGCCTTTGACTTATTCAATTATATTTTCTTTTAGTAAAAGTCCTTGAGAAAAAAGCATTTACTGAAGACATTATTTCACTGAAGTGATCATTTGAAAATGAAAAAAAAAAAAATAACTTATGTTTATATCCTGTCTGCTTTCATATGCATTTTAATCTTCAGCATATACTTGACAATACTTTATTTTAAATTTTGGTATAGCAACTTAAAGCAGTTTATCTGTGTAAAGTGTACTTACATTAATTTTTTTTTAAAGGACAGAAGCTACTTTTCTTTCAAGTGTTCTTATTAGAACAGCGGTTTTCAACAAAGCTGGTCACCTGTCTATGCCAACTTTAATTATTTGATTATTTTATGTGGTATGTTTTAAAATATGGGTTTCAATATTTTTTAAAATTTCATTTGTTAGCTGTCTTAAGTGACCTTTTGAATGAAAAAGGAATGAAAATTTTTCATGCATACAGTACATAACAATAAAATTCTGTATTTAGATGACCTAATCATGCAACACAAAAAAAAGATTGTAGAAATTTAAAGTATCCTTTTGACTGTTTTATTTCCAAGGTCATAAATAACAGTGTCTTAAGTTTTTGCTGTATATTTTCTCCCAGAAAAGCTGTACTGTATCATCTGCAGAAAATTCTGACATTAAATCTTGATGATGATATAAAAGTAAATCCTTACCTAGCACACTCATCTTTAGTTTTATCATCTTTAGCAGAAATGCATTCCTTTGTTTTAACTGCCTTTGCTTCCTCAGAGGAATATTTTTTGAGTTGTGGACAATGGGAAATAATCATAGCAGCAGCAAACATAACTAACTTGTTTCTCACTCTCTCTGTACAGAAAGGACAGCAGCATAGCAATCATAATAAAATAGAAGGGAAAAATTCACTCATTGGCACTGCTTTCCACAAAGATTTTTACATAAAAGTTTACTTCATGTCCATGTTTTAGTTGTCCACAGTTTAAAATATTTGCAAATATGGCAGTAGCAGTCCAGAAATATTCCAAACACTTTTACACAAGGAATCAATGTTCATCATTAATAAATACCCTTTTATCCTTCAAAAATAATATTTTGAAGGAGACATTATATTTGGCTTGCACATCATTTAAGTGCACTCAAACATTCACACTGAATGTAGAAAGTCTTAGAAGTGATTTGGGTGAAGGATTTCCCTGATCTACATGTTTTACCTAGTAAATACAAACATGGTTTTCTATTAAAATGCTCAAACCTATTCAGAGCAAGGATTCATGGTATGAACAAACATTAAAATTCATTGCCTTTGTATCTTTAGCAATTTAATTAAAATAAAAGGTGTTTTCTCTAAATTTATGTTGAAGACAGTTTTTGCTGCTGTTTTGTGAACCCAAAGACTATAAAAGAAAATAAACTTTTCTGAAGGAAATGGATGGTTTGTATTGCAACTGAAAAGATTGCTTCAGTTTCTCAAGAATCTTGTTGGGGCCTCTTCTGTGAAGCTTTTCCCTGAGTCATATATTTACTGGAAAGGCTGCCTAAATATGGAAAGAAAAAGACCAAAATGAAGACATCAACCAGAAAATTATCAACATCATTTTAATAAACTTCTTTTTTCTCAATGGTAAATCAGTTCTTCATAACTGAGGAGAAATGGAGTATCGGCAAAGCTTAAGGAAATATCCTTTTTCGAATCACGAAATCCATTCTATGCTATTAATAATAGCTCTTTTGTAACCTCATACTGCACTTTTCTTGCAGAAGTAAGGAGGTCTTCCACTTTAAGATACAATCTTTCTTTTTTCTGTGCAAGATCTTTGGCACAATCTCAATATACATTTACTTAATGTGAGGGATAACTGTTGTAGTGATTTCATTTTGTTAAAAATTGCCAACTAAAAAGTGCCCTTTTAAAATCATGCTTAAAACCAATCAACAAGCCCACTCACCACCCAAACTGGATTATATACAATGGTGACTCTGCTTTAGTGAAAAGCATTCAGCTGTGCAAGGCAGGGCATTCAATTTTCCCTCTATACATTTCAGTGCAATATTGCATCCTTATCTATTACCACACATCCTTTTCTTTGCATGGAAAATTCAACCCAGAGGCACAGCTTTTTTATAGGGCAGGACATTTTGTACTTGGGAGATTTGTGTGCCTTATTGTAGGATAAGGAAAGGTTTCTCACTAATGTATTAAATTTATTAATTAGATTTATAAGGCTATCCAATTCAAACAATATGATTCTGGACAGTGCAACAAAATGCAAGAATAATCCAAACCAAAACAAAATGCCCCACATAACCTTAAAACATATACAATATATAAATATAAAATACAAAATATAAAAATGGTGACCAAGCACCGCACAGAACAACCAAAAGGGGACTCCACTCAACTGGCCTCTAATGCTTCAGGGAAAAGCCAGGTCTTAAACAGCTTTCCTAAAGGCAAACAAAGTTTGAGCCTGTAGAAAAGGCACACTTCCTAGGTCCCATAAGATGACAAGATTTAAAAGAAGGAAGCTGGAGCATGCCCTCCTTGTGGGAGTTTGTGGGGCAGGCAGATGTTCTTGGGAAAAGGCGGTCACTCAGATAACTACACCATGTAGGGCTTTAAAGGTATAACCAGTACCTTGAATCACACCTGCAAGCCTACTGGAAGATAGTGCAGCTTGCAAAGAGCAGTATCCCATGAGCATTACAAGATGCAACCATAATTACCAATACTGCTGTATTCTGGACCAACTGATGGTCCAGATGGTCTTCAAGGGCAGCCCTATGTACAATGCATTGCAGCAGTCCAATCAGGAGGTGACTAAGGCGTGAGTGACCATGAGCAGGACCTCCCTGTTGGGGAATGGGCACAACTGACATACAAGATGCAGTTGTGCAAAGGCCACCCTGGCCACAGCTACCACCTACTATTTGAGCAGGAGCTGTGAGTTCAGGAGAATCCCCAGATTGCACACCGAGTCTGAATGAGGTAGTGCCACACCATGTAGAACCAAAGGTGGAAACCCTCCAACTCCTGGATCTGGGGTATCTAAAACCTATAACCACTCAGTATTGGCAGGGTTAAGCCACAACCTGTTCTCCACCATCCAGACGCTTACAGCCTCCAGACACTGGGAAAAAAACCCTCAACAGATTCACTTGGACAGCCAAGGACAAAGATGAATGATTGGGTAGCACCCACATATTGATAAATGTGGTGTAGGCAATGTGTGGCTCTTGAGATACTGGGCTCTCATCATCCCTCACCCATAGTCATGGTGGCTGGAACTAATGAGAGTTTGAGTCCCATCCATCCATCCATACAAAGCCAACCTCTGCACTAAGGAAAAGAAAATGTATTTAATGCAGATCAGTTGATGACAAGTGTATCTTGAAAAGCACTGCCTCTTTTCATCAATTTAAGGGAATGCCAATGACAACATGTGTATATTGACCATAGAAGGTACACTTCTGCTCAGACTATTGGGCTGGATCCTAAAAGCCATTCATGGAAGGAAGGAAGCAGAAACGGATACTCTTGTTCCTTCCTCACTCTGGCAGCCTCCACATTGCTCCCCAAAGCTTCTGAGAGCTGGAATAGCCACCCCCAAAGAACTGTTCTGTGGGATACTGTTTAAAACAACAAGCACAAATTCTTAGCTGTTCACCAAGAGCAAAGAGCTTACATAAATCATTGTGAGAGAAAGTCTGTGTTACTCTTTCATCTATTTTAATAACTACGTCTATGTAATTTCTTAGGCACTAAGATTTGCATTAGAGAAGCTTAGTTCACAAACCTGACTGGGGACTCAAAAGTAATTTCCCTTTCTGTTTCTTTTTTTCTTCCTGTGGAAGTAGTCCCTTAAAAATAGATAAGAAAAAGCATGAATGAACAGTTGAAGATAGCTGATATGATATATGATATATGATAGCAGCAGTATAACACTGAAATGTCTTAACAAGTATTCTATTTGAAATCATCTGCTATGAATTTTATCATACATTTAGATAAAAGCTAATCTTATTTTTAAAAAATCAAATACACCATTTACCTGATTTAATCGACCAGAGTGTTTAACAGCACTGGATAAAGGGGTCCCACATGGATTTTCTAACATTAGAACACCTAAGAAAGTTAAAATTATAATTTAATTGTTAAAAAGAAAAAAAATTGCATTTCTGCAACAACCTTCCAAATACTTTGGAAAACTTAATACTAGTCAAATTAATCAGTTCCCAAGACCCAATTCATTGTTAAACCATGGTTTGTTGGATACATCACAATTGGTTGAGTTTACACACTGCCTTGTCATGAACTATAGTTTATAACCCATAATGATTGCATTCATGCAATATGCTAAGCCAAAACCAAACAAATCATAATATTGCTTAGTGTGATCTGAGATCTATTTTTGTGGGATTTAAGCTGCAACGTTTGGAAGGCTACCCTTCAAAAGAAGTCTACAGTTTTTTGTTTGTTTTTTACATGAAGGAATTGTTAAAGTTAAAATTTGAAGTAAAGGGGAGCAGGGCGGAGTTCTTCTTAATCTTTACTCTTGCAGTTTTCCTACTGAAAATTCCCCTCCCTTTCACTGCTCCCTCCCTCAGAGTAGAATAGCACCCCTTTTTTTTTTTTTTTTTGCAAGGGTAAAACTTTCAAATAGCAAACAGGAAAGAGTAAAAAGTTACTAGGGCAGGACAGTAAAATCTTGATTTAACATACCCCCTTTTACCAGACCTTGGACACAACAGTCAGAATTTGCACAGCGACCATACCCCTGAAATAATGGACTCTCTGTTATATCCAAAGTAGTCTGCATGATTTACTTAAATGTATCTTACTTCGATCCCAAGCAAGCAAATGACATAATTTCCATAATTTCTGTCTATTTTTGTTATTTACATTAACAATGTCATTACACTGATATCATTATACAAATGACATAAAATAAAATTTAGCAGATATCTGGGTATAACAGCTGCCCCTCTCCCTGAATGGTCCCTTAAACAGATGTTATACTGTATTTCTGTGATACGAACAACACTTTTAAAAGCATTTATTTTCTTCTACTGAAAGTGTTTCAGTGTCAAGGGTTAGATTCAGAACTCCTGTTTCATAAATGGAAATGAATTCCATTATTCCCATTCCTTAAAGTAACTGTTGCCCAGCAAGGGCACTTAATCTGCTGACTAGGCACCCCTTCCAGTTGATGGGATAGGAAGCAATTTTCACTGATGTCCCCTTTTGCCTGCAGCTCTCAGCCCCAACTCCCCTGCTGAGTGCTAATCTCTGCACTGCTCTAGATCCAAATCATAGCTTTAGAAGGATAATATCAACGCTGAAGTCTTCAATTTAACCCTGATGAATATACTTGAGTAATATATCCATTAGTAGTGTTGGACTGGACCTAGATTTCATACCTGCAGCTCCTTTGTGCTGTGGGCATTCTTTTTTTATGTGTCCTTCCCTTCCACAAATGAAACAACGTTTTTCTCTTAATTCTCTATCTTCTTGCCGCTTCCATTTCTCTCCCAATTGCTTGGGAGATTTCTCTTTTCCAATTTCCATTGTTCCTCTTCCTGATTTATTTTTGTTAGGTGTACATATTTGCAGCTTTCCATCCTTTAACAACACTTCTCTTTCTGTAGTTTTAACTGGGGTCTCTTTTTCATCCTTACTTCTTTTTTCTTTATTTTCTGTGTATCTTTGGTTTTTAGGATCTTCACTATCATGCCGTCTTCGGAGTCTATAACAGTATTAATTGCAATAAATTTTCTTTTATGAAAACTTAAGCCTGAGAAGAATACTAAAGAAAATACTTTAAAATGTGCTGGATTCCTTTTTCCTACTGCGCAACTTAGAACTAACAGTAGAGTATATTTTAGTAGTCTTTTTGCAGTTGTACTTCCCATCTTTTAAGTTTTTAATGTATTATTTCTGCGTTGCTTATATTCGCAAATGTGAAAATGAATTTACTCTCCTGTGAATTAATATTCATGCGTTGGAAGGGAGTAATAGCTGCAATGACTCTGAGAATGACACTGGCATGAGTGAAAGTTCCAGGTACAGTTACTATTACTGGTAATGTCAAAAATGTGGAGGGGATCTTAAGAGTAATCTGCAAGAGGGGTGAGGACAGACGGGCTCTGCATACATGAGGGAAGCCAACCCATCTAGAAGAACTAACTCCAAGTCAAACTTAGAAAAAAACAATGGCAAACCACCTTTGTATTCTTGCCAAAAAAAAAAAAAGTATATAGATATGGCTGGGACATTTAAACAGATCTGAGTGCCAGATTATAAGACATCCCCATTCCCTAGATCAGAAATCATTTTTCTAGTTACTGAGAAAGAACATTGAACTGTCACAAATACATCTAGAGATGATGACAAGGGCTAGACCAAAGCAACAAGGAAGACTGGTCAGTGACAATGTCTGTGTTGAAAGAAAAGTTCTTCGCTGAAAAGTTCACAAATAATCAGGGCGTGAAATGTGAGAGGCATGAACCAAGAAAAACTTAAAGTTGTAAAAGCAGAAATTAAGTATATCAAATTGGATGTTTCAGGAATAAGTGAACTTAGATAGACCTCTTTCTAAGTTCACTTTCATTCAGACAAACTCTTAACTATACAGATAATAAATCCATACAAAAAAATGGAGTGGCAATGATAATAAAAAAGGACACCGGTAAGTATGTGCTTACCTTTAATCCAATAGGATCTTATGTATCAGAATCAGTAAATAGCCAGTAAACATCGAGATTATTTAAGTAGATGCATCTACTACAGAGGCAATGATGGATGACACTGATAAATTCTATGGTGAATTCCAAAGATACTAACTGTAACTTCAAGAAATAATATATTGCTACTAGTAGAGTACAAGTAGAGTACAAGTACAGTCCAGTCACCCAGAACACGTCCAGATGCAGACTGTGGAATTAATCAAGAATTACTGGTGACAAATGTATAAGCTTAGGAAATTAAAGACACTAGTTATGCCAGTAACATATGACCTATGGAGTATAAAGGCAACCCCTTCATGGATCACTGCCTTGTCGTGGCGAAGGGGCTTGTGTAACTCAGTGAAGCCATGAGCTATACCGTGCAGGGCCACCCAAGACGGACAGGTCATGACAGAGAGTTCTGACAAAATGTGGTCCACTGGAGAAGGAAATGGCAACCCACTCCAGTATCCTTGCCAAGAAAACCCCATGGACAATGTTAAAAGGCTAAAAGATATGACGCCGGAAGATGAGCCCCTCAGGTCGGAAGGTGTCCAATATGCTACTGGGGAAGAGCGGAGGGCAATTCCAAGTAGCTCCAGAAAGAGTGAAGCGGCTGGGCCAAAGCCGAAAGGACGTTCAGCTGTGGATGTATCTGGAAGCGAAAAGAAGGTCCGATGCTGTAAAGAACAATATTGTATAGGTACGTGGAATGTAAGATCCATGAACCAAGGCAAGCTGGATGTGGTCAAACATGAGATGACAAGATTGAACGTCGACATCTTGGGAATCAGCGAATTGAAATGGACGGGAATGGGTGAATTTAATTCAGGTGACCACTATATCCACTACTGTGGGCAAGAAACCCTTAGAAGAAATGGAGTTGCACTCATAGTCAATAAGAGAGTGGGAAAGGCAGTAATGGGGTACAACCTCAAAAACGACAGAATGATCTCAGTGCGTATCCAAGGAAAACCATTCAACATCACGGTAATCCAAGTCTATGCCCCAACCACCGATGCCGAAGAAGCTGAAGTTGACCGGTTCTATGAAGACATTACAAGACCTTCTAGAACTAGCACCAAAAAAAGATGTCCTTTTCATCATAGGGGATTGGAATGCTAAAGTAGGAAGTCAAGGAGTAATCGGAATAACAGGCAAGTTTGGCCTTGGAGTACAAAATGAAGCAGGGCAAAGGCTAATAGAGTTCTGTCAAGAGAACAAGCTAGTCATAGCAAACACTCTTTTCCAACAACACAAGAGACGACTCTACACATGGACATCACCAGATGGTCAATACCGAAACCAGATTGATTACATACTTTGCAGCCAAAGATGGAGAAGCTCTATACAGATGGCAAAAACAAGACCAGGAGCTGACTGTGGCTCAGATCATGAGCTTCTTACTGCAAAATTTAGGCTTAAATTGAAGAATGTAGGGAAAACCACTAGACCACTCAGGTATGACTTAGATCATATTCCATGTGAGTACACAGTGAAGGTGATGAATAGATTTAGAGGATTAGATTTGGTAGACAGAGTGCCTGAAGAACTATGGACGGAGGTCTGTAACATTGTACAAGAGGCAGCAACTAAAACCATCCCAAAGAAAAAGAAATGCAAGAAAGCAAAATGGCTGTCTGATGAGGCTTTACAAATAGCTGTGGAAAGAAGGAATGCGAAAAGCAAGGGTGAAAGGGAAAGATATAAGCAACTGAATGCAGATTTCCAGAGAATAGCAAGGAGAGAGAAGAAGGCCTTCTTAAATGAACAATGCAAAGAAATTGAAGAAAACAATAGAATGGGGCAGACTAGAGATCTCTTCAAGAAAATTGGAGATATCAAAGGAACGTTTAGTGCAAAGATGGGCATGATAAAGGACAAA
Organism: Liasis olivaceus; assembly: GCA_030867105.1. NCBI lineage: Eukaryota > Metazoa > Chordata > Lepidosauria > Squamata > Pythonidae > Liasis > Liasis olivaceus. Next base: position 199,452,860 of record CM061348.1, read on the forward strand.
AAAGGCAGGGACCTAACAGAAGCAGAAGAGATTAAGAAGAGGTGGCAAGAATACACAGAAGAACTATACAAGAAAGATCTCAATGTCCCTGATGTCCATGCTGGTGTGGTCACTGACCCTGAGCCAGACATCCTAGAGAGTGAAGTCAAGTGGGCCTTAGGAAGCATTGCTAACAACAAAGCTAGTGGAGATGACAGTATTCCAGCTGAGTTATTTAAAATACTAAAAGACGATGCTGTGAAAGTGCTGCACTCAATATGCCAGCAAGTTTGGAAAACGCAACAGTGGCCACGGGATTGGAAAAGGTCAGTTTACGTTCCAATTCCAAAGAAGGGCAATGCCAAAGAATGCTCAAACTATTGCACAATTGCACTCATTTCACATGCTAGCAAGGTTATGCTCAAAATCCTACAAGCTAGGCTTCAGCAGTACGTGAACCGAGAACTACCGGATGTACAAGCTGGGTTTCGAAGAGGCAGAGGAACTAGAGATCAAATTGCCAACATTCGCTGGATCATGGAGAAAGCACGAGAGTTCCAGAAAAGCATCTACTTCTGCTTCATTGACTATGCAAAAGCCTTTGATTGTGTGGATCACAACAAACTGTGGCAAATTCTTAAAGAGATGGGGATACCAGACCACCTTACCTGTCTCTTGAGAAATCTGTATGCAGGCCAAGAAGCAACAGTTAGAACCGGTCATGGAACAACCGATTGGTTCAAAATAGGGAAAGGAGTACGACAAGGCTGTATACTGTCACCCTGCTTATTTAACCTATATGCAGAGTACATCATGAGAAATGCCAGGCTGGAAGAATCACAAGCCGGAATTAAGATTGCAGGGAGAAACATCAATAACCTCAGATATGCAGACGATACTACCCTAATGGCAGAAAGTGAAGAAGAACTAAAGAGCCTCTTGATGAGGGTGAAAGAGGAGAGTGCGAAAGCTGGCTTGAAACTCAACATTAAAAAAACTAAGATCATGGCATCTGGACCCATCAATTCCTGGCAAATAGAAGGGGTAGAAATGGAAGCAGTAACAGACTTCATTTATTTGGGCTCCAAGATCACCGCAGACGGAGACTGCAGCCATGAAATTAAAAGACGCTTGCTCCTTGGGAGGAAAGCTATGGCAAACCTAGATAGCATATTAAAAAGCAGAGACGTCACCTTGCCGACAAAGATCCGCATAGTCAAAGCTATGGTTTTTCCAGTAGTAATGTATGGCTGTGAGAGCTGGACCATAAAGAAGGCTGAACGCCGAAGAATTGATGCCTTTGAACTGTGGTGCTGGAGAAGACTCTTAAGAGTCCCCTGGACTGCTAGGAGGTCAAACCAGTCAATCTTAAAGGAAATCAACTCTGATTGCTCATTGGAAGGATTGATAATGAAGCTCAAGCTCAGATACTTTGGTCACCTAATGCGAAGAGAGGACTCTTTGGAAAAGACCCTGATGCTGGGAAAGATGGAAGGCAAAAGGAGAAGAGGACGGCAGAGGATGAGATGGCTAGATAGTATCACTGAAGCAATGAGCATGAAATTGAGCAAACTCAGGGAGGCAGTGAAAGATAGGAAGGCCTGGCGCAATATGGTTCATGGGGTCACGAAGAGTCGGACACGACTTAACGACTAAACAACAACAAGAGTACAAGAATGCAAAAATCAAAGAAATGGAGGAAACTGGAATCAGAGGAAGAATTGGATTGGATAACACAATAATGCTAGAGATAGGTTAATAGAGTTTTGTGAAAACATCCTTCAAGCAACAAAAATTGAGATTCTAAATCTGGTCATTACCAGTTGAAATCAGTGCAATGATCATGTTGTAATCAAATAGACTATGTAATAAGAAACAGAATGTGAAGAAGCACAGTCCAGTCACCCAGAACACGTCCAGATGCAGACTGTGGAATTAATCAAGAATTACTGGTGACAAATGTATAAGCTTAGGAAATTAAAGACACTAGTTATGCCAGTAACATATGACCTATGGAGTATAAAGGCAAAAGAATAAAAGATCCAATTGGCTTTCAGAATAAGCTATTATGATACTAGGGAAAGATGGAGGGTGAAAGCCTTATTACACAAGAGGAAGTACGAAGACTGAACACCAACTTCCAATATCAAGCAAAAAAGACAAGATATTGTAATAAACTTATGGGTGGTGGAAGAAGAGAGCCAGTTTGGTGTAGTGGTTGAGGCACCAGGCTAGAAACCAGGAGACTGAGAGTTCTAGTCCTGTCTTAGGCATTAAGCCAATTGGGTTATCTTGGGCTGGTCACTCTCTCTCAGCCCTAGGAAGAAGGCAAAGGCAAGCCACTTTTGAAATCTTGCCAAGAAGACTGCAGGGACTTGTCCAGGTAGTTACCAGGAATCAACACTGACTTGAAGGCATCCCCCCACCAAAACAAAATGGTGTCAGCACCATAACAATTATCACCTAAGAATCTTGTTGGAAGCTCCTCAATCAAAACTGATGGCATTTATAAAAGCAACTGTATATTAAATCTAATGCTCCATTAGGTCAATCTGATAGCATTTTCAAATGATAAGGGTTCATACTTTCAGAATACTATACATGTTTTGGAGTATAACGTATGCAGTACTACAGTACAGAAGCAATATTCTTGATTTTCTAATAATTAGATTATGTCTACACTTGAGTAAATAATACTTACTTTCTCCGCATCGGACAGTCTTTCATGAAATGTCCAATTTTACCACAAATTCTGCAACATCTGTCATTTGGGGCCAATTCTCCTTCTGTAAGCACTTCTGGGTCAAAAAAATATTCCTAATAAAGCATTACACAGAGTTAGCTTTTAAGTCCCAAAAACACTATGATTGTCCCTAAAGCACAATAAGTAAAACCTACTTCTTGAATATAACTCTGCTAGTATTTAATTTAGATTGCTTATTTCATTAAGGACTCTAGACAAACATCTAAAAACCTACAAAATTACAACTTTGCATCAGTTCATATATAGAGCTTTCCTTTTTTAATGCAGTCACACACACTATTTATGCTTATCTGTAGATATTTTGAAGAGAAGACCTTACAGATGAATTCAGCTAAATAAAAATAAAAGCCTTGGTTTTCTGTTACTCCAATTATTTTCATGTTGAAATAGCTAACTTCTGATTAAATGTTGCAGGGCAAATTGCATTAAATGAGGTACAAATGCAATATTTAGTTACAGATCCACTTTCTGTGACATGGAAGTATTCAGACATATGATTCTGATGAGTAAGAGCTTTCAATAACTTTGCAAAGGTATGTTATTTCCAAGACTGCCTTAAGAATAATTTGTATATAGATTGCAATACCATTATCAGAAATGTTATCATAGATCTCTTCAGTAAATTTCATTTATAAACTATATGATAATGCTCACATTTAAGTAAACATCCATTAATTTAAAATATGTATTTATTTTCTTCCATCAATAAAAAGTATACAAATTGACCAAGATAAAGCATCATTAAAAACATATGAATTTCCTAACACACTCACCATTTTTGAAGGATATTCTTTTGGAAATCCTCTTATTGGAGTGCCAAATACCCTCCTGCCATTTATAAAAGCCTTCATTATAAAATTTGTCACTACAATAATTAAAACAAAGATAATTAACTAATTGAAAAGAGTCAATATTTACTTAGATACAACTACATTCAAAATAGCTCTGACAAAGGGACTTACTTTTTCTTGATAATCCAGCTCCAAGATTATGATTCAGATCAAAAGGATCTGCAAAAAAAGTATTAGATGTTAGCAAAATCCATAGAAAAAAATCAAATAAGCCTTATCAACTGAAGTGCAATGTAAACCAGTAAGAATGTGGGCTACATTTCTAATATTGAATGGCTATTCTAGAACAAATTTCTATCTCTTTTACACCTATTGGTTGAGCTCACATACTGTGTTAAATATTAATTTATTAAGCAAACTATAAATGATCCAGTTCCCACATGAGTTATAAACAATGGTTGATAAGCTACAATGATTGGCTTCATATGCTATGTGAATCCAACATGAAACCAATCCAAACAGTATGGCTTAGTGTGATGGATGCACTCAGCCCTAAAAACAGAATGAAGAGTGATACATAAGTTCTAGACGATATAAATGTAAAAGCTTTACATGAGTGAAGTCTTGAGGATTATGAAATTCAGTCAAACTTTTTATCAGACCTAACTTCATTAGAACTAGAACTCAATATAGCCAGGGAGTAAAGAGAAAATTCTAGCGCAAGAAACTATCAGGAGAAGGAGAAAGCAGTCAAATGTCTTTCAGCATCTGCTCTCAGAAAGCCAGTATAGATTAGGATAGATGGAAAGAAGAGTGCTGTGCAGATAAAGCTACAAAAAAGGGTAGTAGGGTCAGTATCAGTTCCCTGGAAGTTCATCTGAAAGATTCAAAGGAACTAAATGATTTCAAGAGTTCTGCATAACATAAGGTACTTTCTGAGACACATAAAGAATAAAAGAGACTATAAAGCAAGTTTAGAATCCAGTGAAAGTACCCTATAAAACTATATTATAATATAAAATAACTCTGGTATGTACTGTATATCTGTCTTATTTTTGGTGGAGACAATTTCTTCTCTTTTATGTCCTGTGTCCTTTGTTGAATGTAACATGAAAAGCAATGGCAGTGGAACTGGCAACTCATTTGTAGACTGTCAGAAGTGGCCTTACTAAAGGGTATCAGAAGTACCATGTGGATAAATAAATGCTAAGTGAGTATCCTTGCTCAGTGTGTAACAGTGATATCATCTGTTCCGGTGCCAGACACCGTTATGCACTTGGCAGCTAGTCACCCAATCAAACCCTTGTAATAAAAAAATCTGTATGTTAAATTGTCAATAAAGTGCTCATTATTTAGAGTCATACCTTCAATAACTATGTATTTTGAAGTCCACTGCTTCTTGAATGTTGTAAGCAAATTTCTTCTTCGGATGCAGATAACATGCTCTTTAAAATCAAATTCTTCAGTATAAAAACGTAGAAGTCCTAGCCATAATTCACCAATGGATTCTTTATTTTTACCAAAATCGGACCAAACCTCTGACTGAAAGGGGGAAAAAAACCTTTTTTGCTCATTTTTTTTCAGGTTCTTTATTAAATTTTAAAAGAGAAATGTAATTTAACTATTATGCACAGAAGCACATTTTTAGCCAGTGCCCAAAAGAAACATATTCTTCTCTTCTTTGACTACTCTAGAATGAGTGTTAAATACTTCCCCCATAAAAACATAAGGAATGTGGCTGGTTTCATTGAGCATGACATTATCTGCTAAGCTGAAATAAGCTGTTTATTAACTGCTTCCCTTTAGCAGTTAGTATAGAAGCAGATCACTGGGTTTAATAATACAGGCTGAGCTATCCTCATTTTTATTCAAGCAAATCTTAGGAAAGTAAAATTTAAGAATACATATAATCTTTCCCCCAGAATCAGTCAGATTCTCACCAGTTCATTTACTCTGTCAAAGAAATAGACATTCCAGCCATCAACTAGAATTTCAGGTTTCTTTGGCTCTTTATAGATCTAAAGAAAGAAGCATTAAGCGGTCAGGTTAGCATTAAACTGGTAGCCTTTGAATTCTTTTAAGTAGGCATGGACGTGTACATGCAACAATTATGTACTGTACCTCCTGAAGAACTGGAATGACAGGTGGATTTCTCTGCTGAAGAAAATAGAGCACCATTAGAGTATATGCATAGGAAGATAAGCTGCCTCTGGATGCATCACCAATGTCACACATCTGGAGTGAGAGAAAAATTAGCTTCAAAACTTGGTTGGTACTCAACTTTTCCCCATAAGACCTAGAACACCGCCTTACCTTAGTAAATACTTTCATTGTGTAACAAAGATACTTTACTCTGGGATCAATTGTGGCATAACAAGACAAGAGCCTTGTGTTATGCAGAGCCTGTAAAAAACAAAAAGACTAAGTATATGTCTCCCTTTCTTTCACAGAAGGATTGGGAAAGGTAAAATAAGAGATTCAGGCACGGAAAGCTGCTCAGAAGCTTATCAAGTTTTAGACTTATGCAAGTTATAATTTTGTCTACCTCTTTCATTTTCAGATAAGAAAAGCCTTATTTGTAAAATATGCCATTAAAATTGGACATTTGAAAAAGTCATACTACTTTTTGGAATGACATATTAAGCCATTTTCACAGCCTGTTCTGAAACAAAATGCTGTGAAGACAAGGATGACTTATTTACCTTCTGACTTCTCAATTTTAGTGAACTGCCCATATGATTGTTTGTTATTTTGTTTTTGGGCAGTATGATGATGAAGCACTCAAATATAAATTGAAAAATTATTTTTCCTTGGAGCCATGAACTAGTCCTATTTATAAAAAAATCCCAATGACTAAAGAAACATTTATATTTCAGTTTAGTAAATGCTCTTACCAATGTGTTGTACAGACTGATGTCTACTTCAAGGCCACTTCGGACATGAAAAAACTTGACAATTGGCACTTTAGCAGTTGTTATGGGCAAGATATTTCTTAAACCTATTTCATAGCAACAAAAATGCATTCAGTGCACTCAGTTATGAGAAAAGACAGTGTCAACATACTATGTAAGTAGAATGTGGTTTCTGATAAGACAGAACCATATAAAAGATGTTGATATGAAAAAAAATTATCTTAAGGCAAGAAGTTTCAGTGAATCAAGTTTTACTAGGAAGCTAATAAAAATCCTATGATCTAATATATATATTTCCTAATACTATTAGCACATAATCAATCAATCAATATGATTAGCTATAACAAAATTGGTAAAACTTGGTTCAAACTTTAGGAAATAATCTGAATGAAGAATCAGGCATTTGAGAAGGACACAAATACTACGCTCTCTTTTGGAAGGTAAGAACAATATGCAGTCAAAAAGATTTTAAAACTTTTTTTTCCCTAAATGAGGAATATCAAAATATTACACAAATAACTGCATCAGAAACCAGTTGAACGCATTTTGAATTCTGAATTACGGAAAAGTGACCAGTTCAGGATACAGCTGTTGGTCAGCATTTCTGCTATTTAAAGAATAATAAATCCAAATGTTTATGTAAACAAGGTAACATTATTTCAAATCTAAGGACCAGATCCTACATTTAACTCCTTTCATGAGCCAACACAGCATTTTAATTTTGCAGAATCAGATGTTTACCTGAATGTTTCTTCAGCACTCTTGCAAGTTCTTCAATAATTCTTATACAATCAAGTCCCTGTGATAGGGGGAAAAAAATCCTAGTATATTGACAAAATTTATATCCAAGAAAATAAACTTATGCATTTAACAGATCTCCACCCTCTTTAAAGCATGCACAGATTCAATTTCAGTACCTGAAATTATGTTTGAAGCATGCCTTAACAATGCTAGGTACTGACCTGTATATTGTTTCTAATCCATTTCTGATTTTGAAACTGCAGGTATATGTAACTCACAGAAAAGTTGGTGTCAGAAAATGTAAGCATCTCACAGTCCTGACCCAAATGTTGCAAATATTTAAATTGCCAAGGACCTGTTAAATTTAGTAAGGAGGGGGAAAAAGAATGCAACCATGCATTTCTCTTTCTTCTGTTGCAAGAGATGTAAAGGTTAAGATAGTGCCGGCACTATATATTATTGGGTAAGGGCATCAGAACACCCTGCACTGTAAACAGTTGAATATAGATTATTTTTCTCTTCTCAAAGAACAGCCTTTCTTCCAAATACAGCTTAATTTACACATTTATTTCAGAGTGCAAATTGCCACAATGAGGCTTCTCTTCCCACTGATGTCTCACATCTGAAATAATTGCCAAGGACAACACAAGCAAACAAAACAGTAACAAACAATCCATATGATTTGGATGTCAATATTTTTCTAACATTTCTCAAGCAGTGCACTGTTTTTACATTGATATTAAGGCAGCTACAGCAGTGTTATGTCATACCTGAATACCTGTTCTGAATGAAAAGCCACCATTTTTCTAAATTTATATGAATGGAAAAAACAGTAAATCTCATTTATCAGCCTCTATTTTCTTACAATACATAACTATGAGTATTGAAAAACAGAGAGTAGAACACTGTGCTGAGACTTTTTTAGTAGATGTAGTTTGGTGCCTAACATGTATACCACAACTATAATGATGGATAACCAAATATATCTGTGCACAAACATGGAACATTAGCAGCTTAGAAAATAAAAAAGACACATACAACATATATTTTTGTTCATCAAATTGTCCATATCGACAAGCTACCTCAGCAGTTTCCAGACCATCAACTGTCATACAAATATCAAGATCGCTTTGCTTGAAGCCAAATCCATTCTTTGAAGACCCAAACAAGTTTAATTTGGTGCCTATAAAGGAGGATATATATATATGTGACTAATTTACACAAAATTTTAGCATAATTAGTAATACATGCTTTAACATCAGGCTATTGAAAAATATAAGAAAACTGAGTTCTGTTAGAAAAATATTGTATGCTTTTATGTCTGTCAGGTAACACATTCTGTACAAACTGGATTTAGATGAAAATAATAAAAATCACTTTAAATCTCTGAAATCTAAAAACGAAGAAAAAAATTAACTACAAGTAGTACCTGGAAATTCTTGCCGGATGAAACTTTCAAGATTTTGTCTTATATATTCCCGAGCCTGGTCTTCTATAATATTTGGAGCAAAATCCTCTGTTGAAAACACAATTTACATTCACTTAGAAATGGAATTGTGGCAGCAAGTGAGAGAGACACACAGAAAACCTTTCTTCTAATATTTTGCAATAGTTTTACAAATAAAAATATTAAGAGTAAATCAGCACAGAGCAGTAGACTTTTAGCAACACAGATCCATGCACAATCTCTATAGCAGGGCAAGCTTTGACCTGAAAATTCAAATAAAAAATGGAGAGTTGCATAATTGGCAGCAGAGAAATGGGCCAATATCTTTCTTTTCTGTTCATAAGTAAACCCCTATATTCCAAGTAGAATATAGTTGCAGTAAATACTCTTAATACTTAATACTCTTTTTGTAAAATTAATAAATGTGTAGCTAAAATACAGTTCTTCCAACTTACTATAACATTGGATGCACACTTGATCCAAAATACTGGAAAATCTGGATGTTAATGGTGGCAAAGGATCCAGTTCAATTTTTTTGAAGTCTTCTGGACAGTCTCTCTTTAGATGACCTTCTCGCTTACATAAGCTGCACACAACCGTAGGAGTCTACATCAAGAGAAAAGAGGATTTATCTAAAAATGTCTCTTCTCTCAAATTTACAATACCAGCTAGCATATTTTTAAAATGAGCTGTAAACTGTCTTCTAACCTTCCAGAGCAAGTATTTAGTAGAACCTTAATATCTCAATTTGGTCTGACACTTTTGCTTCATACTCTGAAATAGCCAACCTCTGTTTTAACCTAAGTGGTTAGGATACACATAGGGATGAGAATGTTTCTAATTCCTGCATGAGCCATGCTTCTCAGCTGCTTAGGAAATCGGTGACTGAATAAATCATGAATAGTTTATGCATCACATTGCACTATTGTAATCAAAGATGAAAGATAACTTTACACATTAAATGCTTAAACATGAAGCCTGCTGTGTTTTTCTACCTACTTTAACAGGAGACAGAAGTTCAGTGAATACAAACTGGCAGCAATAAATATTTCAGGATTCAGTTGGATTTCCATGGGGTGGAAACTGCTTTAAATCACATTTTAATTCAGATTCTTCCATCCAGAATTTGCAGGCCACATTTTACTAGTGTGGGTGTCAGTCCTATCTCTACAGATAAGCCTGTCCTGGAATTAAAGCATTATATGGTAAGTAATACTTTGATATACAGGTGCTATTACCTTGCCTTTTGTGAAAGCAGTTTTATTAAACTCATAGAAGAATTCAGACCTGTTACTTTGGTCTACTGGTTTGTTACTTTCAGTAAGCATTTCTTTTTCAGGATCATCTTCTTTGTTCAAATCTACACTTGAAAATTCATCTACTCTCTTCCTTAGCTCAATGTCCTCATGAGATATAAGCAATTCTTCCTCTTCTGAAAGAGGCTCCTCAACACCAGATCCAGTGTATGTATTGTCCAGCTCATCTTCAGTATTGATTATGTTCTCATGTTGTCTCTGGTTTTTGATACTATGCTCTTCCTCTTCTTCCTCTACCTCCTCCTCCTCATCTTCTTCTTCAGAGTTATCCATTTCAGATACTTGTTCCTGAGTTGGCGGTTCCAGTTTGATCAGGGAATCATCCAGTTCATCAGTACCTTCTGTGCTGTCTTCATCAATGTCAAGTTTATCATTTGGAATACTACTCACTTCTAAACCAAACTCATCAAGGGCAGCTACTGTAGTTTGAAAATTTTCCAAATCAGAAATGCTGTCAGTTTCAACATCATGCCCACTAATTGGAATAGCAAGATCTCCACTTTCACTGTCTTCATCCAAACCTTGGTTAGTATCCAAATGTTCCTGCTCATGTCTCTTCTCCTCTTCCTCCTCCTCCTCTTCATTTCCACTCTCAGTCTCCTCACAGCTTGGCTTAAATTCCTCATTGTCACCCAAAATGAATTCTTCAATTATGCAGTCTGAGTCTTCATAAGAAATTCCTAAATGTTCTACACCATCTGCCAACTGTTCTTCCACAAAGCTTTCATCAATGAATACCTGAGAAGGATCACACATATGTTCTTGAGGAAAATATGAACTTTTCTTGGTAGTAGTTATATAGCTGTCTATTACAGTTTTCTCCATTTCATTATGGACATTTTCTATATCAGGGATTGTTTGCTTAAAGGCATTCCTCTCAGGCTCTAGGAGTATTGAGCACTCTAGAGATCTTTTTTGGTTGTTTTTTGTACTCTGTTTATGAGGCAAGGCAAAATACTTGTAAGTTGACCGTAAACAATGAAGTATATACTCATATACTAACTGACTATTAAGAGTTCTTGCCACATTCCTCTTTACAGAGTAAGGATCTGAGGGGAAAAAAACAGGTAAAAAGTGTTACAATAGGTAAAATATTATGTTTCTTTTCTCATTTTTTTAAACTTATTAACCAAACAAGAGTAGGAACTAATTCACATCAAGCTTTTTAAACAACTCATTAGGCTGAGAAACCCACAGCAATATATCACCCAATCCACATGACCATGAAATGAACATTTAAGACTTGCAACATGGAGACAATGATCATGAGAACCAATTTAATGGTTGTTCCATAGGCCAAAAGTGTGAATTCTTACATTTTATTGTACTGAACCCCACTAAATCAAAACAGAAACATGCCTTCAAAATCTGCTCTGGGTGGGATTCTACAGGGTATATTTTGAGAATGTTAGGGAACTGCACCCTTCTGTTTCATCAGTAGAAATTATACCTGGTGACCAGAAATACTACTGAATTCTATCTTTTAATTCTTAATATATAATGATATAAGTTTCTCCCACATTGAACATAACTAAGCACTGGCAAGCTAATCTATTTAATATACCTTCCACAGCAATTCGCTTTTTAGGCCAGTCCTTGGAGTCACGAGACACTTTTTCTTTGAGACGTATACTTATCACCAAGTCAGACAGATTAAACTCCAAGGCATAAAAACGAAGCAGTTCAACCCACAGCTGTCCAACTGGAACTGAACACTGGTGATCTGAATCAAATACTAAAGGAACCTGCCAATTAAAGCAAAAATTGAGTCACTGTGTTTACCTAGAACTCATACTTGGAAGCTGAAAAATATGACTATACCATTGTTTAATAATTTTTTTAAAATATAAGTTCCAGTTAATGACTAAAAACATCTAGTAAATAAATAAATAGAAAAGGAAATGTCTATACTCAGCTAAATATTATTAAATAAAAGATCCAAGAATTTTTGAGTGGTGCAATCTTGGGTATTTATTATTCAATGAGATTTGTTCTTAAATAAGATGACAACGATGATGATGATATTTTTATCCTGCCTTTTTTATATATATAACTCAAGGTGGCAAACATACTTAATATTCCTGTCTCCTGTTTTCCCCACAGCAACAACCCTATGAGGTGGGTTGGGCTGAGAAAGAGTGACTGGCCCAAAGTCACCCAGCCAGTTTTCATGCCTAAGGGAGGCTTAGAACTCACAGTCTCCTAGTTTCTAGGCCAGCACCTTAACCCTACAAGAAACTGACTCTTATATATAAAGTATAAGTATAAAGTATTTATACTTATATAAAATATTGCAGACAAATTAGGAAAGATACTCATATGATCAGACTAGATTTCTTTCAAGTACCAGAGGTCTGATAAAAGCTCTGTTATGAAACAGATTGCTACAGTTAAATATATAATTTCTGTCAAAAACATTTAAGTTGTACTTTTGACATAGCATATGTACCCCAAGAGTACTCAAGAAAACTAGCACAATGGTGTTATGATTTATTCTACATCTGTAAGCAGATGGAAACAGAGAGGCAAAGATGACTCCATAGTCTTCTCCATTAGGACAGTTCCTCCTCCCCATAGGACCCTTGGGATCAACTGCTCTAAGGAAAGAATCCTAGAACAGAGAGAAGGCAGGCTGACAAATACCTCCCTAAAGCTTACTCCAGCTGACTGTCCCATACCACAGCATCACTGGCTATCATCTGTCCTACAGGAAGTACACTGATTAGCAGTTACTCTGGAAAAAAATGTGGCTTTTATTAATGATTGATATGATTATATTCTACTTTTCAAGGTAACTGTGATTTAGCTTACACTTGAAATTATTCAAGTATCTAACCAAATTAAGGTGGCAAAATATGTCAGGCATATTAGTATAGTTAATTGGTGTACTTCTATTTTAATTATAACATGGTGAATTCTAGCTTCTGTATCTTTGTATGTATTCAGCTCTGAACTCAGACAAATTATTATACAACATATTAAATATATCAATTACTTTGTTTTTTAAAAGTATATTACACTTGTTAAATACAGTATTTGTTTCTCATGCTAATTTGCAGTTTCCATGGTTTTTCAATTCGCTGGTCCTGAATACCTGGGCCCAAAACAAATTTCATACTGCATTGGTCATCAAGATATGTTTAATTAATTGGAATGCTCCACTGTAAGACTTCTTTTTTTACTAATACCCACAATTATTTGATGGCAATGATATGATAATATGATTTTAATATTGAGAACTGCAATCAGTTAATTAAAGCCTATTTCATTAAAAATCAGCAGCACATACTTTTTTAAAATGTATGTTTAAAACATTATATCCTTACAATTAATATATTAACATACCTTTCCCCTTTTAGGAGAAAATTCCTTTGAAGAAGTGGGATCATCAATACCAGGGCTGTGTTCCCAGACCACAGTATTATTTTCAACTTCTTTAAGACTGAAATTCACTAATTTATTTAATGAAAATCCTCCAATCTAGCATTAGAAGAAAAAGTAATCATTAGAAATAATTCCTTCAGAAGAAAACTCAGCATTAAGAACAGAAACTTTTTTAATATGGACCAAGATTTCACTCCTGCTCCAGGACACTCCTTTGGCCAATTCCCTTTTTTCCTATAGCCTTTTTTCAAAAATCTGGATGTGATGTTTTGGATGAGGAAATACCCAAGAGTTATATAACTGTGATGGAATGTGAGGGTGACCTTGGAAGATTGGGGGAGGGGGAGATGCTGCCTAGGGAACGATCAGATAAAAGGGAAAGGAGTCCTCAACAGAGTAATGGCCAGAGAAAGAAACTTAGGAAGGACCCACCCTAACTACCCAGGCGGTAAACAGGGAGGGTGGGAGATCTGTACTTCAGACTTGCAAGATTGATGTCAGCCCTCCCAGGTAAACCAGACAGGAAACATGACTAGATGAGCTAATTCTACTTTATTGTAAGGCTACATTAACAGAATCTGGCAAGTGTGAAAGTACAAATCTCCCGCCCTCCCTATTTACCGCCTGGGTAGTTAGGGTGGGTCCTTCCTAAGTTTCTTTCTCTGGCCGTTACTCTGTTGCGGACTCCTCTCCCTTTTATCTGATCATTCCCTAGGTGGCATTTCTTTCCCCTCCTCTCATCTTCCAAGGTCACCCTCACACTCCATCACAATAATGTAAGGATATTATTGTTTCTAATTCCTATTTATTACATCTGACTATATTTTAATGTACATTATACATGTTTTCCAGTTTTTCCACTATTAATCAAGTATGTCCTCTATAATCATAGCCAATCTAGACTGTCAATATCTATGAGAAACCATGATTTTTTGTCTTCTACATCATTTTTTTATTAACAGTGAGTGTCATTGGCCATTCTTTATGCTATTAAAGTTATACTTTCTTCATTGTGAATTTGAAAAAAAAGTGCTCATTTTTTTTCTCAAAATAGCATTCAGATCAACAAATATAATGAACTATTTAAATGAAAACAACTGCTAAAGAAGAATGAATGGATCAGCCTTTTCTTGGTACCTTAAATATGGTGACAGTATTAAAACAACTGATTTGAAAAGGAATTCCACAAGTTGGAGACCATCCCCCAAAGGATATTTTCTCTAGAGTATGTGCTGTAATATCTAAACATGAAGACACATGAAAATGGATCTTATTTTAAGATCTTAATTGATCAGCATGTTCAGATAAAAGATGGCAACTTGGCTCTAATAACTTAAGAAGCTATAGCCCAGCTCCTTTAATTCTGAATCCAGCACATAACTTTAAAAATGAACAAAATGTCTCCATTACAATAGGCCTGAGCTAATATTTAGGTCATAATTTTCTGAACCCATGGAAGTGAGATTTCACTATCATTTGTGATCTGCTATTCATTCCCAACTTTAGGTCATTTAGTAACTGTTTCTCACCAATAAAAGCCATTATAGTTTGAATCCTTCTACCTGTGGGACTGTCGGTCCAAGTAGAATCTGCCATCAATACATGCCCTCAAAGAGGGCATGCTAAGGGTCTCATTCCATACAGAATTAATAGGAATGATAGCCCAGAGGATGACTTTCCTGCTCTGGAGTAAAATGGCTCTTACTCTGCTATCATTTAGAAAAGCAATTTAGACCATGTCTTTTCACAGAGCTTTTGGAGGGGAGGGCACTATATAAGCTGCCAGTACTTCAATGCAGGGCCCATGGGCCTGGCCAATGAGCTGTCTGTCTGTCAGTCAGTCAATCTGACTGACCGACCAATGAACTGTTATAGTGCTGTTAATTGATTTTATTGATGTTTCACTGTTTTTGAACTGCATCATTTAGAATCAATGTAATAGGTGGTGTACAAGTAATAGTAAATAAGTAAGGTTCTCCCTCTTTTTTGGAAAAAATAAGAATTCATTATCTCAAACTTATACAAAGAAAACATGAACTGAAAACATTTTATCTGTATTTAAGAATTTCTTATAGACACATACCCATGATCCTAAATAGACAGGCAGAAAAGGTTCTTTCCTTTGTTGCAGAAAGAAAATAACCATTAGAGCAAACACATAAGGTGGTAAACCACCTTCTTCAGGATGATCTATACAACATAGCTGAAAAAGAAAGAAAAACATATATTAAAGTTCCATTATCAAACATTCCAGCCTGACAGTTCATTAATTTGAAGAAACTAATCAAACCTTTACTAGAAAAATTATTTCAATATATTACTAGGCAAACTGAAAACACAATTCTATACTTCTACTTTGGAGTAACACAGTCACATACAGCTAGAGCAATTTTATATGTTGGCCCATGGCACAGTACCTATTTGTCTTCATAACTCCACTTCTACTAGGGCCAGTTGGTTGTATAAGCATGGCAGACATCGGCCGCTCCTTTTCACCAGGCTATATAACTAGTCTCATAAGCTTAATACAAGAAACAGCTAAAGGATGTATTTAAGTATTAGAAGGTTGACAGAATGAAGCATTCATTTACAGCTGTAATACTGCATTGTTTGTACTGCACAGTGTTTATTTAAAGCTACTTTAGTCCTCTATATAAGAAAGTACTATGGAGATTGAGAGAAACCCTAATAGAGTGGGATAAAAGAAAATTAAGACATCCAATGACAATCGTTTGGAAATGAATGAAGGGTGTGTGGGGGTGTGTGCGTGTGTGTGTGTATGTCATATTCTGGCAAAGCAGCACAATCCAGAAAATGCTTAAATACCATAATTTCAATAGGTTGATTTTATTAATTTTATTTATTACCTCCATATCCTTCCATTCTGTTATAATTAAGACTCACATTAGTGTAAAAGTTTAAAAGTCTATCTCAATAAAAACATCTCTGCTGGCCAACAAAATGATGTTTGCTTTTGGGAAGAAAGTTCAAAATCCAGAACAGCCACCAATACTACCCTCCCCTAAACTACTTTAAGATCACAGATACATTCTTCTCATGGATGTATTTAGTTTCAATGATTAATAAAGAAAATTGATAATATTTAGCTGCTGCCTTTAAAATAGATAGTCATCCTTATGTGAGATGCATTATTTGCAGTTAGAAGCCCTAAGGAACAGAGAGCAACTCTTGGTTTCTTCCCTTCATTAACAAAATGATAGCAAATTACCCCCAAAAATGCACATCTACATGGATTTCTAGGATGGGCAACTTTTTTTTTTTTGAGCCAAGGCCTCAGCCTTTAAATTATGTTCCAGAGATCAAAAGATAGCCAAAGGGCACAACTAATGGAACAATTTAAGCATTTCTCTTTAGCCCTATACAAGGCCAGCAAAATTGGTTCCAGAAGGTTTGGGGTTTTCTGAAGCAGACTGGAGGGCTAAAGGAAGGGTAAATCCCTTTGCAGGAGTAGAAATATTGCCCAACATCTACAGGATGCATTTTCTTACTTTTTCCAAAACAGACTGATTACATATTGATTAAATGTTTTATTATATTTTAATACACATGCTTTGCTACTAAATCAAACCTACCTTGGCCCAGTGTCTGAAAGCAATGACTAGGGACACAAGATGAGGCTCTAATCTTCCAACCATAGCCAAATGATTTGTCGTCAGACAAGCATTATCATTTCCTGCACTTACTCTGCAAACAAGGCCACTAGAATGATAAAGACAGAAACAAACGTTTTTCTCACCCTAGAATATGCAAAATGAGGCCAGAACTATACACAACTGGAAATGAGTGGCTGTTGTGAAAAAGAACAATGCTGCATTCTTTTCATCTATTTTCTGCAATAACTTCTGGTAGAAATCAGAGTGATGCAGTATCATGAGCAGAACTCTCTGTTCAGTGACAACCAGTAGTGATTTTGCCCAGTATATTGAAAAGAATTTTATTTGCTGCTGCTAGTGTGGTTATTGGTGGTGTTACTGCTATAGATTCCACCTCCCTGCCCAGGAGCAGACTCAAGTCAGCAAACAAGGAAAAAATAAATTAAAAAGTACTTAAGATCTAATGGAGATATTTTAAATCATTTAACTACATCAAAGTTTAAAAACTAATTATTTGAAATCAACATTCTTCATTTGGCTAGCTTCTGGGCAAGACTCTTGTATGAAAAATAGCACTTTTTTATTTCAAGCTAAATGAGATAGTTAGATTAACATGTACTGGAAGTCTATCCAGAGATCCATTGTATATATGAACAATTACAATTATAGTTCTTTGGAATTATCCGATACTAACTTTTGTTGTTTGATTATAGTATATAAGCTTACATGTAAATTATTAATTAGGGTTTGTATCAGAACAGCCTAGTGGGATGGCATTCAGTTAAAGATGAATCAAGGAATTTGAGAAATGTTTAACTAAATATCATGTCTATTTGTCCATTATTTATTTATTTATTTATTAAATTTATATGCTGCCCATCTCCCCCCGAGGGCGACTCAGGGTGGCTTACAATTAAAATCCAAAACAATAAAAACAATAAAAATATTAAAATCCACATTAAAATAACTAGTAACAATTCTATATAAAAAACCTATATACAATTCAAGATGATGGGGGGAGCAGTATCGATCATTGTACCAGCCAATTCCAACAATGCGAGCCCCCATCAAGCCCCCAGGCCATCTGGCATAGCCATGTTTTTACACTTTTTTGGAAGACCAGGAGAGTGGGGGCAGCCTGCATCTCAGGTGGTAAGCTGTTCCACAGGGTGGGGGTCACGGCAGAAAAGGCCCTCTTCCTAGACCCTGCCAACTGGAATTCCTTGACTGGGGTCTGCAACATGCCCCTTCTGCCAGACCAAGCGGGGCAGGCAGATATAACGGGGGCTAGACAGCTCCTCAAACAACCTGGTCCTATGCCATTAGCACTTTATACCATTGATCTGAAACAGTGTTAATATGATTACCCATTACAAGTAGTTTTACTTCTAGTAGGTAAATATTTCAGAATAAGATTTCTATGGCTTACATTTATATAACATTTTAAGCTTACTAGAATCAATAAGAAAGTACTATTCTTAACTGTAATAAATATAATCTGTTCAATTATAATATGCAATTAAAAACATATAAAGTGCAACTAAAAAGAATAAGGTCAGGACAACCCAGTTACTATAATTATGGAATGCCAAGTGAAATTTTAGGCAAGTATTTTACTTTCCCCAACTGGATTTCCAATTCCAAGCTCCTTTAATTTATTTAATAAAAATGGTAATTTAGATGTGGGCATATATAATTTACATTATTATACACTATAAGAACAAATTCGCTGAGACCTTTGTTTTTCTTTGCACACCACTACAGGCACTTTAGCATGGAAATCTGCATCAACATCAATAAAAGATTCTAGGGGAAAAAAGAAAGCCACATTAATTATGGTACCAAAAGAAACAATATGTCTCTCATTAAGGAAAAATGAAACAGAAAATGTGTATTTCCTTTCTTGTAGTTTAATGATAGACTCACATGGATGTAATTTGCATGAAACAAGTGAAATCACAGTATAGGATTGATATTTGAAACTTTCATGTGTTGGTACCCCACATGGTAACTTTTTGATATACAGGTGAAACTCGAAAAATTAGAATATCATGCAAATGTTCATTTATGTGAGTATGGCAACTCAAAAGGTGAAACCAATATATGAGATAGACGCATTACATGCAAAGCGAGATATGTCAAGCCTTACTTTGGTATAATTGTGATGATTATGGCGTACAGCTTATGAAAACCCCAAAGTCACAATCTCAGAAAATTAGAATAGTGTGAAAAGGTTCAATATTCTAGGCTCCAAGTGTCCCACTCTAATCAGCTAATGAATCCATAACACCTGCAAAGGGTTCCTGAGCCTTTCAATGGTCTCTCAGGCTGGTTCAGTAGGAATCACAAGCATGGGAAAGACTGCTGACCTGACAGTTGTGCAGAAAACCATCATTGACACCCTCCATAAGGAGGGAAAGCCCCAAAAGGTCATTGCAAAAGAAGTTGGATGTTCCCAAAGTGCTGTATCAAAGCACATCAATAGAAGGTTATGTGGAAGGGAAAAGTGTGGTAGAAAAAGGTGCACAAGCAGCAGGGATGACCACAGCCTGGAGAGGATTGTCAGGAAAAGGCCATTCAAAAGTGTTGGGGTCTTTCACAAGGAGTGGACTGAGGCTGGAGTTAGTGCATCAAGAGCCACCACACACAGACGGATCCTGGACATGGGCTTCAAATGTCGTATTCCTCTTTCAAGCCACTCCTGAACAACAAACAACATCAGAAGCGTCTTACCTGGGCTACAGAAAAAAAGAACTGGTCTGTTGCCCAGTGGTCCAAAGTCCTCTTTTCTGATGAGAGCAACTTTTGCATCTCATTTGGGAACCAAGGACCCAGAGTCTGGACGAAGAATGGAGAGGCACACAATGCACCATGCTTGAAGTCCAGTGTGAAGTTTCCACAGTCTTTGTTGATTTGGGGAGCCATGTTATCTGCTGGTGTTGGTCCACTGTGCTTCATTAAGTCCAGGGTCAACGCAGCCGTCTACCAGGAGATTCATGCTTCCTTCTGCAGACGAGCTTTATGGGGATGCTGACTTCATTTTCCAGCAGGATGTGGCACCTGCCCACACTGCCAAAAGTGCCAAAACCTGGTTCAATGACCATGGGATTACTGTGCTTGATTGGCCAGCAAACTCGCCTGACCTGAACCCCATAGAGAATCTATGGGGCATTGCCAAGAGAAAGATGAGGGACATGAGACCGAACAATGCAGCGGAGCTGAAGGCCGCTATTGAAGCATCCTGGTCTTCCATAACACCTCAGCAGTGCCACAGGCTGACAGCATCCATGCCACGCCGCATTGCGGCAGTCATTGCTGCAAAAGGAGCCCAAACCAAGTACTGAGTACATATGCATGCTTATACTTTGCAGAGGTCCGATATTGTTCTATTTCCAATCCTTGTGTTATTGATGTCATGTAATATTCTAATTTTCTGAGATTGTGAATTTGGGGTTTTCATAAGCTGTATGCCATAATCATCACAATTATACCAAAGTAAGGCTTGACATATCTCGCTTTGCATGTAATGCGTCTATCTCATATACTGGTTTCACCTTTTGAGTTGCCATACTCACATAAATGAACATTTGCACGATATTCTAATTTTTCGAGTTTCACCTGTATATAGTTTATTGCAATTGGTAAACAAACATTAACACATGAACTTCAATTTCAATAGTAATACAAATTTATTTTTAGATTATAAAAAAATGAAACAGAGTATACTTTCAAATGTTTAAAATTAAAAACAAGAAACATCCTGTTTAGTTATGTAAAATATATGCTTGGTCTTTCACAACTTAAGCAGTGGCACAGAGGAAAGAAACCAACTCCCTAAATTCTCTGATCCTCTTAATCATCCTGAATATCTTTTCCTGAAAGCTTGGGAACCCTTCAGAACAATGTATCACAGCAGGCTAGGGGCTATAGGAAAAGGAGAAATGAGCAAAAATTTCTTTTCCTCCAAGCAAGGATCTTCTTCCTTAGTTTATTTATCTGGCCAGCAGAGGAAGCCTTTTATTAATGGAGAGAAATTCTGATCCAATCTAATCCTTCTGATCTACCACCTATCCACAACTAATTTTTCCATGAGTGCAAAGGAATGCTATTTTTTTTATGTCAGGGGGGAAAAAAAGTTAAGTATAGATTGAATTCCTTACCATTGCTCTTCAGGCTTTCTTGTACAAGTAAGAGAACATCTGGTTGGGACATCTATGAAGAGCAGAACAAAAGTTACATAATTTTGACATTTTCTTAAGTATTTTTCAGAATTATTTCAAAATATTAGTCCAACAGAAACAACTGATTTTCTAATCTCTTTTCATTTAAAATATCCATCTAGTGGTATCCTTTTTGAAAATATTAGCAATAGTATAAAATTACTTTCTTCTAATAAATGTTAGAGCTGTTCTATCACAACTGTTCACTGTAATTTATTGAAGCAACCTGTCTTGTGTCAAGGATCCACATGTACCCCCAAAAATGTGACTCCTCTAAAAGTCGCATTTTTAGGCTCATGTAGAGTCTTAAAAAGATGTCCATTTTTTAATGAATAGCAGATAGGTACTGCATTTGCATGAGATCTGAATAACTTTTTGATCATTCTCAGAGTGTACACAGCCCTGATAAATACAAGGAAAATTTATTTTCAATTTCAGTTTATACCAATAGGACTTAGGTTAATGTGAACAGTCTTCCTTTCAAACAGCAGAAGCTTCTCTTATCCTTTTCCTTGCAGATCAAATGGGCTCCAAAGAGTTCTTCACCCATCTAGACCAGATTCTAGATCATGTGAAGAACTCCAGAAGAAACAACAACTGGTTGAAAAGTGGTACATTTTATATTGATAGAAAAACACTGTTACATGCAATCCATAAGTATATACAGGTCCAAAAAAAATTGGTAAGTACTTCTGCTAAACAAATAGGAACATGTTATTTCTCAAAATGTAAATCAATGTCTCAAACACATTTCCCAAAGTTGCTATTTTAATGCATGCTGTTTATAATATCAGTATGGCACAAATATAAATTTAAGAGCCAACCTGCCACAACCCACTCTATCCAGTATTTGCTAATGAGATTAACATATTTACATTGGCTGGAAACTGGATATCCAGATTTATATCAGAATTTTTAAAGCCAAATCTACTCCAGGAAGAACCATACAACCTTAAAGAACAATCTGTAATGAAAGAAAATGAGAATGTTAAAATCAAGCTGAAAAACCACGAGAAGCCCACTGTTCTCCAAAACAGTCTAATCCAGAATTTTTAACAAGGATTATAAGAAGCTCAACTTTTGAAACCCCTCTGAAGTTAGCTTCAGGGGTTGTGCAATATGGAATGTGAAGGTTGTGTTTTATGTGTGTTATGTGTTTTATGTGTTCTTTGGTTTTTATATTTTTAAAGCTGCACTGGGGTGGCATTTAATTTCGTTGTACAAGTAGTACAATGACAATAAAGATTACTACTACTCATCAGTAATTAAGAGACAAGATTTAGACCTTCTTAAACTTTGCCTATGTCAAATCATTTTGTTCCCTTTTTCATTAAAATGTCATCTATTTTACAGTTTTAAGCTCGTATTTTGCATTATGTGGCTAAGATACAGGGAAAATATTCACAAGCCCTTACATGTTAAAAGTTATTAAAATAAAAATCTATGTACAATAATCATCATCATAATTACCTGGCAATTTTTGATGAAATATATTTTCCATGGCAGTTTTGATTCCAAGCCTTTGTTCCACATCTTCATTGTTTAATCCAAACTCTTCTACTACTTTTTTAATGGCTACACCAATAGCTTCAATTTGCAAAGTTGTTGGTGGAGGAAGCGCATTCAGCAGTTGTTGCTCTTGCTTTTCCTTTAAAGACAAAATGTAACCTAAATATATTAAATAAATATTTCAACAATTTAAAGAATGTCAATGCTAGCACAGAGATCACTTAATAAAACTACCTTATTTTCCTTCATACCTTGGTAGGAAAAAGCAATCAATTCAAATGTACCTTCACAGGGGATTACAATCTGTCTCTTCAAAAGATAAATTACTATCAGAATACAGAAGTCCCCATTCAATCACAAAAAACATTCCTTTTGCAAGCAAGAGAGAGCACAGATAAAATATTATGAGTACATGCAAAAGGCTGGATCTAAATTTAGTCATAACAATAACTCTAGTTAAATCAATAGATCTCAACTCAAAACTAATTAATTTCAACCCTACTGATTCCAATTACAGTAAATCTAGTGAAATCAATATATTTCAATTCAGAATTAATTCTAACCTTGTTGAGTTCAGTGGTTTAATTCTAAATCTGACTGAATTTAGATCCAACCCATTGTGCCCATGTAAATGACAGCTGGAAGAGTAATAACAAAGAGCATAGCATCAAGAACCTTACAATGTAAAATTCCACACAGAATAAAAGTATAGCAAGCAAAAACAGTACAGGTGAAACTCGAAAAATTAGAATATCGTGCAAATGTTCATTTATGTCAGTATGGCAACTCAAAAGGTGAAACCAATATATGAGATAGACGCATTACATGCAAAGCGAGATATGTCAAGCCTTACTTTGCTATAATTGTGATGATTATGGCGTACAGCTTATGAAAACCCCAAAGTCACAATCTCAGAAAATTAGAATAGTGTGAAAAGGTTCAATATTCTAGGCTCAAAGTGTCCCCCTCTAATCAGCTAATGAATCCATAACACCTGCAAAGGGTTCCTGAGCCTTTCAATGGTCTCTCAGGCTGGTTCAGTAGGAATCACAAGCATGGGAAAGACTGCTGACCTGACAGTTGTGCAGAAAACCATCATTGACACCCTCCATAAGGAGGGAAAGCCCCAAAAGGTCATTGCAAAAGAAGTTGGATGTTCCCAAAGTGCTGTATCAAAGCATATCAATAGAAGGTTATGTGGAAGGGAAAAGTGTAGTAGAAAAAGGTCCACAAGCAGCAGGGATGACCGCAGCCTGGAGAGGATTGTCAGGAAAAGGCCATTCAAAAGTGTTGGGGTCTTTCACAAGGAGTGGACTGAGGCTGGAGTTAGTGCATCAAGAGCCACCACACACAGACGGATCCTGGACATGGGCTTCAAATGTCGTATTCCTCTTGTCAAGTCGCTCCTGAACAACAAACAACATCAGAAGCGTCTTACCTGGGCTACAGAAAAAAAGAACTGGTCTGTTGCCCAGTGGTCCAAAGTCCTCTTTTCTGATGAGAGCAACTTTTGCATCTCATTTGGGAACCAAGGACCCAGAGTCTGGAGGACGAATGGAGAGGCACACAATGCACCATGCTTGAAGTCCAGTGTGAAGTTTCCACAGTCTTTGTTGATTTGGGGAGCCATGTCATCTGCTGGTGTTGGTCCACTGTGCTTCATTAAGTCCAGGGTCAACGCAGCCGTCTACCAGGAGATTTTGGAGCACTTCATGCTTCCTTCCGCAGACGAGCTTTATGGGGATGCTGACTTCATTTTCCAGCAGGACGTGGCACCTGCCCACACTGCCAAAAGTGCCAAAACCTGGTTCAATGACCATGGGATTACTGTGCTTGATTGGCCAGCAAACTCGCCTGACCTGAACCCCATAGAGAATCTATGGGGCATTGCCAAGAGAAAGATGAGGGACATGAGACCGAACAATGCAGCGGAGCTGAAGGCCGCTATTGAAGCATCCTGGTCTTCCATAACACCTCAGCAGTGCCACAGGCTGATAGCATCCATGCCACGCCGCATTGCGGCAGTCATTGCTGCAAAAGGAGCCCAAACCAAGTACTGAGTACATATGCATGCTTATACTTTGCAGAGGTCCGATATTGTTCTATTTCCAATCCTTGTGTTATTGATGTCATGTAATATTCTAATTTTCTGAGATTGTGAATTTGGGGTTTTCATAAGCTGTATGCCATAATCATCACAATTATACCAAAGTAAGGCTTGACATATCTCGCTTTGCATGTAATGCGTCTACCTCATATATTGGTTTCACCTTTTGAGTTGCCATACTGACATAAATGAACATTTGCATGATATTCTAATTTTTTGAGTTTCACCTGTAGCTGCCAATGTAGCAGACCAAACAATTATGACAAAATAATAATCTTCAGGAGATCATGAAACACCAAAAAAAAAAAGGGGGGGGGGAACGGGCCTCTATAGGCAGAGAATTTGAGAAACACTTGTTTCCCGTTCAATGCGAATAAAATTCCTAATATGTTCCTGCTTGCCCCCTTCAATCCTACAGATTAGCTGCTGTCAGAAAGTATCCTTCTCCTTTAAATGATCACCCTTTCTACACTATCTTTTCTAGTAGGCACTAAGCTTGCTGAATGGATGGCTGCCTAGCTCTTTGGTGAATGAGCTGCTGTTTTTAATCTGCTGCTCTAATATCTTTCAAAGTGTGATATTCTACTGCGTTAAAATAGTGTTACTTCAAGTATGTTTAAATGGAAAGACAGAATAAATATTGTAAATAATAAAAAATAAAATCATAGAGGTATCTCTAATAAAAAAAATGATGGATTTGACATTAGACTTGTAAATAAAGATAAAAAGGCTGAGATGAGAATGTGCAACTTACACACAAAAGGATAAAAGAGCCCCTAGGTGTTTAATTATACTTCCCAGGGAACATGTTAAAATATTTTGGCTGGAACAGTAAAGAAGAAACTATCTCTATTCAGTTGTGAAAGATGGTACTATTGCCACACAGGCACACGATATGTTGAGTTTTCTTTATTAGACTGTTTGGCATGGTGCACCGTTTCTGTTGACCTCATTGGTTGCATAGGGCTTTGTGTGGTACATCAAGGGCTACATTTTACAATTAGGTGAACACTGAATCCAAAGCCGAGTTGATCAGACTGGAGCTGGAGATTGGGGGCGGGGGGAGGAAACAATGTATTTTAGTCCATAAAAACCCA
The DNA here is from genome assembly GCA_030867105.1 of Liasis olivaceus. Taxonomy (NCBI): domain Eukaryota; kingdom Metazoa; phylum Chordata; class Lepidosauria; order Squamata; family Pythonidae; genus Liasis; species Liasis olivaceus. Next base: position 199,478,741 of record CM061348.1, read on the forward strand.
AAACACACATAAGGCCACATGTTTATCCTTCTCTCTTTGTATCACGTGAAGAAACTGAATACTGCTAGTGTTTTAACTGGTCATTAACTCACCTTTATGTTTTTCTTGTGTCTTTTTTCTTTTATATGCTTATGAGCAAATGCCACTGACTCAATCAATACATCACATAATCTGCAAGTATATTTAGCTGTTGGGTAGCTTCGAGGTCGCTGAGAAAAAAATAATTCATGATTTTTATTATATTTGTCAAGAAGAATCATACAGTCATAGACATTAAAACATATTGGGAACTGGCTGTCTTGCCCAATTAAAGCTGGGCAGATTCCAGTTCCTAGCTGTACCAAAAGAGAATATATGTAGCGCAGGATTGAATTGTGGAGTCCTTGGCGCTAAGTTTGGTTGTTTGCTTGCAGACAACCCAACTAGGTAACATCATCAGTGCTAGTGAATGTGGGGTTTGCTCTGTTTGTATACAGTATTTGCCCTGCCAATGTTGGTGGGGGTGTGGTTTTCTCCTTGGTAATTCTCTGCTTGATTGTCTCCTTAGTAGTTCTTTGATTAGGGTATTGTTTTCTGCTTAACTGTTTGTCTGTTGTTATTCCCTGCTTATCTGGGTGCTGGCTGCTGAAGAGGATGTGTTCTGGCTTTTTTGTTTCCTTCTTAGCTTTTTTTTTGGACTCTTTTGAATGGTGCGTAAATGTGGTTTCTCTTTACCTGTCTATTGATGGCTGATTTGTCTGAGTGCCAAGTTTCCAGGAATTCCCTAGCATTTTTGGATTTAGCTTGGTCTAGGATGTTCACACTTTCCCAGTTGAAAGTATGGTTGAGTCTGTCCTAGTTTCTAGCTGATTTAATGACGTCACCTTTCCCATGTGATCTGGACACAGACACTGAAATACATCTCCCCCCTGTTAAGTTAAGCAATCTTAACTGCAAATACTGTCAAAGTCAAATATAGTAAGCCAGGATCCTCAGAATGCTAGCAGAGACTGACCAATTTTCTTGTATATTGTAGCATACTATACCCAACTGCACTTACTTGGCTCCTGCACTTACCTCTGGTTTGCTCTACTTTGTCAGAACTGGTCTCCTTACATTTTTGTTCTCCTAAGAACTCAGAATCATTAAGTTTTTAAAAATTGGCTTCTCATTCTATTACTGTGTATTGGTTACATCTGAGATTCTATGCTCTGTGGGTACTGTTTATATTAGCCTTCTTCAATCTGATGCCTCCCATTTGTGTTGGACAGCAACTCCCACTTCTCATGAGCTGGGAATTTTGGAAGTGTAATACAAGAGATACTGAAGGAACTGAAGGCTATTGGGGAAGGCTGATTTAGAGCATAAGTCTTGGCATATAGTATTTATAGTTTGGGTATTTAAGGTAGTACTCATATGCTACAAATGTAATGTTGTATTGAGGATATGATTCTAGTACAGTGTTTTGCTTATTAGTTTTTCTACTTATTAGGTACTTTGCTACAAGTTTACAAACATATGTTCAAACGTTACTCTAATACACCTGCCAGACATTTGAATCAAAACTTGTAACTATTTATAATCAATTTCTTATCTAAACAATTGCTACTTATCATAATAAGAAAGCAAGTCCCCATAATCCTCAAATAGGCCAATTCTCTTATGCTTCTCCAAACTTGATTTTCTTCTTTCCTAATATATTCCTAACATTTGTTACCCAACCCTGGTTCACATATTTAAATAAGCATGTATGTGGCAGAAATATTAATTACCTTCCTCAGTCTATAAATGTAGTCTCTCTTAAGTCGTTCTTCAGCCTGCTGCAGCCCCAGTAATTCTTTTACTGTCAGTAAAGACTCATCTATAACTGGTCCATCCATTTCATCATCCTGATCGTTCTCTTCTTTTTTTATTCTTCTCAATCTCCTGGGTTTCCTATGTTTCTTCATTTCTTTTTTTACAGTTATCAGAAAAGAAATTACCTTAAGTATGCTGCATAAATTAACTTTTATAAGCACAGTGCATGTTGATAACATGGCAAAACTTTGCTGAGAAACCTTGAGCAATAAGATATTGTAGTGTCAAAAGGAATATACAGTCATGGTTTAAAAACTCTGGAGGCGGACCCAGCTAGGGAGACTACAAGATACAGAAAAGATATCCAGAAAATAAATAAAAGTGCAGTCACAGTCCTGTACATGTTTATTCACATCTCTAGTAGGTATGCAGCTTTACATTTTTAGCCTGTTAGTTTGAAAATAATGTGTACCTTTAAACTCATGTCTTAACATCAGGTTACGCTGAATAATACTGCATACAACATGGAAAAGGAAAAACGCAGCAATCCTGAAAAAGCAAGTTTTTACTTAAAAACAAATTTCAATTCTTAAGAGAACCACTGCAATATTTGGGAGTGGCCATGTACTATAAGAAGCTCTCAGATGTCTATTTACGCAAGGTACCCAAAGCAGAATTCAGCCAAACTTATATCCACTGGAATGAGTAAACCTTGCACAAAAGCAATACTATCTTACTTTTAGACATCTTCATTTTAGTAGGACTGGTATAGCTTACTCCCCATGGTGGTGCCACAGTTTTGATACTGGCACTTGAACTTTTGTTTATGACATAAATGAACCTGCAGAAATGATGTCATTCCTAAAATATTTAAAGTAATGCTTATGATGGTTGTAACTGATACATGATGGGAGGATAGCAGTATTCACCCACTTACCTCATATAACATACTGTTATACTCTCTTCAAGGGAACTTCCAGTTTTGCCAGAGCAACCCCAGCTGAAGTTAAGATTGGGGTGTAACAGATCAGCTAAAACTGTGGTAACGTTAACAATATTACATATCATTCAATCATCTCATAACATTAACTGCTTGAATTGTTGTAGCACAGAAGATGCTTACAAGATATCTAAGAGCAACTCTATAAACTGTAGCCATCATGAAAACAGTTTTAATGAAAGCAGAAAAATATGAAATAGTTTAAATCTACAGAAGATCAGCAAAAGATGTATTACCAGAATTTCCTTTTCTATCAGATAAATCTTCACTTGTTAGGTCTCTAAGGAGCTGCCTTCTTCCACTTCTGCCTCCTAGACTCTCACATTCATGAGAATACTTTTTCCGTGTCTTGATAAGCACAGGTATCTGGCCTGTCGATTTGTATTCTCTCCAATTGTTGGAATTAGCTTGATGGTTGTCAGATACCCACATTTTAATTTGGTCTTTTGAAGTATCATTTATTCTTGCCCCTTGATTGTAAATAATGTTTTTTGAAGAATTTGGACTGCTCAAAGCAGCATGTGCTCCCTTTCTAGGACTTGTTCCATAGTCACTTGATGCTCCCTTTCTTTTTTCAAATCTGGTGTCCATTTTGCTACTGTGTCCATTTCCACAATCATCCATTACTTGATAATCATAACGTAAAGCACACTTCTGGAAATCTTCCTCATTTATAAGTCCCCGGTCCTTATTACGTCTAGCAAAGCAAGATTTTGTAGCATCGCCCATCATAATCACTGTTCACTCTTTCCCTGTGGATGAGGGAAAAACTAAAATAAAAATTCAAAATAGGATCAGCAGGATGCTGTGGAGAGGGTAGAGCCAACCTGAAACATATGGGATAGTTCAAACTGTCAATCCCATATATCAGGACACAGGGGCACCTGAAGCAAACTACAACCAATCCACATATGCAAGATATTTTCAGCATATGGAACTGTACTGCTTCTTCCAAGTTTAGCAATAAACATAATATAAAACAGAATACATTATGTTATGAAAACTGAGATAAAAGGCTATCACCCAAACACAATAAATGTATTAATAAATATTCTAATACTGATGGGTGCTATAATTTTATCTATGCAAACTAAAATGAAATAAATCAAAGTTCTCCAACCTGATACTTTCGGATGTGCTGGGGATGCACATGCTGGCTGGGAAATCAGGGAATGGTAAGCACAGCAACCTGGGTAGTACCAAGTTGGGGAAGGCTGAATAGATGCTCCTGGAAGCCTGCATCCTTTAAGAGTTCACTTGAATGGTGTTTGTGTATATTCATACATGCCTAGCATTCTGCAACATCCATTACTCCAATAATGACTTTGAAAGCACAAGCAATATCTAATAAAATACTGAGCTCCAAAAACTAATATAGCAAATAAGGTGACAAGTGGCAATATGCAGTGGTGGCACTTTAAAGTAACATTTTGAATTTATTTCTAAGAGGCAGAAATTAGAGAGAAGTGGTACCAGTCTTAAAATTTTACAAATCAACTATATTGATATGCCCCCAGTACCCTTTTTGGCAGCCCCAAATTTCATAAGCAGGTTAACAAAAACTCAGGTATGATTTCTCACTAATTACAGGCAAAAATTATATAAAAACGTGTAGCTCAACTGCCTCCAAAAGCAAACCACCTGAAAACCCCATCCCATTCACTTCAGTGACTTATGTCATAAGTTATTAAATGACATCACTCCCCCCATGCAACCATCAGTCACCAAGATAATTTAGAAAGTGAGCTTCTCAGCACCAGGATGGGAGTCACCCATATCCAGACTTAAATTAATTCACTGTCTTTCCATTTGGTGACCTTACAGAACAGAGTCTAAATTTCACCACACTATGCAATGCTCTGAGGCTGCTGAATCAATGACAATTAGAAATGCAGGTAGATAGAACCAGCTAAAAACACAAATCAATAATTGCACTCAAATTGTAAGAGAAGCTTATTTCAACTCTACTCTGTTCATTAACTCTTGAGGAACCAAGATAATTGTTCTTGAAAAAAAGATCATGAAATAATTCACTGTGCATGCAGCTTGAAACATACTCACTGAATGTTGATCTGACAGAATAAAAACTGAAGTTATGCTATAAATTTTATTTAACATGAAAACTTAATTTCTACACCATCTTACACTAGTAGATCAACGTAACTGCTTTGAACACAATAATTAATTCTTCTAGAAAGAACTTTATTGTAGCTTGAAGGTTTTTTCCAAGCTGTTATGGTACAGCTGTAACAGATGCACAGAAACCCACAGCTTACAAGAAAATAGAGCCCCTCTGAGCATAGTGGTGCCTATTTCTATGTAAATATGCACAGGATTGCAGCAAGAATACATTAGTAAATATGTTTATTTAGTGAAAATGTTAGCCATAGGAGCTGCCTATTAGAAACATCCAAAGCCAATGAGGAAGTCATGTGACCTATCAAAACATCTTTCAGAATAAATATTTACATGGCAAAGAGACAATGCAGAACAAATTCCACCTTAGTGTCAAGGCTGCATTCACCTGAACAAATGTAAACAGCATCACCAAAGTCTGCAGGATAATATTGTGCCTCCTATATTTTTCTTTACACAAAACAATCACGTAAATGTTCCATGAGGATAGCTATACAGTATATTCTTTCTAGAGAGGAGTAATCCTGTCCATAGTGGATGGCATTATCTTAGGAAAGAACAAAGCAAACTCTCTTCTTTCAAAACTATATAACTCAAAATATTTACAGTGGCATAGCTTTGTGTAGGCTGGGGCTAATTTAATTAGATACATACATTAGATTCATTAGTCACAATACTCTTTGTTGTTCATGCTATTCTAATAATAATTCAAAATACAACTCAATAAATGGCAGTATAAAATAAACTAAGATGTTCATTTTCCTATCACTTTATTAACAAGAAAATAGCTATTTTCTCATAAACAGCATTGCTATTTATGATTAACAAGTAGTAAAAACAGAAACTAAGATTACCAGTAACTGAAGGGAACTAACATACCATTTACAAGTGCTTTTCTTATGGGGCCAGATTAAATCTAATGAAATGTATATTATCTGCAGGAATGCTTTTCATATCCCACTGCTATCCTTCAAACCCATCTACTTAGGGAGAATGGAGCTTGCAATCTAAAAGAGTTTGAAGAAGGCTGGTCAAACGTATACTATAATAAGCTAAACAGATAAGGGACTACATAATACATTTGCGAAAATGCCTATGACAGCAGGGACAACTTGTGAGTTCTCCTGCATCAACACCCACATCTGGAAGAGGAGGAGCTCCAACCAAGGTAATTTCTTAGGCCCAAGGAGGAGAGGCTCTTCCGCTTTCCTTACTACCAGGACCTATCTCTTCACGTCCGCCTCCACCACTTACTCTTAAACTGGCGTCGGGGAAACCCCATCCTCCCCCCCCCAAAGGGAATCCCACCGACCGGGGTGGGCAGGTAGGTAGGTGAGTGGGGAGTTGAGGGCATCAGGCTGTGTCTCCCTATACCCCGCCCATGGGGGCGGGAGAGACGGGGCAACAGGGGACAAGGCTGAGCTTACTAGACAAGAGATACAGCCGCTCTTCGGGCCACAGGCTCGCTGGTTGTGCCTTCTCGCCCTCTGCCCTGTCGCCACGGCCGCTGCCGGCTCCTTCCCCCTCGGTTACTGTTCTCTGTCCATTGTGCCAAGGCGGAAGCCCGCAGCAGCCCTCGTCGCACAACAAAACCGTCTCAGCTCTTCCTCCGCCCACCCTTGGTCGCGCCGGCCTCGCTTCATCCGGCACATTCTGTTTACCTCACGCGTTGCCGGCGCCATGACACTAGAGGCAGGTGAGCCGTTCTTCCGTTTTTCTCACTCGTCGCCGCTTCGAGCAGCGGCCGTGATACTGGAGGCAGCGTCGAAGGAGCAAAAGAAGCTCGTAGTCCAAAAACTTAGCAAAATGTGAAGGCGCTCTCGAGAGAAGAAAGAGGTCCCCCCCCCCCTCCAAACGACTCTTGTCCGTAACGCATAGTTGCAAAATCATTTTGCGAAACATCTAAGGCAAATTACTCATGGTAAATTTGGCCTACAAAGAGCTAGAGTCAGCCTGTATGTTCTCAGAGCCTGCCTTTTTATCCTTTTCGTTAACCCTGTAAGGTAGATGAAGCAGAGGAGGAACGAATGGCCCCACAGCAGAAAACTTCCATGAGTGACCAAGGATTTAACCTCTGCCTTTCCAATCCTATTTGCCATAGTGATTCTCCAGAATGCAGCTGAGGCAAAGATATCACTGAATATGTAGCTTTTTCTAACTACTATGTATACAGGTTTTTGGCTAGAACAGAGTGAAATGCTTCCTTAAGAAGATACAGGCAGGTCTGATCCCAATTCTGAAGTTAGAACATAATCACTTACTCTAGTTATCTTGATAAAAAATAATTGTTTTCTCTCAATGTATGCCATTTGGAAGTATGTTGCCAGGGTGGGTGGGATAGAACTTACACAGCTTTAAAAGCCCACTCTTCAATACTGTACTTTAATGATTAAGGTACAATCCTATATTTCCAAGTGGGCGTAAATTCCATTAAATTAATAGGACTTTTAAACTTGTCTGTAAAGGTTTACTCTGTAAGAATAAAATTAAACACGTTTGCATGGCTATAAATCCCATTTAATATTCAGTGGAGTGCACTATACGTGGGGGGGAGGACTTATTTTCAAAACATTTTGTGGTTACTGTACTTCTTAACTTCATAATAGCCAGTTCAGATGAATATCTCCATATGTTTTAAAATATGTAGGTGCAGCTGTCCCTGGTAAGCTTAGATTTGCCTGTGTGAAACATTCACAGCTTTGCGCCTCAGTGCTCAGGTCTCTCATCCCTCCTCTTTAACATCTACAGGTAGTCCTTGGTTAACAACCACTCATTCAGTGACCATTAGAAGTTATGATGATGCTGGACAAGGAGACTTAAGACCAGTCCTCATAGTTGCAGCCGTCACTGTGTCCCCACAGTCACGTGATTGCAATTCAGGCGCTTGGCAACTGGCTGGCAATTATGACGGTTGCAATGCCCTGCAGTCATATGATCACCATTTGCGACCTTCATGGCTGGCTTCTGACAAAAAAAAGTTAATGGGGAAGTTGGCATGAGGTTGCATGTAACGACCACAACCAGAACTGCTTCAACTGCCATCGTAAGCATGGTCACGTGATGTCGCGCTTTATGACCGTGTCACTTAACAACAGAGTTGCTGGTCCCAATTACCATAGTTAAGCGAGGACTACCTGTATATGAAACTGCTGGGTGAAGTCATTTGTCAGCATGAGGTACAGTATCGTCAGTACACTGATGATACTCAGTTGTACATCTCCAACCCTAACTGGTCGGGTGACCCTGTTTGTACTGACCTAGTGCCTGAAGGCTGTGAAAGTCTGGATGTGGAGCAATTGACTCAGACTTTGGGTGGCTTTGGGTTTTCAACCCTCCAGGGTCTGGTAAAATGTCATCTTCGATCCTTGATGGGATTGTACTTCCCCAGACAGAGGTGGTGTACAATTTGGGAGTTCTCCTGTCCTCATGGTTCCTGCTTAAAGAGCAGGTGGCAGCTGTGGCCAGAGGGGCCATTGCACAGATTTATCTTGTGTGCCAATTGCGCCTGTCCCAGGACAGGGAGGCCTTGTTCACGGTCACTCATTACTTGGTCACTTCTCAGCTTGACTATTGCAATGTGCTGTACATGAGGCTGCTCTTGAAGACCACCCAGAAGTTACAGCTGGTCCAGGATGTTGTGACACATGCAGTGTTGGGTGCCTCTTGGTTTGCCCATGTCACACCACCATTGCACCAGCTGCACTGACTTCCAGATTCTTCCTGGGTACAATTTAAGGTGCTGGTTATCACCTTTAAAGCCCTACACAGCATGGGGCCTGGTTGTTTACAAGACTGCCTTTCCCTGAGGCTATCTATCTGCCCATCAGGTCAGATAGAGTGGGCACGTTCCAGGTTCCTTTCCTTAAAGAATACCATCTAGTGGGACTGAGGAAGGGTGCCTTTTCTGTGGTAGCCCCTGCCCTGTGGAACACCCTGCCCCTGGCAGTTCAGCAGGGCCCCATCCTTTTAGCCTTCCAGAAGGCCATAAGGAGCTGGCTCTTCCCCCAGGTGCTGGGGTAGAACCTGGGGATTGTTTGTTGAGGGCATTCCAGGAGGATGGCTGAGGTGCCAGGTTTTGGTCTTTGTTTTTATGATTTTTTAAATTGTTTTTGTGATTTGTTGTTGTTGTGAGCCACCCAGAGTTGTGCTCCAGGATGGTGTCCATACAAATCTTTTAAATAACTAAATAAATACTAAGATAGAAATAATGTAATAATCCCCCCAAATATAGGCCTTTTTGACATACTACCACCACACCCAGTGAGAAGTTAGGCCAAACTAACATAAACAATAACAGGAATTATACTATTCCTCATATTACAGGCAGATTAAATCAATGTGTAGCACTTTTTCATATAGCAATGTCTTCTTTGATATAATAGCAAAAATTGTTTCTAAAATAAATCTGCTCAAATGCAACCATATTTGTTTCTCTCTTTCCCTCTCTCTCTGCTGTCATGGCATGTGTGAATGAGATAGGAATGTTGACTAACATGATACAAGGGTGCAAACTGGAACAAAGCAGAAACCATTATTCAAACATGACCCCACAGTTGTTCTTGGTTAATTCTTGTAATTAACCAGAATGGCAATTTGCATGGCAAAAACCTCTTTACATTCTGCCACAGACAGCCATTATCAATAATAATGGGATAGAGCTTTTAAGCATCATCTATGAAAGTAAAATAGTAGGAGAAAGGCATAAGGATTATCAGGGCTTCATGCATTGTGCTAGAATGTCTGAGTCCATTAATTTTATTTATTTATTCAATTTATATCTCACATTTGTGACTCTGGATGGCTTACAATTAAAACATAAACAATACAAAAAAACAGGGTGGAATGGTGAGGGTCTCCCTCTGGGCCTTGACACTGTGCCTCCATTTCAGCTTAGGATAGCAGCTTGGTAGTTCTCAGTGTCCCATAGGTCTTCCAGGTGACACTTCAATTAAAAGGTAAAAATGAAAAAAGTTAAATAATTTCAGTAGTGCAGTCTCCTGGCCATGTAGGGTAAAGGTGTACAGCTAGATGATTTAGCCATTCCTTCCCAGAAAACAAGACCAATCTCACCACAAATAAATCAATATTTATTTAAAAAGAAGATAATGAGATATTTCATATAAAAGATAAAAGCCCCTTTTAATTTGATGTATTAAAAGGCAAATATTCAAAGATGAAGAGGATAAATTCCAGTGTTGTCCGGATCACAGTAAAACAGCTGTTTAAAAGAAACATACAAAAGAAAATGCAGTATTGTGAATGTCAGGCAAGCAGATATATTCACAACACATGTGATAACAGTCTAAATTCTACCACATTATTAGGCTGTTCAATTAAGCTTACATTTGACTGGGATATCACTTTTTAAAAGTACTTTGTGGCTTGAGGCCTGATTATTTGTGGGACCACGTACTCCAAACAGAACCTTTCCACCCAAGGTATGTCTACAGCAAATGTCTATTGGGAGTTCCCCACTACATGTGAGGTACACCAGGAGGGAATTTGGAGGTGGGCATTTTCTACAGGAGCTGCTATCCTGCAGCTCCCACAGAACATCCTACCATGAGATACAAAATCTGTGCCATCACTCCTGATATTTAGGAAACTGTTTGGAACCTGGCTCTTTCAAATAGCATTCAGGGCTGGAGTGAGGAGTGAATGTACCTGAGGTAAATGGTGGTGCTATTAATACAGTATGTAATGATGGATTAACGAGAATAAGATAGAAATTAGGGTACAGTAGTCTTCACTTAATGACAGTGATTGGGACTGGAATTTCCATCACTAAGTGACATGGTCATAAAGCACAACATCATGTGACTGTGGCCCTTAGCAACAGAAATTTCAGCACTTCCGGTTGCCATCGTTAAGCAAAACCTTGACATCATTAAGCACACATCATATGGTTGCTATTTGTGACCTCCTGCTGGCTTCCCCATTGACTTTGCTTGTAGGAAGCCAGCAAAGAAGGTTGCAAATTGTGATCATATGACCACAGGAAGTTGCAATATCATAATTGTGAGCTGGTTGACAAGCACTCTGATTGCAATCATGTGACTGCAGGGAGTCTGCAACATTCATAAGTACAAGGACTGGTCATAACTAACACTCGTTCAACACCATCATAAGCTTGAACAGTCACTGAACAAGTGGTTGTTAAGCAAGGACCAATATTCAGATGTGATTATTGATCTTTTTATATATTATTTATATACTGTTGATGTTTTTGTTGTAAACCACTTAGATTTATACCAATGGAAATGGCACCCCCTTCCCCATGAAACAAATGTATCAGCCAGTAGGAGCTTGGCAGATGTCAGCCTTTTACTTTATCAATGCCAAGATCATGACTGAGGCACTGCAGATTGTCTGTATATCAAGACATGTGTCAGGAGAAAATGGCAAACATTACTTTAAAACTGGGACAGCTAAGAATGAATTTAGACTGCCTCCATAATAGACTTGGGATGAAACAAAGACTGCATCATCAGGACATCTCTAAAACTGGTTAGTAGGTGTCTTTGTGTGTAGTTAATGGACATGAAGATAAGCCTGAAATATCCTAAAATCTATGGATGTCAGGCTAAATTGGAAGAGGCATCCCCTTTTCACTGTCAAATAGCAGAGATCTCTATAATGCTACACTCACCAAAAGCTTTTGGTTTCTCAATAACCACAGGGCTGATCTACAAGTGATGATATTGATTAAATGTAATTGGTTTCATAACTGAATCAAATCAGCTTTTTTAATTAGCTAGCCTTTCTCACTAGATGGCAGTTGATACAAAATAATGCATCAGGAGAATTGGCTTTGCAACCCAAGCATGTATTTCTATTCTAAATACATTTCTATTTTCACATACCCAAAATAGTACAACACAAATTGGTTATTTGGTGATATATTTATTTTAGTTATAATATTTTTATCCTATTTTTCACCCCAAAGCAGTTGCATGGGTTCGTCTTCAGGTGTATTGGTCTTTCCTGTGCTCCGCTGTAGTTCCTCAAATCTTCCATGGATACCCAGAGTTGGTTAACCCAACCAAAATCTTGGGGGTGCCGTACTGAATTAGTCTGCCCCATTTTTCATGTGACAGACTCTATTTTTGGTCAATTAAGCCTCTTTAATTTCAGCCCACATTCTGGGTTAACACCTGAAAATCAGTAATACACTCACACAGAGTGCTCACCATGTCATAGGTGATGGATTTTGCAGTTGGCATTCATCTATTTGAACAAATTGGCAAATGTAGCTCAGGAATGTCATGAAATTATTGTAGTTGTCAAGTCCAGGCTGTTCTTTAACATAAGCATATTTGTGTGCCCATTTTGTAGCTCCCTTAATCATCAGGCTGGTTAAAAATTCTACATGAGATATTGTACATTGGTGGGAAAATGCTGAGTGAGGAAGGTAGTAAATCTGCCAGAATTTCCATCATAATTGTCAAGGAGGGGGGCAGGTGTTCAGTATTGGAGACGGCTGCAAGGTATTGAGTCAAGAGCAGTACTAAAGCCACTGATTGTAGCAAATTCTGTCCCAGTTACTGGGCTAGCAGGTTCATTGTCTGGGTTAACAGGTCCATCTGGGTCCCAACTTGGTCCTAATATTGAACAAGACACTGGTATCTTTATCCATGATCAGTAGGGCTGCCAGAGGATCTGAAGCCATTGCTTAGTCTTAGCATCCTTCTGTACAGTTGGCAATATGGAGACAGAGAACTAGCTGTAGATTTGTTTCAGAGATTTAGGAAATCATAAGTTCTCTGTCCAGAACCACCTCAGAATCCTGCCCTTGTATACATTTTCTAATTTTTCCAAGAGAAGGCCTAACTCCTCCCCATTGTTTGTTTGTTTGTTTTTTAAAGATTTCTTCATATGAGTTCCTATTCTTTTATTCAGGACAGGAGACCTTACTTAAGGGAGAGGATAACATTCTTAGGATGTTACTGATCAACTAAAATTCATACAATTTATTGTGATTTAGTCAGTCTATCATCAGGATTGTACTTTATGAAACAGCACAGTGGTATATCTCTTAAATTTTGTATTGTTCCATATATGCTGAACAAAAAGGCAATATTTCCAACTAAGGCAGAGACTGCAGTTTTTAACAGTGCCAATGATTTCTAACATAAATTTCAAGATACATGTTTATTCTATTAAAAGCTAGCTTGCTTTTCTTGCAGCAGCCAGCATATTTATGAGAAGTTGCAGCTGTTATGGAAAACTTAAAGTAATAATTCCATCCACTCATCTGATTTAAGCCCACGTGTGTAAACTAGATGTAATAATTTATTACTGTCTTATTTTTCTTAAACAGTTTTACAGCCCTTGAGTTTTCTGCTAGTTTCTAGGCTATCTATTTTTTCCCAAAAATATGGCAGTTAAACACAAGACTTTAAAAAATACAGTGGAGTAAGTTTAAATCATTTTTTTCATAAAACGAAGAGAGGGTACAAGACGATAGAAGGAGCATTGATCTAATTAAATGTAAATTGCACATTGGAAGGGAGACAAATTGTTAAACAAATTATTTTAAAGGTTTATACAGGACTAGTATTAACTGGTGCTGCTTTTAATAGAGTCTTTCAGTTTATACTGGCCAGAAATCTAAGTCATTGTTGCTCTTTCAGCAAAGATAGAATAAGTAACATGGATGAATGTATGGTTTACAACTGGAAAGGCACTCAATATATCCCCTAGAACCAAAATTAGTCATTAGAGTTCCCTGAAACCTAAGGAGGAATTTAGTTATGACTGAGTTAGATTCTACTCCTTAAATTAGACTGTATAGAATAATCAGCCTTTCCCCACCTAGTATATTTCTAATGTGTTGGAACTACGATTCCCAGAACTCGCAGTCAGCATGGTCTGGGTTGGGGAGGGGAAGACTGTTATACAGATGTTACTTGGGCATATGCTCTACTGAGATCAAAAGCATGGTCTGAAATTTCTGCAGTTTTGAGAGAAAGCTTTACTGATTTTTAATAGACTTACCCCTGAGCAAGTGTGGAAAGGATTGCATTTCACAACACATTTATCTCTGACTTTAGTTTGCATCTAATTTTTTCTAAGCTGGAAATAAATTTTGCATTTGTTTTTTGAACTCTCCATTATTCAACCATTTACCTTTAAAATTCTGTGTACTGTGTCTCTCATAATGAGTATCTAAAACCTAGAGCTATAACCCAATTAAATACAGTGGTACCTCAAGATACGAACGCCCCACCTTACGAAAATTTCGAGATACGACCAGCTCCGGCCGCAAAAATTTACCTCGACATGCGAACTCTGCCTCAAGCTACGAACCGGATCCGCGGCCATTTGCCCTGCTGCCACGTGGTCACGGCTTCCTGTGGGCGAGATCGCGGTAGCAAGGAGGCTTGCTCCACGAGGCAAATTTCCCCATAAGGTTTAATGTGTCAGCCAGCGTTGCACGGCTAGGAAATTCCCCAGGCGCGCTTTAGTCAGTTTCACCGCTCGAGCGCTAGCGCAGAAAGAGGAAGTGCTAATGAAAGGGCCACCTGGCTCTTCTTCACTAATCTGAGCGCGCGGGGGAAAGGCTTTCCTCGCGCGCACCACGCCAAGGGCTATGGACAAAGGAAAGAGCGTGGAGTTGAGGAAGAGGAATCAGTGTGGGGGTGGGAAGCTCCCTGTGCGCGCCACAAAAGCCTTTCCCCCGCGTGCTGATTGCTTTCACCGGGCTTTTGTCGGTGCACCACACCAAGGGCTATGGGCAAAGGAAAGAGCGCGGAGTTGAGGAAGAGGAATCAGCGCGGGGGAAAGCTCCTGCTCCTGGCTGTGCACGTGACAAAAGCCTTTCCCCCGCGCGCTGATTGCTTTCACTGGGCTTTTGTCGGTGCACCACGCCAAGGGCTATGGACAAAGGAAAGAGCGCGGAGTTGAGGAAGAGGAATCAGTGTGGGGGGGGGAAGCTCCCTGTGCGCGCCACAAAAGCCTTTCCCCCTTGGTGCACTGACAAAAGCCCAGTGAAAGCAATCAGCGTGCGGGGGAAAGGCTTTTGTGGCATGCACAGCCGGGAGCAGGAGCTTTCCCCCGCGCTGATTCCTCTTCCTCAACTCCGCGCTCTTTCCTTTGTCCATAGACCTTGGTGTGGTGCGCGCGACAAAAGCCTTTCCCCCGCGCGCTCAGATTAGTGAAGAGGCGCCAGGTGGCCCTTTCATTAGCACTTCCTCTTTCTGCGCTAGGGCTCGAGTGGTGAAACTGACTAAAGCGCGCCTGGGGAATTTCCTAGCTGTGCAACATATTGAACCTTATGGGGAAATTTGCTTCAGGATGCGACCAAATTCGGAGGGCGGATTAGCCGTATTTACATTGAACCTTATGGGGAAATTTGCCTCGTGGTTCGACCAAATTCGGAGGGCGGAACGGATTAACCGTATTTACATTGAACCCTATGGGAAAATTTGCTTCAGGATGTGACCAATTCGACTTGCAATCAGAGTCACGGAACGGATTAAATTCGTATCTTGAGGTACCACTGTAATCTTAATACATCTATTCATATGAACTTTAGTTTCACATAAATAAAACAATATTTCTGAAATGAGCATCAGGTCTTTGATTTTTGAAGAAGTATGTGAATGTCATAGCAATTGTCAACATAAAGGAAGAGCAAAAAGACTTTGTTTTGTAATGGTGCTTGCCATGTTTGGTATTGAGGAGGGTGTACATCTGTTTGGGCAGTGTTTACAATGAGTACAATCTGGTACTCATTGTCCTGTGAATAAGCTCCAATGAATTAAGATGGACTTATTTCTGAGAAGACACTATAAGATTGCCTATAAAAACATCAAAATAAATTAAATATTACAAGCCTACTAAAGTTACTAAATTGGATCTTGTGTTGTTATTAGGCAACAAAAGGCATTTCCATCAATTTATGATGAAATATTTGATTTCTGTAGTACCCTCACAACCTTCTAGAATCCTCTATGCTATATTATGATTGTTAATCATCAGGTTCTGTAAATAGATATAATTAGCAAAAGTCAGGTTCTCTGTCATATTTAAGCTACAGACTTTCAGCGTTTTGGGTGACCTGATGCAAACAGATATTTAGGCTTAAATCCAAAATATGCTTATCTGGAGTAATGTGTATTGAACTTGGTGAGATTTACTTCTCAATAGACATATATAAGATTACTATAGTGTTGTTGTTGTTTTTTTGGTTTTTTTTTTTTAGGATATGTTGTGGTGAAGCAGCTTGTTATAGCAATAGTAAAGATCCTGTTGCCGGCCAGATGTTGGAAAATTCTCATGAGCTATGGTGGCTAGGGATGGTGGTTGCGGTGGACTATAGTCCAGTAAATATCTGGAGCATCACAGATTCCTCATCTAGAACAGGCATTTTCAAACTGTGTTCTATAGAACCCTAGGGTTTCATGAGAACTTGATGGGGTTCTGTAAGAGAATGGGGGTCGGGGGAGAAGTTCACTGGAATATAGCTATTTTTTTATCACTAGAGGTTTGGCTGTCGATCAGATTCCAGGAATGTTTTATTATTAACAGGTTCCATAGCCTGAAAAGTTTGAAAACCCTGATCTGTGTACATTATATATTAATAAATAAAACTAGTACTGATATTATTTATTGTTCACTACAATCTGTTTTTCTTGATATAAGAAATAGTATAACATTGACTGAATAATACTATATATATTGAAGTAACTGATTTGTTCATTACTGGCTTTTTTATGGTTGTAAACTATAGTTATGATTATAATGTATATTGTTATACACTGTGAATCTGTAAACTCTTAGTGTAATATATGCACCCATCCAATTATATATTATTTAACAAACTTTGATTAAACAGATAAAGGTTGATTGCAGTGTGTGAGTCCAGTCACTGAAAGGTGCCTAAAGAAAGGAAAAAGAGAAGGTGATTTTTCTTGCTGCTGTTGCTAAATTGCTATCCTGGATAGTGTAGCACTCCTGGTTCATGAATTCCATGTTCTATTACATTTGTTTGTTCAGGAGTCTTTAGTGGTCTATAGAGATGTTAAGCATTGATGCTATTGGCTTCTGCAGGCAGTTTTGTACCATTTTGCAGATTTAGATTCAGCCAGACTACATTTCTGCCATACAAACCAGACTATACTTCCTTGTTAGCTGCTAAATGATATCAGGGGATTAGAGCATGCATTACCACATAGGCAGCTCTGGTCAGCTCCTCTTTTCAAACATTTCCTCCCCAAAAAGCTGTGTAAATGACAAATCATTGCATAGTGTTTTCCACAAGAATTTTTCCAGAAACAGTCATAGAGAAGAAAATGTTTCCATGGAAGAATCCATAATGTTCCATTGCTCTTCAAAACAAGGAGCAGGATGGGACCTCCTTCACCTTAAAAGTTTGTTTCAATGAATCTTCCATAACTGGGATCCCCAACCTTTTGGAATGGTAGGCATATTTGGAATTTTGAGACTATCTTATGGGCCTTTTCCAAAAAATGGCTGTCGTGGAAAGTCACAAGACATTCTTTTACTAGAAGGCAAATACATGAGGTTACTCCTTGTACTGATTGCCTGCAACCTCATATCACATTTATTTTCTAAGATTGCTACTGGGGTTTTTTGGGCCACAGGCATTTTTGGAGCTGATGATGTTGCTTAAACTGGTACATGCACAAGTGTACACAGTTAGTCTGGCAGTAGACCACTGTTATGGATTTGTGGGTCCATCTGCATTTAGTGGTGCTGCTAGGGTTTAGGAGGCTCTGAATAATGGGAAAGAAAGTTGGGAGGTGGGAGGACAGATTTTAAAAAAGTAAAAGTGCATAGTACTGAAATTGAAGGTACTCCAACTTGTTAGACCTTGAAATGCACCTTAAATTCAGTATCACTCGTCATCTATTCACTCTCTAGCCTATTTGATCAAAATTCCTCATCATTCTACAAAATGCAACAAAAAAAAACAAAATTTGAATTTTTGTTAACAATTTTCCTTAACATAAATGTTGTACACATCTTTCTCTAAATATATGCATTTACCCCACTATGTCCATTTTTGTGTGTAAAGTTTGAGAGGGATAGAAGCAGACTGAATTACATGCCTATTCAGGCCATGACAGATTCTGTTTTGGTGGTCAGCCCATTTTCTTTAAAATAAATCCATGTTGGATTTTTCAGTATCTCTAGCCATCACAATACATGGCTGGAACTATTTCTCAGATGGTGGGTTGCATATTGTGCAACCCCTTATATAGTCAGATACAAGCTCTTTTATTTATCAGTTTGTTTTTACAATATGGAAGCAGGTTTGATAAGAACCATTAAAGCCACTAAGTAGTTAATAATTAAAACAGTAGGTCCATTTGAAAAACAAATGTACATTATGAAAGTGTTACATTGGCATGTTGTTATTCCTGTTTCATATTTCCTACAATATTTATATTCTGGGGATATTATTAAAATATTAATTTTAACTTAAGATAAAGATGGAGTTCACTGATATTTCTGTTTAAATTGTAGACATTATCTTTAAATTAAATGTTTGCATATAACTTAATAGATGCATATTTTATGCAAATCTGTATTCTTTTTTGGTGATAGGTGAGCAACTACTCTAGGAATTGTTTATCATGGTATGTATATTTGTTACCTGATATTAAATTTTGTTTTTTACTGGCCATCATACTTTTTCTTTACATTCCAATCCCATATTCTGACAAAAATGAAGGAATCGGCTGAATATTGAATGGATTTCTGTAAGTGGAAAAAGGAAAATGGACTAGACATTCAGGGAAAAAGTAAGTGTACAATGGAGGAAAAAACCTGAGTAAATTTAGTCCTCTTTGGGGGAAGTGTACTGCATATACATTTCAGCCCACATGCTTTCTGATGTGGTGTGTAACATGAGGAAATCTGAGTTTGGTTCTACAGACTCTAAGTACAGTATGTGAAACTGGAACCCAATGAAATTTTAATGCTTCTGCTTCACAGAGCTCAGAAAATCAAATTGAACACAAAGAGCAAAGCATTTTATAGCACATGTTAATGTACCAATAAAGGTGAATATGTACATATTAATGTAATTAATCTCCATGATGGAAAATAGGAATTCTGGAAAATTAAACCTTAATGAGGCTTTTTATTTTAAAGACATAATGTCATTATTGAAATAGCAGCTTGTTTACCCAGTGCTTCCCCAGGGCGTTGACTTTAAGTAGTATGATAGTTGATCTGGAATAATTACTGTTGCTATTTATTATTTGTAGTAGTAAATGTAATACTACAAGTAGTAGCAGCACTAGAATTACACATTTTGTAATGTTTGCAAATTATATCTTCTCAGATAATTAGAGGCAGTTTAGAGATATAATTACCTGATATCTATAGAGAGATTCCTATCCCACTGTTGTCAAAGTGGGTTTTGTAGGTTTGTACTTACCTTTGCCAATTCATGGGAAGTCCTTTACAGTTTTTTAAAAGGTGAGGATAGGAGAAAGAAATGCTATCACAAGGATGGTTGGAATAAAAGTCAGGAAAGAGGAAATCAAGAACAGTGCACCCAATTTTCATATGCGATTGTGATTGACATAACAATAGTAAACGTTAGGCTGTGCAGTGATTTAGATTTCAAGGCAAAAAGTGATTCAGAGTATGCATGGGCATACACTTAGTATCCACTGGCATCTCCTTAAACATGTATTTTCCCGGGATTGCATATCCGCACTTGCACAAATGCAGGAAATGATGCAGCTTCTTTAAGGAAATGCTGATATGAGCTTTGCGAATATCCCTGTGCTTCTGAATCACCATTTCCTTTTCAAATCTGGATTGTTACATAGCACTAGGAATTGTGATTAGTGAATGGCTGGGTTCATGCAACATGTTAAACTCAAACCAAATAGATTACTAGCACAGCTAATTCCTTTGACTTTTAAAAAAGAGGGCTTCATAATTTTAAAGATTCAGAGCTTCGCTGCTGCTTATATGAGAGTCAGACTTTATGTAAGTTATGTGATATAAGGTCAATGGAATTGCTGTTTGTAAAAGCCTAGTACTTTAACACTGCAGCTAAGAGGAATTTCACTGTATACATTGATGAGATATACTCTGTGCGTGCGTGTGTGTGTGTGTGTGTTTAGAGAGAGAGAGAATTAAGATCAAAGTGACAGTTGCTGACTGGAAAAAGACTCTTATTACACAAATACTCTCTGCTTTTCTGATAATAGCTGAACATGCAGTGACAACACACTTTCCATTAGCAGTATTTTGAAACCTCAAACAGGAGAGTGCCTTGTGCGCTTCTCTTTGTAGTAATAAGGAATTGTGCGCTTCTCTCCATGGTAATAAGGAATTCACACACACACAAAAAATACACACACACACACACACACACATGTTTTGTGTGTGTGTGTGTGTAGACAGACCAATCTGAGCACAGCCTGGGTTGACTACAGGAAAGCCTACAGCTCAATGCCACACACATGGATCTGTGAATGCCTGGCGCTATACAAAGTCAAAAAGACACTAAGGACCTTCCTCAAGAGCTCAGTGGGACTATGGAAGACAACACTGGAAGTCAATCCAAGACAGCTCACACAAGTGGCCATCAAGTGTGGCATATACCAAGGTGATGCACTGTTCCTGCTGCTGTTCTGCATAGGCTTGCACCGCCTCAGCCAGATAATCACAAGGACTGGATATGGGTACAGGTTCAAGAGTGGAACTACCATCAGCCACCTCCTCTACATGGATGACATCAAGCTGTATGCTAAGAGTGAATGAGACATTGACTCACTGATCCACCTGACATGGATCTACAGTGAGGACACTGGGATATCATTTGGACTGGAGAAGTGTGGCCAGATGGTAGTAAAGAGAGGGAAGGTAGTTAAGACTGATGGGGTGGAACTGCCAGTGGGCCACATAGGAGACATAGAGACCAGCTTCAAGTACCTTGGTATACCACAGTCACATGGGAACCACAAGGAGGCAAGGAAGACAGCAACATCCAAGTACCACCAAAGGATAAGACAAGTCCTGAAGAGCCAGCTCAATGGGAAGAACAAGATCCACACCATCAACACATATGCACTGCCAGTCATCAGATATCCTGCCAGTATAGTGAGCTGGGCAAAGGAGGGCATGAAGGCTGCTCATGTGAAGACCTGGAAGCTCCTCATAATGTACGGAGGTTTCCACCCCAAGTCAAACACCCAGAGACTGTACACCAGCGGGAAAGTGGGTGGGCGGGGTCTGGTGAGTGAAAGCTGCTGTCCTGGATGAAACTCAGAGCATCCAGGTGTACATCAGTAAGATGGCACCCAAAGATGAGCTGCTGAGAGAATGCCTGAAGCAACAGCAGACATGGGAGGAAGTTCAAATGGAGGAAGTACCATGGCAAGACAAGCCCCTGCATGGGATGTACCATCAACAGGTAGATGAGGTGGCTGACATTGGGAAACCTTACCAATGGCTGGAAAGGGCTGGACTAAAAGACAGCACTGAGGTATTGATCATAGCAGCATGAGAACAGGCACTAAGCACCAGATCCATAGAACCAGGGGTCTACTACACTAGACAGGGCCCAAGGTGCAGACTGTGCATAGAGGCCTCAGAGACAGTCCAACACATAGTGGCAGGGTGTAAGATGCAGGCAGGAACAGCATACACTGAATGGCACAACCAAGTAGCTGGCATTGTGTACAGGAAGATCTGCACAGCGTATGGGCTAGACTCTCCCAAATCCAGATGGGAGATTCCAAAGAAGGTGGTGGAGAATAACAGGGCTAAGATCCTATGGGACTTCCAGATTCAAATGAACAGGCAGGTACCAGACATCGTGGAAGTATACAAGGACCAGAAGACAGCAATGGTGATAGATGTAGCAGTGCCAAGTGACAGCAACATCAGGAAAAAGGAGGAACATCAGGAAGAAGGAGTATGAGTGGTGGTAGGAGCACTCAGGGCTGTGACTCCTAAGATGGGAGAGCGGCTCCAACAGATCCCAGGAACAACATCAGAGCTCTCTGTCCAGAAGAGTGCAGTGCTAGGAACAGCCAAGATACTGCGCAGAACCTGCAAACTCCCGAGCCTCTGGTAGAGGACCTGAGATTGAGGAAGACACGTACCACCCATAGGGTTGAGAGGGGATTTTATTTATATATAGGTATTCCTATATAGAGACAGGTTTTCCTTTCTGACTGCTTCAAATTGTATATGCAAGGGAATACCTGAACCTCACTTGGAAAGCTGACCATAAAGATTTTTCTTCCATATAAGTGGTTTAGTGATAATCAATATAAAGCTTTCAAGTTTTACCATGGAAATACAGTATTACAGCCTTTCTGCTATGGCCCTTCTCCTTATTTTACAGGTAGGAATATTTTACTGACATTCAGGGATCATGTGAAAACATCTGATATACTTCTGCTCATTCTTACAAACTTCTAAAGGCAATGTGGGATTAATACTTATATAGTACTTTATATTTTCATGCGTTATATACACTCCCAGGTTTGGCTTATGGTCACTCACTCTTGCACATGCAGCCTGTTGAGGCATGCGGATCTCACAATCCCCCTTGCTCTCTACCTGGGTTTTCCAGATAGATGCAGCTACAGCTTATGAGATGCACAGCGCTGGTCGACTGCCGAGAAATAATTAGCAACACATACAAATCATTTTCAACTGAGCACAGAGGCATGTCAGGTTCTGATGTAATACATGGAGACCCAATGAATTCAAAGTGGCAGCAAAACTTTAATGGTTACAATATACATTTGGTCCCCCCTCCCCCCCCCCACATACATACACTCATGCCGACTTACCCACATCCTTGTCAATTAGGCTGCCAGGCACCAGTTAGAGGGATAGAAGCCGCCATGTCCAGATCTAGGACAACTGAAAGAGTGGGCAGGCTTCAGGACCCCTTTCTCACAACCCCTTTCATTCCCCCAAAGCTTGCTTTGTTGATTCATGAATCTGGTATTTCTTGATGGGATTAGGGGAGGTTCCATGTGCTCAGTGCCCAGTCTCCTTTGTCTGTCTGCTGACATTTCTCTTTTGATCCTTAACAATTGGTTCCTTCTTATCTACCTCCCAAAGGGATCTTTTTGACAGGATTTCTGGCTTTGGTCCTCTCTGCGTACATGCCTGCCCCATTTTTAGGTTATGGCAACTTCAGCCTAATCTCACATTCTTACACTGCACAGTCTCATGTTCTCACACATGTTAAAATTCAGTACATCAGTATTCTGGGTTTTTTTTTTTAATTAATTAATTTATTTTTTTATCTGCGCTCAGTCATTACTGACTCTGCAGTGACTGCTTGGACGAGTCCTTGCAGTTTTCAAGGCAAGTGTTTTGGAAGTGGTTTGCCAGAGCCTCCTTCCTAGAGCAGAGCCCAGCTGGCGAGTGCAGGAGGCGGGGTTTCCATTGCTTCACGCCCTTTTCGGGCGTGCACAGTTTTTCGCGCTTACCGGCAACTGCTCCCGACTCCTTTTTGCAAGGCACCGCCAGCATTTTTCCTCCCACCGGAGTGAGAGTACCCATTTATCTACTCACGTGAGTTTTTCGAACTGTTGGGTTGACAGGAACTGGGGAGGAAACAGGAGCTCACCCTGTTTAACGCGAAGGCTGGACTCGAACCGCTGAAGCGTCAGCCATTTCTGGCCGGCAACTTTCAGCGTCATTAAGCCGCTGCGCCACCGCATCCCCCTTATTCTGGGTTAGAACTTCTAATTATGAAGCACTACCACACTCTTTTAATAGAAAGACACAGAGCAAATATAACATTAAGATATTCTGGTTTTGTATTTCCTGTATAGAGCAGAAGGGAGGAACTATTCCATACTAAGGAAAGTACAGTTCATAAGGAGAGCAAGAGGGATAAGTGATGAAACGTGCATAATAATGCAAGTACTGTGACTTACTTTATGTATATTACTCAAGTAGGAAAGGGTAGGAATTGCATCATGATGTCACAGTGCTTGAGCTGTTATTTTGATGTAAATTATTCTTATTTATTTACAATATTCATAGCTTACCCCAAACAACAAAGATTCTAAGTAAGGTATAAAAATCTCATACAGAGGAGTATAATATATAGTTATTTAAAACACAAACAAAATTCTCATCAGTGCCCCCATAATTTAAACTATGCTAAGGACTGACACCTGCTAAAATAGCACTGCTTTGGCTAATTTATAAAACATAAATAGGTTAGGGACCATCCATAATCTTGGTTTGCTGTGGACCTCCATAGTATAGTTATTTCTTCCTGGTTAACAAGTTCTATCTCTGCAGACTTTTCATAGACATCTGATTTCCCTATGTGCAAGACAGCAAGTGCACACTTACAGAGCTACCTGTCCTTATGTTTTGGGTTTGAAACAAGGATTGTTCTATATTTCTGGATCTGGGGCAAGAAGATGAGAAGCATCTTCCTTTACTTTTATGCAGAGCTGTGCTGAAGGGAGAAATCTTAGGTGGAGGGGCTAATACTCTTCACGTATTAGGAAATACTGCCAGCAAAAAGCTTAATCCATCTGTAACATATATGTCTTTATATTTTGTAAGATGCAAGACTCAGAACAGGTTTGTTGAAAGGTTAAATAAAGTTTGAAAAATGTTTTGAGTTATATTAGGAGTAATTTTGAGCAAACCAGAGCTGGTTCATGGCTTCCAATGGAACCCACATATAATTTGTGGTTTGGCAGAGTTTGAAATGAAGTCAAGCAGTTCCCTATGAGTTTCATATTTTGGATATATGGCAAAGAACCATTTTCAGCAAATCATTCTAATTTAATTCTAATTAATAATTGTAAAGAAAAGAATATTTAGAAAAGCATTCTCATTGTTTCACACACACAAAAAACTATCATGTTATTTTAGACATCATAGAAACTGAAGGAATATTCCTCACTGGCCAATTTTTTTCAAGGTTTGTAACAGCAATTACTGTGAATAGCTTAGGTAGCCCATAGCTAATTTTGTTCTTCATCCTCCTTTGCATTCCATTTCTGCATTTATTAGTGGTAAAACTAATGACTCATTACTGTCTGAAAGGTAGTAATAGTTGGTAAATAACCCATCATCATTAATCAATCAATAATTGAGAGTCAATGTGTTGTAGCTGTCAGATTGTTGGACTTTGGCCCAGAAAAACTTTGGTTCATATCCTTGCTGAGCCATGAAGTTCACTGACTAGCCTTGGGCAAATCATCACTTTGCTTAACCTGCCTCACTGGATTAATTTCCTCATTCTCTCCTATTTTCAAGGATGGAATTTATCATTAAATATGGCTGTAATATAGCCTTTTTTTTCTAAGATTTGATGTGACCATTGCCATTGAGAGTGGTAATATTCGAGAGTAAACAAGTTGGTGGGACATCATTTTGCATGTTCCTTAACAATTTGGACTTAGTATCAACCTGGAACACTGCTGAGACTGGGGAGGAGAAATGAGCACCACCCAAAAAAAAAAAAAAAAGTGGGTATTTTGCAAAGTGGTTTCTTTTCTAGGGAGGTTAGAAAAACTCTCAACTTTTGTACATCAGGCTAAGATTCTTAGAAGAAAATCTGATTTTGACATTATGCTGAGCCAAGTTGCTTCTTCATGGTCTCACACAGGTCATGAGCCTGCACAACCCCCTATTTGGAACCTTCTAAAGTTTACAGAATTGTTTGGCAGGACCACCCCAAGTATATCACATAACTAGGTTTAGCTTCAGCCATACCATTTCAGCTTGTCTCCAATAACCTAGTATTAGCATGTTCTTTCCTTAGTTAATTTTCTTTCTGCTCTAACAACATACTTTAGCTTTTTCTTTTTTCTTATTCTCTTTAATGTTTTTTCAGCTCCTTAATTGTACAGCATTTTTTGTCAGAACACCTAGTCCTCCCACTGAAGGTATCTGACCTTTGGCCATATAGCCCCCATAAGAACCCCATTTCCCAAGTGCCAATATTGTAGGAAGAGACGTCCTTCTTGGATGGGCATAAACTCTGCTTTTTTTTTTTTTTTTCTGGGATAGAATTTTTCTGAGAATTCTGGGATAGATCTCCCATGAGATCTGTTCCTGTAGATCTCTCTCTTATCCATGAGGATAACAAAAATCAAAACTTTTCCCTTGGCCATTTCAAGATCATGAAATTGTAATTGCTCACCTCATTCCCACTCTGCCTTTAAATGGCATATCTCTCTGATTATCCAGTAGACAGTTTTTGCTGTCCTGCTGATTGAGGGTTGGTTATTGGTCTGTTGGACACCAAACCTTTCACTGTCCTGATAGGTAGACTCATCACTCTTTGGAAGAGTGCAAGATTTAATGAGGTAATCCATTACACATTCTGCCCTTACACTTCACATTCCTCTTGCATTCTGCCACTTACTTGTGTCTTGAACCATGCATGTGCTTTTGCAAGCATCACTCTCTTATCCTCAGGATTTTTCTCCAAGACATTCTTTTGAGGCAGACTCACGCCTAAGTTCTAGCTTAGCACGTCCACCTTCCCAAAGATTACCACCTTCACCCATGTCAGTTAAACCACATCTGCTAAAGCCACTCAGCTTCAGATTTTGTCCACTGACATTGAGTCATAGGATCTATCCCATTCACCCTCTAGGAGAACTTGTGTTGATATCTCCATATCTGACAGTTATGCTTTTTATATCTTATTGGTCTATTTGATTTGTGCTCCAACATCAATGCCCAGTGCTCAGGTTGGAGATCAAGTGCCCAATTCTCCTTCAGAAACCTCTATTGCTACAGCAAATGCATTGGTAGAATGGCACAGACCCTTGAATTTTAGGTTCAATATTCTTCTCAAAAAGAAGACGACTGGAACATCAGTTATTCCAAGATGCTATCACCTCATTCCAATGATTGCAGACTTGGTGAAGAAAGCAAGAGACTCCTGGGCCAAATCAGCTTCTATGCTATCAACTTCTCAATGGATTGAAAATCTTTATAGAAAAAGAAAAAGAAAAATGGTATTTCTTGTTCCAACATCTACTACCTAATTCCATAACTATAGAGGTTCACAATCCGACTCCTAACAATCACCATTCTACACCCATGAATAAGGAAGGCACAAAATTGGACAGTTATACTCTAAGCATGTATGGCAAAATACTGTCATTTTGTAGGAGAAGATATTTCAGTTTCTGTCTCATTTCTAGAGGACAAGAGGCAAATAGTTAAGGTTTTTCAGCCAAGCAGATGATTTGCTAAGCAAGAATTAAATACATTACAGTACATCGTGCAACTAATTCCATAGCATGATCAGCTAAAACTGGTCTGATTTTGTGCCTTTTGAAAGTAGCCTGTATTTAGCTATGTCATGGAGTACGTGTAGGACCTTAACCTTGGAAAGCTTAAGGGAAAAGTGCTGCTTCAGAGCAAGTTGCTTTTGGCAGCTAATCCACGTTTTTCTGGCACCAAATTCCAATGTCCAGGCCAATAGCTTATGTTTGTGTACATAGCCACAAGCAAATACATTTTCACAGCAATCTTAAGTATAACCTACAATTAGACTAAGGATTTTTGTGGGATTTTTTTTTCCTGTTTATGGTATTGATGTGCTTGCAATATGGGCTGAATTCCTGGTCAAAGTAAAGCGTAGCCATTTCCCCTCCATGCTTGTGTCTTGATTAAAAGCTTATTTCTGAAAGTCCTAGTTTTCATTTGTTGATTGTCAAGAGAATTCCAAATCAGAAAAAAAATGTGGCAGATAGTAATATTTTCTAAGGACAGCTAATATCACAAGAAACCTAGCACTTAAGCAGTCAACTAGGCAGAAATGACTGAAAGTGGGAGGAATTATTGTATCTATGAATACAAAATGTTAGGATAGACATTGGGGAGAGAAAACTTGGCTTTATATGCTACTTGTAGGTAATTGGTTGGCCAGTCTTGATGGAAGCAGGATGCTGAAATCTGACCCACATTAACCATTACGAATTAGCTATAATGTAGTTGTTTGGGTTTAACTTCCTGAATTGTGTCAACGTAACAGTTATGTTTTATAAAGCATGGATTTTGGCTTAACGTGTGAATACAGCTAATTGTAGATTGTTTTTAAAAAATGGTTAAATTAAAAAAAAGGCTTAATGGTGTGTAAACCTACTCTTGTTGTTCATAATTATACCCAGAAAGTCATGGTATCGTTGATCATGATTACATTGCAAGTACTGACTTAACTGATTTGGCTGGAATCAATATTTAACTATGTGGTGGAAATAGCTGGAATTGACAGATATATTTAATCTCAGTCAATTCTTTGCTACTCCCACAGTAGTTTATATTGCAGTGGTTAGAAAGGTTCATCAACCTGAGGGCATATTTTTATAGATCTCACTTATTAAAAAAGAGAAGCAGCAACAAAAGTCACTTTTCATAATGCACACCTGGACAGAATCCAGCTTTTCTTAATTAGCTACAAGCACATTTCATCACTGAATATAGCATTTTAATCCTACTCTCACTAAAGCTTTAAAAAACGGAGCATTTCTTGCCATATTGTTGGGCATATTAGACATGAGCATTTATTATATAATGTGTCTATAACTATGTACATCTATTTCTATTCTTTGTGTCTTGAACTCTGATTATTTGGTTATTATCAGACAAATATTTAATTCATGACAAAAGAATGGGGATCTTCTTAAAATCACTTTTAATCACTGTTGATATCATTTATATATTGTTCTATGTGGGCATTTAAGGAATAGAATGGTTTATGAGCATTATAAAGTAATCCATTGTAAAGAAAAATATGTACTATATCAGAAGGCAGGCTAAACATTAATTCTGAAGTCCAGTTAATTTCTGTGTTAGTTAGCAGATCCTTAAGCCTCTACCACAGAAATCAGCATGACTTTAAAGTGCTTAAATCTGAATGTTAATAATAGTTCAATACTTATATATTCTCTGCTATTTGAAAAACCACTTTTCTGTTCCTTCAGTATTTCTACATGCATAAAATTTAGCAAGTATTGAACCAGTTAAATCAACTGGTTTATTCAAAATTACTCTGCAGAGTTGTACCCCTGGTAAAGATACACTGGGGTAATTGGAATGGATAAAACTAGGTAGAGTTCAGAACAAACTGCAGTGGCACAAAGGTGAAGCCATAATTTATATTTCTCCAGACCATAGCTGTGCTCTTTTTAATAGAAGGGTGTGGGGAGGTATATGTGTGTGTGTGTGTGTGTGTGTGTGTGTGTGTGTGTGTGTGTGTATTTATGGTGCTATTTCTTCCCAGTACTGCTGCCTGGAAAAGGAGAAAGAAAACTTTGTGAGAGGATATGTGGGCACCAGGTAAAAAAAAAACAGTAGAGTGGGGAGCACCCAGGAATGTGTGTGTAGTTCTAGATCCATCCTACCCTGTTGGCACTACAATGTGTCAGGTACTAAGGGGTCCTCAGAGGCAGGCAAATATCTGTTCTTGGTCTTATAGGCACTATGTGAAACCTTTTCCTTGGGTCCGTGCTTTGCTGCATTTTGGACTTGCCTATTTTTTCTCCTGTTTTTTGCTGTTCCAACCCAAACACATGTTTTCAATATTCTGAATGTACATTCCACAACCATGTATGTTTCCTGATGTTCCTGGCTGATGCCTGATGGATCCTTTCAATATGCTTAGGATAAACAGGAAGGCGCCATATATAGGTACTGTTTCTGTGATTCCCATCATATGGATACTGATTGGAAAAAATGATAAGTGGGTATGTTTTCCAGGTATATTGTCATATGTAATGATTTATTTGGAATATTTGTATTTTCATCACCCAGATTAAGTCTACATAAAACGTTATAGCTGGTCTACAACCATAATAGTGGCATCTTTCTTGCTTTCCTGAATAGTTTGAAGATAAAACTGATTCTACTCATGTGTCAGAAAAATAAATAAAATGTTTTTTGACTGTCAACTTTAACCACTGTGTTCATTTTCAGGGGAACAGTAAAAACTCCCAAGTCAAGTAGTATGGATACTAAAAAACCTCAGATTCATAAGAAGGCATGTTATTACTTAAAGAAAATAAGGTAATAAAACCAGAAGTTTAGACCTACCTCTCCTAAAGTTCTCCAAGATACATTTTACCTTCTGGAGTCAAAAATTGCAACCTTATGGCCTATTAAAGCTCTGTGAAAGAACCAAATATCAGAATGAAGGATCAGTACAAACTCTTTTCAAAGACATTCAAAAGTTGCATTCCTGTATTTGTTCTTTTTGGAGAAAAGTGTGCTAAATCGCTTTCCATTGTTCAGTTTTTTAAAAATGCCCTGACAAGAGGCAAACTAATAAACATGTGGAACTTGTAAAATAAAACGTCAAAAATGTATAAGAAACATAACAAAAATTCATGTATGGACTTGCTTCAAAACTCTTTTTGCAGGCGGGCAAGCGGGCAGAAAAGTCTATCACAACACATTTTGGGGAGGAGCATATATAATCATGCATCATATTTTACATACTGTTTTTTGACAGTATGAACACTTCATGGCCTTGACAAGCTGTTGTCCTAATTCAATGAAGTTAATTATGTGTTTGTATCAGTGAGAGCAAATTACCAACACATTTACTTAAACATAAGCATATGCTTAAATTCTAGAAAGTCCAAAGGAATCAAGTTAAATCTAAACATACTTTAAATCTGGCATGAGGATAGTTTCCTGTGTAACGCCCATTTTATCATTCTATTTCTCACAAAATATATGTCATTCAGCTTTTAATTACCTTCATGCTGAAATCTGAAGTTTTTCTAAACTATGAAAACCCAAAGAAACTGCCTAGAACAAATGTAGCATTCTCTTTAGATGAACCTGACTTCTCCAACAGGTCTATGCATCATACAGATTCTGGATGTGAACTCCTGTGAGAGTTGCTTTTTATTAAAGTCAAATGCATTTTTCAACAATGTATATGTAATCAGTGTAAAACAACGTATCATAATGCCATGATTCACATCTGGGGTTAGCACTAAAGCACCAGACTGACACTTCACCCTTAGCTCAGTTTCTTAGCTTGACTTGGCAGAAGATTCACAGACACTGCTCAGCTAGACTGGAATCTTGATTGCAGTCAAAAATGAAGGAACACAGTCAACACTGCAGGGCAAAAATGCCAGGGATGTGTATTTATTTGCAAGGATTTAAACTTAAGGCTCATTCTTCCTGCCTGTATAAATTAATGGATTTAATTAATTAATAGGTTTGGTACTTGGCAGCCTTGAAATTAAGTGGTTGTGGTATGTTTACATAATGGCCATCTCTTGCCGAGGTACTGCTGAGTTCCCACCTCACTAACTCCAACCCTTACAGTACCTATAATGAAACTTACCAATTAAATATCTGCCTGAAGAGACATAGCTTCATATACTCAGATGCTAACCAAAAGCAAACAATAGTAAGTATCTTCTTCGAATTGGAGCCTTTTTAATTTTGTTGTTATTGTTGCTCTTAATGCTGTTCTCTTGTGAGAAACCCTTCATACTCCTGACACAAAGAACAACCATCATACTGAATGAAGATTTAATTTTTTGGCCAATTGGATATAATTTCCTGATTATGATGTTGATAACAAGCCTTTGATATTTAGATATATCTTAAATAAAATGCTGATTGTGTTAGTTTAATCAGATGGTCACTAGCCCTTAGCAGACAGTAACCTGTAATTGACAGGAGCCTGATCTCTTGTGACTTCTGGGGGGGAGGGGTATGGCTAACTGAAGATGGCTCTGTGAAAGCGGAGCTGACAACCACAGCAAAAACCAAGGAATTGGTAAGTAAGCTGGTTCCTTGGAACCTTGTCCACATGTGTTCCGGACAGCTGCACCTCATGAGCAGACTGCAGGACAGCAGTTTTCCATGATTTTGAATGCCGGGTGATGATGGGATTAGCCATCTTTGTTGCAACTGTGGCAGAGACTTTTAACAGACACTAAGTTCACAAACTTCACTTTCCAATCAATTTTGGAAATTGCTTATTAACTACTTCTAAGCTATTAGAGACCTTCTGAAAGAGAAGTTTGAAAATGCTGGGTGAGTTTGCCTTCAATCCTGAAGAAAAGAAAATTTTAACCTTAAGCTTAAGCATGTAGAGAATCTGAAATAGACAGCAAAAACCTAATGAGATTTTGATCTTAGAAAGTTATAAACAGACTAAGAGTCCAGATAAAATTGGAATATTGAAACGTTTACAATATGATTTTGGAAATAATTATAAAGAACAAACTGCTTCTCTTGGAAAATATTCTTCAGTTTATTTTGGTCTGCTTCTGCCTCTGTGCATTTAACACAACAACAAAAGTTGACATTAGAATCACAAAAAGTTATCATTATATAAATATTTTGAGTACACTTTGCCTAGTATGCACACTTCTTGTGTTTTCCTCGTTACACTTTCCTGAATAATATAACATGCTTACATTTCTGTAGAATGGAAAATTGTATTTGCTGAGATCACAAGGAGTGATAGTTCCATTTTATGCTGCATTAATCACACCTGCACCTTAGATCACACCTTGAATGCCATATCCTTTTCTGGTCACCATAATACAAGATGGATGATGAGGAACTGGAGAGAGTGCGGAGAAGAGTAACATAATTGGTTAGGAGTTTGGAAGCCAAATCCTGTGAAGAATGAATAATTCCTTAGCCTAAAAAGAAGAGAAAGCTGAGGGAAGATATGACAGCTGCCTTTCAATTCTGAAGGGCTGTCATAGGGAAGAAGATATGGATATATTCTCTATAGCTCTTGAGGGAAGGACAAGAACCAGTGAGTGGAAACTACACAGGGAGAACCAAACTCAAAATAAGGAAGAAACTCTGCACCGTGAGAACAATTAAGCAGTGGAATAGCCTGCTTCCTGGAGGTTTTCAAGCAAACATTGGACTGCCATTTATCTGGAAGGGTCTGAGGATTTCTGTCCTGGGCAGGAGGTTGGATTAGAAAGCTTCCAAGATCTCTTCCAACCCTATAATTCTAGGTCATTGTAAAATTGTGTCCCCCAAATTGGATATTAGGTTAAGAAAACTGGGATCATTTGACTGAAATACTATTTAAAAATAATTTTGGCATGGTTTCTCAACTTGTTTCTTTGTATAAAATATTCTGTACTAAATACCAGTTACTGTGCAAACTGCCTCAAGGAAGCTTGCAGAAGGTTGTCAAAGCTGTTTGGCTCAATTTGCTCTCAAGACATAAAGATGAATTATGCTTACTTGTTGCTACTTGTAGATGTTTAGTAGCTGATGGCAAGTTCCATTGGCTGCAGTGCCAGGTGGGTGGCTGTGCAGCCTTCATCTTAGCAATTTCATCTCTTGGTTGCCAATGAATCACAAAGTCATCAAGGCTGTGTTAAAGCTTAGCACTGTTTCCTCCCACACTTACCGTCCAAATGCTAAAATCTTCTTCAGAGGCCCTTCTAAGGATGCCCTGCCAAATTAGATGCATCTATGTGCTATCAGAGGCCTTTCAGAGAAGGCTTGCCCATTGTAGAATTACCCACATACAGAAACTTGTCTTGTATCTACTTTATGGTATTTTTTATGACTGCTACTCATCATTATTTCCTAAGGCATGCTAAACTTTTCAGCGTTTTTAGCTCATTTTAGTTTCAGACTGACTTAGGATGCTAAATTACATCAGATTTTGACCATTGCTCTGGAAAATCCTGTCTGTAGAACTGCCAGTTCCACCCTTCAGATCAAAGAGAAAGAGAAAAACAAACCAGAACATTTGGGTGCTTAATCAAACTGAACTGCCAAAGTATTCAGCAAGGAATCCATTCCTTTTATGTTGAAATGAACTAATAAGAGAAAACATCAGCATAGGAAGGCACACAGATGACCAGTATTTTTTTCACTTATTGTCACAGATATTTTGTCAACAAAATTCTAAAGATATTGCTAGAAACTGCAGAGGAAGTGAATATGTCTAATTTTCTTCTCCACCACAAATTCCCCTCTTATCCTACCACTTTGAAAACAATATCAGATGAAGGGGGAAAAAGTTGTTGGTTGCTGGTTAACTTGTGTTGTGATATCCTGAGCTTTCTAAATGCCTCTTAGCCTGGTGCAAGATGAATGAATCATTCCTCTGACTTCTGTATATGTCAAAGGGCTCAAGGGAGAGGCAAGGTAGACCAGCCTGCCATGAAGTGAAAGGCTGTGTCTCTCTCCCATTCATTTTTCTGCGTTTGTCCCAAGAACTCACAGGAGAGAAAGATCTCACTCATAAATACAGTTGTCAGCAAGAGATTCCTGGTTTCCAACAGTGACATGGGATTTCACATGTAGAAGCCTGGCTATAACCTTATGATTACTTTGAAAAATTGCATGTGGTTTCCATACATCTGTATATGGATTTTGTATAATTATTTCATTAAAGGAGCTTCTTGTCACCCAAAGTGATAATATGACCCAACTCTACTTCTAACCTTTCATTTCTACATTTAAACAGTTTAGATTCCTAGGTTTTTTTAGCATCTTTTATCTTTCCATTAGTTCTTAAATCTAATGGGAACGAGGTGTTGCATGCATAATATCTGGATCATTAAATCACCTTAATATATATTATGTTGTTCAGTAACCCCATTGTTTTAAACCACATTATACTATATCTATAATTAAGTCTCATTAAGTTCAATGAAAGATAACCTCTATTAATTAGATGTATGACTGCAGCTTTAGTTGATTTTCTATTTTTCCTGAAAATTGTATATAACTCCAAAAGTTGTATGTTGAAGACTTCTGTTTAAAAAAATGAATTACCATGCCTAATTTGTTTCTCATTTTAATGAATGGCATTCTGTATTAAGAGGTGCTTTTACAATGTTCCAGATCAAAGTTCACAGTTCACTGACCCTGATTTCTGCTTTAAAGCTGTCTGTTGCTTTTGGCTTCATGTGCACCAACAGGCTCTAACTAGCAGCATGGTATAGTGATTAAAGCGTTAGGCTAGGACTACAGACACCCAAGGCAAGGTCTGTCTTCAGCCATGGAAGCTCATTAGGTAATATTGGTGAGTCACTATTTCTCAAACCAATCGTACACCACAGGGTTATTGTTATGGGAAAATTTGAAGAAGAGAGTGCCACCTTGAGCTCCAGGAGGTAAGGCAGGATATAAATCTAACAAATAAAATAAATATAAATTATAGGAGATGTTACTGAGTCTGAGATGTCCAGCTACTGGGCATTTAACAACAAACTCTACAGTTCCCTCTGTAGTCTTCCCTAGAAATAATGCAATAAACATTATGCAACTAGCACATAAGTGTTTTGTCTCTACATACCTGTGTAACCCTGCCTTGATTCTGCATGGTTTAAGACAGTATTTCTTAAACTTTTTTTCTGTCAGGACCCCTTCCCACTTTGAAAAATTAGGGAGGACCCCAACAGAGCTTTTGTTTCTATGGGCTATATTTATCAGTATTTACCATATTAAAGATTAAAATTGATGCATTCACTGCCATTACTGCTTCTCATGATTGTTTGATGGTTTTAATATTATATTATTTTTCAACATAGGCTGGAAAATAATTTTGATTTCATGGACTCCTGAGAGCGCCTTGGGGGACCCCCAGGGGCCCTAGGACCACACTTTAAGAAACACTGGTCTAAGAGAAGACCTAGGGAAATTCTAGCAGGCTTTCAGGATTCAGTTATACCCTACACAACAGACTTCCAGTAGTACTAACCCTGCCTGATTCCTGTCCTGGCCTACTTTAAAAAGTGGTTACTTGCAGATATATGCCTCCCATGTGCACAGATACTTTATAACCTGTAATTATGAGAGAATTAAGTTCTGTATTTTCCTGTTCATATGAATCAGCATTGTATGTGTGCTCTGTTTCTTCAAACGAGGTTCTTAGGACTTTTAGGGCCTATTTTGCTGTCACTTTAAAAGTGGGATATTAATTTAATAAAATCTCAGCATGAAATTTGTGGGTGATCTATTTTATATTTCAACATAGAAAAATCACACTATTATGTAGCTGTAACAATCTAAGTTACTTATATAAAATGATATAAATATAACAATAATACCGTCTTACAAATATGTGTTATATTCTGAACTCTCAGTCAAGAGGGAAAATTACTGATAACTACAATGAAAGCTATTATTTGTGTATACTGGAAAAACCATTTAATTGCAACTTTTAGTTTAGCCCCGTTATCAACAGAATGTGGCAGCATCACTGTAGGCGTGAGTTATACATTCCAATGAAAAAAACAGGATGGTGCCTGGTTATGTTTTTAATAAATAAATTCCTAGCACTAAGAGTAGTTTAACCATGGAATCAATTCCCAGGAGAGATGGTGAATGCCTTTCTTGGGTGTGCACAAGTGGTTGCTAGATGGCCACCTGTCAGAGATGTTTTAATTTGAGTGCCTGTATTAAGCAGCCAATTAGACCCAAGAGCCTAAATTATCCCTTTTAGTTCTATGGCTCTGTTCCCATTTGCACCTACACCACACCATTTGCATGCTTTCTGCCCTATCCCCATGGCATCTCATTCCCAGTTCACAAGTAAAACAAGCTCAAATTATTCTTAGCAATAAAATAGTATGTTTCCCCCTATTCTGAAACTCTCCCAGGACAGTGGTGGATGCTTGTTCTTTTGAAGAGAAGTCAGATGATCACAGGGGCTCAAAACGGAGGTAATAAAAATATGATAGAGACCAACGATGGGATGGCAAATTTGATTCTAGTATAATTTACTGCCCACTTAAGAATAGGTGGATAGCATTATAACTTAGTGGTGAGGAAAGATCTTGAATCTTTTAGAAAGTGTATACCGTGTCTGCTGACACTAGATGGCAGACAATCCACTTCTTAATAGTGTAGATGGTGCACTTTGCAGAATGCTACCGATTATAGTATCCACATTCAGAATGGCAAAATTTTCTTTTATACATACTGTATATGTGTTCAGTGCATTGAAGAGAAATATTAAGGCTTTTCGTGTTTTTAAAATGTTCATCCAAATGTTTTTGGCCATCAGAATCTGGGATAAGAATTTGCGATCAGCTAATTGTATACCATTAGATTTCAAATTCCATGGAAGATTTGCTATCAGAATGTCTGATAGCCAATTAGAAGAACTACTGAATTTCATTCAGTGTGAACTTTATGGTGAATTTGAATATTCTATATAAATAACATTTGGACGAAGTAAATGTGTGAAATAAATTCCTTTTTTTGGACAGCAAAAATTCTGCACAGGTTTTGCACATCCCGAGGAACAATTTTCATGGATAGCTAGATGACATGGAATTTTATTAGTCTTGCTTTTTCTGATATGGTACTATTACATAGATGGGAAATCATTACCACATGGGGAACATTCAACCACAAAGACCTTCCCACTTCAAATTCGAAGTGGTATAGACTTGGCAACTTTATATGGGGATTTGTTTTTTGGTCTACATAGATGAACTCAGAAAGTGTCTTCCCTTGGATTCAGCACTGAAGCTTTGAAGAGGAAAATGAAAGAAGATCAAATGAAGATATGAATGTCAAATAATAGAATTTTGCCTATTGTATTATTTATTCTATTACCTGATCCACAGTGACATGACAAATGATAACCGAGGTTTCCGACATGAATGTTAAGTAGAAAAATCTCAAGATTACCAAAGGGTATGCTGATTTTTAGTACGTAACTTTCAATATCTATTTGTCGTAGCTATTTCAATAGCTTCAGGTTTGGGAGATTATACACGCACACATCTGTCAATCTGACAACATCTGCTTTTTAAAGCGTGGCATATTTAGAGATTGGCTGTTCTTTTCCTGGGCTCTATAAATTGGGGCTAACCTGGATACACTGGGATTGGCATATAGACTCTCTCTGGGCTGGCTTTGCTCTTTTGAATCAGACTTTCTAGCCTTACATCTTCCAAATGTCTTGGGGCTGCAACTCCTACCCTTCCCAGCCAGTGATTGCCCACATCTGAAAGGCACTAGAAGTATTTAGGTACTACTCCAGAAGCTGCAGAACACAATGCAAACAATCCTGGCTTCTCATTGGTTTTAAAAGAATTCTGAGTTATTTTTCTTACTCCTTTTTATCGTCTGCTTTTTATATTAGTTATGTTTTCTATTTGTCAGCTGCTTAGGACTCTAGAGGAAGGTGGGCTAAACGCTTTTTATACTGTTGTTACATTTCATATCACCTAGGAATAATAGGCTTTAAAAGATTAACTAGTATAAAACATAGCCACCATTATGAAATTAGACTCGCAAACAAGAAGTGGAAAGCATGTAAATGTTCACATCATTTCGAGCACATGATAAAATAGCCCTTGACTTTATTCCAGCCTTCTACTACCTGGTGCTTTCCATGCTGGTTTGGAATTTAGGGAATTACGATGTCAATGTTTAAAACTGGCACCAAGATAGGGAAGTAAGAATGCAACATGTAAGATTACCCGAGGAGTTAGGAAGAATAGAGAGAGGTCAAAGAACGCCCCCCCCCCCCACTTCTTTCTTTGGCCCATATTTCTTTGATACATGGATTCAGTTGTAGAGACAATGACTATTCAGGACCTTTCCCCACTACCAAGTTATAGTGCTATCCACTGAATGAGCAGAAAACTATAGTGGCATGAAATGTGTTGTCTCCTTTGCTGATCCCTGTCTTCTAGTGTTTCTGTTTTCTGTCACTGTCTTCCTTCCATGGTAATGGATAAAAAATCTAAAAGATTTCATATCTCTTGAGGCCCTTGGATGATGTTTGAATACGGGGGAAGCTTCCATACTAGTATAGCTAAGGATGGCAAGCCTATCTCATACATAGGCAAGGGATGAGATGAAGACAGTGTTATGGAGAAGAAGTTGCTACAGTATGTTTATGTCATGTTTAGGTCCAAGAGGGGATATGGACTGAGTAACTTCTGTGCTCCAGCCACAAGAATATGCCCTGCGGCAGCAAATCCACATTGTAAAGCAAAGGCATATGGGTTGACTTGTTGCCTCCTTCAGTTCTGACACCCATGATGAAGACATGTCTTGAGCTCTGGGGATGAATGTGTATTTCAAGTCAACATATTAAAGTCTGCATTATAGCATGAGAAAGGATTTTATTGGCACAGTGCGGAGAAAAGAAATAAAGCAACACCTTGACTCCAGGTGTTTTTAAATTTGGGATGTGTGGATTAGTTAAACTTGTCAAATCAGGTTGGTCCCAATTCTCATGACTTTTAAGATGTCTCTTGCAAGGTTGCAAATTTATCAATTTCCCTAGTGGCAAAGGTTTGTCAACAGCTTTCATTAAATCAAGGGTTTTTTCAAGAACGTTTTATCATTTCAACATGTTGCATAATTAAAGGATTATCATGTTTCTTTAAATGGGTTTAGGGAAGACCATTTGTGTGTGTATGAATTCATTCCTGGTTAAATAATTATAATTTGCCATGGATTTCAAGATTTCAAATTAATATACAAAGTGCTTTTTCTCACTGAGACTCTATGGGAAAAAAAGACATCTGGAAAACCTTAGCATGAAATTATCTCCTTTATGCCATGGAAAAAGAGATTGTGTGTTAGATCCATAGAGGTGATTCAAATGCTTCATCTGTGCAGATTTGGGAATGAGTCATTGTTTGGCTATCCATTAAGAAGTATACAGCCTAAACTGGTAATATTCAGTTCTGCTTATGGACAACTGGTTCTGAAAGGTCTGATTCTCCCTGTCAGTGACAAGAATATATTAGAGCATGACACATTACTTTCCTTGCAGTATACAATCATTTAGCAGTTTTTTTAAAAAAATTAATATGTCAATGGGTTTATCTCAGCCTTCTCTAACCTTGTAGCTTACAGATATTTGGGGGCTATAGCTCCCATAATAGTCAGAATGGGCTCCATGCTTGCTAAGATTTCTGAGAATAGTAATTGTAATTCCAGCACATCTGAAGGGCATCAAGTTGGAAAAGATAGGACTTTTTATTGACACAGTATGGAAATTTAACTAAAAAGGCAAATATATCCTTCAAAACTAATATTTGGTTTAATCGTTTTGAACAGCTTTTAGCATGCATTTATTTAGTCCTCTAATATAGAGGACTATCTGCAAAAATGTAAACATCACCTGTATGTAAACTTATGTCTTCAGTTTTTGTCATGTCTTGGCTTCCTTCTCTGTCACAGTAAGTTGAAACCAATGGATTGTGTGAGAATGTCTGGTGGTACTTGTAGTTTGTCTTATTTTTTTTTTTTTTGTCTGCTTCACAGTCATTACTGACCCTGCAGTGACCGCCCCCTAGCGGTTTTCAAGGCAATTGCATCTTTCTGTTTTTCGGAAGTAGCCTTTGCCAGAGCCTACTTCCTAGAGCGTCCAGCCCAGCTGGCAAGCGCAGGAGGCGGGATTTCCATTGCTTCGCGCCCCTTTTTCGGGGCGAGCGCAATTTCGCGCTTTTACCGGCAACTGTGGTCCCGTTTCTCTGTGGAGTCGCTGCCAACATTTTTTCCTCCCACTGGAGTGAGAATACTCATTTATCTACTCACGTACGTTTTCGATCTGCTGAGTTGGCAGAAGCTGCGGGTAGAGAAACAAGAGCTCACCTTGTTTAACGCGAGAGGCTGGACTCGAACCGCTGAAGTTTCCAGCCATTTCTGGCCGGCACTTTCAGCGTCATTAAGCCGCTGCGCCACCGCGTCCCCTATTTTGTCTTATTACTTAACTTAAAAATTAGAATTTAGGACTGAATCTCAATCTGATTTCAGGGTTTATATGTTCACTGTTGCTGTATTCAGATGGAGTCCAGCCTCATGAGGATTCCCACCTCTTCTGCTACTATACATATTGCATCTCTTGAAGTAAGCTATAGCTTACAAAAGCTTTTATCTTTTTATCACATTCTGAAAAGGGGCTACTAGACTCTTCCTGATTTTTATATACACTTTATCAATTGCATAGCTTCAACTACAAACCAGGGCTGGCACATGGCAAGCAGTTAAAAAATATATTAAAAAAATAATTCCCCTCTCACCCCTATGGGTGGTACATGTCTTCCTCAATCT
Source organism: Liasis olivaceus (assembly GCA_030867105.1). Classification (NCBI taxonomy): domain Eukaryota; kingdom Metazoa; phylum Chordata; class Lepidosauria; order Squamata; family Pythonidae; genus Liasis; species Liasis olivaceus. The sequence continues at coordinate 199,519,665 of CM061348.1, forward strand.
TGGGTCCTCTACCAGAGGCCTGGGAGTTTGAGGGTTCTGCGCAGTATCTTAGCTGTTCCTAGCACTGCACTCTTCTGGACAGAGAGCTTGGATGTTATTCCTGGGATCTGTTGGAGCCATTCTCCCAGCTTAGGAGTCACGACCCCGAGTGCTCCTACCACCACTGGGACCACTTTGGCCTTTACTTTCCACATCCTCTCTATTTCTTCCTTCAGGCCCTGGTACTTTTCCAGCTTCTCATGCTCCTTCTTCCTGATGTTGCTGTCACTTGGCACTGCTACATCTATCACTACTGCTGTCTTCTGGTCTTTGTCTACTACCATGATGTCTGGTTGATTGGCCAGTACCTGCCTGTCTGTCTGGATCTGGAAGTCCCATAGGATCTTAGCCCTGTTATTCTCCACAACCTTCTGTGGAATCTCCCATCTGGACTTGGGGGGGTCTAGCCCATACGCTGGGCAGATGTTCCTGTACACAATGCCAGCTACTTGGTTGTGGCGTTCAGTGTATGCTGTTCCTGCCTGCATCTTACACCCTGCCACTATGTGTTGGACTGTCTCTGAGGCCTCTTTGCACAATCTGTACCTTGGGTCCTGTCTAGTGTGGTAGACCCCTGCTTCTATGGATCTGGTGCTTAGTGCCTGTTCTTGTGCTGCTATGATCAGTGCCTCAGTGCTGTCTTTTAGTCCGGCTCTTTCCAGCCACTGATAGGATTTCCCAATGTCAGCCACCTCAGCTATCTGTCGATGGTACATCCCATGCAGGGGCTTGTCTTGCCATGGTATTTCCTCCGCTTAACTTCCTCCCATGTCTGCTGCTGCCTGAGGCATTCTCTCAGCAGCTCATCTTTGGGTGCCATCTTACTGATGTACTCCTGGATACTCTGGGTTTTGTCCAGGACAGTGGCTTCGACAATCCAGACCCCGCCCGCCCTCTTTGCGGCTGGTGTACAGTCTCTGGGTGTTTGACTTGGGGTGGAAACCTCCATACATTGTGAGGAGCTTCCGGGTCTTCACATCGGCAACCTCCATGTCTTCCTTTGGCCAGTTCACTATACCGGCAGGGTATCTGATGACTGGCAGGGCATACATGTTGATGGCATGGATCTTGTTCTTCCCATTGAGCTGGCTCTTTAGGACCTGTCTTATCCTTTGGTGGTACTTGGATGTTGCTGTCTTCCTTGCCTCCTCCTCATGGTTCCCGTGTGACCGTGTGACACCAAGGTATTTATAGCTGGTCTCTATGACTGCTATGTGGCCCACTGGTAGTTCCACTCCATCGGTCTTAACTACCTTCCCTCTCTTTACTATCATCCTGCCACACTTCTCCAGTCCGAATGACATCCCAATGTCCTTGCTGTAGATCCGTGTCAGGTGGATCAGTGAGTCAATGTCTCGTTCACTCTTAGCATACAGCTTGATGTCATCCATGTAGAGGAGGTGGCTGATGGTGATTCCACTCTTGAACTTGTACCCGTATCCAGTCCTTGTGATTATCTGGCTGAGGGGGTTTAAGCCTATGCAGAACAGTAGTGGGGACAATGCATCACCTTGGTATATGCCACACTTGATGGCCACTTGTGCAAGCTGTCTTGAGTTCACTTCCAATGTTGTCTTCCACAGTCCCATTGAGTTCTTGGGGAAGGTCCTTAGTGTCCTGTTGACTTTGTATAGCACCAGGCATTCACAGATCCATGTGTGTGGCATTGAGTCCTAGGCTTTCCTGTAGTCAATCCAGGCTGTGCTCAGATTGGTCTGCCTAGACCTTGAGTCTCGGGCAACTGCTCTATCTATGAGTAACTGGTGTTTTGAGCCTCTGGTGTTGTTCCCAATGCCCTTCTGAGCTGTGCTCATGTACTGGCCCATATGGTCCTGTAGCTTGGCAGCTAGGATGCCTGATAGAACTTTCCATGTTGTGGGGAGGCAGATTATTGGCCGGTAGTTGGATGGTGCTGTTCCTTTGTGAGGGTCTTTCATGATCAGCACTGTCCTTCCTTGTGTTAGCCAGTCTGGGTGGGAGCCTGCTGCTAGCAGTTGATTCATCTGTGCTGCTAGGTGTTCATGCACTGCTGTTAGTTTCTTTAGCCAGTAGGTGTGGATCATTTCCGAGCCAGGTGCTGTCCAGCTTTTCATGTTCTTGACCCGCTGTTGGATGTCTGCTACTGTGATGGTGACTGGTTCTTGTTCTGGGAGATTGCTGTGGTCTGCTTTCAGGTCCTGCAGCCACTTTGCACTGGTGTTATGTGTCTTCTCTTTCTCCCATATGTTCTTCCAGTACTGTTCAGTTTCCGCTGCTGGTGGCTCAGCTATTACTGTGTGGTTGCACTGCAGTTGGGAGTACACTTTGAATGGTTCTTTGGAGAACAGGGCATTTATCTTCTTGGCCTCTGCTTCTCCAGTGTATCTCCTTAGCCTGGCAGCCAGTGCTGTGAGCCTTTGTTTATTAGTCTCTGGGGCTTCAGATGGGGTCAGGCCCATATATTTTTTCAGTAGCTGAGTCTTATCCCTAATCTCCACATGCTTCTGTAGTTCCACCAGCTGACTGACTTCTCTCTGAGTTGCCTTGATCTTAGCCTCCAATCTCATTTTCCAGGGTGGGTATGTACTGCTGTTCTTCTTGATCGTGTAGCCAAGCATTTCCAGGATTACAGCAGCTGTAGCATATACCAATTCATTGGTTTCAGTTATGGTGGTAGTAGGGATTGTCTTGAGGGCTCTGTTGGCATCTTCTAGCATACTATCTGATGGTACTTCTCCACTGAGCATTGGTAATCGGACTCGAGGGTTGACTGTAGCTAGTTTATCCATGATCTTATGCCTCATATCAGCTGCTGTGCTCTGTAATGGAAGGGGTGGCAGTGACATTCCAGCTTCAGGTGTTGGCTACACATCTGCTTGTTCTTCTAGGTCTGCTTGAGTCCAGGTTGTAATGTGGAGTTGGTCTATCTCAAGTTGTGAGAGCAGCTTCCTCTTCACTATGTTGAAGTGCTGGGTAACTAGTTGTTTCTCAGTTAGTGTGGATGTAGGTCTTCTGTCAATCCATAGCTCCCTCATACGTTTCATATATCCCCTCTCATTAGGTCTACTGTTGTAGTAGCATTCCATCAATTCCAAGTTCTCTTGTCTCATCCATGTATGGTTTGTTCCAGTAGCCCACTTAACATCAGATTGTCCTGGTTCCCCAGCATCTGACTCGGACCTTGTTAATCCGGGCGACGTCCGAGCCGGCATGACTCTCTTAGTTCGTGTCACTCTCATATTTGAGGTGGGCAGGTGAAGCATTAGAGGGTCTTTGCCCAAAGACCCCTACTGGTAAGGTAGGTACCAGCTGGGATTTGAACCCCGGTCTTCTGCATCAAAGGCGGTGTTCTAACCACTACGCTATCCAGCCGCTCTATATATATATTCGGTTGTTCTGCAACCACAGATGTTTCCCTCTTCCACATCTCCACATTGGGTAGCCCATGCATTCTAGTATTTTTCTCTTGTCCTTTGTTTTTTCATTGGAGAGAATAGCTGACCACCTTGCCCGTTCAGCTAGTTGTATGAGCTCCTGAAAGTGCTCCCAGTCTATAGTATGCGAAGACAAAACAAAGGAAAACTGGGTTCAGCTTAGGATGTCTTGCAGATCAAATGGGATTGGTGTAGCAGAACACATGCTTAAGTGAATCACCCAGCAAATGCTCTCCAGATAACAGCAAATCTCAGCTAGCCACATTGTTGGCTCATCCACATAGCCTCCTTGCCCCAGCTCAAAGACATCATACTTACCTTTTGCCAAGAACAGAGACAGCAGATTCTCACATAGTAAAACTCCCCCAAACAGAGTTCGTGCACAATCTGGAGGTCCTCCTGGACTCATAGCTCCTGCTTGAATAGGGCCTTTGCACAAATACATCTTGCACATTTGTTGTGCCCTTTCTCAGATTGGGTGACACTGCTTACAGTCAGTGATGCCCTACTCCACTCCCAGCTGGACTATTGCAATGCTGGGACTGCCGTGGAAGAGCTTCTGGAAACTTCAGCCCATCCCAAGTACAGCAGCACATGCAGTATTGGGTGCACCATGTTATGCCCGTGTAACACTGCTGCTACTGAGCTGCACTGGCTCTCAGTAGGTTTCCAGGTTCAGTGTAAGATGGTCATTATCGCCTTTAAAGCCCTACATGGCATGGGACCAGGTTACTTGCAGGGCCACCTCTCCCCAATGGTTTCTGCCTGTTCCACCAGATCTGACAGAATGGGCATGCTCTGGATCCTCTCAGTGAAGCAGTGTCACCTGGCAGGTCCTAGGAAGTGTGCCATCTCTGTCATGGCATCATGGCGCCTGCCTTATGGAACACCCTCCCCCTGGAGATACAGATGGCCCCAACCCTGTTGGGCTTCTGGAAGATCATGAAGACTTGACTTTTCCCATAGGCACTGGAGGTGAGATGTTAATAGATGTTTGATATGTGTGTGTATGATCTGAGAGCCAGTTTGCTGTACTGTAGTGGTTAAGGTGCTGGGCTAGAAACCAAGAGACTGTGAATTCTAATCTTCCCTTCAGCATGAAAGGCTTTGGGCCAGTCACTCTCTCTCAGCCAACCCACCTCACAGCATTGTTGCTGTGGCGAAAATAGGAGGTGGAAGCATTAGGTATGTACACCTCCTTGAGTTGACCAGAACTAAAGGCAGGATTAAAAAAAAAAAACTAATAATAAATTTTAAAATGTTGGCAATGAGGTTTTTTTATAGGGGCCTCAACTTGGTTTTTTAAAAAATTGATTTGGATTATGTATTATATTTTTATCTTTCTTTACCGCCCAAAGTTCCACTGGTTAGATGGGCGGCCATGGAAGAGAAATTGTTGGAGGTCAGGGACCCACTAAATTCCGACTGACCACTCCCATCTGGCGACTGGGTTTTGTGTCTCTAGGGCCATTTGTTCTTTTGGCTACTAGAAGCACCAGATTCTCACCTTGCAGCAGGATTTGTGGGGGCGGGGGAAGGAGAGTGAAATTGGAGAGAATTGCCACTATGTGCTGACACTGACTGGGCTCATTGCCAAGGCATAGTAGACTGTGCAGCATGTTATTGTGCCCTGCCCAGAGTCACATTTTGTCAGGATTAGCCCATGAAACTCCAGGAGACAGTACAGATTCAATCCAGCAAGGTTTATTGGCTTCACTCCCGTTACAGAATCTTCTCAGAGTGAGAACAATTCCCAGGGTCACCCCACAAACATCCTGCATTCCTTAGGGAGGTGCCAGTCTCATTCTCTTATCTCTTCCTCACTGCTCTGGGGATAAGAGTACGTGCTTAATCCCTTTTGCTCTAGCCCTCACACATTTTGTGAGATAGGCAGCCATATAAATATGATAAATGAATGAATGAATGAATGAATGAATGAATGAATGAATGAATGAATGTACCAACATTCCTACCACTTCAAGGACAGGAGAAAGGACACAGTGTTTCTGGGTGGATGACAGTCCCTCTTGAATTGCAGTGCCTGGTCAGCTGGCACCACTGATATATTTGTTTTTAAAACATAAAAATCTGCATTGGTTGAAGGAAAGCTGAGCTGGCTTCATCCACCTGCTCATCCTGTTTACCCTTTGAATGACCAGGGAAAGAAGGGGTAAAATCAACAGGAATAATACAGTAGATAGTCTGCTTGGCCGGGGCAGAGTGATATGAGGCTGCCTCTTCCTCATCTCTATGTACAGATGCCAAAAGGAGTTAATGATAGCTAAAACCTTCCCTTCCAGGTTCAGATGACAATGGAGCCATGACTGAGATAAATAAGTCTACTACAAAACATGGGTATATGCACTCTTCCCCAACCATAATTTAACCAATAGTTTAGATGCACACATAATGTTTAACAATGCAATGGCTTAGAGTGTCAGTCAGTTCCCATATTTTATCAAGCCATATATTTTGTTTGATGTCTGTCTAGTGTAAGCCCAGCCGTTCTGGTTTATATGCCATGATTTATGGTTTAACACAGACATTGGGTTATAATGCTGCAAGCAAACTTTTGATTCATACTACTGACATCTGAATTACAAGCGGCTGGCTCACTTGTTCATTAGTTTCACGTATGTGGCATTGTTGGCTGAACCAGCCTCTTTACACTCGGCAAATAAAACCATACTTTTGCCTTTGAAATGTTGGAACTCTTTCTGCTAGCCAACTTAATGATTTCTTGGCAAGGTAGAGGTACTTATTTTGGTTTAGGCTCTGGGCAAGTATTGTCATAATTGGGTCCACCTTAACAGGTGGGAAAGCAGGAAGAACCAACTAAGAGTAACTAGTAGTTTCTGATCCACAGCAGGCAAGTCCTGTCAGAGTATTCACTTGGAGCAATGGTGGATATTTTTTTGATGGCCATTGGTCATAATAGTTTTGGAGAAGTGGGCATCTCAGTGAAAGTGGCAATGATGTAAAGTTGAGGGAGGGCATGACATGGGCAAAACCAGGATATTAATTTATGTTGTTTTTGGAGAGAGTTTGTTTTTTTAAAAAAATGATCAAGAGTATTTTAGCCTTACATTTCAATTCTTATGCACTGCCTATCTGAACATAAAATTCCTCACATTCTTCATATGAGGAATAGCTACAGTGACCAGCTGCTTCTAGAAACTTAGGAGATAATTTCCTTCTTCTTGGCAAGACAAGAGAGGGGAAAGGGTCATTGGCAAATGACAGTTTAGAAGGAGGAGAAACTGGAACGAGAAATCATGTCAAAGGAGAATTTTCACTGGTTCCCAATGAAGGGAAATGCCTATAAAGGGTGCCTGCTATCAGATTTTCCTTCACAGGATTCAGAGGATGTTTGGTCTGGCATGTAAAAATGGGTTATTAAATGGTCAACCTAATGTGAGGCTGGGAAAGGGATCCTTGCTTGGCTCTCCTGTCAAGGCACTTGAGATAAGCCTTGGCTTCAGCTTACCTTGGACAGTGGTAACCTTGCTATGCTTGTTACATCCAAGCCTGCTATCCAAACATTTGTGGTCTGGTTCCAGGAAAGACAGGAGGCCAGCCTCATTGGCTGCAGGCAAGAGCAGAAGTGGGCAGAAGCAGTGGTGGTACTGCAGCAAGCCTGCATGACTAATAGAGGTGTCCAAGCTGGGTTGGTTGCTCATCTTCTGCTAGGAGTTTCACAGGTGATGAGGTGATTTCCTATTATGACTTGCTATTTCCAGTAATTATTAGAAACTGGGTAAGGTTTCTGCCTGTTGGGCCTCCTCCCCCTACAAGTTGTGAATTGTTGGAGCCAGTAGCTACCTGACTGGGTCGAATGTAGCTGAAACTTCCCAGAAATGTATGATGGTGCCACGAATAAGGAACCTTTACTGGAGAGCAGAATTACCCCACCATCTTGGCTTTTTATCCTGCCCTTTTCACAACTTTATAGAAACCCTGCTTTATGTTTCCCATGCTCTCTGCTATGTGGCAGTAGGTTATTGACATCTTCAGCATTAATGCCCTGGGAAATGTTTGCTGTTGTTTGATCATTCTGTCACTTCTGACTCTTTGTAGCCCCATGGACAACGTTTTGCCATGATTATCTGCCAGTACTTCCTTTGAGTTCTTGTAAGCTTGTGTTTGTGTCTTTGGAGATAGCATCTATCCCCCTTGTCTTCTGTCAGCCTCTTTTTTGATGGGCTTCCATTTTTTTCAAGCATCAGAGACTTCTCCAGTGACTTTTGCCTTTGGACATACTTTGGGTTTAGCTTCATAATTAGTGCTTCCAGTATCTGGATTTTATCCAGTATTGAATTATTTGTTCTTCTTGCAATCCAAGGAGTTCTCAGTGTTTTCACAGCACTGATCAAGACACTGATTTTTTTTCTTTTTAATTCAGTCTTTCTGATAGTCCAGTTTTCGTAGCCATGTATTACATTAGGAAAATCATGGCCTTGGACATACATACCTTTGTTTAAAGTATCTATGCAATTTAAATTCCAGCTCCTACACCTTCTTTAGAAAAGGGACTAGGATAAATAAAAGTATAAAATGAAACAGAGCCATGTTTTGTTGTATGTGCAAGATTTTCTTTTCATCGTCTATTTTTTATAAATATTTCCTATTATGACTTGCTATTTCCAGTAATTATTAGAAAGGGGATGTATGTCAACTTTGTTGTTGATGAATCTAACACCTCTAGATCTCTACACACCTGCTCATTAAGATTACTCCCTTTTTCACCACACTATATTATTGTTTTACTTTCAGGTTTTGCGCAGAACAGTTGGTTCCCTATAGATGCAGAGAAGGCAGCAGAAAGAGGATTGTCCTGTTTTGCCTGTAACAGAAGTGGATGGGAAAAATCAGTTCCTGTTAAAAAGAGGTGTTGACAGCATACAAACCGAGAAAGAACTGGATGCATCAGGAAGACTCTTTGGAAAGGTTGGGTGGTCCCTAGACATGGAAAGGGGTTAGGTTTGCCAGAAATTAGAAAAGGAGTTAGGTATGAACTGGAAAAATAAGGTTTTCTGAAATTTGTTTGTACATTCCAAAAGAATCCTGTGGCTTGCAAATGGGATAGCAGACCACAGGCACTCTTGTGGCTGCAAGCTGCCCACCTGGACCTTTAATGGATAGAAGCCCTTGCTGTTGGCATATCAGGCTGAAAACCAGCAAATATACAGCTCCTAATAAAAAAAACTAGCTCCAGAAAATTTAGTTTTAAGAGTGAAGGGATGGCATAGAGCTCTAATACACTATCACAGAAAGCACAGAAAGCAAATGACAATCTTTACTTTTGCATGCATGAAATAAAAAATGACAAGTGAATATAATGGAGATGTTCTCATAGTCTACCCTTTGGCATTTACAGGAGTGGAAGTTCTAAACATCTGGAGAGCACCAGGTTGTAGAAGGCTGTCATAATTCAAATCCATTACTAGTTCATGCATAGAACTCAAATTCTTCTTCACATGGAATAAATACATACATCTGTTTGCCTTGACACTTTGAGCACATATTTGCTGTCAATGTGTCACTCTGTATTTCTCTTCAATGCTCTACTTTGCTCCTGAAGAACTATCCATGACTATTTACTATGAAGGTTTACTATTTACTATGGGAATTGTTACACTGCAATATTTTGTTGCAAGTCCTACTTTTGCTAGCTTTTAAGTGAATAATATAACCTCCATGTTTATATTGTTAAAACTGCATTGTAGAAAATGTATGGCAAATTTAAGACCCTTTTGTTTAGTATATATAGTGTACCTCCCCAGAAGTTGTATGGATGGTGTAAGGCTTGAGAAGGCTGGTCTCTTTGAATGCATGCCTCACGATAGGATGTCCATGGAAATGTGGATGTATTCCGAGGCATGTTCTGAAGACCTGGTTCCAGTCAACCCTGATTTTTTTTTTTTTTTTTTTGTAGTCACTGATCCTGGATGACATGATAACAACACATACTGGATTCTGAACTGAGTATAGCAAAAGACAGTTTAGCCTACTGAGCAATCTCATATTTGTGTACTGCCAAGTAAATCAAATCAGTCAATATGCATCACAGACATTGCACAATTAGTTCATTTTCCACATTGATGGATTTTATTTATTTATCTAAAATTTTTAATCTCATCTTTCCAGCAATTTCTATGAAAGAAAATGGGATAGATGGTATTCAGACTTGCTTATGCTTAGAGTAAGTTTGGTTCCAACTTCTCACGTCAAAACTTTTAAGGAATCAAATTACTATAGTGCTTACTTTAGAAAGCCTGTATTGGGTTAAAATAAAGCCAATGAGGAAACTTTTGTGGCAGTCACTACTCCAGTGTATGCAGATGGGGGAGAACTTCAGCATGTTCAAATGCTATGTCAAAATCTAACATATGAATTGGCTGTACGGTAGTGATTTTAAGTTAAGCTGGGATGATTGTGGTATTTCTTCCAGCTGTTAGTGTCAATAAATCTGGAACAGTGTAACTTAAAATAATTCTAGGATATATGTTTTTGTGGCAAAGCTAACCATTCCTTGATGGAACAGATCCATCATTCCACACTAACAAACTGCACTATATTAAAACCAGTTGGAGCAGCAGTTCTGAAGGCGATTCTTTTTTTCCTAAAGACTTTTTAAAGCAGTAATAGAGTTTTGGCATCTCTGCTCATCTCTTGTTTTCTTAAATTGTTTTACAAGAATAACAGCTTGACATAGTTAGCATAACAAGAACAAACCTTTCCCTCTTTAAATTCTTCTGCATTATTTCTGGGCATTTTTTTAACTGAAGAAGTGTAACCCACATTTTCTTCCATATTACCCTCCCTGTGATACTGACACATTTCAGAGGTAATAAATTCTCCAGTGCATTCATGGTCTATACTAGATGCTTTGAGGGCCTTTTTTTCATTGGTAATGTATGAACAGTGACACCAAGAAATTAGACACTTTCTCTGCAGTTATAAAATAAGATGTAATGGAAATATTCATATTACTTGTTCTGCCCATGTTGAGTAACTGAAGTTAAATCAGTACCAGATGAATCTGATCAACTCAACAGAATTGTAGAGATAATCTTTATTCACAAGTTCTTCAGATATAATTAAAGACAGCACTCATCTCAGTCAGGGCTGTTCAGGGACATTTTGTGGCTAAAGCCAAAGAATAGCAACAGGCAGCATCTCCTATTGGATGTACAACATTCATCTGGATTGTTAATTCAGCCTTTCTTCAATCTTGACAGGGACAATGTCCTCATTGCTTTTAAAACAGACAGAAACAAAAGCTCTGGAGAGTATGCAGCTCCTGGACTAAAGTAATGGCAAGCCAATTCTGTACTGTTGTCAAGAAAATAATATGGACATATCTAAGTAATCACCAATTGAGCTGAACTCAAGGGAAACTTAACTTTACTACTGTTTTGAGATCAAGGTCTTAGAATGATCCATGACTTGTTCATGTTCAGATTCTAGTGGCTTTTAAAATATTTTAAAATATTTCTGGAAATAATAATCATTTTCATTTTCTACAGTACAAAATGGAGATGATTATGATAGCTCCAAGAAAACTTTGTAAAATGGACTAGAATAAGCTATGTTTATTGATTTTCCTTTGGGTACGGCTGAGTTTGGTATTAATTTTCTTCTATTTTATATCTGGCTTGATTAATCTGTTGGTGATGAGACAACAAATTCTTTTGTCTGCCTATGGCTGGCTGACTTGTGAGTTTATGTGATTTTAAAAAATGTTCTAAGTGAAACTAAGACTGATTCTACATATATTTGCAAGCATCATCAAGGTATTTGGCTGACGTTTCCAGAAAAAGGACAGTGAAGTTCCTGCGAAACAAGAGATAATCCTCATATCGGCTATAATAATAACTACTACAACCGTGTGTGATTGTGTTTCTAACTACGCAGCATGTGTGTGACAAGACCTCTGCCTTGCTGTTTCCTGCAGCATAGACTGGGACTCAGATGCTTCATGCATCAACCATGACATCCAGAGTTACAGGAGTTTTCCAAATGCAAGTCACATCCTTGAATTTAGGATAGCTTGACATAAATAATTACCAATTCCAAAAAGGTAACAGCACATAGGAAATATTCAGAGTCATTTGCTGAAAGTAAGATGAGGAATAAAAATATTCCCTACGAAGAAGTATATAAAAAAACAGTATTAAGTGCCCCCGTGGAATGAGAACTGCAGTCTTATAGGTGATTTCCATAGATTAATCATAGATCCTGAAAGCTTTCCTTACTTCAGTAAAATAGAGAGTATTGGGGTTTTGGAGTAAACAATAAAGGAGACAAATTTTATGTAAATCTTTCAGTTTGCTCTCATCCATAAGCACTAATCCACACAAGCACACTAGATTTTGCATCTGAAGAATGCTGAGAACTGCAGAGAGATGAATGTGATGCTCATTTGATCAACTTTCTGAAATTTGATACTCCAGATATGATGGACTACAGTGTCTTCAATTCCCAGCAATTGGTCCTGCTGGTTGAGAATTATGGGAGTTGAAGCTTCGGTACTTCTGAAGGGTGCCAAATGTAAAAAAATTGAATAGGTACTCCAAAAATATTTGCCCTAAAGAAATGCTACAATTAGCACATTGTGAGAAATTCAGATGGTGATTCCCACACCACGTCAGCTGTCATGGGCTATTGGCAGCTGCTAAAGATGAGTTAATGCTGGAATTACCTTTGTAAATGAAGGAAGAGCTAAAATGTACCTCTGAACAGAGATACCCACATTTATAAAATATAGAACAAAAGCATAAGAACTCTCTGGAGCCCCAGGCAAACCTCTCTGATGTGCCCCCTCCCATCCTAACTTAATCATCAGTTAAAGAGCTAGTGGCTATATTAAATACTAGACACTCCGTGACCTGCTGGGTCATCGTTTCAGAGATATTTCCTTACTTAACAGAGAAACAGAATAACCAAGGACAAAATAGCAGTGGGAGTATGAGCAACTTACGACTTGCTGCCGGCTTCCCCATTCCCCAACTCTCCTGTCAAGGCGCTTGAGATAAACCTTGGCTACAGCTTACCTTGGACAGTGGTAACCTTGCTATGCTTGTTACATCCAAGCCTGCTATCCAATCATCTGTGATCTAGTTCAAGGAAAGTCAGGAGGCCAGCCTCATTGGCTGCAATGAGTAGAAGTGGTACTGCAGCAAGCCTGCATGACTAATAGAGGTGTCCAAGCTGGGTTGGTTGCTCATCTTCTGCTAGGAGTTTCACAGGTGATGAGCCTGGGTAAGGTTTCTGCCTGTTGGGCCAACTCTAGCCTCCTCCCCCCACAGGTTGTGAACTATTGGAGCCAGTAGTTACCTGACTGAGCTGAACTTAGCTGAAACTTCCCAGAAATGTACAATGGTGCCACGAATAAGGAACCTTTACTAGAGAGCAGAACTACCCCACCATCTTGGCTTTTTATCTGCCCCTTTCACAACTTTAGAGAAACCCTGCTAATAAAGCTAATGGCTCTATTAAATACTGTTATGTGGCAGTAGGTTATTGACATCTTCAGCATTAATGCCCTGGGAAATGTTTGCTGTTGTTTGATCGTTCTGTCACTTCTGACTCTTTGTAGCCCCATGGACAACATTTTGCCATGATTATCTGCCAGTACTTCCTTTGAGTTCTTGTAAGCTTGTGTTTGTGTCTTTGGAGATAGCATCTATCCCCCTTGTCTTCTGTCAGCCTCTTTTTTGATGGGCTTCCATTTTTTTCAAGCATCAGAGACTTCTCCAGTGACTTTTGCCTTTGGACATACTTTGGGTTTAGCTTCATAATTAGTGCTATTATTAAGCAGTGGGAGTGAGAGTGACTTACGACTTGCTGCCAGCTTCCCCATTGACTTTGCTTGAGGTAAGCTGGCAGGAAGCATCAGAAATCCTTCCTTCCTCCCTCCCTCCCTCCCTCCCTCCCTCCCTCCCTAATCCCATGGGAATAATGGGTCCTGGATTTTGGACGTATTCTGTAAGTTAGCCCATTTGAGATACCTTGGTTCAAATATTGTTGCCCTATGATGCACTGTTTCGCCCAGTTGAAGGTTGCAGACACAAAAGTTTAGTAGCATATAGACAGATGGTGTTCAGGACATGCATACAGAAGCCACTCTCGGGGATGAACAGCAGCAATGGTAGTTTGAGACACTCCCAAAGCTATACTGGCCTGGTTGTGAGTTCTGGAAACCATTGTTACAATGCATCAGAAGGGCAGGTTGCCAAAGGTTGCTGAGATCATGTTGTAGAACTTTCCTGTAAATGATGGATAAAAGAAGCCACTAGCACCCTCAAATCCTTCAAATTTATCATGCATTATTAAATTTATGATGAAGTTAAAAACAATACTAAGTAATCTTTTATTATGATTACATAAAACTTTAAAAATCTCTGTGTGGTTGTGTTAAAATTGAAGCCATACAAATCTTTGAACAGATCTTTCACTATATTAAAATATACACAATAAAACAAGTTATGAATGGAACCCACCAAATGGGGGTATAGGGAAAGTTAAAGAAAGAGTCTTAAATACAAATTTCATGTTTATGCCATAGAATCCATAAGAATTTTTAAAAATATTTTTTACTGCTTTGAAAGTTCACATTCTATTGTATCACATACATATGTGTACTTATGTATACATATACATATTGTTTTAAAAATTATTGCTCTTGTATGGTATCTTGCCTATCAAGGTTTCTTAATCTTCCCCAGCCTGGTGCCTTTGAGACTTGTTGGACCAAATCTGTAATTTCTAGTTATGCTAGTATATGGGACTCGTATTCCAATATATTTACGGGATAATAGACAAAAAACAAACAAACCCTGATTAAATTTAATCCTGTAATCTGAATACTTTGAAATGCTTTGTGTAACTTTTGATATTTCTATTTTTGAAATGGTCTTAATATATACTCGTCTTGATACAACTACGGAGTAACATGAGCAGCGATTTGCTCTTCATTTCATACCAAGTAATGATATATATTCTGAGATGAATGAGAAGCTCCCATTATTGCATCACTGGTGCCCACGTTGTCCTGACTTAAAAGCTGGTGTCATCATGTCTACGATTCACCAATCATCATCATACGTCCAGCTCTTTTCCCCACAGTTATTAATGTGGGGTCTGTTGATTAATTATTTGGTTAACTAGAATTAGTTAGGAATACAGATTGGGGGTGCAAAGCTCAGGCAACCACTAGATGGCAGTAAAGTGCTTAAGTCTTCTGTATGTCTTTGATGACATCTACTTGTTCAAATATCCACAGCCCAGGTATGATAGCCCTTGTTTTGATTAGATTATTGGACCAAAACAAATATTGCTTGGCTTCAACTCCCACTCAGCCAAGAAATTCAGTGGATGACTGATCCAGCCACTATTTTTCCACCTTCTGTATCTTACGCTAGGGCCTTATAACTTGTCAGATTCAAAGAGAAGAAGGTGCTTTCATGTACCTGGAGTTCTCATGAAGCATGGGTCAGCCACTTCTTAATACAGCTGCATCTTTTCCCCAGACCACACAGGTACCCTCTGTAGCTGCAGGATGCTCCTGGAAAAAGAAAGGTCTGATTTGCTATACAACCCTCACTCACAGGATTCTTGTAAGGTAAAATGCAAGGATATAGCAGTCTAAGCTGCTTTGAGCTCCTTAAGGAAAGGCAAATATATATATAACAAATAACCCAGGTGGCCATACTAGTTGCCACTATTTTTTTTAGTAACTCTTCATCTGGACATTTCAGTAGTCATACAGAAATGTAGCAAGTGTATCTTTTCCTAACATGGAGATAATGCAGTTCCACCAGAAGCTGCATTTCTCTGCGTAGGAGCAGGGCAAAGATGCTGGTCTTCAGTCTTAAGATGGCAGCACCATCCAGGGTATATCATCTCAGTATCATTCCCATTCCAAACCTGAAAGACTACAGTTCATGTAGCTGTATGAACTGTATTTGGTAGCTTTTCCTGGGTCAAGGCCAATGTGACTTCCGAAGGAAACTTGTGAACCAAATCCACAGTGTGCCAGAAAATACATAGCCAGGTGCTAACATTTATAAACGTAATGTCGGTTTGTTTGTAATTATAATATTTAAATGAAAGAACACACAGCATAATTAAATCTACCATGAAAATGTTTCCAATTACTGTGAATTTATCATTTCGCATAAGAGCCGTGCAGCTCAAAGAGTTCTCTCACTTAAACTGTTTCCAAATGCAGCATTTGAAGCTTTGAATACTTCCGATGTACTTCGATGGATGCTCTTGCATTTGCGTCAATGCATCCAGAGCTTTCATTGGGGCGAAGGGAGGGCAATTCTCCTTTTTGGTACAGTTTGTTCTTAGCAATGGTTTCACTTTGATGAAAATTAAGAAGTCCTGTTTTGTTTGTTGATCTTTTTAATTTATGAATGGCTTTCTCAAACAGTTCAATAAAAACATAAGAAAGAAAGAAAGAAAGAAAGAAAGAAAGAAAGAAAGAAAGAAAGAAAGAAAGAAAAAGACAGACAGACTCACCCCAAATATGCCATTTATAAATTTCATTTTGGATTATTGCCTGAAAGTGCTTTCTCCCAATTTTGCTCAGTACTGTGGGAAACAAACAAACAAACAATGAAGATGAGAGAAAGCAGAGCAGACCAGTTTCATGGATCCTCTCTGCACAGCCATTTGAAGGATGTCAAGATAATTTCAAAATTCGTTTTCTTCTGTTAAAACAAAACAGAACAAAAATCCAGTTACTAAGAAATGACAAAGAGCTTAGTGAACATATTGCTTAAATAGGATGATTTGTTTTTAACTTGGACCTAACATAAAGTAATATTGGATCTTCAGTTTTATTGACTGTCCAGAAAAGGATAGCATGATAAAAAATCACTTTCTACCCTGTCTTGGATTCCATTCCTTGAAGTCCTTGGTCTCCTCTTTCTTCAAATATGGCATTTGGGCGGGTTTTTATAAGTGCTTTCTTTTTTTCTTAACAAACACCCTTCCATAAAAACACATTCTTAATTGGCTTCATTGCTGCATAGAAGATTGATGCAGCATTTTTCAATCAAGCTAGTTCTGCCAAAAATTGTTCTCTGTAAAGGTCATGGCACTTCATTCATTTTATTGGAAGTGACAGGAAGCTAATAGTGGATTCTATGCCAAGTCTTTATTTGGTTTCTTCAGTTTAATTCTTAGTCTGCTTCTAACTTTTAATGATCCACTGACATAAGCTAGGCTAAGTTAATATATTCTTATTTGTTTATCTACTTATTTACTTAAAATATTTGTATGCTGCTGTTCCTGGTAAAAATCCTTAATTTATATGCAACAGTTTAAAAACTAATATGGCAAAGTATTTTTTCAGATAACCTGGTAATGGATTGTTTAAGATTTTGTATACCCAAACCAAATTTGGAGCCTAACTCAATAGCAGGCTGGCAGATTGGCACAGGTATAGTATACATGTAGTAAGGTGTCCAGACAGTAGTCTGGTTTATCCATAATCAGATTTATTGGTAACGTATTTAATAATGCAACTTACCAATTTCTGCCAATCCAGTGATACTTCATTGCTAACCAAAATGATGCCTGTATACATAGACATTACCAGATGGAGTACACAAAAATCAAATTTATTATATTATTGATACAAGGAGGTGGAGGAGCTCAGTTATAACAGCAAAGATGTGGCCAGGGACTGGCTGTGGAACAGATCGCAAACTGCTCATGTGCAAATTCCAAGTCAAGCCAAAGTGGAAGGAGAAAGTCAGCCAGTTTCCATGAAATGATCTTGACCATATACCTATCATTTCCAAAGAGAATATCAGGAACCACTTTGAAGTCCTGAATGTCATGGATAGGGAACCAGAGGAACTAGGCCATGAACCTAAAGAATTGCTAAGGATGAATATAAAAAGAGACTGCCAAAGATGAAGAAACAGAAGAAAACAAACTGGGTGTCAGAACAAACCATGAAAATTGTCAATAAGTGAAGAGAAGCCAATGCCAAGAAAGACAAAGATTTCATGAAGGAACTTAACAAACAATTTCAAGAAGCAGTATTACAACAACATATGTAAATACATTGAAGATGGAAACAGAAACAAACAAATTTTTAAAAAAGCAAGGAGCTTCTTCCAAAAGATCTCTGAACTCATGAGGTTCCATCCTCAAATTAGTAAAGGACACCATTTTTAAAAAAATCAAGTAATTTGATTTTTAAAAAAATCAAAGAAAAATGAATACTGAATGTATACTGAAATTTTGTACAGTAGAGATGTCAACATCCAAGATACCTTAGAAGTTATTGCTTACTTATAAGAACCTCTAATGAGTGAAGATGAAGTTAGATCAGCACCCTGGTCATTACCAAGTTGGAAGGCTTACAAGAATTGATGGAATATCTGCAAAAACAAGCAACAGAAGAAGAATCAATAGAGGTTCTAACCAAGCTATGCCAGCAATTTGGAAATTGACACAATGGCCAACAGACTGGAAAACGTTAATCTACATACCAATACCAAACAAAGCAAGCTTAACAAAGTGTGCAAACCATCATACAGAATCCTTAATTTCACATGCTAACAAAATAATGCTCATCCAATGTACATTAAAGCCCTAGATGGAAAGGAAGATGTCAGGTGTTCCAGTGGGCTTTAGAAAAAGCTGAGGAACAAGATATGTTATTGCTGATGCATATTGGATAATTTAGAAAGCCAAAGAATACCAAGTAGAAGTCACTATGTGCTTCATTGGTTATAGAAAGGCCTTCAATTGTATCAATCGTGTCAAACTGTAGAATGTCATTTGAAAAATGGGAATCCCAGACGATCCCATTGTCTTGATGTGAAATCTATAGATAGGTCAAGCCACAGTACAGACAGAATATGGCAAAACATACTGGCTCCAGGTTGGTAAAGGAGTGAGACAAGGCTGCATACTCTCCCCTTATTTATACAATCTATATGCAGAATAAATATTGAGGGACTCTGGACTGGAAAAAGATTAGCATGGTTTTAAAATTGGAGGAAGAAATATCAATAATTTGTACTATGCTGATGATGTTATTCTGATAGGTGAAAATGCAAATGATCCGCAAGCTCTAGTAATGAAAGTCAAGGAACATAGTGAAAAAATGGGACTAAGATTAAATATAACTAATGACACAACAGGTGCAGCAACCAGCCTCAGAACTGACAATGAAAATATTAAAGTGGTAGATAATTTCTGCCTTTTAGGATCAACTACCAACAATAAAGGAACCAGTAGTCAAGAAATATGTTGCAGACTAGCACCTGGCTGAGTAACCATGAAAGCCTTGGAAAGAATATTCAGATTCCATGATGTGTCTGTACCTATAAAGATAAGAATCATGCAGGCAATGGTTTTCCCTGTGACACTCTATGGAAGCAGGATAGAAAGAGTAGTGATGTTTGTAAACTTTGGTGTTGGAGAAGACTTCAGAGAATACCATGAACAGCCAAGAAAACAAACAAATGGATCATTGAACTAATCAACCCAGAGTTCTTACTCATGGCAGAAATGACCAGGCTCAAATTATCATACTTCATGTACATTATGAGAAGACCTAGCTCTCTGGAGAAGCTTCTAATGCTGGGAAAGATAGAAGGAAAGAGAAGAGGATGACCAACAGCAGGGTGAGGGGACTCAGTTACACTGGCAATGGGTGCACCATTGGAATACCTGGAAGACCAGGTTGGGGACAGATCCTCCTTTTGAAAATCTCTCTGTATGGTTGCTAAGAATCTACACTGACTTGATGGTACATAATCAGTTTGAGCTAATGCACCAATTACCTGCTTTATTCATAACATTGATTGCTGCATTAGTTACTACTACGTATGAAACTTACTTTCAGCTAGCATGAAATAAACAGAGAACCTCACAAGATACCCACATGAAATTATCCACAAGAGTGTCTGTGTAAGTCCCACTTCTAGTATTGATACCAACCACAAAAATGATCATACCATCAAAGCCAACACTTACAAATGCATAGATTTCCTGATTCTTTTGTAGCTAATCTAGGAGACAGCTCTAACATTCACATGAAGAATTATTTCATGCAACAGTAATCCTGGCTGTACATGTATACAGTGAAAAGAATGCATATGGTAGGTAGCAATAGGGTGTGGGGCTGCAATATTATGAGATTACAAGAACTATGTGCTCAGCCAATTCTAGGGATGCATGCAAAATCTGTTGCATCACTTTATTTATATGAATAAATTAATTTTGGCTCTCTAAAATATATAGGAGATCCCAAACCACATATTATATAAAGAAATAAACTTTGCGACTCAAAGAATAGCATAAAGATTCTCATAGCAGGAAAAATAGCACAAATATGCTGTTTACTATAGAAAAATTGCTGGCAAAATATGTGCACATTTGAAAACATGTATAGATTTTGATACATTCATTTGAAAAAATGGTTTTGGAATGTCAGTGCCATTTTTTGGGTTGGTGAAATATGTAAACATGGCCAAATACAGCTTGTATTCAGTACAATGAGATTTTCTTAACCAAATAAATATATTAAATAAAGGCAGAGCCACCTATTACCCCACACTGTCATTATTCTGCTCTCAAAGTATGTTCTGCTGCCACAAATGGGATCTGCAGAAGCTTAAGACACCTTTAGCAGCCCTTAAAAACCCCAATGAATTGGGCTGATTTTCCATTTTAGCAAGTGTGTTAGCCTTCTACAAGGCTTAAGGCACTGTTTCATCCCTTAACTCTACTAAAATGAGGGGAAAAGTAGCCCTGGAATGTTTGGTCTCTCCCACTTGAATGTCATATCACTAGCCACGTTCTTTGTGGCATCTGAGGTGGACTTAAAGAGAAAATGGGATCCTAGGATTAAAAAGTTTGTCTACCTGTATCTTAAAGGAAAGGCAGGAGATATGTAATGAGTAACTCATTCATATTTCACATGATACATTTATGTACTGTACATGGACATGCATGGGCCCTTGAACAAGGATACGCACTATTTTTAGAAACTGTATGGGTCAAATGAGTATCTATAGATCTCTCTCTCATGTAAATTCATCTGGATATTGCTACTAATGTTGGGATGTATATTATTATTTCAGGTGTATATATAAATACAACCATATTTCAGTTTAGAACAACATAGTAGTTTGGTCAGAGTACTATAATCATGGAATATTTTGTGTTATTTCTTGACAAAGCAATGCTAGAGTATTTATTTAAAAAACTCACTGACTTGGGCAGGTATCGTTTTTTAAAAAATATTATTACCGTTATTACTATCAACTTTCAGTTGGGTTTGGGGAGAGCTCTTCTAATCTGCCCTGTTGTCCTCCTTGCTCCTACACGGTCTTTGAATTTGAGCTTTTCATAGACTGCTTGCTTAACACAGACGGGAGGGTTTCTGTAAGAGTGATCTCTCGTGAGCTGCTTTATGGGTCTTTCCTTTTTCTTCTGTAGAGAAGGAACTTGTTATTAAAGAACCAAGAAGATGAGTGGGTGGCACCTTGGGCTATTTTTCTTTTAATTTAGATGCTATGACGGCATTGCAATGGTTGACGATGCCCGCAGTTCACTTGTGCTGGTGAAGTCTGCTTGACAGCTGCATAAATCATGCTGTTCGATGCCCGAATAGATTGCTGCATAAGAATTTGTACCAGACCACCCAAGTGCAGCTAGCTCAGGGGCAGCCGTCAGTTGGCTAGGCCCTGCACAGATGTACAGTAATGCAATTCTCTTTAACCCTTTCTTCTTTTTGCTCCAACTTTGCATCTTTCTCTTCATTATGGAGTCATCGCTCTTCTTGCATTTCACATTGGATGTCCCTGCCTGTTCAGTTGTCATATGCTCATTTTATGGTGTGGCTAGGAAATGGGAAGACCTATTATCTCAGCATTACCATCAAGGTATATGTATTAGAGTGGGTTTTTCTAACCTTTATAAGAGTTACAAGGCACTTTCAGTGTAACACGAGGAATTCTTTTCTGTGTTGCAAACTGAGATAGATTTGAATGATAATTCCAACTCTGCCCATTGTATGGATGAGTAATTTGTGTCTTTCCATTGGATTACATTTCTTATCATCCCTAACAATTGACTCTGCTGACTGGGGTAGATGGGTGTTGGCTGGTATTGATGGGTTTTGGAGTCAAACAATAACTGAAGAGCCATATTGGTTCATTTTGCCCTGTGTTGCTCTTTTCCTGAGTTTTGATTTTATTAGGGGAACGTCTACAATTAATTCCTGAATGGAGAAGCATGTGTAACCTTCATGTGAATATTTCTTAGTTTAGGCCAATGAGTATCCAGGCAAAGAGAAGACATTCTGCTGGCTCGATGGAAAGAGAAAGACGCACACATCATTACAGTCCATGTCTGTGACTGAGTAAAAGAATTTAGAGATTACGTTGCTATGAAAGAACCGCTAAGGAGGGACTTAGAGAAGTGAATACATATTCCAGAGCTTGAAGCAAGAATGAGAAACAAACTCAGAATAACTCCACCTTGTCTTTGTTAGTGTAAGAATGGAGAGAGAGAGAAACCTGGGCAGATTTTTAAGACTCTGTTATTGTCCCCTATTATAAGAAAGCAGTACTCCTGGAATCCCTGTGGTGTCTGTTTCTCAATCTGGCCATTCTCAAAGGGCTGACAGTTTGGAAATTACTGCAAATACTGCACACCAGGTTAGGAGTGGCTTTGTACCAGATTCAGGAGTCATTCATGTGTAGTTGCCTATGCCAGTGAAAAGTTCATTCCCAGGGTAAATCATTATTCCACACAGAAATTGGTGTTCTTAGCCGTGACATGGGTAGTTTGTGATAAATGTCATAATTTCTTATGGAGCAAAATGGCTAAAAATGATTCATTAATATATGTTATAGCCTCAGCCAAATTAACCACACAGCAATCCACAATCATATGAGCTTGAAATTGTCTTAGGTCTGAAAAAACTAATATGGATGCCAGTTTCCTCTCCAGAAGACTGGAAACAATTTTGATAAACAGGCAGAAAGAATGACCAATCTGCTTTCTAGAAGTCAACAAGATCCAGTAGGTTGGAATAGATGATACATAGAAAACTGTAATGTCATTTTCCAAGTTCATTCAACTCTCTTGAATATGTCAATTTCTGTGAGGCAAGTGAAACAAGCTAGTGGCTTCACTGAAATGTTGCCCTCTTCAAAAAAAAAAAAAAGGTATTCCCTAGAGTTTGAAGAAACTAACCAAGGGGCAGGATTTTTTTGCAGTCCAAATGTTACATACCTGACTGGAAGAAGTTACAAAGGAATGATAATAAAATATTATAATTACAACATACATGAGGGCCTCATCCAACTTCAGATGAAGAATGAAGTAAAGAATAGGAAGTGAGTCTACTTTGGAGAGAATGGAGTTTTCTTATTATATGGGATATATGACTGACGGATACAACAAATAGGTAAAGATATAAGATAGGTAATAGTGCTTTATACATACCCAAAGAAGGATCCATAATAAAATGGGTAATTCTGGAGGAGACAGGACATTAGATATATCTAGAAATAAGGGCTAGAACCCTAACCCTAACCCCAAAATAATAAAGGAACCACAGAGCAGAAATGCAGATGTTGTGAACACAGCATAAAGTGAAAGGCAAAACAGAAAAGGGCTACTGATTTAATAAACATAAAAGCTTCTGCTCTTTTAGAGTTGATTTACACTGACTTTTCAATTCTTGAACCTGATTTACAGATACTACATTTATCCTGATAGTAACAGATCACAAACATATCCCAAAGAGATCAAACAACAAGGACAGTGGCTTCAACATTATAAGTCATTATGGGTTTCCTAAAAGATTTCACAATGATCAAGGTACAAGCTTTGATTCAGAGTTTGTTACAGAGATGAGCAAAATCTCACACCACACCTTATCATCCTTGAAGGAATCCAGTAGAATAGTTTAACTGGATTCTGTTAGATATATTAGGTGCTGTAGAAGAAAATTAAAGAAGTACTTTTTATAAAACCATTAGTACACACATACAACTGTATCAGAAACAACATTGCAAAATAATTATCTTTTTTTTAATTCTGGGGAGGCAGTTGACGTTATGCATTGGAATGAAACCCAGAAGCTCAAATGAAGTAATTCATCAGGAATATGTAAGGCATTTAACATGCTGATTGTGTTATGCCTATACCTGGCTACCATAAAGAGTGAAAAGTGTGAAAAGCATCAGTATGTGAAAAAAAAGAAGATGGGATGCCAAAACAATAAGAACAAATTTTGAACTAGGAAATCAGAAGACAGTTGACAGATGGGAACTGATAGTACATTGACCCCCATTGATCCTTCTGGGCCATCCAATACAGATGGGCTTTGGGGGGCACTGTTTTGCAGTAGTTCTGCTCCTTCCTTGTCCAGAAGATATTGCAGGGAGACTACTGTCCCAAACTAGGTTTT
Organism: Liasis olivaceus; assembly: GCA_030867105.1. Lineage (NCBI taxonomy): Eukaryota > Metazoa > Chordata > Lepidosauria > Squamata > Pythonidae > Liasis > Liasis olivaceus. The sequence goes on from CM061348.1 coordinate 199,543,584, forward strand.
TGATTTTTTGTGTCTTTTATGATGTTTGACATCAACATGAAACTACTGGACAAGGTCATTTGGAGCTTGGGAATAGGATGGTATCAGGATTCTGATAACACACAGCTCTACTGCTTTCTATCTTCAAACTTCAAGGAAGCAATTAGTACCCTTGAATGTTGCCTAATCTCAATTATGGACTGTGTGAAAAAGAACAAGCTAAAATGAAATCCAGATCTGCTATTGGTAAAGAAAAAGCTGATTTCTGGAAGTGAAGTGAAGCTTGTTCTGGATGGGGTTGTATTCCCTCAGAAGGAACAGATTTGCAGTTTGGAGTGCTCCTTCACCCCCTAATTATCACTGAATTTGCAGGTAGTGGCTGTGGCAAGGAATATGTTTGCATAATTACAGCTAGTACACCAACTCAACCCTTTGTAAGCAACTGAACTTAGTGATAGTTATCCACACTTTCATTACAACCTGTCTTGATGACTGCAGTGTGCTTTATGTGGGCATACATTTGAAGAGTTTTTGGAAATTGTAGTTGCTGCAAAATGGTGCACCCAAATTTCTGACAAGGTACAAGGTAAAAAGTCTGTTCATATTCAATATGTAGCTCTTAACAAGCCAGTTACATACAGGTAGTCCTCGGCTTACGATGGCAATTGGGACTGGAATTGCTCTTGCTAAGTGATGAGGACATAAAGTGTGATGTCACATGACTGCATCACTTAGTGATGGCAGTTCCGGCAGTCCCAGTTGCCATCATTAAGCAAGGACTGTGCAGGTCATTAAGTGAGGCTCTCACATGATTGCGACTTCCGACTTCTGACCTCCTGCCAACTTCCCCATTGACTTTGCTTGTGGGAAACTGGCAGGGAACATCAGAAATCACAATCACATGTCCATGGCTCACTACAACGTCATAATCATGAGCCAGGCACATGATTGTGATCATGGACTGTGGGGACACTGCGACAGCCAGAATTCCAAGGACCGGTCATAAGTCCCCTTTGTTCAGTGCTGTCATAACTTTAAATGGTTGCTGCACGAATGGATGTAATGAGATACAGTCAGCTCCTGCAGTTCAATGTCTGAATGAAAATAGTACACATGGTAAGATTGTTGGAGACTATGTTATTTCTTTGCATCTATGAGCTCTTTTGACCACTAGAGCAAATGGTAAGAGATAGATAACAGGAATGGTCTTTGTTGTTTCTGTTTCTCACTGGCCTAGCATCCATGATGATGATGGTGATGATTATAATTATTATCATTCTACATTTCAGTGAGACCTCAGTTTTCTTTCAGCACTCCGCTTACGTTCAGAAGCACATCATATAAGAAGGGCTCTTGCTAAATGCTGATCTGCAGTATGGACATTGAAGATCCATTTGATTAACACCAAACTGTTTAATGTTAGTGATTACATTCTGAATTCATTAATGATCCTATATATAAAAGAACAACAAACCTTTTCCTGTAAGTCATGATGTCTGTTTTCCATTGCCTCACCTTCCTCCTGGCTCCTGAGTGTCAAGTCCTCTAAGGAAAAGTGTGTCAGCTTTGCAAGTTCTCCTCTATGGTTCAGACAAAACAAATAAGGATAAAACATGGTAGACTGAGCAGAGTTACTTAAGCCCTAAAGAGGTTGTATGAAATTAAAAGCAACCATCTTAGGAGTAATTGGCTGGCTTCACTGATTCGCCTGCTAATCCTTCCGTGATCTGTGGGTCAAATGGAGCCACTGGGGATCCTTGGCTTAACCCAGAAGTGGAGAAGCAATTTACAGGACTACCTCTCTCCCATTTTTGTTTTTGTTTCAGCTTGACCTATAAGATGATGGGCAAGATGCTCTAGATCCCCTCCACAAAACAAAGTCATCTCATATCTCCGATAAGGTATCCCTTCTCTGTAATTGCTCCCGCCCTCCAGAATAGCTTTCCCTTGAAGTCTGCTTGGTCCTGACCCTGCTGATTTTTAGGAAAGCCTTAAAAGCCAGCAGGCTCTGGGCCAGGGTGATTTCTCCAACCAGTATTGGAGATGTGATGTTTTAAAGCTTTTGTATTTCCTTGATGTGGTTTTGTGTTCTTTCATTTATACTACTGGTTTCTTTTCTGTCTGGTTTTTATGATGTGTTTTTAAAAATTTTTGCATTTTGCCTTGAGTTGCTTCATGATTAGATGGCTTATAAATCGAATAAACAACACTAATAACAACAATATTTTGGTGGCTGGAGGCCTTGCTAAATGTTTTTTTGGAGGCCACAGGCTTCACCTGGGGGAGGAATGATGCACAGGATGTAGGGTCATGTCCCACATAGGATTTCTTTTTCTTTTTTTTTAACTTTGAGAGAAAAAGTTCGGGCTTTCTGTATTTTAAAAATATATTAAACCTATTTTAGTGTTTACATTTAGATTTTGTGCTTCCTTCCCAAAATACAAAAAAATCGGACTTGTAATTTTTCAATGACATGGTTGTAGGGGTTGATGGCCTTCGTAATCCCCTGGAGGTGCGATTACTCACCTTGTGCTATCCCAATCAATCTCTTAAATGGCAACGTGTGCTTGTTTGGCACAGCCCATTATTATATAAACACAGTCTTTGCCTATTGTGCAAGCCCAGTTACAGCCTTGCTTACTTGTTGTAGTGCATGTATGCATAGAGTGATAAAAAGGAAAACAGTAACAAGGAGAGGGGAGTGATTAGCTCTGTAAAATCTGTATTGCTAAGAACCCAGGTGTTATTTAATCACTTTAAGAAGCTAATTGTAAGGTAGCAAATGCTGCTGAATAGACTGCATACATTTGACTGTCTCTTTAATTCATGCTTTTGAAATATATTTGTTTACAATAACTTATAAAGAGCCAAGACAATTAACAGTGAGATGATCTGGATAAAGTGGGTTGTTTTCTTTTAATTCTCTTTGTTGATGTTTCTTTGTCGCTGAAGCTCCACTAATCCCTTGCATCATGGTGCCAATTCCTGAAGAGAAAGTGTAAGACATCAAAACTTCCACAGTCTTAGAGATAAGTTATCCAAAGAAAGATAATGATCCACATAAATTATCCTTGTTGATCTTACTTGAAGTTTTGAATTTTGAAGGACTTAAAAAACTAGAGAAGAGCTTTCTCATTAACCCTTTCTTGTAGCTTTGATTATGTGCCCTCAAGTCAGTGTCAGCTCTTATCACACAGATAGGTTATCTCCAGGATGATCTTATTGCTTTATTTAAATTATGAAATTACACTTCATGAAGTTCAGGAACAAAAATGTAATTTTTAATTATTCTGTGAGTAGACATTATTTTGTATTTAAATTAATAGCAATCAGGAATGATTGTAGCAAAATATATGGATCTTCAGTCACAAAAACTCCATGTCAAGAACTCACTTCTGAAACTATGAACCTGAAATTCATGGAGCTGTCTCTTCCTTTCCTCATGTTCTGTCAAGCCCAGCCCAAGAACAACAGTGAAACAGTCCACCTTTATTTACTTATACCATATAGCCAGAATCTTGCCAGAATCTTGCCAGAATCTATACTACTGCAACTACTGGATATACCCTGGGAGATTCTAGGGAGTGGCTATCCTGAACCTCTTATGCTTCCCATGCTCCACCTCTGGACTGTGTTGTCTCTTGTCTCCTTGCCCTTCCTGGAATGCACCCCCTCCTTCCTGATAGCCTTGCTCTCTGCTGCAATCCACCACATCACCCTCCCCTTCGTAAATACCTTCCATAATATATTCTCAACATCAACAACACTTCTAAGCCCTTATGCAGCTTGTATTTATCACATACAGTGACTGGGATCTCTGAATTGCCAGGATTTCCACTGTTCTCTTGGAAAACCTGAAGACGGGCCCTTTTGAACTCAACTAATCATGTATTAATCCTGGAATATTACCAACATATTTAGCATCATGAAAGGGAGACTGGAGAATAGTGTTAACCCTATACTTTCTTCCAAATCCCTTCACATATTCAGGGAAGGGAGTGGGGAACCTGTGGTTATCCAGATGTTGCCAAGCACAATGATCAGTGTTCCTCAGAACTGATGCCAACAATGACTACCAGAGATAAAGTCCAATGATATTGGAGGTCCACAAGTTTGTGATCCCTGTTATGGAAGACCACGCTTATGCCAGAATCAATGGTTATGTACATGTAAGGATTAATCTGTAATATCTTGAACTAGGGCGACATTGTAAATAGAATTCTTCTAGATTTCTGCTGGGTCTTATTTAACCAGCCTGCTCCATATATAAATGACATGCCAATCTGATGTCACAAATCCATAATATAAAGATTTATATAGTCATTCTTTGTTGTTGTTGTTGTTCAGTCGTTAAGTCGTGTCCGACTCTTCGTGACCCCATGAACCATATTGCGCCAGGCCTTCCTATCCTTCACTGCCTCCCTGAGTTTGCTCAATTTCATGCTCATTGCTTCAGTGATGCTATCTAGCCATCTCATCCTCTGCCGTCCTCTTCTCCTTTTGCCTTCCATCTTTCCCAGCATCAGGGTCTTTTCCAAAGAGTCCTCTCTTCGCATTAGGTGACCAAAGTATCTGAGCTTGAGTTTCATTATCAATCCTTCCAATGAGCAATCAGAGTTGATTTTGTTTAAGATTGATAGTCATTCTTGGGTGCATGTAAAAATGTTTCCATAATAACACTGGCTTGTTGTTACTGTTGTAGAGCAATGGCCTCTTCTGTAACAGATGGGTCTTCCCTGGCAAGAAAAAATACATACAGTAAGCCCAATTTAATTTTCTCTTCCTCATTAAGGGAAAGTAGGCAGTTAGTAAAAGGTAGTCTAAAAGCAATGTGTTAAAATAATCTGACTAGTAGTGCTTACTTTCCCCACCAAGAACTGACCATCTCTGTTAATGATACAGAAACTCAAACATGCTGAGTGAAAAGCAATAAAACATTTATTCTGATCTCATTGAAACATTTTGGCATGGAGCTAGTTCATTTCAGCCTAAGATCATATACATATGGTGAAAGAGACAAAATAATAGAAAGTTTATTGATATATCCAGTTTCTTAAACCCAAACAGTTCTCATCTGGTCCTTAGCTTTGTTGCTATAACAATGGCCAACATTAGAGTATGGGCTGCTACTTTGGGTAATTGTGTAATTTTTTATCTTAAAGGACCTCAAACTAGTGTTTAATATGTCCAATAGCCCAATGTTCAAGATGACCTGATGATCTAAGTGCTCTTGAGAATAGCACCAGTGTTCCAAATCACTCTACATTTGTAATTTAATCACATATTGCTTTGGACTAGAAAAATCTTCATAGCAGGTTTCAATCATAGAGAACATTTTTTTACACAGTTCAACCTAAAACAGCCCCATTATATATCTGGAACTTAAACTTGTCTATCTGTCTATCTACTTAAGCCCGTGACACCTATAGGCACATCTGCAAGGCCCCTATGTGACCTTCCCCAATTTATTTGACAGATTTTTTGGTAAAATATTGTGAGATCTAATGGTGGCCCCAAGCTGTGACTAGGATAGCCAGTTCCCATAGGTGTGGCCATAGGGGACGTGGTGGTGCAGCGGCTTAATGAAACTGAAAGTTGCCGGCCAGAAATGGTCGACACTTCAGTGGTTCAAGCCCAGCTTCGCGCAGCAGAGTGAGCTCCTGCTTCCTCCCCAGCTCCTGCCAACCCAGCAGCTTGAAAACATACATGAGTAGAGAAATGGGGACTCTCACCCTGGTGGGAGGAAAAATGCTGGAGGCGCTTGCACGGGAGACAGGAGCAGTTGCCAGTAATGCGAAAGCCGCGCATGCCCGAAAAAGGCGCGAAGCAACGGAAGTCCCGCCTCCTGCACTCGCCAGCTGGGCTCTGCTCTAGGAAGGAGGCCATGGCAAACCACTTCCGAAACACCTTGCCTTGAAAACTGCAGGGACTCGTCCAGGCAGTCACCGCAGAATCGGTAATGATTGAGTGTGGATAAAAAAAAAAAAGGTGTGGCATGAGAGGCACAGATGCAAGTATGTTGCAGAAGCTCAGGTGTTGGATATAGATCACCTTTTGCCCCATTGTGCATAATTTGTCACCTACTTGAACTGCTTGTGCTGAGCCCAGTAAAAGTTTGCATTCATTTAAAGGCCAGTTTGGGAAAGTGAGTCTGGGCCCAAACATGCTAGAACAGAGGTTAGGACAGTGCTGACTGGGGAATTCTGGGAGTTGAAGTCCACACATCTTGAAGTTGCCAAGGTTGAGAAACCCTGGGTTAAGAGGTCTTGTGCTACAAAAACAATAGACCTACAAGAGAACATGAAAGATGAATTTACATACTGATGCCCTTTTGGAGTCCTGATAAAAATGTTTTGAGAACTCCTTCTTGCAGCCTTGTTTTTTATTTCTTGGATGCCCTTTTCCATTCTCTTTGACCTTGTTTTTTCCTCTAGTATTAAAAATAGCATCCAAATAAAGCAAGAATATAGTTACTCAGCATTCAGTCCAAAGATTACATGCAAAAGAAAACTAGATTGCCTTTAGAAGTGGTAAGAGCTGAGCCAAATCTAACAACATTAAAGATACTGTGGATTTTTTTTTAAAACTTATCGGAAAGAAAATAAAATATTCCAGTTTAAGAAATCTCCATTACTTAAAACAGCATTTTCAGGAACTCCAGTATTTAATTGTAGAATATTTTCCAGCTGTGCAATATGTAATTGTAATAGATTCAAAAAGATCTGAATCAAACTTCCCTCCTGCGTAGATGAGCAGAATGGATTTTCCTTCCTCAGCAAATATTGAATGGGGAAGATTTGACTCATCCTGAAACTTATACTTTTGTTATTGTTATCTTCATGTTTTAGCTGTGCTCAGAATTTCAAGAAATAACATTAGAAGTAACCATTTATTTATTATAAAATTGTGAATAGTTTGCATCTTCTGCCAAAACAGTTTGCAAAGCTGACAGGACCTCCTAGGATTATGAATAGAGACACAGGAATAGAATGCCAAACTTGGAGAAAACATATGGGTGAATGGAAAATATTCTTTTACTCCTAGAGTCAAATGTGATATAACTAGCAAGGCATCAAAGTGCATCTTACTGCTCCTTTAATGTAAGTGATAAATCCATGAACATGTCAGTTGCATTAATTCCATCGTCTCCTTTTTGGTTTTGCAAATCCTTGAAGAGAAACATATTATGTTCAGCAAGAATATTTTGGCTGTCAGATTGAGAACATTAAAATAAAAAAAATAAAATAATACTGTCTTCTACATGAATTTGCCCAATTTTTGTGATAGAACTGCTTTGTAGTCTATTAATTGAAGGTTTGACCTTTTACTTGCCTTTTAAAAATGATTATATTACATGATTTAATTATTTGTATTTAAATAGTAACAGAAACAGAATTTATTTCCTTTTCTATATTGAATTACACTTCATATTGTCATTCTGCAGAATGAAGAAATCTTCAAATACCACCAGCAAGTAAGTGGTAGTTGATGGTGGGGGTGATGTCACTACTACAAGCAAAATTATTTGCTGATGGTCACCTTGTTCTGGGGAATCACCGGTATTCTGAGAGATGCAACTAATGAGTAGGTGACACCTCCATGGAGATATTACATACAGTTGAGAGAGAAACTGACCACTTCAGTGAAGAAGTAAAAAGAGGGGAGAGAGGGGAAACCTCTTCCTGCTACTCCCTTGTAGGGTTGGGGGAAAAGGTGGGATGAGAACAAGTGGGAGAAAATTTGCAACTCAATCTAGCACCATGCAGGATGGTTGCTGGGAGGGCAAAAAAAAGGGAGACTCTTAGAGGAAGCCTGGGGAACCTATTCCAATATCCTGGGACACACTTTGAGAAACGTTGCCTTTAACTGGTACAATTCTGCCACATTCTCCTAGTGAGTTGGCTGCTGTTCTTGAGACACATCTCCTCCAACCCCCCCCCCCCACCTAAGCATGAAAGCAGCACCACAGAGAGTGGCACCAAGTATCTTACACCTCTTTTGCTGTGATTCCTAGACAGTTTGGAGAAACTTGATGCTACTCCTGCTAGACAAAAATGATTTTATCACACATAATGTATAGAAATTCCAACAGGAAACAGTATCTAAATTAGCTTTTATACAGACTGGTGACAGACAGCTGAGCATAATTAATTCCTACCTTGTTTGTATCATGTGTCTTGAAAAGAGGGATTCGATAATTATTATTACTGTTGTAGAAATTCATTTGGTTGGCTCTGGACTGTACTAATAAAGTATTATGTTGTATTGCCTGACAACTTGTCAGATATGGTGTGCTCTATGAAACAACACAACATATAGGATAACTGAACCAATTTTTTTTACTGTCCTTTTTCTGATTTTATAAAATCCTGGCACCTTGTCATAAAATCCATTGAGAGATTACTGGTTTAAAGTATAGTATTTTAATCATTTAATCATATTTGAGTAGACTAGTGTCGTTGTTTTAGTATTAAGTATATCATTACTGCTACTAAATATTAGTATTATATTATTTAAATTTTCACTTTCTATTAGTACTAAAATGTATACATTTTATTTTTTAGATTATTTTATTTGTACTGTTTATATACCCATTTAGTAATTGCTTCTTTCTCCTCTTCTTAATCACCCTTTGTGTTTTATAATTTTTTATATGAAGGTATACAAAATGCTGGTCAATGTGGATTTGTATTGAGAAAAGCATGGTATATGTGATTCTACTGAGAGCCAGTTTTGAAAGTATGAGGAAGGAATCTGGAGCTATTCTAGCCTGTTTCTCTACAAAATTGGTAAATCAATATTTGTGGGTGGAAAATTGCTGCAACTATACCTCATCCTTGTTTCAAATCCTCCCTGTGCACACGAAGCTGCTGAGACTGAGTGTTGGAATTGCCATATGTAATTTCTCGAACAATTAAAACATGTGGTAAGAAGTAGAAGGCAAACTATGAGCATAGAAGCTGGATTCCTTATTTTTCTCTTTTCTACAACTTGAAGAAGGTATCACTTGATTATCTAAAACGAATAATTCTCAGTTGTATTCACTGAGAACCTGAGTTTACAAGTTGTAGAATTCGGATCCAGCAGGGTAGGAGAGGCTGGTGTAATGTTCAGGAATTCAGGGATAGCCCTTTCCCCCCACAACTCTGTTCTCTTTTAATACAAAACAAAACCGTATTAATTGGTCTTAATTTTTAAAACAATATGAAAGTTTTGACTCCAGCTAAGCGTCTCCTCCAAACATTATTTGTTCCAGAAAACTTCATTGTATTCTGGAACGCAAGTTCTATAATGACTCACCAATCAGTGCTCCAAATGTGAGTTCTAAGTCAATCCCATGACTTCCTGTGGTACTTAACTTTGGTTAGGAGGTCTTTCATCCAAATACTGTCTTGTGCAATCAGATGGTGGCCAAGAGCCATGGTACAATCAGAGGGAAATTTACCATGTGGCTACTATTAAACTTAATGGGAGTAACTCACAAAATTACCCATATTTATTATAAAGTAGGAATGTGTCACTCTTGACTCTCCCAGAACTTATTGTTCAGAATCCTTGTTTCATAAAAATGGAAATAAGAGCAGATCTCATTAGATCATATGCCCAATTTCTGAATATTGTCAGTATATGTCATCAAGTGGAACATGCTGATTTGGGTTTGCAGTTTTTAACTCCATGGTAGCCAAACTTTTGAGGGAGAGAAGAATAACCAATTAAATGCAAAGGAGGAAATAATGTTCTTCAAATATATACAGTGGTACCTCGAGTTACAAACTTAATCCGTTCCGTGACTCTGATCGCAACTCGAGTTGGTCGCAACTCGAGGTAAATTTTCCCATAAGGTTCAATGTAAATGCGGTTAATCCGTTCCGCCCTCCGAATTTGGTCGCACCACGAGGCAAATTTCCCCATAAGGTTCAATGTAAATACGGCTAATCCACCCTCTGAATTTCGTTGCACCCCGAGGCAAATTTCCCCATAAGGTTCAATGTAAATACATACGGTTAAACAGTTGCCAAGCCTGCTCTGCATTTTCTTTGGAGCCATGCTGACAAGCACACCAAAAACCTTCCAAATGCCACAAAACACACCACAAGCCTCACCGAATGTCTCCTTGCTACCGCGATCTCGCCCACAGGAAGCCGCGACCGCGTGGCAGCAGGGCAAATGGCCATGGATCCGGTTCGTAGCTCGAGGCGGAGTTCGCATGTTGAGGTAAATTTTTGGGGCCAGAGCTGGTCGTATCTCGAAAAATTCGTAAGGAGGGGCGTTCGTAACCCGAGGTACCACTGTACTATGATATATATTATTCTCAGATCATGCACTGGAAAAAAGTTGCTTTAGACATTTTAATCAAGGAGAGGATACATGGATTGCTGAACAGCCAAAAATGTAGAACTGACTGAATGCTGTAGTCAAGCCCATGGGCTTTTCTGCTTCTATCAAGAATTGTCATAAACTCCAGTTGGCTATGTTTCTTGGGTTATCTAGTTTTAATAAAAATACTGTATGGGACAGGGGGCACAGTTATGGGTTTTCTCTCAGTGTTGGTTGTCCTAAAGCAAGACTGCTTACGAGGACTTTTCCCCAAATCGATATCCTGTAATTCTGTTGGAGTCAATGACATAATTCCAAGATATGCTTGCTAGGAATTATGGGAATTGAAGATCTAGACAACAAGAAGGCACCAATCTAAGAAAGTTTCTCTCAAATCTGCAAGATTAAAGTGGGGACTAAAAGAGACGTAGATGGAGTAGAATTGGTCTTTGAAAGAATTAATAATCGGTGTTGGGGGCTTCCCAGAAATCTGATGGGGAACAGTATCCCCTGGAGCATTGATAGTCTGTTAATGCTTAATTTGATGCAATAGATGCAAATATTACAAAATATTATATGTTTTCTTCAGTGTCTTCTTTAAAAAAAAGTTATAGTAGAGAAGTTACATACCTGGATTTTTCCCACTTAGGAATATGTGATAGTAAGCTACTACATCAGTAACTGTCCTCTACAGAAAATTATCACTATCAATATAGTATAAACCCATATATTATAATGAACTAAAGAAATAAAAATAACAAATCCAAAGAATAACAACACATTCATGTGAACCTTTTTACATTATACATTATACCTTAAATTAAGCGATTTAAAAGTGAATTCAGGCAAACTATTAATTTGGGGGATAATGTGATCTTGGGCTATTATGAGTTTATTTTGAATTGAAATTTGAGAGGCTATTTATTATTCTTAGCATCCTACATGGTTTGAAACCTGACTATGTGTCAGGTTTAGCCCATGAAACTCCAGGATACCATACAGATTCAATCCAGCAAGGTTTATTTGGCTTCAGCCTATACAGAGAATCTTCCCAGACTGAGAGTAGTTCCCAGGGTCAATCCATAAACATCTCTAGCATTCCTCAGGGAAGTGCCAGTCTCATCCTCTTATCTCTCCCTTGCTGTTTGGGGGATGAGAGAACGTTCTTGACCCCTCTTGCCTGGCCTCTCCCTGTGCTCACCCCCACACTATGTGAAGGACTGTCTCTTTTCAAGTGGCCCTACCTGCCCTGTAAGATCATTTGTGGAAGCCCAGTTTCATTGTCCTTCAAAGGCCATCATGTAAAAGTCTGCTTTTCCTGGATATGCTCCCCACATAGCTTTGGACTTCACCTGAAGGGTACATAAGTAGTCTTTGCAGTCAATTCTGATGTTAATCCTTTTTTTAACTTCATAAAGCTATTGCTGGTCTTTGTTACTAGCAGCAAGGATCCTAATAAATTAAGTTCTACTAAACTCAAGGGTAGCCTGAGAGTATTTGTACACATGAAATAAGCATGAAGTTACAATTTCTGTTGGCTCATTTCCCAACATTATAATTATGAGTTCTTTTCCATTTTAAGTAATAAAGGAAAGGAAAATAATGGAAGTAAGGTGGTGGCAAATGAAGTGACTTGCATGACTTCAGACTGCAAGTAAATGCTCAGAGGAATCAATATTCCCCCAGGAAAAAAATAAATTCCTATACATTAAGAAAAACCTCCATACTGGGAAGAAAAATATACTAGACTCTTTCTCTCTGTCATTTATAGCTGAGTGTGAAGAAGTTTGAGTGGGTAGGAGTAAATACAGTCACATGAGCCCTTACCTATTAGATGAAGTAGCACAGTGCAGACCCTATTTACTACTCTATGCACACTTTGTGAATACCAGTTATCAGTTATAAACTTGCCACTTAAGTGTACCCTAACTGAAAAGCATAGACCATTTTTATAACAGGTCAAATACTATAAATTAAAGCTACAAGCACCATACACATCCTTATACAGTTTCTTATTTGAACAACAGACAGAAGTAGTTTGTATCAATCATGTCCATAAAGTGTACTGAACTTTTCTAGAAAACAAAGGATTTTAACAACACTTATGTAATTAGATTTCCTATGATCACCACATTTTGAGCCCTTCATATGATGCCATTCATATTCTGAGATATAGCTAGCAAAGGACTCTTTCTTCATAAACTCTCTCCTGCATTTTTGAGACATAAATGGTGAGTGGTAAAAGAAGGCTTAACTTCCTCTGCACTTGTTTTTAATTCTTTGTTTAGGAAGCCCCAACTGTTGAGAGAGAGGTTTATTTAGCTTCATCAAAGAAGAAGAAAAATCTTCACCTGTTTGATACAGGGGAGGTGAGAACTAGGGCTGTCTATGGACAGACTATGGGGTGCAAAGTTCTTTTCTCTTGCAATGCCAGAAGATTCAGAGCCAATTTTAGCTGGTTAAGGCCCTTTCAATAGATCAATGTATTATTTTTGCATGCAGATTACTAATTTCTTTAGTAAAAATTTTCTTCCATGCGTACAACCAAAAGTATGGATATGGTATGTAGATGACACCTTCATCATAATAAAAGAGGAACAACTAGAGAGGACACATGAAACAATCAACATCTTCAAAGGAATAAAATTCATAAGAGAAGAAGAAAGCAACACACTACCCTTCCTAGATATCCCCATCAGCAGAGGAAATGACAGCAAATTAGAAACACAAGTGTATCAAAAAACAACCCACACTAACCAAGTGCTCCATTACCAAAGAAACAACCCAACCTCCCACAAGAGAAGCTGTGTAAGAACATTATCCAGATGAGCACAAACGCACTGCAGCAACCCGGAACAGCAGAAAAAGGAAACAGACCACCTATACAACATCTTCCAACCAAATGGATATCCATGCAACTTTATCAAAAAGTGCCTGACCACTCAACCCTCTACAGCACAACCAATACAAGCTATGAAAAGGATAACACTGCCATATATCAGAAACATCTCAGAAACAACCAGCAGACTATTACAACCACATGGCATCACCGTAGCACGCAAACCAACTAAAGCCCTCCAAAACACCTTAAGTAAACCAAAAGACCCAGTAGCCCAAGAAGGAAAAACAGGAGTCATCTACAAATTACAGTGTAAGGACTGAAACAGCCACTATGTAGGACAGACAGGCAGAAGACTAGCAGAGTGCATCCATGAAGACCAACTAGCAGTCAGAAGACACAATGAAAACTCCTTAATCTCACAACACATGTTCAGGTTCAATCATAGTTTCAACTGGGAAACTGTGAGCATCCTAGACCAAGCTAAATCCAAAAACGCTAGGGAACTCCTGGAAGTTTGGCACTCAGATGCATCAGCCATCAACAGACCCATGGAGATAAACCACATTTACACACCATTCAAAAGAGACAATTACAAAGCTAAGAAGGAAACAAAAAAACCAAAATACATCCTCTCCAGCAACCTACACCCAGATAAGCAGGGATTAACACCAGACAAACCAGCTAGCAGAAAACAATACTCTAATCAAGGAACTACCAAGGAGAAAACCACATCTCCACCAACACTGAGAGGGAAAGGCTACTGCATATAAACAGGGAATAAACCCCACACTCACTAACACTGATGGCGTTACCAAGTCGGGTAATGAAATGTCTGCAATCAAGCAACCAAGCTCAGAGAGCACCATGGACTTTCTTTTGTATTCTTCTATAATTAGAAGAAAGTCTACTAGTGAAGGTCTGACCTGCCTAATTAAATGTATTCATTTACCAACAGAGGCTAAAATCACTATCAGAATAGGGTAAAAAAATACCAACAATTAAAGGATAAAATAATTAATAGAATATATAACAGTACCTAACCAGGTAGGAATATAAATTCCAAGTTAACAATTCCAGTTTAGACCCACATCTTCCTTAGAGCAATTGCTACTGAATAGAACTTGTCAACTGTCATCGTTATTTTAGAAGAGATGTCTGCTAGGAAAAAGCATATGTTTTTCTCAATCAACCGATCAAACTGCCTTAGTTATCTATTGCTTTTGCATAAATAATAATACATGAGAAATAATAAGAAATAGTGTTGAAAATCTACAAAACTGGATTTTTGTTTCAGGAAGGAAGAACCCATAGCCCTTCCCATGATTTCTTGATTGTAGCATTAATGCCAATGAGATTGGCCTTAGAAGCAATAAGCCCAACAAAGTCCATTATTTGTAGAAGGAAGCTTACAGAAGCATGTGGTGACTGTTTTGGTCTCTCTATGTTGATGCTGAGTTTACAATGCTTTATATGTACAGTTTGCCCCAGCAGCTTCATCCCCTAAATTCACCTCAAAATTTTTGCACCATCATCTACTCAGTAGTTCCCAATTAAACTGGTTACCCAAGCAATAGAAGCAAGCTCAAAAAAGGGGGCACTGTCCCCATCCTCAGTATTCACCTCACAGTTTGCGATAATGTTGAACAATTGTCATAATGGAAAACAATTACAAAGCAAATATACACAGGCAGGACACGATGCAGAGGGATGACAAACCCAGGAATTTGAGAGGAGAGGCACCAAGGTATTTCAGTACCTTGGCTGCTAGGGGGAGGGCGGTAATCCCAGGAGCTAGGAGATTGGGCAAAACAGAACTTCTCTCCAGTGTAAAACTCTTCCCACTCCCCAACGAGTTACAGAGGAAGTACTGTGAAATTGTCTTCACATTGTCTCCTCTGGAGGATGAGCCAGGTCAATTAACTTAAGAAGTTAATGGGCTTGCTTTTCCAAGACAGCCAAGAAGCCATGGCATTGTAGGGACATGCAAAGGCATCACAGATTTCAAATTGTATGTCCTTGACTTGTGGTAAGAACCCTATGTACCCACTCCTGTAAACCACAATTAAGCATAGCAGTCTCATAAGAGAGGGCCATTACACAAAGCATTAAAAATAATAATAATAAAATACCAGCATAGCATACTGCAGCCTTCCCTACTTGGTATTCTCCAAGTGTGGATGAACTACAGCTCCCAGAATTCCAAGTATGTTGCAATTCCAGCACATCTGGAAGGTAGCAGGTTGGGAAAGCCAAAGGCAGTATTTACAGATTTGGAGTAAGATTGGATGTCTTCAACTCTTTACTGAGCCATGCCTCTGGGTGATTCTGGGATACTTACCTTCTTTAATTCAGTTTTATCTTCTTTATGAGTTTATTATTGGATATTGGAGATAATATTGGAGAGAGACCTTGTACTGTATATTAATCTGAGTTCTTTTCAAATACAATGAAACTTTAGACTTTTATGGAAATCACTGAAAATATTCAGTTTATTTTGAAGGATAGGTGTGTTTTTCCTATAATGGATTTTGTTTTCTATAACAGTTAAGAAATAAAATGAAGTCATTGTGTGGATGGAGTAAAATAACTGGGTGGTATAACTGAAGCTACATGCCTGACATTTTCTAGCAAAAGAAATCCCCAATGATCAAAACTATGGAATATGCCTGCAAGTAATGAATACCTCAGAGTTATTATAAGTGCTATGTCTGTTATACTTTTTAAAAAATTGAGTGGGGCAGAAATGAAAACTCAAAATGATTGTGAAAGGGTGGTAAGGTAACCAATTTTTGTTGAACTTTCCAAACTTTGTAAGAGCAAAGCAACTGCTCTATTATTATAAATTTATAAATGAAAACAGAATAAAACAACACTGCCCAGTCTTATCCTGTCAGTGGCTGTATTCCCTGGAAATTCTGAGGGCTGGAGCCTCAGTACCTTTGGATGGCACCAAGTTAGGGAAGGCTGCTCTGAAAGAGAGCTTCTGAAGATACTGATGGCCCAGAAAGTGACACTTCAGTGTCACTTCAGCACTAAGTAGGATTTTCAATCTCTCTTTCACATCATATTTTCTTTCCTATTTCTTTTTCTTATTATGCTGCGCTGAAAGGACACTGCAGTACTTACAGGTCCATCAATATCTTTTTTGGTTATGGATTTCTTTCATCTGGCCTTACAGCTTGCCTTGTTTATATGCCAGCTGTCTTGATATTAATATCACTTTTAAGAGAGGTAGATTTACATGAGATTAGAAGCCTCATGTGCTTTAGAACTGTAGGATTCTCAGTTTTATTTGGGGGAAGCTGCTAGGGGAAGGTATGCATTGTTTACATAAGCAGGGCAATTCAAACCAAAGAGTTTCTGTAAGTGTTGTGTAAATGATTAGAAGATACTAAGTCTGATTTCTGAATATCTGGAATGGTGAGATATTGCCGAGGGGGGGGGGGGGCAGGGGAGGGAAGTATTATGGGTTTGGGACCTGCTGAATCCAAGTTTATCATTCTATTAACACAATTTAATTCCATCACTCATTGGAAATAGATTTGACACATGCTAATTTTGTATAGGCAGGGATTATGTTTATTTATTTCAATAGGAAGAAGTCATCAAACCTGTCCCAACACATCTCTGCCTGAAGTGATTTGGTCCAAGAGCAGATTCACCACAGAGGCCTACTAATTATGGAGCTTGGCTTTGCAACAGGTGTTCACCACTGGAGTGTTTTTGTTGAAGCACATGGCACTAATCCTGTTACTCTGGTCATTTCCGGCCATCATATGACTACTTCAGCCATCATACAAAGAGAACAGATATTATGAAAGAACAGTATGTTCTTTCTGGAGACCCCATCTCAAAAAATACTGCTATTAGCTAGTGGTGCATTTCTGACTCCTGCTAGATATAAACAGTCTTATTTAGACAATGAGCAACTATGTGCCCACCAAAGAGCTTAGCTAAATAACTACTTCATACACTGCGTTGGCTCATAAACCATAGCACTGAGCAAGCCATTTCCCCCCTTCCTCCCTCTCACCCCCTCCTCCTTCCTAAGTGTCTGTCCATGTTTGGCATTAAGTGGATTTCAGTTCAGTCCTGGATAGTCAAAAGAGTTAAGCTCAGTAACAAGTGAAACAATCTCCTGGAGAAATACGTATCACCAACTGAATACAGAAATTCCTCTTGAGAAAGACCCAGTCAAAACACTTGAGGAAATACAGGAGCCCAAAGAGATACACGCTTCAACTCAGAGCTGATTAATCTATGCCCCTGGAGAGTGAGTTTCTCATGGTGGGAATACATCAATCTTCCCCACCCGCCCCACTCAGCAGTAAGCTCTCAAAGCTGTCTGGTTCTTAACCCTTCCATGGCAGGGAGAACAACAAATAAAGGGAACATCCAGGAAAACTTGGAAATTGAAGGGAAGCAGACACTTTTAAGACATTATTTTAAGGGACTTTGCAGCTCACACTTTGCCATTCAAGTTATATTGAATTAAGTAAACCTTATCTATTATATTAACATATTTAATTTCAACTAAACACTTTTCTACATATTTTTGTTCATGTAATCCTTCCTTCCTTCCTTCCTTCCTTCCTTCCTTCCTTCCTTCCTTCCTTCCTTCCTTCCAAGATGACAGTTTGATTACAAATTGCCCATAGGAGAGCTGCTGGACAACTGAGGAGGAGAAAGGAATGTTTCTGAGCAACCTAGAAGAAAATGTAACGGTGAACAAAACAAAAGCAAAACCATGTTTATGATACATGCCTCTTGCAAGCTTAATTTTAATCTTACCTTTACCCTTCATTTTTGTGTGAAGAATGTGCAAATGTATTTATCCCAATGAATGAGATCATCCTGAAAACTTCTGAAAAATGACAGTCTCACTAAATGGGAAAATAGTATCGGTTGTTGGATAAATTGGTATTGTATTAATTAGAAAGTAAAAACAGGACCTCAAGGATCTCAAGCACACCAACATTTCTTTGCTGCTGAGATATTAATAATGTATCTTGTTTTGGAGGTGCAGGTCAGACCCAATGCTTATCTGAACATGAATTGTACGTAGCATATTTGGGGTATCCCTTCCATAAAAAGCTTTTGGTTAAGCATAACTATGTGTTTGGGAAACGCAAGGCTATTGAGTGGATTTCCAGTTAAATCTCTCACTCTTTAATTTTAGATCTAGGGGCTTTGTGAACAAAAGCAACAGGCACCCAAGTTTGGGAACCTGAAAAGTGAAAGAAAGGTAATAATTGCATTTAAGCAGTCAACAAAAGCAAAGCTCACCTCTGAGCTTGTCAATTTGTAGTGAAGCAATAATTACAGGGGACTTACATGGGGGACATCGTGTTTTCTTTGAGAAAGAGAATGTCTGCCCACTTCTTTACAGGCAGCCTCCAATCTCTCCCTCCCCGCTGAAAATATAATTGGATCCTCCCAGGTCCCTTTAAATCAAAGCAGGGACACAGTCAACGTTTATTTATCCACTGCTTGTGAAATGAAAAACTGAATAGGCTGAGAAAACTCCCACTTTAGGGATGGGATTAGATGCATATAGACCAGCAGTATTTACTCCATGGCCTGCCACTGCCATAGTTGAGTCTTCCCTGCCCCCAGTGCTTATTCAGGGGTTTTGTTTCTAAATCTGCTCAGAAAGAAAAAGCCAATTGCTAGAAGTGAGATTAGAGGGGAATATTGTTCTAAGGACAATGGGACACTATGGCTTGACTGGCATGAGATTCAGGCTTTCAAAATGAGGAAAAGCTGGAGGTGTGTGAGTTCTTAATTGCCTACCTCTGATAAACTGGCAGCCAAAGGAAAAGAAAACACCAGTGCTTTCAGCGATGAAATAGTCTGGATCAAGTCCACGGGCTAATCAGAGTTTAATGAGAGCACTGCTAACCTTCACATATTCAAAATGTGCAAAATTGCCGTGGCCTCTGCGCGCTTAGCATTCTCTTTTGCCCTGCAGGTTCTGTGCAAATGTACCTCTACAGAGCAAAGCGACTAAGCTTGGAAAAATTCATTATGCCTGACGGATGAATTTTTATAATTCAGAAACCTTTTCATGACACCTAGACTGTGCATATTCAGCCATTCCTAAAAGAACATCAGGGGCCTACAGAATCCATGACATAGCCCTACTATCCATACACCTTAGAGCAACTTTCAAATTATTACTTGTTATGAGTGTCTAAAATTTTGGAACGTTAGCCCATATCTTGATGACAAACAGTGGTTTAACTGAAATGTTGCCAATTTGCACATTGTGACAAATGATACTTCTACTGCAATTCCTCAAATTATAGCACTTAATCATTTAATCATATTATTTGATCTAAGATACATCATCCGCATTCTGCATAGATTCTCCAATAACCTATTTCTCCACTATTTTTAGTTTGGATTCCCCCGTAAGGACAAAGCTTGCCTTTAATTCACCATTCATATATGCTTAAAATTTTCCAGGTTTAAATCTGGAAAATTAAACACTCTTTCTCTAACTGACTAGTGAAGCTTTCTAAGTGAAAACTGAGAGGGAAAATTTCACCATCCAAACCTCCAAAAAATGCATTACATTTATGAAAATGTGTTTTAGCTATGTATATTTAAACTAATACTACATATGGTATTAATTTCCTGTGACAAAACATTCATTTTTAATTTTTCGGCAAATGCTCCATTTAAATAAGCATATCTATCCAAATACATTGTTATCTCTAATAACAACAATATTTTTACATTCCATTTAATCATCTGAGATATAAGAACTCTTGACTCAAAATGATTTTTGGTCTCTGGACAATGTTGAAAGTATCCAGAAAAAGCTAACGTTGACCGTATTTAGCCATCAAAGGCATAAGTCCATTTCATATTTCCTGCTCACATGACACTGGCCTCATCTCTTCTTCAACTGCTGACACTTCATGGATTAGAACAGAGGTAGTTTTTCCCTTTTATATAACACTCTCCAAAGTATGTACAATATATAGCCCTTCATGTTTAGTATCATGGTCAGATGATCTGTTTCAGTCCAAGAGAGCATCAGGATCCATGCTATGGTCCCTTACTTCCTTATTGCAGCACTCTGAAAACAATCTGAGTTTTGGGTGATCATCTGCCATTTTCTTTCAAAGAACCAGGCAACAAGGTTGCCCAGTGGCTAGTTGGTTTCAGTTAGCTCTGCAGGGCTAGCTATCTGTCTAATTATGGATAGATCTGTGCTTTATTTCCTTGTATGTCCCTCTGAGTGTCCAGCTGTATCTTTCTGAATTAGAATTTGTTCAGTACTACTCTGTTAATTTAAATACTTTTGTAGAGACATGATTGGGAGTCATCTTCCTAGAAGTTTCTTCATTTTATTTGTTATGATGCATGTAAAAAAGGGATGGGGCTTCAATTACATGGTTGTGGGAGCCATCTTGACATTTTGACCCCCCTGCAGACCCTTCTGATTCTGCAGATCCCCAAAACTTGTGCAATAAACATTATAATGCAAAATCTGCCCTGGCAATTTATCCAATTTATACTTAGCACATTTACAGTTTTTTGCAAAGGTTAAGGGAAGAATAAGGAGCACTAAAATTTAAACTTCTGTTTCATTTTTCTTCTTAAATACAACTAACTGTCATTTATAAAGAAGTATCCAATGCCTAGCATTCTTTACTTTGGAGGACATCCCTAGTGGCAAGGATATCACAGCTGGGCACCATCAGGTACAGTATATGCATGTAACAATTGTATAACTTTAGGGTACTATACAATGACACCAGGATTGTACATAAATATTCTAGTTTGTGTGTAGGGTGGATAGAATGGAACTTTTCATTAACTAGTCAGGGTTTTTTTCCCCTCTTATCATAAGCACCTCTGTGCTTCTTCTGCCTTATTTGTTATACAAATAGGCTTACTGGCATATAAGGAAACCATCCAGCAAATCTTTTGGAAAGTGTGCTATATATGCAACTGTTCACACTGGGAAACGATAGAAATAAGAAACGTTGGCTTTTTATTTTTTTAAAAGATGGGGATTGAAATTTAATGGACTTGATATTTCTACCCAAGGAACACAAGGAAATAGTTAATGCTATTTACAGGATCAGAGACTTTCTCATCCTAAGTGATTTTCCAGAACCAAGAATTCCAGAAGTTTAAAACGGCAGCAATAAAATCAGATTAGAATGAAGAATAAATAGAACAGAACTGAAGTCAAGAGGACATCGAGAAATAGTGGAAGCTCATGTTTCATACAGAATCACTTCCTCGTGAGATGGGCGGTATCTAAATTCAAAATATAAATAAATAAAATGTTGTTATTTTATAATATAGTCATGGAAATAAATACTTCATTTCCACTAACATGATGGTTTTTAAATCTTATTCTCACTTCAATTAGCATCATCTCCCCTTCGGAAAAAAAAGTAATATGCATTGGTAGGGATTTTTTTTTTTAAATGTGCAAATGGAACATCATTAAAGTATTTGTACCTGAATAATCTTTGTTGGAGTTGCCTGTCCCTTCAGCTAGAGACAATTGTTTTTCACAAAGCTGTAAAATTGTTTTTCAGAAATGTTAAACCCAAAGGTAGGTGCACATTCCTCACTCATCCCTGATCTGCTCTGTACAGCCTCTTTACCTGAAACAGAAGTGGGGTGAGGGTATGCATCGTGAGCAGCTATCGTTTCTTCATTTCACCTGAAATTGTTGATAATGTGGACAAAACTTCAGCGTTAGTACAGTGGTGAGACTTAGGCTCAAACTTGGCATCAGCAATTGAAAGTTTTGGGCAATTGCAAGCTGTTCACCCTGCAGCTGTGAGGCTGAGCAGCTATGAGTTGCCATTGGATGTCAATTGATATAAGAAATAGTTGGATTGGACTGGGCTGAGCTAAGATAAGTTAGGCTAACTTCAGCTAAGTACTATCCCCTAGGCTAGAAGTGAGGAGTATTTTCCAGGTTAGAGTCTGCAATTTAGCCTCCTGAGCAGCTGGCAGGCAGAAGGATATATTGTAATGACATAGATGAGGACAGGAGTGAACCTCCCGCCCATTTTTTTCATCATGCAGGTGATTTCAAGGGTGGGAATGGGAATGTTTCAACAGCCAGAACTTGACTCTCATTCTGACCCTTATGTTTGAAGGTCAGTTTCCATGGCAAAATCTCAGATCCTTCATGGCTGCAAATGAGGACCAAACAAATCCCATGGAGCACAGGTTGCCCTGTGCTATCAGCCATTGTATAAACAAGCTATTGGCTTTAGATTCAGAAACTTGTAATTGAATGGGATATAGCTCTAAATGTTCCAAGAGGCCTGCAAAAAGTTGGCAACATGAATGTTTTGCTTGCTTATTCAGTGTGTAAGGATTTGAGCATCCCAGATTCATCTCTGAATTTACCCTGTGACTCAACTAAATCACTGAAAGAGATTTGGCCACAATTTCAAGTCTCCTGTGCTTGTGGGGACTTAAAATGGAAGGCAAGAAGAACTATTCACAACTAACCCCTGCTCCTGTGACTCCCATCTGTTTTTTCTTCACAACCTCTTTGTGAAGCCAGAAAGAAAGCTGTACTCCCATTTCCCTGAATGCAAGTACGGCTCTCTGTGTAACCCATGATCCTAATAAAGCATTGTTTCAGATTCAAGTGAACACAAACAGTTTATGGCTGGGGAGAGCCAGATGCAAAGCAAGCAGGACATAGATGTAAAAGACAGGGCCAGTGTGGCAGGCAGTATTGTGTTGTGCATTCAAGTGAGAGATGAACTGGTACCTTGGCACAAGAAGCAGCAAAGTATTGCAAATAAGGGAAGAATTCAGCTCTTAGAAAAAGACAGATGGCACAGAGAAGTACAGTGAATGTGCTAGGGAATAAATGTCCTTAATCTGGCAATATGAAACAGTTTCAAGCAGCTGTGAACCTAAGACATAATAACATTCATGTTCTAGTCTGCCCAGGAAAACAGAATTTTTTAGAGTCAGGGGTTAAGAAGCTGGGCAAGACAGAAAAGATTTGGTTCATCAAGCTAAGTGACATAAAAAAATATCCAGAAAAGATCAAGGTTGAGGTAGGCTGAGTTCAGAAAGTCCACTAAGCTGGGTTTATGATAAAACCAGGGAGTTGAACAACAGGAACAACATGCTGGTTATCTGTAAAATTACACAAACACTGCTTTTGGAGACAAGAGGCATCTCCCTGCTGACACAGCTTGTAACAAGAAGTATGCAGATGCACCCTAAGTTTGGGCTTCTGCTGCTGTTGCCACTGCTTCTTTGAAAGAATAATATGCCAGGAGGGATGTGACAAGAAGGCTGAGAACCAAGTACATCTTGGACAATTCTTGGAGTTCTAAGCAGAGAATTTGTCTATGAAAGGTCCCAAGATAAATAAGTGCATTTGGTAGTTACAATATCCAAACCAAGGGCAATGAATTTGAAGAAATTCAGAAAGGGATGGAACAAAGACATGAAAAGTTTGATTGTGAGAGAGGAAAGGGAACCCCAGCGATAGCCTGAGCTACATGAATGAACCAACACAAGTTGACTAAGCTTGAAGCTCTGCTTCAAGAGGGAGAATCAGAGATAAACAGAACAGAGGGTACTATGAGTCATGCCTTGGTGCTCCAACTTGCTGATTTGTTTTGTGATGCAGATGTTTCAGGACTGGGCTGTGTCTCCTGTCAAAGCTCCAGATTTGCTAATTTAATAGTGTTCGTGTGGGTTGCCTGATTGTGTGATGATCACTTTGTGAGAAAGATCTGCTTTTTAAGGCATCCTTCAAAAAACAATGCTGAAAGGCTTTGATATACAAGGATAGAACAATTCTGCTGTTGTTCAAAAGAAACAGACACTCACTTCCAGTGGCCAAAGAAAACAGGAGAGAGAGAAATCACTCATTTTAGGCTTTTAAGCACTGGGTGAAGATTTGGGTCAAGTTTCAGGATGGTTTCTTGACCCTCTAATTACTATTATTAATGTTCTTAACAAGACTCTTTAGAAAACCCTTCTGGTAAAAAGAGCCAGAGTGAGCTAATGAGGATGAGAGGGAGGAGAAGGTCCTTGCTGGCATTATAAATACTCCAGCTTGCTAATTGGGGGGCTAAGGCGAGATTCTTCTCTTTGGAATAGAGAGGAGAGAGAGAAAAACTGTGAGAAGCTAGGAAAATGAATAAGAACAATGTTGTTTTTTTAGGGCTGACTTGTCACTTTTAAATATACCCACTGCTGCTTTGACATAGCACTGGATATATTTTAAAGTAACAGTAAGTAACTCTATCCTCCCTATGGGCTCCTGCAGGATTTATTTGTTTTTGTTTTTTAAAACAAGCCGGTTAGGTTTTTCCAAGGGCCCACGGCTTTAATGAAGAATAATAATCTTCGATTGAACCTGGCAACAGGCACCTCTCTTTTTCCATCCCAAAGAAAAACCTGAGAGACAGGACATCTTGCATCCATTGTTCCATTGCTGTCCCGTAACCTTCCAATCTGGAAAAACAGACGGACTCCCTTGAGACTGAGCTGTCTCTGCACTGATGTCGCTCTGAAGGTTAGTAGCCTTTTGAGGAGACCTTTGAAAAGCAAAGGAGAGGGTGAAAAACAAATGTGACCTTCAGGATGGAACTACACATTGTCTGTCTGGGTAATACATGCAGCTGGATCTTGTAGGAAAAAGCCATTTGGGGAGAGGGTAAACTTTGGGACAGAAAAATATTGAGCATTAATAAAATCCTTCCCCCCATTTTAAAAAAATAATAATCTCCAAACGTCTGTGAGTTTGAGGTAGATGTTTATCTTTACAACATAGAATCATAGAGTAGAAAGGTTAGAAGAGACCTTGGAGATTATCCACTCTAACTTCAATGCAGGAATCCACTACTACAGATTCCCCAAAAGATGACTATCACCCTTGTTTGTACCCATCCAGGGAAGAAGAGGCTGTAATCTCTTGGGCAATCTGTTCCATTATTGAACAGCTCTTAGCATTAGGATATTTTCCCTATTGTCTAGTTGAAATCTAATTCCTTATTTGGGACCCCGTATGGAGAAAAAACTACTAAATATAGAGAAGCAACTCTTTCCCACATATATTATTTATCTGATTCAGGTTGTTCCTTCCTTAAGGGTATTTTCCTACATGAAACAGTCTTCAGGATATTCTCCCATACATTAATTTGCAGAGTAAAGTTCTACTCTTAGATATGAACACATGTTTCCATGGGATGCTGCAGATCACGTACATCTCTAGCAACTTGGATGCAATAACTACTGTAATGCATGTCCCATATATGTAATTATGGCTTTGTTTTATTCACTTGAGGAATACCTTTTAATTTGTACTCACTGGGATTTCATCAGGACTTTTGGTGAGGTGAAATCTGCCATGAATATATCTGATCTTTGTTCTGCTGATTTAGAAAAAACAGTTGGGATAAGGAAGCTGCTCAAATGGGGATGTGTAAGTAATGAATGCCTTCTTTGAGTGTAATTCTAAGCTTAAAAGAGGTAGCAAGCAGCATTTTTTAAAATACACCCTGGACCACTATATTAGATAATTCTAGCCAGTTTCAGTATATCTTTCTCAGACAAGGTGCTGGATTTTGTTGTGGAATTTCAGCTCTGAGGCATTCAGATGAGGCAAATTGCTGGCAATGAAATGAATAAACCAATCTTCTTCAACTTCTGCTTTCTCCAGTGTTATGAGGCTATGACTTCCCAAATTTCCATGTTATGCACCATGTGTGGCACAACTCATCCAGAGAGAGGATGTGATAGAATGCTAGAATAGAACATGCTTACATTGGAAGGTCAGCAGATTTAAATCCAGGGTAATTGCCATTAACACAGGACTTCTGGATCTGGGTTGCAAAAACTCTGGATCACCATTAGGTGCCAGGAAAGACCCACCCATCCACCCACAACCACAACTACCACCAACACAAACCAACGCATTGCTGCCATCTAGTGGTCATCTGGACTTTTGCAGCTGAGGTGTGGTAGCCCTACATAACATCAATCCATCCCCAACCTGGTGTTTATCAGATGTGTTGGACTGTAACTCAACCAGACATACTAGCTTAGATTCTTATCTTGCTTATAGTTGCTTATTAACATATCTGATGGACACTAGATTGGGGATTGTTGTCCACTAGTCTGAAAGTAGATAAATCTGTTGGAAATGGTCTGATAATCCCATGGTCAAGACCTACCAAATCTCATTGTTTTGCTTATTCAGCCAAGTGGTTGGATATAAACTGACTTGATTCTTACACATGTAACTGCTTTAAAGCATAGTAGTAGTAGTAGTAATAGTAGTATCGAGTCCTTCCCAAGAACCTGGGATAGGCAGATGTCCAAAGACCTGGGATAGGCAGATGTGCATAGATGAACAAAATAAAACCCCAAATCACATGCAGCCCTTGAAAGCCTTGGCTGTAGATCCAAAGCCTCTCTTAAAGGGGGAACATTATTTAATACATTAAGAACTCTCATACTATTTAATTAACTTAATAAAATTCTATTTACATTTATATTTAACCCAACTTAGTCGACCCTGTTCCTGCCTACTTTTTGGACTGTAGGTCTGCAGCACACCAAGAACAGTTGTGTACCTTTGCTTTGAAGAATGAGCACCTACCTTTCACATACTGTCTGTTTCAAATACTGCTTCATTTGTAGCAAACTGTGGTAATGCCAAAATAACAATGCTGGCAAGATGACCTCATCACAAAAATGCCACCATGGTGTATTTGCATCTCAACATCGGACACAAGTATATAAATTCCAGCATTTGTGTGATGTCATCACACATGTGTAGTCATTTGCCCCCTCCCTCCCTCCCGAGGCCCATGATCTGTTTTTGCATGTGCTTCTGCTGTAAACTAAAACAGAATTCAACTGCAGAAAAAAGATGCCCCAACCTCTCCCCAGATGTGGACATTTTAACATATTGTAATTTTGCAAAATGGAGGTTATTCTCAATAACTTCCCTTTATAAGGAGGTCTGTTTTTCTCACCCAGAGATAGCAGCTACTTCGAATATCCTTTCCAGAGGGCAAATCCTAAAAGACCTGAAAGGTGCTATCCATGTGCTTTAGGTCTAACCTTATGAAAGAGCTGCATTCAAAAACCAACCAACAAACAAACAAGAATGCCTTGTTCCATGCATGAGCTTTGCAATTAGCCCCTTGGAATGAACTTTGATGGCTTTTGAACGGGTCATCACAATGTGGTCTTTGAAAGAGATTTTAAGCAAAAGCAGATTGTTGATTCCCCCCCCCCCCTTTTCTCTGACATCCCAATGTGATGCTGCCTGACCAGAAAGCCAGACACAAAAATGAGGTATATGTGTGGAACATATGGTACTAGTTTCCTTCTCAATGATAAACACATGAATTTCCTTTATATCTGTGTCACTGTTTAGCAACCCTGAAATAACTTGGACACTGCAAGTTGTACTCTGAAGCAATCAAGTATTTGTTCCAATAATGCAACCTTGAACTTGGCAGCAGAAAAATTGGGTTTTGAGGAGACTGTTCCTAAAAATAATCTCTCCCCAGGAACCTTGCATTTTAAGCTAGGGTGACAGACGTGTATGAAAACTCTATTTGACTTCTCACTGATAAGTAGATCTTTCAGCTGGCTGAGTGAAGGAATGAAGTCAAATCACCAACAATTCTAGAAACCACTACTTGCCTGGTTTGTTCATACCTGCCATAGCGTGTGACAGTAATGCCCCTTGTTTGTCAAAGAGATGAGATCTATTGAATTAAGGACTTGAAACTTGTTCCTTGATATAAGCAGGGACTGAGTAGTAAAATCATAACGCTGAAGTAGTGTGGAAATGAATGATGGGAGTGCAAAGACAGATTGTTTCATGTGATATCAGCAATAGCTGATTTACAAGTATGATTGCTTCTGGAGAGATGTCTGGCATTATGCTACACATCCTGGTAACTTCCAGATTAGGCTGCTCTTTGCTCTCCTTGAAGTGTCCTTGGAAACTGCAACTGGTACAGAAAATGCATGCTAGAGTGATTTTTAGAACTGCATCAGTGTTTCTGAACCTCAGTAACTTTAAGATGTGTGGACTTCAACTCCCAAAACTCCCCAGCCAGCATGCTCGGCTGGGGAATTCTGGTGGTTGAAGTCCACACATTCTGAAGCTGCTAGTGTTGAGAAGCACTGAGCTACACAATCACCTTCTGAATTGTAATCAACATATTAGTGCTTATTAGTAAAACCAGCTTTATATTCTGGGCACAGGAAGCTTAAAAGTGCCTCATCTCTCATTTGTACCCTTTCATTGTTTAAGATTCAGCACACAGAATTCTCTGATTGCTCCCTTTTCAGCAGATAACAGCCCATGGCCTCTGTAGATCACTACACTGCTTTATTATTTATTATTTAATTTACTTTGTGACTCTGAGGAGAGAAGCAGACAGCCAGGCTCCTTCTACCATTTTTATTAAGCCCAGTGTCTCCAGGTCTGCCCACTAAACGTGATGTCTACCATTTCATGATCACATTTCCCTGGCCAGGTGCTTCTTGTTTCAGCAAAGGGATGAAGGTTAACAGGTGGCTAAAACTATGCCACTGCTCCTTCAAGCTCTCTTCCCTGCCACCTGTTAACCTTACTTGAGTGCTGCAACAGATTTGTGCTTCATAGAGACACAACAGGGTGATGCTAGTTCTGTGAAGATTGCTGAAGCGACATAAAAGCATTCATAGCAAATACATAAATAAAATTATATCTCCTCAATAGCAGCAGTACTGATCTTCAAGTTGCAGCAAGGCGGTGGTTGCTGCTAAGTTTTGGAACAACATTTCCCTTGAATTCCTTTTCAATAAAAACTTTCTGGTAACTTTTAAAGATTATTTAGACAGGCTTTTAATGGTTAAAGTGACTATTTGGTTTCCTTGGTTGCAATTTTTTTAAAGCTTATTGTCTCCTTTAGACTATAAATTTTAAAGCTAAATTAATATTACAGTTTGCTTTTGGGTTCTGGACACTTGCTTGGAGGAATGTTCTCTAAGGGCCAAGTTATACAATACATAAAGTATGTCTTGTCAAGGTTCACATCAGTTATAGTGCATGGAGGTCCAATCTACAGTGGGACCATCCCATGTGGAGGGACAGAAGCCATATCCTCTTTGCTGAAGAAGAAAAACAGAAAAACAGGGATTTGTAGAAATTACAATACACACATACACTTCCATTTGGCAGCAATGAAGCTTTTTAAAAAGTGTGAGAGTGAGTGGTAATAAAATGAAGATAGTCTACTATTGACAGATTGCATAGTTTTCTCTTAAGGTGCTCCTTTAGAGTAAGCTTGGGTGAGGTGGTGGCCACCATTTTCTTGAACAAATCACTTTGCACCCCAGAAGCAGCCTATTCACTTTGTTGAAGTGAAGCAGTGATGTAATTTGGGTCAGCAAGTTGTGTTGCCTTGCTCCAATGATTTCTTCTGACACTTCCAGTAGTTCAGTGGAAGCTCCAGAACAGGCGTCTATGCCCGTGGTCTTCTGGCTGTTTGAAGTATTTTGGGAGTAACGTAGCCACTTTGCCTTACTCCCTAGAAATGAGGGGTTGCATGGTTTTGTGAAGCAGCTTCAGATGGATGCTTTACTTAAAGCAGTGTTTTTCAAACTTGGCAACTTTAAGATGTGTGGACTTCAATTCCCAGAATTCCCTAGCCAGCATGACTGAAAACGTCATAAATCAATGTATCTCTTTAAAGCTTTGCATTTTAAAGGAGAGTTGGAATAGTAAAAGGTCAACATTTCAATATCTGAATTCTGATTTTCTTTTTCTTTTAAGATGTAACTTTACCGAGTACTTAAAAAAGGAAACCTTGGCTGGGTGTGCTAATACTGTTAAAGCAATATTATTAAATATCAGCCTAAACTGTATCTTCAATTATCTATAAAGAGTTGTTTCACTCTACCAGAAAAAAAAATTATTTCCATACTTCAGCCCAGACTTTGCATAAATTGGCCTATTAGATCTGGCAGAAGAGGCATGCTATGAGTCCCACCAACTGAGGAGTGTCATCTTGTAGGACCCAGGAAGCGAGCCTTTTCTGTCATAGCAACTGCCCTTTCAAACATCAATCCCCCAGAGAATAGATTGGTCCTGACCCTGCCAGCCTTTTGCAAGGCCCCGAAGACATGATTGCGTACCTGAGCATGGAAGTTGGATTGTCAGAGCCCATGAAATAGTTATTTTAATTGTTGCTTGATTAGTTGTTACCTCGGGTGCCAGTTATGTATTTTATTTTGCTGTTGCTTTTGTTTTTTACTGCTGTTATCTGCCCAGAGTCACCACAGTGAGATGAGAACCATATAAACTGAATAAATAAAATGAAAATATTAGATCGGTTTGCCTTACTTAAAATTGGCTGCCAATAATGGTGGCTGATAGGTTTTTAAACTGCTCTGTTTCAGACAAAGCTCAAACAATCTTTATTAAATTTAATGTGATTATGGAAATGACCTGACTCATCATGTGTACAAGTTTTATCAATCTAAAATGTAAATGTTCAATTTTATAAGTTTTGAGGAAAACAATGAAATATTTACTGATCTAAAATATGATTACATCTGTCCCTTAACATTAATTCAGCCTGCCACACTTACCTTTTGAAATACATATGGTATAGACATGGAATATATTATACCAAGCAATTTAAGGAGGCAGTTATATCCTTGAGATCAGAATTCCCCTGAATGTGGAAAATCTGAGGAAGTTCAGATCATGTTTCAAGTTATGTGACTGATCAGAAAAAAAATGAGATGTTACTGGTTTTTGGTTATGAAAAATCTAAGTTTAATTATACTACTAATTCAGTAAAAAGCAGATGAGGAAAACAGGAAGAAAGGGGCCATCTTTCTAAACTGTGCTATTATACTGTGTTTGCATCTTCAAAGCAATATTCTATCTGCAGGACTGGTAAATTATCAGGCAAAAGTTGGGGGAGATACAGGATAAATACAAACGTGTGAGATGCCCTCATCCTAAAGGAGCAGTGGACAACAAACTCCTGTGGCCAGTGTTGAATCCGGAAAGTCAGTCCAGTTAGTTTCTGCACATAGGAGAAGGGGTATCATCTTACTCTTCACCTCAACCTGCAAAATACCTTGAGTCAGACTTACAGTCTGATGTTAAAAACCTGCTAATTTAGCAAGTGAAACACCAATAATGAAACCCAATTCTGAAAAAGAGCACAAAAGAGAATATAATCAAATCCATGTCATCTTGGAATAACAAAAATATTGAAGTCTCACCTAAAGGCTAGTTGAATGAAACCAGACTACTGACTTCAAACGGTCAATATGATAGAAATTATTAGTAGTAATCTAAGCCTGATTCTCATTTAAGTAAAAAGCCAGATAAACTCCTGCCAAGAATGTTGTTTAGGTCTAAAGAAAGGATGAAGAACTTGATCAGCATTTTTGGTTAGGCTGTATGACATGTGAAGGATTGGATCCAGAATTATATAAAAATGCTCTCCTTCCTGTACTCTCTTTACTTAGCTGAGGAAAGCTGTCATATGTCTCTTAGTGAGCTGAACAAATGTGATTGTTTGAAGATCATGCTTAATCTATGATCTATCAAGACATCCAGATCCTTCTCACAAGTACAAATACTACTGCTGAGGCAGGTATCACCTATTTTATACCTGTGCCTCTGGTTTTTCCTACATAAATGCAGAACCTCACCACTGAGCTGCTTATTTATTAATTAAATAGCCACTCACTTGATACATGACTCAGGGTGGTGTACAGCATCAATATGCAGCAATAGATCCATGCAAAATGACAGAGTAAGCAAATAATTTTTAAAATGCTGGGAAAAATTCATCTCACAGGATCATACCACTCCCCAACCAAGTGCCTGGTGAAAGAACCGGGTCTTTAATGCCTTTTAAAAGGTTTTAAAAGGTAGGCAGGGCTGGAGTCCCTCAGGGGGATGCTGTTCCAAAGAATGGGGATGGCAACAGAGAAGCCACATTTTGTGGGTCCTAAGCAACAGCACCCAGAGAAGTAATGCAACCATGAATCATGGAAGGCTTTATACATGAGAACCAACATCTTGAACTGTACTCAGTAGACACCAGTAACCAGTGCAGCTTACAAAATGGGACATAAGCACACCAAGATACCCGCATAACTACCTGTGCCACTACATTTTGAAGCAGCTTCAGTTTCTGAGTGATTATCAAAAGCATCTCCACGTAGTGACTGAATCACAAGATGTCCAAGGCATGACTGACCACGAGCAGGATCTTGTGATACTGCAGTGAGTGCAGTTGGCACACAAGTTGGAGGCTCTCTGGGCCATGGCTACTACCTGCTCTTCAAGCAGGAGTTGAGAGTTAAGAAGGACCTCAGAAAGAGAAGAGCCATTGCAACACTATGCCTCCCACTCCCAACCCAAAGGATACCATGATTAATGGCATCAAAAGTTACCGAGAGATCAAGGAGGGCCAAGATGGATGCACCACCTCCATCCTGGTCCCACCACAGGTCATCAACAAGCATGAGCAAAGCTGTCTTTTTACTATGCCACATCTTAAACCTGACTGGAAGGGATTCAGACCTCCTTGAATCTGCAGCCTGACAATCTTCTCAACAATTTTCTCTACAAAGGGAGGGTTGGAGTCAGGTCTGAAATTATCTAGCAAGTTTGGGTCCAGCAATAGCTTCTTAGTAAGATAAACCACTCCTGCTCTAGCACAGACAGGATCACCCTGTGTCTCAAAGATGAATCCTAACACTTGTATCCAAGCACACGCCACCTCCAGGAGTTCTCAAAGATTACAGTCAGCGTTTCTGAGAGCACGTCCGCCAGTTCCTTAAGCACCTTGAGCTGTAATCCATCTGGTCCTGGAGACTTGAATTCATTCAAAGCAACTAGGTATTCTCTTACCAATTGCTTATATACTGTATTTTGACCTGTATTTCTCCACCCTTGCCCCTATGGGGCTTCTGACAGGTTGGATCACTTTTCTTTTGCAAAAGACAGATGCAAAATAGGAATTGAATGGTTCAGCCTTTTCCCTGTTCTCCATCACCATCTTGCCAGCAGCTTGTTACAGTAAATATGGGGTAGAAGGCATGACTGTTGGCGCGATTAAAAATAGTCTTAAGAGGCTGAAAATACTAGAATGAAATTTAGCAGAGATAAATACAAAGTACATCATATAGGAAACAATCAAATGCAGAGATACTGAATATAATGTAGGATACTTGCTTCACAATAGTGCTTGTAAATCAGCTCTTGAAAAAGGAGTAAATTGCAAACTGAATGTATGTCAGTAGTGAATGTAGCTGCAATATACAGTGTAGCTGCAATTTATATATAAAATAAATATTGTTTTAAGCTACTTTAATAGAAATATAGTTTCCCAATGATGGAAAGAAATAATTCTGCATTATTCTGTAATGATCAGACCCCTCTTGAGTATTGCATCCAGTCTTGGCTCCACATTTTAAGAATGATATGTAAAAATTGGAACAGATTCAGAAAAGGGTAATAACGATGAGGGGTCTAGAAACTTAGTGCTTAAAGGATTTTAGCCTTGAGAAGAAAATACTCAGTGGGGATATGATAGTACTGTTTAAACACCTGAAAAGATGTCCCACAAAATAAGATTTAAAGTGGTACTCTGTGATTGCAGAATGCAGGACATAGTTACAGGAAGGCATATTCTGGATGAATGTTAGGGGGAAAATACCTTAAGAGTTATAAGCAGTTTGTTTGTTTATTCATTAAATTTGTATGCTGCCCATCTGGAACAAATTGCCCAGAGAAGTGATGATGGGCTCCCTTTTCTGAGTGCATTAAAGCAGTGACCAGATAGCCAGCTGTCTGTCTGTCTGTCTGTCAGGGATGCTTTGATTTGGATCCCTGCACTGATAAGAGGATCAGATTTGATGGCCTAAAAACCACCTTCTAACTATGATTCTAATAAATTAAATTATAGTCATATGGCACTTTTATGCATTTTGAAAAATCTGCTGTCAGACCTCTTTTTATTTTACATCTGTTTTTGTCTCTGTCATACTTGGGACATTCTGATGAGGAGAATAATATAATGATCATTAGGAAAGGTTCAGTTATAATTCTGTGAAGAAAGACACACACACCAGCCATATTGTGGCAAGGTTTGTCTTTCAAGTGGTTCACTGCACCATAAGTCTCAGGTCCTGATGGAAAATTGCAACCTTCCTTCTCTTTTTCTCCCTGAAAAGCAATTATTTTGCTGACCCTTAGGGTCTACACCTCAAAGCGTCCTGAAGTCAGGCTTGGACCTGCTGCTCTGGCAAATTCCAACATACTCAATTACTGACCTAAGAAGGAGTCAAGCATTCCAGAGATTACAGGCCCTGGGAGTTGGCTTCACCAATGCACTGCAGACAATATGTAGGCACCATTAGCCTGCCTTTTTCAGTTAGCAAATGAGATATGTCTTAAGGCAAAATAGTTATTAACAGTCAAGGGCAGGGGCTACAGTCCTAATTGGAAACAGCAACATCTGCAAGGGAAAGTAATAAAAACAAAGAACAAATAGGTGCAGCAAGTGAATTATGGTACATTCAGGCAATTATTCTATGAGGACAATAGAAACAAAGAGAATTTCCATACTCTGAGAATTCAGGATAACATTGGTTGCTGAAAAGTATGCAAAGGATTAATTCTGATCAGGTTTGCCAATTTCATTATAATAACTTCAGTACATTTCCCAGGTCTTATAGCATCTGTGTTACTTTTATTGGGAAAGACTTTTTTCCATCAGAGGAGGAGGAGACAGAGAAAGACGGACAATAATTTTCTCCCCTTTCTCGGCAAGACAAGCTGTTTAATAACAGAACACTTTGAAGTGATATAGCTGTTGAGGATGGCTGTCAGGCTGGATTAAGTCTTTGATTTAGGCTGTACATAAATGTCTCGTCAAAAAAATTATAAAATCCTAAACAAGTATATTCAGAAGTGAATTTGGTAGTTTTCCATTCTTTCTAGTTTAAACCCTTTTTCAAACCTTAACCTCCTGTTTATGAAGAACCTGATAAATTTTATTCCAATAACTCACCAGCTAAATGTCAAGTATGAAAATAAATCTTTTGTATTAACCTGTCTTTCCTGAAGTTGTTACAGATGAGAACCCTATCAAGAAAAAGAAGTGATAGCTCTTATTCAGAACTATTAACATGGTTGAAGATATCAGAATTAAATTCTGAAGTGCTAAAACTCTCTGGATGGATAAAACTCAGCTTCCCTTTCCCTATTTTATTTTTAAATTGTTAAATTCTTTCCCATTAAAAAAAAAACTGTGGATTTTAGTATGTCCTTATGGAAAGACAAATAGCCTTCTCCATTAAATCAAAGAAACAAACCCCCAGAAACTATTAAAATCTAAGAAGGTTTATTGAGTTTAATCCAGAACCTGGTATATCTGCTGGTGGCAGTTCTTTGGAACCATATTGCTCTATATAACGCTGATTGGTTGGGTCTAGCTGCCACTCATTTCCCACAATGCTTTGACTTTCAAGTGGTAGCCAGCTTCAAGCCAAGACCTTTTATTTAAGGGAGGGGGAAAAGTAGAGGTGACCAATGGGCCCTACTAAATTCTGGAATCTTGGTTGTTCCCCAGAATGGAGATAGGGACTATATTGTGTTGGGTAAGGCTGTATTTGAATAAATGATTTTAGAACTTGTATTGGTGCATTTGGATTTCTTTAAAGAGTTGCATGAACATAGCACATACAAATAAAACTTTATTCTCTCTCTTTAAAGACTTCACTGTGTTTAGCTAAAGGCTGTCATTGCATATCTTGTCCAAAACTCAGCTGTATGTTGTACACATTACCTTTCTTGAGATGTCTCCTATGCAGGTTTGCCCAGTTAGGGAAAATTAGGAAACAGATCATATACTAATATATGTTTTGGCAAAGGCACAATTTTGGCAAAGGCACAATGTTTTGGCAAAGGCAAACTCTTGAGAATAACTCAAGAGACCCAGTATTTGTCATCCTTTTGGGAAGCTCTTCTGGCAAAGCTACAACTGAAATCAGTGTTACCGATTTCTGAGAACATTGAAGTTTAAGCTTATTGAAAATCATTTGGTCCATACCATTTGGTATTCCAGATTATTTTTGTTGTGGAAAAATGCCAGAAAGTTTACAGCAATATGCAAAACACAAGCCAAATTTACAGAGCCCATACATATAGCAAAATAAGAATAGAGTGTCATTTTCCATTCTACAGTATTCTGGTAAGGACTGAAATGCAATGAAGCAGTTGCAATGAAGCAGCTATAAGGCTGATATGCATTCTGTATGTATATGAATGTGGTTCAGATATGTTCTTCTCCAAATATGAAGTCTTCAGCAACAGGGGGTGGAAGGGGTATCTAAGGAACTATTCCATCTTCTGGAGCCCTCCAACATCAGGAACAGAAATTTGAAAAATCCCATGGTTCCTGGACATCTGATCAGGGAATAGCAGGGTTTGTACTTCAGAGCAAGTCAGGACACTTTTTTTCTTTTACAAAAGGACCAGATCACTGCTGATCACAATGTTAAGTACTTTTGAACTTCATTAGCTTTGCTAAGCCTCATTCTAACAAAATTCAAACTCTTAAATGTTCTGGTCCTACGCAGTCGGGAGATATATATATATAACACATATACACACACACTATTTAATATAGTAGCACATTTCAGCTTCTTTATCAGATCAAAGGCTGGCATTATAAGGCATTTGTTGATTGATTATATGCCATCAAGTCGGTGTCAACTCTTAAGCAAGGTCAAGTCTCTGAGTCAAGCCTAACTCTCATATATGAGTCATCTTCCAAATGCACATTCTTCTTCTTGATGCTCCAAGTCCATTGCCCTCTTTAAATTATGACAAATTTGTAGAGCAATAAAGAAGAGGGGTAATCCCTGCAAATATTGCCCTCTTCTAGGATACTTTTAGACTAGTAGAAGGAAAAGGAAAATAGCAGCAATAATAGTTACATAGAGGAAGAAATGGGTTCATTGAGATGTTTTATCCATGGACCCTCCTGAAACCTAGAGTTGGCATTGGATGTAGCCAACTCTTCAGGAAATATAAAAAGAATATCTGTAAGGAAGACAAGTTTGCACACACCAGCCTCTCTATTCCCAGTGGAACCTTGTTTGGATTAATGTAGCTGCAATCTTCTCTGCAATGGGAAACCATGAACAAAAAACCATCAGATTTTAATTGTCCTATAATTCCATATTCTGATCATGAGAATCAAAATAGTTTCACTTTCTTCTCTAATTATGGGCTTCAAATTTTAGTATCCTAGCCCAATGACACAGTAAGAAAAGGCTAGTTTCAGGAGGTCAAACAGCACCTCCAAAAACATTTCATAAAATTGGCAAAGCTCACACATTTATTCTACCAGACTCTTTACTTCAAAGGGAGAATAAAGTATTACCAGGTTATAAATAATGCCCTTAAAATATAAGTTTCCTTTCAAAACAGCCTGATGGAAAACAGATGATGAAGCTCTGTAAATGCTTCTCATTTCACACAGGTAGCATCTTGGTCATAATATTTGCCTTGCATGTATGATGTAAGATAACTAGTAGTGAAGGAGAATACATTTGAGTTGTAGCGAGATTGTTTTATATTTTCTGATTACTCCTCAAATAATTTGTTTATAAATACATTTATACTTCTATTAAAAGGTTAATATAAACTAGTAATCAAATTAGCATACAGGTGGACAATTACACTTCAGTGAAACTTGAGAATGTCAGTGAGAGTGATCAACACACAATTACCATCCTATACATAGGAGGAGCTCTCTTGTCCTTCATAAAGTAATGAATGGTTGCCTGTCTTTAGACCCACACCTGAGCAAAAAGAACTAGTAATATAAATGATCATAGAAAACAGTAGTTTTCAGTGAAAACTTCAGGAATAGCAATACATTGTAGGTTGATTAGTTATTACTTCATTTTTTAAAATCTTTTGAAAAATTATCCTATTCTACTTTACTTTTTAGCTCATGAAACGGTCACTTTCCTAATCCATCCTATAAGGTGGGGATGCACTACCTGAGAGAAAAATGAGCTGGGGAACATGGGAGTGCCCTTAGTAATGCTGTATGCATGGTAGCCTTTCAGATCTTTGCACATTCAGCACAAATATCTGAAAGGGGCTTTGTAAGTATGATTGGTTGAACACAAAACTCCAGTGATTGGAAGTTCTGATAAGGTAGAATTCTTAGTTGCAAGAACTCCATAAATCTGTTCAGAAAAAGTCGATTTCAGATTCTCTTTTGAGCTTTGTACAAAATATACAAAGAAGTGTAAAGAAATGTTATTGTGTACAGAAATGCTTACATGGTTCTCTGTGTCCCTCAGCCCACTTTAGGGTACCATGTGCAGACAAATTCCTATGCAGAATTAAAGCAAGGACCCACAGAGTAAGAAACTTCAATTCTTCATCTCCTACGACTCATTAGGTTCAATTCTCCATTTCCCATGAATAATAGAACAAATAAATGAAAATCTGAGCTACTATGACATTTCCTATCACAGCACCTCCATGTTGGGCCAAAAACAGTTGCTGATGTATGTATTTCTGCCATTCATGCCAGAATATGGACTCTACCGATAAGAAAACTGGCAGCCTTTTTGCACAAGACAATTTCATTCCTCTCCTTAGACTTGAGTGCCACTAAATCTTGTATGATAAATGTGTATGCATGCTATGTGGCAAAACAAGGAAAAATCTAACAAACTCATTCTGTTACTTTTCTGATTCAGAAACTGTATCAGACACTAGGTTATCTTTTAATTCATGTAATCCCTGGGCAGTTCCATATAATTGGAAGGGAATGAAATGGAGGGAAAGCAGAAAGGGTTAATTGCCAAATTAGTAAAAACTATTTCAGCTGTGCCACGTGGATCTGTTCAGGAAGAATGAAGAGCGTAATAAGCTTTTAACTATAATAAGTATACTTTTATTAAAAATAATAAAATAATCTATTCTTCCATAAAGTGCTTTTGAGAGCATGTGTTTAATAATGATACAATTTTTTAAAATTATGGCAAATATTAGATTATTCTTCTTTAGTATTATATTTTAATATTACACTGATTGTATTTGCCTCTAATTTAAAAAGAGTTTAATCAAGTTTTCTTACACCAGGGAGAACAAGCAAATAAACCTGCCAGTTTCTAGATGAGGAAGGAAAGCTTTTGCCAATCTTAAAGGGACTGAATACAATTTAGACTGGGATTGTTCATAAAACATCAGACTGGCAAGCGGTTAAGGATCTGTTCCCTTCCACTGAGCAAATTAAGATAAGGGCTATTTATAACAGAATTGTTGCTGTAAGGGTAGAGATTTAAATCTGGCTGCAGGCACATGCTGAAGCTCCTTAAGTGTTTGGCCTTGTTTCTAAGTTTTGCACTGATACCAATATGCTTTTAAAATGTTAGCCCAAATCTGCCTGCATGTCATAGGCAGTTACTGAAACAGATATTCACTTCTATTCTTAATTTCTGAAGTGAGTGCAATATGAGTGGCTGTCTCTTGCCAATCCAAGTTTGTTTCATCAGATCGCTGAAGATTCTGCAGTTCTAAACAGACCCAAACAGTATCATAAACCTTAATTCTTTTCCTTATATTTTCCAGATGAAAAGCTCTTAATGCCATCATTTGCTCCCCTCGCTCACCACTGTTCCCAAGAATTTCTTTGCTTCTCTTCCTCCAGTTAAGATGTACAAAGCCTCAACTGGCTACGCATATGCAATTCTTTTCTTTAATGCAGAAGTTATCCATCAAAACAAGAGGACTGACACTAAGTGGCTATCCATAGTGGGGGTGGGGGGTGGGGGGTGGGGGGGAGGTGAAGTAGTTAGCACCTGGTCCCTATGGCATGAAACTTTATTTATTTATTTATTTAGTTAGTTAGTTATTTATTAGTTTAGGTAGGTTTTATGAAATATACGTGTGCCTGTGTGATGTGTGTGTTAACTACATGACATAAGAAGGAGGAAGCAACCTGGAAATTAATATAATAAACAAAGCTACTAAAAAAATGACATTGTTTGAAAGTTGTCTTCTTACCGTTTGTCAAAAATAAACTAATAACTAATACAAACATAGAAAACAGCACATATTAACCCTGTTATTTAAATTATAAAACTCATATTTAAATTTAAATTTTACGGAGGTCCCTCCGTTCTAGTAATGTTGGCCAATCATTTACCCCATGCCTACTTCTTTTGAGTAAAGAGAATCAATTGGCCATTAAATTAGGTCAGACATTCTTCCTACTTTACTTAGATGAAAACAATACCAGAAGTAACTTAAGGAAGGTTTCTAAAGTATCTGAATGTCAAGTTTTGGCTTGATGTGAATAACAAGAAGGGAAGTTACCAAGAACTTTAAAAGTGAATTTTATAATGGAAATGCTGACAGACCTTTTACTACACAGCATCGCCAGGCGCCACTCTAATAAAAGGTGGCAAAGATCCAGCAGTCTTTGCAGCTGCACGTCTAGAGTTTATTAAGTATCTGATTATAGTTTACAGGCCTTTGCCAGATCATAACTCATTTAATACTGACACATTCCACTTCATAATTAATGTTCTACTAATATGTTCCTAACTGGTATTATGATATTTTTCCTGTTTTTTTTTTTTTTTTTTAGAGCCAGTGATGCACTGATTTGGCAAATGAAGCAGCCTTATACTTTTGGATTCTGGAGCAAAAACAACCCCAGTGTGGTGCCCGTCTCTGTAAAGAAAACATCCAGCATACTCGAAGCAGTAACAGTAAAAAAACAAGACTTTTCTCTAACGCAACGTACTGCAAGTAAAAAAAGACAAAAAGTTTGAAAACTTAGGATAAGGACATATGATGCACAGTTAAATAAATTGTTGAATAATAACCAAAACGTTACTAATGTGCAGAGGGTAGATTTTGACACGTATCATGGCCTGTTTGTGGCTGGCTTGCCCACAAGGGAAATAGGTCATTTGCTCTGGGCACCAAGCCCTCAATAGTAGGCAACTGCTTTTAGATGCTTCTCCTAGCATCCGCATTACAGTAATTAATGCTGCTTAAGGCAGAAAAGCGAATTTAAATCTTAATTATTTTACTGTGTTTGTAAGTTGTAAATTCTAGTAATCTGCTGCTCAGCCTGCCAATGAACCATATGCAGTCACCTAAATCCAAACCAGGAAGCACCTTTAGTTGAAAAGTGCACCTTTAAAAAAAAAAAGCGGGGGGGGAGAGTTAAAGTCTTGCAAGACCTGCTTGTGGAAGCTAAGATAATGCTATGCAGCAGGTTGGGTTTTACAAAAGTTAATTCACTGAATTTCCCAAAAGTGATAGGTCATCTAATCTGCTTGGATTACAGAATTTTACGACAGCAGAAGGCCTGATCTAGCAGAATAAGCAGGAGGGCTGCCAAAAATGCTCAGAGTAACTTGCTGCAATTCACAAGTCAATGATGTAATACACACCACCAACTAACGAAAGATGGGGCATAAATCCATTAAGACAGGAGTCTAAAATTCCCTAACTGCATCATTGGTTCAGCTGTTAAAACTGATTAATATGTAACTCAGCTGTGCCATTTTGCAAATGCTGTTTGGATTTGATCTTATGGGGGACTTTTATTGATGGTAACATTATCTAGAAACACTCAATAAAAGTGAAACAGACCAGAACATAGGACAACACTGTAAGATTCCAAAGTGAGTAGGATGGAAACTTCAACTCAAACATTCCCCTCAGAAGTCTTTCTCATTAAAAATAAAGAAAGAAAGAGATTTGGAGAACTGGTGGTGGCAGCCAGCTCCTCTGCTAATTTACACACATTCTTTCTATGTACTTCTAAAACAGTTTTATTGGGGCTGGAAGAACACAGGAATTATTTAAAGTTCAAAGTGGCTAAAGCTGTCACATCTGGGATGCACAAATCCAAATGAACGCTAGATGGCAGCAAAAAATATAGAAAAAATATATCTCTTTCTGCCTTTTTAAAAAAAAATATTTCAGTATCTTAAAGAGAAAAGAAGAGAAAAAAGAAAGGTACACGTAAATTACAAAATACAGATATTTATATGGAAAATCTGCAGGGGTAATGTACTGGGGTAATGTACAAACGGAATAACATTTTGGACCAAGTTTTCTTAATTCACAGTAAATTTGAAGTTTGTCTTCCATTGATATTCCCATTGTTGCAGATCAATTGCATCCATTCAATCACACAGCCTTAACTTGTTCAGCTTTGGACCATATTTCAGGAATACATTATACAGAAGCCCTAGCAGGTGTTCAGTATTAAGTGTTTCGCCCAGACTCTTTTTGGAGTCACATGGCCCTAAAAATCCAATAAATAAATAAATAATTCAAATTCCGTCAAGTCTCTGAAGATAGCACCTTGTTTTTGTAATTCCTCCTGGGGCTATATTTAGACATATTGAAATCAAGAAGGCCTTTCTGACCATTCTAAAGAGAGAATCTTGAAAGATTTCATTTTTGTTTTGTTTTGTTAATAGTTAAGCCTTGCAGGTTGTAACAGTTTTCTCCCCACTGAGTATTTTAGCATATTTTTCTTCATGAAAATACCTATTCAATTATGAAGCCGCAGGAGATTCACTCTTTTTTCGTATTTATCCCATATGTTTAATGAGCTACTTCTAATATAGTAATTGTTTATATTTGTACAATTTCTTTTCATGTGCGTGCCATATATGAGGCTTGCTACTTCCAACCATAAGATACTAGAATCCATTCTGTAATCCAGGTCAAACAGTTGGCCTGATAGAATAACTTCAGATTTGGTAGGGCTAATTCCCCTCTTTCTTTAACATCTTGTAACTTCTTAAATTTAACACTTGGTTGTTTCTTTAACTAGATGAAATTGCCTATTTGCCTTTGCCACACATTCAGCATACAGGTAGTCCTTGGGTTACGACGCAATTGGGACCAGAATTTCTGTTGCTAAGTGATGTGGTCATAAGTGCAACGTCACATGACCGCATCGCTTCGCAATGGCAATCCTGATAGTCCCAGTTGCTTAACCCCAGGATTGTGTGAGTTAAGTGGGAAAAGGTAGGAAGTCCCAGGCAAGGAGCATGGGGGAGGGGTGCACAGGTGCCACGGACAGGCAGGAGGCTGTTGCAGGTGGGTTGGTGGGAGTTGCGAGCAGGCACTATGGAGTGTGAGTGGGTCAGCAGCAGCCACAGGCTGGTGGGTGGGTGCTACAGAGTATGGGCCAGTTGGGGAGTGCTACAGAATATGAGATCCCTGGGATCTCGTACTCCATAGCAGGGCTCCTTGAAAGAGAAAGCGGCGGGAGAGACTTATGGGAATGACTTGTGACCTTCCCTGGTGCCTTCCCCATTGACTTTGCTTGTGGGAAACTGGCAGGGAAGGTCGCAAATGGTGATCATGTGACTGCAGGATGCTGCAATCGAAGGTAAGTGTGAGCTATTGCCAAGTGCCCAAATTGTGACCACGTGATCATGTGACCACAGGGGCGCTGCAACAACCAGAACTTTGAGGATTGGTTGTAAGTGCCATTCATTCAGCACTGTTGTAACTTTGAATGGCCACTGAACGAGTGGTCATAACCTGAGGACTGCCTGTATTTTCAGCAATTCTTATTGGTTCATTTAGAATAGGAAGTTAACCCTTGGAAGAAATTTCATTTTTACTGTCAGTATTCTTCCCAGCGAAGATCAGTTCATCTTTTTCCATCTAAGAATGTTTGCCATGATGCTCTTATAAATCTAGTGACCGGAAGCTGCTGGTGGTTATGAGGGGCTCGAGGCTGTGTGGAGTTATTGCTTTTGTTTATTGTTTTATTTGTCATTTGTTAGTTTGTTTGGCTGGTGCCATGAAGGGCTAAGGTGACTGGTGGGTGTGCTGTGAATGGGTGGTGGAGTGAGTGAGGTGCATGAGTGCCCCAGCCTGAGAGAGAGGAACTGGAGGTGGGAGCAACTGGGGGAGAAGAGTAGGAAGGCAGGAGCACTGAGATTGCAAAGGGCGGGTTCAGATATAGAAGGAATCTCAGGATGGGATGCATTTCAGATGCTACTTGAGAGTTCTCCTGGCATCTAGCCCTCAGTATTCAGCCTCTAAACCAACTTACCACACCCTTGCTGGCCCTTGGTTCTGGCTGTAGCTTTTGAATGCCAGGTCACTCTGTAATAAATCTAAGGCATTTTCCTTTAATGCAGTGGTTTACTTCTCTACATGCTTTTACTGGGTTCTTTAAGGCAATTGCTGCCTCTGTGCACTGCAGAGTAAAAAGTGTTGGTAACATGTATCATTTGCAGTTCCTGATAGGCACAGTCTTTGTTGTACGGATGGCAGGGGTAAATGTGCGTGCAGTTGAGGGAGGGGTTACAGCATCTCCAGAAGGTTGTGGGAAAGGAGGACATGATTTTAAAAAGAAGCAGAGATCTTCAGTCATCCTGATTAGTACTAGAAAATGGTTAATTGTTTATGAAAGAGTGGCATGAGCTTTATGTGCCAGTCTGCATAATCACAGACAAATGCTGGTCCTCAAAAAATCAACAAATACACTGCAAATTGGAGCTCACAGTTGCCATATTATAGATGGTCAAAAACATACACTTTTTCCAGAACTTCCCATCTCTCCTTTGGTATCTTCTGGCAAAATTTTCTTTTACAATATGTCTCATAATCCCATATTGAATGGTGTAAGTATTGCGCTTTATTCTTTGTTATGAGCTTCTGAGTAGCAATTTTGTTATAGAAAATTTTTATTCCATGAATGGCTTATTTATCAGAGGGCCTTTGCATTACAA
Source organism: Liasis olivaceus (assembly GCA_030867105.1). Lineage (NCBI taxonomy): Eukaryota > Metazoa > Chordata > Lepidosauria > Squamata > Pythonidae > Liasis > Liasis olivaceus. The sequence continues at coordinate 199,588,561 of CM061348.1, forward strand.
ATTCTATTTATCATCTATCTATCTATCTATCTATCTATCTATCTATCTATCTATCTATCTACCTACCTACCTACCTACCTACCTACCTACCTACCTATCTATCTTCCTTGCAGCACTCCAAAAGTACTGCGGTATTGGCATTGCAGTGAAATAGACAGTTGTGAGCAAATGTCAAGTGAAGAACGCAAAGAAAATTGCCCTCTTACCATTCTATTCATTATTCCCTCCATCTCTATTGTGACCCTTTTACCACTCTCCATCTCTCTCATGATTTCTTATGCTGTAAAATAAATGAAGAGATTATGCATCAAGGTGACCAAAAGATAGGGTTGTCCCATTGCCAGAATGGTAAGGTGACCATTTGTGAAGAGTGGAAACAGACAGTGTCACTCTCTATTAATCCCCTAGTCATCTTCAGAGTTATCTCTGGGTGTGTTTTTCTGTTCCACCTCCAAAGCACACTTTTCTGTTATGTCAGCTCAAGAGCTCCTGTCCATTCAGGTTGCTGCAGGCTAAACTCAGAAGTTCATTGGCTATTTTGTAGTGGAAAAGGAGGGGAATGGCACGCCATTGCTTATTATGTGCTCTAATAGTTTCTACACTTGCACAACTGTACTGATATAGCACAGTGCTTAAGATCTTTGCTCACCACACACCCACAACCACACAAGTATATATGTCCAGGAAGAGATATGTCCAGGAACAATAATTATTGGCATTTGCTTTCCTAAAAAATGAAGCTGAGAGGGCACGGTGATAGGGGAATTGTCCAACGGGAGGACATGATAACCTGAAGTCCTTACTGAATAGCTTGCAAGCTGTTGTAAAATTATCTCAATCCAGACACAATCTTCTTAAAATGATTTAGAGTCAAGCCATCATGAACACAGGACAGGAGCAGTTTATGCCCACAGTTGAGAATGCAGAGACCTATCCTGTTGTACATTGTAAAGAACCTGCATACTGATGGCATCATATAAAAGAATAATAGAGAGAAGGAAAAGATAAGAAAGTCCAGATTATACTATGGAGTTCAGAAATAGTCTATTTCATGGAAGTCAGAGCCATCTGAATACATAGCTATTTTTAACCTCATTTTCTTCCTGAGAAATATCTTATAGGCAGCATTGATCTAGTCATTCTTTTTGCCCCAGCTTCCTATCTTCTGCACAAAAGAATTGCAACAACATTCAAATATTCAATCCATTTGCGCATGGTGGCATATATCTAATAATATATGGGTGATACATATTCTATCCATTCTATTTAGTACTGTGTACAAAATTCAGTGTTCTGAAAAAGTGAGTTAAAGGAGCTTCTGAATTTCAGTGAAAAGTAAAATTCAATGGCTGATCTGGGGATCTGGGAAAATAAGCCGTACAGTAGATATAGGTTTCATATAAAAAAAAATTCAACTAATTATAGCATTTTTTGAGTGTCCTCCTTATGCCTACTTGCCTGATGTTTGCCAGACAAGACTGCTATTCCCAGAACTGAATCTAACATATTTGTAAGGTGCTGGATCAGGAGATGTTAATTAGACCCTTTCACAGTAATTTTACTTAAAGTCTAAGTGGTTTCTGAAAAGGTAGATGACTGTGTAGATAGTGCTATTATCACTAAGTGGCACTGTCCTTAAATTAAACTACAGGGTATGTTAATTAACTCATGTGTCACTGCATTTTGTTTTGGTCTACACTTCAGTGAAGAAGGTCCTTCATCCTGACTGAGATTATTGTGGATAGAGTGAGAAGCCGTAAACCTTCCCTCCTCGGTCACTTTACATTGATTTAAAAACAAACAAATAAACAAATTTTATTTGATATCAGTGAAATTTTTATTTTTCTGAAATACTGACACTGAAGAATGGAGATACTCCAAAATAAGTGGTTGGGGGGGGGGGAATGAAACTTCCCCTGGTACTCTTGACAATGATCAGTGTCATACATAGATGCCTACAAATAAACATTAGGAGGACAACAGTATGCTACCTTTTAAGTATTTCATGTAGTTTATCTTCTGTTATACCTGCTGGAGTCAGGATTACTGGCTTGAAGCTATTGAGTTCTATATTTATACTTTTATTATTGTAAACTGCCTGGAGTTGTATGATTTGGGTACAATGTAAATATTGTAAAATAAAATCAATATAATTATATAATTGTGATGTTTCCAAAGAATCAAAAGTAAAGGTTAAACAAACAAACAAACAAGAAAAATAAGGGTTACCCTCCAAGTTAAAATTATATCAAGTTTTAAAGTAGATAGGCTATCAGCCTACACACTCAGGATTTATTTCTTGTTTGAGTAGATGAGTTTTTTACTGGATATATTTCTAAAAGGTTGTTTCCTTATAAATTAAAATATCTTGCAACTGGGGACTTAGTTCTCACTTGCATTTGCTGAAATTGCTATGGCTATAAAGTATGATTGTGCAAGGACCACTCCATCGCTTTGTGACTGGATCTTCACCTTGGAAAGTAGCCTGATTTATCTTGTGTTAATTCATTCCTTATTCTGGAATATTGCTTAGGGAAACCAGAGCTCTGCCTGGGTTTCCTAGCATGGGGCCTACATAAATACTAATGGCCCCAATAATCTTTTTTGTTCTTTATCAGAGTGGGATAGAATGTTCAGAAAAGTGAGACCATTATGTGGAGGTAAAGCCTGCTAAATTTCATAAAGAACAGTACAAGTTTTGAGTTACCCTCTTTTGGGTTATTAAAGTGCACAAAACATTTTGGCTTTTTACCAGAGGGAATGTTCCTTGTAGGAAAGCTAGATGTAATAAAGCCATGTCAAATTTCATAGGTTTTCATCACAGGGTTTTTCAGATTATTCAGTCTTTTGATTGTAGCAACCACTTGCTCAGCCCAGGTCTGCAATTTTTCCAGAAATCCTCTGCCAGACAGCTTTAGTCAGGACATTTCCCCACTTTGGAATTATCTAATCTTTAATCTGACCATCACTGTGACCATTTAAAAGTATTGAAGGGACACTTTATATTGCTTCAGTGATGGCTGGGTGACACTAGGAGATGCAATAGTGGAGAAATGGCTTGACCACCACCACTCCATGAGTTTGCAGTTTCTCCAGTGCCACTTCCTGCTATAGTAAAACTCATATGCTTATCAGTAGAAAGAAATGAAGAGAATTGTTGTTTCTAAGGAGAAGACAGAAACACAGAGACACAGAGAACAATTTACAGAGTTGAAAAAATGAAGAGAGTAATGAATAATAAATTATTTTGAAAAGGAAAAATGGAAGAGGACCAAACCAAAAAAGAGGCAATGTTTAGATTTTGATTGATTGATTGATTGATTATATACCATCAAGTCGTTTTCGACTCCTGGTGACCACATAGATTTTCTCTATGAATTTTTAGATTACCTTTAAATAAAATAAAATATTAGAATATGTTGTAAAAGGAAGAGGAGAAAGGAACAGATTGTAATGGAATGAAAAAGGAGGGGAATGGCAAGGTGCATAAAGAAAGCAGTTGAAGGAGTATAAAGCAATCATGGTTGAGTGAGAATTCAAATGAGCCCTGTCTGAAAAAAATCAGCTATTCTTGATGGCTTGGAAGAATGAATGTCACCTTAAACAGAGAACTTGGGTGATAGTGGGATATAACTGCCGTAACTGTGATTTATCCATCACTGCAACTGGAGAGACTGATTATAAGTAGCATTACAGTCAATCCCTCAATCCAATCATCTCCCAGTCTCCCACCTGTAATGTTTACTTCTTCCCTTTTGGTGGACAACATATTGCCTTGTCCTTTCTAGAACACTGAACTCCCAACAATAGTTTGGAAGTGGAGCTCTCTGGAAATTTTGAATCAAAGACTTTTGTGTAAGAAAGAAAATGATTTTGTGACACATGGTTTTGATTATTAGAAAGAATAGGTTATAGAAAGAAGGGAATTACGACGAAATCTTAGAGAGGTTTGATTAGAACTTTATGTATAACTGCTGAGAGGAAAATCAGAAGCCACTTCTTTATGTATATATTTTTTCATGTTTTCTATTTTTTCTTTTTTCTATCTTTTTTCTGTTTTTTTTTTTCTTTTTCACATTTACTTTATTATATATTTTTTCTTTCTTTGAATGCATTTCTTATTATCTATGTAACATCCTTTAATAAAAATTGTTAAAAAAAGGAAATTCTGAATCAAAGACAAGACACTTTAGAGCTGTTTCACGCCATACTAATTAGAAAACACCTTGAATTGCCCCAAGTTGGAGCCAGCCAATTATAAAGTCAAGCAGCTCTTTCCCCAAGAGAATACACATTTTATCTAGGACTCTACATTCTGTAATCAATATTACATTGCTTGATGCATAGGTAATATTCTTAGCAATCTAGCAGAATTTTACCAATCATTCTGGATTTGAAGAGGACTGTTTTCATTAAAAAAAAAAAAAAAAACCTGATAATGCAATAATTAGTTGCCATAATGCAATCCAAATTTGACAATAGGGAATTTTTCAGAATTTATGATAGATTATGCTTTTATTTCAGATTCACAAGTCTGGAAAAGAATGGAATTGTTTTTTGTTTGTTCTTTCAGTGTTCCATTGTTTCAATCTTTTGTTCCTTCTTTATGTTTATATTCAACCTTCTTCCCATGAAAGAGCTCAAGGCAAAGTACATAAGGATTCTAAATACTCCCCCATCCAGGCATTGATCCTATCCTGGTGAGCTGAAGCTCATCAAGTTTACTATGTCATATATCCATTGCCTGGGACAGCAAAACAACAAAAGGAGGCCTTTTCAAGACTTTGAGAATTAGCTACTAAAAGGTAGAGCTCCTTAATCAAAATATATTGTGGGGTGCCACAGGGTTCGGTGCTCTCCCCCCTCCTATTTAACATCTACATGAGGTCTCTGGGTGAGCTCATCCATCACCATGGGGTGAGGTATCATCAGTATGCTGCCCCTGGCAAATTAAGCAATGCTGTGAATGTCTTATCCTGGTGCCTGGAGGCTGTGAGGGTCTGGATGGGGAAAAACAGGCTTCAACTGAACTCTGGCAAGACTGAGTGGCTTTGGGTGTTGGGGCCTTCTGGTGCTAGGGCTATGCCACGTTTGGTACTGAATGGGGTTGCACTGCCCCAGACAGACCCTGTGTGCAATCTGAGGGTCCTCCTGGACTCTCAACTCCTACTTGAAGAGCAGGTGGCAGTCTTGGCTAGGAGGGCCTTTGCACAGCTTTGTGTTGTGCACCAGTTGTGCCCATTCCTAGATCAGAGAGAACTACTCACTGCCACTCGTGCCCTAGTCACCTCCCATTTGGATTTCTGTAATGTACTTTACATGGGGTTGCCCTTGAAGAGTATCAGGAAGCTTCAGCTAGTGCAAAATGCAGCAGCATGTGCCCCTAGGGCAGTACATGTTATACCTCTGCTCCGTGAGCTGCATTGGTTGCCAGTTTGCTTCTGGGTCCAATTCAGGGTGCTGGTTTTGATCTTTAAAGCCCTTCATGACATGGGGCCGGATCACTTGAGGATTATGCCTCTCCCTGATTACATATACCCATCCCATCAGGTCTGGCAGAGAAGGCATGCTGTGGGTCCCGTCTGCCAGGGAATAACATTTGGCGGGTCCCAGGAGGCGGGCCTTCTGTGCTGTGGTGCCCGCCTTGTGGAATCTTCTCCCCCCAGAAGTGAGATTAGCTCCATCCCTCTTCATGTTCTGCAAGTGCTGCAAGATCTGGCTGTGTGATCAGGCCTGAAGATCCCAGGGGACAGGGGAGATTTTGCAATGGCTCCCTTATTATTATTATCCCCTCCTGTTTTGTGTGCTTTTATAGTTTTTTACTTGCAATTGTTCTTATGTATTTCTTCTTTTTAATTGTTGTATGCCATCCAGAGTCACTTTATGTGAGATGGGCAGCTATATGAATATGATAAATAAATAAATAGGTAGGATATATCAGATAACAACAAAAATGGTACTCTTAATCTTTTTTTAAGTGAAATTAGAATTCTGTGAGTTATATAAATGTTTGGCAGATTACAGAAGGAGTATTAGGAAACTTCATGTCCTCCATATGTTTTGGACTATTATTCCCTAATACCCAGCTAATATGTCCAGTTCTCAGTGATTCTGAGAAGAGTAGTTCAAAATATGTGAATTGTACCAGCTTGCAGGGTAACTTCTACATTACAGCAAGGCTGCAGTTGAGTGATGCTGACAGATTGTTTCAGTCTTGGCGAAGGTGATTTGACCCTGAAAGTTTGGTCACATCAACGTACCTCTCTCCCAAAGAAGGAGCAAATCAGGATGTGTTGCATGGCAGAATGGATTGTGTTTTAGATCCATGGGATACAAAATTTTCCCACTTCTCAACCACACTTCCAATATAGTCTGGCATAATTTATTTCCTCTTGTAAGTAAGGGGATAAAAAATCATCAACCTTCCACAGAGCTGAAGGCAATAAGGAAGAATGCCACTTCTTCATTTCAGCCCTAAGAAATGAAGACTGGTAGGGATTTGAGTATAATGGAAGTTATGATGTTTCTCTCTAAAATGTTGAATCATGATTGCACCCTACTCTTGCTCTGTTTAGAAAATATTTAAAGACACACCTCTTTCACCAAGCCTTTAACTGTTGATTAATCTTAGTACTAATTTTAATTTAACCTTTTCTCATTCTATTTTGTATCTGAATCATTGTTAAATATCTGTTACAGTTGAAATGTGGGCTATAAACTGAATAAATAAAGACATTCTGGGAGGTCCTAGGCTTCAATGATCTTCCTCATTTCCATCCTTCTTTTCACATTCTTCTAGAGCCAAAAGATCAGTGTTTCTCAACCTTAGCAGCTTGTAGCTGTGTGGACTTCAACTCCCAGAATTCCCTAGCCAGCTGGCTGGAGAATTCTGGGAGTTGAAGTCCACACATCTTCAAGCTGCCAAGGCTGAGAAACACTGCAATAGATCTTCTAATACAGCTAAATACGTACAATCAGGGTGGGGATTTAAACAATATACTGTCAGCAGATCCTATTTCAGCACAATGCTCAACTCCTCCTTGTTTTCTTGTTACTACCTATTCATTTTCCTGAATCTTTGAGCTCAATCTATCAGAATGAAAGAGGTGTATGGAGATTGCTCCTACTTCTTGCTTCTTTCAATAACACCAGCTTTCAGTAGCACCAGTAAATTAAAAACAACAGCACCACAGCCAGGAGGCTCCAAACACTGAAGAAAGAAAGAAAGAAAGAAAGAAAGAAAGAAAGAAAGAAAGAAAGAAAGAAAGAAAGAAAGAAAGAAAGAAAGAAAGAAAGAAAGAAAGAAAGAAAGAAGAGAGAAGAGAGAGAGAGAGAGAGAGAGAGAGAGAGAGAGAGAGAGAGAGAGAGAGAGAAAAACCCCGACTTTGTCCTTTCTTCTTCCCTCCCAATTTTTCCCACTAAAAAACAAGCACTTCTGAAAGTGGTATTTTTCTATGGTTTTGAGATTTATTTTATTTAATGCATGTTATGAAAAGTGGTTCCCCTACAGCCATCTCAAAAGAGGTAAAACATCTGGTTTGTTAATGGGGCTGTTTCTAATCAGAGGGATTAGTTCTTGTAAGGATATAATTATAACGATAAGTGCAATTTTATGCAATTTTTCACCAACCCCAAAGCCTGACAGATTTTATGTAGATTCATTGAAAAGTCCCCACTTTCCCATCCCTGGTTTGGCCCAAGTTTGGAATGCGATGTGAATGGCTCTCAGTTCACAGACCATCTGCAGCCTGAAGGCTGTCTTGGATGCTGTTTTCGGCTTTAATAAGCGGCCGGGCCACTCTGTTTTGTTGTGGTGTTTGGAATGTGAACAAAGTGTGGCACAGAAAACACCCTCTGGCTTTCCTGCCTCAGCAACCTGGAACACCTCCAATGATAAAATAAGCTAGACATTTATTAGCCTTTGTACTGAACAACAAAAACCTATACTTTCCTTCGAGGAAACTCAGGTTGGGACATTATTAACCCTGAGTATAATCTTTATTGTACTTGCTGTGTTTTGGTTTTTTAAAAACAATGCTCACTGAGAATTGTTTATATTTAAAAACAGTCTTACTAAACTGGTGTTTATTTGGGTCCTCTAGTCAACATACTAGTTAACATTTGTATTTCCTCTCGTGCAGCAAACTCCTACAAGCAGCTTTTCACTTCTCTCCCTTCTCCGGAACTACTGTAAAGGACCTTCTGACCACATTAAAAACCATATTTGAATGGCCTCTAGATTAAGGTCTACAAAACATTTTTCAAAGTTAGGACAAGTTTTCAGATAAAGTTGTGGGTGGGGCAGGGACTAGAGAGGGCCTGTGGTTAGGCTGAGACCATTTACTTTACCACAGAGGACTGAAATCTTGTCACTTCAGCAATAAATCAGCTGTATAGTGGCTGTGCAGACACAACATACAAGAGGTTGCTCTGATACTGAACCACTTCAGTTGTACTATGCTGGTGAGGACCTTGAGGATACAAATCAGTAAATACAACCAGAATCTCCTAATGGAAGAATAAAAATACAGTTTACTGTGCTAGTAAACAATGGAGAGCCAGTTTGGTGTAGTGGTTAAGGCGCCAGGCTAGAAACAGGAGACTGTGAGTTCTAGTCCTGCGTTAGGTATGAAACCAACTGGGTGACCTTGGGCCAGTCACTCTCTCTCAGCCCTGGGAAGCAGGCAGTGGCAAACCATGTCCAAAAAACCTTGCCAAGAAAACTGCGGGGACTAGTCCAGACAGTCAGTGAACGCTGTCTCGAAGGCACCAAACAAAAAACAAAAAACACCAAACCCGCACACACACACAAGCATGGGAATCAGATTGGCCACTGACTTCACAAGTATAAGTATTATGCAGAATTCAACACTGATATTTGAATGTCCAGATTCCAATGTGAAAGGAAAGTACAGTAGCAGGGAAGGGCTCACTAGCTTGCCTGCAGTATATACCCCTGGTGGATCAGAACTCTGATTACCACAGGAAGCTTCTAGTCCAGTGTTTCTCAGCCTTGACAACTTTAAGATGTGTGGACTTCAACTCCCAGAATTCCTCAGCCAGCATGCTGGCTGGGGAATTCAGGGAGTAGAAGTCCATATATCTTAAAGTTGTCAAAGTTGAGAAACAGTGTTCTAATTAAACATAACTGAATCCCTGCTGCAGATATTCACTCTCCAGGTCATAGGCTGGTGAAAGAATAACTTCTAACACTACTGATAAAGTTGTGCCTATTTAGACATATGTATAAGGAAGGGAGAGTGTTTTCTAGCCAAGGAACTAACCAGTCACAGCAGGTCTCCCTAATCTGTTGGCCTCTAGATATACTGAGCTTCAACTTTCATAATGGCCCAAACCTGACAATTATACCAGCTGAAGTTCAGCATATCTGGAAGTCCAAGTAGGTTTGGTTCACAGGCTAGAGACACTAAAGTCCTAGCTGAAAGAATAGAATATATGGGAAACTGCAAGGAAAGCATCCATTTCAGCATTTATTTCCAAGATGACCTCTGTGTCCCATACAGTCCTTACAGGTACTTTTAGAAAATAAACTGGTTGGGGGCTTCTGCCCAGTGATTTGTTTAGAAGTGTGCCCTTCTGCTCAACAACAAAACAACAACAACAAAAACAGCAAAACCCCAAAAACAAAACTTAGCTGCAGAATGATGGAAACTACTTTGAGGAGCTAGAACAAGTAGTGGGGGGCATCCTCATTGCAGTGCCGTAACAAGGCTTAAAGGACATGTTTTGGCTCTTAAAGTCCACAAAATTCACCACGTGAAAAAGGGACCAAATTTTTCTGGCCAGCAGAGTTTGGTTAGCTCTACCAGATCTGGGCTGCAATAAAGCTGATGACTACTAAAGGAGGAGACACAAAAAGTGTTAACCCTTTCCTCCCATCTAGTGGCCATCTAGATATTTGCAACTCAGATCTGATAGCCCTAGGCTTTGGATGGTTGTATCCTGAATGCTTTAAAAAAATGTATGTATGTATGTATGTATTTAATTTATCCCCGCCCAATTATTTTTCTTCAAAAGTTACAAAACTTCTAAATACAATTCAAAGCTATATATACAATTCAAACAAAGCTATGTATAACAATTTAAACAGAATGAATTCATGAGGTAAGACAAATGCAAGATGAAATAAAATAAAAATGAAAATAATAAGAAATATCCTGAAGCAGTGAAGTTCTGTCTTACAAATGCTCACACTGTAGCATATCTACCTAGCAAATCATAACTGGAAATATCTTATCTTCGTTTAAAAAATACCTTCCATGCCCTGATCTTGCCATATGTGCTCCACATGTATTGTAGGGTTGTAAATTGAATTAATTAAGGTCATGCATACATTATGTAACTAATGGAAAACTGATGTGAATGAACCCCATGCAATTCAGTGTTCATCTGTTTTTGGAACAAATGCTATGAAGAATGAATGGAGGTCCTTTTTGTTATCACATTCTTCCATATTTCTTAACCTTTGGGGACTGGGAAAAAATAAGCTTTTTTCAGTCTCCACTTTTCTAAGCAGTTACCTCCTGGTAACTGCTGTATTGATTTTCCAAAAATCCTTAGATGTTGACTTGTTCTGGGTGGTAAATGAAAATAAAAGGGTGTGTACCACTGAGTGCCATCATTTCTCATAATGCCATTAGTTCACCAACATTTACTATCTGATCAAGCAATGTTGATATACTGTAGATGGAAGGAAGACGAATGACAGCATTACGTGCATTTCTAAAGACCAAGATACATCTGCCCTGTCTCAGACATTTAATTTCTAGGCACCTGAAGCCTAAAAATAGGAAGTATAACCAGTTATAACCTGACCTGCTTAGCTTGCTGAACCCATGATTTTTGCTGCTGTTTAGCAACTTTGGCAGATTCTGTTTCATTTGAATGAATATTGCATATTTTGTTATACTGGATATATGTTTTAAGTTATATTGAAAACTTTATTTTAAATAATTTTATTTTGTATGCTGCATTAGCGATATTTTTATAGAAATGTGACTAGTAATTGTTCAGAATAAAAATAATAGTGTCATTCTTTCTTAATTGTTCTGTTCTGTGAGTGAATTAAAAAAAAATGTCCTATTGACTGAAGTAAAAACTTCGTCTCTGGGTTCAGAAAGCCTAAGGATAGCAGAGTCTGGCTTGTCTATTCTGATGAAATATCTTTGCTTGCGGTTATACCCTCATTAACTTTGTATGCCTAAACTGGCTTTCATTGTTTAAAATTATAATTAGACATTGTCAGGATCTTTTATTTAAGAGAAGTGTAATTGCCCCATAAGAACATAAGTAGTGCCCTGCTGGATTGGACCCCTGGCCGATCTAGTCCAGCAGTCTATTCTCACAATGGCCAAACAACTGCACAAGGAAGTCCACTAGTCTCCCAGCAGGACTAATAGCCACTGATTCCCATGACTTCCATGAAGGGTTGGTCCAACCCTTTTTGAACCCAAGTCTCACATGTGAATTGAGCCACATTTGTGAAATGATCAGAGAAATACTTTTTGTTGAAGGTAGTAATATTAATCAAGTAAAATATAATCCCAACAGTTACCAGTATGTTGGGTTTTTCCACACACACACTCTTTTTTAGTAGGCCATTTATTTCAATGGACCAAAAACAGAGGAAAGGAAAAGGAAAAGGAAAAGGAAAAGGAAAAGGAAAAGGAAAAGGAAAAGGAAAAGGAAAAGGAAAAGGAAAAGGAAAAGGAAAAGGAAAAGGAAAGATTATATCAATATAAGATGCAATGAGAAAAAAGTGGAGATAGAAGACTGAAATGAACATTCTGCCCCAGGCCTGTCAGAGTCTTAAACAAGCCCTGCTTATTACACAGAATGCCAACAAGCATTTACATGTTGCTCCAAAAAAATGATCTGGCCTGTTATCTGCAAAAGTTGCACTGTTGATTTTAAGTCCTTTAGCACAGCCTTCTCCATTTCATGCCCTCTGGATGTTGAACTGCAATTCACAGAATTTCCAGCCATACAGTGAATCTTAGTTAGGATGCTAATTTTCTTATTTCCATGGCAGGACAAAGAACTGTGCCAAATTGTACAGTGATTTATTTTGAAAAAGTGAACAAAAATTATCTCTTGCTTAGGAGTGAAAGCAAAAATGAAATATTAAGTGCTAAAACACAACTGAATCCCGCATGGAAATAGCCTTAAATATTTAGGTTTCTTACTTGCTGTTTTAATTACCTCCTCGTATATTTGAGTACTGGGTTATCATCAGGATTTGGCTAAACAAATGCCACATAATTATGTCTCCTTGTTTTAAATGTACAATTGCCTCTATTTGTGAAACTGCATTTTCTTGGTTTGTTTAAAATCAAAAGGAGTTTGGTAGCCCCTTTTCTGACTAACTAGTTTTATTAAAAGGCATAAGCTTTTGGAAGCTTTAGTGCACTTCATCAGATGTATAGAGTGGTTAAACTGATGTAGAATTTGAAAAAAAGGATGAGGTAAGGGGGTGGGAGCAAGAGAGATGCAGGTTGCATGTGACACAGATTACAAGTACTTTATCAATTAGCAATTGTAAGGTATTAAAACCCATTGTGTTTTTAAAGACCTCTTGAGATACCCTGAAATGTTTTGAACTGTGTGAGTTCAGCATTCTGTTTCTATCTGATACTTTCTTTGTTCTTTTACTTAGTGACCTGGCAGATTAAAATGATCTGGTATTACCTTGTCCTTGTTTTGAGTCCTGATGTCAAACTAATACAAATCAATACTAATTCCGAATACTTTCTCCTTTCCAGGGCTCAAGGCATGCTTCTGCACTTCTTGCTTTTGTAATGGCTTCTGAATATTTTCCCCAAGGTCATCTCCATGGCTCTCTGCACCACCTCTCTCATTAGGTTCTCATCCATCTTCCCTCTCACATACAAAGAAAATCCTAGAGCAGAGTAAGGGAACAAAAGTGTGGAGATGAAGGATAAGATTCAGCTACTGAAAAAATATATGGGCCTGACTCCGTCTGAAGCCCTAGATACTGCTAAACAAAGGTTCATGGCACTGGCTGCCAGGCTAAGGGGAAACACTAGAGAAGCAGAGGCCAAGAAAATAAATGCCCTGTTCTCCAAAGAACCATCCAAAGTGTACTCCCAACTGCAGTGCAACCACACAGTAACAGCAGAGCCACCAGCAGCGGAAACTGAACATTACTGGAAGAACATATGGGAGAAAGAGAAGACACATAACACCAATGCAAAGTGGCTGCAGGACCTGAAAGCAGACCGCAGCAATCTCCCAAAACAGGAACCAGTCACCATCACAGTAGCAGACATCCAACAGTGGGTCAAGAACATAAAGAGCTGGACAGCACCTGGCCTGGACATGATCCACACCTACTGGCTAAAGAAACTAACAGCAGTGCATGAATGCCTAGCAGCATTGGGAACAACACCAGAGGGTCAAAACACCAGTTGCTCATAGATAGAGCAGTTGCCTGAGACTCAAGGTCTAGGCAGATCAATCTGAGTGCAGCCTGGATTGACTACAGGAAAGCCTATGACTCAATGCCACACACATGGATCTGTGAATGCCTGGCACTATACAAAGTCAACAGGACACTAAGGACCTTCCTCAAGAACTCAATGGAACTGTAGAAGACAACACTAGAAGTCAACATAAGACAGCTCACACAAGTGCCCATCAAGTGTGGCATATACCAAGGTGATGCCCTGTCCCCGCTGCTGTTCTGCATAGGCTTAAACTCCCTCGGCCAGATAATCACAAGGTCTGCATACGGGTACACATTCAAGAGTGGAATCACCATCAGCCATCTCCTGTACATGGATGACATCAAGCTGTATGCTAAGAGTGAATGAGACATTGACTTACTGATCCACCTGACAAGGATCTACAGTGAAGACATTGGGATGTCATTTGGACTGGAGAAGTGTGGCAGGATGACAGTAAAGAGAGGGAAGGTAGTTAAGACCAATGGCATGGAACTACCAGTAGCAGACATAGAGACCAGCTACAAATACCTTGGCATCCCACAGTCACATGGGAACCACAATGAGGAGTCAAGGAAGACAGCAACACCCAAGTACCATCAAAGGATAAGACAGGTCCTGAAGAGCCAGCTCAATGGGAAGAACAAGATCCACGCCATCAACACATATGCACTGCCAGTCATCAGATACCCTGCTGGTATAGTGAGCTGCCCAAAGGAGGACATGGAGGCTGCCGATGTGAAGACCTGGAAACTCCTCACGATGTATGGAGGTTTCCACCCCAAGTCCAACACCCAGAGATTGAACACTAGCCTCAAAGAGGGTGGGTGGGGGGGTCTGATGAGTGTCAAAGCCACTGTCCTGGATGAAATCTGGAGCATCCAGATCACTAAGATGGCACCCAAAGATGAGCTGCTTTTGGACGTCCACCAGTCCTAGCCAATGTGGCTAATATCAAGGAACAGTGGGACTTCTGGGGAAGAAATGGAGAAAGTGGAACTGACCACTGCAGCAGAATGAAGAGCCATCAAGTAAATCAGCTATTCATAATTCCTCTCTGGACAAGGAGAGCACTTGAGATCACCCACAAGTGCTCCATACTTTTGTTCCTTGCAAGGAGATCACAAGACAGCAGTCCTCGTGGGTTTAGAGCTCTGGGAGACAAGGTAATAGCCATCTTTTTGCTGAAACCGTGGTTGGCACCTTCAAAAGGACACTGGGTTTGCATATTTCCTCTTCTAATCACTTTTGGAAATTGCTTGTTAACTGCTTTTCAGCTATTAGGAATCTTTGGATTGACAGGTTTTACAGCATTGGGTGAGTTTCCTTCAGTCCTTAGTGAAAGAAGTTTTAAATACAAGTTTAATGACTTAAAAATATATTTTGGAATAAACAGCAAAAGGATGATTAGAACTTTGATTTTGGAAAGTTACAAACAGATGGATTTGAAATAAGATTTTGGAATTAATTATAAGCATCCTTCCCATGGGAAAATGCTTTTGTTTTGAATGCCCTTTTTAAAAAAAACAACAACCATAATAGGATGGGACTTTGAAGGTTGGACACTAGAGGTACCAGAAGAAACTAAAATTACAGTTAAAGGAGAAGAACACTTAATTTGACTTACTAATACAGAATGGAGCAAAATATTTTAACACTGGACATATTGAAAGATAGTTTTGAACAATGAAGTCAATAGTTAATTTTAAGAGTGTCTGCCTCTATAGGTAGACTGTGTTTAAAAGATGTTATGGAAGAGGAACAAATTTTACCGGACAAGACTGAGAGAGATCTGAAAGTGGATTTAAAAATGACAGGCTACAAGAATGATATGAAGAAAGATGCTACACTGGACATACAAATGAAATTGGCTGATGCCTTAATAATTAAAAGGGATATACAAATAATGAAGAGTGACTTGGATAATTTTTCAATACTGGATTTACAAAAGGGACTTGTTAAAGCTTTGAAGAATTTTGTGAGAAGGACAAAGAAAAAATGAAAAGAAATCAAGTTCTAGGACATTATTTGAAGGGACTAAAGATCAAGATTGTTAAAAGTAAAAGCAAGGACTATAAAGTTGGTTTATTTGATTAAGGTTAAAATAGATACATTGTTATCTCTGGTAACCCTTAATGGACTTTTGCTGATCAGGACTGAATGATGAGGTTTTAAGGATTTGTTTATAGATAAGAGATGGGATATGGGAAGAAGAGAGCATTTGTATTTTAAGAGAAGGTGATAAGTTACTAAAATTGTTTATATTTGTTGTGATGAAAGGGGAAGTCATTCCTTTATATATTTCTTTTCCTTTCTTTTCTATTTTTCTTTCTATTTTTTTTTTTTTTAATTTTCTGCACTGTAGTCTAAAACATTTGGATGACAGTAAGTTGTCCAATTTAGGCACTCACATTTAAAGTGTTCGACAGTTCCAATACTTTACTATTTTGTTGTTAACCCTTAAGTAACAGCCATTATTTAATACATTAAGAGACAAATATAAAACCAAGTAAAGCTTTCTTAGGCACAATTCCAGCTGAAATAAAAGAGTTATCTTTTGAAACCATGGAAACATGAATAAATAGAAAGGAAACATTTCTAAAAGGTTTGGCCCAAACATACTATGGATAAATTTTCCCAGGTCCCTGGAGAAGATCTTATTGCTAATATACTTCATAAGCTGAGGGGGGAGAGCAGGATATCAGAAGTGATTTCTACAATGAATTTCTGAAAGGATAGCTTTGCTCATAACATTTTGCAACCCCCTGGAGACTTCAAGGAAACTGAATCCAGGAAAAAGCAGGGCAAAGTTCACAAACATGAAGTGCATTAAGAAAATATTTCTGGAGAAGAGGAGGAGGACGGGCTAAGGCTAGTAGCCACAGAACATCTGGCCAAAGAAAAGCTAGAAACTGAAGAGCATGAGAGAATACAATACCAGCCAGAGGTGATCTGAATGAATATAACATCTTGAAGACACTTTTTGGAGTCCTTTTTCTTTTTGTTGTAATGTCACCCAGCTTCTCCCATATACATGATATCCCAACCCCTTTTAACACACACTGTCCATGACAATCTTCTTCATCTTTGAGTCTTCAAGATATGTTGGGATTAGAACTCTTCAAATTCTGTCTGGTAATTCCAACATGCTGCAGTCCCAATATACCTAGGAGTCCCAGGAATGAGGAAGGCTGGTGAACACACACACACACACACACACACACCAGCATTTCACAACCTAGTGATCTCCACATATAACTGCCCAAATTGCAGATAAGAGAGATTAGTATATTTTCCCCCTTCAAACAACAAGACGACCCCTAAGCTCACATTTCCCAAGCTTCCCCTTAAGGCTTTCTCCTCTCCTGTGACAGGCAGCCTGATGATTGACTGATCTGAAATATTCATGCTCTGAACTAAAGTGCTTAAAGTTACCTTGCAGTTTATTTAAAATGCCATGTAAATGTAACAGTTAACAAAGGAGGAACAAAAGTAAATATCACATTTATCTCAGTACCCAAATAATCTACCTGCCACTTTGCTTCAGAACCTTGGGCCAGAACAAATCTCAGAAGAAGTTACTGTAATCTGGAGTTGTTGCTAAAGCATCCAGATGTGACTCTCTCACAGGAATAGGATTCTAACAGCTTCTAGTTCCAGTGATAGACATGGATCCTAGTAGAGAACAAAGATACTTAAAACTGTCCAGCCACTGTTCTTAAATCTCCAATATCTGCAGGATGCAGACTTCCACTGAAGACAGATAGATGGATACACAAAGGGGATAAGATTAGGGCAGGAGAGCACAAACTGAGGCCAAGGATCAGAGCTGCCCCCCACCCTCATCATAGGGACAGCCTTCAGAGTCTTCCAAAAGTTGACAGTGAATTGTAAAGTTGATATTTAAGGAAAATTTATTAAATCCATGCATCCTGAGGGTGGGTCACGATACTGCAAATATTTTCTAGCTGGAGGATAATAGGCCACATTATGTTGGCTTGCAGGGTAGTCTCCTGATTAGAGGTCCTAGCAAATAAATAAATATACATCTAAAAGTATGATTGATCTGAACGTTTATGATGAAAAACAGAGTTAGTGAAGGACAGAATGATGATGAGATGTTCTGAATGTGGGACAGACCAAGTTCTGGTAATATTAAGAGTAGATTTTGGGGAGAGAATGGACATGGAAGAAAAGGAAAGAAGTGAAATAATGAGTGTGGAAGTAGATGAACTGTAGGAAGAAGGTGAGTTTTGTATAAGAAAGGTATTAGAAGTTGGAATAAGGGGGAAATGGACATAAGAACAGAGGATGTGGAAGTTGTTTAAGAGAGAATGAAAAGAATTATGTTACAGAGTGCACAAAAGAGTGTAGAATTAAACTAATGAAAAACGTTTGGTAGAATGATGAAATGAAAGAGACTGTGGATAAGAAACATTGCATATAAGAAAATGATGGCTGCAAAAATGTGAAGAAAAGATCCACTATGTGCTCAGAGAGGAAATATAGTTGCAAAGAATAGACAGAGATGAAGACATGGGTAAAAGTGAAAGAGGCAAAGAGGTGCAGAGCAATTTTGATGGAAAGAAAAAAAAAACATTATTTGGCAATGGATGAAGGTGGCTAAACAAGGAGCATTCAGCAGAGTGAACAGACTTTAAAATAAAAATGGTTAAATTATTTGGGATAAAATTGCAGTTTAATGACAGACAAGAATACACGTGCCAGAATTTTCTCTTCAGTGGAACACTGAGAAATTGGTGAATACGAGAAAGAAAATCAATAGTATGTTTGTTGATTAAGAGAAAGAGAATCACAAGAGAATAGACTTGAATTTTGAAATATTTTGCATCAATATGGAGTTGAAGGTTGATTGCTGAATGTGGTAAGAGCAGTATATAACAGAAGTAACATAAATGGAATAACAGAATATTTAGCAAATAGTTTGACATCAACTAGGAGCAAGACAAAAATGTGTGATGTGCACTTGGTTATTTAATGTATTATGGATATATAACATTAAAATTGATTGGGGAAGTTAATGTACATGTACTTTTGTATGCAGATTATGCCATGTTGTTGACTGGGAACCTAAATAATTTGACAAGAAAAATGGAATGAAAAATGGAAATTATCTATAAATGGTGAAGAACTAGAGCCAAGTAGATGAATTTGTATCCCATGATAGAATTTTTCTAAAGATGGAGAAATAGATGACAAATTAAAAGACATGCAAATGCTGGTGGAAAGATAGTGGGAGGTAGAAAGATAGTGGGTGGTCTGTTGTGAGGAATAAATGTTTGTTGGAACAAGCAAAAATGACTGTGTATAGGAGTGTGATTCTGCCCAGTTCATTTTACGAAAGTGAGAGTGGGTTATGTCATGAGACATATTTGCAAATTTCCTACATGCATCTGGTTAGCTACTGTAGAACACAAACTGCTGTTCTAATTTAGCAGAGGTCTTATATTCTTAAATCTCTCCATACACCCCTGTTCAGTTGAGAAAGAACTAGCAGAGTCCAGAAGAAACTTGAAAAAAAGAACTGTAAAATTTCTCTTACTGTAAACATAGATAATTATCATTGTAAAAGCTTAATCTGTTGAGAAATTCTTATCTTCTCTGGAAATTTCTTTAATTCTTCTTTTCTCTTTATTTCATCCAAAATAGTGTTATGCAGAGTGCAGCTATAACCACAGTTCATGCTAAATCCTACTAAGCAGAGAGGCATGTACTCACTCACACTTTATTGACACTATGCACCACCCCTTGAATAACTAGCATACAGACGCCAATAGGTGGTGGTAAATAGCGGTATACGTGCAAACGAACAAAAATAACTGCAGATGGCTTGCTTTTCTAGTCTAAACAATTGTTTGAAGATAGCGAGATGCATTTCTTCCCATGAGAAAATCCTAACAAATAGCTTGTGTTTTCTCTTGACTCTTTTTAAGTTCACTATCATGTTGTATAAAATAACCTCTGATAAAAGCTTTACTTGCATCCCAAACCATTCTTAAATCAGTGCCTTTATCTAAATTATTTTTAAAAATTCTTTTAATTTCTTGTTACAATCCTCCACTGTTACTTCTTTCTGTAGCAACATTTCATTTAGTCTCCATCTAAAAGAATTAGATTTTATTTTATAAACCAAACTCACAGGATTATGATCCAAAAAAATCTTTGGTAATATCTCTACTTTAGAAACCTTAGTAGCCAAATTCTTTGAAATCCAAATCCTGTCTATTCTTGAACAGGATCTATGTCTTTCAGAAAAGTAGCTATACTCTCTTGAATTGCCATTTTTCTGTCTCCATATATCAGTCAGCCCTAAATCAAAGCAAACTTTTGGTAATTTGTCTTGAGTGATTTTAATATTTTTCTTAGAAGTTCTATCCAGTTGCAGGGAGATCACTCCATTCCAATCCCCCATCAAACACCAATTTTCATAAGAGAAATCTATTAATCTCTCCATAAATTGTTTATAAAACAATACGTTGTCCTCATTTGGGGCATAAATTCCCAGTATCAAAGTCTTAATCCCATGCAAATTAACTTCAAATTATCTATGTTAACAGTAAGAGAAATGGAAATAAAAATGAATTATGTAAAGCAAAAAAAAAAAAATTGAGTTTGCAAATAAACCAGGGAAGGGGCTAGCATATAAATTATGAAGAGAAAAAGAAAATGGTATTTAAATTACAAGAAGGAGATACTGTATTAATGGACAATGCAGCTATACAAAAAGATTTCATCAATATTATTCCAATTTGTATCAAGGAAGTGACATCTCTCTAGAGAAAATAGATGAACACCTAAAGAAACAAAATTTACCGAGGATTACAGAGGAACAGGGACAGATTATGGACAGACCTATTACAATAAGGGAAGTTTCTGAAGCTATAAAAAGGATTAAACTAGGAAAGGTGCCTGGACCTGATGGTTTATAAGGTTCTTATTATAAATGTTTTGCGGATGAACTTTTACCACCTTTACAAAATACAATGAACTCTGTCCTACAAGGATGAAAGATGCCAGAGAGTTGGAAAGTGGCCAATGTAGCATTAATACCTAAAGAGGGACAAGATTTGACTTTAACAAGAAACTATAGGCTGATATCATTATTGAATAATGACCACAAATTATTCACAACTATTCTAGCTGATAGACTGAAAATAATTTTGCAAGAAATTATTCATGAGGATCAATATAGGTTCTTTTCCTAAAAGACAGCTAAAGGACAATGTTAGAAATGTTTGGACATTTTGTAAAATTTGGAGCAACATAATGAAAAACAAGCCACATTGATTTTCTTAGATTCAGAGAAGTTTGACAGTTTGAACTGGGTTTTCTTGTTCAAGGTTTTGGAAAATGGTTGGTGAAGATGATGAAACTTACTGAGATGGCGAAATTGCTTCTTTGATCGGAAAAAAGACAATATACAGTGGTACCTCGCGTTACGAACGCCCCTCCTTACGAATTTTTCGCGATACGACCAGCTCCGGCCCCAAAAATTTACCTCGCCGTGCAACCTCCGCCTCACGCTACGAACCGGATCCGCGGCCATTTGCCCTGCTGCCACGCGGTCGCGGCTTCCTGTGGGCGAGATCGCGGTAGCAAGGAGACGTTCGGTGAGGCTTGTGGTGTGTTTTGTGGCGTTTGGAAGGTTTTTGGTGTGCTTGTCAGCATGGCTCCAAAGAAAATGCAGAGTGGGCTTGGCAAGAATAAGGGTTTGAAGAAGAAAGTGACGATCGAACTGAAGGAGGAGATTATAGAAAAGCACGATCGTGGTATTCGTGTGACTGATCTGGCCTCAGAGTACAAGATGGCGAAGTCAACCATCTCAACTATTTTGAAGAATAAAGATGCCATCAGAGAAGCTGATGTGGCAAAAGGAGTAACGATGTTAACAAGGAAGAGGACACAAGTGCTGGAAGAGGTGGAAAAGCTGTTGTTAGTGTGGCTGAATGAGAAACAACTGGCAGGTGATAGCATGAGTGAAGCTATCATCTGTGAAAAAGCCAGGAAACTGCACAGTGATTTACTGCAAAAAACCCCTCTACTAGTGCAGCAAGTGAGGAATTTAAAGCCAGCAGAGGCTGGTTTGAGAAATTCCTCAGGAGAAGTGGCATCCACAATGTGGCAAGACATGGAGAGGCTTCCAGTTCTGACAAGGCTGCTGCAGAAGCCTACAAGGAAAAATTTGAGGACTTCATGAAGGCAGAAGGATACGTCGCTCAGCAAGTGTTCAACTGCGATGAGACAAGGCTCTTCTGGAAGAAGATGCCAAACAGAACCTACATCACACAGGAGGAAAAGGCACTGCCAGGGCACAAGCCCACGAAGGACAGATTGACCCTTTTGCTGTGTGCGAATGCAAGCAGCAACCTGAAGATTAAGCCGCTACTGGTGTACCATTCCCAGACCCCTCATGCATTCAGGGAACACAATGTGAACAAGGCCAGACTGCCTGTCATGTGGAGGGCCAATGTGAGAGCATGGGCCACAAGGCAGTTGTTCATGGAATGGCTGCACGAGGTGTTCGCACCCAGTGTTAAAAAATATCTTTCGGACAACCAGCTGCCTGAAAGGTGCCTTCTTCTGATGGACAGTGCCCCGGCACACCCTCCAGCCTTGGTGGATGATATGGACGCCGAATATGACTTCATAAAGGTCAAGTTCCTCCCCCCCCAACACGACACCTCTTCTGCAGCCCATGGACCAGCAAGTGATCTGCAACTTTAAGAAGCTCTACACAAAGGTGCTCTTCACCAGGTGTTTCAATGTCACCGAGGAAACATCCTTGACTCTGGCAGAGTTTTGGAAGAAACATTTCAATGTCCTCCACTGCATCAGCCTCATTGACAAAGCCTGGGAAGATGTCACCTGCCGGACCTTAAACTCAGCCTGGAGGAAACTGTGGCCAGAATGCGTCACTGAACGTGACTGTGAAGGGTCTGATGCAGAGGTAGTGGAGGAGATTGTGTCCATGGACAAGAGCATGGGTCTGGTTGTCAATGGTGCAGACGTAGAGGAGCTTGTTGAGGACCATGAGGAGGAGCTGACCACGGAAGAACTTGCCGAGCTCCAGAGTGAGCAGCAGAAAGCGCTTGTTGAGGAGCATTCCACTGAGGAAGAGGAAGACAGGGAGGAGGTGAGCAGTGCTGAGATTAAATCCATTATGGAACAATGGAATGCGTGCCAGGACTTCTTTGAGAAGCACCACCCCAACATAACTGTAACAAACAGAGTGTTGAACATGAGGAACGATAACGTGGTCTCTCATTTCCGGAGGGTTATGCAGCGCAGGAAAAAACAACTGACTTTAGACAGGTTTTTCCCCAGAACAGCTAAGAGGCAAAGAAGAGAGGAAACCCCTGAAGGAGATCTCCCCGATGTCCCTTTGGAGGGGGACTCTCCCTCCAAACAATAACTGCCTCCCCACCCCATTCTCCCTCTTCATACTGTGCTGTACTGTACTTTTTTTTTCATGTTTTTGTGGTTTAAAAATAAAATGCATATGTTTCAGAACTGTTTGTATTTACATTGAACCTTATGGGGAAATTTGCCTCACGGCGCAACCAAATTCGGAGGGCGGAACGGATTAACCATATTTACATTGAGCCTTATGGGAAAATTTGCTTCGCGGTGCGACCAAATCGAGTTGCGATCAGAGTCACGGAACGGATTAAGTTTGTAACGCGAGGTACCACTCTTGCTGACTGCAGACCCTTTATGGACTTTTTGTGTAAAACCGAAAAAAATGAACTTATGATTTATGGTTTTGATGATTAGACAGGATAGATTACAGAAAGAAGAGAGTTATGTTGTAACCATAGAGGAAGAGGTAAATTTATAATTGCACTTATAACTGCTATAAAGAAGATCAGAAACTACTTCTTTGTATCTTTTTTCTTTCTTTTCTATTTTTCTTTTATTTGTTCCCCTTTTTGCACTTTTAGCTTTGTCTTTGATTTCTTTCTTTTTTTTCTTTTTCTTACTTTATATTAGTTTTGTATTAGTTTTTATCTTCCTTTTAAAAAATCTTTAATAAAAGTTATATAAAAAAGAAAAAACTGTAAAATAAATGATATTCTTTCTTGCTAGTGTACTGCAGTTGGAAAGTTCTTTCTTGCTAGTGTACTGCAATAATTGATAAATTATTCCCTGTAGTTAGAAGATAGGTCTCTTATTTAGTTAGATCAAATCTTTTCCTCCCCTTTCCTTCTCATGTTTTCCATACATGAAAAAAAAGGAAGCAAAGTAATGTGTGTAAATCAAATAATTTCACATTTATATCTTGCCCTTGTAAAATCCAAGGTAGTTCCAGTTGCATTAAATATAACAACAGTTAATAAAAAGCAGCATATAGCTTTGCATAATATATTTTCCTTTAAAACTGACCTTTATAGGGGCACCCAGTGACTCCCTGCATGGGATTTAATTGAAGAAGGGCATGTATTTAATGAAAGCTACAGATGTGTATATTAAAACAAATTCATGACATGTTCTGACTTCCTTTGCTTTCCTGTCAAACAAGAACTTACCACTTTTAAAAAATAGTAACATTGGCACAGAGATATATGAAATTTTAAGTCCTAAAGGCATGTCTTCATAACTAAGATAATTTTGAAGAGCTTAGCATATTTGTAAATCTTTTCAGTTCAAAACAAATTAATTACAATATTAATTGTTGTGTATGTTCTTTATTCTAGCTAGTTGGCTGCACATGTACAATATTGTAGAGAAGATGAGATAACTGGGTAAAATGTGTCAGAGAAGGTGCTGCAACCCTGAAGAGATGTAGTTATACTATCGTTTGACCTAGTCCTTAGTCATCAATGCAGGCACTGATAACGTGCTATTCAACAGAACTCATTTCAGGGCAAAGAGCCAAAATGCTTCGCCAGGAAAATATTCAGATAGCCAATTCCTTTTCCCAGAACAGTGCTTCTTGACTCATTATTAGAAGCAAATTGCTTTTCATCTTTTTTCTTCCCCTGCAATAGGCCTCACTCAAGGTGTTTGAGAATTTCTTTCAAATGTCTTTTTGTAGTGTTTTGGGGATTACCTGAGTGTGAGGGGCAGCTAAGGGGTTTTATTGGTGCTGTTGTTTTCAATTGCATCCATTTCCGTAGTTCCAAAGTTTCTCTGGGTGCTCACAATTCACTCCCTGAGAATTGCAAATGGTAATTTCTTTGGATTAAATTGAAGGCTGGGAAGCTGGGGAAGTTATTGTCTGCTGGAGAGATGTTAATACAATGAGAAAAACAAAGCATAGGGTAACAAAAGACCTTTTCCATCCATGAGAATTTCCCAAACAGTTTCATATTTGAAACAAATTACGAAAGCATATTTTTTTTCATCAAACTGAATGTCAACAGGTAGAAAAAGAGGTGAGAGAATTTTTCTGCCTGGCACGCATCAGATATGTTCACCATTTCCATCTGCTCTCATTGATACAACCCCTCTTCTCAATTCCCAGTCCCTAGCTTTTCATTTTTGCACAAAGTTTATTTTCAACATCACTCTGCCTTCACTCCTGGATATATATCCCATAGTCTCCAATTTTATCTATGGGATTTTTGCTTTCTGAATGTGTCTGGAATATACTCTTGTATCTGGGTTTCTTGTGGAAGATACAGATCTATCAAGGGACAAAAGTCTTGAAGACTCAGTGTTATCTTCAAGTTGAAGTCAGCATGCTTCCAAACTCCAGATGCAGGGGACAAACAATGGTAAAGAAGTAGGTCTCCATCTCCTGTTTGTAAGTATCCCTTTTTGGCCACTTCAATAAAGAAAATAATGCACTTATATAAGCCTCAGCCTGATCCAGCAGCATTATTCTTATGTTCTTCTGCTGTTTCCTGTTTTGTTCTTTTGGTCAGCTAAGAAAAACCCTAGTTTCTCTGAAGAACGTAGAAATCAAAATTTCTTGTAATTCCAGCAATATTTATATGCAAGTGGTGCATTATTTGTATTAATTTATGAAACTGATTTGGAACAAGCTATTCTATCCAACTATGACCTAAGGAACAGAAATAGCCAAGGACTATTTTGAAAGGCCTTCCTGTTGATTTGTTTTTTAACATAGTTTTTGTCTGAAAATTTATTATCTAAGTGTGGTAGAGCAAAAATTGAATTTAAGTGTAGCAATGACAGTCTGCCAGCTAACTAAATTTTTCGTTGGAGCACGTACTTCTGTTTTTGATGTAGCTGTATTTTCAAAACCAGATTAATTTTGGGAAAAATTACAGTAACTGTTAGCATGCCAATACAGTTCCCTTGCTCTTTTGAGGTTCCAGATGAAGATGGGAAAGATGCGAGCAGGAAAGGATTTAAGATACAAAATCCTAAATGTTTATTTACTGGGACTTATTAAGTGTAATTTTTATTATTTACTAGAATTGGTAGGGGAGAGAATTTATTAACAAAATATACATGTATTATTTGTAAAGGTGATTCTGTGAATGTGCCTTGCCTCAAAAATATTTCAAGCCTCTTGTATGCTGTAATTATGCACTGCCAATTATTTTATTGCTGATAGCATTATTATTTTATTTTGCTGCCTAGTGTCTCTTCTATAATTTCAGATGATCCTGCTGTTTCATATTAAAATACATTTTTTAAAAATTCCTGTGACTTGAGGTGATTAATAAATCTGTCTTTCTATCTTTTTAGTGTTCTACACTTTCTCTATATTCAGGGTTAAATGCAAAACAAGTTTGATATGTGAAATTAAAACAATTGTTTGTATTGCAATAGAATCAAAGAATATGAGGCTTTGTTAAAGGTGCAGCCACTGACAGTCATCTAATGTTAAAAATCTGAAATGGGAAGAAGATAATCAGACAAATTTCCTACAAGCTAAAAGACCAAATGGAATAAATGGTGAGTGATTAATGGAGAGCACATTTCCATGTATCTTGCAAATAGATGACTGAATTCTTCTTTTAAAAATTTAATGTGAAACAATAAAATGTAATGGTCCGTTTACATTCATATGCAGTACTGCAAAGCTCAGGGATAGATATCTATGAATTAAATGTTTATTGCTTTTGCAGATGCACTGGCAAATAAAGTTTCAATTATGGGATTTCAGCTGAAAGCCTAACAGATATGAAAAGGTACATAAGTCAATTCCTGCCCTTTCATTATCATAATTCTATGCTATATTCTATTTCTCAGTTATGTTAGCTTGCTCTGGCTATTCAAAATACTGCTTTGGATTCAGAGTTGGCCTTCTGTGAATGGACAGGCAGTGATTTTCTGCTAGGTCAAAGCTCAACAGTTCCTTTTTGACACTGGGTGATATTACACAATGATATGCAATGGGCACTCATTTCCTCCCCAAATTAATAACATTTTTTAAAAATGCTTAATCTCATGAGATTGTAATAATCACTGTCCTGAGACTTTGTGAGTAGTAGCCCTAAATTTCATGAGCTCTCTTGTGAAAATACCTACATCTCATGAGATTTAGTAACCTTGCAAGATTTTGGCCATTTTTTTTTAAATTTCATTTTTTAAATTTCATTTTTGGAGCCTTCAAATGCCATATAATCACAGGCATCCTGGTGGCTGATTCCTGCATTAAGTAAAGTAACTGAGATATAATGGCAGATCCCTATCCTGGTGAAATGAAAGGAAGTGATTTTTAACCATTTTTATTCCATAGTATTGTCAAGAAAACAACATGGATGTGTTCAGGAGTTACGTTTGATGGATCGTGTGCTTAAAATAAGTTGTTGTCCTACTAGACTATGTTAAGAGGCTGTCTGATACCTGGGTGTGCATTATATAAAACAAAGTATCCTTCTGAATTTTGTTTTTTAACTCATTCTTAAGCCACAAAATGATCACTGTCAATGGCTGATCAACCTCCTTACTGGTCCAAGATGATTTGTTCTCGATGTGAAAACAAGGCCATTTCATTCCCAGCACTGGCATTTAACTTTTATTTCGGCCAGTGACAGGACAGCAACCCCTCACTGTAAGAAGGCTAGCTTAGAGGGTGGAAGGCATAAACAACTCCGACTTCTAGCAAAGGACCAACACTCCCGCTTATTCAGCATCTGTTGCCTGAAGCTCCTGCTTCTGTCTAATGATAGGGCCAGCCCTGATTACCTTATCCTACATCTACAGAGGAATGCAGGAATTACACATGTACACTTATACCAAGGCTTACTTAAATGTTTCTGTAGTGTCTGTAAAATACACTTATTTTGAGCCTGGAAATGATGGCTCTTGAAGCAATGTTATGCCACATGCCCAAGCCTGTTTCTGACAGTCATGCCATTCTCCTACTTTGCACATGGGAAGACTCAGCTATAAAGACTTTGGAATTGGCACTTAGCTGACAATTTTTTGATGATGCTTCAGGCAGAACACAACCTGCCACATGCTAATGCAGCAACCCTTGGCCGGGCAGATTGCAGTATCGTCCTAACATGCTTTTGTTGGTAAGTGAAGCTCATAAGAGGCAGCAGCAAAACAAGGGAGAAGCAATCCCCTCAAATTTCATATCTACTGATCCCTGCTTAAAATCGTACAAGAAACAAATGAATGGCTTCCCAAATGTCTTGGCAGCATTTGGAAGAGATTCACATTCCTTGGCTATTCCTGCTATTTTCCAACCTGAAGTCAACAACTGCTCTGTCGGTATTTGTGAAAAGATTCTCACTTCAAATTTCCCTAGAAACTGATTCTCAAAGAATGTATCAACCTGCATGTTTAATGCAGGAAACCACCTAAAAATTCAGTAACTTCCATACTATCAGTGAGAAATTCTTCTGTGACGTGGGCCATATGATTGCAATTCCTAGTACCTCACAATTCAATCCTTCAGCTATGCCAGCCAATTAGGACAATGCTGCTTTTCTCATTTAATTAGAGATGGGTAAGCTCATTATGCTTATTTGTATAAAATATGTGCTCATTATGGCTTGGAATGTGTTCAGCTTGTTATCAGAATCAGAGGGTTTGGGTGGGGGAGGACAAAAAATTTCTCACACTGCCTCAGGCCCCCCATCTTTTTTTTTTAATTTACCTTTTAGCTTCTAAAAGCCTGATAAGCAAATAGGTATCATGCCAATTTTGTGCTGTTTCTAAAAAAGCATGTTATGTTTGGTCTATGACCATATATTTTAACAAATTAAACTAAACTAAGTATGTTATAACCATTGATATATTTCTAAACTCTTGATTTTGAGAGAGAGACATTTATTTTTAGTCATACTTGCCTTCTGAACAGTTACTAAATTTGAGTAATATTCACACTATTGTTATGAGGTGGAGAAAACACAAGTTTAAGCTGAAGAAGGAGTATATATATCTTAAAGGGATAATACACAATAAAGTATAGATTCTTTTTAAGTGTATACTAAATGCCAACTATTTTTGCCCTTCTGCCTCCTTCCTTTCCTTAATAGGACAAAGAAAGAGGAAGACACAGCTCACAAAACTTAAATCTTTTAATAAAATTGGTTAGTCAGAAAAGGAGCTACTGGATTCCTCCTGATTATATATAAATTATAATACTGGCTCAGAAATAAGCAAATTAGAAGCAAATTGGGAACCCAAAAAATAGCAAATTGAAGAATGTATCAACTATTTCCATTTGCTAGAACCTGAAATTTGTTCATTGGATAGTAAAAGAATTGAAATTGGCCCCAGATTTGCAGTCTTGGATTTGGGCTAAATGTTCCTATCCTATCACTGCAAGATCATTTGATTTTTGGGGAAGTAAAACTTGGAATTCTTCTTTCTGATTGTGGGAGATATTCCAAATGTTGTTTTGCTCATCTTATGAGCTGATTGAAGGGTTTTTCTCCATTATATTTCACAACAAAAGCTTTCCTACCACTTTAAACAGCTGTTTGGCTGCTTTATTCAGTCCTGGGAACCATTCCATTGCATTTTTGCAAATGGTCTCATCAATTAGAAATGGGCTGAGGGGAGTTTACCCCTTCATATTGAGGGTTTTTACTCTTTGCCATTTTAAAGTAAAGGACATTTCAAAAAAGAGTTGAATCTCAACCAGAATTCAAATAACTTGCAATGGTGTTTTATTAAGATCCTGTAAATAGTTCTGAATTGCTACCAGTTTGGATTGAAATAAGAGTCCTGCTGCCTTGTAACAGCCAGATTACACTAATGCATATGATGATACATGATGGTCCCAAATTAAATCTATGAATTCAGCCTAGCTAAAGTACTTATTACCTCCTTAGTATGCTTAGAATTCATTTCTATGAGATATCATCTGGGCCTCCTGCTTGAATGTTAATAGGCAGGCCTGTTTCACTCCTTCTTCTTGAGCACTGTCCTCAGTGGTATACATCATGGAGGATAATTGAAGCAAGCCTCTTTGTAGAGACTGACTATTGCTTTGCCCAATCATGGAAAATACCTTGTGTCTAGTGAGCCAATCAGAGATTATCTAATAGCTACCTCCACATTCCTAATAACCCTTTGTGTAATTATAAGGGTTCAGTCTAGTTGACATCACTTGTGTTACTATAAATGGTACTTGAAAGGGGTATGTTTGGGAAAGAAGCTGAATTCCATTTATTTAGGCCTCTCTACATGAGGTCATACTATCATAAGCTTTAAAGGGTTGTGTTATACCAAAAATATATGGCATATAAGAGCACTTTCTGAGCAGATTCCAAGAAGAAAAGAATCGAATGTGAAGGACCTCTTAGGTATGCCATTTGTTTAATCTACTTTAATTCCTAAAACTAAGATTGAATTGTGAGTAACCAAGCATAACATTGCACTGAACACCTAGAGAGATCATGTATCCTATTTTACAAGGAATATCTGAAGGACTGTCAGCCTTCTATTTGACGGTTCCTTCTCTCTGAAGTGCTTTAGAGATACAATAACTTCCATTAAAAAATAAAGCACAATACAAAAAGATGTCTATTAACAGTGAACACCTGAATGAGTGAGCACAAAGGCCACTTTCTCATAGTTTCCTTTGCTAGTGTGAGATATAATATATATCTCACACTAGCTTATTTCTAAATCTGCATTTTTTCATATTGAGTTGAATGAAACAGATATGAATAAAATCTGGACATTAATTCTATCATTTTGCCAAAGCAGTACAACATACATTTATGGCCTCTCTCCAAAGCAAACTCATTCAGACTACTTGTATATACTTCAAACTATGAGTAATTTTTAGAAAAACAGTATTTGCCATTTTTAAAAAGTTTTAAAAGTTTTAAAAGTTTTAAAAGTTTTAAACTATTTTGACCGAATGCACCTTGCTAGATGCTAATGCTTTTACAAAAAGCAAACTTTTTAGGAATTGCCCTTTTGTATTGAAGCACACTGCTTTGGTGGTGGTTATTCCCCATTCACATGACATTCCACAATATCAGTGTATTGCTATAAATGTTTTGCTAGGTAAATTACAAGTGACCTGGTCTAATATACCCTTTAAATCAGTGTTTCTCAAACCTAGCAATTGGGAGTTGAAGTCCACACATCTTGAAGTTGCCAAGGTTGAGAAACACTGATTTAAATGGCATTACTGCACATTTGAAAAAATCAAAACGAGACATGCCAGCTCATTACTTTCCATTGTTTAAAAGTGCTGCTGTCCTATGGACCCCTATACATACTAACTAAAGCGTATTGAATAAATAAGCTTAGAAGTACACTGTCAGTCACTTGTTTGTAGTTGATGCATTTTCAGAGTGGGAATGCATTTTGTGAATGTAGAGTTGTGTACCAAGAGCAGAGTGCATTCATACAGTCGTATACTTATGCTAGAGCTGAATATCTGACCTGCTTACCTTGAAAACAATATGCTTGGAAAATCTGCAGTAGGATCATACTTGGCTAATTTGGTTATTGGATAATGTGAATTGTTTTATTTAATTAAGAGGAAGCCAGGAAGTAGTTGTAAGAAAAACAAATCACTAGGTGATCATTATGTGAGCAGGTGAAAGCAATAAAATGGAATCACTGGCATTTATTTCCATAATGCATTGCCAGTAGCATTAGCATATTAAGAGAAGTGTTTTATTATTTAAATATGGTGCTGTGTCATTGGGTAATATGATTAATTTAAGATGCTACGTATCAGAGAAATATGGAAAGGTAATAAATTTTATGTGCTTTATTGTTAGTGATCATTACTATTTGGAACAGAGATGAGTCTTATGAATAAAATAAGCTTCTTATGAGTCTTATGAATAAAATAAGCTTCCAATAAACTCACATGTACCCTCTGATTTAAAAGGAGAGATTTGCATAACTTTTTTTCCCCTCAGGAGGAGGTAGGACCAGCATACTCAGGTAACTGTCAGAACCATATGGGTTGGGTCCATACCCTGTTGTAATCCATGGTTTACTCCTTAGTTAGGTTTAGCATCATATTCATCCAAAAATGACACTATTCCTTAATGTAATAGATCAACACAGCCAGAACCTTTTGGAATTGATACCCGCCTTAGGATCCCATGCTAGAAAGATAAGTCATCCTGTTTTATCATTTTGCGTATTTTTCTTTGGGATTCTTTTGAAAGATATCAAAGAAGATGTCAGAAATATATAATTGAGATGTTTCCAGACTATTTCATAGCACTGTGATGTTGGAACATCAGGAGAAATTTAACATGACGGTTCATAGCTTCCATTCTTGCTGCTAGATAACCCTTCAGTCAAGGGTTCCTCAACGTAAATGGGGGCTCATGAAAGAGCTCTCTACACCCTGGAGCTGGATGCTGGATCCAGTTGCAATATAGAGGATATGCGATAGGGCTGCTTTCCTCTGGATCCCGGCTTGCATCCTAATCTCATTTCTTTCAAATACAGTGGTACCTCGGGTTACAAACGCCCCTCCTTACGAATTTTTCGAGATACGACCAGCTCCGGCCCCAAAAATTTACCTCGCCGTGCGACCTCCGCCCCGCGCTACGAACCAGATCCGCGGCCATTTGCCCTGCTGCCACGTGGTCGCGGCTTCCTGTGGGCGAGATCGCGGTAGCAAGGAGACGTTCGGTGAGGCTTGTGGTATGTTTTGTGGCATTTGGAAGGTTTTTGGTGTGCTTGTCAGCATGGCTCCAAAGAAAATGCAGAGCCGTATGTATTTACATTGAACCTTATGGGGAAATTTGCCTCACGGCGCAACCAAATTCGGAGGGCAGATTAGCCGTATTTACATTGAACCTTATGGGGAAATTTGCCTCGCGGCGCGACCAAATCGAGTTGCAATCAGAGTCACGGAACGGATTAAGTTCGTAACGCAAGGTACCACTGTACCTTCACTAAATTTATGTCTTGGCCATCAAGAACTCTATAGCTTGAACTGGTAATAATGTGGCCTGAGTTGGAAACATTATCAACTGCTGGATCTTAGGCATCCAAGACTTTTTCACAGAAGAAAACCAGCATGTGCAGTACCAGCCCTTGCAATGGGAAGGCATGGCATATCTGGATTGACCGAACCCATGATTAAGATTGGGAGCTGGACCTGGTCAACAAAACACAGTTAACTCTCTCCTTCAGAATCTAATCTCTGTTTTAATTATCCCTGCTACGCATGCTTTGGTCTTTTGCTAGTTCTGGGGGGTTTTTTGGGGGGAGGGGGTACTTGCATTCATTTTTTTTCAATAGAGGCCACTGCATAAAAACAAACATATTTGCAGAAATGCTATAGGGATATTTGGTAAATAGGGGCATATGTGGAGAACATTCCTTTTAAAAATATGATTATCATTATTCTTTTAAGTGGAGCAATCAAAGCTGAAAAAATATGTTTAGCTAAATTACATTCACCTAGGCTTTTTTTAACTGCCACTTTAGTCGTCAGCAATAAGTAGAAAAGCAAATGCATGGGAAGACAATAAAAATTGTTTTCATCTGGATTACATATGTGATGCCAAATGTGGTGCCTGTGATTGGCAGTGTTTCTTTTAAATACTGGCAAAAAGAATCTTAAACGGATGCAGTAGTGGGAAAGCAAATAAACAAGTATGCCTAGTCAGGTCAAACTGAATTAGTGACGTGTGAGAACAGGAGAGAGATTACATGAACAGAGGAAGTGCTCAGGGCTATGGCATTATCCAAAATTGTGTCACAGAAAAGACATAGAATGAAAACAAGAGCAGACTTCCCCAGGTTTTAATGAGCATATCCTGGCCAAACTGTAGGTTTTCCAGTCAATTTTTCCAGATTCTTGGTTACCATGTTGCATTTTTTAAAAATCCTTACATATTTAAATATAGGTGATAAAAGTCAACAATTATCTCAGTCTGTTTGTGCCTCTTACTTCTGAGGCACAGTGAACATAGTAAGCATAGAACCAGGATGTTTCTTAATAGAATGTAATGTTAACAAGCCATGCAGAAGTGTTGAGTACCAGGTTAAGATTTACATTCAACATGAAATTCAACATGTGACCTTGATCCTGTCTCTGCCTAATCTACCCCACAAAGCTCTAGGAAGGATAAACTGGTGGACAAAGCCATAAATACCACCCTGATCTCCATGGGAGAAGATTCAATATAAAAATCCTTGACAAAAATACATTTATATCCCTTGATTTCTTAAGAATTAATTGCTTAACATATTGTATTGAGTTGGGAGTTACCGGAATGATATGGCAGTGACACCTTCAGGTCAGTATCTTAATCTGTTGCATAAACTTTAAAAAGGGGGACAATTTCCCACAAACTGGGCAACCTTGAAATGTGTGATGTCAACTTCCAGAATCCTCAGCCAGTATAGCTATTCCTAAATTTCTAGGAATTAAAGTTCATACATTTGCCAAGGGTGAGGAAGCCTGTATAGGAGATCATGTGGCACATACAATGACATGATCGTTAACAACAGTCACAAAATTATTACATTATTTGGAGGGATTTGGATGGAGCAATGAGAGATCAGCAGGATTAGAACCAGCCCTTCAAAACATCACTGAGGGCTGTTCTCTCCTGCTGAGATGTGTACTATCCACCCAGCCTTGAGTCAGCAGAAAACTATACTGACATGAGATTTGTTGTGCACATTGTGGATCATGACTCTTTCTCTCTCTTTCAAGTCACTCACAAGACTTCCCTCCAAGCTAATGGGAAACACAGCCTAATAGATTTTATACCTTCAAAGCTGCCCTTGAATGGTACTGGAATAAGAGGGGAAATAGTACTTTACGCTGGCACTGTTAAAGACTACTTAAGGTTAGTTCACTCATGGGCTGGGAATGAGATGAAGGCAATGTCATGGAGACATGACAGAAAAAAGAAATTGCCAGGGCATGATTTTCCCATAGTTAGGTGCAGAGGGGGAAAAGTTCTGAATTGCTGAATTAAATCAGGTGAAAAGCAGGGTTAATAAGTTGAGATACCACCCAGACCTTTGTTTGGCTTGGTATGTTATCCTATTCTATATCCCTCGAAATTAACTGAGGCTTTCTGTCGCATTTAAATGCCTAACTAAATATGTCATATTTCCTAGAATATACTTTTCAGGGTAGAATTCAGTATTCTCTGTAATCTTCTCATATTGGCATAGGCCATTATCTAGAATTAGAATTAATAGATAAATATACATTGTTTAAAACCACTTAATTTGATTTTGTGTTCAATTTGTAGTCAATAAAACTTACATGAATTAGCTTAAACATCAAATGGGATGGGAGGTTTTCACAATTCATGTTTCTTGATGCAGTCCTATATTGCACACTCAGAAATAAGCCCTACTGGGTCAGGCTGAGGAAGAGCAGGCTGCTTGAGCAAAATGGCAGGCACCTGTGCTGCCTTCTTTCCCTCCCATTTGAGCCTTCTCCCCAGGGTCAGCACAGCAGAGTTGCCAATAAAGCTGCAATCTTGACACAGGTGTGGGAGGAGAACACCTGGAGGAAACATGTGTTTTGGAACTCTGCAGCTACCAGCCAACAGCACAGCAGCTGAATGAAAGAAGGTGTTTTTCCTTCAGAAGGAGTGGATGGTCCAAAAGAGAGGAAAAGAAGTATGGAAGTAATTGTCATAGTAATAATATAGAGATAGCAATAGAGCAGAATATAGGAAGCACTCACATATCACTTTTATATGTTTGTTTTTACAAAATAAAACATCTCCCCAACCCTTATAGGGAGATATAATGAAACCCCCTGGTCCAGTGCTTTTGTGTCTCTCCTGGGTCTGGGTCAGTCTAATTGGGTACAGTTTGAAAAAGAACCTGTGGCAAGTGGACATACTTCCAATTATATACAACTGCTTTTCCCAACTCTGAGCATGCAAAGTTGCTAGGTCGTTAGGTAACAGAGAAAACTGCAAATCTAATACCACTAGATATTTTGGATTTAGGATTTCAGAATTTTAGCCAGCATGTAATCCTAACATATTTGGAGGGCATCTAGTTGGGAAAACCTGGTGTATAGGAATTCAGTCTTAGCATATGTTCAGTTGCATATTAATGAATATATAACTACGCAGTCTCTAGGCCACATAATTTTATTTTCTTGCACTGCTAACTCTTAGGATTTGATTATCCTTGCTAATTTTACAGATTGGTAGGCAGAGTCTTTACAAGTGTGGCTTTTTTGGATTGCCAACTACTACCTTGTTGTAGGCAACATAGATTTGCCTGTTCAAATTACTTGGGGAATCTTGGGATATCTGATGATCCATATTTAACAATAAGCTAATTTGTTGAGATAAGGCAATCTCTAGATATATGCACACAGCTATCTTTTCACTGTGTGATGAGTTTCTATCAGAAAAAGCTCTAGTGTCTGGAAAATGGGATGTAGGGTGGGTGGGGAACAGCAAATACTAATCAAGTTGATGCTATTCTAACTTGCTTTATAAGATTCATTCTGGAATGCTGCAATGAAGGGTGTGTGTGTGTGTACACACATACACACACCAAACTTGTATGCTTTATTTGTCAAATTTCTGCTTCCCTCTCTCACTTTACAACTATAATCAATCACTTTGGGGGGGGGTTATGTTTTCAATATGCATACTGTAAGTTTATATCTGTATTAAAGAGCATATAACATTAAAAAAAAACAGTTATATTTTGTGCATTTGATCTAAGGATTCCTCCCAAACTCTTCTTTCCAAATCCATCTTTTGAGAAGTCTGGAATATATCAGATCTTGTGTGGTAAGAATCCCAAGATAGTGACTCTGAGGGAACAATTTGACATCTTGATTGTATACTCACTTATGCAGAAGCTAAAGGGGGCTTTAGATAAGAGTTTAGTCTCTCTTCCTTAGATAATTAGAAGGAGGGGAGACATGCCCCTTTCTTGCCATTATTGATGAATTTGGGATAAAACTTGCATCCTACCTCAGAACAGGTTAAACATGACATCTTGTTTTTCAAGTGTTAGTTGATAAATAGGCATATCATGAAATGGGTTTTAGCTTAGGAAATGGAATATTCCAAAAGGCTAATTAAGCATTTTATGAAGTAGAACTGAAAGAAAATGTGAGCATAAATGGGAAATGCATAGATTTGAAGATAGTGAGCCTTCTTCATATAGAAACATCTGCTTATGGAACAGAATTTTTTTCCACCACTCTAGAGGAAGGCTTCTTAGATT
The DNA here is from genome assembly GCA_030867105.1 of Liasis olivaceus. Classification (NCBI taxonomy): domain Eukaryota; kingdom Metazoa; phylum Chordata; class Lepidosauria; order Squamata; family Pythonidae; genus Liasis; species Liasis olivaceus. Next base: position 199,625,616 of record CM061348.1, read on the forward strand.
TTCTACCCAGGACTTGCAGAAAATTATTGACTGAGCCATTCACAAAATTGTAGCAAAGATGAATGGAAAAAAAACACAGTCTGATATTATCACAGCAATATGTATTTTAACAAGAAAATAAGTTGTTATTACTATTATTCCTGTAATTTCTTTCTGAGACCTGCAGCCTCTTGTCACCCAGCTGGAGGCAATTTGATATAAGCAAAGAATGACAATATCCACATGTCGTGATTCTGGGCCCATGATGGGTATACTGTATGTAAACAGCTTGTAAACAGCTTCTATCACTTCTTTGGAAACACCTCAAAAATAAGCCAACAGAGCTAGGCAGTCATTAAGCCACACTAAGTGTAATTAGTCTATAAATTATAGATTGGATTTTGTAGTTTTAGTAGCTTGTTTGAAAAGCTCTTCAATTCTTATTTATTGTTTAAAAGTGTTTTTATTATATGTTCCATGAATAAATTTTTCAGTCAAGTGATGTTTTTAGAATTGGCACTTTTTATGACAGAGCCTATACGTGTTTATTCAAAAAGAGTTGCACTATATTTAATTGAAATTATATTCAGGCAAATAAACAGCTGTAGCCACTGATAACTATGCCAACAGAAAGTTGAGGTCACTGGCTTCCATCCCATGAAATGTTGCTCCTATTAAAATGATGCCTGTCTCAGGAAGATAGTAAGGTATAGAATCTATGTTAGTTAAACATATTGCATATTTTTATTGTGCTATCAAAACAATTGTGAAAAGGAAATGATTGAAAATTGTGATTGATTTTGGGTTTATTAATTGCTCTAGGGAAAGATACACAGACAAACTTTTCTCCTTATTCACATTTCCTTTTGAGACAGTATTCACATTACTGGAAAAGAAAAACTCCTCTCCATTTTCACAACAAATAGCTACTGATTTTTAGCACTTTTTCAAGAAGACCTGCATGTTTACAGATTCATAGAAATGTGCATTTGGGAGCTGATCATGTCTCCTAGAGATATAGTTATGAGCGTGTTGCCATTATTGTTTACCAAACAGGACCCAAAAGATATTAAGTGGAAACGAATTGTAGCTTCTGAAGTATTCATGGATATGGGGCTTCTTATTTCCATAACACATTTCAGTATTCATATAAGACAGTAAAAGGATAACCTGATAATTAAGAACAAACAGAAGAACTAAGATGAACCAGTCAAATTGTCAAGTTCTATGCTCAAGGAAACAAGATTTAACATTTGAGGAAATGGAATTTATATAGTTATGAAGTTAGATAGCAAGAAATAACACTAAAAAGAATCTGTGTGACTTTGTAAAGTGACCAACAGAAGCTAATATGAATATCCTTATAAAATGCACTGGGTAGAAGAAAAAGGATAGCTGATTTAGTAACACTTCCTACTATATAGAAAAAGACAAATGGCATGCATGTGGATTTTTCTTGAATTTTCCTTCCAATATGGCCATGGGCAAAACATTAAATGTGCTAACATTAAAAATGTCCTATATTTTGGCACTGTACATTGATTTAAATACTTTGCTGGCCTCAAACTAAATGACTGAATTCCTAAAGTAAATCTCTTGAGAAGCAGGCTTGGTCTAATGTTCCTTCCAGATCCATAACTCATTGCTTAACGACTAGCTTAGCCTGCTCAAAATCTATCACTAACAGAGCTTCCTGAGAAAAACCATAATAATGCTATTTCTGCTGGAGGGACCTTTCACCGTGAATGAAAGTTGCCAGCCACCTACACTTTTTTGGCTTAGCATGGCTAAACCTAAAAGGAAAAAAGATGTCCGTAAACAGTAAATAAGAATGCTTATTTGTAGTCCCATCTCCCAGCAAAAAACCGTGAGAGGCATGCATTGGGCTACTTGGAAAATGTTTCTGACGTGTTTAGATTGTACAGACTCCAATAATGCAAAACTGCCATAAAGCCTAAGTAATGAACCAAACAAGGGCTATGCTAAAGCTGTGGCTGGAAAAAGTTTCATTTCTGCAGAGATTAAAAAAAAATGACTAGAGTGAAAAAAAACATTATACAGTATGGCTGACATATTACTGCATTCATCTATATGTTACTAAAACTCTCGTGTCTGTAACCTTAACTGGGCAAAATGGTGCATCATAGGGCAACAATTTTTGAACCAAGGTACCTCAAATGGGCTAACTTACAGAATACATCCAAAATCTGGGACCTATTACTTCCATGGAATTGAAATTTGCGAAATTGGTGGCTGCCTCAGCACTGCTCTGCTGCTGCACCGCCATGGTCAGCCCAGGTCCCACCTTCCTCTATCCCCTGCACCCAGTTGGCTTGCAGCAAGGCCCAATGGGTGACTGGTAATTGACTGCTTTGGAAATGAGGCAGAAATCTGAAATTTCTTAATGGCTGTGGGCACTGAGAGAAGGATGAGGGGGCACCTTGGATGCCTGCTGGTGAGGTAGGGCTGGCTGGGGGGTGCCAGTGGTTGATGGGTGAGCCCTCTTCCTCCCTCCAGGGAGGGGCCCCTTGGGGACATGCTGGAATGGGGAGCAGGGGTGCAGTTTCCTGATGGTCTACGGCCCCCTTTGTTCCACCTCCCCCAACAATGTGGCAGGCAGTTCCATGGGTCATCTGAAGAGGAGGAGGCTTCACTGGGGCTCTCCTAAGGGTCATGAGGGGAGGGGAAATAGTACAAGCCTATATTATATGTGGGAAGAGAGGGAGGGAGGAAGGAAGGAAGGCAACAAGCCACAGCCGTTTTGCTATAGGTGTGTTATACAGACGCCCAGGTTCAGCTTATGGTCACCCACTCACATACGTACAGCCTGTCAAGGCACACAGATCTCACAGCCCCTCTTGCTCTCTACCTGGGTTTTCCAGATAGATGCAGCTACAGCATATAAGACACACAACCCTGGTTGACAGCTGGGAAATAATTAGGAAAACACACAAATCACTTTCAGTTGAACACTGAGACATGTCAGGTTCTGATAGAATACAAATGTCTTCTGGTGACATTTCTCCTTTGATCCTTAATGACTTGGTTCTTTCTTATCCACCTCCTGAAGGGAACTTTTTGACAAGATTCCTGGCTTTCATTTGCATACGTGCCTGCTCCATGTTTAGGTTCTGGCAACTTCAGCCTAGTCTCACATTCTCACACAGCAGAGTCTCATGTTCTCATAGTGCATATTGATGTGCTTTGCTGACTACTCAGTTGGTGCCACAGTCAGCTGACCTCCTAGGAGTGAGATCAGCCTGGTGCCTATGGGTCACTTCAGTCTAGGTACTGTTTTCCAAGGCCATTCCGCTTTATTCAGTAGAAGAAGCTGGTTCTTTTAAAATGGGATTTTCCCCCAAAACCCAGCTCAGACAGTTGGATCAAGCCTGAACCACAGGTGACCAGAATTGGCAGCATGAGGCAAGGTTGCAAGGTGAAATGAGAGAGAAAAAGTTAGATTTGTCTCTGCTGCTTTACAGCATATGCAACTCCTCCTGTTCCTGTGAGCTGTTTTTTGGGCAGATTTTGAAAGTGGATTTAGTGCTTTTCTGGAATAGCATTAAAGTCATGTCCAAATGGAGCCCAAAAGTCAGTTCTGTTTTGGCACAAGTGTTTTATGTGAGTATTTTCAAAGGGAGACTGACTATACCCCCATAGAACACTTGCACTAAACCTGAATGAATTTTGACAGTTGGCTAAACTTGCTGTTCTATCTGTCAAAACTCTCCTCTCCTTCTCCTTCTCCTTCTCCTTCTCCTTCTCCTTCTCCTTCTCCTTCTCCTCCTCTGCCTCCTTTTCCCTATTATTCTCCATCCCATCTTAAGGAAAGTGATGGATGGATGTTTCCTTATAGTGGGTGAAAATTAGTGGAAGGGAAACAAAGCTGTGTGAATCCACCAATTTCTGTCCTAAGTATACTCTGTACCTTAATAAAAAGAGCACCATTTGCTGGCATTGTAACTGTAGCAAAATAGAGATCACAGTGGGAACAGCAAATTTTATGCCAGTATAGTTTTCTGCCTGCTCAAAGACTCATAAATATCACTTTCACACCACAATTAGGAAGAGTCCATGATTTATGTACTATCAGATCAATCTTAAGATATTTATGGTGAAGCTTGCTAAATTCTGTATTGTGTTGTAATCTTGATTTATTGTCAGTGCTAGCACTGGGCGATATTGTACTAAACTTTCATCTTATAAAAGCTGGTCTGTCACTGTAAATGAAGTCCATAAACAAAACAAAGGGGAGGCACTGCTTAAACATTCCAAGTCTTCTGCTCTCACGTCAGATGGACAGTATGCAAAGAAACCGGCTCTCTGTGGCTGAATGCACCCATTGAACTAAGCCATAATGTGATGTGCTTCTTTGGGTAGGCATATCATCTGTGGACTGCAAAATCTAGATGACCTTTAGAAAGAAACAAAGAGTTAGACGTCTTTACTACTATCTAGTAGTTGTTTGGAATGCCTGGGTATGATATAGTGGCTTAGGTGTTTTCTGAATTAGCATTATGTGTGAACCAGACTTGTGTCTGATTCTAACTGGAGTCTCCCCTGAAACACGGAATCACTTGGATTACATCATTAGCTGAGAAGGCATAAATATTTCCACTTTCCTGATCAGTTTTTCCTATTAGAACATTACCTCAAAGGGTCCTGTTTCAAGAAGCTATTTAGTTTCTATAGCAATGTTACCTGTAGTTTACCAAGCAGAAGGGTTTCTATGGCTAACTTTATCACTGCCTGTTAACCCTCTCCTGTCCAACCTTCAGGCTTATAACAACATATTTCAATTTTATAACTAAGTGTGGAATCCAAATTTGACTTCATACATTTAAGCTCAATATTTTATACTGTGTTCAGAAAGGCTTACATAGGTTTGCAGCCCTTGGACTCTCATCCTATGCCTGTTTTCAGAAGCCTATTTTGCTTACTTGAGTTTATTCCCAGGCAATTATAGATATGATTTCAGACAGACGGTGCCATCTATGTGTATGTGTGCCTTCAAGAGACAGTTTTTGACTCCTGATGACTGCCTGGACCAGTCCCTGCAGTTTTCTTGGTAAGATTTCAGAAGTGGTTTGCCACTGCCTGCTTCCTAGGGCTGAGAAAGAGTGGCTGGCCCAAGGTCACCCAGCTGGCTTTGTGCCTAAGGTGGGACTAGAACTCATGGTCTCCACTGTGCCATTTAAGAATGACCAGATCACTTCCTGCTTGCTCCAAAGGTGCATTCCATTCCTCTGACTCCCTCTCTTCTAAGGGCTGGTCCACATGACTGCTTGTCGCAGTGCAAGTACAGGACACTGGCCATTTCTCCAGGGTAGGAATGCATAACATCACCCTTTATCTCCCCCAGCTCACTGGGAAGGCAACCTCTGGTCATTTTTTTCTGCTACCTATCCAAAGTGGTGTTTTCTGACTTTATCTTAGTGATGCCTGCTGTGCAACAGGTATCTCTGTCTCCTGCAGAGAAGGAAGCACATCGGTGGACAGAATTTGCTAGCACAAGCTTACCTGTTGGGAGTGCAGAGACCTCCACTACCTCTTCTGCTCTGCTGTCAGTGCTCTGACAATGGGAATGGCAAAAGCGGGCAGCCCACATACCCATCAGGACAGTCTTTGTATCTCTTGGAACTAAGTCCTCCCATTTTCCCAGCATGTCCTTAACAAGGGTGAAAAGTATACCAGCCAGTCCTGGAGCTGACAAATGTACTTTCTCTCCCAGTATTCAAATGAAAGAGGAATTCTGAGTGTGAAAAATGGAAATAAAAAGAAGGGCCTCTTCTCCACTTTCTACCCTGTAGATGTGAACCTTGTAAAACTTTGCATGGAGAACTTTGCTTGGTTCTTCAATCCTGCTGGACCTACTGATTGAATATAATTCTGTCCTACCTGGTGCCCTCCGGATGTGTTTGTACTGAAACTCAAAGAATTCCCAGCCAGTGTGACTGTTAGCTATGGCATTCCTTGGGAACTAGAACTGCAATCCATCTGTGGAGCACTATGCTTGGGAAGGCTGGCCTAAGAGCACAACTAGCCATAAAAACAACAGTTAGTGACTGGATAACCCACTTAAAAGAAATAACTGTAGTCACAGAAATGAGGCTGAATTCCATTGGTACAATGATGCTAGAGGAAGGGAAGGAGTATCTATTCCATTCTCCTATTAAAAATTCTCTTTCCTGAAATTAAGACTAAGTAGCCCTTTGCTATTAAGCACATTTCCTTTAACATATGAAATTCTGTCCTGGAAAAAATGCTCTGAGTGAGCAAATCCTTTTTCAGGCATGTGTTTTTTTCTTTTTGACGTGTTGTGTATTTTAGATCTTTTCTTGTCTTTAACACAACATGAAGCTACATAAAAAAAGTTTGGGAAAATGGTCTTGAAGTAAGATGACACAAGTGTTAGAAAATACACAGTATTCCACTGAAACTAAAACAAAGCCAGTCAGCATGAAATTAATGAAGAACCTATAGTATCTGTGGTTCAGTTTTCCCACACAAATGAAACAGATAAAAAAGTAACGAATTTACTCATTGACACCCATTTAAAATATCTGAGCTGATCAACTGTTTCACTGATCTGCAGCCAGACTTTGAAGTCTATCTTCACTCCCTGGAATTCAACCAGCCACTTTCCAGACCTTATAATGCTTTGCAGATCTTTTGCATTATGCATTCCAGATGGCTGCTTTAATTCTTCTTCCCTCTTCTCCTTTTGATTTAGTTATTGGATAATTTGGGAACCAAAGGGGCATGTTACAAAACAACACTTTTTGAAGTATCCTTCCAGTTTTAATGGTCTTTGGAAATGAAGAAAGACTTTAATTGGCAATGTTGATTGTTCTGCTATACTTCCATTTCGAAGTAATATTTACCTTTTCAAATCTGGTCATTCTGAAACACTGAGACCTTTATGAGCTCCTGAACAGATACTTTATTACAGAAAGAGAAATAGGTGTGTGCATGAAAACATCAAATAACCCATCTGTTTCGACATTTTTCAACAAAGTTACAAATGAATGAATGAATATGTTTTTACAAGAAATCAAATTGGTGAATCATTGGTTCAGCTGCTCCTGGGGTAATTCACCCCATGCCCTGATAATACCTAATTGCAGATGACTTAGTCAATCATCTAAAGACTATTTTTGAAAGCCACCTAGTCTCCACAAAAGAGGCTGTCACATCCTAGCCTTTTCTGTGTATCTGTAGTGTGTGAGTGTGTATATGTATGTGTTGGAAATAATACAAGAATAGCAACAGAACTGCCTGAATTGGAGTCAGTACTACCATATATAGAATTTGGGGTGGGGGGGTGTTCCTTACTCCACCCCAGTATACCAGCCAAATCTAGGTTCACAATACACTGACGGTGTTTTATCAGAGCTGCACCCCACCACCTACTATGTCTGTAGTGGCTCTATCCCCTGTCAGGTCTTGTGGGGTGCTATTTTTTTATATATAGAATTCTAAAAATATTAAAGGGGGGGGGTTGTCCTGTTGCTAGCACAGAAGTGGATGCATTACTACCAAACAGCAGTTAACCAGCAAACTGCAACTGGCCATAGGTGCCATGCACAAATACCTTACTTATTGCTTAGTATCACACACACACACACACACACACACACGCACACACACAATGTAATCTTCCAACTAGCATACAATTTCCTTGAATATGTCTAATGACATCATAAATTTTAATAATAAACTTAGAATGATTTATGTCTAATCCTCAAGATATATATTCTTCTTTATTAATTTTGTTTTCTTTTCAGGGAATAAAAAAGTTCATTTTTCCCCCCTCTCATTTCCTCCTCCTCCCAACAGATGTACTCACTCATTATTGGTGCAGATTTTCAGAAACTCTGGATTATTACTAATAGCATTTCTAAGCAGTGGCCTTTGGTCTGGGGCAGATGGAGTTATATTCTAAAACATCTGGAGGGGGATGGATTGTAGAATATTGATCTAACCATGAGACCTATTCTAGAAATGATTCACATGCATATTTCACTGCAATAAAAAAAAAAAAGTACATTTGCACCCCTACTTCAGCCTTCATTTTTGTACATGCATTCCCGGAAGAGATCTCATCCCATGAATCTACTTGACAAGCACAGATGCTCCCTTAAATCCAACTGTTCTATATTAGTGCTAGAATTAGCTATTATCAAATAGCCTATTTTTCATAACTCCTTCTTTAAAGGGAATATTTGAATTGAATTTATTTGTGGTTTCTTAAGTGTTATCTCTGAAACAATGTTTATGCTGCTATGATAATTTCATTTCTATGACAGATTTTCTTCCTTTCTTTCTTTCTGGCAAAGCTCCTGCAATTTTCTGATGCAGAGATGGGAGAGATTTCCCATGTAAAACTTCTTGGCACACAATTATCCAAGCCACTGGAGATCTTGAGAAAAAAAAGGAGGTCATATAGGCCTGAGATACAGTTTGAGATCCCAAAGTTTTGAAGGCAACCTCCCAGAGGCCCCTCCCCCACTGAAACCTGCTGATGTATTGTAATATTCACTGGGACTGAAGGAAAAAGTTATGACGTATACAGGGAACAATCATACTAAATAAAATGTAAAGGTAATTTTGGTTTAATTTAAAGATACTTTCAGTGAAATCAACTTTAATTTTTGTCTTGGTTTGGTCTACTTTTTGGAGGGAAGATTCTAGTAGGCACAGGCAAATATATCAATTTCAGTTTCTTTCTGTTTCTGATTTTGGCAGATCTGACATTTTATTGGCACCTTGTAAATCTGATCAATATAATCCTGCATGGTCAAGGTATAACTTGTGATTTAAGACTTGTGTTTTGTTCTGCACAGATTTATTCTAATATGTATCCTTTTCTTTTGTTGTATGTGTGTGTGTTTTAATTTCTTGGTTTTTTTTTTTATTTTATTTTCATTTTTCTTTTTGGTTATTGCTTCTCTTTTTTCAGTTCTAGATTAAAATCAATTTTTTAAAAAGAGCTGTGGATTACTGCTTGAGTATAGTTTCTGTTAAGGCTAATAGATATATCAGAATATTTCTAACTGTTCTGTCTGTTGTAGAACTAGTGAACAAAATTAAAGAGTGCAAATTTATATGTGTTCAAAGATTTGTTGTTTAGTCGTTAAGTCGTGTCCGACTCTTCGTGACCCCATGAACCATATTGCGCCAGGCCTTCCTATCTTTCACTGCCTCCCTGAGTTTGCTCAATTTCATGCTCATTGCTTCAGTGATGCTATCTAGCCATCTCATCCTCTGCCGTCCTCTTCTCCTTTTGCCTTCCATCTTTCCCAGCATCAGGGTCTTTTCCAAAGAGTCCTCTCTTCGCATTAGGTGACCAAAGTATCTGAGCTTGAGCTTCATTATCAATCCTTCCAATGAGCAATCAGAGTTGATTTCCTTTAAGATTGACTGGTTTGACCTCCTAGCAGTCCAGGGGACTCTTAAGAGTCTTCTCCAGCACCACAGTTCAAAGGCATCAATTCTTCGGCGTTCAGCCTTCTTTATGGTCCAGCTCTCACAGCCATACATTACTACTGGAAAAACCATAGCTTTGACTATGCGGATCTTTGTCGGCAAGGTGACGTCTCTGCTTTTTAATATGCTATCTAGGTTTGCCATAGCTTTCCTCCCAAGGAGCAAGCGTCTTTTAATTTCATGGCTGCAGTCTCCGTCTGCGGTGATCTTGGAGCCCAAATAAATGAAGTCTGTTACTGCTTCCATTTCTACCCCTTCTATTTGCCAGGAATTGATGGGTCCAGATGCCATGATCTTAGTTTTTTTAATGTTGAGCTTCAAGCCAGCTTTCGCACTCTCCTCTTTCACCCTCATCAAGAGGCTCTTTAGTTCTTCTTCACTTTCTGCCATTAGGGTGGTATCGTCTGCATATCTGAGGTTATTGATGTTTCTCCCTGCAATCTTAATTCCGGCTTGTGATTCTTCCAGCCTGGCATTTCTCATGATGTACTCTGCATATAGGTTAAATAAGCAGGGTGACAGTATACAGCCTTGTCGTACTCCTTTCCCTATTTTGAACCAATCGGTTGTTCCATGACCGGTTCTAACTGTTGCTTCTTGGCCCGCATACAGATTTCTCAGGAGACAGGTAAGGTGGTCTGGTATCCCCATCTCTTTAAGAATTTGCCACAGTTTGTTGTGATCCACACAATCAAAGGCTTTTGCATAGTCAATGAAGCAGAAGTAGATGTTTTTCTGGAACTCTCGTGCTTTCTCCATGATCCAGCGAATGTTGGCAATTTGATCTCTAGTTCCTCTGCCTCTTCGAAACCCAGCTTGTACATCCGGTAGTTCTCGGTTCACGTACTGCTGAAGCCTAGCTTGTAGGATTTTGAGCATAACCTTGCTAGCATGTGAAATGAGTGCAATTGTGCGATAGTTTGAGCATTCTTTGGCATTGCCCTTCTTTGGAATTGGAACGTAAACTGACCTTTTCCAATCCCGTGGCCACTGTTGCGTTTTCCAAACTTGCTGGCATATTGAGTGCAGCACTTTAACAGCATCGTCTTTTAGTATTTTAAATAACTCAGCTGGAATACTGTCATCTCCACTAGCTTTGTTGTTAGCAATGCTTCCTAAGGCCCACTTGACTTCACTCTCTAGGATGTCTGGCTCAGGGTCAGTGACCACACCAGCATGGACATCAGGGACATTAAGATCTTTCTTGTATAGTTCTTCTGTGTATTCTTGCCACCTCTTCTTAATCTCTTCTGCTTCTGTTAGGTCCCTGCCTTTTTTGTCCTTTATCGTGCCCATCTTTGCATTAAACGTTCCTTTGATATCTCCAATTTTCTTGAAGAGATCTCTAGTCTTCCCCATTCTATTGTTTTCTTCAATTTCTTTGCATTGTTCATTTAAGAAGGCCTTCTTATCTCTCCTTGCTATTCTCTGGAAATCTGCATTCAGTTGCTTATATCTTTCCCTTTCACCCTTGCTTTTCGCATTCCTTCTTTCCACAGCTATTTGTAAAGCCTCATCAGACAGCCATTTTGCTTTCTTGCATTTCTTTTTCTTTGGGATGGTTTTAGTTGCTGCCTCTTGTACAATGTTACAGACCTCCGTCCATAGTTCTTCAGGCACTCTGTCTACCAAATCTAATCCTCTAAATCTATTCATCACCTTCACTGTGTACTCACATGGAATATGATCTAAGTCATACCTGAGTGGTCTAGTGGTTTTCCCTACATTCTTCAATTTAAGCCTAAATTTTGCAGTAAGAAGCTCATGATCTGAGCCACAGTCAGCTCCTGGTCTTGTTTTTGCCGTCTGTATAGAGCTTCTCCATCTTTGGCTGCAAAGTATGTAATCAATCTGGTTTCGGTATTGACCATCTGGTGATGTCCATGTGTAGAGTCGTCTCTTGTGTTGTTGGAAAAGAGTGTTTGCTATGACTAGCTTGTTCTCTTGACAGAACTCTATTAGCCTTTGCCCTGCTTCATTTTGTACTCCAAGGCCAAACTTGCCTGTTATTCCGATTACTCCTTGACTTCCTACTTTAGCATTCCAATCCCCTATGATGAAAAGGACATCTTTTTTTGGTGCTAGTTCTAGAAGGTCTTGTAGGTCTTCATAGAACCGGTCAACTTCAGCTTCTTCGGCATCAGTGGTTGGGGCATAGACTTGGATTACCGTGATGTTGAATGGTTTTCCTTGGATACGCACTGAGATCATTCTGTCGTTTTTGAGGTTGTACCCCATTACTGCCTTTCCCACTCTCTTATTGACTATGAGTGCAACTCCATTTCTTCTAAGGGTTTCTTGCCCACAGTAGTAGATATAATGGTCACCTGAATTAAATTCACCCATTCCCGTCCATTTCAATTCGCTGATTCCCAAGATGTCGACGTTCAATCTTGTCATCTCATGTTTGACCACATCCAGCTTGCCTTGGTTCATGGATCTTACATTCCACGTATTCCAATATTGTTCTTTACAGCATCGGACCTTCTTTTCGCTTCCAGATACATCCACAGCTGAACGTCCTTTCGGCTTTGGCCCAGCCGCTTCACTCTTTCTGGAGCTACTTGGAATTGCCCTCCACTTTTCCCCAGTAGCATATTGGACACCTTCCGACCTGAGGGGCTCATCTTCCGGCGTCATATCTTTTAGCCTTTTAACATTGTCCATGGGGTTTTCTTGGCAAGGATACTGGAGTGGGTTGCCATTTCCTTCTCCAGTGGACCACATTTTGTCAGAACTCTCTGTCATGACCTGTCCGTCTTGGGTGGCCCTGCACGGTATAGCTCATGGCTTCACTGAGTTACACAAGCCCCTTCGCCACGACAAGGCAGTGATCCATGAAGGGGTGTTCAAAGATAAACTCTGACAAGTAATAAGGAACTGAACTTCAATTAAACTGGAAAAACAGTGCGTTGTAACTGCTACAAAACCAAGCTTATGATCAATATTACAAAATTAAGTATAGTCAAGCTAGGATTTTTCTATTTGAAAGATAATGTTTTGAGTTGGAAAAAATACAGATATTTGACATAGTACATACAATGATCACCAGAAAGAGAGGGAAAAGGTTGTAATAATTCTTCCCAGACTGAAGCGTTACTTTGGGAATTTATAAAAATCTGCAAGAAAGGTAGATTTAAATACTGGAGGTTATACATTCAATAAATAATGGAGCAGGGATGTTCAAAATTTGTAGTGCATGATGCCCTAAAATGAATTAGTGACTTCTATGAATAAAATTTTATTAGGCAAGAAATAAATGCAAAGTTTATTTCAATAACTAAATTTTGTTACATATATATAAAATAAAACATTGACAAAATCTTTCAATTTTATATTTCAATTTTTCTTAGGAATAAACCAAGTTTAAAAACATCTTTTTAATGAGAAAATTAGCTTGCTTAGTTTTGCATAGTTCCTAAATCTGGATGTTATTTTTGAAAAAGCCACTTTGATTTCTCATTTGACACTTATCTTGGATCAATATTTGCTCTTCCTAGCAGAAACTATAGAAAATCTTGCTCTTGCTGTCGGCTTGTCCAGGAAGAGTGGGAATGAGTTCTGACAGCAATCAAACTTCCCAAAGTTCTAATGCACAGGTCAGTTGAAGTCCTGGTTGCGTATGGGAATAAGCATGCAACGAGGGCCCTGAGTGGGATTGCGCCTGTGCAGACTCTCTGCGATCATGGATCTCACAGAGCCTCCTGATTTCCTGAGGACCTTTGGGAGATGACGTGATGCAAGAGATGCCCAGAGCACAGCTGGAGAAAGCTGAAGACTGAGTTTTGACCAGGCACAGATAACAACCTTTACTAGGTGATACAAGTGGCAATTCTTCACTCTTAATTGTATCTGCAGATAGCTGGCTGGCCCCTGTTGTGGATGACCAGGTCCCTTCTGGGTAAGGAGGGATCAGGTGATCCCTTACAGGGCCACTGTTCATCTGTCAGATATAATTGGTTGGCTTTCCCTTGAATTAGACTCCAGCTGGGCAGGGCATATGGAAGTGACCAAAGCACATCCAAGCTCTGTCATCTGGGAAGAGTTTGAGCTAGTTGAGCCTTGTTGCTCTGGCAGGGCCCTCATTGCTGTGAGCTCTGCCACCTGCGTTCTGGATCTATGCCCCTCCTGGCTGCTCAAGTCGTCCTGGGAGGTGACATATAGTTGGGTCCAAGTGATGGTTAATGCCTTGTTGAAGAAGAGGGAAGTTCTGCCTGCCTTAAAGGAGGTAGTGTTGTGCCCCCTTTCTTTAGAGGCCGTCTTTTGACCTGACCATGTTGTATAACTTTCATCCACTCTCCAATGTTCTTTTTTTAGTGAAGGTTATTGAGAGGGTGGTAGGTGCTCAGGTTCAGAGGGCCCTGGATGAAACTGATTATCTGGGCCATTTTCAGTCAGGGTTCTGGCCAGGTTACAGAACTGAGATGGCACTGGCAGATTTTGTGAATGATCGCTGGAGGTTTAGGATGGAGGCGTACATTTCTCCTGGCCCTCTTGGATCTCTTAGCAGCTTCCAGTGCTGTACTAGTGCAAGGGTTTTATTCACTCTGCCAAGTTCAGTCTTGGTAGCTCCCTGATTTAGGTCATTTCCCGAGTATATAAACCTTGAATAACCAACTTGCAGTAGGTAGTCATGCTAGGCAGTCATATGTGCCTCTTGCAGCAAATCAAATAGAGTCTTGCAAAAAAGAAAGAAATCTATAGCTTGAGAAAATTTCTTCCTCTTACATTCTCACAATATCCCCAAAATGCTTACATTGGAGTTTTAGGTACAGGCATTCTCCAAAGAAGAAAACAACAATATCTGTTTTAAACATCCATAGCACTGATGGATCTGGTGGATCTGATGGATCTGATAGGACAGATGTCCAAACCAGACTTTTGCCTTGGAAAGACTTAACAAACAGTAATACTATTCAGGCTGTGTTGTGAATACTGAAGCTGCAGAAGCTGCACTTGCCATGGACTGGAGATAAAATAGCCACACACTCGCAAGACCTTCATACAAACAGCACTTCACAATTAAAACTCATAATCATCCTCCATACAGTTACATATGCTTTCCAAAATGTGGCTTATGTAAAGTAGGTGAACTTAGCATATGAGGATTGGGCTGACATTGTGAGATGCAGATACAGAGATGCTCTTTTTGCACTTTTGTTCTACCAGCTAACAGCTTGTTTTAAAAATGAAAAACACCACCTGACGTTCCTACAGGGTGACTTGACACAGTCTAGAGGGCAAATGTGAAGTGAGATGCCTGCTTTTCTCCTGCCGTGCCTGATGTAAGACTGGTACCACTGTGTTCATTCTGTTTCAGGAGCTTTTGCGCCAGCTCAAAACCAGTCAGTGATGGATTGGAAAACACCCTTTATCACCCCTTAGAAGTGGTTTAGTATAAGTGATATGTGGTTGGTTATGGTGAGCCAGGACTCCTGTGGTTAGCCCTTATTGGTTCTAAGTGATTTTTAAGGTGGATTTAGGAAAGCAGAAACCAAATATCTTGGTCAGTCTTAATGGCTGCTTTTTTTCATATCCATAAAGGAACAAATTTATTTTTCATATGGTTCTCAGATATTTAGCCAGCTGGCTTCTAAGCATATCAGTTGTTAGTATTTACACTTTCCTGATGAATGGCCTTCAGATCAGAGATCTCATATATATCCTGTGGGCTCATTTACAAATATAGGTTTCAGCCTTTTCATGTGAGACCACAATCCCGTGGTTTTTTTTCTTTATTCCAGCCAACATTCTGAGCAAGCCAACCCACCTTGCCAGAAATAGTAGGAAGAGAGACGTAGTGTTGTCTGTGACATTCAAAAATCAGGAGGAGTCTGGTAGCACTTTTCAGACTAAGACATTTTATTACAAGGCATAAGCTTTCGTTATTCTGAAAAGATGCTACCAGCCTTGCCAGAGAATCCCAAATTTCTTCTTTTGTCTCAGCCATGCCTCTTATATAACAATAGATGATGACTAGAAAATTGTATAGAAGAAGCTATAAAACAGTAATTTTGTGAAATAATGGCAACCATTTCCTATAGGCATAAAAAAGTACCTGTTAAAATTTCTGGAAGTCCTCTATACACTTATTTTTAAAATCAACAAGTCCATGTAAATGCCACAGGTACTGATGCATCTTGGAAAAGAAAATGAATAATCCAGCAGAATTAATTAAGTTACGATGGGCCAAACACCTGAAACCATTCTTTTCAAGTGTTCTTGGAATGTGTTAATATAATCCACTTTTTCTTTTTGCAATTTCTGCAATTTTTCAAGGCAAAGCAAACATCTCATAATAATGACACACTTTGCTAAACCACAATTTAGCACATGGTAAACTAATTCAAACCAGCCCCACTTGAATCCTTTGGCTCCTTCTCTTCTTCCCATAACTATATATGTGAATGAAAAGAATCTGGGAAATTTTCATCCACTGGAGGGTGGACAAGGAATCTCTCAAAATATTATGCCTGAAATCATATGTCCTACCACAAAAATCACTAGTGATCTTAGCAGAACTTACTTCTCAAGATGTGTGCTTTGGATTCAGCTATAAGCAAGTTTAGCAGCATTCCTTTTGCAAAAAAAGGAATACATTCTATTCTTGTATTAATTTCGTTCAGATTCAATAAGAAGTCAGGACATAATTACACTTAAGGATCAGCTGCATTTCATAGTTTCAAACACTTTAATGGTTTGTTCTTCATGTAGCTCCTTACCCTTTTATAATTTTTTCTTTTTTTTCTTCTTTATGTTTCTGTAGCTTTTTAAAATCTTTGTAAAATCTTATTTTAATAATTTTTTTTTTTTTTTTTTTTTTTAAAAAGGAAAGGGTATGCCTGCAGCAGCCTAAAATAGTCAATGGGAGTTGGGTCCCAGCACCTGATCACAAGCTTTGTGAATGAGATATCAAAGATTGTGGAGCCCTAAGTGCTGTGTGATCTTGGTTGTTTGATTGCAGACATTTTATTACCAGACTAGGTAACATCATCAGTGCTGGTGAGTGTGGGGTTTGCTCCCTGTTTATATACAGTAGCTTGCCCTGCCAGTGTTGGTGGGGGTGTGGTTTTCTCCTTGGTAGTTCCTTGATTAGGGTATTATTTTCTGCTTGCTTGATTGTTTGTCTGATGTTAATCCCTGCTTATCTGCTGGAAAGGATGTGTTCTGGTCTCTTTGTTTCCTTCTTAGCTTAGAAAACCACACCCCACCAACAAGGGAATGAGATCAAGGTGATGTCATGAAGGTACGTCCTTTAAAAACAGTTATCATGCTGCAGTTAGTGGAGACACAAGGGTGAGCCCTGGGTTGGGGACAGAGGCAGAGAAAATTAAGCATGTGGCAATCCCTGTTTAAAGTATTAGTCCATTTTCATTCCTTGACTGTTTAAGAATTTTGGGAATTCCATCTCCAAAATTGAATTATACACTGTACATTACAGTCTAATCTGCATCTTGCTTTATTTTTACAATCTCCTTTAAAGCTGTTCACACAAAATTCTCAGTAGAGTAAATTTCTCCTCACAGGAACAGCAATGCAGATCACAGAATGGTCTTCCTACTAACCCAAAGGTTCTCTCCTAAATCCCCTTCAGCTGATTAGCAGCCCTGCCCTATTTAATTGGCTTTTAGCCTGACCATTTCATTGACCCTTAACTCCACTAAGAAGCCAGTGCCCACACAATACTAATTTGGGGGGACATCTTCCCACTGCTTGAAATATAAGCTTTTTGACTCTGTGAATTTATATAAAAAGATCAATGCAGAACTACTTGCCTAATACATTTTCTGTTCAACACAATCTCTTCCTCCCACCCCCCATAATGATTTACCAAGTGTTTAACATATTAACTAATAATCATAGTCATACAACTTACTGTAATATCAACTCTGTAAAGTTCAAACCAACCTGAAGTGTCATATTCTGGAGGAATAACAGTAATGTTAGTCATAATGGTCTTGCACTTAAAAATTCACCACTAGAATATTATTCATCAGAGTCAAAGTTGCTTCACTGACTTTGGGGGTCCCAGAATTCAGCTCTCTAACATCAGTTAAGAACTGACATGCGTAATCCAAACTGCCATTGTCTATGGGAGGATACAACAATAATACAGTATGGGAGAATACAGGGCATTAAGTCCTGGCAAGGATTTAGAAATGCCACCCAATCTGTTTAGGATTGCCCTGGGTTTTATACATGCAGAGATACAAAGGAGAAGCAGGATTGTTCCAAAGTGCTCCAAGGAAAGTTTCTTCTACTGTCAGTGTTCCTGCCAGAGGGTTACAGAAGCTCCCAAATCACTGACTTAAAAAAAAAAAAGTTATTAAAATTAAGTTTATGTTTTGCTCTCAAATTAATAATGGTACCGCAACAAACTGGTCTGTTTTCCTTTTGCTGTTTTGTACTGTCTATGACATCCTTCTTGTCTAACCCATAACAGGACACTTTTGGCTGTGTATGAAGTACAGGGGTTGCACATTGCTCGGGGTACTTGAAACTAAAGCCACAAGCAGTTTAGTCATATGTTGCTGTTTGTCAAAATGTATATTGTACCTGGATGTGACTGTTGCCATACAATAACAAATTGAGAGCCTGGCAGTTTAACTGCTAGCAAGCTTAAAAATTCAAGCTAGCATTTCTGTAGCTTGTAATACTTTATTTCCTATTTGCACTTAAAAATAATTTCTTATCTACACAACTCTTGGGCAAAATGAGGTTGTTGAAAACAAAGCAACAATAATCAAGTAAACAGTTGAAACTATTGACCTGCCAAAGTGCTTGAGCTGTTCTTTTGAGGTATCACTTTGGAGCATTGACTATTCAGTGAGCTTTGACTCCAGCACAAGCGGTGGTAATGTGTCTGTAGTACCTTCAGAAAACCCGTTGGCTAAAAATAACTAACTACATCTGGCTTCTCCAGAGAAAATGCAAGTTAAGTAGCTATTAAGCAAATTTTAGCTGAAGCAAAAATCCCTAAGATATGTGAGAAATAATAGCCTAAGGAAGAAAAGAGAAGTAATTTACATTCTGCATTTTCTAACATTTACTGATGTTGGGATAACACTAAAGTATTATATTCAGTTGCTTTGTGGCAGCTCTAAACCACTGCATAATATCAGACTAGATGAGGAGAGAAAAAGGAGAAGAAGGAACAGAAGCAGTAGAATAATTTCTTGTAGCATGATCCTTTACAAATGTACTCAGAATTAAATTATATGGAGTTCAATAGGAATTGCTCTATATAGTTGTACTGTTGAATGTGAGCTGAGGTTGCAGTTCTATACACACTGGACATAGCATTGAATTAGATACTTCTAGACATAGTAGAATTCAAATTTCCACAGTCTGCTACACCTCCTTTAATCCCCAGTGGTAATGCTGATGAATGGAAACTGTAGTTCAACATGTCTGGAAGGCACTACTGTATGTTGGGAAGGCTAGTATAACAGCGCATGATAGCAGTGAGAACAAATTTGGAAGACTCTTGGAACCTGAAGAATCACCATAATGTGACATAGTATGTTGCAGATAACACAATGAACTCTGACAAGGTGATCTAGTTTTTAATTATGTTCACTCATGAAAGATGTTAGGGTAACATACAATTTCTGGGTTCCTAGAACCCAGTCTACTTTCACCGTTTGACCATCCTACCTGGAATTTGGGAAGCTGTAGTTAAGAAGACACATCATATTTGGGAAAGCTAGCCCCAAAGACCACTGTGAAATTATATTTCCTACCAATATTTTATATTTCTCTGCTTAATTTTAACAGAGGAGAAATCATGGCAGTAAATCATGTAGAAAATGTATGTTTGGGGTCTGCCACATTGATTTTGGAAGCCTATCATAATCTAAGTTGGAAACATAATGCTTGATACCAAAATCAAAACCACTTAGATCCTTAGCATTTGAAATTACAAAATATTGTTGCATAAAGATATGCAAAATGTACCAATATGTGTAGTCATGTGAAGTCATGTGAAAAACTGAGCATCCACAATTTCCTACAGTATACCTACCCAGAATTAAATTGAGGTTCACTTACGGTGAAGCATCCAAAAGATCTCTCTTAAATAACAGAATACTTCCAGCATTTTTAAACAAAAATAACCAAGTATTGATACCTGATTTTCAGGGGACAGACTTAAGCAAATGCTACATTTATTCTTGGGTTGCTAGCAGCCAAAATTAATCAGTTTACCAGTTTGCCATGGAAAAAGAACAGATGCAAATGAAATATGTATAAACATGTTTCTCCCAAACTAAAAGCCTGCATTCTTACCACGTACCACAAGAAATATTAGACACTTGAAAGCTCTTGTCTCCAAGACAAAATATAGCAGTGCTGAGAGCAAAAAATGAAAATAGCATGTTCCATTTCAATTTTAGGAAGAACATAAGTCTAGTATATAATTTCTTATTTTGGAATATGGCCAAGGTAGATGGATAACATATCTATCCTAGGGGAAAGTGAAGTCAAATAATCTAGTTCATGGTTTTGCATATTATCTAAAAAATAAATTATGATAGCCATCAAAATGTGGTGTATGATTCACATGCAAATGGAATCAAGCTTTTTTTGTGTCTAAGGCCATTTTCAGACAGCAGACAGCAGCTGGTTATCTATTTCAACATTAAGAAAGAATTGTGGGAAAAATATTTACAGAAAAGATTAATTTGCCAGAAAAAAAGGTTGGCACACTTAAATATTTTTAGAAACACCCCACTATTACTGATCTTGTCCATCTGCCATTTGGACAGCACAGTCTCTGTAGGCTATAACTCCTACATGTATCAAATTGGTGGATCTGAGGCACAAAAAATCTTCTAGTAGAAGCATTCTTGGAAAAGAGAAGCTGAGGTAATTAAGACCCAGGCTGTACTGAAGATGCTGTTGAGGTCTTATCCCAGTGTCTGGAGGTTGTAAGGGTCTAGATGGGAGAGGACACGTTAAAACTGAATCCTAGCTAGGAGGACGTACTGTTGTTCATAGGGGTGCTTGGGTAGCTCCAGTGATGTCTCATGCTGGGGAAGCACCAACCCTGAAGGAGCAGTTATGCAATTTGGGGGACTTCCTGGACTTGTGGCTCCTGCTTGAACAACAAGTGGAAATCATGGCCAGGGAAGCCTTTACCCAGCTTCAGCTGGTGCACCAGTTGTGGCCCTACCTGGGGTGTGAGATCTTGCTACAGTGACTCATGTCTTTGTCACCATTCAGTTAGGCCCTGCAACTTGCTGTACTTGGGGCTGCCTTTAAGATTATCTGGAATGAACTGGAACTGAAGAGTCGGGCCAAAGTGAAGTGGCATGTGTATTATATAGCATTTACCATTCAGACGACATTACACCTGTGCTATGAGCCTTGCATTGGCTTCCTTATAGGCTTCTGGGTATAGTTAAAAATGTTGGTGTTAACCTGTAAGGCCCTGCATGGCTTGGCACCGAGCTGCCTTCAGGACTGCATTTGCCCACTTGAATCAGCCCAACATATTTGATTTTGCCAAGAAAAGCAGCTGGTGGTTTCCCACTTTCGGGAAGTGGGGAGACTGGCAAGGAGGTGCTGCTTTTCTATAGCATTGCTGGATCTCTGGAAGGGCCTCCCATTGGAAGCCCCAACTTTAGTCACCTTCCAGAAGCAGGTGAAGATGGAGCTTTTTTAGAAGGCATTTAGGGCCTGAAGCCTGTCTCTTTCGGAACATGTTGCTTGCCTTGTTTTTTGGATTTCTTGGTTTGTATGCCTTCTGTCTTTGGATTTTGTTGGATTGTGATGCTTTAATGGTTGTATTTTTGTGAAATTGCTGAGAGCACAATCGGGTACAAATGCAATGAATGAATGAATGAATGAATGATATACTTTAGTTCCTGGTCCCCTGCTTCCCCTTTTCCTCTAGTGGTTTCAACAATTCTCAAAGCATTTTATCTCATAATTAAGTCCCATTAATTTCAATTACATTTAACTTCCAGTTAATGTTGTATGTGATTGCTACCTGAATCATATGCTTCCTACATTCTTCCTATTACTTTGATTTCCACTATTACCGTTAAGTGATTTGTTAACATGTCAGAAATATTAAATGTTAATATTATTCATACTTAATCATTAATGTGAAATTAATTAAATATTAATTCACTAAAAATACCAGACACAGAGTAGTAGACATCTTAATAAAGCAAGAAGTAAGGCCTGAAGCTTATTGTGCTTACTTATAAATAAATCTATCTGATTTCAAAGAAATCTATGGGTAGAGTTTCTCTGAAATGCTTTTTAGTGCTTGGGCTAGCTTCCTAACTTACATTTTTTTCAGAGGAGAATGAAAATTGTTTTAGTAACCATTAGTTATGGCTTAATATCCACAATCAGAAATCTCATTTTTCATTTTGGAATTCTGGGGAATGAACCAATGAGGAAAGAAAGATTGGTGGAGTACAAATGCTTTTATTTATCCCCCATGCTAACAGGACTTGGATCCATATTCTTTCCCTACCCCAATTTCATTCTGAAATTAATTCTGCCATTTTCTCATCAGGTATGTTCACAGAAGTTGCTGCTATGGAAGCACTGAAATTGTTCCAGATTCCGAAACCGAATGTAATCAAGGGCTGTAATTAAGTCTGCAACAGATCAGAGACCTGATTCTGGCTATGATATCAGAATACTTCTGAAAGCTGACACCAGATGTGGATAAAGACTGTACTGAAGACAACAGAGTATTTTTCTTGCAATTATTGCCGCAGTGGTTAAAGTGTTGTGAAAGCAACAGCTGTTAGGAAAACTCTGTATTAAATATGCTTAGAGCAGAACAATATGTATATTGCTGGTCTTGTACTTCATTATGGGAATAGAAGATACATGAATTATCTCTATATTTCCTGTCCTTTGAAAATATGCATATTTCCAATCCTTTTAAAATTTCTGTGCTCTGTTTTTATCACAATGAGGACCTTTTTCTTCCTGCTTGTATAACATCATTTCCTAAATAGTATTTTTATGTTTTAAAATCAAGGACTCAATAAAAGCATGCTCACTCTGATGTAAGACTGTAATTTCAGTGGGATTTACCCTCAGGTGATCCTGGTCCTCACTGTGTGATCCTGGGCATGTTTACTCAAAAGTAAATTTTACTGTGTAGTTGTGGATTTCTATCTCAGTGAGTCAGACAAGTCCATTTTATATTGCAATTTATCCTGTTTACATAGAACCACAACTTCAAATATATGTTAGTGAACATAAATAGTATCTGGATGTACAATTTATGTTAATAACATATCTGTGAATCAATAAACTGATTTTCTACCCATGCTTCCATCAGTTTTAAATCCCCTTTCATTTCATATCAATATTTTCACGTTCCTTAAAGCTACTGTTTTGCCTTAAGACACTTTTGGCTAAAGTGGCATAGCCATTTATGATCTTTAGCTAGAACCTTTCCACACATTGAAGATAATCAGATAGTTCAGCTCACTCCAGATAATCAGGAGTTCAGTTCAATATCTTTTTCATATTTATAAAACCCTATTATCCTCCTGTATCATGTTCCAAGCCACTATTCTAAGGCCTTTTCTGGAGGGGCAATTGCTTCAATTATCTTATATTTGATATGATCACCTGGATCAGATCTGGTGAAGGCAGTAATCAGCTAAAGTAGAATCCCAAAAGTTATTTCCATGTTATTGGATTTCCTTATATACTGTTTACTGGGTTGTTGACTTCAACAGAGAAAGAGAAAGAAAGAAAGAAAGAAAGAAAGAAAGAAAGAAAGAAAGAAAGAAAGAAAGAAAGAAAGAAAGAAAGAAAGAAAGAAAGAAAGAAAGATTACACTGATGAGAATGAAGTTGGCTGGAAGGTTGCTCAAACTAAAATTCTGTACCGTCTTCCAGCCTGAAAACTTTCCTTTTAAGGGTAGACCAGCACCATCTGGTCTATATCCTCTCTTGTACCTCACCAAAGTGAGAACATGCATTTCATTTCAGTTTACTCATGGCACAAACATTTTTTTCTGCCATGTCCCCATGACATTGCTTTCATCTCATCCCCAGCCTAGTAATGAAACCCCTTAATTATTCTTGGTGTTAAAAGAATGTTAAAATAGTTTTTTTTCCTTTATGTCAACATCATTCAAGGGCAGTGCTGAACTGCATAAAATGTGTTAGACTTTGTCACCCATAACCTTTGTTAGTGACCAGGAACAGAAGCAATGTTCTCTCAGCCTACAGAACAAAAACTTTATCTTAACCATTGACCATCCAAAAATCTTCAGGATGGAGGTACAAATAGCTTTCAAAATAGCCTTTTGTCATTGATGCATTCCCCTGAAGGAATGGCACTATTTGTTCCAGGAAGTAATTTCCATTTTAAAATCAACCAGATTCTCATATAGGCATAGAGCTCTAGATGCCATCTTGCATATTTATAGATATTTTCAAATGGCAAAGAATGGGAATGGGACAGCAGAAAACAATAGTTGTGCCTCACTTCCCCTCCAGGTGCTTATCACCTTGACATGGATCAAGGTTCAATAGCTTCAATGGCAATCAACAGGAGGTCCTTTGCTGGTAAAGTTGAAGGGGGAGAAGGAAACCTAAGAGTAATCCACTGAGGACAGATGAGGCCATGGAGGCATGATAGAAATCACTCTACCTAGAAGTAGGAAGTCCAAAATCAAATCTACAAGAAGGAAACAGCAATGTACTTTTGTTGCCAAGAAAGCTATCTGGACATTTACATCAACTTGGTTGGTTGATGATGAGTCCTAGAATTGGAAAGTCACTCCCAATTGGAGAAGAATGTAGAATATCCAGGAATACATATGGAGGTGATGATATGGCCAGAGCAAAGCCACAGGGAAATCTGATCTCTCACAGTGTCATTACTGAAAGAAGAGTTCCTAGCTTTAAAGGACACATATAATTGGAATAGTGACTGTGACAAGCATGATTCAAGGAAAACCTGAAATTGTCAAAGCAGATATTAAACATACCATATTGAATGTTTCAGGAATAAGTGAATTTTGGTGGACCAGGATGCACTACTTTTAACTCAGATGTTTAGATGATATACGGTTCAAGGCATGAGACCACACAAAAGAATCCAGTGGCAAAACTAATGAAAAAAGACATTGTTATATATGGGAGGATCTATAATCCAATAAGCTACAGGATCATATTTGTTAGAATTAGTGGACATCCACTGAATATTGATGTTCTACAAGAGGGTGCCCATACACAGATGCATAGGTGGAAGACTATGAGAAATTCTATAGCAAACTGCAAAAGGTGCAACATCAGGAAAAGACATTGTATTACCAATGATTGGAATATAGAAGTTATAAAAATGGAGAAAGCTGATTTGAATTGGATAAAAAAAATTGTGCCTTCGAGTCAGTTTTTGACTCATGTCAATCACCTGGACTAGTTTCTGTAGTTTTCTTGGCAAGGTTTTTCACAAGTGGTTTGCCACTGCCTCCTGCCTACAGCTGAGAGTGAGCGACTGGCCCAAGGTCACCCAGCTGGCTTTATGCCTCAGGCACAACTAGAACTCAGACTCCTCTTTCTAGCCTGATGCCTGAACCACTACACCAAACTGGCTCTCCATGTTGAATTGGATAAGCACTGGAATATTCTTGGAAGTAATATATGGTATTCCTAAAAGGAGAGTCTTTTTAATACAGTCATTAGAAGCAGAATAGGAGCTACTGGGCATCTAACTACTAGCTAATTTACTTCAGGGAAACAGGATCTGCACTTGGGACCTGACTTATCTTACAAAAATGGTCAAGGGTAGGATTCATTTGAAAAATACACTTTCTCTGCCTGCAGTCTTCCTATCTGCCCATAAGGTCACAGGCAGTGGGGTGTGGGTTGAAGGGGTGGCATTTGTACCCTGTATATAAATGTTGCCAGGTACAACTTTGGTATCAGGAGTTTGCAAAAGCTACCTAGTCTAATGCTCCAGAAATAGGCCAACCCATTTAGGGTTGCTCCAGAGGAAATTCAATCTAATCCCAGATCTGGAGAGTGATACAGAAAAAAATGAACTCATTTCTCCCTGGGAAGGTTCTTCATACACAGCCAAGTCTATTACTCACTATATGTTAGTGACAGTGACTAATTTTCTGAGTACATTCACACAAACTGAACAGGGAACAAATTTGGGGGGCAGGGAAACTGTTTACAGGTACAAGAGAGGCACACCAGACACACTGACAATTATGATATTTACAAAAACAGAAGGTGACAGAAATAATCAATTGTGGGAGGAATAAATTAATGAGGGAGGACTAAGGAATAGAACTGAAAAACAACTGTGTTTAAGCAAACTTGGAAAAATATGTTGGAAAAGAAGAGGAAACAGAAGGCTGAAGTGATAAGCAAGGAACACAAAATCAGTCTATTTGCTATATAACAAGAGGCAACACTATTACACATCCATTCCACATGAGAGATTGGGCAACAGTGGGATATTATGGGAATTAAATGCCAGCCATTTCTCTTTTTCCACCCTACGTAATCCTACCACCCATCCAAGATGCTGTGACTGAAGTTGCCTATGATTGTTTGATGACAAATATTGTTTGAGGAAACCAGTGATGATCTAATCCAGTGTTTTTCAACCTTCTCAACTTTAAGATCTGTGGACTTCAACTCCCATAATTCCCCTGCCAGCCTTGCTGGCTAGGGAATTCTGGGAGTTGAAGTCCACACATCTTAAAGTTGGGAAGGTTGAGAAACACTGATCCAATCACAAGTATCACTCATTCTCTATGGGTTCCTACCAACATGAATATTTTGAAAGCTGTGGCATCTATGAATGAATGGTCATTCAGATCTGATTATTGAAGTCTGTTTTTCCATTATTGTATATGATGCATGGGTAGAGCAGGTCAATTTATTTTTTAAGCAAGTATAACAGGTGGTGGAGAGTGTAACAGCTCACATCCTTTATAGCTTACTTGTTCCTGTTTGCTTCTCTTGGTTGTTTTTTCCTCTGTCAAGCTTATGAAAAGTTGAACATTTCCAGCTCTGGGGAAAATCAGGGGAAAGGGAGGATGGAAGTTTAAGTCCTTATTTCTTTGCTAATATCCAGCAAACACAACTCTGCAGCTGTTATTTGCATTTCAAGGGAAGTTTCAATTGGCATCAGTGACAACTTCTGGGTCCCTCCCGGCTCCATGACCATGGCACAGAGGGAAAAGGATTGCTCAGACTTTCCTGCACCTGATACTTACATACTAAATAGTAACTGAAACTGCATCTTAATTGTAGTCACATAATTAACATATATTTCTTATGGCCTAAATTCAGCTCACTGGTAATGTCACGTCTGCTTCTCAAAAGGGCGCTCCGAAGAAGCAGCCACATAGTGCTGTCATGTAACAAAACCTCCGAGCAGAATCACAAACCTAAATCGAACAATGCATCTGTCTGCACATTTGCAGTTCGACCTCATTCATTTATTAGGAGAGGGAATTCCCACTCCTAGCCCATACAGGAAACCGTTGGGTTTGTCTTTTTCCCACAAACCACGGCCTATTTGGAAAACATAAACCATTCAATAAACTGATGCTATTTTTGAAATGTTAATACCCCTTCTGGGTGTTAAAGTTACATAGAAGCAGATTAACATAATGCTGACCCAGTGAAAACGAGGAGAACTATTTTGTGCCGACTCACCATTTGCCTTTCCATTTAGGACATAAATCAGGCTTCTTTTAAGGACATAAATCATGTCTTCATGGTTACTACATTGAGCAATCTCAGCTAAGGGTTTCTTCTGTGTCATGTATCATCTCTCCAATAGGACTTGTAATCTTTTTACAGTAAATCAGGCAGAAGAAGAAAGAAAAAAAAAGGAAAAGAAAGAACAAGAAATGCCGAACATGCAGCACGCAGTCACAATCAGGCCATTATTTAGAAGCATTTTTTGAAAATGACCCCGCAGTCTCACAAGGGGTGCTGATTTTGGTGTTCCTCATCACTTGAGAACTGCACATATGTTATGCTTTAGTTGCACTACAGCTGCCCCATCCTTTATATTATGCTAAGCTCCTCCCCCTGTGGGTTTTCACACTGTCCCTTCTTTGGGATGACCTCTCTCCCACCTCTGACCTCCTTCAGAGTTTTCACCCTCACTTTAACAATGATTTATGATGTGCCTGTGCAAAGGTCAGGCCCAGTTTTATGGTTAGCTTCAAATATTTCTTCTTAGGCTAGATACAGAAGTGGTGCTCAATAAGTGCTAAGTAAATAAACAAAAGGATACAGCCAGCTTCCTCTTTTCTGTGAACTACTGGCTCTTTTAAAAACTCTTTGTCTGAGGTGTTTACCAAGTCCTCCAACAAATTAACAGTTACCTATAATCGTTTGGTAGAGTAATGAAATCTGTCAAGGGTCTAGGATATCCAAAAAGAGTCATTTAAATTGAGTTGCCTCACAGTTCAATGAAAAGCCAACTGCTAAAGATAATTCAAAAGCTCGAAGTATTAGACGGGGAGTCTATTTTTCTTTGAGTCTGACAGATAGATCTTTCTCAGTCCAAAAGAAAAAAGAAAAAAAAGAGCAAGATAGTTTATCAAGCATAAACTTGCTTTCCGTGCTGTTCCCCATTTTTTTTCTCCATTGCAGGAGCCAAAATGGATGCACAAGAATTATTGATTTAATATAAATTCTGGAATTATTTTTGTTGACTTTCTTCATTAACACAAAATATGACTAACAAGTACTCTCAGCTTTGATTAAAAAAGAAAACGTATTTTTAAATGTATATTTGCAGACACTGAAGAATAGGTGGGGAGTGTTTAAGAAATAATGACAATAGTTATGAACAAATGAAATAAATACAAGTCAGCATGAACTAAGGAGAGTATGTGGTATGATGCTCTGAACTGGAATGAGTTTTCAAATAGACAGTCTATTTAAACTGTGATACATCTATCTATACTGAGTAAATAATAGCTGGTCATATTTTTACAAATACCGTATGAGACTTTTCAAAGTCCATAAAGTTACAAATGTTTCCCTTCTGGTCAGATGTGTGATTTATTCTTCTGCAAATGTTAACCAGGAAAATAAAGACATTTTTAGCTTTTAAAATTCCTTGAAATATTACAAATTCTGCCAAACCTTTGTATGTATGTATGTATATATGTATGTATTTATTTATTTAAACAAGCTGTATGGCTAACTAACACTCTGGGTGGCAAACAGGAAATTAAAACCAGAAAGCAACAAACAATTCATTTTAAAAAAAGCAGTATCAACCACAACCAATACGTCACTTGCTAGAGGTCTAAGAAATGAC
This sequence comes from Liasis olivaceus, assembly GCA_030867105.1. Taxonomy (NCBI): domain Eukaryota; kingdom Metazoa; phylum Chordata; class Lepidosauria; order Squamata; family Pythonidae; genus Liasis; species Liasis olivaceus. The sequence continues at coordinate 199,654,386 of CM061348.1, forward strand.
CATTCCATTCCAGTTGTTAAGAAAATAACAACCAAACCAACCAACAGTCCAGTACTTTATTATGGTCACTGAGCAGAACCAACCAACAGGACTTGCCTAACATCCTAGCCCAAATGTCTGAAGGAAAAACCAGGTCTTTAGCACCTTGCAAAAGGCCAATAGGGCTGGAGCCATCCAGATCTCTGGGGGGGATGCTGTTCCGCAGAGTAGGTCTAGTGACAGAGCAAATATAACTCCTGGGACTCACAAGATGACATTGCTTAATGAAAGGACCTAGAGCATGCCCACCCTGTTGGTTCTGGTGGGGCAAGCAGAAACAATTAGAGACAGACAATGGCAAGCCACTTCCAAAAACCTTGCCAAGAAAACTGCAGGGACTAGTCCACGCAGTCGCCAGGAGGAAAGGAAAGGAAAGGAAAGGAAAGGAAAGGAAAGGAAAGGAAAGGAAAGGAAAGGAAAGGAAAGGAAAGGAAAGGAAAGGAAAGGAAAGGAAAGGACCCCACTAGCTGAAAGGTAACAAAGGCATAAATAAATGACACCAGGCCCCCTATTTCAGGAAAAGCTGCAACCATGAGAAACTGGTCAATGTCCTACCTGGCCTTGTTCTCTACTTGTTCTTCTAGGAATACCCCCAGTGTAGGCCTGCTCTTATAACCCCACCTAAAGCTAATGTCTGGAGTTGCAGAGTAGTTTGCAACTACTCATCTTGCTAAAAGTCTTAAGTTTGTAGACCACAACAGTTTATGGGTAGCCATTGAAACATTGATGTACCAGGCTACAACATCTGCTTGTTGAAAAATTTGTATGAAAATAATAATAATTAATAATTGATTAAATTTATATGCTGCCCAACTCTCAGTTACTCTGGGTAATTTACAAATTGTTGAAAACAAAACAAAAAATAACAAAGATAGCAGAGATGACAAACTCAGATGGTAACAAAGAAGAAAAAGGGAGCTTCACTCTCCCTTGCCAAAGGCCTGGGCAAAGAGCCAGGTCTTCCTGGCTCTTCTAAATAACTGCAAAGTGGGGGCCATCCAGATCTTGGCGGAAAACTTCATTACAGATGGCAGGCACTGCTACAGAGAAGGCGCGCTTCTGGAGTCCTGATAGATTATACAGTATTATTTAATCAAAGGAATCTGGAGAATGCCAACTCTGCAAGATCAAATTGGCCAGGCAGATACTATGGGAGACAGGTGGTCCCTCAAGTAGCCAGGCCCTATGCCAGGTAGGGCTTTATGCCACGTAGTGACCACTGAATCCCATCCAGAAGCAAACTGGCAACCAGTGCAGCTTGTGAAGCAGAGGTGTTACATGGACACTCTAAGGCATCCCGTCACTGCCCACGCTGCTGTATTCTGAGCCAGTTGAAGCTTCTGGGTGGTTTTTAAGGGCAGTCCCATGTAGACCTCATTGCACTAGTCAAGTTGTGAGGGTGACCAGGGCATGAGTGATTGTCTTTAAGGCCCACCAATCTGGGAAAGGGCACAAGTGGTACACGAAATGAAACTATGCAAAGGCCTTCCTGGCCACAGCTGCAACCTGCTCATCAAGCAGGAGCTATAAGTCCAGGAAGACCCCCAAATTGTGCACCATTCTTGAATGGGGAAGTCCTACCCCATCCAAGGTCAAACATGGAATATAACCAAACTCCCAAAGCCATTCAGTCTTGATAGGATTGAGTCAGAGATAGTTCCTCCCCATTCAAACCTGCACAGCCTTCAGGCATTGGGACAGAACCTCAACAGCCTCACTTGACTGGCCCAGAGTCAAAAGATGTGACTAGGAAGCAACGGTGAAAATGATATAAGGATCAACCAAATAGTTCAAAATTGGAAAAGGAGTGCACCAATGCTGAATACTGTCACTTCATTTATTTAACTTATGTGCAGAATATATAATAAGAACTACTGGACAAGAAGAAATAGAATTTGAATTTAAATTACTGTGAGTGACATCAACAAATGTAAAAGATCTTTTGTTGAAGGAAAAAGGAGAGTGCAAAAGCTGGTTTGTGGTCTATATTAAAAATATAAGAATGTCTCAACTGGCAATGCCAATCCAATGCAAACAGGCAGAGAGGAGTTTAAAGGATTGACAGACAATCTTCTGAGGCTCAGAAATGAAGGAAGATGGTGACTATAGCCATGAAAACCAACATGCTGGGGGCTGCTTTTGGGTGTTGGTTTTTTATTGTTTCTTATATGTTTATTTCCTGCTGTTGTTGCTATGAACCACCCAGAGTTATGTTACATAAGATGGGCAGCTATATACATTTTTAAAATAAATAAATAAATAAATAAAATAAAGAAGTATCTGCTATGACCTAGATAAATATTAACGCGCAGAGACATAAAGCTGTCAGAAGACACATATTTTCACCGATGGCACAAGCATGCATACAAAATCTCAAAGAAGCAGTTCCGGGCAGATAATCCTGCTGAAATCATGTCAATTAGTCCATGAAGAGTTGGAAGCAACTGAATAACAGACTAACCACAAGCGACTCTGAAAGTCCATGCTCCGTAGCAGTGAAATGAATCTGACAATATGGAACTAATACGTCTCCCTTTGGCGCTCTAGAGACATTCAGTCTTTGGTTTTCTTTTAATTTTTCTAAAAGAGAAATGCAATGTAGAGAAGAACAGCAGTGTATCTCCCTCACAACAAGTTGCATTTTTCTTGTTGAAAGAGCAGCCTTATGTGGACTTGGAAGGGGAAATGGAAAAGTTCTTATCCCCACAAAAGGATCCTTGCAAACCCCACTTCTTCGAAGATGCTGTTTGCACTTCAAGCAATACTGACACTATTACTGGCAAACAGCTGCTCCGGAGAGGCCGATATTAGAAGAGGCCACATTGGTGAGAACTGTGGCAGGAAGCGAGAGTTACACTTGACTCTCAGTTGACACGTCTTTTTCACCAGGGCTTTTCTGTTGATTTCAGTTTTTCTCTCCTGCTTTTTAGTTGCTGTTGAAGCTGATATGGTGGATGATGGTGATTTTCATTTGTTTCATCTGTATTTAGCCAGAGGGGACAGAGATAACTTATAAATACTTACTTACCTAAACAGAAAGCTTTACAACAAAAAAGGTTATGTAGTGAAAGGGTTAGCATCTCCTTCTCACTAATGTTTCTGTATTCCACATGTTCTTTCTTCCCATAGAGATTGGAAGCTAGGAAAGGGGAAGGAGAGGGAAGGTCAGGAGCTGGGTGGAAGGAATGTGTGTGCCTGCATCTGTGCAGAGGAGTCCACAGTGATGGTCACTGGCTTCGAAGTGGTGGGCATGACTAAGCGATCAAAGCCCCACCCTGCTGTATGTGTGTGTAATGTGTGCTATACATATTAAGAGGGACAGGTAGTCATGCCCGCCATTTGGACCAGTGACCATCGCTGTGGATGCCACTGTGTGTACGTAAAAAGAGAGCAGTGGGGATGTTTGGTGGAGAGTAAACAGGCTTAATGGGATGGGGAGAGGGGACTATGCTTTCACATTTACTCTCATACAGATCTCTCTGAGTTTCTTGCACTACCTCTTCTACTCTTTCTGGATTTAAATACATCTCTTGGTAACTCAGCTGAGGGCCTTTTCCTACTGCTGAGTTTAAGAGTTCTCCAGCTATCCATGAATTGGTGACAACTTGTCTCAACATGAAGTTTGTGGTTCCCACTGCTGATCCTTATCCTGTATCTGTTGCCTCAGTTGACTTCTGTCCAAGGCGGTGGGTGACAAAGTCTAACAGATTTTATACATCTTGATGCTATATCGGTCATGGGCTGGGAAGAAAATGAAAGCAATGTTGCAGGGACATAACCAAAAAAAAAAAAAAAAAATACTGCCAGAGTATGTTGGTGCCATGGATAGATGCAAGTGGGGAAAGGCCCTGAATGAGAAAAGGAATTGGTTGATAGAGAAAATAATGTTTTTGCTATTTATGTTGGGACAGAAAACTGTATTCAAATTAGTTATTTGGTTTGGGGACTCAGGCTCACTGCCTTGTATAATCAGATTCTTTCACAGATTCATCACTTTCCCATTAGTAAAATGGCTGTTTTCTACCTGGCCACGCATGCAATGACAATCATTTTATCTATGGACATGCCTCTCATGTCAAGTCCTTTTGTGTTCATATCCACAGCAATATAACTGTGTCCAGTAGGCCAAACAGATGATCGGACCCCGCTTTAGTGTATGCAACTAGGTAGCATGAGAGCCCTGGTGAAAAGGGTTGAATGGGGAATTTAATATGTGCATTTTCTGTGAATGTGAAGATTAACTGAATTTACAGAAAGCAAATGTACTTGGAGATTTTATTTGAACCAAGAACTAAAACAGAGAACAAAAACAATGGTTTCAAATGTATTATTGCAGATTTAAAATGGAATAAGGACTGAGGGCTGGTACATATATTAATATATCTATGTTTCAACTGCCTCTTTGTGATGGATTTCAGTTTCTGCCCAGTAACATCTATCTCCAGATGTTGTGTGACTTTTCTCTACTGTTGTATCTTCTGCAATTTCAGGTGTGAATAAAATAAAATGATAGAACAAAATGATATTATGGTAGAAAAACACTAGTTAATGGATTTATGTCCTACTTTATGAAGGGCACTTCTCTGTTGGTATATTTTTTGGCATATTTTTTTAAATCTAGGTTTAAATATGAGGTACCAAAATTAGAAAGAATAGAAGAAGTAAAATGGTTCACCAACAATTATCACATAGAGAGGAGGCTGACCAGATAAATAGATATATTTTTCTTATCATTAAATTTTAGTAATTATTTCTGACTATTTCTTGCTGTACATCAATATATGTACCTTTTTTTGTAAATCTGTTCTTTTTGCTAATGTATGAGGTGGTCACCCTGGAGTCATATAATCAAAAGTTAGAAATCATAGTGTGTGAATAAATCCTTAGTCAAGCAGTGGCCACCGAAGTAATAACTCATATACATACAGAGTAAGACAAAGGTTATTCCCCCCAACCCCCCAAAAATATATCCTTAAAGGGACATACAGAGAAAAATAGAAATCACCATTGTGAGTTCTCAGGATTGATCAGAGAAAATACAGTACACAGGATCTTTCTTACGAACTATTCTATTTATTTCTTTATTCTTAACATAACAAGGGTAAAAAGATGCCATTTTCTCTCAAGGACTGGGTCTTCAAGTCAGGTAACTAAGCAAGTGGAATTTGGCTAATATGTATAAACAGAACTGCAATTCTTTTCTCCCTCTGAAGTCTGCTTTCAAAGAAAGCTGGAAGGTAGCTAATTTTTAATGAGCTAATTTCTTTTTTTTAAATATAATTTTATTGGAAATTTTAAAAACAAGAGTAAAAATTAATACAAATTAAAATAAAATAAGAAAGAAAAAAGAAAAAGGAAGAAAGAAAAGAGAAAGCTAAAGTGCAAAAAGGAAAAAGAAAAGAAAAAAGAAGAAAAAAGAAAAAAGAAGAAAAATAGAAAAGAAAGAAAAAAGATACAAAGAAGTGGCTTCCAATCTTCTTTACAGCAGTTACGTACAATTGTAAATTTACCTCTTTCTCTAAAGTTACATCATGACTCTCTTCTTTCTATAATTATCCTATTTAATCATCAAAACCATAGGTCATAAATTCTAAAACTGATGGAAATGGCAGAAAATGATAAACTGACTTGTTTATTAAAAGAAAAATCAAATAATTATTACCTTAAAGAATGGAAACCATTGATGGACTATTTGCAAAATGCAGGCGGGACGAAGCTTACATGGGGATTTGAAGATTAGATTATAAATGTAGTGGGATATGTTTTGACAAAGAATTATTCCTACTTAATGCATTAAAAACTAGCACCTATGACATTCTTATTATTCTCAAGACCAGAGATAGATTGGAAGCTATCTATTTTTCATGTCTTTCTTCTTTTTCTTTACTTTATCTCACGTTTTCTTTTCCTTTTCCTTATAATTGGTACTTTTCATTTTCTTTTTCATTTCTAACTTTTAACTTTGTAATTTTAAAATTTCAATAAAATATTATTAAAAAACAACAACCATAGGTTATAAATTCATTTTTTTTTCTGTTTTACACAAAAAGTCCACAAGGAGTTTCCAGTCAGCAATAAACGTAGATATTGTCTTTTCTTTAATCAAACAGGTCAATTTGGCCACCTCAGCAAGTTCTGTCATCTTCACCAACCATTCCTCCATTGTAGGTATTGCCAATTCTTTCCATCTTTGTGCATACAATAATCTCGCTGCAGTTATCATATATATAAAAACAACGTTCCATATTTTTTTCCAACTGTTTATCCATCAGTCCCAAGAGGAAAAGTTCTGGTTTCAGTTGTATATTAATCTTTAAATTCCTCTGAATCAGCATATGCATTAGAACTCAAAATCTTCTAGCTTTTTTGCACATGAACCAAGCATGATAAAATGACCCTTCTTGTTGCTCACATTTCCAACATAGATTTGAAGCACCTTTATACATTCTAGATAATTTTTCTGGTGTCACATACCAATGGTGCATCTTTTTATAAAAGTTCTCTTTAAGTTTATAACATAGTGTAAATGTTAATCCTTTCAATCACATATTTTCCCATTGTTCCATCTGTATATTATAATCAAAAATTTTAGCCCACTTTATTATACATTCTTTCACTTGTTCTTCTGCTGTTTCAAATTTCAGTAAAAGTTTATACATTTTAGTAATCACATGTTCATCATTTGTACACAATTCCATTTCACAGTCAGTCTTAGAATATTCAGTACCATAAATTATTTTGTCTACTTTGAATATTTCTGGTAACTGTAAAGAGGAAAACCATTGACAACTATGTCCCTCTGCCATCAGTTATTCTCTTGATTTTATTTTGTATTCCCCTTGATAAAAATCTAGTATCTCATGGCATGTTAACCATTTGTATTTGCCTATTATTTCTCATCTATAAAATGCTTCTTGTGCTGAGAGCCACAAAGGTGTTTTCAGGCACAACCTGGATTTGTATCTATTCCATATTCTGAACATAGCACATCTAACATAGTGATTTTTAAAATCTATATTAACTTTGGCTTTATCGTACATACCTCAAATATCCATGCCACTCAAATCTCAGGTCATGTACATCTAATTCTAAAAGTCTTCTATTTCTCAGTAACACCTACTCTTCTATCCAAACCAAACAGCAAGCTGCAAAATATAATTTCAAATCAGGTAAACCCAATCCTCCTCTTTCCTTTGCATCTTGTAACACCTTATATTTAACTTGTGTTTTTTTCCCCTGCCACACAAATTTAGATATATCCTTTTGCCACTGTTTAAATGGTGCTTCAGTTGTCAAAACTGGTATTGTCTAAAACAAAAACATCATACTAGGCAAAGCATTCATTTTTAACACAGAAATTCTCCCCAAAAATGACAATTGTAATTTCTCACATCTTAACACATCTTTTTTAACTTGATTCCATGCCTTAACATAATTATTTTGAAATAACATATTTGTCATGGTGATACCCAAATATTTTACTTTTCTTTCAATTTTAAAACCCATTTTTCTTCATCAATTCTGTTTGATCCTCTATTTTCAAGTTTTTTGTTAACATTTTTTTCTTCTGATTATTAAAAGAAACCTGCTAGTGTACCAAATTCTTTTAATTTTTTCATTAGTGTTTCTATTCCCTTTAGTGGATCCTCCAAAACCAACACCAAGTCATCAGCAAATGCCCTTAACTTATACGTTTCTTTTTTAATCTTTACTTTAGAAAAGAAGACTGAGGGGAGACATGATAGCAGTGTTCAGGTACATAAAGGGGTGCCATAGGGAAGATGGTCAGGAACTCTTTTCCATGGCCACAGAAACTAGGACCAGAAATAATGGGTACAAACTGCAGCTACCTAGATTTCACTTAAATATAAGGAAAAACTTCCTGACGGTTAGATCTGTACAACAGTGGAACAGTCTACCTACGGAGGTTGTGAGTTCTCCATCTCTGGAGGTTTTTAAGAAGAGGCTGGACAGTCACCTCTCGGGGATGGTTTAATTGGTTTCCTGCATATTGCAGGGAGTTGGACTAGATGATCCATGTAGTCCCTTCCAAATCCGAAATTCTATGATTCTATGATTCTATGATTCTATGATTCTATGATTCTATGATTCTATGATTCTATGATTCTATGATTCTATGATTCTACTCCCACAATTCTCTCATCTTGTCTTATATCTCTATTCAGTATTTCAAGAGCCAAAATAAACTAGAGAGGAGACAGTGGGCATCTCGGTCTTGTTCGTTTTTGTATCTCACAGGGTTTTGTTAGATATCCATTGACAATTGTTTGTGCTTTCTATGCTTTATGAGTTAATTTCTCTATCATTCTGAGATTAACTGACTAAAGTGATAGTGTGCCTATTTTAAAATATAAGTGCTACTAAATTCCCCCAAAAGTTAATCAAGGCCTTCTGTTAGCTGGCCACTTTTCATGACTACCCTACATGGGTGCAACAGCAGCAGCTGGATTATCTTTCTTAGTCTCTATATTTTTGTACAATTCTGATTTCCAGATTTTTTTGGAAGGGTAGGCTGGTGCAGTAGCCAAGGCAATTTTTAACCAAGATATTTAACTGTTGCCAAGTCTCACTGGCTTGGGAAGGATTGCAGTTGGCAATCCTTTGTTCCTTGTTGCACAGGAAACAATTGCAAATCTGGTTACAGCTGGAAATCAAAGAACACTCCCAAACTGTGAACCTTCTCTTTCTTGAGGAATGATTCCCTACCCAAAATAGGTTTAACCTCAATTACTGAGTCCACTTTTCTCTTTATCAACAGCACCTCTGTCTTGTCTATAATCAATGTCAGCTTGCTGTCCCCATCTAGTCCACTACAAAAATGAGGTATGGATTGTTCAAATGTGGTAACTGATCTTTGGGATTAAATAGTAGAGAGGAGATTTGGATGTGAGTACACCAATGCTATCCCACAATATTAAACAGCTTAGAGAAGAAGATAAGAGAAACCATAGATCAGCAACACAAGTACTGAACAGTAGTTCCCCAGTACCATCTTTTGGATGCATCCTAAGAGGAAGTACTGTGTCTCAGGGCTCAACATTGCCAGCATATGATACTGAAAGCTGCTAAGGATGTTGGAAAAACTAGCAGGGTAACACTCTCCCTAACTAGTTTCTGGTATAGTTTACCCACCAAGGTGACCAGAATACTCTGATTACGTATCCAGATGAAGCCCAATTGTAATTGTTCAAGATAATCAGTTTAATCCAAATGCATCTGGACTTGCAAGGCACCACTTTGTCAATCACTTAATCCCCAGATAGAATATTTATAAATATATAAAATTATTTATAATTTAGATTTGTAAGGCCATCCAACTCAACACTGACTCTGCTCGGGATACAGATACATATACAGGTATTCCTTGTTTAGCGACCACAATTGGGACTGGCAACTCAGTCATTAAGTGAAACAGTCACTAAGTGAAACCACGACTGTGCTTATGATCTTACTTCCGCTTTCATTTGCTTTACAGACCTGTGAAGGTCATAAATGTGAGGACTGGTTGCAAAGTTACTTTTTAATCACTGTTGTAACTGCAAATGGTTGCTAAATGAGGCAGTCGCTAAATGAGGACTACCTGTACAATATCTAAAAGCAGACAAAAAAAGAATAAACATCACTGGGGGCATATTCATATACTCTAACCAAAACAGACAATGCATATTAGATGGATATGATCAGATCTATCAAAGAGCTTGAGAAAAAAAACAAGTTTTCAAAGATCATTTAAAGCCTTAATTGTAGGACTAGTCCCAACTCGGCCAGCAGAGACAAGGGTCAAGCAAGCAGATAATGATCCTCATATCTCCATATACCCTATTTTTTCCCCTTGAAATATACAAGCTGAAAAGAATCCATATGAACTGGAGGAGTGTTGTCAAACTTACCTCCCTATGACCTGCCCCAACTGGAGCCTACGTCAAAGCAAATCCAATTCAAGCTTGTCTGCAAAGAATAATGAATATTGTCCATAGTGAGTCTTTGACTCTTGCAGCTCTCATCCCCTAACAACTTGATGAAAGAGATGTTGCACCCCTTTTGCTCTGCTGGAAGGAAGGAGACTTTTACGTGTGATAGTGTCAACTGCCTGTATCATCTCCATGTTCCACAGATCAGTCAGGACTTTAAGGATGGGAAATTGTTCAACTACATTCAGGAAATTATCCATTATTGCCATCACAAACATGAAATCCTGAGTCACTCCTGATGGGGTAACCTCAGCTTGGAAAAGAAATCTAGTGTAGTTTATTGTCAGATGGAGATCCTAGTCAATGAGATGGAATTTCTATAGTCTACAGCCACACCATCTCCCCACCCTCCAGCCCTAGCCTGTCACATCACAGAGTAACCAACAGACCAAGAGTTTTCTTCTCCTCTTCTCTCAGCCAGGTCTCCATAAAACATCCCAGGGCAGCATTTCCTTCAGAATGAAATCCTGGATAATAGATGTTTTACCAGTACAAGCTTTAAGTTGGAGGGACCACCTTCATTGTCACCTTGATTTCTTTCATTATATTGACACCTGAAAGGAAGGAAGGTCAATCAACAACCTGCCTCCCTTATTCCAGAATAGTCAGGTTGCAATTTCCCATCACATCAGCAGCCATGATCATCTTGGGATAGTGAACTCCACAGTTTGACCATGTGCTGCATAACTGGACTAACATGTCATACAAAGATTTTGAAGGACAACACTGCATGGAGGGATAAGATAGAGTTTTCAGCAGTAAGTTCTCATAGCCTTAGGGCTCTTGAGTAGGTAAAGAAATGCAGGCCACAGGCTGAAATAAAAACAGGTTTGATATTTGTGCAGTGCAATCCTACACAAGTTTACTATGATGATAACAAACAGGTATGGCTTAGGTTTGGCATGTGGCATTCCCCAGTCTCAGAGAACTCAAAAAATGCAACTATGCACGTTTACTTAGAAGCAAATCCCACGATGCCCAATGGGATTTATTCCCTAGGTATGTTAAGGATCATTACTTGTGCTGAATATCAGTAGGGTTATTTTCACATTGGGAGCAAATCCAGTTCCTGCACTTGAATGCTTTAATTTGCATAACTGTTTTTTTCTTTTTGATCGCATGAGGTTTTCAGTATATAATTACATTCAAGTCTATCAATGTGCTTCTCCAAACAATGCTCACAGAGCCTTATCTCTATTTCTCTACTTGGCTACGAGAACCAATATACACCTGTTTGTTTGTAAAGATGGCATGTTTCATAAGAGTTCTTTGTGACACCCTCTTTCACATGAACTTTTTTTGTTGAGAACATGTGGCAATATATTTTTATGATCCTCTGGAAATATACAGTACCTTTGGAAGGAAACTAGGAAAACTGTTTTGAGAAGAAAGCGTTAGGGGAGGAAAGAATGAAGCTTCTTAAGAAGGGAGAAGGGGGGGCAGAATCTGTGAATTTTCTCTGAAAACATTCCTATCATGCTGCTTCATATTCATTAATTAGTCTGAAGGTTCCTTCTTGTTTATTTTACAAAGCCACTTAAACCCACGCACCCATTTAACATATTTACGACCCCAGTTTTCTTTCTTTTCTCTGAGACTGTACCGCAATTGTTCGGTGGACTCAGGGTTTGCAGAGGTCCTTCCCCGATGAAAAGAGACAACATAAAGAAGGAAATGAATGTGTGAGGGATGAATACCTTCCACAAAGCAACTGGGTGCAATTTGGCCCATGCCCCCAGGGGTCACTTTAATAGAGTGGTGTTTCAGACTCTATTGAGTATATAGGAGACTATTAACTCTTAACAGTGCTGGGTCTCAGGTTATTTATTTATTGCTTAAATGATTTGTTATTGCCACTTGAATTTAATATATCCTCTGGGAACCGAGATGGCAGTGTCATGTTACAAAAAAACCTGCAAGTTATTTAAAACTGTAATTGAGATTTTTAAGAGCACCATAAAAATCTTTCTGGACAAATAATGTCCCATTAAACAGAAACTACAGCAGGAGATCTGTACAATTAAGTAGATATTGGAACAATACTGTATTTGTAACCCTCTCTTAAAGCATCTTGAGAAGAAAGGGTAGCATTAAGGCGAAATATTTATTGCTTCACATGCTCATAATTACAGTTAGATTTTATTAAGATTTAGCACTTACCTAGCACTTTATAATAACAAAGACCAATCAGCAAAATGTGAAAAACATAATCCCATAAAATTTAAAGGCTTCTCACTTTTTCAGCAACAGCCATCTACAGTTTAATGGCTATTTGAGCAGGGAGAAAGTGTGAGTCCAGCACTGTGCAGTATCTCATTACAGCTTTGCCCAATTTCAGCTGCTCTCCTGGGATATTCACCTATGCTGTTTACACTGACTTCAATAGGGGAATACAAGTTTGTTATAGTTGGTGTTATGTATGTTTTTGAATTATACATATTCATATTCTCCCAGAGCTACCAGCTTTACTTCCAATTAAAACAAAAAGAATACAATTTATGAACTTCTCACTGCATACTTTATATGCAATGTGCCACATAAAGGAGGAAAAATGTTGAGATGGATGTTTTGAGTGTGTTGTTACCATTATAAGTGTGTTTTTTTGGGGGGGGGGCTTTCTCCCCTTCTTTTGTCTAATGGTGAATTGGCTTCTGGCCTTTGGCAAAAGAATGCTAATGTTTCTTAATTATAGCAGATGGTCCACTCACAGGGGTGAGATTAAACCTAGAGATTAGTTTGTGCAAAACAGCAGTCTGTAGTTGGGAATGTGAGTTAATGGGCCTTCCCTCCCTTGCATCTAACTATGGTACAAACACACCCTGGCAGCAAATTTTTTCTGCAGGGTCTTCAAAAGTATGCCTTCATCTCATGTCTAGCCCCATAAGTGAAATAGGCTTCAGTTGTCCTTAACTGGACAACTGAGAAAGTAGCGTTTTCTCCTTAGGCCAAGAGCATCCAATAACGAGCATCCACAAAATGTACAAAATCTGCTATCGTTCTACCATAAAGCTGAACACAGCAGCCCGTGAAACATTTTTTTTAAAAAAAAGTTGCCAGAACTTGAAATGTTTTTTTAGTAGTGAAATGGCTTAATAGGCTGAAATGGTGAAAGAGGACAACTGGACCATCCCTTTCCCAATGCCTCCAGAGCACAGAGGAATCTGAACATTAACATTTGTTGCCTATACTATAAAGAAATGAAAGGGAGGGGCGAGGAATCCTAAATAAAGTGTTGCTTATGACTCACCTCCATTTTTTTAAAATTGTATTCAGCTATACATATGCATGTCTGTCTACTTTTGCTAAAATCCTTGATTTAGAATGCCAACCTAATATACATGCTTTGTATATAAGCAACATTATTCACAACTGTTTGAACATGATAGAGCTGGGATGCTGACTTTGATGCCATGGCTTCATTCATTTCTACATACAGATGCCATACATACATATATTCAAGCCTAGTGAGAATGGCACCATATGAATGGAGCTAATGAAAAAAAGTGGGTGAGTTCCTAGCCAAAAGTATCTGAAACGGAAGATGCAGCATCTTAAATTTTCCCAAGTTGTTACCTCAGACAGTTTTTTTTCCAACCTCTTATAACTCCGAGAAATATAAGCACATTAACAAATCTGGAATTAAGTTGGTAATGAAGATATCATTGGTTTTAAGCATGATGATAACTACTTTAAAAATGGCCAAAGTGTAATAATCAACTTTTTCACTAAAGAGTTACAGGCCATATTTGGAACACTGGTAATCATCAAAGGTTCCCCTAAAAGATATAGGCTGTGGAAGGAAGTTACTTAGCTGGTCTTTCTTGTAAACCAAGGCTCCAAAGTACTTGTATTCAGAGCTACTCTAAAATATAGTTATTTTAAATATATTTTATATTAACATATTAACATATTAAACATATATTAACATATTAAACATATATTAACATATTAAACATATATTAACATATTAAATATATGTTTTAAATATAGTTATTTTAAATATATTAAATAAATATTTTAAATATAAATATAGTTATTTTAGAGAGGCAAAAAATGATCAGGTTCTAAAAGGAAATGCTTTCTTTTCACCATAAAAAAGGCAGAAATTTGCTTAAGTAAAATATAAAACAGGAGGAATAACCCACAAAGAAAGCTAGTAGATGTTGAGGTGGGTATCTCTTTGGGGAGAATAGGAACCAGTGAGCAGGGCCATGGACCAGCAGTGATGAGTTCATGGTGCAATGTTGGCTGGGACTAATATGTTATTGGGGTTTTTTTTGTGTGTGTGGGGGTACTGTTTAAACTATTTTGAGATTTTATGTACTGTTTTTCCACCTCAAAATTGCAAGAACCCATGCCAGTGACTTTCAGCAGTTTGAGGGTGGGGCATAAAAATGGGATTCAAGATTCACATGGAACTCAGACCCAGTTTGCCCTCCCTTATACAAATATTTCTTAGCCAGACATACCCCTTCCATGAAAAGGAGACAGATCAGAGACTGGCACGGGCGCTCTACAGATGTTAGAGCTGGAGCCAAGCAGTAGCCCATAACTGACATAGACTTTGGTGTTGAAAATCACATCAAAAAGTGTGGCTGGGCAGCTGTTCATTCTAGACTCCTAGCTTGAATTCCAAGGATTGCTTACTTTAATCTGTGATTATAGATACACAGTTGCATTATTATTCTACCTTCTGTGTTCAGATTGTTAAATGTTTTTACCACTCACTGCACCTTAACTTGTCCTACAGTAAATCATTATATGCAGTTCCTCCTTCAGTTCATACCTCCAGTTCACTTATACTCTCCTTCTAGATGAATGTGTACTAGTAGTATTGAAGAGGAAGTAGAATCCAAAAGAGTTCCTGAAGAGTTACTTAAACTTATCAACAGTTGGGAATTCCACCCAAACAGAACTTCTTTGACCTTCTTCCCCTCTTAACACACTCAGTCTTCCCTCATATCTTCAATTCCATCATTTTTTTTTTTTAGCCATGTGTAGGTCTGAACAGACTTAGGCTTAAACCATGAACTTGAAACAAACTGTGATGGAATGGAATTATGAAGGCCAGACTCAGGGAGGGAAGCATCCTCTTTTGTCTCCTGAAGGGCGGGGAAGAGATAAGAGGATAAGGCTGGCATTCCCTGAGGAATTCACTCTGTGTTGACTGGCTGACCCTGGGAACTAGTTTCAGTCTGGGAAAATTCTTGCTAGAGGTTGTAGCTAATAAACATTGCTGAACTGAATCTGCATGGTCTCTTGGAGTTCCTTGGGCTAGACCTGACACAAACAGACCTTTTTCTAAACAGATACTCACCAATCTCACCCATTCTTAGATCTCTAAATGGTCCAATCATTTTTTTCTCACTGAATCTGCAGCGGTCTTTGCAAGACATTATGATGACATAATGCATTTTTTAATCACTACCTGCTCAGCTGCTATTAACATTTTAAGTTCTACAGAACACAGGTTTATAGTAGGCTGCTTGGGATATTTAATGTATTTCTTTTTAATTTAGAAATGTGTATATTTCTGTTTGTCTTATCAGGGGACTAGACCTGTCTGAGCCTGTAAGACAAATTAGGTAGCACTTGTTTTCCACAATATGAACATGATTTCCCATTTTCCAGGTGTTTTTTTCTATTTTCCAGGCTAGGCTATAGCACTAGCTGACCTTGACAAGACTGGGAAAAAATATATATGTTGACACGAGGGTTGTAGGCGAGACTGGGAAATTGAAATAATATCTCAGAAGATTACCTGAAAAGAACCCCGCCTCAATACTATTGCCAAGAAGACTACATTTCTAGGGGTCAAGCTCAACTCAAAAGGTTCCTTAATTACTTGGCTAAGATGGCAAGTTTTTTAAAAAGCCCAAGAAGAAAACATCCCAGAAGACAGAAGGCCATTGCCTTTATCATGATATTTCTGTTTACCCAGTCTTCTACTGAGGAGATAGAAATGACAGCTTTACTTTGTGTGGTTCCATTTAGTTTCCAAGAGTGTAAACATCAAACCCAAGTTACAGATGGATTTATTTTAGTTATGATATCGTTTGTATGTTACTTCATTTTAAACTGTTGTTTTGTATAGCACTGCTTATCCTGAAAGTGTGATGTATGTGTGTGTGTGTGCATATATACAGTGGTACCTCGCATTACGAATTTAATCCGTTCCGTGACTCTGATCACAACTCGATTTGGTCTCACCGCGAGGCAAATTTTCCCATAAGTTTCAATGTAAATACGGCTAATCCGCCCTCTGAATTTGGTCGCGCCGCGAGGCAAATTTCCCCATAAGGTTCAATGTAAATACATACGGCTCTGCATTTTCTTTGGAGCCATGCTGACAAGCACACCAAAAACCTTCCAAACGCCACAAAACACACCACAAGCCTCACCGGACGTCTCCTTGCTACCGCGATCTCGCCCACAGGAAGCCGCGACCACGTGGCAGCAGGACAAATGGCTGCGGATCCGGTTCGTAGCGCGGGGCGGAGTTCGCGTGTCGAGGTAAATTTTTGGGGCCGGAGCTGATCGTATCATGAAAAATTCGTAAGGAGGGGCGTTTGTAACCCGAGGTACCACTGTATATATATATATTTGATTATGTGCCATCAAGTCAGTGTCAGCTCTTAGCAACTACACAGATAGATTTTCTTTGTTGCGATCTGTCCCTAACCTGGTCTTCCAGTGGTGCACTAATCACCATTGTAACTGAGTCCATCCACCTTGCTGGTCATCCTCTTCTCTTTCTTTCCACCTTTCTTTGCATTACAGCCTTTTCTAGAGAGCTAGGTCTTCATATAATATATCCGAAGTAGGATAATTTGAGCCTGGCCATTCCCCCAAGTAAGAATTCTGAGTTGATTTGTTCAATGATCTATCAGTTTGTTTTCTTGGCTGTCCATGGAATTCTCAGAAATCTCCAACACCAAAATTTAGAAGTGTCAATACTTTTCCCGTCCTGTGTCTTCAAAGCCCAGCTTTCCATAGAGTGTCACAAGGAATACAACTGCTTGCATGTTTTTGATCTTTGTAGGTATAGACACATCACAGCATTTGAATATCTTTTCCAAGGCCTTCATGGCTGCTCTACCAAGTGCTAGTCTGCGGCGTATTTCTTGACTGGTTATTCCTATTGATATTGTTGATGTTTGATCCTAAAAGGCAAAAGCCATCTACCCTTTTGATATCTTCATTGTCAATTCTAAGGATGGCTGTCATTAGTTTGGTCTTCTTTATATTTAATTTTAGTCCCATTTTTTCACTGTGCTCCTTGATTTTTATTACTAGAGCTTGCAGTTCCTTTGCATTTTTACCTATCAGAATAGCTTTATCAGCATAGCACAAGTTGTTGATGCTTCTTCCTCCAATTTTAAAATCACACCCATCTTCTTCCAATCGAGCTTCCCTTAATATATATTCAGCATATAGGTTGAATAAATAAGGGGAGAGTATACAGCCTTGTTGCCCATCTTTACCAGCCTGGAGCCAGTCTGTTTCACCATGTTCTGTCCGTACTGTAACTTCTTGACCTGTAAATAGGTTTCTCATGAGAACAATGAGATGTTCTGGAATTCCCATTTTTCTAAGCACATTCCACAGTGTTATATTATTTAATATTTTTATAGTGTGATTTCAAAATCTTTTTGAAAAATACTCAGAAGCTTTTATTTTTAAGGAAATATCTGACTTCCTTCAAAATAAATCTAAATAAAATACTCTTTGTATAGAGAAACATATATAATGTAATTGGCTTGTCTATTTTGATATTTTTCAGTAGACTTCCAATATGTTAGAAGGATTGGCATATATTGACAAGAAGTCTTAATTTTTTGCTTCTTCCTTTTGGTGTCAGCTAGGGTGATGAAGATAGATGTAACATGTCAATGTTTTGACAAATTTCATGTCTTAGTTTTCTGAGAATAGATCATTGATGGGTAACCGAACAGTTAAATGAGATTTAGGCAAGTCTTGCATAAAAAGAATTATAGTTGACAGGTTATGGGAATTACAGATGATTTTGATCAAGATGATTTTGATCAATAATAAATGAAAGTGATTATGTTAGCTGACTTCAGTACTTTAATACAAGGAAAGAAATAACAACATTCAAAATAGTTTGGGATATACTGACCTTCATTTTTAACCAAGTGTTTCCATTTGTAAATTAGCTAACCTTCAATATTTTTCCTTATTCTTTTTTTTTTAAACATTACATTCTATTAGTACTTTTTTGAAGGCTACATTGTTCCTTATTTTCCCACAATGCTCCCTCCATCTCACAATCTGTTTTATCAGTTGCGTTACTTCTTAAAATTCAAATGCTTTGGATGTTATTCTCTGTTGATTGACAGTAGCTTGTGCAGATTATTCAGGGAGGCCCTCAGTATCCACCCCTCAATAAAATGAAATAAGACATAACTTATTGTCAGGGCAGCCAGTAAACCTGTGGCTGATTCACAACTTTGAAGGAGATTTCCAGAGCCTCTTTGAATGATTTACCCAGGTCCAACTGATAGAAGAATTTCTGTTCAGAATCTTCATTTGCACATTTCTTGGCTATTAATCTTAGAAATCCTCTGCTTACATGGGGGGAGGGGTAATTGGTTCTATGCCAGAATTAATAGCATACCTCTCCTAACATCTTTAAGTACTTCTTCACTTTTAACAAATAGGTTAGCAGGTAGCAGCTGTGGTCAAGAAGACCTTTGTGCAGCTCCATCTGGTGTGCCAGTTGTGCCCCTTCCTGGATTGGGAGGCCCTTCAGTCACTCATGCTCTAGTTACCTCATAGCTCAACTACTGCAATACACTCTATATGGGGCTGCTCTTGAAGACCTCTTGGAAGTTCCAGCTTGTCCAAAACGCAGCAGTGTGGGCAGTGATGGACCTGCCTCAGGATGCCCATGTGACACCCCTGCTTCAGTGCTGCAATGGTTGCCAGTATGCTTCCAGATGCAATTCAAGGTGCTGGTCATATACCTATAAAGGTGTATGGGATAGTGTACATGGTACAGTTTAATAGTATGTGGGAATGACCTTGGGTGTGCTTCTTGTCTGGACTAACTCACAAGGCTGACATCAATCTTGCATTACCATTATAGATAGGGTCAGGTTATTTGAGAGAACACCTATCTGCCATGGTTCCTGCCCAGCCAATATGGGCTGGCAGAGTTGGTGTGCTCTGAGTCCCTTCAACTAAAAAGTGCCATCTTACAGGACCCAGGAAGCATGCCTTTTCTGTCATAGCCACCGACCTCTGAAAGGAGGTGCCCCGGAAATCCATGTGGCTCCTACCCTAATGGTGTTCCAAAAAGCCTAAAAGACCTGGCTGTTCTTCCAGGTCATGGACTAGAATGCAACACAAACACTCTTGGTATGTGTTTGCAGAACTTTTTTTTTATTGAGTGGCTGGAATTCAGGTGGCATATACATTTAATAAATTATTATTGTTGGTCACACAGTCAGACAGATGTTTAGATTGGATCTGGCATTTTATCCACCTATCAAGTCCTTCCCAAGGACCTGGAATAGGCAGATGCTGTTGTTTAATGGTGTTAAAGGTATCGTTGCAGGATATAAGTTGTTCCAAGTAAAACTGCCTTTTGCAATTGACTGGTGGTGATTTTGTCAATGCCGATGGTGTTCAAGTGGTGCTCCAGATGCTTTGAGACTGCACCCAAGGTGCCTATTACTATTGGTACTGTCTTTGCTTTCTTTTGCCACAGTTGTTCTACTTCTATTTGCAGGTCTTTGTATTGTGTGATTTTCTCCAGTTCTTTCTCTGCTGTCTCCAGGTATTGCAATGTCCACTATCCAAACGTTTTTGTCTTTCTTATCCACAGTTGTTAGGTCTGGGGTGTTGTGTGGCAGGTGCTTGTCTGTATGAATTCTAAAGTCCCAGAGCACTTTAGCTTCTTCATTTTCTATTACTTTGTCTGTTTTGTGGTCCCACCAGTTCTTGCCTGCAGGCAAAAATTATTATTATTATTGTTGGTCACACATTCATCCAGACGTTTAGACTGGATGCCAGAGCATTTTTATCCTCCTATCAAGTCCTTCCCAAGGACCTGGAATAGGCAGATGTTGTCTGATGGTACTAAAGGGATCATTGCAGGATGCCTTTTTGCAACTTTACTTGGAACAGTTTACATCCTGCAATGATGCCTTTAACACCAATCATCATCATCATCATCATCATCATCATCATCTTGTACTGTGCTATTTTTATTTTGTTTTGCTATATTGAGAGCTGCACAAAGTCATTTGGGAGTCAGGCAGTGACTAAATCAGAGAGGGAGAGAGACTTGTAGTAGCACAGCAATTACCCATATGCCCCTTGACAGTTAGAGGTGCTGCTAGAGAGAGAGAGAGAGAGAGGAAAGATAGAGAGTGAGAGAGAGAGAGAGAGAGACAGAGAGAGAGAGAAATATAGATATGGATACAGATACAGAAATATAGATACTGATACAGATAAAGATAAAGAGATAAACGTATATAGAGATATATTTAATTGTATCTAGAGTGCGTTACCTGAATTCAATTCCTTTTGAAATCAAATGGATTTAAAATAAATCTCCTTGATATCCCATTAAATTAAATCTCATTGATTTGTCTAATGAATTTCAAGGCATCCAAGAATAAATGATTCATTCTGGATCTAATCCTTTCCATTAAAATATGTCTTGCAAAAATGATTTTTGCAAGGGTTTTATTAGTGCTGTATTACCTTTCTCGTTTCAACTTCTATGAAAAGACCAAGTTTCTATGTTCTCTTATACCAGAATGATTGGCTCGTTTTTGTTGTGATGGTCTCTGATGAATATTAATTATTATCATATTAATTATTTAAAATTATCCAAAAGTGTATTTAGATCTTATTAATCATTTATTGAACTTTAGTTTCTAATCAAGAAGTTGTATTATTTTTCAATTTGGTATTTGAATTCACAGGATCACAGCTTATTTGAAGTAAAGGGGTGGGAGGGCGGTGTTTCATTATCTGGAATATTGGTTACTAGAGTATAGCTTACTCTAGAAAAGCTTACTCCAAAAAGAAACATTTACATGAACAGATGCTTGCATTCTTTCAAGCAATTTGATACTTAACACTGAGCTAAGATTTCAGTTACTTATACTTCCTTGGTATCCTTATCTCTGATAATATTTGGTTTAGGGCTGTCCTATACTGTGAAAACTTACAAAATAAGTGTTTGTTTCACAGATGATATGCATAAGTAGCACAGTAATGCATTATTTCATGGAATGTTACTTGGCTTATTACTATCTATAAAAGTTCAACTCCCCCACACTGTATTTGTGCATTTGTGTTTCCTAAGTTAAGAGCTTTGTATCTGTCTTGTTAAATGCCATACTGTTACTTAAAGCAATTTCTCCAATCTATCAGGATCATTCTGATTTTTCTTTCTGCTTTCTTGAGTATTAGCTATCCCTCCCAATTTTGTATCAACTTCAAATTTGATAATCGTTCTCTCTATTTCTTCAGCAAAAACATTAATGAAAATAGTAAAGAGTTGGACTGAACCTTATGATACCCCACTTAATATGCTCTCCAATTTGAGGAGCGACAATTGAAAAATACTATTTGAATGCAGTGTTTGAACCCACTATGTATGCATACAATCCAATCTACTTGCTTCCTAATGTCATGGAGTAATGTCATGGAGTATTTCATTCAATGCTTTGCTGAAATCAAGGTATAGTACATCTACAACATTCCTACAATCCATGAGGGGAATTGCCTGAGCCAAAAATGAAATTAGATTAGTCTGTCAAGATTAACTTGTGAAAAATCCATACTGATATCTGGAAATTGCCACATTATTTTTGCTCATCTTCGGCTCCTTTTCTCGTTAGCTTCTTTTTCAGGGGTGCCTATAGAGGGTGGAAGGGAGTAAAAAGGTCTAGTTAGTGGCCATGACTACTAACAAGGGATAGGGCTTTGATTGTGTATTATTATAGCTGCCATCTTGACTTTTGTTTAACCCTTTCCCCTGCAGATGCCCTGTTCATTAAGACAAGTTAGGAATTTCCTGGAAGGATCATGCATGGCAGAGCTCGTCTCCGAAGAGATTGCAGGGCAATTAAAATCTTCCATTACTATGACTTCATGCCTCTTCAAAGATCTGAAATTTGAGAAATGTATCAGTTCATTAGCTTATCTGCATTCTCAGTATGTTTTAAAGTTACAGCTTGTCTGCTTGAAAATGAAAAGGGGGCCATTTTTTCTATACTAATTAGCCTTTGACAAGTACAGTAATGTACAATTTCTTTTGTCTCATTTAACTTTAACCTAGCCATTCATATTACGAGATCTTCATTGAAAACATTGGCTTTGGACCTTTTGTGGTCCAAATCACCAGAAGTATTTTTTAAATTATTATTATAAAGTTTTATTCTTTAATTGCTGCTTTCTTAAAAGGTCAGACAAACCACAGGCCTTATTTTGTAATGTTTTTAATTTCCTGTATTGAAGAAGAACCACTAAAGCTTCTTTTTAATTGTATTATGGTTCTGCATATTCACTTTATGTGCCAAAATATACTTTGTGTGCATATGAGTATGTATGATGTTACCCATTGCAGATGCAGCCACATGCAAAAAGAAGTTACTTATAATTCAAGTCAACAAGCATATTAGGGCTGTGTTCTCAGGAACAATTTTTCCATTGTGCCCTGCCTGTATAATAGAAAGGACTTCAGTAAAATATGCTTCTAAACACATTACAATAATTGATATTCTGTGATTAAGATGAACAGTTTTCCTTCCATTTGCTGCTTCCATTTCTCACCACTACAACTACAAAAAATCTGTTAACCAGAAAAGATGGAATATAATTTTTGATTAACTAAGAATTGCGTGTTCAGAAGCAATCAAAAGCAGGTAGGTATGTAAGAAACTTTGAATTCAAGGGTCTTCAGATAAGTAAGTTTTGGTTGGATCACATTTGACTTAGCAGCAAATGGTACTTTACTTATAAATTAATTATGCAATCAAAATCCAAAAAATTATAGAACTATTTCCAGGAAGGCTTTAGAATCACTTTTACTCAAATTGTGACTCTTTGGATCAGATAAATTCACCTGAAAATAAAAGAAGAATTTTGAAAGCTATTTAAGATCCAGCATGACACAAGTGAAAGAGGAAAAAAGTCACATATTACAATAGTGGACTGTATATTTGTATTAGCTGAAATCAACGGAAACTTCTACAATTTGAGATGTCTATCTGAAAAATATTATTGAGTCTTTATCTAAAACTGAATTTAGTAAAGTCAAACTTAGGTCTTAGAATTGGTTTGCAAATAGTCTTTTTTAGCTTGGACTTGGTTTTAGCTTTGAAAATTAGCACAGCTTTCTGAAATTAACAGTCTTTTTGTAGCATGTGGGTTAGTTTAAGTTAATCTGTCCCTATGACCAAGAGAAAATTAACACTGATACTCACAGAAACTGAAAAATTGTAAAATTAAAATTTATAATTTTTACCAATGGTAAAATTAACCATAACAAATGACACAAAGCACCGAATCCGAATTATGCTCAGTCTTTCAGCCAATATGTCTGCTATGCAACATGCAGTCATTTCATTACTTATATGACTTATATAAAAGTCTTGTTGAGATGATTTGGTAGCAAATTAACATATTTTGGGGTATGCGTGCACACACATACATTGTCCATTGGTCACTGAAAAGCTATGTAGAGTTTTTATTATATGAAGTTGCCCGTTGTCATTATATAGAGCTATCCTCTATCTGTTGAAGACCACATTTCCTTGCGAAAAATCTGTAGGAGTCAATGTCAGTGGTGGTGGTAGTAGGTTAATCAACATTAGGCTGAACTGAATCTAAAGTGGGTGATGTTTGTCACCCAATTTCTCTCATTTTGACTCCCTCTTCACCTGTTTTTGATATCCCTTTTTTCCCTTCTCATGCTGGCACTTTCCCCCTCTTTCCCTCACTCCCCAGGTACTTGCCAGATCCAATCAGTTTTTGAAATTAGGCTCAAGAAGAATCATAGATTAGCTTTCTTGTTTTACATGTTAGCAATCCAAGTTCTAAAGATTCTTTGGTTTTGGTCCAGAGGATCTTCTTCTAAACTTCCTTCAAG
Organism: Liasis olivaceus; assembly: GCA_030867105.1. Classification (NCBI taxonomy): domain Eukaryota; kingdom Metazoa; phylum Chordata; class Lepidosauria; order Squamata; family Pythonidae; genus Liasis; species Liasis olivaceus. Next base: position 199,678,551 of record CM061348.1, read on the forward strand.
GAATGTTCCTCTGAATCTAATCCTTTATGGACAAATTATGCCAATTTGCTAGGTGATTTAGGATTTTTAAAAAACACAGTGTCCATACATACATTGCATTATCTCTGGGCATGTCTGGGAATGGCTTCAGATCTTCTTGGGAAGTAAATCAAGCCTCCTGCTGATCAGTGGATTGCATCATTGGGCATCTTCCATTGTGCCAGGTCTCAGCTTTGCAACAAGAGAAAGCTGGCATTATGGAAAGTGTCCATGCTGCTGTTGCCTGAGTGGCAGCGGCCCAATTCACTTCCCAAGCAGATCTAAAATCGCATTTGCTGAAACATTCTCTCTCTCACACTCATGCAGTTCAGGAACCCATTTTCTGTAGAATAATTCTGAAAAACTGAAATGTTTTCTTACTGCTTTGTAACATTTAGTTAATCCCAATAAAACAATTGTCTATCCTATTGCAGCCTTCTCGGCCTAGTGCCTTCCACATGTATAACTCTTATGACTAGATTGGGAATGCCCAACCAGGAAAGCATGCCCTGTTTTGATTTTGGGATAGAATTTCCCCTACTGGATAAATATGGTTTATTACTTCATTTGCTGTTATCTAAACTATTCCTTCTGGACTGTTTATATTTTATCAATGTATATATCTCTATAAAGGAAGAAAGCAGCAAAAGTTGTTTGGCTAGCAATTCTTGGATCGGACAAGTAGCCTTACGTTTATGAGTACTTGAGATATTAATTCCTTGTATTTCTCAAGTTCTTTCCCATTTTTTAGAGCATACAGTGTATAAAAATGTGCAACTCTCCTGGCTTCCCTCGCTCCAGCCATTCAAACTGACTCAGTGTAACTGGATTTTGCACTTTGCACAATACCTTCGGCAGGCAGAAAAAAATAAATAAATAAAAATTAAATCAAACCAAAACAATAATAATCATGACAACAACAATAATAATTAAAGGACAAACATTTTCAAGATATTGGGTCTCCACACTCTTCAGTTAAGAGACCCTAGATTTCAATATACCCTGAAAAGGGTGATTAATATAAAGTGAGTGGAGTCTGTTTCTTTAAGACAAGCTCATAAATCGTGAAAGATCACCACTTCTTTTCAAAAGACTCTGCACGGTCTGAGTTTCCCTTCTGGGTCAGTAAAGGCATTGAAGTTTTAATGGCATGCCATGGCAGATTACACGATACAGCTGTCCCGGCACCGTGAAAATTAAGTTATGCCCCGTGTCAGCAAGGGTTTTTTCCCCCTCTTTCCCTCCCTTCCCCCTCTCCTCTCCCTCTCCGTTCTTTATTTCTCTCCCCCTTCCTCTTTTTCATTCCTTTTTCTACTGAAAAGTGCACATCGAAGCAGAAGTTCGGAAGGCCGGCGGGAGCCGTGACTGCCTCACTGCTGTCAAGCTTCAGCTATTGAGTATTAGTAAATGGAGCTGATGGGGCCTGAGTGAAGAATCATCAAAATGGAGGCTTTTGTTCTTTTGCTCTCAGCAAGACCCAGACCAAAAAAACCAAAAACCACTCTTCTTCCTGTCTCTTGGACCCCCCACCCCATTAGATTCCTCTCCCGCCCAACTCTCGCACAGCCCATTTCTCAATCGCTAGCCATTATGCGTTATTCACCTTCAGCTGCTCAGCATAGTTATAGCAACCTGCTACAAGTGAAACCAAAGGTCCAAGTTTATAGAAATTAGGTGCTGCCTAGGAAAACTCTGGTTTAAAGTGTCAAAGTATGCACATTTCTAATCCTCACATGGAGCACAGGGTTTTGGCCAGGTTCATTTCCTGATCCCTCATGAATTCAGAAACCTGATCAATATTTAAGGTTCAATCTTAGGAACAGTTTCTTGCAATAAGATGTATTGAACTCAGTAGGGGTTACTTGGAGTAGATTTTCATAGGACTGGGGCATTGAATGCAATGTATACACACAGGAGAACAATTTACCAATTGTTGTCTATTTCCCCATTGTGAAACTCCATATTTTTAGTATATTCAGACTTGGCACATACCAACAAACACACACACACATGTGTGTGTATAAACTCAACTCAATTAACTGCAATCAATGTGGAGGCTTCTTCATTGAAGGTGGTTATGGATCATAATGTACCAGGCTGGTCCACAGCAGGTTGTTAGACGTATATAGATAGATATTATTTGATGACCTAGTCTAGGGCTGAGAGAGGATGACCAGCTGAAAGTCAGCAAGCCAGCTTCCATGCCTAACACAGGACTACAACCTGGATTTCCCCACTCTTTCAGCATGCTCTGTATTGTCTCCCCATAAACCTTTTCGGTGGTCTTACACTTGCCCACTTCTATCTTTTTCTGCCAAAGAAAGAAAACACATACTTTGTTCTCCTACCTTAATTCTGACTGATCTGTGCAGCCATTTCCATAGCAGAGAAAACAGTATTGGGCCTTTTCCTAGCCATCATTTTAGTAGGTGAAGAAAGGACAGGCTCTTCTGTTAGCAAGTAGGAAGCAGCTACATTAGGAAACAGATGTTGGGAGGTCAAGAGATAGCAGTAAGATGCAGGAGAGTAATGCTTTGTAAGACCTGCCACCTGTTCTTGAAGCTAGCCTGTTGCATCCAGGACTTTTCTGCCCTATCATGAGTGCTCCAAAAAAATCCATTGGCAATCTAATTGGCAATTGTAAAGGAAGTTGGGGGATCTCCTTGTCCTTCATTTTATACTTCAGACACCTTGGACTAGCCCAGATGTACACCTATGAAGTTTTAAATATACATCTTAAAATGTAACAAATAAATGATCGCTTTTGTGTGTGTGTCTGTCTGTGTGTGTAATATGTGTGTGCATTCCCTGCAAGATGGACCTACTGTTCGTTGGTGATTAACCTGGACTATTCTGGTTGTAATTGCACTCCTAATAAAGCAGGTGTACAATGTGGGGACCCTTCTGGATTCATAGTGGAGCTTGTGGCTAGGGTTGCTTTGTCCATTTTCAGCTGATGTGCTATTTGTAGGCCTTTTTAGCCTGGGTGGCCCTGGCAACAGTGACTCATGCTTCAATTACCTTGCAGAAAAGCTATTGTGACACACTTTACCTGGGTGCCTTTGAAGAAGCTTCAGCTGGTTCAAAATGTAGCAGCCCGTCTGCTAATTTAGGGTATCAGGTTGTCAATATTACACCTGTGCCACCGCATTGCATATGCTTCTGTGTCCAATTCAAAGTGTTGATGATGACCTTTAAAGCCCAAAATGGCTTGGCCCTCAGATACCTACAGGATCATCTTTCCCACCAAGATTTATCCTGTCCTGTCCAATCTCTAAAGTAGAGAATGCTGAGGTTGCCACCCTGTGGGATCCAGTTATGGTGTTTTCTAGGGGGCTTATCTGCACTGTCTAGTTGCCCCATCACCAGAATGGGCAGACAACTGCTTCTGGAAGGCTGAAATGGATGACCCTGCCCTCTATCAATCTCCCAAAGTGATCTCAAGGTGCATTTTTCTGCTCTACTTCTAAAGTACACTTTTCTATGTTATGTCTCTTCAAGTGCTTCGAGTGATGCCTACAAGATCTTGTTGCTTTTGTCAGAATGATAGAAGAAATTGTGCAGCATCACACAATAAGCTCTGCCCCTTTGGGCTGCAAGTATAACATGATGTAGGTAGAAAAAGGGTAGGACTGCCATCATGTCACAATGCTGCTTTTGCCAGTTTGACCCCTCTTGCTCACCTCCCTGGTTGACACTGGTGAATGTTCCTGTCTATTGGAAAAGCATGCTTCAGTTTGTTCCTTGGCCACTTTGCAGAGAAAGGGCTGCCCCTTCAACTGAGTCAATGCTTATCATGCATTCTAATACTCCCCTTTATACTTATAGCTCCCTTTACCAGCACTGCTGAAATAGCACAATGGCTATTATTTTCCTTTTTCTGGGCTAGCTAGTTTCCCCCCAGGCTTTTTTTTTTTTTAACAAGTCAATGGGTGCACTATTTTACTCTTTTTTCAGGCCATGCAGTTGTGGAGGAAAATCCTTGTTATTGCATTATTTCAATTAACATGAAACTTGCATATGCAGTGAAAAGAGTTAAGAAGGTTGCTGTTCTGCCATTCTAAAGTAAATAATAATCTAAAATCCCTCAAGAGTGCTGAGAGAGCTGGCAGATAATGACAGCGAATGCAGTGCCAAGGGAGTCAACAGCATTTCAACTGGACCAAACTAGCCATTTCATAGGAGGCATGTAAACAGATGTTGGATATCACTTTCTTAATTTTTTAAAATGGATGCTGCAAAGGAGGCAGCATACACCCTCTTCTTGTTTAGCAACTATGTTCCGTTCCAACAACTTGGTTGTTAAGCAAAATGGTCACTAAGTGAACACATGACTGAGAGAGGGAGAGAAAGAGAGAGACACTGTGAAGATCACTGGTTGCTGATGTCTCATTCAGATAAAGTTCTCTCATACAGTATCCTGTGCCTGACCTGTTTTCCTCTTTTTGACTCCTCACAGGGTGGAGATATTGCTGAAACAAGCTATCTCTTCCTAAGCTGCTTTTCTCCGCAGACAGCATTTCCCTAAAAAGTGCTAACCACAATTTAACAAGCTCAGCTCTGTGACCTTAATTAGTTGATTAGAACCCTCCTGCCAGCTCACACTGCTGCCTGAAACTGATCAGACCTTAATCAGCTTCACACTAAAGGCTTTTGTTGTCAGGCGCATTTGGTCATAAATGCATGCATTGGTCAGAAAATGATTTTTTTATTACCATTTTATAGTGTGTATTTGCGAATGGTCACTAACTGAGGTAGTTGCTAACTGTATTTTGGTAATATTTCAAAGAGTTTCTTTTCTTTCCTGTCTATCTTTGAAAACACAGGTGTCAGAGCTTCATAAACAATTTTGCAGATGAATCTCACGCTGGAGGATCATTCAACCTCATAAAAATAAAATAAAATCTTTCAAAGAATTCACAAGTAACAAACAATAGAGGAGGAAGATAATATTGTCATTTGAATGAAGAACTCTGTCTCTATTGAGCCTGGGGTTTGGCAAAGAGAATTATTTTATGTTAATGGAAAGAAATTTATACTGCCAATGTTAAGGAAGAGATTCCAGATATGTGTTCTTTATCAAATGTTGAAATGTCTTTATTTTCAAAACATGAGAAGATGGAGCAATATGTTTCTGTATGGTCTAGATTTAATAATATGTTCAATGATTGAATTTTTTTTTTACAATAATTTTATTAAAGTTTACAATTGAAAAGATAAAAAACTAATACAAACTAAAAATATAAGAGTAAAAAGAAAAATTAGTGCAGAAAAGAAAAAGAATAGAAAGAGAAAAAAAAATGAAAAAAAGAACTATATAAAGAAGTAACTTCCCCCTTTATCACAGCAAGTATAAACAATTCTAGTAACTTATCACCTTCTCTTAAAGTACAACAAATGCTCTCTTCTTCCCATCTCTCATGTCTTAACTATAAACAAAATCTTAAAACCTCATCATTCATTCCTAGTCAGCAAAAGTGCAATAAGGGTTACCAGAGATAACTTCATAATGTATTTTAACCTTGCTCAAATAAACCAACTTTATATTCCTTCCCTGTACTTTTAACAGTCTTGGTCTTTAATCCCTTCAAATAATGTCCTAGAACTTGATTTCTTTTCATTGTTTTCTTTATCACTTCTCAGAAAATCCTTCAAAACTTTAACAGGTCTCTTTTGTAATCCAATATGAAAAAGTTATCCAAATCACTCTTCTGGTCTGTTATTTGTATGTCCCTTTTAATTATTAGCGCATCAACCAGTTTCATTTGTATATTCAGTATGTCATCTTTTTCCATATCATTCTTGTAGCTTGTTATTTTTAAGTCCACATTCAAATCAATTCCAGTCTTGTCTGGTAGAGTTTGTTCTTCTTCTGTAACTTCATTTACACACTATATATCCATGATGACAGACATTCCTAAAATTAACTTCTGAGTCCATTGTTCACAAATATCGTTGAAAATGTCCAGTGTTAGAATATTTTGCTCCATTCGGTATTAATGAGTCAACTTTAAGAATTCTTCTCCCTTAATTATAATCTTTAGTTTCTTCTAGCTCCCTCTAGAGCTCCTTCCCAACCTTCAAAGTCCCATCTTATGTTTTTTTTTCCCCTGAAGGAATCCAAACAGCCATTTCCCATGGGAAAGATTATTATAATTAATTTCAAAGTCTTATTTCAAATCCATCTGGACCCTTGGTCCATTTTTAACTTTCCAAAGTCAACACTCTAAACACCCTTTTGCTGTTTGTTGCAAAAAGTAATTTTTTTCTAAATCCTTAAACTTGTACTTAAAACTTCTTTCACTAAGAAGGAAATTCACCCAGTGAAAGTGATAAAAACTTGCCATTCCAAAGGTTCTTGACATTTAAAAAAAGCAGTAAAACATTAATTCCAAAGTTGATTAAAAAATGAGGCTCAGTCAAGCTTTATGTCCATATAGGCTACATTACAACTGTGAGCTTAGATGGAATCCCTTGACTCCCAGCTGCTCACATAAGCTGAACGCTAAAACCTTGGTTCGTGAGGTCTACTTATGAGGAGCAGCTGTGCAAAATACATGTGGGCTATCTCACAATCTTTCCTTTCTCCAAAGAGATTTGGCCAGCCCCAATCCAGCATCCGGCCGCCAACCTCCGCCGTAAACATGGTCCCCGCTCCCTCAGGAATGTTTAGCTCACCATATCTTCACCAGAAGTCCAGATTGAACTAATTTTTTGATACCATCTGGATCTTATTTTTTCATTAATTTTATTGGTTTCTTTCCCTCCCATGTTTAGTTTCTTCTGTCACTATAATGTATGTAGTTTCTTACAGTATTATCACTGATGTATTATTTTTTGCTTGTTTGTTTTACTCCAATAAAATGTTGAAAAAATTTTTAAATGTAGTGCCACTTGATAAATTATTTCTTCTCTTCTAAAACCCATAATGGTGATAATTGATACAGAAGAAGTTGGAAGTTGGAAAATAAGAATTTTCTTGCTTGCCATATAAATATGCTTGGTGAATTTAACTTCTATTCTGCAGATCATACAAAATACTGTATGTTGGGAATGGAACACCATACCTGAATTTGATGCATATGTTGATATATATGTAAGAAAATCTGCAATCAGTATGGAATAATCATGCTGTCCACATCTCTGATTATGTTTTTAATAACTGTTTTATTGACCAGAGAAGATTTGAAGACACTTTTAACTCCAAGAACACTTGCTGCAAATGTTTACATAATTTATGGACTGACCAAACATTCTGCACAACAGTAAGTAATGAGGTAAAGAAACTTGGAAAGACAGGCCATAGCTCAGTGTGATATGGTAGACAATATTTCAGAAGATACCTAAATTATGCTGATTATGGGTTAAAATGGATGCCTGGGTATGCAAGGATCTCTTAATTAAAAACAAGATAGTAAATCAGCAACAGAAAACTATGAGCAGAGAATTAGAGGGAGTGGAATCTGTTAACATTTTCCTACCTGGTTGTTGAAAATGTAATTTAAGCTCCTTTTCTGCTCACTGAAAAAAGGTTTATACAGGTGAAACTCGAAAAATTAGAATATCGTGCAAATGTTCATTTATGTGAGTATGGCAACTCAAAAGGTGAAACCAATATATGAGATAGACGCATTACATGCAAAGCGAGATATGTCAAGCCTTACTTTGGTATAATTGTGATGATTATGGTGTACAGCTTATGAAAACCCCAAATTCACAATCTCAGAAAATTAGAATATTATATGACATCAATAACACAAGGATTGGAAATAGAACAATATCGGACCTCTGCAAAGTATAAGCATGCATATGTACTCAGTACTTGGTTTGGGCCCCTTTTGCAGCCATGACTGCCGCAATGCAGCGCGGCATGGATGCTATCAGCCTGTGGCACTGCTGAGGTGTTATGGAAGACCAGGATGCTTCAATAGCGGCCTTCAGCTCCGCTGCATTGTTCAGTCTCATGTCCATCTTTCTCTTGGCAATGCCCCATAGATTCTCTATGGGGTTCAGGTCAGGTGAGTTTGCTGGCCAATCAAGCACAGTAATCCCATGGTCATTGAACCAGGTTTTGGTACTTCTGGCAGTTTTGGGCAGGTGTCAAGTCCTGCTGGAAAATGAAGTCAGCATCCCCATAAAGCTCGTCTGCGGAAGGAAGCATGAAGTGCTCCAAAATCTCCTGGTAGACGGCTGCGTTGACCCTGGACTTAATGAAGCACAGTGGACCAACACCAGCAGATGACATGGCTCCCCAGATCAACACAGACTGTGGAAACTTCACACTGGACTTCAAGCATCGTGCATTGTGTGCCTCTCCATTCATCCTCCAGACTCTGGGTCCTTGGTTCCCAAATGAGATGCAAAAGTTGCTTTCATCAGAAAAGAGGACTTTGGACCACTGGGCAACAGACCAGTTCTTTTTTTCTATAGCCCAGGTAAGACGCTTCTGACATTGTTTGTTGTTCAGGAGCGGCTTGACAAGAGGAATACGACATTTGAAGCCCATGTCCAGGATCCGTCTGTGTGTGGTGGCTCTCGATGCACTAACTCCAGCCTCAGTCCACTCCTTGTGAAAGTCCCCAACACTTTTGAATGGCCTTTTCCTGACAATCCTCTCCAGGCTGCGATCATCCCTGCTGCTTGTGCACCTTTTTCTCCCACACTTTCCCCTTCCACATAACCTTCTATTGATATGCTTTGATACAGCACTTTGGGAACATCCAACTTCTTTTGCAATGACCTTTTGGGGCTTTCCCTCCTTATGGAGGGTGTCAATGATGGTTTTCTGCACAACCGTCAGGTCAGCAGTCTTTCCCATGCTTGTGATTCCTACTGAACCAGCCTGAGAGACCATTGAAAGGCTCAGGAACCCTTTGCAGGTGTTATGGATTCATTAGCTGATTAGAGGGGGACACTTTGAGCCTAGAATATTGAACCTTTTCACACTATTCTAATTTTCTGAGATTGTGAATTTGGGGTTTTCATAAGCTCTATGCCATAATCATCACAATTATACCAAAGTAAGGCTTGACATATCTCGCTTTGCATGTAATGCGTCTATCTCATATCTTGGTTTCACCTTTTGAGTTGCCATACTCACATAAATGAACATTTGCAGGATATTCTAATTTTTCGAGTTTCACCTGTAGTCCCTTCCAATGGCAAGCAGATTAGTTTAGAAATAAATAAATCTGATAATTTTGGATTAACTTAGTTCCTCATTTTCCTGAAGTTCACTTTTGGCCTATTTCTGCATTAAAAAAAATCATGCGGCCATTTGTACACATCTTCGTCCAATATAAAAAGTGACATTTCCTTTGAGTAAAGCCTGACTCCTGATGAATTCATGGATACATCTGTTATTTTAACAATCTCACCAATCATTTGCCTGTCACTTCATCCAATGTATTTTTTTCAGCTTTCTATAGTGTAGCCTACAGGTATCCAAGTTATTCTCTGCTTACTGAGGATGAGTGGTCCTAGATATTGCCATCTAGCTAAGAATCATCTAGCATGCGCACTTCAAATGTTTTTTTTCTTCTGCATGAAGTTTTTGTAAGTAATATTCTTTGAATATTGAGGAATCACTCTTAAAATACTTGTCCAAATTAAAGACGACACAAAACTGGGAGGTATGGCTAATATTTTAGAGGAAGGAAAGAAGATTCAGAAAGATCTGGACAAGCTTGGGCAGTGGGCCAGAGGCATCCACAGGAGGTCAACAACATCAACAGGGCTGGTATGACCAGATATTCAAACCATTGCAACTATGTAAAAGAGGGTAGAGCTTCAATTCCTAGTTATACCCACTATTTTGATGCTGTGGATCTCCCCTGTGGACAACTCTGCAGTGGGTTGAAATGAGTAAGATGGAATTCTGCTTCTGGGTAGGAAAAGTGAAAGACACGGGTACATCTGATGGGGGAGGGGAGAGGGGACCTGGCTTGGCAATAGTACTTATTAGTTGGATCTGGAATTTCTGGTCAACCACAGGTTAACCAGAGCCAGCAGTATCATGCAGCTGCTAAAAAGACAAATACTATCTTGGGGTGCATTAATATGAGCATAGAGTCTCAGTCAGAGGAACATATTCTTCCACTTTACTCTGCCTTGGTCAGACCCCTTTTATGTCCAGTTCTGGGGACAGAATTTAAAAAGGACAGTGACAAATTGGAGCAAGTTCAGAGGAGAACTGCCAAGAGAGTGAGGGGCCTGGAAGCAAAGCCCTGTGAGGAACATTTAAAGGAGCTGAGTATGTTTACCCTACAGAAGAGGCAACTAAGGGAATCACGATGGCAGTCCTCAAATATCTGAAGGAGTGTTACACAGAAGAGGGAGTGGGCTTACTTTCTATTACCCCAGCGGGCAGGACTAGAACCAACAGATTAAAAGCACAAGGACGTAGATTCAGAGTAGATATCAGCAGGAACTTCCTGACTATATGAGCTGTTGAGCGGGCTGCCCCATGATGCAGCGAGTTCTCTTTTTCCGGAGATCCTCAAACAGACACTGAACAGTCAATTGTGAGAGATGCTCTAGTGGTTCCAAGGGTTTGGTCTAGATGATCTTAAGATCAAACTGTATAATTTAAGAAACTATAATAATAGAACATACATCTGTACATTCTCTCTCCTATGTACATTTTTTGTATGCATTTTCCCTATTTTGTGCATTATTCACTTTGTACAATGTGAATACATTGTAAAATTCTGAAAAGTGTGGTTTACAACATTCCAGTTTTATGATAGTATCAGGAGGTGTGAGCTGAGTAGGGTTACAGAAAAATTTGGAATAAACATTCTGGTCCCTGTTCTGGCCTCAAGACACCTCTCTCTCGCCATATGGAAACCTGTCTTCAAATGTGATGTTTTATTTTAAGACAACATTCCCCTTATCTTTGGGGGCTAATTGCTTGCAGAAAAAATTATAAATGGCTGGCCTTATTCTGATAGAAGAAATTGGCTGCTTCTGAGGAATTGCTTTTTATTATGAACTTTTCTTCATTTTAATTACATCTGGCGGTATGTGTGTGTATGTGAAATCAGGAATAAGATATTAGCATATATATTGGCTGATTTCTGAAAACTGGCAGAGTTGAACCTGGATAACTATTTGGATGGGAGACCACCAGAAAACCACAGGAATGTAGGCTAGACTAGGAAGTTGAAAAAATGTTTCAGAACCAGGTAATGGCAAGCCACTTTCATATTGTTGCCAGGAAAATTACATGGATGTGTTCATAAAGTCATCAGGAATCAAACAAAACTTGGCTTTTTTTCTATTCTTTTTTTCCAGGAGGATTTGTTGTTTTAGGAAGCAGGAACATTACATATTGCTGCTTTTCTCACATTCTATAATTTATTTATGTTGTCCTAGAAATTATTGTATTTATCATTGCCTTTTTTTAAAACTACCAATTAAAGGATATAAATGGCAAAAATTGAGGGAAAACTGAAGTTCTCTGATAGACCTGAAGACCAAATGTTAGTTTTCAAATAAAATAAAAATGCAGGTTTATAGATACAAGCTTTCTTCTCTAAGAAGCACATTTTGGAGGAATGTGTTGGAGGCCAGCCAGCTGCAGTTGCTGTAAACTAAACATGGCTTTATGTTTTCTTGCTGATGCTTTTATTTCTCATACTTGCCTTTCTGCTCTTGACTAATTTCTTGATCCCATTTCATGGGTCACAGAGCAAAACACCAACCACTTAGTAGACATATTTACCTTCTCTGTTTCTCTCTCTCTCTCCCCCATATGTGTGTACGCGTGCACACACACAGACACACACACACACATTCAGAAATCCAAATCTACGGGCATTCCAAGGTATTGTAAGCAGATATGTGGCCAATTATCATAAGAGTGGCTTTTCCAATTCCAATTTTGGTATACAATTTTACTTGTATAAAAAGTGGTATACAATTTTTATTGGCACTGATTTTATGTGTTTAAACTGTTCAATCTGGCAAGTATAAAAAATTAGCTTCCCTTAAACTCCTGTTAAATAAAAATCTAATGTGGATCAAAAAAAGACAGTGATGAAATATCTGAAACTGAATACTTTTCTGTGAATGATGGAAGATTAGATCTTTACAATAAGCATGGATCAATTTGTCAAGGAAAGTGAACTTTGTATGTATTTCTGTGAACGCACTCACGTGTGTGTGTGTGTGTGTGTATGAGAGAGAGAGAGAGAGAGAGAGAGAGAGAGAGAGGAGGTCTGAGAAATCCTAATCCTTTAGCTCTCATGGCCTATAGATTTAGACTCCATCTGGTATAACTGGATTAAAAATCTTTTCTTATTTCAAAGGTTTGATCTCAATAAGGGTTTGATGTGATGAAATCAAAGTGGCAGGTCTGATTGGAAAACAATTTGATTCAGAATTTCCTAACCTTCAAGTCTTGTGTTGAAGGCCTTGAGTAGGAAAGTGGCAGCAGACATAAATGTATGGCAAACATTCGTATGTTGATAAGATTGACTATACTTAGTGCCAACCAATTTGTTGGTGAAATGCAAAACATTTGAAAATATTCATGTAAACTAATCAGGCTTTTATTCTTCTGGTTTCTCAGGAAATTTCCCAGCTCTGTTTAGAAGATATGAAGAATAAAATGAGTGAAACAAATGTTAATATTTTTGAACAATGAATTTCAAAATCAATACTGATGCTGGATTGGGAATAAATGGAAATGTAATCAATACTGCATTCCTAATTATTAAACTCTCAGACATGTGCCAGACTATTTTTTACTTGGAGATTAATTGAATATATTGAACATAACCATTAATTAGTCTTACAATCAATGCTAAAAAGCAGGGCTGCCACAAGCAGTTGTGCAAGTTGTGTACTGAACAAAGGCACCATGACATGGGGAGTGGGGCGCCAAATTAAATTTAAAAATCAATTCTCCATTCAAAACACTAACCGCATATGCTCGCTTACATCAGATTTCACTTCTTCTGAAACGAGTGCTGTATATGAATTCAGAGAAACCATATGTATCGCGCAATCTGAAACTCAGCATCGCTAACGTCCTCCGGTACACATATTATTGCAGTTCCAGGATGTTCAGCCTAACAAATACTAGAGCCAGTTTGGTCTAGTGGTTAAGGCTCAAGGCTAGTAACCAGGAGACTGTGAGTTTGAATCCTGCCTTAGGCATGAAAAGCCGGCTGGGTGACTGGGCCAGTCCTTCTCTCTCAGCCCAACTTGCCTCACAGGGTTGTTGTTGTGAGGAAAATAGGAGGAGGAAGGAGTATTAGGTATGGTCGCCGCCTTGAGTTATTTGTAAAAATAAGAAAGGCGAGATAAAAAACACTCTAAAAAACACTCTAAAAATCTAAATACAAGCTGTGCCAAGTCTTCTTCTATGCAGTGACAAAACAACATGCATAGTTCTCTAAGTTAAAGCCTATTTCAAACTTCCCACCTATTCTTAACCACTGTCCCGTTTCTCAATAAAAAATTAGCAAATAAAATTATTAAGGGGAGGGGCGGCAAACAACTTTTTGCACACAGGCACCTTGCAGGTCAGGGGTGGCCCTGCTAAGAGAGAAGTTACACTGGCAAGGATATGAATACAGCACAATGTAGTAGATGCTATATATTACTGTAATTCACAGATGTTTCATTTATTTTCATTGGAAAGGAATTGCATTGATCTTGAAGTGTTTTCAGACAAGTTTGTATTGTACACTTGCCTTCTCTCACTCAGAGAATCTTACAGATAACTTAGATCAGGGTTCCTCAACCTTGGCGACTTGAAGATGTATGGACTACAACTCCCAGCCTGGCTGAGGAATTCTGGGAGTTGAAGTCCACACATCTTCAAGTTGCCAAGGTTGAGGAACCCTGACTTAGATGATATCCTGTGCTTTCTCTTCTCTTAAGGAAGAAAAGGCCAAATGGGTACAGAATACCTGTGAAGGAGATGAATATCTAGAAATACCCTGGTTCACCTCAAATATTCCTCAAGTCTGTCTGAACAGTTTTCTGATTTTGTGCCTAGAAGAAGCTACATCTGCACCTCACTCAACATATTAGCTTGGGCCCTTAGTACCACAATAGAAGGAAGTAGGGTGTGCAAACCTTAGAATGGATATGTTTGAGGTTAGGGCTTTTGAAGCTGAGAAGTCTGTTACCACTTTGACACCTTCTTTGCCTTTTTGCATAGGATTGGCTTTGCCCATTAGCATAGCATATCGAGCAGCGGACAGTTGTTGCATTCTCTTCTTTCACCTTCAACAAGAGATTTGAAATCTGCCTTGCTTATAGGTATCAAAGTGATATTATCAGTATACAGGTAGTCCTCGCTTAGCAACCACTCGTTCAGCAACTGTTTGATGTTACGATGGTGCTGTGACGGAGATCCAGGGTCGTGAAAAATAACCATCTTTCTTTGCATATTTCTCTGTTCTCAATAGCAGATGGAAAAACTTCCTGATTCATACTTCAATGTGATGTGGACAAAGTATTTATCGCCCGCTAGAAAATTAACTTTAGTTGTTAGATAGCCATAAGCCTTTGTACTAGATAAGATCCTGGGAAAGAGCCCCGGTTTGTATCCCAAATTCTAACTGTTGCAAACTCTGTTAAGTAAATCAAAGTGGGATTCTAAATTGTTAATACCTGTGGAGAGGGGTGGAGGCCGATCCTGAAAGGGTATTTAAGATTAGCCCAGGACGAGTGCGGGAAACGGGGACCGCTGGAGAAGCAAAGGTTGACCTCGAATAGCTGCTGGTCTGCATCATAATAGTTTTCTGGAAAAGCTACGATTTTAAGCCTTCCCTCGGCTGCAGGAGGGGGGGCCCGCTTATTTTCTCCTCTCGCTATTAAGACACGTTTATGTAAAGCTACTCAGGCAAAGAGGGCTTACACTCCTGCTTTTATTTTTATGTTGACTGTTGGTCCGTATGGAAGGACTTTTAATTTGCAGCTTATCTTATCAAACCCTTTTGGAGCACTGAGTAAAGCCTTGGTCGAAAACCTACGGTTTGCCTTTCGAGTTGCTTTGTCATCACGCTTGCACATAACCTGAAAGAAAAGAACTCCGAGAGAAAACTGAGGATACAGCACCCCGGGGGAACCCGTCATAGGTGCTGAATGAGGAGACTCCCCACAGTCACATGATTGCAATTCAGGCACTCAGCAACTGGCTCACAATAATTATGACAGTCACAGTGTCCCGCGGTCATGTGATCATCATTTGTGACCTTCACTGCCGGCTTCCAACAAGCAAAGTCAATGGGAAAGCTGGCAGGAAGTCACATTTGATGTCTGTGCGTAATTTGCTTAATGACCACAGCCGGAACTGCTGTCATAAGTTGGCGTGGTCACGTGATTTTTCACTTTATGACCACATTGCTTAGTGACAGAGTTGCTGGTCCCAATTCGGGTCATTCACTGAGGGCTACCTGTATCTGATATTTCTAATGTT
The DNA here is from genome assembly GCA_030867105.1 of Liasis olivaceus. Lineage (NCBI taxonomy): Eukaryota > Metazoa > Chordata > Lepidosauria > Squamata > Pythonidae > Liasis > Liasis olivaceus. The sequence continues at coordinate 199,694,008 of CM061348.1, forward strand.
TCTCCAAACAATTTTAATTCTACTTTCTATTTCTTCTAGTCCAGCATTATTTATTTTGCATGTAAGTGAAATAGATAAGGAGCAGTATACAAACTTTGCACACTTTTTCCCAATTTTGAACTAGTTATGGGTTCCATATTCTGTTCTAGCTGCTGGTTCCTTAACATACTACAAATTCTTAACAGGCAGATGAGATGGCAGCTTTCTCATGCAAATTATGACATGGAGCAATAGGACAACTTTATTTTTACTTCCCCCTCCCCGATCCCCGCCTGCTATGCTGCCTCATTGTGGTGGTGGTGGGGTGTTCTTAGGAGGGATGAGTAAAGAATGCCATGAGCATGCATCAAGAATATATACTCCCAGCAGAGTCAGCCAAACTGTGAAGGCCATCCCAGCTACTCATCTAAAACAAGCAGGCACCTATATTGGGCAACGGCAATATAGAAAGATGCTAGATGTGCACGATCACTTTATTTAAAATCATAAAGGCATCATTTCATGCTGTATAGGGGAAGGCAACACTCAGCCATTCATGTATTTTAACAAGAAAACCACTTGGATAGACAAAATAGGTTGCCAAATGATGGGCCCCTCCAGCTGGATGGCACTCAACCTGCTATTGATTAAGAGCTGGGGACCCGAATCTGCAAACACAGAATCATAGTGAGGACATGGAACATAAGAAGCATGAACATGCTAAAGCTCAACACAGTGCAATTGATGCCACACATTGACATTTTAGGCATTAGTGAATTGAAATGGGCTGGGATTGGACACATGCAGTCAGAAGAACACACTGTTTATTACTCAGAATATGAAAAACAAAGAAGGAATGGTGTTGCTTTCATAGCAGAAAGGATAGAGCAAAGACAGTACTTGGGTACAATACAGTCAATAGCCAAATAATATTGATGACACTTTGCAAACAACCCTTTAATATGATGGTTATCCAACTTTATGTTTCAACCACTGATGGAGAAGAGGGGGAAGAGGACTTTCCCCCCAGTTTTATTGTCAAGTTCAGTTTGAAAAGGGCAGGACATGCTAGTAAGATGTGCTGCTTGTGATTAGAGACTAGAATGCCTATGTTGGAAATAATGAAGAAAATGTAGTTAGAATGTATGGCTTAAGAAACCGAAATGAAGCAGGAGAAGGATTTATCAAATTCTGCCAATTCAATTATTTCCTAATTGCTAACACATTCTTAAATCAAAAGAACACCTAAGTACATGGACATTCGCCAGATAGAGCAAATTGACTATATTATTGGTACAAGGTGGTGGAGCAGCTCAGACATAACAGCAAAGTTATTGCCAAGAGCAGACTGTGGAACAGATCATGAACTACTCATGTGCAAGGTCTAAGCCAAGCTAAAGCAGAACAACAAAGCTAATCAGTTTCATGATAATATCTTGAGCACATAACCACAATTTCAAGGAGAACATCAGGAATTATTCTGAAGTCCTGAACCTCATTGATAGAAAACCAAAGGAACTGCAGAATGAAATCAAAGAAGTTGTTAAGGATGAATGTGAAAAAAGACTGCCAAAGATGAAGAAACAGAAGAAACCAAATTGGATGTCAGACCAGATGGTAAAAATTGCCAAGAAAAGAGAAGCCAAAGTCAAAAAGATTAATTCAAAGAAGATCAATCAAAGATGGAAGGATTATATTTAAATTATGTAGAGTACAGATGTCAAAATCCAAGATACCTTAGAAGATATTCCCTATTTACAAGAACCCCTAGTACTAGAAGATGAAGTTAGATCAGCCAGTCATTACCAAGTTAGAAGGCTATAAGGGTTGATGGAATATCTACAGAAATATGGCAAATAATAGCAGAAAAAAATCAGTAAAATTCAAACCAAACTATGCCACCAAATCTGGAGAATGACACAGTGGCCGGCAGATAGGAGGAGGTCAGTCTATAAACCAATACCAAAAAAAAAAAGAGAGAGACTTTACAGAGTGTGCACATTATGACACAATATCCTTAATTGCATATGGTAGCAAAATAATGCTCAGGATCACCCTGTGCAGATTAGAACCTTACATGGAAAGAAAAATGCTAGATGTTCAAACTGGTTTTAGAAAAGGCTGAGGAGCAAGAGATATTATTGCTGAGGCATGCTGGATAATTGAAAAAGCTAAGGAATACCAAAAAGAAGTTAATATGTACCTCATTGACATAGAGAAGCCTTTGATTGCGTCAATGATGTCAAGTTGTGGAATGTGTTCAGGGACATGGGAATCCTAGATCATCTCATTGTCCTGATGTGAAACATATACACAGGACAGAAAGCTGCAGTCTGGACAGACCACGGTGAAACAGATTTGCTCCAGGTCAGCATAGAGGTGAGACAAGGCTGTATTCTCTCTTATTTATTCAACCTACATGTTAAATATATACTGAGGTAAGTTGGACTGGAAGAAGATGCACAGGGTTTTAAAACTGGAGGAAGAAACATCAATAAAGTGAGCTGTACTGATGATGCTACTTTGATAACTGAAAATGCAAATGATCTGCAAGAGTCCCCCGTTGTAAGGGAGATGGGCGGGGACAAATCAAACAAACAAATAAATAAATAAATAAATTGTAGCAATGAAAATCAAGGAGTGAAAAAATGGGACTACATTTAAACAGCAAACTTATGCCAGCAAGTACAGTTATTCTAATGCTTTAGAACTGACAGTGTCGACACTGAAGTGATGGATAGCGTCTATCTTTTAGGATTGTCTATCAGCAGTAAAGGAATCAGGAGTCAAGAAATATGCCACACATTAGCAGTTGGTAGGGTAGTAATGACAGCCTTGGAAAAGATATTCAGATGCTGTGACCTGTCTGTACCTGCAAAGATCAGAAATGATTTTCCTTGTGACACTTTATGGTAGAAAAATTGGACTTTAAAGAAGCAGGATAAAAAGAGTATTGACACTTTTGAACTTTGAAATTGGAGAAGAGTCTTGAGAATGAGTAGCCAAGAAAACAAACAAATGAATCATAGAACAAATCAATCCAAGGTTTTCACTCAAGACAAAAATGGCCAGACTCAAATTACTATATTTTGGGCACATTATGACCAATCTCCCTTGAGAAGTCCATCATGCTGAGAAAGATGGAAAAAAAGAGAAGAGGGCAACTCACAGCAAGCTGGATGATGAGTGCATTGTTGACAGACCTGAAGGTTGGGGAAAGATCATCCTGGAGAAAGTCTATGTTTATGATTGCTAAGAGTCGTCATGACTTTATGGCACATGATCAATCAAATATTCCTATTCAGCAATTATCTCTATCCTATCCCATACCAAGCTTCCTTTCCTTTCTAGAACTTCCTTCTCCTTATAGTACTTACTGTACATTGTTGGTTGTTGATCCATTCCATTAAAGGTTTGAATTCTTGTACACAACCTTCCAGTATATCTGCATTTTTATGTACAGGTGAAAATTGAAAAATTAGAATATCGTGCAAATGTTCATTTATGTCAGTATGGCAACTCAAAAGGTGAAACCAATATATGAGATAGACGCATTACATGCAAAGCGAGATATGTCAAGCCTTACTTTGCTATAATTGTGATGATTATGGCGTACAGCTTATGAAAACCCCAAATTCACAATCTCAGAAAATTAGAATAGTGTGAAAAGGTTCAATATTCTAGGCTCAAGATGTCCCCCTCTAATCAGCTAATGAATCCATAACACCTGCAAAGGGTTCCTGAGCCTTTATATGGTCTCTCAGGCTGGTTCAGTAGGAATCACAAGCATGGGAAAGACTGCTGACCTGACAGTTGTGCAGAAAACCATCACTGACACCCTCCATAAGGAGGGAAAGCCCCAAAAGGTAATTGCAAAAGAAGTTGGATGTTCCCAAAGTGCTGTATCAAAGCACATCAATAGAAGGTTATGTGGAAGGGAAAAGTGTGGGAGAAAAAGGTGCACAAGCAGCAGGGATGACCACAGCCTGGAGAGGATTGTCAGGAAAAGGCCATTCAAAAGTGTTGGGGACTTTCACAAGGAGTGGACTGAGGCTGGAGTTAATGCATCAAGAGCCACCACACACAGACGGATCCTGGACATGGGCTTCAAATGTCGTATTCCTCTTGTCAAGCCGCTCCTGAACAACAAACAATGTCAGAAGCGTCTTACCTGGGCTACAGAAAAAAAGAACTGGTCTGTTGCCCAGTGGTCCAAAGTCCTCTTTTCTGATGAGAGCAACTTTTGCATCTCATTTGGGAACCAAAGACCCAGAGTCTGGAGGAAGAAGGAGAGGCACACAGTGCACGATGCTTGAAGTCCAGTGTGAAGTTTCCACAGTCTGTGTTGATTTGGGGAGCCATGTCATCTGCTGGTGTTGGCCCACTGTGCTTCATTAAGTCCAGGGTCAACGCAGCCGTCTACCAGGAGATTTTGGAGCACTTCATGCTTCCTTCCACAGACGAGCTTTATGGGGATGCTGACTTCATTTTCCAGCAGGACTTGGCACCTGCCCACACTGCCAAAAGTACCAAAACCTGGTTCAATGACCATGGGATTACTGTGCTTGATTGGCCAGCAAACTCGCCTGACCTGAACCCCATAGAGAATCTATGGGGCATTGCCAAGAGAAAGATGAGGGACATGAGACCGAACAATGCAGCGGAGCTGAAGGCCGCTGTTGAAGCATCCTGGTCTTCCATAACACCTCAGCAGTGCCACAGGCTGATAGCATCCATGCCGCACCGCATTGCGGCAGTCATGGCTGCAAAAGGGGCCCAAACCAGGTACTGAGTACCTATGCATGCTTCTACTTTGCAGAGGTCCGATATTGTTCTATTTCCAATCCTTGTGTTATTGATGTCATGTAATATTCTAATTTTCTGAGATTGTGAATGTGGGGTTTTCATAAGCTGTACGCCATAATCATCACAATTATACCAAAGTAAGGCTTGACATATCTCGCTTTGCATGTAATGCGTCTATCTCATACATTGGTTTCACCTTTTGAGTTGCCATACTCACATAAATGAACATTTGCACCATATTCTAATTTTTCAAGTTTCACCTGTATAACTTTAGTGTATATTTTCTTGTATGCAGCTTTCCTAAACATATGCATCCTGAACACACTTTTCTCAAATAAACATATTTTTATATATGATTATTAAGCCACAAAATAGTTTGGGTTGATCATACCCTGGTCCATTAACTTTCTATTCCATCCATCTAGAATCTCAAACTATATAACGCAGCCTTTCACACCTGGTATATGTACTGGGAATACAACTCCCAGATTCCTAACCAGCACTATCCTTGAGGAAATTGGATCTAACTGCACTTCTAGACACAGGTTAGGGCAAGCTAACTTAACTGCATCTCTGACTTGAGCTTCACCAGGAATTTGTAGCAGCAAAAAATTAGGGGAAATTTGGTTGCAAAGACCCAGGGTAGATACAATGTAAAAATCATAGCATTTAATGAATGGATAAGTGCCATAAATAAAGCAAGTCAGCTAAACATTTGACTGATAATATTGATTACACCTCACTTATTCCATTTATAATTTATTGCTACCTTCAGAGCAATAGACAGGTGTGCTTTTTTTCAAGGAGTTCTAATATTTGGCCAAGGATTCTTGAGTTTTCTCCTGGGATCAGTACCCCAGTATTCTTATAAAGAAGGAATTGGTATTTAGCTCTTCAGATTTCATGATTCAAATGCTTTGATGGATATTATTAGAACATTTAAGATATCATGTTCATAAAAGTCTGTGATCAGATCACTGTATCTGCATAATAAAATATATATTTTGAAGCCAACTGCATGACAATACTTGGTGAGATACAGGTGTAAATCAAGATCAGATTTATGAGAGCTGTTTGATTTTCAAATAACCCTGGGTACAATCATCTCATACTTTGTTATAAGTGTATAAATATATAATCTGACTCATTGGGTTAATGCAACATGAATCAGGATTTCATTCATGTAATTATTTTTTTTAGCAGGGCTTAAAGCTATGGTTTTTCCAGTAGTAATGTATGGCTGTGAGAGCTGGATCATAAAGAAGGCTGAGCGCCGAAGAATTGATGCCTTTGAAGTGTGGTGCTGGAGAAGACTCTTAAGAGTCCCCTGGACTGCTAGGAGGTAAAACCAGTTAATCTTAAAGGAAATCAACCCTGATTGCTCATTGGAAGGATTGATAATGAAGCTCAAGCTCAGATACTTTGGTCACCTAATGCGAAGAGAGGACTCCTTGGAAAAGACCTTGATGCTGGGAAAGATTGAAGGCAAAAGGAGAAGAGGACAGCAGAGGATGAGATGGTTAGATAGCATCACTGAAGCAATGAGCATGAAACTGAGCAAACTCAGGGAGGCAATGAAGGACAGGAAGGCCTGGCTCGATATGGTTCATGGGGTCACAAAGAGTCGGACACGACTTAATGACTGAACAACAACAACAAAATGCTTCAAGAACTTTGGTGTATTAATTTTGATGCTGTAGACAGAATAGCATTTAGTAGAAATAAGCCCCCTCCCCCAGAAAGACATTGCAGACACCATTCTGTTGGTGGACTATCTTTCTGGCAGTTTCCTGGGCTCGATTCTCTCAAAGCAATCATTTTAAATTATTTTTGACACTCCAGCATAAGTGGTTTCCAGGTACATTTTTTTATTTGCTCCCAATCCCTCCAAATTAAGTCACTTTGGAGCCTTGTGTGTGGAGCAGAAATGCTCATCACCATGTTTACATAAGATCAAAAGAAGATGTTAATAGTTTTAAAAATGTTTAATCTGAGGCTCACAAAAGGTATCACAATGGGCCCCACTTGTACTAGAGCCTAGGTTACCACCCTTGACTGGCTGGAGACTCTGAGATGCAACCAAGAATGCACCATCTAACCATGGCACAAACATGCCCTAACCATCTCTCTCTCTCTCTCTGCATCTCCCATGATATGTTTTCTAGCATTTGTGTGCCTGTATTTCTTCTGATATTGCACAGTGAGGGAGTCTGAATTTCTCTATAGAAAACACAACCCTCCTCAGTTTTATTCACAGGCATACTTTAGTGTCTTTCTTTCTTTCTTTCTTTCTTTCTTTCTTTCTTTCTTTCTTTCTTTCTTTCTTTCTTTCTTTCTTTCTTTCTTCTCTCTTTTTCTCTTTCTTTGGATGGATGCTAAGAAATCAGTAGAGCAGTGAGTCTCAGGCATTTTAAATCCCCCTCCCCCTCCCAACTTTCCCCATCCTTCAACTCACTGGGTGGTCTTGGAGTCAACACCGTTCAGCTTCAGCTCCTATCTATAAAATGGGAGCATAATTAGCAATCTATCTCATTGGGGTGCTATGAATGAGATAATGGCATAAAGCATCTTTCACATCAAGAAAGTTCCAAGTGACAAACAGCGGCAATATTAAAGAAGAATGCCATTTTTGTTATAACGAAGAAGGTGGAGGGAGCTCTGATCAACTCAGAAGCTGAATGAAGGATGGACCGCAGATTGCAAAAGAAGAGGCTGTTGCAACAAAGACTTTTCATACACAATGAAGTGCAGCATCACCCCTCCATTTAAAAAAAAAACAACTCTCTTTTTAGGGAAAAGGGGGGGGGGGGAAATCCCTTCATTCCTTTAAGAGTAGTCAGTTTGTGCACCACATCTGGTCCCTGAGCAGTCATGGATGGATGTTTTGTTACCTTAAAGATGTCATTTGTCTTTTCCAAGTTTGTATGCACTTTCCAAATCAGTCATGCAAAAATGTGGATTGCGAGCAGCCAACTTTCAGCTCTTAAAAGACCCCAGGAAATTACTGTTGAATGAGTGCCTAAGAAACTTCAGAAGGGAATTGTGGCAGGGGGAAGTCCTGCCTCAAAACTCTTTGCTTCTGCTTCTTATCTAGTAGTCCCAGTTATGCCTATAACGTCTTATTATTTTTACATCTGCAAGCAGAGGATCTCTCAAAAGGCTCAGGGTAAAAGAAATGCTCTAAAAAGATCTTCATGAAATCATTTCTCTTTGCAAATCCATAAAAATCACCTTGGCCTCCTTATCAATGGAAAGATTTAAAGAGGGTGCAGAAGTCACTGAATTATGATGTGCTTGTTTTAATGAAATTCCACCCCTGCTGAGAAGTGCCCTGCAGATTTTCCATATTTCAGCATGAGAAAGGTCTGATGCTTTCCTGCTGGTGCCAAGAGTTAATTGAAAACATTTCAGGAGAACTTCAGCTTGGGGGCCAACATTTCCATTCCTTCATTATTCTTAACAATACTGAGGGAATAATATAATTATTAATAGGCATGTTGCATCATCTTAAAGTCGCAGTATTCCCCACCAATCTGATAACTGAAACAAACCAGAGATTGGAAAGTTTTGAGGTAAATCACATCTATCAGACATGCTCTACACTTGTCTTTCACTCAGGTCATTGCGTCATACTAATGAAGTGAAGGGATTTTTTTGGGGGGGGGGGGTAATGCTTTCTTCAAAGTTTTCCTGAGTGGATTTTATTAAAAGGCCAAATGCTAGAATGGCTATTAATGATTTTTGACTGTCAGTACATAATCTTTTCAACCGTATGAGAACTTTGAAAACATTTTTATGCTGGAAGTATACCAAAGCAATTTGCAAAGGTGGCAGTGACACAATAAAAATTTCTGGCTATTGTTAATACAGACAATGAAAGGTAACGATTATGTTTAGAAGTTTAAAAATCAATTTTAAAATCAGATATTTTACACATGTGTGATGTTAGTATTTTGAAAAAAAAAATGAAACTGTATTTTTCCCACTTTGTAAAATAATTTTCTTCTCAGCTGCTTTGTTAGCTACCTTTTATCTCCCAAGGCAAATTGTTTGTCTTTTAATTTACTAGCATCCTTTCTCAATTTTGTGTCTTTGTGCTTTAGCCCTATTCCATGACACTTTCACTCCTCTCTTTGTTATCTTGCCAACTCAAATGAGAAGAGTCAACTAAGTTGTGAACTGCTAGGTTAAACTTTATAGAAATAATCATGTATTTTTCATAGTTTAAGAACCAAAAAGGCCATAATAAATATCTGTGTGATCATTGTTTCCAGATGTGGAATAATCTACTCCATCATTCTCCAAACTGGTGCCTTCCAGATGTGTTTGATTTCAATTTCCAGAGTACCTCACTGAGCAGGACCCAGATCTACTCATAGCTTTCTAGGGCATTTACAGATCTTTTGGCTGAGGAAAGCTACTCTACCCCTTTTTCAGACAATTTTAAAGTGAAACAAAGAAAACCAAGGAATGAACATATACATGAACCTGAATATATGATAAGCAAATCATATTAATGATTTTTATTGTATTTGGGATTGCAACATTCAGAAAGAAAGAAAGTATAGAAAGCAACATTTTGCATAACTGTGGTTTGGGTTCCAATATGATAGCTTGTATAAATGATCAATCCATCCATTTCCCTCACCATAATTTTTTTCAGAAGTTGAATCTGAATCTTAATTTGCTACCCATCTGCTGTCATTTCAGCCAGCATACTAGTAAATACTCTCCATTGGATATGAATGTTCCATTCGGTTATTGCCGCCCATAACTCTTCTTCGGTCCATTATTTATGAATCTGATGAGTTTTGAATAGCGGTTTCAGCAATTGGACAACTTCACACATAACAGTGGCAGTGGTTTGCACATCAGTTATGACTTGGATGGAGCAGTTTTCTGTATTTGTAACTGAATGTATTAACAGCCAATTTCACTAGAAACATGTTCTGTTCTAATATTACACAAAGGGTATCTGCAACATGATGTGTGAGGTGCTTTATGAAAGATCTGAGTTCTTTCCTGGGATATTCCATTCTATCCCAATTACCCTGTTTCCAGAGGATAGTCAAAATTCCAAATGTTGGATATAAACTCTTCAGCTTTTACTTACGGAGAGCTTCTTGATCACTTTTCAAGCTACTTGATCACTTTTTTGTTGCCTTTTCTATAACTTCTCTCATTTCCTCTCTTTGAATGAGTCAGCTATGACTTTGTAAGGAGTTCTAAATAGGTCTCTTCCATAGATTCACCAAATGACATTATGATCTGAGCTGTTTTCATTTTCTTTCTCCTCCTGTTTAAAGTCTGATGGCATGTTTTCTCATCATTTCCTCTTCAAGTGGGAAATACAGAAAAAACAAAGTCTGTGTTATAGGCATGAGGTGCCACAGAGAGGCAAGTGAAATCACACATGTCATGATGACATCATGCAAATGGTGCAAAAATATCACTTGTGTCAGCCACATCCTAACATTGTGATGTGATGAATACAAATTACATTATTCATATCATTCTAACAATTACGCAGTGATGTCCATGATGTCATAATGCCTTTTGATGGATGCTTAACACAGCTAAAACAAAGAAGCAACCCACATAAAAAACAGAAAATCAGAGTTGACCTTATGTAGTTTGCCTCATAGCTCTCCACTGCAGCTCTCACACCTCTGCCTCCAAAAGATTGGCTCCTCTTCTTTATGGGACATTAAGGAATCCAAACAATGAATACAAATGACTGTTATGAACGCAGTGCTATTTCTGTTTGGGTCTTATTGAGATAGAGTGGCCATTAAAATACCCTAAAAAAGGGGACATGAACTAAAGATGAACACTTAACAGTGAAATGTAACTCTAGCTTTTAAAAACCCTATAAATATAAATGGCGGCATATATATAAGGATCGCCTCTACACGCACACATATACACACACGCACATTTTTCTCTCACACACATAAACAACTTTCCCTTTCCTCTCTGATCCTTTCCCCATGCCCCCATGCACATGGAATTTTTGGCTTCTTTTACAAGCAAGTTGTGGCAGCATCCGCTGCCCTGGTACTAAAGTTTTAACATTTGTATTGGCAGCTATCAAAAGAAGAGGAAAGGCTTGGAAGCTCAGGTTCTATAGAAGAACTGTATACTGTGAGGGTCAAAAGGAGGGCAGAGAGGGTATCTGCAGACTCTTCCCATCCTGGATATAAACTGTTCCAACTTCTTCCTTCAGGACGGTGCTACAGAGCACCATATGTTAAAACATCTAGATATCAGAATAGTTTTTTCCCTTGTGCCATTGCTCTGTTAAACACTACATGACTTGATATGTGCTGGACAGTGGCTTCTTCCTTTCAAAAAGTTATTTTACTGTGTAGTGTTATTGTTTATTATTTTTCTGTTGCTATCCAAACACACTGTTGATCTTGCTGTTCATCACCGAAGACAAATTCCTTCTATATATTTTATACTTGGTCATTAAAGTATTTTGTATTTGTATTTTGTGTTGGTCTTGCCTTGCCCTCTCCTTTGCCCACAAGCCATTCAGCTTCATCACCTTGCAAATTTCTTGGAAACCACTACCTCCAAGTCTTGTCCCTTGAGATGTGGGGAAAATAGAGCTGCCATCTTCAGGCAGCAAAACTCCAGCCAGCTGCTGGATGAGAGCAAAGAGATACAGAAACCCTTGGTTGCCATCGAATGGTCACCTGGATTTTGCAGCCCTGATATGGTTGCTTTAGGAGAGAGGAGACAGAAGCAAAGCAGATAGTGAATCCACTAGTGGGTGGAGATGTATGGAGGGCAAACTTCAAAAATCTGGACAGCCCATCATAGCATAGCTTCATTCATTCATTCATTCATTCATTCATTCATTCATTCATTTTCAGATGCAGAATTCTGGAGAGTCTGCTATTTTGCTATTATTATGCTGTATTACTGCTGTTTATGAAGTATACTGTGACTTTTCCCTTCAAGTGTGAAAATGTCTAAAATTGGCCCTGAAGATGTTGACACCTACATCTCCAGCTCTTCTTACTTTTCCAATATTCATTTTGATCTACATACTTATATAACAGATTTCAAGCACTGAGCTGAGAGTACTTTCATTTTCCTCTGACCTGAAACAGATGCTTTCCACAAATCTTGAAAAACTACCATCCAACATTCATATCCTTAGTGCATTTCTCAGAAACATACTCCTACAAAGGTGTGTAATGAAGTGATGAAGTTACAACATGATGCTGTTGTGGATCCTCATATAAGATCACAAGGGAAATCTATGATACAAACGGACTTGGATTTCCAGTGTCAATGTTCTTTAGCCTTAGCTGCACATAGTCTTATTATTTTGCATCCCTTTTACCAAAAGTTGAGACTACTTAACTCAGAATATTAATCTCTCCCAAAGGAAATGTTCAGCTATGTTGCATTTTAAATGTCATCCCCACAACAATTTATTTTTTTAGAATGGAATGTATTGTGCTTCTTTAATGAAGAATTCTGAAAATATCAAAGCATTCCATCTAAAAGAATAGGCATGGAACCATGCACTCAGTACAGATGCCCTGGAAAGTTTTTTGGCACTATGAATCCTGGAAATTCAATATTCTGGATACCAAGAAAGAAAGAATAGAGGACTCAGATAAATTTTGTGTAAAGGAAAACAGTTGACATGTGTGTCTTAGCTTACATCAAAAGAAATTTGGAGTTTTTTTGTTTTTAAATAAAATCAGCTTGGAAAAAATTGATATGTATTTATTTGTATTACTCAATCTTAGTTCTGGATTAAGCTAAGTAACAAATGGTCATTCACCATCATGCATCTAGAGCAGTGATGGCAAACCTTTTGGGCTCGGTGTGTCAAAAATTTGGAAAATGCCTAACTTGACCCTGCTGGCATGTCCCCCCCCCCCCCCCGTCCCCCGAGCAAAAGAGAAACAATTCTTTACATATTCATTTATTTAAAAAAAAATACAGTCCAATCATGTGTGGTGCTATGTATTATATAAAGAAATGTCAAATAATTACAAAAATGAAATACGAGTAAAACAAACTCAGTTTCTTTGGTAACTCAAACAGGGAGAATAGTTGTCAGGTGTTGGTGAACACTGGCGTGTCACCCAAAATGTCATGGCATGTCACCTTTGACACACATGTCATAGGTTCGCGATCACTGATCTAGAGGATGTACTCTTATGATTTGAATGCTTTTCTCTTTTCCTCTACTTCTGAGTTCTTTAGCATTTTCTTCATCATATTTAAAAATGTAACATCTGTCAGAAGAAATTTGTTACTAAATGCAATTTTGTATGCTTACATCTGGCTCCTGCAGGTCTTTTTAGTTTACTTGTTGAGTTGTGACATAATAGCTCCCAGATTTATTATCTCACAATCTTGCTATCCAAAGTTATATTTCTCAGCTATATGGGATCATATGAATCTGCTACATCTTTGCATAGGTAAGCCATATAATTTCTGCAAGCATTGCAGCATCTTTCAAGACATCATATCGTGTGATACAACTTTGTATCTTGTGATAGAACAAATTTAAACTCTTCATTGAAATATGGATACATGCCATCTCCAGGCCCATGTATTCCCTGTTGGATTGTGATACTTCTACATTCTTCTGCACTTTCATAGATGATCACTAGACCAACTAACATGAAGCTGTGCCCAGAAAGCTGTTCTCTTGCTGAACTCTTTTAAGAATGTAAGCAGTGTTATTCTCAATATATTGCAACTTATCTAGCATCCTGTTCCCTATAGGAGTCACTTACCTGCCTTTGGGAAGCCAATGAATAGGACACAAGAGCAAATACCTATTTCTTCCCATTGTTCACTAAAATGGATAAGCAAGAGTTATGCTTCTGGGTGTAGTCTATTACCTTCATAACTAAAACAATGCTAGCATTATCTTCAATACATTGATCTAATCTTTTGAAGTAATCTAAGTTAATGATCATAATTACATTCTGTGGAAATGAGTTGTATAGAGTTTTATTATACAGTGTCTCAAAGAGAGATTTCCTTTTGTTTTTCCTGAATATACCACTGTTATTTATTAACTTTTCCTTATATTTTAGCTTAATCAAAAATAAATACAACATTTTCTTAAATCTTAATCTGTTTTGTATGTATTATTTTCCTGGGACACATTGGTGTTTTATTTTCATAGCATACCCATCATAGATATATCATGATCTCTATCTCTTCATGTAAAAGGTTTCTCAAAATTATTTTATTGTTTTTATGTATATTGTTCTTTACTCAAGGATATCACAAGTTACAGACATATAAGATGAAAGCCTGAAAGATCAACATATTTTATTTTTAAAAATCCGCAGGTTTGCATTGTTTCTTCCTCTTCCTCTTCCTCTTCCTCTTCCTCTTCCTCTTCCTCTTCCTCCTCCTCCTCCTCCTCCTCCCTTTAAAATGTACATGTATTCGGGATCAACATCTTCTTGACTTTTCATTAGTTTCCTAGTGTGTAAATCAGATTGTTTATAGACTAACTTTACCAGGTCTGAAGATCTATAAAATATATGGATTTTTAATCTTTCAGTAAGTTCTATGTGCTTTTGGACCCATAGTAAATGCAAATAAAAGGAGCAGTTTCATATTATATTTGATCATGTGGTATCTCTTCCATGGTTGTCCATTCCCTTAGTAAAGACTTTTGGAGGTAAGCCTCCAAAAATATTAGCTGAAGCAAGTTCTCCAGAAACCAAATCTTTCCCACATCCTTCCCTGCAGTTCCTCTTTAAGAGGTGTCAGCATGGCTGAAAGAATGAAGTGGCTCCACATTGTTTGCCTGAACTATTATGTGCTTAACATTTCCATGACAAAAGTGCCACTCGACTTCTCCCCGATTAATGCAGCTTGAGGGCTCTTGTCCTCCTTTAATAAAACGTTGTTGAAATCATTTATTTAGAGTCCCTGGTTACTACTGGGAGAATGACCATCTTTGTGCCAAAATATAGTGTATACAGTTCACTATTTTGTAGTAGATCATTCCATTATTTGAGAAATTGATTAAATGGATGCCTTAGCAAGTATTTATGCTAATACTGCATTACTTTTGCCAGTGTAAGGCTTTTCAACTGTCTACTCCATCCAATTCTTCAAGTAAAATACAGTAGGCCTGTATTCACATATACAACCCTTTCATCTTTACTTCTTATCCTATGTTAAGTTTTACGTTAACTGCTTTTCTTCTGTAGTATATGTACACACAGAGATTTACTTCCTCCTATCTTCTTCTTTATGATGTACATGATCCTGTATTCCACCATAGGGACAAGGCATATTGAAACATGCTGTCTATCCAGCATTCCCCTGCATTGAATTAAGTATTGTGCTATATGATGTACCCAACTCAACATACATGAAACCATAAGAAAGGCTTCCTGAAACTGCCCATAGCCCATTTTTGAAGTTTTGCCAGCTGGTTACCAGATTGCTGATCATCAGAATGTAACTAAACTCAGGCCTTTATTTAATACAAAACTCCCAATTAAGGCAGTTTATGTTGTTTGAAAGGAAGATGTACTGAAAATCAATGATCAGTGTTAAAATGAATTTAGTCATGTTTTCCTATTCTTCCAGTAGAAAACTACTGGTGCTTTGCAAAAATATACCATATTTGCATTTTTAAATGGCTAATATTTTTAAAATTCAGAGAACACAAGAATTAGGTTACTCAGTTTCACGTAGGATGCAGTGGAATCAGAATTTTAAAAAACTTAATTCTAGGGAACCGTCAAATCCAATTTCAGGTTACCTATATACTACTACCTACATATAATGCAGAGGTAGTTTGAAATATAAAATGATTTCTTATTCCATATTGTATGTGATTTTGAAAGGAATAATCTCCATCTCCATTTTTTATGTTTTATTGATTTTATTGTAATTTCTTTGATTGTTGCCAGCTGCCCAGAGTCATTGAGAGTTGGGCAGCATGTAAGTTTAATAAATTATTACATTAATCTCACAACTTGGAAATAAATTGGTTAAGACTGTTTGCTTTACTTTCCAGTCATTTGGTTTTCACACTTATTTTCAGGTGATCCATGCCTGCCTACATACACTCTTATATATTGTTAAAAATAAACAGAGACCTTATGTTATATCCATTGTGCTTGTGTACAAAAGCCTCACAGTGCTCTTGGGTGATCAGTGAAGCTTGAATCTGCCTCTATTTACTGTATGGTCACTGTCAGTTCAATGAACTGCCTTCTTGTTCTCCACCATTGTCTCACACTCCCTTAAACATTTGTCACTGAAGTGCCTCCAAAGACAAATAAACTGTCACTGAGAATTCAAATCTGGTTACTGGGGAGAAAAGGGGCACAAGGGTATCCAGTGGATTATTTTACATGAAATGGCAGGGGGGGGGGAGGTATTAAGAGAAATGCAGGGAGGAAGCATTCTTTGCCCCCACTCATTTTGTCAGGGTGGGTCAAAGCTTGTAAATATTTCAGAAATCTTGTAAACATCAAGGAAGTCAGGGCTGTATTTGTTTCTCAGGTATCCATTGAGGCACATCCTGCTCTTGGCAAATCTCACCTGCTGGAGAGGATACTGTTGAATTGTGGTTGCTTGGAATAATACAACTCATAAATGTACTCGTGGACATTGAAAGGGCTGGGAGAAATGGAAGCAAATCTGTGTAAGCTCAGACTGCTTAAGGAGCAGGGATGGACATGACATTTTTGAATGGACAATTGATTATTCAGTAGCAAAGTGGAGACTTTTTTTCCATTTATGGTTAGAGTGTTATTATAAAGTCGTCATCTATAAATGTCTCAAAGTAGCTAACAAGGAAATTGACTGTGATAGATACCAATGTCTATAGAGTGATCATCTCACCAATTTGATGAACTCCAGATGTGCTAGACTTTACAATTACTAATTCTCAGCCATTAGTATCAGCCATGAGGACTGAGAATTATGGGAGTGACATCCAATACATCTGGAATGCACCAGGTTGATACTGACAGATTTCAGTGTGAAGGGATTCAATACATCATTTGGGATCTTTTTTCTACATGGCGCTCAACTCCTGTTGGTTTTTATTTACAATAAAAAAAGTTGCAGAGAAGACATTTCTGGACTCATTCCAGATTCCATGTAAATTTACCCTAGGCCTCTACTTTTGGTAGGAATTTCTCAAATTAGGACTTCTTCAGTTTACTGTACCAGTAAATAGTTCTCTGTTCCCTGATATATTTTCTCCTTGAGGAAAATCTATGGACCAAACAGATCTCCTCGTTTCTCCCCAAAACTATAAGGAATGGGTAACTATTACCTCAGATCAAACATCAAAGTTGACATTTAAAAATATCTCATTTCCTATGACTGAATCAAGCAAAGTCTTTAAGCTCATCCTTAAAAGACTAGAAACTCAGTACGCGTATGTGGAGCTGTTTATTTTAATGTCAGTTTCAATGGACTAATGAAAAACAGCAATATTCTGAAGAAAATGGTGAATGATATGGTGCATTGTGGTGGAAACAGCAGATACTAAATTTACAGTTTTGTTAAATGCTTCTAACAACAATTAGGTCTGATGGTTTTCACACACCAAAAAAATGTTATCTAAGAAAGCATAACAGCTCCTACTGATCTTTCTTCCTCCGCAGTCAAGGTTTACTTGTTACAGCTTTTAATCTTCTGACTTGTCTTCCAATCACAGCATTGAAAAAGAGGTTTTAAATAAACAGCAGGGATACAAGATAAATAAACTCTTTTTTTTAAGCAAGTGCCTAGCTTGGCACAGTTCAAACTCAATCCCCCCGAGGACCAAGCTCTCTCTTTTGTGTTAATGTTTAAAAGATTTTCAAATGCTGAGAGTTTATTCTTACTGCAAACATTTCTATTTACAAGGTCAAGTGTATCAGCACTCGAGACAGCTTAAGAGCGTAATTATTTATCTAAGGGTGTTTGAGTGTATATCAGTAGCTCTGGCAGAAAACCAGCCTTCAGAGGGCTGCAAAACAACTGCTAAGGCCAGTGTAAGACACGGGCTTGTCATTGCTGGTCACAGATGCTTCATTCTATCTGCTCTCTCCTGCATGAAAAGAAGGTGAGCTGGTTTGCAAAGTGGTTCTAATTCAGCAGCATTATTCTAAATGTGTTGCCCTTTACATACTTGACTATGGGTTTGGTACTTATCTAAAAACAGAGGCCTTCCTATGAATTGCCACCAACAAAAATTCTGTATTTCAGTGAGAAAGCTGGGACATAACACTGTGCTTCTATGGAAATACAAAAATCAGAATTGGAATTGTCCCCAATCATACACCAACCTGTTGCTATGCTAACATAATTCATATCTGTATCTATTATTTTTACTGAAAGGAGATACTTTTGAAGGCAAGCCATTACCAACAACTACTTAAGGTACAGCTGGCAAGCTCTCCAACTGCTCACATTCAGAGCAATACTACTGAATCCCATGAATTTATTTCACAACTATTTCCATTTATATTCCACTCTGTTCCTATTTGGTCTCTAGAGCAGTGCAATGTCTCAAAAACAACTTTACCATAACTCTTCTTTAAAAATCTCTTTACTAATTTACACATAAAAATACACAATCAATAGATATTTAAAACATAGGGCCTTTTCACACATTCTATAAAAATACAATGTTTAAGGAAGTTCAGAGAAACATTTATACAATTCTACAAAATTCATAAGTCCCTCAAACAATACAGAAGTTAACTTCAGATCTATTTGAAAAAGCTCTGTACATTTATTTCATCTAGGGAATTACTGTTGCTTGTATTCCTTAACATTCCAAATTATATCTGTCACTTTACAATAAAAGAATAACAGATGTATTATTTTTTCCAGGTGGGGTACATTTAAAACTTTGATTTCTTAAAAAATAAATTATTCCCAAAGTATACAATTTATAAAATTCTATATACAAGTGAGAACAGCTGGTAACAAAACCAGTTTTAAATACATTTTATATAAAATTTACCAGGGGTCAGTCCCCTGATAGGATTAGAGGCAATATAACTTTTCAGGATATTTTTACATATTGAGTTTTAAAAGTGTCTTTTGAAGATGGCAGTGCAGAGCTCTTTAGAGACAAAGGTTGCATTGTTCAATAGCCAACAGTTCAGCATTTTTTTCTCCTAGGCTGAGGCAAGAGAGATTTGCTGGTGAACTTTTGTATTGCAATTCTAAGTGATGCAAGAACCACCACAAACACTGGACAGGGAGAGAAACCATTACTATAGGGAAAAAAGTAAAAACAGAATGAACCTAGGTATCATCACAGGCATCTAGAATGAACTTGTGTATCATCACTGGGATGTAGAGATGTATGTATCTTTACTACTTGCCCACAAAGCTTGGGAGCCACAGCTAATTAAAGCTTCCAAGGAAATGCACCAAGAAAGTAAAACCGAAGGACATGTAATCATCAAACGTAACAAAGTACATGCAATTATCATACTTCATTCTGCAAAAAAGTCCTAAACATACCACGGATGAATCTTCAAAACAACCCTGAAATCTCTTCCCTCTGTGCCTGCACACCTATCCAATTAAAAAGAATCAAAACTGCATCTTCAGTCAAGCATCATTATGAATTCTGTGAATGTTAACACAGGACAGTGGGTGGTAGGCGTTACTTCAACTTGTTGAATGGTTATGCAAAGCAGCAGTTTTGGAAGCATTCTAGGGAAACCTTCCTACCTTCATGTGGACAGCCTGGAAAAAAAACGGTCATTGGTACATTTATTGTTTTCAAGTTGGCTTTAACCATGAGACAATCTGCTTACAGTGTTCTTTAAACTCATTTGCCAAATGGCAACAATTTGCATAGTGCACATGTACAGGTATGTCACGCATACTGTGTTTTTCCTAGTTGGATGCATACAGGGTGGGGAAAAAGTAGCCACACTTAGCTGCATGTACAAACTGGGCAGCTGCAAGTGGTGATGTCTGTGCACACAGCAAAATAAACACTGCATAATCTACACCCCTGACATGCATAGTCAAGACGTTTCTTATTATCTCATAAAATATCTCATGTGCAATATATGTAAAACCTACAGCTGAATTCCAAAGCATACTAATTTTGGACATCAACTGGACACACTTCTAAAGAAAAGTGTGGGTAAATGAAGGGCCCAGTAACAAATTCCACAGCTTTATAATTGTACTAGATTCCCTTTTCGTAAATTAAAAAGGGAATTTAACACAATGGGAGCATCCCTTTCAGGCATCATTTTTAAAAGTGAAGGGAGGAGAGGAAAATGCCCACAGCGAGGGGAGACAGATCTTTACCCAACTAGGAACACAGAGCAAACCGAGGTCCCGGCCAAGATTCAAGCCAAGGGCCCAGGCCAAGGGGACTGGCCAACTCGGAGGACTTGCGCCACGGAGCTTCTCTCCACCGATGAAACTAGGGAAGCCCAGCCAAGACGCTCAAGGATACTGGCCTGTTTCGGGGGAGTCCTCTTCGCAAGCTGCCACGTTGCTCGGGAGCTACCCTGCCACGCGGTGAGGACAGAGCCGGGGAAGCTCTCAGAAGCCCTCGCTAACCAGCAGAGACGCCCCACAGGCCAAGCGCCGCGCGGCCGGCCCGGCCCGGCCCAGCCCAGCCCCGCTTTCCTCCCTCTCCCAGCTCTTCAACGGCCCAGGAGACCCCCAGCGCCCCTCAGGAGCGCCTCCCAAGTCACGGCTACGAGAGCAGCAGCAGCAGCAGCAGCACGGAGGCAACCGAGAGCAGCGTCCAGGCAGCCACGGGGGCTGTCCCGCCGTCCCCGGGCTTCCGTGGGAAAGCCGCCTCGCCGCCCGCGACCGCGGCCATGTCGTCGAAGTAATTTCTCGTGGGCTGGCTGGGCTCCTCCTCGTAGTCCTCTTCGTAGTAGTCCTCGGAGGCGCTGTCCGAGGCGCCGCTGCTGCCGGGGCCCAGAGCGTCGGCCCCGAAGCACAGGCGAGCCATGTTCTCCTTGACCGACTCGCAGATGGGCCGCTCCAGGCCGTCGCACACGCAGTCGTTGAGCAGCAGCGCCTTGGGCACAGCCAGCATGTCCTCGATGACGCCCCGGCACTCCTCGGTGCAGCGCAGCCCGTTGAAGAGCTTGCCGCAGAACGCCATGTAGCGGCTGAGCGCCACGCTGCACCGGCTGTCCCAGTCACAGCGCCGCCGCGCCTCCGTGCAGCCGATCACGCCGCCGCCCGCGCCGCCGCCGCCCGCGCCGCCGCTCGTCCGAGGCAGGCACGGCTCGATAGCGCGCTTGGTGGCGCGGCACTTCTCGTCCTGGTCGCAGTCGCAGTCCTCCAGCGCCGGGCCCCGCCTGGTGTGGTTGAGCTGGATGAGCGCCGAGATGCAGTGGCTCGGGCACCGCCGCCTATTGGAGGAGGAGGAGGAGGACGCGGCGGCGGCGGCGGCAAAGCCGTCCCCCGCGGCCATGAGCACCGGCGCGCACGCCTCGGAGTACTGGCTGTAAGCGTAGCCGCACTCCGGCTCTTCCTGGCACTGCAGCATCGCCTGCCAGCAGATCAGGCGCCGGCCGTGAGCCCCCGGCGGAGGCGAGGCGGCGCCCAGCAGCAGCAGCAGCAGCAGCCTCAGCCCCAGAGCAGCCGGTCGCGGGAGCAGCACGGTCCGTGGGCATCGTCCTCCTCCCCGCCAGGCTGCTACCATCGCGGGCGGCCGCAGGGCAGTCGTGGTCGGGAGGCGAGCGGGGAGGATGCGGAGAGAGTGGCGGCGGCCCGGCGGCGGCCGGCAGTGGAAAAGTTTGGGGAAGTTCTGCCGAGGGTGTGCATGGGGGTCTTCCTCATCAATCCATCCGCGCGGCGCCCGTCCACGGCCTGGGATCTTCCTCCGGGACCGCGTTTAGAAAGCCCAGAAACGCGGCGCCTTTTCCTTCTTGCAGCCCGACAGCCTCCGCCCCTTACTCCCGGGATGGGGAGGCCGGGAGGCGGCGAAAGGAGCCTGGAGCTGCGGGGCGATGGGCTCCCTGCTGAGTCGTTGCGGCGGTTTCCCTCCTTCTCATGCCGATCTTCTTTCTTCGCTCTCAGCGCATCTCCTCACATGCCAAATCGCCGCTCTGAACTTCCCCTGAGCCCCGGCCGGGCTCCGGAGGCGCGCTGAGGCTCGCGGACGCTTCCCCTTTATGGCAAGCGGAGGCAGCATAAGAAACGAGGCGGCCGGACTCAGCGCGGTTCCCACTCTCTCTTCCTCCCGAGGCGGCTTCGCTCGCCGCCGAGTCCCGCGATCCGCCGTTCCTCCCTCCCTCCCTCTCTCTCCCTCTCTTTGCAGACACTTTTGGGGAGCTGTTTTCTGTCGCGAGGCTTTAAATACAAAAGTGCTCTCCACGCAGCGGCGACGGCGGCGGCAGCAGCGTGTTCTGATCCGGCCTCATTATGCATGCATGGAAAAGCAAACAAACAAAAAAAATTAGCAACGCTTCTCCTCCTTATTACACATCCCCCCTTCGCTTGAGCTCTCCGACTGGTTCGCTCTTTCTCCTCTTCTCCACTCCCCCCTCCAGTTGCTCGGCCCCTTTTCCTTGCTGCGCGACTTGCGATTGGTCGGGCCGTGGTTGAAACTCCCCTTTTCCCCTTCTTTCTTTACGATCTGTAGGAGAAAGTGGGGAGGGCTGCGGGGGGCTAGTGGGCTGCTCACATTCAAAGCTTGAAAGGAAAGGCTTAAAGAGATTGACAGCAGCCCCCGAGGACCCCCTCCTCCTATTAAGGAAGCTCCTTCACGCCGCTTCCTACAGGGTCTAAGATGCAGAAAGGAGAAACTTCGCGATCGGGGCGAGGACTGCTCTCCGATTAACATTTGCTAGGGCGTTTTAAGCCAGAGGGGGCATAGAAAAGAGGTTGGCTCCTTGAAGATAAATGAAGGTTTCCAACTCTCATCATCATAATAAAGAGCTGCACGCTTGTTTCACTTTGAATACTTCCAGAGAGGTGGATCGCTGTCCACTCTGCTCAACGGGGGTCTGAAAGTGTAAGTTGCTTTGTGGGGATCCGGGAGGCCCAAGTTGTTAAGACATAAACACTCAGGGTCAGGGGCTACCCCCCTCCCTGCCAACTTCTCCTGACGTTGAACTAGTCCCCCTAAAACTTTGAATGCAAGACCACAGAAGTCCATCACCACCACCACCACCACCACCACGTTGCCTTCAGCTTCACACATTCATGCTCCCAATTTGCATGAATCCTGTGAAGAAAAGTATATGAGCTAGAAGAACGGATCTGTATATAAGAGGAGATGCGTCTGAACAAAGTTCATAATTATTCCTTGGGGAAGCTGTACAGTTTTAAGAGTGTCCTTTTTGAAACGTGGAAAGCGAAGAATGGCGCATTTGAGGAGGGTTTAAGAAGGACACATCAATCCTCTGGGATCACAATCATATATGTTAAAAAGGGAAGAGGATAGCAAACATGGAGAGTGGGGGGAATCAGTATCCTGCAGCTTTGCTGCCAATACATCTGAACTCTTTTTGTGCGTGTTCCTTCTGGTGCGACCTTAATTTTTACTGTTGCAACTATCTTTTGACCACAAGGGGCATCAGTGTCTGCTGCCTGTCAAAGGTTGGCGGCTTTTTACCGGGAAAGGAGCAGCTCCATCTGTCAGAAAAATCAGGGCTAAAGCTATTTTCCAGAACCAAAGGGAGCCTGAATTTGTGGGATAAAAGTTGTCTTAAAATCTCAAGTTAGCACAGACCTATCCTGCAATTAGGGGTCAATCTGAGAGAATCTGTTTCAAAACTAATCCCAATGAGCAAACTATCCTCTCTGAATCTTGTTTTCACGCTTAAGAAGCAGTCTCACAGACACAGAGATTTTCCTCAGTGCCCCTCCAGGGGCCCATTTTACCTGAGGCCCAGTGTTTTGGGTCTGGAATTTGATCTGGGAGACGTCAGCCTATTCCTGTTAACTTGGGAGAAATCCCCACCGAACTCATTCTGGCTTCCTTTCAAACAGCCTTTTTGTAAGCAGTGGTGTACAGTAATGTCTCCGGCAGAGCATCGCATAACAATTTCCCTGTTCCTGTTGCGTAGCAGTATTACACGTTCAAATGAAGTATGCTCTTCAAAGGAGCCGAGAACAGTACGCACCCTCCGCGTTTTAACTTCACAAGAGTCTTATGAGGATGCGAGATGGCGGATTGTGCGTTGAATTGTGTTTTTCTCAAACTTAGATTGACAAAACAATGACCCTCCATAGTTGCCCAGCCTCTGGCTTAGTCCATGTGTGATTACTCTGCTTCAGACTGAAGGTGATGGTTATGGTTCCCTGGAGTTTTTAAGCCAGATCTCTACTATACTGCTATATACACTGGCTTTTCTGACCACAGTATAACACTGTTTACATTTTTTATTCCTTGTAGGATAATATACAATGTGTAATCTATTACAAAGGTCAAGGTCTGCAGGTGTCTGGGATTCAGTTTCTAGCTTTGGCCTCTATCACCATCTTATCCTAAGTTTGCCATCTCTGAAAAATTAAAAAGAAAGGAAATTTGTAAAACAATTTAAAGTGTTACATGAATTATAAGTACAGCAGCACCATGTTTAAACCTGCAAAAATCAGGATTAGTGACCTAACTAAAACACAAGAAATATAATTAGTTACATCCATATCCTTTAATTAGTAGTTCATCCACTTATGTAGAACCCACTTATTATATAATGTAAATAGTTCATCCACTTGGATTAAATGTTGGAATTCCTGCCAACTTTCATTTAATTGGAAAAGAGATTATGTTGTATTATAAGATTTAGTTCATGAGCAGTTTCAATACATGCCTGCACAATTTATGATCTGTCAAGCCAACATAGTCCATCAGTTGGGTTAGTAAACAAGGATAGGGACTTGGCAACTTCCTGTCCTCTACAAAACAGTAGAATTGTCAACCATTTTCCAAGGCACTGCACATGGCAGGCAAAGATGATTCCATCTTCCTGGGTCATATATTGTTTTAGCTCAGTAAATGTTATTGGTTTAAGAAGGTAAAGACACCCTCCAGCTGAGCTCAATTCCTGGTTGAGTACATATACATGACTATGTAGTTTTTTTGGCCATCGCTTTTTTCCAGGATGTGTTTTGTTGTGGGAACCTTTGGTGGACTCCTATCCAAATGCTAATCAGGCCTGATCCTACAGATTTCCAAGCCCAGGCATGGTCAGCCCCAGGCTACCCCATGCTCAGATGCATTATTGATTAGGGCTATGCAGAGGTCCATATCAGAGAGCAAAGTGTATCAGGAACATGTTAAACCAAACATTTTTCCCCCCAAAGATCACATGGAAGCTGTAGAGGGCAGCTACTTGATGCCAGGAAAAGGCATTGCTGCTTTGAGATGCTTTGACAGGTGCTACATGCGTGTGATCAGCAAACAGGTCCTGGCGGGTGCTGTGTCTGGGTTATCAGCAGACAACGGCTGCATGAATGGCCACCATTAATAAGTGACATCATCACCCTTGACAGTTCTACTGTCCATCCCCAAGCATAAGAGTATTTATTCTTCCAACACATCTAATGTAGTAAGCTGTTATCCACAGACACTAATGCTGCAATATATTTTTTAGTCATTAAGGAGCCAGAAGATTTTTTGCTGTTTGGATTGCAAAGGCTTACGTGACCATTGCACTGTATTGTAAACCACATGACGACTCTTCTATAAATCTTGACTTGTTATGATAAAAAGAAATGAGAAAATCCTTTTTAAGTAATATTTTGGTACATTCCAACCATTTCCTGTCTTTTGGTATTTTATTACAGCCATAAGAAGAGAAATCATGGAGAACAGTATGTACGTTATAGCTTTTGCAAACTCTTTTTAGACTTCTTTCTGCACTATGGCTCTCATATCTTTATAGAATATCATATTTGCTTCTTTGGCTGACTTCTGAAAATGAGATTTTTATTTATATGAAATGTAGGTTTTACGGAGGGTATTTACCCCATGTATGGTAAACAGAGTGGTATTGCTCAATTCTTACTGGACTTGGGCTTTATAAACTTTCGTACAATGTAAACTGCAAACCAGACCACACATGTTGCTAAAACAAAGCTACCAACAGAATAGAAATCAAATATTCTTTAACTATTAATGTAACTGTTCAAGGGATGCACATCAAATCACCCATTCAGCAAGCCATGTGGCAGAAAAGGCATGCCCATTATTCAAGCAGACCAGCCATTTCAACTACCTTTCAATTATAGGATGTATTTCTTTACATCCAACAGTAGATGACAGAGATAGTCAACATGTTTTGGGATCAGTGGAAGTATCTGGATCTTGAGATGCTCTCACAAAATGTCTTCCATGAAGGGTGTGCTGGTCGAATATAGCAGAGGGCCAAACAATGAGGCTGTTTTGTCTCTGGGCCATAGACTCCAAATCCAGACCTTGGGTATCATTATTACATTAGCTCTGCATCAACAGCATAATTAACAATCAGCAGAGTTTTAAATACTTTGTAGGTATGCCAGATAGAACCTGAAGATGTACCCTCATGGCTGCTAAAGAAAATCTGGCTGCAGAACATGTAATGTTGGTCTGACAATCTGCTAGGAGGAATGAGATCTGTATTTCATCTTCTCTGCCTCATAGGAGTTTTAGAAGTGGTAAGATTAAAGGTGACTCATAAGTCCCTAGAGAAATTGCAGTGTGGTAGGACATGGCCTACATCCTCTATTGCATTCGACTGAGGAGTGGCTATACAGAAGGTTCAACTTTCCATTACCACCAAACAAGTCTTCAACATCTATAGGTGAATCTTTCCAATGACCAGGAAGAAGGAAGGTAGGGGTTCCGAAACACAATTGGATGGCAGAAAAGAGATCTAGATTAATTCTAACTCTTCACTTCATCCAAGTGATTCTCCAGATTTTTGCAGGCTGGATCTGGTAGCACTAGTTGCAGAAGAAGGTGTTTGCTCAGGGCTCTTCCTCACTGCTGCATTAATGCGCCTTGCTACCATTTTTGAATCAGAAGAAAAGTACGCCAACTGAAATTGATCTCCCCTACAACAGAGCTTTACTGTACTTTTGCAGTGAGTCTGGATAGTATTGCTCTCCTTGCAGATTTCATGTGGAACATTTCAGGGCAATGATTGGGGGATTCTTTGGTATCTTTTCACATCCCACCCAGTGTCATCTATCAACACAAAAAACAATCATTGATCATTCTCCAGAACATGTGGTAGGCCAGAGTTTAGGGACACTGGGTGGGTCTTTCCTTTCTCTGTCCTGGAGCCAATTTCCCCTGTGAATGGTTTCTTGGTCAGACAAAGAGCCTCTTCTCTCTCCCATGCCCCATTATATACTTATATATGCATGCTACACCAGTACATACTCATACACACACACACACACACACACACACACTTGTCAAGTAACATCAGCACAGCAGCAGCAATCTCACCCAGTGAAAAAAATTACCAAACTCCACTAAAATATCAAATATTCCCATATTAAAAAAACAAACAAGCAAACCAGTTTCCAGCTGACAGGACCTCCTAGGAGATCAATATTCTAGTGTAAGAAAGAGGACAAAGTCCAAGTGTCTGGTCTTTCTTTGCAGCCCAGTCCAAAATGGCCATAGAGGACAGTGTCACAACTGGATGGCAAGGGTGTGTGTGCCAACAGCAGCCTCAAACAACCAATTGAAGTTGTCAGATCCCAGCCCGATTGTACCATCGCCAGCATTGCCACTAAAGCACCATAGAGAGTCTATATGGCAAGTTTTGTGTTGAGAGGAGAAGGAAAATACTACTTTTACACCAAAACAGCTAAAGATAACTCTGCAATGTCCTGAGGATGAGAAGGAGGAAACCTCTTCAGGGCAGATCCCTTAAAAACAGTAATCAAAGCATCTTCTTGTTGTGATAAATAGGATGTGAGGATAGGACCTCAGGTATCCTGGACTAAAGTCATGCAGAACTGTAATGATAATTATTAAATGCATTTGCTACCTGAAATACTGAATTGGCAGTCAGTCTAATGCTTTTACCAAAGGTGAAATACACCATTGAATGCTTCCGGAAACCACCTTGACTGCTGAATTCTGTACTGATTTAAATTTAAAATTAGGTACAAAGGTAGCCCCACATAAAGATATTGCAGTAGTAAAACCTGAAAAGCATTTAAAGGTATTTTTCATTCTAGAAACAGAAAAGTGACATATAAGCCACCCTTGATAAATTATTCTTCTAGCTATTGCTTCAGTCTGGGAAACCAGGGGATGATTTGAATTCATAGGCATCCCTAAAATGCATGTTTGTGCCATCTGAGACATAGATAAATAACTCTTCATTACAGTGTTAGACCAGTACAAATAAGACAATGAGAGCAGTAAAAACAATACAAAAAATGGATCCCATTTGCCCATTGGGTCAGAATTAAAATGCACTAAAGGTCCAGGCCCCTATGTCCAACGCCAGCCTAAAACACTAGAAAACATCCAGAACTGGGTGGGCTCTGTCAAAGTCAAAAGGGAATGAGGCTAAAATTGATACAGTAACTTAAGAAAGGTACAAGCATAAAATCAATGTATTTAACTAGTTCTGTGTTCAGTACATGTCCACCAAATTTTGCAAGTACCTGTGCAATCTTGCAGTGTTAGCCATGATGCAAGGATTATGACTCTCTAAGAGAAATTGGGCATAGGTCAAGTCTGGTCCCTCAGGGCACCCACTAATCAGGGGAAGAATAAACCTAGCCCTTATATTTCTATAGAACGGGCAACAGAGGATGACACATTCCTGAGTTTCTGTCTCTCCTGGGTCACAAGGAT
This sequence comes from Liasis olivaceus, assembly GCA_030867105.1. Taxonomy (NCBI): domain Eukaryota; kingdom Metazoa; phylum Chordata; class Lepidosauria; order Squamata; family Pythonidae; genus Liasis; species Liasis olivaceus. The sequence continues at coordinate 199,722,575 of CM061348.1, forward strand.
AAAGTCTTTCAACCATTGGACACTGTTTACAGTATACTTGCCCTTCAGTTCAGCAGAAGGGCTGTCTGAGAAGGTAAAACTTCATCCCAAACTGGAAGATCTATTGTTTTGCTGGAATTATGACCCCTTCCACATCTTCTCTGAATCCAGATTCCATTTATTATGCCTCACTATATATATTTATATATTTATTTATATCTCACTCACTTATCTGGATGTGAATCCATTTGCACTCAGCAATGTAGGTATTGTCACAGTGACTGAAAATCTGTTTTATAAGGTGGTTATGTAAATGACCACAAATACAGTGGTGGAATGAATAGATTGACTTTTTGAGTAAGTGTGCCCTAATCTGAGAACATTAAAATGTTGCTGAGCTCAGCTGAGGCATGGGAATTGCTTACTCAAAGAGAGCCAAAATATTGGAAAAGAACCTGTGGTGGATGGAAGCCTTGTGGGTTTGGCAGTCTGTATGAAAGTGGCTATAAACTTGGCACAGAAAAACCCCTCTTGCTGGGTAATGCAACACTTCAAGAAGTAGGAAGGCTTATTAGAAAGTTAGTTGTCTGGCTCCAAGGGAATCCTTAGAGGAATTTCCTGGAGGGCCTGGGTTGGGCTTCCTTTGGAGCTCTGAAGTTGCACACTTGTAAATGGGATTTGCACAGTTGACTAACAGCTTGACCCAATGTGAATAATAAAAACATAATATATCTGGAGACTAAATGCATCTTTCGAACATCTTCTAGGTATTCATGAAGTATTACTTCTGCTACATAAGTTTGGCAGTTTTTCTACAGGTGGATCTGGGAATAAAAGCATACAACAGTTATGAAAACTTAGGATAATTTGATTTTTTTTCATACTTCCTAAATTCTATCTTTAACTCCTTAGATCCTTTAGAATTAATGGCCCACTATCAATACATAGATATATCATTTATTCCTGACCAAAATATCCTCATCAGTTGTTAATGTGAGACAGTGATTAATTGGTATCCAAGTTCTACCTTTCTGTCTTGCTATACATGTTAATACAGGACCTAAAAATAGGCTTTGTAGCAAATTGATTATCTGGCTCTTTCAGAAGAGATGTATTGTTTTCATGGCACATTGTCCTCTTCTGCAATCTGTTTCATTCTACAGTAGCTGCAACTCCTAGGTCAACCTCAAAAGCAGTCCTATGTAAACTGCATTGCAATAATCCAATCTTGAGGTTACCAGCAGATAGATCACTGTGTCTAGATTGTCCTTATCCAGGGACAACTGTAGCTGGCAAACCTATAAAACTGAAAAACTGCATGTTAGCTGGACAAAGACACTCTATGCAACACAAACATATTTCATGGATAGTGATGACTCTAGGAGCACTCCCGGTGTATGCCCAGATCCCTTCAGAGGGATTACAATGCCATCCAGAGCAGGCAACTCCCTAATTCATTAATTCCAGTGCTTTTGTTTTGTCAGGATTCAGCTTAGTTTATTGGCCATCATCTAGATGCATCCAGGCACAGATCAAGGGCTTCACACTCAACTTAACTGTCATGTGGCCAAGATATAGCCACCAAACCCTCTGGCCATGGCTCTGCATATAAGAAGATAACCATTGTAACACCCTGTCTGAATGTGGAGTGATAGAAACCAGCTCAGAATCATACTGCAATCAAGGCTTTCAAAGTTGCTCAGACAGTGAAGAGGCTGAACAAGGAAATCTTCAAGGACCCCAAAACTAAGCTGATTTGGTATCACCCAAGTAGTCTGAATCTGGAGTGGAATGGCTTCTGACAAATCTATTTCTTCTAAGAGCATCTGAAGCTGCGTGGTTGTTGCGATATGCTTTTCCATTTCAGATGGCAAAATATTTTGGATTAGTCATCATTAATCATACTGGATGTTTGTGGAGTTTGTGTCCAAGCCAGGTCCTATTAAAATGCATACATACATACATACATACATACATACATACATACATATTTGTGCATGTAAAATATACTTTTTTCTAATTTGGTCTTTTTTGACCAAATTATATTTTCAAAAATCACAACAGGGTTATAGTCTAGTTTTTGTTGTTCAAGAGAATAATAATCCTGGAGACAATTTTCCTCATGCTACTGATGAAAAGTTTTTGTCATGGTTCCATTTCATCACAAATGGAAAGTGTCTTCAGGTTTTCCAGAAGTCACTTCAAGGTTGTTTTTAGCTACTTGGGGAAGGGAGTCAAAATGTTGTGTTATTTGATGAAGGGATGGCAAAGGAGTTAAGTAGCACTGATAAGGAACTTTAGTCCTTTATATAATACTTCATAAGAGAATACAAGAAGATAGATCTTAAAGGAAGCTGAGGAGCATTGCATGTTTTATTCATGTGCTTGTGGATAGTTTAAAATATCACTTGTAAAAGGCTTGGGCTCCAGAGCCAAAGGGCACTAGCTCAGATGAATAGGCAATGCTGCACTCCAAGGTGAAATCCTTCAACTGGTGGTTTCTTCATAAAATCATGCCTAAAGCAATACTGTCTTTAGCCTGTTATATATTGCATTTCATGACTTGACTTTCAAACTGAATTCACTGCCATCATCTCATTCTAAAGAACATCTTGAAAAAATCAAACTACAAATAATGCCTGTTTTTTAAAGGTCAAAGAATCCAAAGAGAGAAAGGAGAGAGAAGGAAAAAAAAAGTGGAAAAGAGTATGTTTGGAAAGAAATATTCAGGAAGCCTTGAATATTTATTTACTGATATCATCTTCAGAGCCCAAGGGTATTTCAGAGCACAAGTCACTACAGTTTTTAATTTTTTTTTAAAAAAAACTGAGTTTCATTTCTTATGTATCAATAAACAAAATACCCCATGGACCATGTCTCCCAAAGTTGTGCTCTTTTATCTGAATTTTGCATTTCTTAGCTTGCCTTTTTCAAAAGGACTTTTGCAATATTTTATGAGTGTTACAAACTATATCAGAAGTTGATACAAATTAATTGTACCATTTTAAGAAGTTACACCATATTATTTGGATTAGTAATGTTGTGCAATATTGTCTTTGTAACATTCTGACGCAGGAATAGGCAAGACATAGATTTGGAGTTACTAGCTGATCTCTGAGTGATTTACAATACGGATCAGTGACTCACACTGGCTGTATTTGTTTGTTTGTGATATTTGGAACTTGCTCTGACTGCAATAGTGTACAACAAAGTTGCATTCTGACTGTTATATGCGCAAAGATGGAAGGATCCACAAATACCTACAGTGGAAGAATGGATCATTAAATTAAGAGATTTGGCTCAAATGGCGAAGTTAACAGCGTTAATAAGAGATAACACTGTTTCTAAATTTGTCTCCTCATGGCAACCCTTCTTAGATTATGTGCTCGTGTGGGAAAAAAATGAGGGTCTGATTGTGGGTTTTAATGATTAGATGGTTTGTGTTGATAGAAATAATGTGAACTTGGATTAATTAGCGGTAAGAGATTAATTTTCTTTCAATTTGTATCTATATCTGTATTGGAGATAGTCGGAAGTCACTTTCTGTTTCAATTTTCTATCTATTTTCACTATTATAGTTTTTTGTCTTTTTTCTTTTAGTTCTATCTTCTTTCTTTGCTGTACTCTCTGTTTTGTATTTTAATTGTACTTTAATAAAGTTTTTATTAATGACAAAGTTGCATTCCAAAAAGTCCATGGGGACAGGGCAGTTTATATGTTTATTCACCATATATTTAATATTTTCCCCCCATGATCTTGGGCCAGTCACTCCCTCTGAGCCATAATCAGCATCAACACACCAGCTAAAAAACAAAACTCTTCAATGCATCGTATATTAATAGCTTTGCTGAACTAGGCGAATGCAATGACAAATGCCAAGAAAAACAACAGCCACCTCACTGTGTCCTTTCCTTCTCACGGTCTACTCTTGTTGTACCCAGAGTCATTCACTTCATGATGTTCTTAAGCCTTGGAGTATCATAACTGAATTGCTATTATGAAGGCCAAGTATAGTGAAATAATTAAAATGCTATGATTAGGCTCAAGTTCACTGACCTATAAAGTCATTGGATGGCTTTAGGCAGTCACTTTTTCTCAATCTGACCTACTTCACAGGGGTGTTGTAAGGATGATATGTACATTTCTGGACAGATTGTTTGCTACACTTCAAAGCTGAAATTCAGAAGATAATCTGTCACAAGAATTGTTCTGGAATGGATTGATTACAGCAAGAGCATAGAAGAACAAGAATATGCTTTTTTTTAAAAAAATCTATAGACCATGACACATGTTCTTAATGAATTCTTCCTGAATAATTATGGAAATAAACTCTAGGGATTAATGAAAGATGTGTCTTTATACTGTATATTTTGTTTAACTATAAACTAAAACAGTACCTGGGCTCAAATGTCACAGAAATGGAAATCCATACATCCTGCTTGCTGTGGTGCAAAGACACCCCCACTAATCATTTGTAGGGATACATCCTCACATGGTGCCTCCTGCTTCCTTGCCAGTCTGCTGCTAAGGCAATCTGCGTAAGGTGTTCCAGTATGGGAGTGCTGATTTTCCTCTTGTCCTGGAACAGTGTTTCTCAATTTTGGCAACTTTAAGATGTGTGGACTCCACGCATGGTTGGCTGGAGCATTCTGGGAGTTGAAGTCCACACATCTTAAAGTTGCCAAAATTGAGAAACACTGCCCTATACAGACAGCCTAGGTTTTATGGAGGAAGAACCTTGTGATGATGCAGACTGGGTTGGCAACCTGCTCACTCCAAATTGGCACAACTGGTTTGTTGCAGGAATGCTTCCTTCCATCCAGCTGCTGGACAATGGGCCAGTTCTGATATTTTGGCTGCATGGGAGACAATACAACCTTAAACAAAGGCTGTAGGTGCTGTAATCTAAAGGGAATATTGACCTATCAATTTACAGAGGGGACATTGCCTCAGAATGAGAGGAAAAAAAATTATGAAGAGCACCCCATTATTTAATGTCCCTTTCCCTCTCACACTAAAACCCTGGCTCTTTGACAACACCTATCTAATGGCAACATCTGGTCTGCACAAATCTGGACAATCCAGAGACTGACTGATAGGTCAATAATCCTTTGGCAAAAATTGATTGGATTGAGAGCCTGGAGTGGGTAAGCACTGGCTTGACACACATTCTGTACGGCAGTTGGCAGTGGCTTTTCCTGCTGAAAGAGGAAACTGGAATTTCAGCAGGAAATTCCACAAACAATCCACAAATGATTCCCCTTACAATGTAGCTCCAGAGACCTATGTGGATAGCAGCCTAGTTCCTGTTGAGTGTTAGGGGCATCAGTGATTTATGCTGACATGTTCCTCCTGGCTTAAGGATGGGAAGAAAGCACAAAAGAGCACCTGTATGGACAAGCCCTAAGACACAAGATGGTTTCACTGGTTTTGGTTTAATGTGATGTGTGATGCACCCGTTAGGGTTGTATTTTGTGTATCAGGTGCTTACGGCTGATTCAAAACAGTTATGGTTTCAGAGAAGTCCTGCCTGAATTCCTTGTATGAACCCTAGTGTATAAACTGAGCATTCATCACTGGCAGAATAATTTTACATGTGGCTTTAAAACACAGTGATGTAAGTGTGAGCACCTATTTGTCATTTGTAAGATGCATTGTTTTTTTAGTGTTCTGGTCTGTGCCTTCTGATTTCATACAGTTTGAAAGTATATTGAAGAAACTGATTTCTGCCCACTAATGCTCTTTTCTCCTTTCACAGTCAATGATCTTCCACAGCATTATTGCTTTCAATCCCTCATCCTTTGAAATCAGTTTGACACTGACTGCTGTTAGCTCAGACACTCAGTAGTCCCCTCAGCTAACCTCAAGGAGAATGCAAAGATCATCACTCAGTTAGTGTCCATCCCCCTGAACTGAATGCATTTGTCTGGGGATCTGCAAAAAATCTGAGCAACTTCTATGAGGGGAGATGCAAAGCTGTCAAAGCACGATCTTTCTATTCCTTTAAAAGACCTATGAAAAATAAGCAATAAGCATGATGCCAATTACATACTTCCATGGGAAGGGAAGAGAAAACGGCTTGAAACAAGAGACACAAATAAGGCAAAGAGTTCCTAGAAATGGAAAACTGGATCATTTACAAGTATTACAGAGCTTCAGTGTTGCAAGCAGAAACATTGCCATTAGAACAATTTTGGATGTACCAAAAGCAAGCAAAAAAATAAATCAAACCAACTGCCAAACACAGATCTAGAGCTAATTCTGGAGCAAAGTTCCTACGTGGAAGTACCCTTATGGACTGTTAACACAAAGACACAAAGACAACAGTGTCTTTCCTTCAAGTGACAACAGTGGAGAAAGGCACAACCATTCCCACCCTCTCCAAAAAAAGCAACACATTTTTTTCAGTGAGTGTTCCTATTTTTATTATTTAATTTGGGCGTTGCTGCCTTCTTGTTTTATGAAGTAGGGCTTGACTGTAACATTCCAGCTCCATTTCCAAACTTGGCAGATAAAATAATAGTATAATTTATGATTCTTGAAAAACAATTAAGGAAGGCAATAACATATTTATAATCTGTCTTGCACACTGAAGAGACATCAGCCTCGATGGGTTGGGCTATAATGTTCTTTTGCTGGTCCTGTGTTTCTGGCGTGCTTAGTTCTATCACCCGATTTGCTTCAGCTTCACCTCCAAATCTTAATTTATAAACAGATTTCACACATGTGGTACTTTAATACATGGGACATATGGCAATCCCATATGTCACTTGTCAGAAGAAATTCACTGAGTTCAGAGGGACTTACTCTTAAATAAACAGTCCTAAAATTTCAGCTTTAGCTTGCTTGATATACTTAGTTCACAGTAAATGCCACTAAATTCAGTGCAACCTTTCTGAGTATGTGTGTTCTGTGTGAGGTGTTAGAGAATTTCTGAATCACCTTTCTGCTTATGTACAAACACAGGCTTGTATCAGGTTTTGAAGTCAGTTGATGGTAAGTTGCCTTTCTGCCCTTTCTTACACTTAAATGATGAATCCTATTAAGTGCATTTTAAGCCTGCTCCCACCATGCTTTCCACACAGTTGTATAAATGTTGGCAGGGTTTTCCAAAACATATTTTAACTTCTCTTCCCTGAAATGAGAGGAATCCCATTTGTTAGGGTCTGACTTGTAGGTTGGGATTGGAAAACCAGAACATTTTCCTAGAAACATCGTTCCATTTATTCCAAGCACAGATAGGATCCAAGTCCAACCTTTTTGGATTCCTGATATTGTAATTACGATGTGAAAAGACTGAATCCATCATTTTTGAAACGAACATTTCAAAAAATTTCATGTTACCAGGCCAGGAAGTGAATTTCAGCAGTATCACAAGTGTCTCACTGGTCATTATTAACAAGCACATTCTCCTTACTGAAATCCTCCTCCTGTTCTGTCATGGCAGCAGGGTTAAGAGCAATAAACACTGTTTCTCAATCCCAAAATAAGGAAATTATCTTCAAATTGCTTTATCAATGGTTTATTTGGATTGCACAATGCATTCTGAATTAGTAGTCCTTTTTCAAAGGCCCAGGAATTAAAAAAAACAAACTAACAAGTAGTACAAAAAGCACAGCCTTGAACAGAAGCAAACAACTGGGAGGTGACTGAATTCATTAAGTAGCATTTAAGTTATATTACCTTTTCTTTCAAGACTCAGTAGAATGGATAACATTCTTATACTTTTAGCAAACACAAGCTACTAGCTTTCTAACCAAAATCAATCCATTTCTTTGTGCTAAATATAGTCTATTTTTTTTCATTTTGTGATGCTCTTTTAACATAATCACAGATCGGGCTCTTTGGACCTCAGCTGCGGGAGGAGAGAGTCTAGGAGCTCAGAAGTGGACAAGGCTAACTTGATGCCCCTTTGTAGAGTGCCCAAGCCTGGGAACGTGGGAGCTGTCCCAAAGAAATTCCCTGCAGGGGATGTCAATATGTCAGATCCGAGAGGAAAGACAGTAAAGAAGATGATGGTGGAATGGCATGTCATCAGCTATGTCATGATGGGAAGATCTTCCAGGCTTGCTGCAGGGCTGTACAGACCATTGTGTTTCATATTTTTAAGACTGTACCAAACTCTCTTCCAGGGTGTTGAATTGCAAATACAATACAAACTAGGCTAAGGAAGTGAGGGAATGTTCTCTCACACAATAGTGGTATTTCAAGAAGAGTGGCAATGCACATTAACATAACTGGGGAAGATTCAGAGAGCTCCTTGTAAAGCCTAAAATAAACATGCAATTTCAGCTTCAGCCTTTTTTTTTTCCTGTTGCATTTCTATCAGCACTATACATCTATTGCTCCATATAATTCCTTTGGCCCTGTGCCTCTGCCGCATGTGATTGGCTGATTCACACATTACATTAAGCCACAGTGTGATTTGTTTAGCTTAGCATGTTATATGAAATCACCCACTGTAGCTAAGCATTATTTGCAGAACAGACCACAATGGTTTGTTTGACAAACCATAGTATTAAAAAAATCCATCCTAGCTTAGTATTATGTGTGAACTCATCCATTTACCTGACAACTTCTCTTCCACTGACTGAATTCACATGTTAAATAAACAGGGCAGTGGGCTTCAGAAGGTGAAGGAGAAACAGACAGAACAAACAGAATTTCACCTCTGTTTATGTCACTTTTGCTACTGTGCACTTGGGAGGATTCGGAAGGTTATGCAGTCAAAGGATCTCACATCAATCCTATTTGTGTTCTCCTTTCCTGCCATCTCAGCAACAACAACAACAAAAATACCATAGTTAGACCTATTGTGAAAAATGTTTGAGGGCAAAATTAAAAAAACAACAACAACAGGAACAAAATATCCAGACACGCTATGCTTCACAGCTGTCAGTGCAAAGGTATCCAAGTCTAGGGGTATATCACAGATATCACATTTGTAAATTCTTGGTTATTTACCTGATTCTGTTCTTTATTTTTTGTTTTTTCTTGTGTCTGTGTGTGTGTGTGTGCAGACACACGCACACAATATATACCCTTCTGTCTTAAAATGTTCAATCAAAAAAATACTTTTAAAAAATCTGCAAGACGACAGGTACAGTGTCACAATCTAAGCCCTAACCCTTTTGTCTACTGCACGTGCACACAAAAGACACAGGGCTTTAATTGAGATTCCACATCTGTCATCTTGCAGATTTTAACCCCAAACCCAGCAGATGCCCCTGTCTTGGTGGCTTTGAAAGAGAAAACCAAAGGAACAGCACCCAACGTAAGTTCCTGAAAACCACTGCTTATATATGTGGCATATGCAATGTCCATTGCAGAGGTACCTGGAGAGGCACTAGGAGTTTCCTTCCTTTTGTGGAAAGAGGGAGGATGAGAGGATTTTGTTATTCCAAGAGCTGCATCTGCTATTGGGGTGGGGTGGGGTGGGGGGAAGGGGCGGATCACTTTCTGAAGGCTATTTTTCCCCAGTATTGGTCAGCTGGAAGAAACACTGATTGGTGCATGCTGTGTCTATTCTCAAAGTTTTGAGGTTGGCAGAAATAAAGAGAATCAAGAGTTGGATTCAGGCTGCTTTTGAGGGATTGGGGAGCACAAGCTGTGGTGGAATGGAAATATCCTAAGCCATAATGTGGTTTGTTTGGTTTTGGCTTAGCACATTTCATGAACCCAGCCCTGTGGTTTGCAAACCATGATTTATAGCTTAACATGCAGCATTTGGCTGATTCCATTCTAGAAGGCTACTTATTTCAACTATGTATGTTACTGTTCTCAAATAAAACATTTTGGGTTAGATCCCCTTCTGTTCATGGAAGGCATCAGAAATCGAGGGAGGCTCCTGCTGGCGAGAGATGGGGATGGGAAGTTGATTGTTGCCAATTTCCTTGTCTTCTTGTGATTCCTCAGCTGTGTTTCATGGTGCTCCAAAGGAATCCCCAGGGTACTAGGATAGTGTTCAGGCTGCATGGAGAGCCGCTCAGTGAAGGAAAGGTGACTTTGCAGCATTTCCTCTGGAGCAACAGCTGAGCTGAAAATAAACTGATTCAGCAGAGGAAATCTATGCAAGGCTCACATGTGCAAGGCCTGACCTTGGAGCAGGGCAATCCTCACAGGTGGAAGGGGCCTCTGGTTCCCAACAGTCCAAGGCACTCAGATTACAGGCCTGTGTCCTTTCTGTAATTGTTATCAGAATAGAACATTGATTCCCTGGGTACAAAATCTCTGTCCCTCCCATAATACAATTTATTTGATGTGTGTATATTGATTCATTATTCCTAATAATGAACTGAGGCCACTCTATTTGGATTCTAATTCTAATTTTGGCCAGTATTTGGATCTGTTTAGATCCAAAAGCTCTGTCATATTACAATCTATTAATGTACATAAATATGGGATTCTTGCATTATGACACTTGTAAACTATGCTGGTTTATTTCTTTGTTATAACCCACTTGCCTTTTCTTCAGGAGCATAAGCTGGTATATATAGCACTCCCTTCTTATTTTTCTCCACAACAGCAACCCTGTAAGGTAGGTTGGTTTGAAAGAAAGTAAGTGGCCCCAGATCTCCCAGCCTTTCATACACATTCATTTCATAACAAATGGAGTGGGGGACTCTTTTGTGAAAATTTGTTTCAACTGCATTTGTTTTGTACTGAACATGAATGAAACAAACGGGCCCTATATAGATTATGATCTGCTTATTTGGCTTTGACAAAGCTTCTCTATCACATACATCAAAGTGATTAGGAATATTTATGCAATTTGAAATTTGAGGAGAGTTTGCTCCCCTTTCTAAATGCTACCTCCTATTATGCAAAACATATAGACATACCACCTCAGCTACATTTGGAATAAAGTAAGTATATGTTCTATTTTAAATGCATCTTCTGTGTTAAGGTCTGCCTGCTTTAAATTTTATGTTTTCCCAAGGATTGAGGGCTTGTGATCATTGTGCCTTTATATACAAATGGAGAAAGGGATGATCCTACTAATTACAGACCTATTAGCCTCCTTAATACAGTACATTCAATAATTTCTATGCAAGCCATCTACAATGGAAATTCTAGGACTGGCTAACACCAGAAAATCTGCTTGTAGAGGAACAGCATCTCATTGAAAAATACTCCTCCCACAATGCAACTTCTCTCTATGTTGCTTTCATAGATTTCAAAGCAGTGCTTGACTCCATCTTTTCAGTCAAATTGTGGGAGAAGCTGGGGGTCTCCTTGAACAATTTAATACATATGCTATGTGAAGGCCGCCACTTAAAGTAAGATGCAACCCCTAGAGCCATCTTGCCAGTGCCATCAAAACACAGAAAGGCTGCATACTGACCTTTCTCCTACTCACCTTCTATATTAATTCCATGCCAGGCCATCTTTACAACACAGACTTTCTCTTTCTAAAACTTGCTGGAAGACACGTTGCTGTCCTCCTCTATGCAGATGACGCAGCAATACTTTCAAGAATGTCTTTACAGTGAAAAGAGCAGTGAGGGCCCTAGTACAGTATTGCAAGCACTTGAGGTTGGAACTCAATTAAAACTAGTCATGGCATTTGCCAAAAGGCCTAAGAGCTATTCCTGGAGTATAGACGGCCACAAGATTGAGCAAGTTTCCTGTTTCAAATACGTGGGGGTAGTCCTTTACTCTGCCATTAACAAAAAAGCCCATGGGGATCACATTGCTTAAAATGCCCAGAGGATCTGCCATCCTTAAACACCTTAAGACAAGAGGAGGCCATTATATACCCACACTCTCATATTATTTGACACCAAGCCACTAGCACAGTTTCTTTATGGTGCCCAATTGGGCCTTTCCCAATTTTGCACCACTAGAGCTTGCACAATCAAAATGTCTAAGAACAGCCCTTCAGGTCCCTAGCCCTGTCTCTAATGCCAATACTTTAAGACAGTGGAGGTTAGAGTATGATTGGTGGTACTCAGCTATTGGTTCATAAGATCTCTCATTGCCCTTGGCCTTGCCCCCTAACCCTAATTCCAAATTATGCAGAAACAGGCAGGGGCAACTAAAATCTCATCCTTGCACTTTTCTCCAGATATTCTACTCAGCAGGCCAAAACACTTATCAAACAATGTGTAACAGTGCCAATCTGATCTAGCCAGGGCCCCAAACCTCACTGTCAGTGAACCTGTGAAATATTCTGCCTCCCCCAAGGCATACCTAACCAAGCTGGAAGTCCCTAAGCACAGAAGGACCTTCGCTCTGGCATGATGTCTTGTCCCCCCCTCAGCCATCCTGGAGTAGCAATGCCTTTACAACTCTAGACATACAGAAACAACAGGGCATGTACTTCTCCGGTGCTCATACTGTAAAGACATTTGCATTAGTCTCATTGTACCACTACTGCAGAAATATCCAGGGCACACAGGACAATTTTACACCTCCCTGTTGCTTTCAATTCTGCTACAACATATCATGTTCCCAGGTTCACTTAAAATCTGCCTAATGATGACTTCTGACTTGTGCTTGGGACATTATAAATTAGATTCATTGTGTGCCTAGTTTCTCATATTAGGGCATGATGGCTAGGGAATTCTGGGAGTTGAAGTCCACATATCTTAAAGTTGCCAAGGTTGAGAAACACTGCTCTATTCATAGAACTTTTTATGTAGTGAGTGAGATTCTCACTTTGTATATCTTCTATATCTTTTATGTTTTTTACACTTTTAGTTTTTAGTTTATACGCATTACAGGTCTTTTACATCTAGCCTTTTATCTATTATATTTTTATGCTTCTATTCAATGATTGTACCTCATCTCCTTATGCTGGTCTATGACTGTAATAAATATTGATTTGATTTTATTTGCAGGGAAAGCAGCAGCTTTGAAATTACTCATCCATACTTTGTACCTGAACAACAGATAAAAGCAACGTGAGGTCATCTGGATTCAGTGCTACTTGCTTCCATCATGAGATCTATGGTATTTCTTTACATATAATTTTGCATATGCAAATATCTCACAAATATTTGGGGATGGTTTAGAAACAGCAACCTAATAATTTTTTTAAAAAAAGAATGTCCATTTGTTCTTTTTTTTTTTTTTAAGATTTCTTTTCTGTCCATATAATGCATTTTCCCCCTGCGAGAAGCAAAACAATTTTGTTCTTACTTAACCTGAAACCTCTGTGAACTTTTGCATAGAGATGTGATTTATCACAGTAGGATCGGTATCTCTTACATCTTAAATGATTGCAGTCATTGGTGTCATGTTGATGGCACTTTGTTTCAGATTATTCATTTCTTTTTTAGATAGTCTTTTCTAAGGATGTGAAAACCTTGCAAGAACATAAAAACAGCAGAGGCTCTTCACTTGCAGTCATAAATGTAGCCTTAGCAAATCAGATAGCAGTCTCATAATTCCCCTTTAATGGCTTAAAACAAGTTTTCAGAGGTGATCCAACTGGAGAAGCTTCTTGGGAATTAGCACGGAAAAGTCTTGTTTGCTTGCTTGTCTTGATGAAAATCTCCAGTTCCGTGAAAGGAGCCATCAATGTTTGGGGAGTTGGCCTGGAGCTAGAATAAGCTTCACTTGTGCTTAAAAGGATTCCTCTGTGTGAAATCTCATTATAAATTGAAAAGGAAGGAAATCACTGTTTCACTAAAACAGCAAAGAAGGTAAGAGAAATGTACTTTAAAAAACAAAGCAAAACTCCTTCAGGCATTGGTTAGAATAATTAGATGTGTTGATTGAGTGGTTAGAAGGCACTTGACTGCTTTCCTGAAGGCAATGAGTTTAAATTTCAGAGATTCTCATATCAGCAGGCTGCCCTAGAGATGTAAGCAATAAGTAGGAAAAAGCCAAAATAGGAAATGTTCATTAGGGAATGGCTGGCGCAATGCAGACAGAATGGGTATTGCCTGGAAAAGGTGTCAGCACAACAAGGCAATAATTCCAGAACTATTTTTACTTTTTATTAGCCAATGGCTTTATATGTTAGGAAGGATGATATTATGCAGGACCATATTTCCTATGTTAAGTGGCCTGGATCATTCTTTTATAAAGGGAAGGGGAGGCAGGGAGCCAGTAGCATTAACAGAGCAACCTAAAGGGGCTTCGAGGCATGTGAAGTGCAATGTGGCATTGTTTGTTACTTCCAAAGGCTGTCAATTCAGCCCAGCAAGGCCAGGACATTGGGAAGACTGGTGTGTGTGTGAGAGAGAAGGTTCTTTATTCCTTTTAAGCCCCCCAGCCAATTAAAATTGTTATATCTGATTCAGGTTGGTGTAGATGAAGGCACAGTACTTTGTCCTCTAGAGCAAAGTTTCTCAACCTCAGTAACTTTAAGATGTGTGGACTTCAACTCCCAGATTTCCCCAGGCCCTGAAGATGAGTTTTGTGTTTGTGTGTGTGCTTTTCAATCAGTCTTGCCTCCAAATGACTACATGGACAAGTCCCTGCAAGTTTCCTTGGCAAAATTTTTCAGAAATGATTTGCCATTTCCTTCTTTCTAGGACAGAGAATGACTGGCCCAAAGTCACTTAGGCTTTGTGCCTAAGGCAGGATGAGAACTCATGGTCTCCTGATTTCTATAGTATTTTTAACCATTGCACCAAACTAGCTCTCTGACAATGCATTATAAAGGCATTAATTGGAAGAACTATGGTTGTGAGCTCAGCTAAAAAGAATGGATGCATTTTTGTCCTTCTGCATATCAGTGTTCAAAACCAGCTGTTCTCTGGCTTCTGTGACAAATTTGATGTATTTTTCTGGCAGAAGTGCTGGGTTTTTATTCCCAGCAACTAAGCCTGTGCCATGTGTGACCGATTCAAGATGTATGCAATTCCCGGTTCCAACTTCCCTTCAAGATAATGGGAGACAAAGCCAAACAGATTTAATAGACCTTTGAACAATACCACAATAAGGAGAAGAACACTTACTTGTACAGAACAATCTAAGCTTGTGTCACTCATGGAATAGGGATAACTTAAAGACATACTGGGGACATGGTAGGGGAAAAAAGTTGCCAGGGCATGTGTGCTTCTGCACTAAGAAGTGCAGGCAAATAAAGATCCTTGGTATAATTTTATCGTTCCTATCTGGTAGCTATAATAGTTTTTCCTGGACATCTGGGATAATGCTAAATCTCAGTAAAGTGAGCAGTTTCCGGCTGCAGAAGGCTACCATGTTGTTAGGAACAATAAGATCCAATGTCTTGTTTTTGAGTTCCTCTGTTCAAGATTCCTGGTTCTTCATAGGTTTTCAAAACAATACATTCTAATTTTCCAAGTAAACAAAATGTTATGTCAATGTTTATTCAGACTCTGAACTTCTGGCAGCCTCAGTTCCTTGCACATTCAGCTCCATCATATGTCACAGAAAATTCAGACCCAAAGATTTCAGATGATTAAACGAAGTGCTGGTGAAGGTAAGTCAGAGTAATGCTGATAAATTACCATGCATTTCTATCAGATTCACAATGTATTAGTTTTGACATCAGTAGTAATATGATCTCATATTGCAGAAATACTTTTTTTCCAGATCCTGACACATTCACTGTTGTATTTGGCTTCTTCTGCTGACATATCTTTTTACGGAGAGCTGAATAGCTATGGTTGGAGGCCAAAATTATCAGAAAAGTGATACCCTGCATGTTTGTACTTGAAAGGGCTGTAAGCACCCAGAAAGGTAACAGAGATGCTAGGAGGGAATATAGGAAAGGCAGCACACAAAAAGGATTTGTAGCTTGATATCCTGGTCTAACATTTATCTTCTGTCAACCTTTACGGTCTATTCTGAGAAGTGAAGGTCAGTCATGGATGGGCAGAGGGCCTTCTGGATTCTAGACAATGCATTATTTGGTTATGATGGATGTAGAGACACCTGATTCTATTACAGTGAGTCAGATGGCACTATAGGGCAAAGAATGTAAACAGTGCTATAGGGGAAAAAATGTCCATATTCTTTTCATATGTGAATATATTGTCTCATTCATCTGTTCCATGTTATATATGAAAAAACTAGCGGCTAAAGCAAAGGCAAAGTAAAGGCAAAGGAAGATAAAGGGAAGGGAAGGATAGTTTTTCAAGGAAAATTGTGATTGGGTATGTAGGTCATGCGAAGTGTGTTAATAATCACTCTGCAGGATGTTTTAAACATCTGCTTTGTGGAGTGAAGAGCTGAACATTCATTTCCAAGTTAGGCAAAGATGATAAACCAAAGCTGTTGTCTGAGGCCCTGTTATTGTAAACAAGTGAAATGAATGAGATTTTTTTGCCTTAACAGAATTTCTGCAGAGATTCTGAAGTGGCACAACATAGGCAGGACTTACATACTTATAAAAGGATAGAAAAAGCCGTTAAAAAAAAAAACTCATTTGACATAGAGTCAAATATATCCTATCCTTATTTATCTATGGGTTCACATATCATGCAAAATAATGGTTAATTTCAATCATGGCTTATTAAACAAGCCATAGTAGCTTGGCTTCTACTATCCTACTATAAACCACAATGGCAGGGTTCACACATATTGCTTAGCCAAAACCAAACTGAAGATATCATGGGTTAGCATAACACTGGAACCCAGTTTGGATTTAATTTTACCTTATTTATCCAAATGTATATGTTACCCTGTTTGGGCAATTCTCTAAATTACTGACACCCAAAAGAATGTAAGAATGTGGTGGCATGATGGACTCCAACATTTATATTCAAGGGGTGATTGGAGCCTTCCTTGCCTTCCTTCCTTTTCAATGGGCAGTAAAATCATGGTTGCTCATTCAGCTTTAAATAATTTCTAACTGATTTTTAATGCAAAGCTGAGGTTTTCTTTTCTGCTTTTGGATCTTTTTAAAGGCTCTGTTCTTAATTTGGCTTCTTGTCATATTCTTTATGCATCAAATAATGAAAGCAGAATGATTTGCATTCTTGGTAACTTGGTAAGCCAGTATAAAGAATGTATGAGGTGTATTAGTCAAATATGACGCAAATCAGCTGTCAGGGCAGAGGCTTTGTCCTTCACATCTCCTGCAACATTTTCACACCATTGTTTGAGTATCCTCCCTCTTCCAGCCCTCCTTGTCTTCCCACTGGGCTGGATTCTCTCCAGTTGGCCTATGTGGAAGCACAAAAAATGGCAGCTAAGACAGTGCTCTTCTCCTGTCCTTACTCCTTTTCTGGGTTTCCTGTTTGTGGTGAAGAAAAGGACGTGATCTCAGCTACTGCAGTGGGGCCCCTCAGAGCAACCAGGAAGGGTTAGGAGAAGGCACCAAAGTACTTTGGCTTCCAAAGGAAGAAGGGAACGCTGAAGAGCAGGGAGATGGGACAAACCAATGGCAATGCCACCCCACAGCTCCAGAGGAAATGTTGCTGAATTGTCTTCTCTTGAGCAATGTTCCTCAACCTTGGCTGCTTGAAGATGTGTGGACGTCAACTCCCAGAATTCCCCAGCCAGCTATGCTATGCTGGCTATGCTATGCTGGCTGGGAAATTCTGGGAGTTGACGTCCACACATCTTCAAGCTGCCAAGGTTGAGGAACACTGCTCTAGAGGATCAGTTAAGCCAAAAGTGAAGTAGCTCAGCTTGCAAAGAAATACCCATACCTTCTGCAAGCCAATGTCTCCTTCTGGTGATCCTTTGGAAACCTTCTGGTATTCTCCACGTCTTGCAAGAATGGGAAGACGGCTTTAGGGAAGGAACGAGAGGTGTGGCTTGGAGAAGGAATGGGACACGTGGCTTCGGGAAGGAACAGGATGACAGGACAATGGGTTTAGGGAAGGAACGAGAGGTGCGGCTTGGGAAACAGCATGAGGTGGCAAAGGCCAACAGTGTGGAGCTTGAGTCGGCATTTCTCAGTGGCAGCAGTGGCGCTGGGACTGAAGTCAAGGCTTGGGGTGGTGGCAGCTGGCTGAGGCTGCTGAAGGCCTCAAGCCTCTATTTCAACCCCAGCCCCAGCACTGCTGCTGGCGAGTTCTGCTGTGCAGGGCAGCCAAAAGGGCATGGATGGGGGGTGGGGAATAGGCAGATGGGGGGAGTTGCAGCACCCCTGCAGTCATAAGTGTTGCTATGCCGGGCTGGGACAGCTAAGGCTTCCAGGGGCAGCTGCGGCTTTACGCTGCACTGCAACACCCCCCAACTCATGTGTGGCCTGCGCCAGGCCTCCCAAGGCCTCCCCCACCCCCCGCTTTCCTTACTTGGGACTCCGTCTGCTTAACGACCTGTGATTCTCACTTAACGATGGCAGCCAGGAGTGCCGGGATTGCGTTCACTAAGCAAAGTGGTCATGTGATAATTCACTTAACAGCCATGTCACTTAGCAACCCAAATTCCGGTCCCAATTGTGGTTGTTAAGCAAGGACTACCTCTATTTCATTTGACAGACGATAGATATAGTTAGAACATTCAAAAGCCTCCGTTTTTTTCTATACCACTGTTTTCAATCTTGCCTTATTTCATTCTGAAACAGGCCTTAAGTATAGGTGAGTGGACCCCCATTCAGCCCCTCTGATTTTTTTTTTCTTTGCTTTTTTTCCCCTCGTTTCTGAAAAACACAACCCTCTACTCTACTGATCATTTGGTTGGAATTTTGTATTAACAGAGTATGTGTAGGAGTGTTTTCAACTGTGATAAATGGGAAGATTTCTCCATACTGTTCTCATTTCAAGTGCCCCCCAGAAAGGGAGATTTCTTCACTGCCTTATTTCAGCCCAAGAACAATAAAATAGAAAGAAATTGTCCCATTTTAAGTACACTTTTACGTAAGAATTTTGACTTTAGTTTTGCTTGTATTTTGAAGCAATGATAATGAGCAGGCTCTTTTACATGGGACTGTTTCTTTTTCTTTTTAATATCCATTTTTATTTTTTGTAACATTCTTGAAGTACACCTTTGGAACTTCAGAAGAATAGTTCATTATTTCTGTTCCAATGAACATTTCAGTAAAGCATATCCTCAGTACCTGGGATGGAATCTATCTATTGACTATTTAAATCAGCCTTTCTCAATCTGGTGTTCTTCAGATGGGGCTAAACTCCCAACCCCTCCATCTAGCTAGGGATGATAGAAATTGTAGATTGGTGGACATCAGGTTGTTAGAGGGCTGGTTGTTGTTGTGAGGCATAGTTTCAAGCATTTCTTCTTTATTGCAATATTGCGTTCTCTTTTTTGCCCTGCCTTTTTTATTTTTCTTTCTTCACCTTCACTGATCTTGCACTTTGATAGAATAATGCTCAATAATTAGTAGATAATACTGTATTGCCTCTTCCCACTACCTCCTATTTCTTACCGTATTTCACCTGTCCTTATTTTTGTTGCCCCTTCCTTAGCTTGTAATTTGAACATGTATTTGTAGGGCTGTATTTTATTGACAATAAGCCTTTCATAGTAATGATGTTGCTTGCTGAATGCACATACCACTTGATTTGAAAATTACAGAGATGGATGCTTGCATCCTAATCTTTTTATACCATAACCTGTTCTAGATAATGAGCTTAAAAGCATGATGACAACATTGTGGAAGAAAACCTGATTACCCATAATCTTGGGGGTTTATTCTCCCTCTGTGTGTGTTTAAGTACTTTTTATTGCAAACAGAAGTGATGTTGAAGACCTGAGGGGAAATTATGTCTTAGTTTTGAACACAATAAATTTGTATATTGAGCTAAATGGCAGTTAGTGGTTGTGGTATATAAAGAGATTACAGATTTGTGTTGCTGTCTTCTGTGATATCTTCTCTGTATTACTTTCATTCTCTTTCAGGTAATATAGTTTCAGTGAACACTGCGAATGCTAGACTTGCTCCTATGGTTTCCCTTTATGGTTACAAAGGCTTTTAATCAGTCCATGAGATTCTACATGAAGACAGATCTGTTTCTGTAAAACAAAATAAACAAATTTCATATTATTATTGGGCTCACAATCAAGAAATACAGGAGACTTTAGTTTACAGCATCCAACTAGTCTCCACTGGTCGTTGCTACCGCAGATTGGGTCATCTGCACATCTGTTCTACAACAGAGATGTTTTCTTGCAGCTTCATGATATTGAAGTGTCCCAATATAAAAAGAGAAAAATCTCCATAGGCCCCAGATTACCAGAAGTCTCCATCTGGATGATCCCTAAGGAACTGTGTGTACTTAGTTTTCAGATCATTGTGCAAGAACATAAAAAGAGCTATGTTGGGTTAGTTCCACTTAACTAGCTCAGCATTCTGGTCTCATGATGAGCTAGCAGATATCTATGAGAAGATTACAGGGACATGAGGACACACTCCCCTGTGTTACAGCCTTGGATATTTGGAGATTTTATGACTAGATGCCACTCAGAGTCTTATCCATCATGAACTTAGTTTATTTTATAGAATTTAATATTATTTTCCTATATGCTGATACATACATAAGATCTATTTTCCTTATTTAAAAAAAAATTCTGTTCTCCCTCTGGGGATCCAGAGGGAGAGTTAAGGGTGGGGTATTCTAGCATAGTAGACATAGATGGAATTATTCCAATCCTCTTTAAGCTCAGTATATAACACTTACTTCATAAACAATAGAACACCAGCTGTTTTAACACGTATAGCTCTTTTTCAGCACAGAAAATACAGTAACACTGAACAAATTGCTTCAGCCTTAAGCAAAACTGTTTTTGAACTAGCTTGCACTTTTGTTATACTGTGTACCATCCTCAAAGTTTGGTTCAACATGGATTGCTGCAACTGGAATCTAAACTACTCAAGGTTTGATACACTTGTTACTTCACACTGATACTGGAATAGGAGAAGTGAGACAAAACACTTTAAACTCAGTGGGAAGAATTTTTTTTCCCTACAATGATGCTTGTGGTAACAGATCACTCCCTGGTTGCCTTTCAACTCACTGGTGTTGCCCTTCCCTACAGGAAGACAGAGCCTGTTGTTGGGCCCTACATGACATAGGGCCTGGTTACTGGTTACTGTCTTCCATAGTATCTGTTTGGCTGATTCGATCCTGCAGGTTGGCATGTTTCAGGTCCTTCAATTAAACAATGTCATGTACGAGGATGCTGGAAGTGCACTTTCTCTGTAGTAGTGCTTGTGCTCTGGAATGAGGTTCCTTCTGAGATGCAGATGGCCCCCATGCTGTTGGTGTTCAAGGCCTTTTAGCCAGGCTTTTGGTGAGGGAGAGTGAAGACCTGTTGCTTCATCCTTGTCCAGTCTGTCATTCTTGCCTATTATTATTGTTGTTGTTGTTGTTATTTATTGTATTTTCCTTGTTTCAGTTGTTATGAGCTGCCAAAGGCACTGGGAGTCAGACGGTATACACATTTGATTAATAAAATGAAATAAATAAACATCTATCAGAGTGAGAGATGGTGTGGCCAGGCTGTGCGGTCCTGCAGTTGAACTGGCTCCACTCACTGCTATCAGATGTGACCTTTGCCTGACCAGCTGGCTTCACCTGTGGATCAATGACCCATCACAGCAATGAAATTCGCTTCCCTGATCAATCATAGCAAAACCATTTGGGAAAGAATTGTAAACTGTTAAACAATTGTTCAATTGTTTCAGTCATAAGCAAATTAATGCAAATGTAATTATTTAATTAATTTGATTGAATGCATTTCTGGCAGTTGATTAAGATGTATGAAACACAGAATTTTATTTCCTGAATGATGTATTCATCTTTTATTTAATGTAATGGCTCACCACCAAGACATTCTAGCCTTATCCTGTCAGAAAACTATTTGTTTAGTTTCAGAATTTCTTCTCTACTTTCTGATTCACACCTTGCCCTGAAGACTTCTTATCCAATTATTTAACTTCCATGGTGCTTCTATTTGTCGCTTGCTCCATCATGATGAACTTGCCATCATAAGCCACATTCTTTTTTTTACACTGGGTAAGAGTTCTGTTTCTTTGGCACTGGGAATTAAAAGGTGCTTATGATTTATGAGGACATGAGTTTAGAGCAATAGACCTCACTACATTTTTAAAGGATACTAACTTACCAAGCCTCCCTTCAAAAGGTGACTAATCTCACAAATATGCATTCTTCTCTGTCATCACTAATTTAGTTATTTAAGTTGCACTTTACTAAAAATTTCCCATTAAGCATGTTCTTTTCTTTTCTTTGCAGCTTAAATCTCTAATATATGGAATGTGAATACATAAAACTGTCTGGCAAACAGACAGAATTTAGGCTACATGGAGAAATCTGTCCCAAGATCATTCATTAAAGTTATCTCTGCCCTAGAGATACTGATTACAGGATGATAACATGCATTCCCTCTTGTGGAGGAAAAGTTTCAAACTCATCTGAAAAGAACAGCACTCTCTAGTTCTCCTTCATTTTGGATGGATGATGGCATTTTACACTTACACTTTAGCATATGTGCAACCCTTCCCACTGTATTTCTGAAGTGCCCTAAAGGTTGGGACAAAGCAGTGAAGAATAAAAGCTTGAACCTACTGTCCCCCTTGCAATTCTCTTCTCCATCAGAAGCTTCCAGATGATTGTGAACCTTCTTGAGAGCAAATATAGTCTAGTGATTAACCTAATCCAGGTTCTAGTTCATCCTTAGCCACAGAAAGTCACAGGGTGACTGTGGGCCAGTCATTCTCTCTCAGCCCAACCCCTCTCACAGGGGTGTTATGGGAGAAAGAGGTCTGAAAAATACTAGAGCTAGTACTAAGCATTGGTTCAGTTAAAAAAGTGATCCTTCCTCTGTAAAGGAACCAATAAACTGCTGAGATCAGGCTGCAACAAAATGAAAATGCTTCAGTCTACATGGATAGGTGAACTCAAGCTGACATAGGGAGGAAAAATACTTTTAAACTGGAGCAGGAAAATGCACCTGACGGTTGCTTTCAGAGTGGTGGATTGAAAAGGGTCAACAGTGTCTGTTTCTGCTGTCCAGAAATGCTTGCCAGCCAGTTCTGATAACTGGTGAATGCCAGCATGGTTCTTGAAGATATTAATTACCTCTAAGCATCCCTCATCCCTTAGTTTCTTCCCTCACCTTCATAAATCATCTCACAAAGAGAGAAATGGGATAATTGACCAAGAAACTCACAACATGGATTGTTAACAATAAAGGGAGTTTGCTGGCTTCCATAATTCTCCACTTAAATTTTCAAATAAATAACCTGAATATTTAGAGAAACATGTCCAAGCAAAAGAATCTGTTTGGGGACATTTCTTCAAAAATTGATATTATGGGCAGATACCTTTTGAAAACTATATCCTGGGGTAATACTGCTTACATCTTAGTTAAAGTGATATATAAAGTCTTGTACAATAGGAAAATTGGGGGCAGGGAGTCCATAAATAGTGGCATAAAAGTGATACGTGAAAACCTGTGACAATGACACAAACCGGATATTCAATATTCAACTACTCTGCCAATCCATCTCCAACCTATTTGGCTTCTCATCTTATGGGGCCTCAAACAAGCTCCAATCACTCCTGGAAACTGCCACTCCATCCTTTCAGGCAACACTAACTGCTTCAGAGTGCTTTAAGTTTCAACTTGAAACTGGTTGATGGGACTTCCCTGAGATATCTTTTCCACTGTGGAAAGGTGAACCAAGGCATCTGGAGCATCAACTCTTTTCTGAGTGACTTTGCTCTCTCTTCACCTTTCTGTGGTGTGAAGAGTGAGAGCTAGGAGCTGTTGCTCTCAGCTTCTCTCTAAGATCAAGTCCACTAGTTACTTACAGCATCATCTAAGTGTTAGCTCACCATCACTGATATGATCTAAAGCCTATCACTTTACTCTTATAGCACAATAATAGGTGGAAATTAATGGACACAGTACCTAAGCAGAGGAGAAGTGACTTCCTATATTCAGACAGAAGCTAAGACCATAGCTCCCATTTTTGTGAGTGGAGGAAAAAATACTGCCTGAGAAAAAGAAAGTGACAGTAAGAGCGGTAAAGAGAATTGGTTACAGGTAATCCTCGACTTATGATCACAATTGGGATTGGAATGTCCGTCACTAAGCGATGCAATCTTTAAATGAGTTGTGCCTGATTTTATGACCTTTTTTGCCATGGTTGTTAAGTGAATTCAGCTTCCCCCATTGACTTTGCTTGTCGGTAGCCCCCTGGGAAGGTTGCAAATGCAATTACGTGACCCCAGAATGCTGCAAATATCATAAATACATGCCGGTTGCCAAGCGCCTGAATTTTGAGCATGTGACTGCAGGGACGCTGCAACGGTTGTAAGTGCAAGGACCAGTTGTAAATCTCTTTTTTCGGTGCCATTGTAACTTTGAACGGTCATTAAACAAATGGTCATAAGTTGAGGACTACCTGTACTTCTTCTCAAAACTCCACCACCTGCCCTAACATAATGTGGCCTATTTTGGTATAACCAAACACTTAAGAAAAAGGCAAGGACATAGAATATGAATAGATATATTTTTTAGTATGTTTTTAATAAGAAAAAAATAGTTTAACATGCAAACAAAAGTCAGAGGGAGATAATATGAACATTTACAGAATGTTACGCCTAATATCCCCAGGCTACATTAATTCTGGAACATATTTCAAATAAATGTTGTCAAAATATTAAGTCTAATCATTCAACACAGAGAGATGCATAACTATGATAAATGGATTTCAATAGAACTCTGCATTTTCTTTAAAAAGATGCCACAAAATTTAGCAGATTTATTAATTATCCTCATAACTTAAACATTCCACTCAAGAGAGGTATAAATGTAAATTTTATCAGCCTGTCTGAGAAGACTGCAAAAACCTATGCAATCGTTTAGACCCCTGAGTTTGTAAATCCAAACAATATGAAAAGAATGCAGGACATCAAGGCAAAAGGAATTTTCCTGGAGGCTAAGAAATAAGTGATGTCTTCACAGACACACAGGCATACAAACTGTCATGGCAAGTAGTACCCAAAGTGAGTAAACTGTGGATGTGAAAGTTTGGCAGTGTGAGAGATCTCTTTCTCAGCAGTAAAGAAGCAATAATATTGTCAACATGCTGTCTTTTCATGACATCCAAAATCAGATCCTTGATTTTAGCCAGTATTAGGGCCAGGTTTTCAGGTCCATATCAATTATGTCAAAATAACACATATGTGATGACGTCTCAGCATTTGCCTGACAATGTCATCACGAAAGTGTCATTTGCTTCCGCTCGAATACCCACGGCCAGGATGGATATTTAAAAGCTAGGAGTTGCTTTTGCTGATTTAGAATAGCCAAATGACTCTGTGGTTTTGTTTTAAGTAAACACGCGGGTAGAGTTGGGCTGTGAAGTCTCTTTCAAAGCTGTAGCTCCAGTCTGATCATGCCTTGAGGCCTAGACAGACTGCCCTCTTGGCTGGCTGGCAGGAAAGAGATGCTATCAGTCTTCTGCTGAGGCCTCCCATAATTGCATCTCATTCCTGATCCTACAAAATAACAAATGTGTCCTCCCTGTGGTTTGAAGAACACATGAAGAGGAAATGGAAGGGATGCAAGTGGACTGGCACAGAAATTCTAACCAGATGATGGGGAAAATGCTTTGTGGAACTAAGACCACTCTGGAAAGGAATGTGTATACATGCTTGCGTCAGAGTGAAAAAGTGTGGAATTCTCTGCCATAGACTCCCTCTATTGTGACATTATTTTGACCACTAACAATGGGGGTGGTGGGGAGGGAGAAATTAACAGAACTCAGAATATAATATGCTTGTTCTTGACATAATTATAAAAATATTTGGAGGAAGGAAGGAAGGAAGGAAGGAAGGAAGGAAGGAAGGAAGGAAGGAAGGAAGGAAGGAAGGAAGGAAGGAAGGAAGATCATTTAGAGTAATGAAAAAAGAAAGCCTTATAAAATGGCATATACTGTTTTCAATTTTTTTAAACCACAACAAGAAAATAAGAATATAAAGTATTCTTATAGACCTAATATTTGTTTAGTGAATGTTTTTCTTGGAATCATGAAGTTTTCTCTAGTTCTCAAATATCACCTGGTTCATATAGTACTATATGAAAAATATACTATATACTTTTATGAGTTGACTACCATTTTTAAAAAGTTTTGGCCTCAAATACATCCCAGAGAGTGGGGTTCCCAATCTCACTTGGTGGTTTCTTTCTTTTTTTGAATTTACCAAAAGAACTCAACAAATATTTGAATCAAACTGACCTATTTCATCTAAGGAGACAAGAGGGTTGTGTTGGTTAGGGGACAAGACTCCTGCAGCTAGCAGTTTATAAGTTTCACTATTTAATAGCTGTAATCACACATCACATTTAATGTAGTTACTCAATATGAGGAGATTGAACAATAACTTGAACCATAAACTAATCAAACAGACTGGGTTCACACAATAACCAGGTTTTGTAGTTTGTGCAAATAGGTCTGCTAAATTTTACTTGATCTGGTTAAGCATGTTGTATAAACACAACCAATGTGTAGGGAGACCATGTGTCCAATTTTGAGGAGAATAACTCTTTTACATGTGAACATATACAAATTGTCTCAGAAAATAGCAGGATCTGGCCAACTTAGCATTGTTTGGGAAATTAATCAGTGCTGGGCTTGGTTGGTACTTGGATGAGAATATCAGATCATGAGCTGGGAAAAAAACCTACTGAGAGAAGGCAAACAAGATGAAACTCTAAGTAGCATTCATCCAGTTTTTGCAACCCAGAACAGTTGACTGTACTATTAAAACTAATAAAAAGTATAAATGACAAGATGCACATTCAAATTAAGTTCTACTCAGTCTATAAAAATCAATGTCAAGTCAATACCTCGTGACCAGCCCACATAACTGCTTTCAGCCATCTTATATCTTAGGCTTGTAATCCACCTTTCCTCACACTGATGCCCTACAATGTATTGAACTTAGAACAAATTTTCAAAAGAAGAAACTTCCTAGATCAAACCAATAGCCCCACTATTCCAGTTGCATTGAGAAAGCTGACAAAAAATGGAGAGGATGGTTCTTTTCCACTGTTGCTGCTCAACATTTGGTATCTAACTGCTACTATGCCTGTGATTTGGGAAATAACATATAGCCATCAGGACTAGTAGCCATCAACAAGCTGATTCTCCATGAATTTATGCAGCCCCCTTTAAAGCTTTCCAAATTACCTCTGAACACATACTGGCAGGGAGTCGTAGTCCCAACATATCTGTAGGAAGCCAAATTGGGGAAGGCTGGTGTAATAAATCTGTTAGCCTAACAGTGTAATGAAACAGCTGATGTAATGACCAAGTTAGACATTCAATAATATTACTAGATCTTGGGGGAGAAAGAGGAGGTGTTCCTGCCTTCTCTTAGTCAAAGGAGATGCACCCAGAGCCAGATTTTATTAAAATAACAAATAAAAGCCTTGGAAGTGTAAGGCCTTCTTTTCAAAATTGTTTTTGATAAACCTTCTAACTGGAATCTTAGAGAGGAAATGAAAAAAATATTTTTCTACCATTAAACATGTGTTTGTACTTGAAACAAAGAGAAAAGTCTATTGGAAGGCTAATATTTGCTTTTGAATTTCTCTCTTTTGGCAGGGAAGGGAGTGGTCTCTCTTTTGCCAAAGGGATTAACTTCTTGATGTTAATACAAGAATGCCTGTTCGCATTCCCAACACCCATTTGTTCAATATAAAAATGGAATGTTAATCACAGCTTGTCATTAAGAAATTAACATTCAAGTTGGTTTTCATTTTATTTTTCCTGGTATAATATTCCCCTTTTTACATGGGATAAATTTCTAAAGATGCCACAATGGAAAGGCCTTGTATACATGTCAAAATGGCCTGCAATTATGTATTGTATGCCACTGATTAAGGCCCAAAGAGATTGAGTCTACTTTCCATTGTGGCATGCACCGGGGCTAATTTATATTGCAACAGTTCAGCAATAGCTAGTCTGGGAAGTTGAAAAACATCCTGGAAGAAGCCAAGGGCAAACCTCTTCCATACTGTTGCCAAAAACAGTGCATGGACATAGTCATCAGGAGTCAGGTTCAACAAGAAGAAAACTTTTTAACTTCACTTTCAACAATCGTATGAATACTTTCTCCTCCTCTGCAAAATTCTGATTCAAATAACTGGAGCATATATTTTATATCAGTGTTTCTCAACCTTGGCAGCTTTCAGAGGTGTGGACTTCAACTCCCAGAATTCTGAGAGTTGAAGTCCGCACCTCTGAAAGCTGCCAAGGTTGAAAAACACTGTTTTATATCCACTCAGGATCAAGTTAATAATAATATTGTTTTATATCCACTGAGGATCAAGTTAATAATAAAAAGGTATAACTTGAGGACTCAAAGCAGCCCTAATGTTAGCTCTTGCCTTCAGTCAGCTCAGCATTGTATCACAGGGGAAACAACCCACAGTCCACACAAATCCTTCAAACTGCATTTTTTGTGTTCCCTCAGAAATTAGGATGGCACTAATGTTGGAGGACAACTGCCAGTGGAAACTTGAGTTCCCACTGTCTTCTAAAAGAAAGCAAGTAAAAACTGATATGCAAGTCTCCATTTAGACTTATCAGGTAAGAAATGAAACAGAAACATCCAGTCACCTCAGACAAATGATCAGACAGATTTTCTTTCTATACTGACATTACATTACATGATAGTGGCCCTCAACTATCCAGCAACAACTACAATAATCATTTTAAAAGTGTGGTATTTGCTGCCAAAAGGGGACCCTCCCTGGACAAAGGGCAAGTTCTTTTGTTGTGTGATTGGGAAGTCTGGATGACTCCATCAAAAGATACCCTATTCAGAGAAGTTGAGAGAATGTGATCTCTATCTGCTGGGAATTTTGTTTTATTTGTTTATTAAGTCAAGTTGATTCGAAGCAGTGTACAAAAGCAACAGATGCAATCAGTGCAATAACAACAATAAAATACAATTATTTACAATAAAAATACAATATGTAATTACAGTTTTACAAATTACAATTAATATAATATACCTGGCACTGGAGCTCTACAACGCTCAAGTCCCAAAGCCCTTCTGGAGCAGCCAAGTTATTACAGTACAAACTTTTACAAGATTGTTCAGACTAGGAGCTCCTGTTGCCTGTGGGGCGCTGGTCCAGAAGAGCAGAGCCACCATGGATAATACTTGCTTTTAGGCCCCTTCCTGTCGCACCTCTCAAAAAGAGAAAGTTCAGTCACTTCTTCTAGTCAGTGGACAGTGGACAAGAAAATTTCAGAGAAAATTAGCAAAGCAATATAAAGGTTTCAGCCAATTTCAATGTCATTCAACAGTAAAGGAACAAGCAGTAAAGAAATACGCCACAGACTAGCACTTGTTGAACAGCCATGAATGCTTTGGAGAATATACTCAAATGCCATGGTCTATTCTACAGCTACAAAGATCAGAATCATGCAAGCCATGGTATTCCCTGCGACACTTTATGGAAGCAAAAGTTGGACTTTGAGGAAGCAAGATAGGAAGAGTACTTGACGCTTTTGTACTTTGGAGTTGGAGAAGACTCCTGAGAATACTGTGGACAGTGAAGAGAAGAAACAAATGGATCTTTGTACAAATCAACTCAGAGTTCTCACTTGAGCACAAATGACCAGGCTCAAATTATCCTACTTTGGGCGCATTATGCAAAGACCCAGCTCTCTGGAGAAGGCTCTAATGCTAGGAAAGATGGAAGGAAAGAGAAGAGGATGACCAGCAGCAAGGTGGATGGACTCAGTTACAGTGGTGATGGGCGCATCGTTGGAAGACCTGAAAGACCAGCTTAGGGACAGATTGTCATGAAAAAAGCCTATCTATGTGGTCCCTAGGAGTAACACTAACTTGATAGCATTCACTCACTCACTCACTCAATGAATCAATCAATCAATTTACATGTAATTGGAAAGTCTCATAGTTCTCAGGAGTATGATCACTGTGATCTAGAAGCCTAAAAGAAAAAGGCACTACTTTAAAAATTGCACTAATTTGAATTAGTATTGTTTTAATTGCTGTATTGTAGTAATTATTATTATTAATCATTATCTCATGGGGATGTCAAAAAAAGTAAAGATGGTGGCCACAATTAATACTAAAATTATGAGAAGCATAATGAGTTAAAATTAATATTCAAAGTATTTCATTGCTTCTTTCCTGACTTTCCTACTACTGACTCATCACCAGTAACATCTTACTAGAGGCACTTTTGGGATGCCTCCCTCAGCCCTGGATTGCCAACTACTATGCTTCTCTCTGCATGGAAGTGTGAGGGCTTATTTTCCTTCTGCTTTACATGACAGTCCAAGGGATTTAGCATTCAGTGATGGAACGCCATGCAAAACTGAGAACCTCAGGAAAATTAGATCTGGCAGGCACCACAAATTCTTCTTTGTGACAATAATACAACTTTGATATTTACTGTGCTATCCCAGCACATTCTGCCAGTTAAGGACACAAAGACTTTTCTACCCTTTCCCCTTAAGTTCTCCTCAGAAGCATTAACCACAGATAAATTAAGCCAACTGAACCAACCGAATATTGATGATATATCATTACTAAGTGATATATATTTAATTGTTCCTGTAAATGGTTTAAACAATGGCTACAATGTTCTTTCATAAATAAACATGCTGTTATTAAATTGTCCAAGCAACTATAAGGGATGACTACAAACAACATGCAATGTGAGGTACATTTGCAGATAATACTGAATTTATCACCCAATGCTGTAATTAAAGTTTTACTTCATTTACAGTGTTAACCCCCATCATTCATAAGCTTCATCTATTCCTGTCCTTGTTTTAGCATTTCTTAATATAATTTTATTATAAAATATATCTATTTTTATTCCCTACTTTATGATCTATTTTTATGATAAGTGAGTGAGTTATATTTTGTCTTAATTTCTTAAACTAGCTGATGTGGATATCATAAATCGTCATTATATTGTCGCATTATTGCTGTGAATATAGGCACATTTACATGGAAGTTCCACTAGTCCAAAATAGTAAGATCTTCTAAAACTAATTGTAGTCAGAGATTCAGGAGAGAGATTGTGCTTTATGCCCAACATATAGGCCTCTGCAGGGAAGCAAAGAGGTGTAAATGACACTGCATGCACCATATCATCACGATGCAAAAGATGCAATTTACATGCTTGCATTAGATGTTGTGACACACGTACTAAGTTGCATCTTTTGCGTGATGACATTACGCAAATGTGCTTTTTTTGGGCATCATTACGGCTTTTTATAGATGCTGTTGAATGGGATGGGATGTATTGTTTCTATTGCAAATCACATCCTCAGAACTGGGGGCTAGAAAAGCAAGTCTCTGAATATGTGGGATGTGTGGCAGCCTGTCATATAAAGGACCCATTCATGTAGAGGATGGAGCCTTGATAGCCCTTGTCAGGTAGGACACATGAGCAGTCTATGACCAAGAAGTAAAATTCATAGTAGTCCTTTCTATGGAATTCATACCCACATCAAACCACCCAAATACATGAAGCATTATCAAAGTATGCCAGGATGAGTCAATATGCCAGAATCCTAGGCCCAACAGGAGAAAAGTATCTGAGGCATTAGTCCACAGAAGATCAGAGCCAGAGGAACAGAGGGAAGATGTGGTAATGGCCTCAGTAACGACAACAACTTTGCAAGTCTAATGGACAGCAGCAGATGGATAAGCTGGCAGCACCTGACCAGCTCCTTTGCCAGCTAACCTTTTCGTTAGGCTTGGTTTGTTGCAAGCATTGCCAGCAGTTTTCTCGGTTGTCAGAGACTGATGGTTACCAAATCATCAGGGCTCTCAGAATCTTGGGAAAGTCCCACAAATCCTTTCAGAGTAGTGACGGGAGTGGTAGGGAGAGAGCCAGGACAGGCCAACTAACTCATAGAAACTTCTGTCTTGCATGCAAGCATGCAGTACTACTATCCGATTATGGCTGCAGAATCCAATGGCTGCTAATTGCAGCAAAGAGTTAAAGTGTCTGAATCATCTAGTAGGTGGAGAAAGGGAAAGAGCTGTCAGCTCTCTCTCCCTGTAATTCTGATGCAAGCGACATAGCTGTCTCCTGCTGCTATCAGCAGTGGGGAAGTTGCCATTTTGATCAGAGTCACTGTAGAAGGGGTAATTTAGTACTCTCCCAC
This sequence comes from Liasis olivaceus, assembly GCA_030867105.1. Taxonomy (NCBI): domain Eukaryota; kingdom Metazoa; phylum Chordata; class Lepidosauria; order Squamata; family Pythonidae; genus Liasis; species Liasis olivaceus. The sequence goes on from CM061348.1 coordinate 199,754,589, forward strand.
TGGCCTATTCACTAATATGTAAGTGGGGAACAACTGCCTGTTTCTTATCAATCAGGTGGTGTATTATCAGCCAGTCAATGGTCATCTGCTTGCAGTCGTTTCATTACCCAGCTAGGTAACATCATCAGTGCAAGGTAATGAAACATCTGCAAGTGAACAACCAAGCTCAGAGAGAACCAAGAACTCCACAACCTTTCATCTTTAATCCACAAACCATAAACTTTAATCACAAACTCACAAAGCATGCACATACCCAAAACAAGCATACAAGCAACAAACAAAAAGCCACAGAGAAACAGGGTGGAAAATATGAAAAACATAGATAGCATTTTTCCTTCCTTTTTTCTACTTTCTCCCACACCTGCCTTCTTTCTGTGGCAGAGAATGGTGGAGCTCTGCCACCAGGGTGCCTGCTCTGCAACCAACTGAAAGGCATAATGCCAGCAATGAGAATAGAAGTGGGCATGTCTAGCAAAGGCTGGGCAGACAAATTTACTGGGGTTGTTGGGAGTCTTCCATTGCAGATGGAAGCAGATAATGTGGGTAACCCTGAAGGCCGATAGGCCCAACATTATGGACCTCAATCGTAAAAAGTCTGGGCTGTGATCCAATTTCTTTTTTAAACTCTGTGCATTTGCTTTTGCCAGCCCTCATGCTAGAAACAATTTCTCGGTATAGGTAGAGGCAGTTTCCTTTCATTTTGTTATGCTAACAGCACATGAAATTTGCTAACTGCCCTAGAACACAGTCTGTATCAGTGATACATAATACCTCTTATCACTATCCTGTGACAGATAACATCCAAATTGCATTCCTCAGGCTCTCACACACTCCACTTAAGAATCTAACTTGCATGGGAATGGCTCATAACATCAGAAAGGGAGAAATAATCTTTTTTTCCTGGCTTTTAACCATATCGCCTAATGAATAGATTTAATAAACGTGAACGCTTGCAACACTTTTAAAAACACGTATTATTGCAGTGGATTTTGATTTTGATCAGAGGTAGACAATTAGGTGCTCTCCAGAAGTTTTGGGCTGCAATTTCCATAATGCCTTGTGATGGCCGTGCTAGCTGGGGTTCGTAGGAGTTGCAATCCAAAACATAGGTCCAGGTTGCCTATTCCTAATTTAGATTAAAATCTTTCTTCCCCATAATCAAGAACATGGGCCCCTAACCTCCTGTCTTGTGCAAAAGGAATTCCTGGCTTCAGCATCCACTAGTTTAGCTATAGGCCAGCTTTTTTGCACCAGTTGTTGTTCAGTCGTTAAGTCGTGTCCGACTCTTCGTGACCCCATGAACCATCTCACACCAGGCCTTCCTGTCCTTCATTGCCTCCCTGAGTTTGCTCAGTTTCATGCTCATTGCTTCAGTGATGCTCTCTAACCATCTCATCCTCTGCCGTCCTCTTCTCCTTTTGCCTTCAATCTTTCCCAGCATCAGGGTCTTTTCCAAGGAGTCCTCTCTTCGCATTAGGTGACCAAAGTATCTGAGCTTGAGCTTCATTATCAATCCTTCCTTTTGCACCAGTAGCACAAAAATTAATCCCGTTGTGAACAATCACATGATCATGGTTTTGGGGCACACTTGGAAAGTCTAGATCGCCTGATGCAATCTGAGTTACAGAGTATTAAGAGTCTGAAATATCTAACTAACCATAAAAGCTCACATTTTTGTAGCTTTCATGCCCTATTCTTGTTCTTGCATAGTTGGCAGAGAAAAGAGGGAAATTTTCCTGGAAAAAGTCATAACTGAGATCAGCCAGCCTGGAGCCAGCCTCATTATTACTATTTGACATTCAAAATCTTTCTAGATATTTTACCCACATGGATTAAACATTTTACAAAATGGTGCAATACTGTCAGGAAATGTAACAGTAGGAGACTGATAATGACTGTTGGACTCAGCAAGATTTATAATTAATTATCAAATGATCATATAATACAAATTCCCCAAGAATCATTTAAAGTTATTTTTTGTGATTAAACTACTGGAACAAAAATCACTGTTTTAACTTTATAATATGGGCTTTTCAAAAATCTCTCACTTTACAGACCACAAAAGTCAGATTTTTAAAAAACTGATCTTTTATAGATTTAGGGGTTACCCAGGACTCTTATATGGGCCTAGTCATATATCATTTGCCTACTCTAGTCATCAGTTGTGTTCTGGTCACCAGTTATGAAGGGAGGACCACAACTGATGACTAGAACAGCCAACTGATACATCATAAACACTCTTGCTGTGTGAGATTTAATATGTTTAACAGTTGTTTTACAACTAGCCAGAATTACTGAAAGCACGTGTCTGGAAAAATGGTTTCTACATAAAATTCTGAGCATAACAATAGCAGCAACAACAACCAGAACAGTATTAAGATATTCACTGTGTTATTTCATTCCATGCCATTTCATTTTGCAGGTTTTTGAAACACTACAGTTTTATTAGGATGAACGTACACGCATCATGAACAGCATTTTCTCTGTTTAATGACCTTTAATCTTCTTATGAGAAGCATGGAGCAAGATGGTACAGTGACCATCTACTGCTTAGCAATGGGTCGCTCCATCCAAGCCATTCACTATCAATCTTAGTTCTCTTCTCTCAAAAATGGGAGTTCCCAGGACTTTCAGAATTATGGGACCAAAGCACTTGAGGTATAAATTGAAGAAGCAGACGTCCCATCAAAAGAATGACTAGGAATTCCAGAGACGATTATTATTAGAGTCTGAACTTTTTCTCAAGATCTAGTCATTTTCTTTTGCAAAGTTTGGGCAAGAATACTATGCTTCTCTTATGTTATAATAACTAGTCTCCCCTAATCCTGAAATGTCCTTTTGACAACAAAGGTAGCTTGTTTCCCACTGGTAAAATAGCTGTTTTAGCACCTGTAAATCTGGCTTGCATTTCATACAGGCCTTTTTTCTATAGTGATAACAGGGACAGAAAATGGGCTCTGACAGCATGTTGTGCATTTACAGTATCCAGGGGTACAGGGGGGGAAAAAGCCCAAGTTAATTATGATCACATGGCTTTTGAGAGTCATACTTTTATATTTAGCTCCATAAATCTGCCTTCAGTGAAAACCCTACTCTGCTCTGCAGCATTTGCTACTCATTAAGGCATTTAATTGTTTGTGGTGCTTTTCTTGTACAAGACTAAGGTGGAAGGTTGGGGTGTGGAAGGATTGTGTGAAATGTTGATTTTTTTGCTAAATAAATGGTTTTAAAATAAACCTGGGATGTTTCCTGCTGTTTCTTCTTTCTTCTGCATCTTCACAGGAGGGGTTTCAGCAAGAAACAAATGAACAGAAAGGATGTCAGAACTTTACACAGAGATCTCTGTGCTGGAGCTTTTTCATCAGTGCAATTTCTATGGTGTCTAGTTTCAGCCCTGAATGCCAAGGTCATAATTTTCAGCCATAGATGGTTCTTCCAGATGTCTTTGGTCAAGTTAATCACAGTACGCCTGAAGGTTATGCTTTCAGGTAATCTGTCAAGTTGTAATTGTAAATCAAGGTCTCCTCCCAGCCAAGAGGCACAGAGTAAAGAAAATAGACTAGGGAGGGTAAATTAAGCAGGGCCAGACTAAGAAGTCATGCCATGCTAGTTATTATTTCAAACAGTTGTTAATGTTTTTGTTTTTATGTAGTCTGAAACTCAGCTTTAAAAATATTTTAAGCAATGTTCTGCAAAGGAATTTTCAAAGAGATACACATTCATTTCTACCTCTAAGGGCCATACTTATCTACACTAATGTCCATCACAAAAAGGTGACTTGATCTAGAACAGGAGATTAGGTAATTATTTATCATCCTGCATTAGCAGCTGCATGAGCAGACACAATGGTCTTTATGGACCTCCATTCAGTATGAATTTAATTTCCAGTAAGTCTGAAGTTCACATAGATCTCACTGTAGTCCCGTATCAGACAGATAGCTAATGCTTAGCCAGAAGTATATGGGTCAGGAGAAGTTTAGAAAAGAGAGGGAAAATTGGCGGGTTATTCAAAGTTTGAGAAATACATACAGTCCTACACATTATTCAGAAATAAATACCATAGATTTCAGTGTGATTTACTGCCTGATATGTGTTTATTGGATTGATCCTTAGGGAAAGGAGCCTGTGTCTATGGGTAGTCATGGGTTAAATGTGCATACTGATAGTTTATTATGAAATTTCAACTTGTACATTTGTCCCTTAGTCTTTAATCTTGCCAGGCTACAGCCGTCTCTTTAACATCAATATGTAAACAAACTATCCTTAACCTCTTGAGACAGGCAAAATAAAGATTGGAATAAATAAATGTGTGGTTAAAGTTTAATGAGTTTTTTTTTTTACAAAAACACATGGCAGAGTTTTTCTAGGACATGACTACCTCAGATACAGGTGGAAGGAGAGTGCTCAATTCTGGATTTTGAAGCATATTAAGACTCTTATTAAATTAATCAAGTTAATGAGATGGAAGTGCATCAACATTTTGCTGACCATGTACCTTGACACCCAGTCTAAAAGGGGTATCAGATTTGTTTATAAGTATGTCCAAATATTTTTTCTTAGGGTTTTCAGATCTTCACAAAGCCCTAAGTTGTCTCACTGTGCCAGATAACGTATCTTCCATAAAACAACAAAGCTAAACAAAAGCAAACAAACAAACCAAAGCTGGAAATGAAAGTTAAAATCAAACCAAAAATATGGCAGAATTTTAAAAATTAGCATGGTGAAATAGTAAAAAAAGGTGGCTAAACAAGCTTTCCAGGAATGCTACAGCTGAAAAATGTCTTGTCCTACATCCAACCTGCCTGATTGGCATTGCTAGCAAGACAACAACGGCAATGAAATAGAGAATAGCAAAGGTACATGACCATGAAATATGGACAAATCTCTTCAACATCATTGTGTTCAGTTTCATAATTCCCTAACAATTTGTTTCAATTTCAGTATTTTTTTTTTTGGCCTCCAGTTATGAAATTTCCACATTTATTTATTAAATTGTATTCATTTATTTATTTATTTATTAAATTTTTCAACCACCCAGCTCCCCCCAATGGGGGAACTCTGGGTGATTCACAACAAATGTTAAAAACATAAAAATATACAAATACATAAAACATAATTAAAAACATTACTAAAAAGGAGAAGGAGAGTCCAAGAGGATGAAAAATCTGAGGCTGAAGACAGAAGGCCTGTATGGGGTTAGCCATCCCCATGCTTTAGGTATTCCCCCCCCACCCCAGGCCAGGTGGCAGAAACAGGTCTTCAAAGCCCTATGGAAGGCCAGGAGTGTGGGGGCCAATCGCACCTCCGGGGGCAGAATGTTCCAAACAGCAGTGGCTACCGCAGAGAAGGCCCACCTTCTGGACCCCGCCAGTCGAAGTTCTTTCACTGAGGGGGTCCGAAGCATGCCCTCTCTGTGTGATTGGGTGGGATGGGTTGAAGTCATAGGGGAGAGGTGGTCCCTTAGATAACCTGGTCCCATGCCATGTAGGGCTTTAAAGGTGATAACCAACACCTTGAATTGGACCCGGAAGCAAACTGGCACCCAATGCAGCTCATGGAGCAGAGGCGTTACATGGGCCCTCCTTGGGGCTCCAACAATAGCCCGCGTGGCTGCATTCTGGACCAGCTGTAGTTTCCAGATACTCTTCAAGGGTAGCCCCATGTAGAGCACATTTCAGTAGTCTATCTGGGAGATAACAAGGGCGTGAGTGGCTGTTCAAAGGGCATCCTGATCCAGGAAAGGGCGTAACTGATGCACAACCCAAAGTTGTGCAAAGGCCCTCCTTGCCACGGCTGCCACCTGCTCTTCAAGCAGGAGCCGTGAGTCTAGGAGGACCCCCAGATTACGCACTGGGTCTGTCTGGGGCAGTGCCACCCCATCCAGCACCAAAGATGACAAAATCCCGGATACAGAGGAGCCATTAACCCACAGCCACTCCATCTTACCAGGGTTCAGCCGAAGCCTGTTGTTCCTGTTGTTATACTACCTCAAACACATTCAGATCTAAGTGGTTCACAAGTCCAGTGGTATACATAATAAAATCACTCTTGGTCGTCATGGAGAAGCTATTCCATAGGAGAATGCCTACTTCTACCCTCACCTCTTGTGGGGTATCTCAATGACCCTCAGCAGGTACTCTTTGGCTGCGTGCATTAGGTGGGCATTAGGTGGGCAGATTCTATGCAGAACAGGCAGGCTTAAAGACACCTAGGTCCCAAATCCTATAGGACTTTATAACTAATACCCAGCACTTTAAATACTCAGTGAGGATATAACTAGGAATGCAGGCTATCTGCCTACTTCCCATGAAAATATTTATACAGTTATATAAATAACTATATATTATATAAAACAATCATGTTGTATAAGATGGGTGGCCATATAAATCATTTAAGTAACAACATAAACAAATAACGTTGTGCATTTAGAGAAATAGTTACAGAAGAGAAAGCAGATTTATATAATGAATTTATAATATGAATAACTTGACACTTTTTTTTTGCTGTTGTTTTTTGGTACTTTCAAGTCAGTTTTGGTGACTTCCTGGAGAAACCCCTGCAGTTTGCTTGGCAAGATTTCAGAAGTGGTTTGCCATTGCCTGCTTCCCAGGGCTGAGAGAGAGTGACTGGCTTTGTGCCTAAGGCAGGACTAGAACTCACGGTCTCCCAGGTTCTAGCTTGATGCCTTAACCACTAGACCAAACTAGCTCTCAGCCTTATACTAATATTAGGTTAGTCATGCAAATGTTAAAAGAAATTAGTAAAAAGAAATGCAAGCTATGGAATTATTGCTTTTCAGCTAATTACCTATGATATATGCTTAATCTCCACATACAGTATTGTAAGGCTAGACAGTTTTGCAGTACAAAACATATTCCCCATCCAGGAAAATCATGTTCAGATCCTTTCTAATAATTTCCCTCCTCTTCAGTCTTTGTTCTGCTCCTGCTGCCCTTGGCAACTGAAACAGCTGTCAGATATGACTTCAGGCTATCTGACTCTCTTGGGAAAATTTATGCATTTTTCTATTTCCTTTCCTTATAAGGAGGCAGGAATCCAGGACACCTAACAGAGCAAGCATGCGTGAAGGGTAATGACTCTGCAGCTTATGAGGAGTCAGTTATTCGTCAAGCAAGTCATCAGATGTAAGCACAAATCTGAACCTAGAGCTTTGCCAGACCAAACAACCGGCATGTAGCAGGTGAGCCACACCTCAGTTCAGATAGATGCCCACACTTCAAATGTAAATGTCCCTATTACATTAATATCAATGCCTCTCAGCATGGCAGAGTGCCTTCTCAAAATACTGTAGGTATATTCCAGTTTACCAAAATAAACGAAGTCTGGAAGATAGTGCATATTTGCTTTTATGGGAAATGAAAATTTGACGAAATGACAATGTGCCTCTGAAAACACAGAGAATCCCAAGGAATCATCTTTTCAAATATCATCCTCTGGAACAAAAGAAAACACTGTTAGTGAATGTGCATTTTCCCTGAATGTATTTCCTTCTCTTCCAACAACCGACCAGGTAGTTGGAGCCTAAAGCTGAAGACTCAAAAACATAGATAGAACATCTCTTTAGGCAAAGAGGGAGGTCTCGGAATAGAAACCTCCCTTGTCTAGCAAAGGACTGGTCTGCTACAGTGCTCGCTGGTAGATAATGGGTCCAGAGCTAGGGACTGGGAACAGGAGTTATTGGGAAGCGTGTGGATCTTCAGTTCCCTTTGTTTTTTCAACATACTGCGAATAGGCCCCATAATTCCATTAGCCTTGAGAGTTTCTCCTCTTCCTCCCCCTCCTCTTCCTCTTCCTTCTCTAGCACAAAAATGGACAAATTATAGTCTACAGCAATGTAAGTCAGCATATCCCTTGATATGGTGGACACCATCATTGATGTCTTTTTTATGTACCCTGAATAAATAAGATTGCTCTTCCATTCTTTCTTGACAAGATTTTCAGAAGTGGTTTGCTCTTGCCTTCTTCCTAGGACTGAGGGACACTGACTGGCCCAAAGTCACCCAGCTGGCTTTGTGACTAAGGTGGAATTAGAAGTCACAATCTCCTGGTTTTTATGCTGGTGCCTTAACCACTATCCCAGACTAGCCCAATGTAACTTTTCTGATCGATATATGAATTGTTTGTGAATATTTCTTGTGTTTAATATTAGGAGGGCTGATTTGTAAGAAAACTTACTGAACCCTAAAAGTTGTTAGAAGATTTTGGAGTATAGTCTATTTTGAAGTTGCTTTCCTGGCTAAAATATAAATGATAGGAGTGAGAAGTCAATGAAAAACACAGGCAAAGCTCCAAAGATGATGCAGGTTGATAAGATCTTTCCGAATTAACTTAATTTAGCTCTCATCAAAGACATCATTGTGACAGCCCTCAAGACAGAAATCCTGACTCAACCACAAAAGCAAGTTCAACCCTAGGAGTTTTGGGAACTATCTCATGTTTTCATTTATATTGTGAGAAATGGAGCTATCTTCATGTCAGAAGGTGCAACAGCTGCCTCATGTCAGGGAGAAACATATTGACCATGCAGGTTTTATTAATCATACTTCAGCATCCAAAAACAATTTTCACAGAATTTAACCCTGAGTCTTGTTATAAGAACAAATTTCTGTACATTTAGAAAATCATAATTAATATTACTTGTTATTCCAATCACTTTACAGGCATAAATTCAGCCTCCTCACATCATAATACAGTATTCATGAATCTGTGTGAGAATCTGTGTGAGATTCTACATTGTATCAAAGTGGAAATTATCTGTATTCAGTAATACAAAGGATGCTTTCTAATGGAAAGCTTATTATCATTATGGTTATCCTTAGATATTTATGTGGCATTTATAACAAATTTTGATACACTTACAATATACACAAATGTCAGTGTGAGTTTATATAAAATTATACATTGCACAGGGCTGTTTATGTCTGAGGATGCACAATTGTAAAGCTAAATGTCCACAGTATATCTTGAATGCTCATAGGCATGATTTTTGAAGTTGCACAGGTATAAAATAGCATTTTCCACTAATAGAGAGGGAAGGTTAACACAGTGGAAACAACAAGGGGAAGATTATCTGTTCAAACAGAAGAAGTGGACAAGATCATGTGGTAGGTATAAAAGAGTCAGGAGATAAGATGACATCCAGAAGGGAGAGAATGAAAAAAATAACTTCCTAGCCAAAAAAAAAAAAATCCTCAGGATATTTTTGCATGTGTAAGAGAGATGATACTCTACGGAAGTGAAAGCTTGAAGAAACAGGATAGGAAGAGTATTGATGCCTTTGAACTTTGGTGTTGGAGAAGACTCCTGAGAATACTGTGGACAGCCAAGAAAACAAACCAATGGATCATTGAACAAATCAACCCAGAATTCTCACTCAAGACACAAATGACCAGGCTCAAATTATCCTACTCTGGACACATCATGCAAAGACCCAGCTCTCTGGAAAAGGATCTAATGCTGGGAAAGGTGGAAGGAAAGAGAAGAGGGTGACCAGCAGCAAGGTGGATGGACTCAGTTACAGAGGCAATGGTGCACCGTTTGGAGATCTGAAAAATCTAGTTAGGGAGAGATTGTCATGGAGAAAATCTATCTACGTGGTTGCTAAGAGTCTAACATGACTTGATGGCACATAATTAATAAATCAAAATAAATGAGTAGAGTAAAACATAGGATCAGAAAGAGAGAGAAGGGGCCTTTTCCCACTTACATTTAACCATAGCACCACATGTCCCGGCAACTTGTATTTGATTTGACTTGACTTATAGGCAGCCCTGGTCATGAATTAATCTGACCAATGTATACTCCAACTTCCATAAGATGAGTTAAAAACAACACAGTAAAAATATATTGTATGTATGTGTGTATGTGTGTGTGTATACGTGTGTGTGTGTGTGTGTGTATCTCCAAACTATATATTCCAAGGACATTGTAAAGCCTTAAAGGTGATGACCAGTGCCTTGAATTGCACTTGGAAACCACTTGGTGATCAGTGCAGCTTAGAGTAGCAATGTTATATAGGCAAAACTGAGTGTGTCCATATTTACTTGAGCTGCTGCTACCAAATGATTTTCTTCCATGTCCCCATTACTTTGCCTTGATTCCTCCCCAGACCATGAGTAAGACAATCTTAAGTCATCCTTAATGGTGTCACTATAAATAGTATCTTTTCCCTTACTCTGATCCAAGGCCACCCCTTTAAGGGGGATAAAATCTGTAAGATAATAAGGCAAGATAGGGATCAACAATGGGGATAATTTCATTTACTGATATAGTTTTCTACCATCTCAAAGATGGGCAGATGGCACTTTAACTCAGCAGTGAGGAAAGTCCCAAAGCGCCAGGGTATTTCCACACGAGGATCAGTTCTCTGTTATCCCTCAGAGTTGGCTGTCTTCAGCAACTGAAACTTCTCCTTGCTAGCTCAGTTGCAAATCACATACTAAAAAGCCATTTCTCTTTGTTCTGCAGTGGTGAAGCTTTGCAGATCTTCTGGGTGATCCATGTTCCCTATGAGGGACATTTGCATTAGTCTTTTTTTCCAGCTCTTGAGCTTCAGTGACCCTAGTAGTTCCTTTAAACGCCAGGCTGTTTTGGAATGTTTTCCATTTCCCTTTCATGTGGAATATGGAGTGAGGGGATTTCAGTTATTCCAGCAGAAATTGTGGTGAAGTAGAACTGGAGCACACAGCTCCAGTTCCTACAGCCTAAATAGTATGCATTTTGTTTAGAACTTATTGGCCCCTGCACCTGCACAGCTATCAAGGGGTTATTTTATTTAATGCAGAAAGAAGGACAGTGTGACAGCCAGACAATTTCACCTAATTACAAATGCTCAGATCTGTTCTGTTCTGCTCTGTTCTGCTCTGCTCCCAAACTGTCTGGAGAATATTATTTTAGGCTTCTATAAATTAGCCATCACTACTTATGGTCAAGACAGATGTTCCAGGTGTAATGCAAAAGCCAATCCAAGTTGCTTCTCATAACCAAATGAGAATGAAGTCACATTATGATCTATCAGGGTAAGAGCTCCTTACTCTAGAACACAATAGAGGAATGAAGAAATGTTATTTCATGAGACAGAAGGTTTTCTTCTGCTGACTTGATCCCATGCTTTGAAGAATATTAAGTTATATTATAACTTCCTCCTATCCCAGAACTTTGGGAGAATGGGTTTCAAGGGTCCTAACTGGAAACTGTATGGGTGGAAAAGGGGTTCTGAACACTCAAACTAAGAAAAGTGAGTCATTCCCACCCACCCTCCCCCAAATCCATCTTTTACCCTTCCCCAACTTAGCTCTTTTCAGAAGTTAAAGGTATATGGAAAGCTTACATGGAGGCAGTGAAACAGGATTCTGCACCCTAGCAGCATCCATGGGAGACAGGGATCAAAACAAAATGCTGGCTACATGATCAAAGCCCCACATGCATGTAAAGAAAAAGGCAGGGCTTTGATCACATGGCTACAGCTGCCATCTTGAACTTTTTGACTCCTCCCTGAGGACACCCCTGCCCCACTCCCAATCCATCTGCACCCATTTCAAAGATTAAAACCCCTGGAGTGGAGCCTGCTGCCATGGTGCCACTCCCTCAACCTATGCATGCTCTCAGAGAAAGGCAAGGGACTCGATGTGTTTGTTTTTCTCCTCCAGAGTATTCATTCTGCCTATAATTAAAAGCTTTCCCAGCTTATCTGGCAGCCTTTGCAGAGCCAGGAGGGTTTGCTATTCCTGCCTCAAGTAGTGACAGGCTGGTGCTCTGAGCCAAAGCACTGAGTAATTTGAGACATTCCCTTGGTTTCCCCAGGTTCTGGTAATAGGTGGTGAAAATGGATGAGCTGCAGGGAAAGCGATAGCCCTGCTGTTATTCAGCTGCTTGTCACATTTAATATGCCCTTTGATAATTATGTAGGTGCTTGTTAGGGGATATAATTGCAGTGGTATTTCCCATTTCACCCATGGGCCTTTCAGCAACAAGCCATTCAAGCATGGAAGATGTGAGAACCGTGGAACATCTTCACCCACCTGGAGACAAAGGCTGGTATGCTTTGCTTCGTCTTTCCTGAGGGGACATGTGACTTCATTCTGTAGCATTAGGATCAGGTCCAGCGTAAGTGAAGGGCTGCAGTTCAGTGGCAGAACACGTTTTGTCTGTATGAGATCTTTATTACAATCTATGGCATTTCCAGTTTGAATCTGGAGCTTCTAGCGTTGACAATTCTGGGCTAGTTCAGCTTTCTCCAGTTTGCATGCCCTCCAGGTACAAGAACTTCAATTCCCAGAATTCTCTGCATAGTCATACTTCCTAGGGAATTCTGGGAGTTGAAATCCATATGCCCAGAAAGCACCAGACAGGGGAGCAAGATGGACCACTGCTCTGACAAGGTGAGCTGGAAGGAAGAATTAGTCTGAATTTTCATTTTGACAGCTCAGTTTCCAAAACTTGATATTGTCTTTCAAGCTAAAATTCTCTCCTCTCTTTGAAAATAGTACCAAGATTTAGGAACTTTTATATTTCAGTTTAGAATTCTATCGTTAAAATGTAATAAAATTGGCATAGCAATTAATTCAAAATTAAAATCTATACAATTAAAATAATTGATTATACAAATTGGGCTCAGCATCATTGCACAACAATGTACACATCTGTTAAAATATAGAAATAAAAAGCAGGTTAGGGCAAAAATCTCACATTTGCCATAATGAATAGATGTATATTTTAACTGTTATCTATAAGTGGACAGCCACATTTCTTGTGGGAGCAATTGGGGTGCCTTATCTCAAATCACTGCATGCATTGTTTGAATTATACAGTTGAATTGATTTCTCAATTTTCAAATGAAATACATAATTTGAAATACATAATTTGAAATTTCATAATTATGAAATTTATCTGACCAACTGGAACCATCCAGGCTCTAGGTGGATTATAGAATTTACATAATGAAAACAGGATGCAAAGTCAGAATACCATTAATTAAAATTGTAGATAGTGGATTGAAATAGTAGATATAGTAGTATAGGATGTTTTACAACTTTCTAGAACCCTTAAAATTGGTAAGAGGGGTATTTAGAAAATAACAATTTGCTCTGAAATATCCACATTTATTTTAATCTCAAAATGAAAAGAAAATATGACATTATTAACATTAGTTAACAGTACTAAAACTGCTCCTGAAAAGTCATCCATGACTTAGACAAACTTTCAGTACAATTTTTGGTTAAAATGATTATGCACATGAAGTTCCCTCAATTCCAAACTATACTGATTTGGCACACTTAGGCCCATTTTAAGCAAGTTTTAGGCCCAGTTTTGGACCAAGGATAGGTTTGGATGATCCACAGATGATCTGTGGTAGAATAAGAAAGGAAAAGAGCTGTTAGAGCTTTAGGATCTCAATTTAATACACTGGCAACCTTCTAGATCACTTCGCCAGGATGGAACTTGGAGAGATCCATGCTATTTTACTGTGGTTTGGAGTAACAGTTATAAACATTTATTTTATGTAGTAATATTAATTTAAAAAATCTTGGCCATTATCTTTGTAGTCCACATACATTAGCTGTCACATGTCAGAAAGTTAAGATCAAGAGGCTGCATGGAATGTCATATAATTAATAAGATTTACAGATACCTTCCTATCGGTACTCTCATAAACCTAAGACATTTTTAGGGAATTATTTTTCTTTATAACTGAGATAAACAGAAATGCCAGAAATAATCTGGAGCAGCTTATCAATTAATAAAAGCCTTGGATGAGGACGAAAGACAAATACCAAATTCCAACCAATTCATCACCCTTTTTCTTTGAAAAGAAGAAGACAAGTTTCTAACAGTAAAACAAGATAATACTTTTTACTGATTATTCTTTTGGCATGAACAAAATATGTCTTTAAAAAAGGAAAAAGAAATGGGCATAGACCAACTGCTTCCTCTCCAACAGAAGACTTCTCTTAGCAGATGGGATACGGGGGCAACTTTTAGCAAGGCTCCCTTCTCCTTGCAACAGCCTACAAATCAAACCGCTGAGCAGGTTATGGGGGCATAAAGAGGATGGTGGGGAGAAGGAGCATTGCTATTTCCCATTCTGCTGATGGAAGCCTTCCATAGGTGGAAGATTTGTCTCAAAATTGATATCTGTGAACGGAGTTACACAGAGATCAGCTGTGATTAAGATTTATATTGCAAATAACATCCATATTTTGAAAACAAAAACAAATGAAAAAGGATTCAATATTAAACCTGACCTCTCTGTTGTCCTTCCTACAGATGGCCTCTGCTTGCTTCTTTTGGCCTTTCTGTTGAACCATGTTAGTGACACAGATTCTAGCCTTGGCCATTATAGAGAACCAGTAAATTGGGTTGAGTTAACTGTATTGTGGGAATGTAATCTCTAGTTCAGAGGATTTTGGCTCAGTGGGAAATTTACACCCTTGTTTTATGAAGCAAGCATGCCTTGCCTGCAGGTAAATTAACTCTCCATGTGCCTCCATGTATCTTGAAAACAGATATATAGAATTCTGCTTGTCTGACTTTATTTTGGATAATGCTATCAAATATCTATTAAGCCAGCTTCCTTACCGATTTACATGAAACAACATCTCTGGAAGAACAGCTTTTTATAAAGATCCCAACTTTATCACATTGCTTTTGTCAGCTATTCAATGCAAAGTTTCATAATAGCATTTTTTTAAATAAATGATATAAAAAGGCAATTGGGTTTTTATTTGGCCTGTTTATCTATTTTCTCTCTCTCTCTCTCTCTCTCTCTCTTTCTCTCCCCCCTCCCTTCCTCCTTTTCCTTTGCAGTCCTCTAAAAATAATATCCCCATTGTTTGTTACAAGGACTAGAAGATCCATTTCCCCATAATAACACTGTGCAGGAAAGATTGCAAAGCCACCATTGATTATGCACAAAGGGACTGTTCTTAAACTACTTTTCATGGCAGCTAAAGTAAGTCGGCTATTAACCAGCATGATGAAAGGGCCGAAGATGGGACACAGGGAACCTGCACATCCTGAATGAGCCTTGTCCCAGCTACAAAATGTGGACCATCATGTGCTAATCAGCAAGCATCAGACCAAACTGCCAGAAGCTAAAATATTGAAATCGTAATGACAGACGAGATATAAGCTATGTAAGGGCACATTTCAAACCCCTTTCATGTTCAGACCTCTTTTACTGTAAGGATGAAATGGTTTGAATGGATGGAGGAGGTTTACTTGTCACTTTAACTATTCATTATTGCCCATCTAAACTGAATTTGGGCTCCTTATAAAAAAGAGAAATGAAAGATGCTGTTTTGAACTATATTAAGTGAACATCCATTTCTGTATTTGATTAATCTGAAGATTCAACTAGTGTATTTTTAACTCATTCTTATTGTCTGAGTTAATAAAAAACCTTACTATTGGGGAGCATAATAATATAAATCTCCCCCCCCATTGTGTGTGTGTGTGTGTGTGTGTGTGTGTGCACGTCTTTAAGGTAGTCTTGGTTCCTGGCAATTGCCTGGATAGGTCCCTGCAGTTTTCTTGGCAAGATTTCAGAAATGGTTTACTACTGCCTTCTTCCTAGGGCTGAGAGAGAATGACTGGCCCAAGGTCACCCAGCTGGCTTCATGTCTTAAGGCAGGACTAGAACTCACATTCTCCCAGTTTCTAGCCTGATGCCTTAACCATTACAAGAAACTGGCTCTTTAATCTCACTCTGTGTAGCCATATTTCATATTACAAGCTTCTAGTTGATCAGTACATAGCTTAGCAAATAAGACAACAAACACCAGACTCCACTAATCACTCACATGTATTTATTGGATTTTAATTTTTATTGGATGCTTTGAAGAAAATAAAATCAAACTTGAATTATATAGATAATGCATTAATGCTTCCCAGTTTAATTCTAGCCACCAAAATATAGGACAGTTACAAAACGGGTTTTCATTTCCACCAGAATCAAGCATATTGAAATAGAACTCTATTTCATTCTTTCTCCAGCCCCTTGAAATAATCAAAAAGAACTCGAAGTACTCAACTTACAAGCCACCACTCAGATGGCTCCACAGAACTGTGGAGTGTCTGTGTCAGTGTGGCAGGGTAAATTCTTTACACACATGATTTTTCAGATGTTAGATTTTGCACGAGTTTTGCAGGGTTCTTCCTTGCGAGCCAATTCATGTACAAATGTAGGTGTGGAGGCCTTTCTCTTTGCAGGTGTGTGCAGTGTAAGTGTAGACATTCTGTCTGAATTATGCTGTCTCCACAAAAGAACAGCATATTTTAAAAAGGCCTTGCCTAAGAAACAGAATCCATAATATATATAATCGATTCACAATAGGTAGGTCATAAGTACTGAGATAAAGCAGAAACAAATAACAATCAGAAAGTTTACATCTAAGTAATGAGACTCTGTATCTGGAGTAAGTTTTACGAACAGAACTGGACCTCTGAACAAAGAGATAAAGGATCCAGTAAAGTATGTGCTGGACCACATCCTAGTAGCAAAATCTTCTGCATGGGGAGAATGAAGCAAATCCAGTTTCAGTTCAGGGCAATTTTCCAAGTAATGTGTACAAAATTACAGTCTAACTATAAAATCTTAACATCTGGGACTGTTCTGCAGGTTCACTTGCACTTTTTTAGCTCCTTATTTTTCATGGCTGTTTTTGACAGTACTTTTAGACATACCAGTCACTGCCAAAGATGTTCATGAATCACAGGCCTGTCATATTAAATACCCTCAAAGTCTCTTACATCTTTCATTGCTCTTCACTTCCAGGAATGCAGATCACAGGAAAGATAGTGGGTGAGATGAGTAACAAAAGCCTATTATTTCTTACTCGCACTTTCCAAACCTGGTGCCCTCCAGCTTTGGTGGTTTACAACTTCCATGATCAACAGCCATCAGGATGTCCTTACACTGCAGGAGAAGGAAGAAAAAATAATTTCACAGTAATTGAAAGCAAAGTTTATCTGTGGGCGGCATACAACAAAGCTAAAACAATTAATAAATACCTAAAAGATTTATCATTATTATTATTAAAAAACATTAAAAATTATTTTAAAAAAGCTAAGAAGAGGAAATGGTGCATAAAGGGATGTTAATAATAACGGAGCCACCTCACTAGTTCACCAGTCTCCCCGGGTCCCCAGGCCTGATGGCACAACCAGGTCTTGAGGGACCTTCGGAAGGTCAAAAGTGAAACAAACCTTTGCAAGATAGCAGATGAATCATTACAACCTAAGCTCCACCCCCTTATATATGTTTGCAATCTGGCATGTACAAAAGGGGTGGGGCTTGGTTAACAATACTGTGCACACCATCTTGTGGAATTGACCGCTGCTGTGCATGCTGCTGACGAGATGTTGAAAACAACAGAATGTCAAAACAATAAACAGAGATAAAAATCAGTCTGTAGGAAAAAGACACCTATGTGCACCAGGATCAGTTAAGCAAAGAATCACAAGCCAAGTTTAAAAGCACGGTTTGTGTCAGGCCTCTGAAAGTAACTCATGACAAAGCTTATAAGTCTTTTGCTTGTTTTTCACTAAAAATCACCTTATAGTCATCTTCACTTCTGTATTTATCTTCACACATACTCTCTAATCCAATACCTGGAGAAGGGAGGGTAGATAAATGTATGCCAAGGACGATATCATACTTGAAATGCCCTTGGCATTCATTCAAATATTTGGGTTTTATCCAAGTTACTGATAAAGTGTATAAGGTGATAAAGCCATCTCCAGTGTTGTATTATCCACACCTCCCATATTCTAAATGTATAAATAGGTGACAAGGCACCCCAAATATTTTGAGCCTGAGCATAGACTAGAAGACCAGGCAGCTGGCTTCAAGGGATCCATCTGCTGTCATTCCTGGGGTTCCTGACATCAGAGGAATGTAGAGTATATCCTTCTTCTGGAATTCTCTTAAGCTATAATAATAAAAAATCTTTGGCATTTGTTTAGTGTAAGCCTATTGTCTTTAAATCCCAGAAGCATTACTTCTCTCACCCACACACTCACACACACACACACAGATACACACAATCAGAGATGGCAATTCTCAAAAATCAACTGAAAAAAATTTCCAGTGGTCAAACACTCTATTGTTGCCCTCAGGGCTCCCTAAAACTCCCTAAAACCTTGGATGTGGCCCCTCAGAGCCCCTCTCAAAGATGCTGTTTAATGACATTTATTTATTTATTTGTTCAATTTATATAATTTAATGTAACAGAAGAAGAAAAGTATTCTATACAAGATAAGTTAATTATAATAATCTTAAATTATTAATAAAAATGATAAATAATATTAAATGAAATAAAAATGAGAAGGAGGATGGTCTTAGCTGTGCCTGTTTATTGGAATGTGACCTCCAATATGCCCCTGAAAATAATAATCTCATACCAAAGAATTTCAGGATTTCATTTAGTCATGAAGCTATAATTTAAGAAGACTAATTTTGTCCGCTATCATGTTGATGGAAGTGGCCTTCAAGTTGAACTTGACTTCTAGTAACTGCATCCATGCGGCTTCCTTTGCAGAGTTACCAAAGTGGCTTGCTCCTGTCACCTTCCAGAATGTTTTTTCAGCTTCTCACTCTCATCTATAACCTGGGATCCCACTATCCAAGAACTCAACCAGGTTGATTTGGTTCAGTTTCTGAGATCAATGACATGCAAAGTGATTTAAATTAGAAATGCTCTGCTCTGAGCTTGAACTGGGTTTTCCAATCTTGCTGGAAGTGTTGTGATGCTGTTCTGACCATACCAGAAGTCTCTGGAGTTTGTTTGTTTGTTTGTTTGTTTTTTCCCAGCACCAATATGGTTGGAACAGCATTGGAACACTTTCAATAAAGTTTCAAATTCAGATTGGGGCATTTGGCATGGAAAACATTCTGCACTGAAAATCCTTTGCATACCTTTAGCAATAACCTAGCCAGAGTGTTAATTAGCTTGCCAATGTCAGGAACTTTGCGCATGGTTTGCGCAAAACCATGAATGTGGTTTTGTGAATAGTCCACACAATTAAAGCAATTTATATGGGTATACTTTTTGCAGTGAAGTACCCTCAGACCACACTGCTGACAACTATATCTGCGACTATAATATTACAGCTGTGCCATGCATGCTTTTAAAAATAATTTGGCATAAGTGCTTTGGATCCTCTGCTATCTGCCTCTGTTACTCATTAAAGTTTGGAGCCTGAAAAAAGGTACCCCTGCTCTAAGGGGTCAATTTATAGTATGGAAGCCTGAAAAAAGTTGGGCTGTTCTACTGAGTAGCAGAGAAGTGCTGTGTTCAGATGCGGTCCAATGCACGTTTCCCAAATCATTTTGAAACATGCCCAGCTATAATATATAACATAACATAACATAACATAACATAACATAACAACACATAACATAAAACGTGAGTGAATGTGGGTTTAATGTAATATCCTTGGTTATGCTTTTTGCATTTTATTTCCTTTTGACCTCAGTACTTACAGTATTTTTCTCTGTGCAATTTTATCAGTATTTTATGTCCATGCCTACGTTCATTAGCCTGGAACAACGCTTCTATTGAAGGGAAATCCAGCCCACAAAATACATACATTAACTTTCAAAGAAACATAATTTTCTTTTATTATATCTCCATAAGGCACAATCATTTTATGGTATATGTAACAACAGAACAAGAGCTGTGCTCAGTTGTTGTTTTTTTTCAAGATTGTCCTACCTGATTCCCCAAAGTCACAATCATTAAAGCTTGGAAGTCTCTGGTCCCTGTTGGTTCCCAGTTCACCTGATTGGCTAAAAATTCTACATTAAATCCTTTGTGCAAGACCTCAACAAATCTAGTTCTTTTGCAATGAATTTCTTTTTTATCCTGTTGGTAAGGAAACTCAACTTTCTTCTAACTCTCTACTGAAAAATAGTGACTGTCAACATAAATGACTACTATTTTATAGCCAAAGAATATACAATGTTTTAATCTTACTCCCCTCCTTCAAGTCACATGTTCATCTCTTCAGCCAAGACTGGATCTTTTCAGTACCAACAGCTTCTTTCTTCCCTGAACTGTTGGCCTATCTGTTGGTCTCCATAACATTTCTGCTTGTGCATCACAAGCATTTCTTGATAGATATGGAAGAAAGTTAAAACTTAGTATGTAGCTCTGGATTTTCTTCCTATGTGCTTCTTATCCTCTGAAGAAATATCTCTGTTGATTTATAATTCACTTATGCTGAGCATTTATGCAAAGGGATGAAAAAAAATCTCTGAACAAAACATATGTAAAATAGGTCAAGAAGCAAATTGTCTCACACTTTCTCTTTACTGTAAGTCTTAGCACTACAAACAAATCAGTTCTCACATTCCTATTCTTTTTCAAGTCATTATTTCTCAATACACCAAACTTCCTACACATCAAGTCATACACAAACACACACAGGGTGGGAGTGGGGAATGGGGGAGAAAGAGAATAATTACTAGATGTTGCTATTGAGTTGTCTTCACTCAGATTATATTTCTCAGTCACTGGTTGCTGCAAGGAGTAACAGCATCCTCATTGTTGGCCAGGAATTTCAGCTTTGCCAAATTTTCAGTTTATCTGCACCAGTGATTCCTGGGGGCAGAAAGAGACTAAGGGGAAAACAGGACACAGAAAGGTAATCTCTGTCAGCTCCCTTGTAGCCCTCCTGTCAGGAAATACCTGCTTTTGAAAGATAGGATGCAGATGAAGCTGAGAACAGAATCCCCTTTGTTTGAAAGGTCATTGGCTATACAGATTTTCTCTCTGCTAAGTAACTTACTTAAATACTATATGTGCATATTGTTATAGTACATATGGAAAGGGAGTGCCACAGTACAAGGGTATAAATGCAGAATCAATAGGGAATATCAAAAGGCTTTCTCTGCTATTAAAAGAAATGAAAAGCATATTCTTGGGGCCTTTTTACAGATGATAGGAGAGATAATTTTTAAAAAAATAATAGAGAGACATTATTCAAGGTAACAACATAAAACAAGAAAAAATACTCCACTGACCGGTATAATATGAAATCAAATGAATTCATAGTATACTTAGAAATTCCAAATCTAATATATGGAAGATATAAAGTTAATGCAATTGCTTAATAATATCACAAAAACATCTATATAATCTTAGACACAGCTCGTGGTAAGTAAGGAGTACTTAAACTATGGTTTGCCAAATAAGTCATAGGTGCCTGATTCATGAAAAATGATGGGTGTCCGTATCACACTGAACCAAAAGTGAATCAATTGTATTGTGGCCTAATGTAATGTGTAAATCCAGGATCTCTTTCAGCGTTTTTCAGGTGTAGAGTAACTCTAAGTGGGGAAATCAAAAGTTTGATTGGAGAAGCATCAATGCATTTAAAATACATGAGGCTGAGAACCACTATTTTAGATCAAATGTTGCATTGCTTGTAACACTGTCTTATGATTCTGAATTATATGTTCTTTCTGAAGTTGTTTCAATCGCATTACTCAAGAAAAAAATGGAGCCATAATTGGGGAGCAAATATGGTGCTTCTCAAGCAAGCAGACTTCCAAGATTTCCCTCAAGAATATCACCCTTCAGATTCTACATTTGATCTGATCCCTTCAAGCAATTCAACCTTTATGGTTTTTGTAGTCAAGGGTTGCAGACCCAGAACATCAGAAGAATCTTTCTATATTGTAGTTGAATACATGAGGCAACAAAAGTTAAAAAAAAATAATAATAATAATAGCAACATACCAGAAATAACAGCACTCACTGACTACACCCATGTTCCTGATTTTTAAATGTAAACACAAATGAGGGCTGTGCATAATTCTTTTTACTTGTTTCTCCTGGCACTGGTTAGAATTTCTTAGTTGGGTGTCTCCATGCTTCTCCACTTTTTCATTAATCCTTGCGAATTTCCCTCCCTTAGAAACTCTACCGATTACCTTTAAATTCTATCGCAGCAAACTAGCAAATTTGTTGGATTGGGGTGGAATAAAACCCACTAAGTACATAAGTGAGTAAGTACGTAAGTAAAGAAATAAATATATACAATTCAAAAAATACGAGCCTAACAGAATCCTCTGTCTCCACAATCCTTCTCCCAGCCAGTTTTCATGTCCAGCATGTGCCTTCACCAACTGTGTTTTTCACTGTGAATGCTTTGGCTCAAGTTAATTCACAGCGGTGTGAATGACCATTGCTACTGCTGTGTGGGGGGATTTAGTCAAATGCTTCTGTGAATTAAATCTCTTTTTATATTGTTCCCATTCTCTAAAATGCCCTTCACCTTGCTATCTGGAATGTCTGGGAATGGCAACCTTAACACATCTAGGGAAGGTTGAGGAAGTTTGTCCTAAAATTACACTATTTTCTTAGAACAAATCAGTTTTCTTCCAAAAACCCTATTAGCCTTGTTCTAACATCCTATTAACCCTATTCTTGTATTCACCCAAGTATCCACACACTCCACACCAACAATTGAAGGGAAGAAACAGGTGTGCATGGAAGAAAACTTCCTACGAGGCAAAACCCATATACAGTAGTTTAATCAAGCATTGGGTGAGAAAATACTTTCTTCCATTTATCCTGAACCGCCCACCATTCAGTATCGCTGGATGACCTTGGATTCAAATCATGCAAGCAAAGAAAATCTCTCCATCTATTTTCTTCATACAGCACTTCATTCTGTTTAGAAACTCCACGGGGTCTTCCCACTCTTGTCTTAAATGAAAAAGTGACAGGCACCGTAACCGCTCCTCATACGAAAGTTACTTCAGCAGTTTGAGGCTATTCTTCCCAGCGCCTTTTCTAACTTTGTAATGTCATTTTTGCATTGGAGTGACCAGAGCTGTACATCTGTGATCACACCATGGGGTTTATTTATTGTTGAAAACACCGCCATCAGCAGCACATGAAAGCTAACCAGTGCTATAAAAAGCACCATAAAAGCAGTCAGGGCAAAGAATGGGTTTTTGAGAGAAAATAGCATCAGAAGTCCACTGACCTAGTAAGGCAGCTGACACATTGCAGAATGTAGGACCCAAACAGATAAGATAAGGTCAAGATGCCTTCACCTGGGAAAGAGTCCATGTAAACGAAACCTAAAGGGAAAGATGACTCTTTAAAGTCAACTAGAAGCAGACTGAGAATTGTGTTTTGATGTTTGAAAACTAATAATAGTCTCAGTTCAGATATCTGAGAAGTTAATTTAGACAAGAGTTACTGGATTTTTTAAGCGACTCATCCACTGATGGTCCAACCTATAATTAAAATAAATGTACAAAAAGGCCAGAATACTCCCATAGTCTCCTTCTGGTAATTTCAGAATATTCCTATGGCCTCTTTTCAAATAGAAGAAAACCTGAATAAGTACTGCACACCTAGCTGGGCAATGCCCAAAACATACATATAAGTTGAGAACATGAATGTGAACTATATCATCATTTACTTTTCTGGAATCTGATATGCAGGCCAATGTTCTCCATGATCCAAATGTATTTTGTTCTTTCTGTACTTTGCTCCATATATAGAATTAATCAAAGGCTTAAATTTGGTTATCATTCAGAGTACCTTGATTTCTTTTCTGGCAAATTATCACTACATTATCTAATCAGTTTCTATACATTTCCACATTTTCCCAGTTAGAGTTACTGTGGTTAGATTGATTCCATCTTTGCAAGGGATCCATGAAAAATGGCAAAACTGGAATTTAAGCACTCATTTGTATCACTTAGATTAGTACAATAAGGCTGATGAATAATTTTGGCTCTGTTCAAGAGCAACACTGAAAATAAAAAACTCATTACAAGTTCATATAATTTTGCTGTCCTCTGATCATCAAATCTAAACAGCATTTAATTTTCATTGGAATGTTATTGATTTAAATGTCACAACCCATATTTACCATGGACTGCAGAATATTCTTGAAAATTACCATGATCTCATGAATATGGATCTCAAACCTATCTATTAAAATCTTCCATAGGAGTCTTACAGTTATTTTAGTAAAATCTATTTACATTACATTTACCACACAAGAATTGGGACACACTTATGGTTATGGAGGGGAGTGGGAGGGTCTTGTTACTGTGTTTAAATACAAAATATTTGCCCAAATGACTCATAGGATATACAGATATCTCATGGTTCAGTCTAAGTATTTTGCAAGTTAACAAGAGATAAAAGGTCCTGAAATGAAAAGGACAGAATGTGCTTCACATTATTGTTTTACAACAGCTTTGTTACATCAAGTTCATTACAAGAATTTTGACATACTATAATAGCAAAGCTTTGTATTCTTTTCATCTTAAATTCTTAAGATTCATTCTGCTCACATATTCATCACTAAAACCACTGTTGTAAAGAACGTCCAATATAGACTGAAGATCTATAAAATATGTTGGTATAATTGTTGGTGGTGGTATTACTGTATTAATAAATCAGTAGGAAAACAGTCCTTGCCTTCATTCTTACAATATTTTTTTTTAAATCTATTATTAAAAAAAAGAGAGAAGAAATGGGAGGGAGAACCATATGACAGAGCACGTTTAGACACCAGTCCTTAATATTACAGTTTTACTACTATCAGCTGGAAATAGTATTGGAGTTAGAAAGAAATAGATTGCAAGGCTGATAATGTGTGAATAAATAATATTTCCCAATGACAATGTTAATTAGGGTAGAAACAATTATACTAATAATATAGTATTAAAAAGGGTCTTCAGCTTATGATAAATGTGATCTGCAGCTGCTAACATAGCTGAGCACAACAGAATATTGATAAACTAATCACTTAAACCAAACACTATTCATGATCTTGCTCCTTCCCCCAATCTTACCTTTGCTCACACATTCTTTGCAGAATTCTGAATCTCTTCCATCTCTCTGACATACGTGGAATTCCCAGAAGATGGGTTTCTTTCCATCAGAGTTGGCCACAACAACAACAAGCTGATAAATTTATCGTGGCAGGCTAAGATTTGGGACTGAACGAAAGGTTAGAATCATCCAGCCAGTGTGTTGGGAATGGAACTAGATGCTCATGCAGTCAGCTTCTATGGCTTCATAAACAGATTTTGAGAAAAAGGATATTATATCACATATATACACAAAAAAATATTTCCTTAAGAAAGTGTCCTAATAGAATGTCTCTAACCAGGGTGGTGTCTCCACAAATAACCCCCTGCTGCACTCCTTCCCTCTTTCGAGGTCCACAGCACTTTCCATTCCTTGGAATAATACAGCGTCACTCCAGGGCACTGTGGGAAATTTCAGTGGGCATACCCAGCCACCAATTATTGGCTAACACCAATGTGTTAAAAATGTGTCAAAAATGGTACTCAGAGAAAGTATCCGTGATAGGCCCTGGGCCTGGGCATGTTGTGGGAGTTGAAGTCCACTCATCTTAAAGTTGCTAAGTTGAGAAACACCGCTCTAAATACTTAGCGAGATGGAATTAAATAAAAATTGTTCTTGAAAAGGACATTTAAAAACTTGGAAAATGTGTAGATTTGATCCCACAGTACTGTATATCAGACTAGCAATATTTGTAACTCCCTGGTAGCAAGGATTTTCTTTTCTTTTTAAAATTCATGCTGGGTTAAGGTTTGTGTGGTCTGTCCCTCCTTTGTTTTGGAATGATGATCCTTTGTGTCTCCACTGCCATAAAATTAAGCCTAAAATAATGCTGCTAGTGCTTTCCTTTGAAGACAATCCTAGGTACACATTCAAGAATCCTTATATAGTCAATATGTTGTACAGGAAGCTCAGGAAAATCCAGGGTTTAAAAAACTGACAACCCTCCCATTCTGCATTAATAATATTGTTAACTTTAAATTTTTGTCTTGGGAACCTCTCTTGTACCTTTGGGTGAAGAGTGTTTTTAAATCAATTAATTTTGTTATTATTCTTATTATTGCATTAATAATTCCATGAAGGGAGCTCAAATGAGTCCAGTGGAGACTGAGCCAAGATGATGATCATAAAATGTAGACAGACAAAATTACTGTTATGAAAGATCAATACCATTAAATCACCAAAAGTTTTACTATAAATATTGACATTCACTTAAAATTTATTAAAATACATCAACCGAGCATCCTTTGTTGCTGCTTCCAGTATGTAAAGAAATTCTAGAAGGAATTTAGAAGCTCTAGAACTCGTAGTTCTTCAACAGCTTATTATTATGCCCATCCTTTGAGTTGTGAGAAATTTCAGAACTACAAAGAGCCAGATTTTGCTTTCTTTCAAAGAAAGACAGCCTCATGTCTTTGGTAATCTTTAAGTTTATAAATCTGTAGCTAGGACATAGCTGGATACTTACACTACAAAAGGCAGATCTTGTTCACTGCTGGCACATAAAATCTTCAAAGAAAGTAGTTTTGGGTATGGCTGTAAACATCTCATAAGTTAACCAGACAATGAAAAGTGTGAATTTATTTTTCCCCTATATATGTTATTTTAAAACATAATATCTCAAGTGAAAATTAGTTGGTGCTTTTATTATTATACTAAAAGATTATTTGAAAAATGGATGCAATCATTAAATAATAACTGATTCGTTCAAAGGAATGTGGATGTCCAACTATTTTAAATGCTCTCTCAAAGTCAAATCAATATGCCTTATGACGGCTCTCCTGAAGATAATAATTTTAGGGCATTGCAAAAACGTAGGTTTTAATGAAATCTTATTCTCATTACAGCTCCTATAACACAATGACTTATTCATTCCTTTTCTATACAAGTTCAGTGAGGTCCAATAAATCCTATATATATATATATGGACGATATATACATATACATGTATGGACAAACCATAAATGGACGAGACAAGAGAACTTGGAAATGATGGAATGCTACTACAACAGCAGACCTAATGAGAAGGGATATATGAAACATATAAGGGAACTATGGATAGACAGAAGGCCTACATCCACACTAACTGAGAAACAACTAGTTACCCAGCACTTCAACATAGTGAAGAGGAAGCTGCTCTCACAACTTGAGATAGACCAACTCCACATTTCAACCCGGACTCAAGCAGACCTGGAAGAACAAGCAGATGCGCAGCCAACACCTGAAGCTGGAATGTCACTGCCACCCCTTCCATTACAGAGCACAGCAGCTGATATGAGGCATAAGATCATGGATAAACTAGCTACAGTCAACCCTCGAGTCCGATTACCAAGGCTCAGTGGAGAAGTACCATCAGATAGTATGCTAGAAGATGCCAACAGAGCCCTCCAGACAATCCCTACTACCACCATAACTGAAACCAATGAATTGGTATATGCTACAGCCGCTGTAATCCTGGAAATGCTTGGCTACACGATCAAGAAGAACAGCAGTACGTACCTGCCCTGGAAAATGAAATTGGAGGCTAAGATCAAGGCAACTCGGAGAGAAGTCAGTCAGCTGGTGGAACTACAGAAGCGTGTGGAGATTAAGGATACTGAAAAAATACATGGGCCTGACTCCATCTGAAGCCCTAGAGACTGCTAAACAAAGGCTCACAGCACTGGCTACCAGGCTAAGCAGATACAGTAGAGAAGCAGAGGCCAAGAAGATAAATGCCCTGTTCTCCAAAGAACCATCCAAAGTGTACTCCCAACTGCAGTGCAACCACAGAGTAGCAGCTGAGCCATCAGCAGCGGAAACTGAACAGTACTGGAAGAACATATGGGAGAAAGAGAAGACGCATAATACCAGTGCAAAGTGGCTGCAGGACCTGAAAGCAGACCACAGCAATCTCCCAGAACAGGAACCAGTCACCATCACAGTAGCAGACATCCAACAGCGGGTCAAGAACATGAAAAGCTGGACAGCACCTGGCCTGGACATGATCCACACCTACTGGCTAAAGAAACTAACAGCAGTGCATGAACGCCTAGCAGCACAGATGAACCAACTGCTAGCAGCAGGCTCCCACCCAGACTGGCTAACACAAGGAAGGACAATGCTGATCATGAAAGACCCTCACAAAGGAACAGCACCATCCAACTACCGGCCAATAACCTGCCTCCCCACAACATGGAAAGTTCTATCAGGCATCATAGCTGCCAAGCTACAAGACCATATGGGCCAGTACATGAGCACAGCTCAGAAGGGCATTGGGAACAACACCAGAGGCTGAAAACACCAGTTACTCATAGATAGGGCAGTCGCCCAAGACTCAAGGTCTAGGCAGACCAATCTGAGCACAGCCTGGATTGACTACAGGAAAGCCTATGACTCAATGCCACACACATGGATCTGTGAATGCCTGGCACTATACAAAGTCAACAGGACACTAAGGACCTTCCTCAAGCACTCAATGGGACTGTGGAAGACAACACTGGAAGTGAACTCAAGACAGCTCACACAAGTGGCCATCAAGTGCGGCATATACCAAGGTGATGCACTGTCCCCACTGCTGTTCTGCATAGGCTTAAACCCCCTCAGCCAGATAATCACAAGGTCTGGATATGGGTACAAGTTCAAGAGTGGAATCACCATCAGCCACCTCCTCTACATGGATGACATCAAGCTGTATGCTAAGAGTGAACGAGACATCGACTCACTGATCCACCTGACACGGATCTACAGTGAGGACATTGGGATGTCATTTGGACTGGAGAAGTGTGGCAGGATGATAGTAAAGAGAGGGAAGGTAGTTAAGACCGATGGAGTGGAACTACCAGTGGGCCACATAGCAGACATAGAGACCAGCTATAAATACCTTGGTGTCCCACAGTCACATGGGAACCATGAGGAGGAGGCAAGAAAGACAGCAACATCCAAGTACCACCAAAGGATAAGACAGGTCCTGAAGAGCCAGCTCAATGGGAAGAACAAGATCCATGCCATCAACATGTATGCCCTGCCAGTCATCAGATACCCTGCAGGTATAGTGAGCTGGCCAAAGGAAGACATGGAGGCTGCTGATGTGAAGATCCGGAAGCTCCTCACAATGTATGGAGGTTTCCACCCCAAGTCCAACACCCAGAGACTGTACACCAGGTGCAAAGAGGGCAGGCGGAGTCTGATGAGTGTCAAAGACACTGTCCTGCACGAAACCCGAAGTATCCAGGAATACATCGGTAAGATGGCACCCAAAGATGAGCTGCTGAGAGAATGCCTCAGGCAGCAGCAGACAAGGCAGGAGGTTCAAGCAGAGGAAGTGCCATGGCAAGACAAGCCCCTGCATGGGATGTACCATCGACAGATAGCTGAGGTGGCTGATATTGGGAAATCCTATCAGTGGCTGGAAAGGGCCAGACTAAAAGACAGCACTGATCATAGCAGCACAAGAACAGGCACTAAGCACCATAGAAGCAGGGGTCTACCACACTAGACAGGACCCAAGGTGCAGATTGTGCAAAGAGGCCTCAGAGACAGTCCAACACATAGTGGCAGGGTGTAAGATGCAGGCAGGAACAGCATACACTGAACGGCACAACCAAGTACCTGGCATTGTGTACAGGAAGATCTGCACAGTGTATGGGCTAGACTCTCCCAAATCCAGATGGGAGATTCCAAAGAAGGTGGTGGAGAATAACAGGGCTAAGATCCTATGGGACTTCCAGATTCAAATGAACAGGCAGGTACCAGACATCGTGGAAGTATATAAGGACCAGAAGACAGCAATGGTGATAGATGTAGCAGTGCCAAGTGACAGCAACATCAGGAAAAAGGAGGAACATCAGGAAGAAGGAGTATGAGTGGTGGTAGGAGCACTCAGGGTCGTGACTCCTAAGCTGGGAGAATGGCTCCAACAGATCCCAGGAACAACATCAGAGCTCTCTGTGCAGAAGAGTGCAGTGCTAGGAACAGCCAAGATACTGCACAGAACCCGCAAACTCCCGAGCCTCTGGTAGAGGACCTGAGATTGAGGAAGACACGTACCACCCATAGGGGTGAGAGGGAATTTTTAATTTTTTATATGTGTGTGTGTGTGTGTTGTGTGATATGCACATTTTAAAGACTGAATAGAACAAGGAACTGGAAATCCCCATTTTGTCTAAAAATGTCTTAACATCAATGTCAAAAATTTCAGCAGATCATTGATGACGGCAGATTCAACCAAATATATATATGAAATTTTTGACATTGATGTTAAGACATTTTTAGACAAAATGAGGATTTCCAGTTCCTTGTTCTATTCAGTCTTTAAAATGTGCATATCAACTTTATTTATCTATAACAAGTAGTTATAAAGACTAATGATGGGGGTTTTTGTGTCCTAAGATTCAGTGATCACTTCTAATAATGTAGATTACCAAAGCTGAAAATACCACTGGTCCAAACTGAGATGTCAACAGATGTTGTAGTTGTAGGTATAGCTAATGAACAGCAACAGGCAAATGATACTTATCCTTTAACACAGAAAATGATATCATACAATAATTGATCTGGGGACCACATACAGAACCTGGACTCATTTTACAAATTGCTTGAGAAATCTAAATTTAGTAAGAGTAACATACACATATGGCTGTTAGATTTTTATCAAAAGCTTTTTCCATTGCAAGCAAGAGAATTGTGGCTCTGTCATTTCTGCTTTATTAAATGCAATTAAATCTACTACCAGCTGAATATTATCTGATCCATGACTAGTTTTGATAAACCCAACTTGTTTATTCTTGCCTATAGTACTTGAAGAAATCACTTGTTAAAGCTATTTTAATATAGACATTAACTGTTGAAACAGGACAATGGCTAGCACATAATATATAAACTTTATCAGATTTTTCCAGTTTGGTTGAAAGACTAATTTAATTGCTTAGCAGCACCTAGACAAAGCAAAACCTAAGATTCTAATGCATTTCTAAGGTAAAAATTTCCCATATTCTTATAGAGAATAATGACTCTGAAAACAGACACTCTCTTGCTGGAAATTCCTTCTTCCTGAAAATTCCATTAAGAACAGCTGAAAGGGCATACCGATTGGGCAACACTTTTGCACTCTCCTATTAGTTAGAGAGGGTGGGGTTTTTTAAGTCATGAAATATCTTTGTATGCAAGTTTTAATAACATACATTTTAGACATCAAGCAGGAAAGATTTTTGATAAGAAGATAGCAACACCTTGGCCGTTTTTTAATGCTAACATTCACACTACTGTGAATTTTAATGGAAGCTGCACATACTACAGGTACTTCTTGTTTAGAGGCCACAATTGGGACCGGCAACACAGTCATTAAGCAAAGCAGTCGGTAAGTGAAACCTCAACTGTGCTTATGATCTTACTTCAGCTTTCCTTTGCTTTACAGACCTGCGAAGGTCATAAATGTGAGGATTGGCCATAAAGTTACTTTTTCATTACTATCGTAACTGCAAACAGTTGCTAAATGAGGCAGTTGCTAAATGAGGACTACCTGTAGTTAATCCAGGGTGGAATTATGTTGCATTCCTATTCATAGATAATATCCACTGGCTCTCAAATACCATTTATGTCTTTGTGCTTCAGATATCCAATTATAGCAATAGGGATAAAAATTGCAGATAACTCTGAACTAGGAACTATATAGTTTGATTTGGATACTAACACAATTTAACAACATATTTCTTCATTTCTTTATATTGATTTATATGACTTCCCATCTCACCAATGCAACTCTGGGCAGCGAATAGGAATTAAAACAATATAAATACAATGTATATTTTTTAAAAAATAAAAATACCATTCCAACTAACTAGAACAAAGTGATTCCCGAACACATCATTCATCAATAGTGTGTACTTGATTACCCTCCTGGCCCCCATGTCTGGGAAAACAGCCAGGTCTTCAATGCTTTCTGAAGGGTGAGCAGTCAGGGCCAGAAGAACCTTGGGTGGGTATGGTGCTCCAGAGGGCAGATGCAGCTACTGAAAAGACACACTTCCTGGATCCCTCTAGATGACATTTCCTAATGGATGGGACACAGAATATGCCCCTCCTGCCCATCCTAAATGATGGAGAAATGATGGGAGTAGTTTGACTCAATGCAGCTGTTTCTTATGTCCCTGAACTCATCCCAGAGGAGTGGAAGAGAAGGGACGCTCAATCTGAAACTGGAGAAGGTTCCTTCTCATAATACTATGTTTGATGTTAAGGGCACATCTGCATGTCCTGTTTATCCCACTGCCATTTTAAGTCACCCACCCCTTCCAGAGCACAGGAACAGATGACCTAATACTCCTTCAACTCCTAGACCATTGCAAAAACCATTCCCACCAGTGTTTCAATGGTTTAATTGATTATTCAAAAATAGCAATTTCTCCCCAAGTCCCCTTAAGCCCTTCAGAGTGGATTGCTTCAAGCACTCTGTTCCAATTTAGTTAACAGCCATTGCTGTGGTTGGCTGCATGATTTGTCGTGTCCCCTTCCCTTGGCTGGTCACTGCTCTTTACAGACATTTCCCCCTGGATGGCTGAGCTGCTCAGATCTTTCCTTTCCTTTCCTTTCCTTTCCTTTCCTTTCCTTTCCTTTCCTTTCCTTTCCTTTCCTTTCCTTTCCTTTCCTTTCCTTTCCTTTCCTTTCCTTTCCTTTCCTTTCCTTTCCTTTCCTTTCCTTTCCTTTCCTTTCCTTTCCTTTCCTTCTTATTTTAGAAGTCTATCTAAATCTAGCAGTTGATCCAAGAATGACTTGATGGTCAGTGATTTCCCAGCACCTGTAAAAGCTCCTCTACCTTCAGTTGTTTTGGCAAACACCTTTCCATTTCTCCCCACACTGTGTGAAGCTTGGTCCCTTTCTCTCCCCCCCCCCCCCCCCACTGTATGCAATATTTCTCCTTGGTTCTATGACTTATAAAGAAAACCCCTAGATAGGAACATTGCCTCAAGCTCCTAAACAAAGAGTTGCTTGTTGTGTGAGGCTTGAAGAGAGGGAACACTCCAGCAAATACTGTAATCAACAGAATGATGGATCAGTCCACAGCCTCAATTTGCTGGGGCAGCATTGGTGCAATGTAAAAACCAAAAGAAATAAAAGGACAAATAAGGGGATTGCATAAAGTTAAAACAGGACAATCCAGGAAGTGGGGGGGGGGGGGCATCCTTGAGGGAAAGCACTCACCAGGGACTAGGGAGGCGAGCCAGTCCCTAATCAGAAAAGACTAGTACAGGGAGACCTGCCTGCATCATGGCCATCCAATACTGCTTGACTTCCAAGCACAGATGGGAAGGACAAGAAGCAGGGAATGACCAATCACGTCCTACACTGACCTTAGTCCAGACTGAGCACCATCCCAATTTTGTTGCCAAGCCACAGCAGTCAGGGCTGGAATTTCTAAAGTTGGGTTTAAAAAGTGGGAGCAGCACAGGAGATAAGCGGCTTAGTCAGCCATGCAGAAATGCCCTAAGTCCATCCGTTCAGATCACAGCTTTGCAACAGCCACAACTCTCAGAGAATGTTTCTTATCTGATTCATCATTAGAAAATCCCCAGTGCTGGCACCTTTAAAGCTGGTCATTTTGGCTAAATGTTTAAAAATAGTCACATGAAAGGAGCTGGTCTCAATAAAACTCCCTATCTGTATCCCATCTGCTGTAGCCCAGAATCTATATTGCAACTTGTTTGAAATAACTTTGATGACATCCAACCATTTGAGCACTGCATAGCTGATGTAGCATCATGCTGGTTAACACTGGGCACTTCACAGTTGAATGTACAGACTGTAGAACCACATGAAGGTTGGCAATCAGCCATGCTTTACCCTTAATATGTCATAATCACCAGACTCATTTAAAAACACATTCTGTGGTTCCCAAAACATTTTACTTAAGCTCACTTAGTTTAGAAATGGATTATGTTTACAAAATTGAATGTGTCTGTGGTTCTGATGGACACATCTCTTGCTTCTCTCTTCCAATTTAATTTCTACTATTATTAGAGTTGGGGAAAAACTCTGACAAAATTGTAGATATAAACCAGAATGGGAAACCGCAGGTGCCCTAGGTTTGCAGCATCCACCCACCTAGATGGATGGTCTGACTTTTTTTTCAAAAGGCATTTAAATACTTCTCATATGGAAACATAATGATTCAACCATTGCATGACCATCTGATCATATGGAGACATGGGGACTAACACCATGGTATTTCTTATTCCCAGAACAGCCTAAAGTGAGATTATAAACCAGGCCCAACAAACAATGTCATGTAGTATGCATGTCTGGGGTTATCAGATCTGCCAGAATCCAGATGACCACTGTCCTGTGCCTGACTCAGATCTTTGGCATTTTTTTTCCTTTCCCCCTTCGCAGAATTTCCCCCCTTGCAGTGGGGAGAGGTTGCTTAAACAAGCTATCTTTTCCTAAACTGTTTTTCTTCACAGCGCAGCGCTTCCCTAAAAGGTGCTAAGGGCAGGTTGACAAGCTCAGCTCTGTGACCTCAATAAGTTGATTAGCACCCCGGCTGGCACTGCTATCTGAAATTGGCAAGACCCTAATCAGTTTCACCCTAAAGGCTTTACTTTGCCTCCTCAGCGGCCAAAAGCAGACTAAGCAAACAGGCGGTGCTAAGGAATTCCTTTCAATGTGTATTCCCCATTGGGTGCCGGCTTATTCTCTTGTCATCTCTTCCTTTCCAATGAGTGTAAACACGAGCATTAATTTCCCCTTGCTAATTATCCCAGAACTGAGGTGAGGATTCCAAAGGGCGTGGGAGTGGGGAAAAGAGGCTATTAGATTTACCGCTTGTTCCCAGCTTCTTCCTCGTGAGTGGAGTTCCCCACCATTTGGGCTCACCCGGCTGTTTGGGGTCATCTCCTTCTGAAGCTGTAAGTATGTTCAGGGGCGATTTCTTCCAGGGGGAGGGCAGCCACCTTGGGTCCACAGGAATGTGGGGAGGGGATTTACTGGACTTCCCTTGCCATCTACTTGCCACCATGCATTCAGCCTAATTCAGCTATCCTTCATGGGATAGGGCTACCATCTCTGGGCTGCAAAAACTCAGATGAGCATTTGATGGCAGCAAAATGTCCATGAGTAGACATTCTGAATTTTGCAGTGCAGGCATGGTAGGCCATAGCAGACAGAAGGAAGGAAGGTAAGAGCTGCTATTACTACTACTATTACTGCTTCCTCTTCTGACACTGCTCTCAAATGAGTGATCCCTCCGAGACCCAGGATACTTCCTCAGCTGCCCACTTTCTCCCTCCTGCATGTGAAGGAAGAGAGAAAAGGGATACATAGCTGGGCTGCAAAAATCCAAGTGGCTATTAGGTGGCAGCAAAATCACTGTAATGCCATCCTTGGGATGTCTGGATTTTGCATCTCAGGATTATTTTGCCTAAGAGACAAAGGAAAGCCAGTCTGGTCTGGTGCTTAAAGTGCTGGACTAGGAGCAGAGACTCTGAGTTCTAGTCCCACCTTAGGCACAAGGCCAACTGGGTGACTTTGGGACAATCACTCCCTCTCAGCCCGCAGAAGAAGGCAAACCACTTCCAAAAATGTTGCCTAGAAAACTGTATGGGCTTGTCCATGTAATTGCCAGGAGTCATGTATGACCCAAAGGGAGGGAGAGAGACTGACTGACTGACTGACCTTCCTG
This sequence comes from Liasis olivaceus, assembly GCA_030867105.1. Taxonomy (NCBI): domain Eukaryota; kingdom Metazoa; phylum Chordata; class Lepidosauria; order Squamata; family Pythonidae; genus Liasis; species Liasis olivaceus. Next base: position 199,790,112 of record CM061348.1, read on the forward strand.
TGACCAAATGGGTGTGGGGGTAGGGGGCTGGGGCAGACATCTACAGGGGGAGGGTAATGATTACTGATTGCATACATGGCTCTATTCTAAATAGTAAGGAGGCAGAGGAAGATCTTTGTGAGGCTGCTGTGTTGTAGAAGAAGCTTTTCTGCCACTCTCCCCAACTGTAGCCTGGCAGGGACTTGACACCTGAGCTCTTCACCATGAGGAGAGCCAACTCAGAGTTATTCCTTGGGGCCCAGACTACTGTACTTAAACATCTGATGATTATGATAATTGCTAGTATAAGCACTAAATTATACATGTTTTATAATTTATATATCTTATATAGTTATCTACCCATCCTTGAGCTGACAGAAAAATACAGCAACATGACATTCGCTGCCCCCATTGCCAATCCCTTTCTTGCGTCCCCTGTGTCTGTTCTGAGTCACTGCCAAATGGCAGTGTCCTGATTATGTGTGTGCAACATGTGATAAGCAAAGCAATTGATGGATTCCTCCAGCTTTGCTGCCCTCCCCCAGAAACATCTGCCAAACCCAGCTCTGTAGCAGGAAGGAGGCAGCTCTGTAGCCTGTTCTTGTTGTCTTCTGAGCTGAACACAGTAAAAACAATGGGAGTCATGAAAGGAACTGAGTCACAATCAGCACCTTAATTTAGGATTTATCTTCTCTCCTTTTTCTCATTTCCTTTCTTTATATAGACAACAAATGTTGACTTCCAAATGCCTCTGTGTTTGTTTGTTTATATATCACATTTATATAGCCCCCCATCTCACACAAAGTGACTCTGGGCGGCATACAACAATTAAATAAAATAACAAATAGATAAAAACAATCATTATAAAAGATTTAAAAAGTGATTATTAAAATACATCATCAAAAAGTTTAAAAATTTTAAATTTTAAAATATACAAACCCCATGGAGAGAGAGAGAATATTAATCACAGTGGAGCCATCTAAGAATGCCTCCGGTTCCCCAAGACCCCCAGGCCTGATGACATATCCATGTCTTGGGGGACTTCCTAAATGATAGCAGGGAAGGGGCAAGCCTCACTTCAGGGGGGAGAATGTTCCACAAGGAGGGAGCCACGGCAGAGGAGGCCTGCCTCTTGGGACCCACCAAACGCAAGTCCCTGGCCGTTGGAACACATAGCATACCTTTCCTGCTGGATCTAATGGGAGGGGCTGATGTGATCGGGGAGAGATGGCCCCTCAGATAACCTGGCCCCATGCCATGAAGGGCTTTAAAGGTCAAAAACAGCACCCTGAATTGGACCCAGAAGCAAATTGGCAACCAACGCAGCTCGTGAAGCAGAGGTATAATATCTTCTAAGAGCACACATAACTGTCCATGCCACCACTTTCTGCATCAGTTGAAGCTTCCAGATTCTCTTCAAGGGCAGCCCCATGTAGAGTACATTATGTAGTCCAATCTGGAAGTGACGGGCATGAGTGACTGTGAGCAGAGCCTCCTGATTCAGGAAGAGGCACAATTGGCACACAACACAAAACTGTGCGAAGGCCCTCCTAGCTATGTCTGCCACCTGCTCTTCAAGCAAGAGTCGGGAGTCTAGGAGGACCCCCAAACTGCGCACCGGGTCTTTCCAGGGCAGTGCCACCCCATCCAGCATCAAAGATGATATAGTCCCAGAACCAGTAGGACCCCAAACCCAACATTTCCTGTGTTCTTTCAGGAAGCTACAGAGGGACTAGGGGACTGGCCCCATCATTCCACTATTATACTTGCAATGGATAAGTATGGTCAGTAGAGCTAAAGTACTTATACTACTGCTGGCTGAGCAGTCTTGTGCTATTGCAAAATTCTGACAGAGAGCCAATTAAATTTAGTAGCTGTTGATTGTATTCACCATTCTGTGGAGGATGTAAAATGTGTCCTATTGTGCTATACAGGCAAGAAATAACTGTTTGCACTTTAGAGTAGATGAAAGCAACCTGGGCTAAAAAATTACGCTCTGCTGCTCTTGGGTAAATCTGAAAGATCACCAAGACAGCAGTGCTGTGCCCAGGTCTTTATGGTGACAATAACAGAATGACAGCAGATGAAGCTGTCCAGAGGGGAGAGGGCATGTCCACATCTGCCACAAACATCTGATTCCATCTGCTGTAGCCACTTGACATTGTCTCCCATATAATGGATGGCAAATTATAATAGAATTTGCACACACCTCATATCCTGTTGAATGCCAATGGCTTAAGGAAGAAAATACCACTTTAACATCAGTATATCTGAGGATGATTTAGGGCAGCCTCACTCATGGGTTGAACAAGATGAGTTCACTCTCATAGACTTATGGCAGGAAAACATTTGCCTGAGCAAGTTTGTGCTGTGGCTACATGTAAATGGAGAAAAGCCTCTTGTATAGATGAAAAATCCATAAGAAACTTTTATTTATCCCCCCCTCCACATCAGAATGAATTGATCTTGCACAAAAATAGAGAAGTAAGCAAACGCCATTCATATAAATTAGGTTTTCACAATGCAAGTTCTTAGTGGATTATACTAATATTTGGCAAAAAAGCTCATATAGACATGTACATTAGTATATGTGAGCACACACAAAAACTTGCATAACACTATAGTGGCTCCTTACAAACTCTGCAGGCTTTGTAAATGTAGTTTACAGCTATATAACTATGAAAAACAATAACCAAATGAACTTTAGTTCATGCAAAACATGAAAGTCAGATTTAAGAACTGTTTCTTAAGTTTCTTAAGTTAAAAAAAAATGGCAAGATATCCATAGATACAAATACAGATCTTCTGTAGGAGGACTTTGTAGCTGTTCAGAATTATATGCAAATCAGAAAGACTACGCAGTGCCACATAAGTTCAAACAACTTGATATTAAATTCCAACAATATGCCATTAACACACACACACACACACACACACGAAACCCCTATAAACTTCAAAATGTTAGAGGATTGTTTTGATTAGTTATGGTTTGCTAATAAATTTCTCTGTCTCCTGCTTCCATGGAATAGGTCAGAAGCAAAAAAGAAAAGAAAGAAAAAAGAAAAAAAATCCCTCTCACCACTGAAACAAAACAATTCCTTCCTAACACAAGTTTTTCTGCTAACAAAAATATCAGAAAAATATCATTGGGAGATATCTATCTATCTATCTATCTATCTATCTATCTATCTATCTATCTATCTACCTACCTACCTACCTACCTTCCTATCTCCCAATGATTTTTTCTAATATTTTTGTTATTGTTGTTATATTGAACAGATTATAGGAGGACTGCTCTTGGTGACAGGATTGAAAACATGAGGCAAGAGAGATCTGCTTAATTATCACATCCTATAATATCATTTTCATACTTTTGTTGGTGGGCAAATATGGTATTAACTAAAATAAAAATTGTCATGTGAAAATTCCAGAGTTGTTGACAAGTTGTGCAGCCTTAGATATGTGAATTATAAACAGATTAATAAATCCTTGGTTTGATATTTATGAGGGGATCTAACTGTGGAGAGCAATATGTGGATGACCTAAACATCTTTTCTCTACCTCCCCCATGCTCTGGCTCATTCTCTTCCCCGCCACCCCATCTTATTAGCAACTGCTGAGTTCTTTTCAGCAATTCCTAGGTGCCATCTCCCAGAATATTACAGGACATTCTTGAGTGGAAAAATTAGAAATTGGAGGGAAAAAATGGCAAGTTCCAGCAAGGGGCCATTTTATGTGTGAATCATTGAAGCAATGTTTAATTGAGTTTAGTGAGGTTTACTTGAGGTACATTTTGGATTTCAGCTTAACAAATGATTTAAAAATGTATGTGTTAAATGTATTCTTAACTTATGCAAACTGCTACATTAATCCTACCTTTTGGAGAAAGTAATTTGAAGAATAGTTTTAGCACACTGCTTTAGAAGCCGAGGGGGGTTCCCCCAAAAACTTACACTGAAAAGGATAAAGATAGCTCAGTCCAGTTCTGTGAGAAAAAGAGCAAAGAACCCACTGGGGTTACATCTGTTTGCATAAGGATATAAACATTACTTTTCCAGCCTATAGACCATCTATGGAATCCTGTGGAGCATTTGTTCTTGATTTTATATCCCAACCAGAAAATTTGCTATTGCCTTGTTATACATTTGAATATGAATCCAAGAAACTTTTTTTGGGGAAAAATGTTTAGGCTGTCAGAACCACCAAAGCATTTCTATTCATTTATTCCATGCCTAATCTACCTGATTTTTTTCCGATTTATAGATAATGACTTCCTGGGGCACATGCTTGACTCCTGTTGTCTATGAAGGTGCACATCCACATAGTCTTCATGGCATTGCTATGGAATGGTTTGTTAATGCCTTCATCCTGGATGTTTTTCAACTTCCTAATCCAGCCTTCATTTATTGAAACAAAACAGGAACACTATAAAATGAATCAGTAGTATATAAAGATTGATGTCTCTTTGTCTCATTTCACTCCCTTCAGAGAAGCCATTTTTGTAGGAAATACAGATGTTCACAGATAATTTTATTCATTTACTAAACCCAGTGGATAAAACACAGATGGTACTGCAGCTGTACATACTTTTGAGTCATGTTCCTCATTCATTTTTAATCTAACTCCTCCCTCTAAACCGCGCATTCTTCTGGAGACTTTCCTTTAAATATATCTGTCCCCAGATAGTTCATACAGTCTATATGCCAGTCTATTAAGAAAGCATGATGTTTGAATATAAGCTCTGATTTTTTAAAAATGTATTTTTAATTCTAATTTTGAAGTGCAAATAAGACTTAATTGACACAAAGGTATTTAATAGGGCTATGCAAAGCATTTGAAGGAGATGCATTGTCACAAGCTAGGTACTCCTTGAAGTGTAAAAGCTGCCATGTCCTCAAGAAGGCTCAGGGTGGCTGCTTTGAAGTCTGCCTCTCTTTATCTGCACATATTGTCACTGTGTCTGCCAACAAAGCAAAGTAGTTGTGCTTGCACGCTGAGACCGTTATTCTGAGCCTTCCAACTGCTTTCACACTTAAAGAGGAAATTTTGGTTCATGCCAACACATTTGCAAAACTCCCCTTTCAAATTTTTTGCACAGCCCTAACATTGAAGGCTATACTTATTTCAGAAATGATGAGAGCTAGAAACATTTTCTTTTTTCCTCAGTATTTGTAGTAATAGTACATATTGTATTAGTTTTAATATAAGATCTAGCTGTCTTGTTAAAGTCTAGACCAGCCTTCCCCAAGTTACTATACTAACCTACCTTTCTTGTGCTAAGTGGTAAGACAATAAATATAATGCAACAATATGCTGGTCTATGACTATAATAAAGATTTGATTTGAACAATATCTGGAGAGCAATAGGTAGGGAAGGTTGGCTTAGCAATGGATAGTTCAGACTTAGATATTCTTCTGCCAGACAAATATTTGTTATGAAATAAGAAGACTTGAATTGGAAAATTAAAGGGAAGATGTATTTCATATCTTAGGAATGTATAAGCATCTCAGACAGCTTAATTAGATTCTCGACAGAGAATCAGAGAATATAATACACTGAATATTCTGAATCTTAATTCTGAGTAAAACATGCCTAAAAACTAGCATCATAGAATAATATTGCTTCACACAATAAGGAAAGAGAAAAATAATCTATGTTAGAGTGCATTCAGTACCTAAATACTGCAGCTAGCTGTAGTATTTGAAAAAGGAGTTTTGCAACGCACAGGAACATGTACAAAGCATAACTTAAAAAAGCAGCCACATATTTTTCCAGTCTTGCATGGAAGCTTCATACAATGTTCTTGCTTTTCTCCACATCCCAATAAAGTGGCTTTTATATTATAAATTATAACCCTTTTTTAGCTTCTAGTAATGTATATCTCAATAATTTAAATAAAATTATTAATAAAGCAAAGATGTCTAATAGGGCTGTGTCCTGACTCAAGGCAAAACCTGAATATGAGGTAAATTAGACTGAGTCAAGTCACTTTTTTACTTGCTGGAGACAGAACAGATGGCTGAAATCTGCACTCTCCTAATTCAAATCCTTCTGTGAGGCTCCCAAGTTGTCATTTCAAAGCTCCCTGGGCTGAAAATGAGGGAGCCACAGTCATCCCTCTAAGAAAAAGGAAGGGAATTAAAAACCCATTGGTACTTGCTTAGTCTAAATGCCTTGGTGGGAGCAGGAAAGGGAGAGGGAGGGAGAAGTCACTGGAGTCAGTGATCATCAGAGCTGTATCAAATCAAAATGACCTTGGTATTCCTATCTCTATCAGTTGTCCCGATTGCAGATTTTCATGTGGAGGGTGAGATCAATGGATAAGGACTCCTTATCCAGTATCTGGCTAGGTTCAGACAGAGAGACTAAGCAAGAACAAGGCAGGGGCAAGTCCCAGGATAAATGGCAAGGACAAAGGATTATTATTAGGAGCTTTGGAAATGGAAAAATGGAATGAAAGAAGCTGTTGCTAAGATCTGATCCCCTTACCCACCCAAATGCAGTATGAGACACCTATAACCTGTCACACTGCCTCAGAGTAAGAGTTTTATTCTAGCTGGGGAGACAGTGAGGTCACAGCCACCAGAAGAGGTGGCCAGGAATGTATTCCACCTCTCTCTAGTGACTTGATACAAGAGTTGCATGATCACTTGACTTGTATAACCTTGAACTTGAATCTCTGGGCAAGAAAATTTAGATTAAAAAAAGAGGCCTGGGAGCATTGCAGCTGGTGGGCTCCAACCATCTGCTTAGTTAAGGAACAGAAGAGGGCAACCTAACCATGAAGAATATGGGTTTTAATGCTACAGGTTAATGCTTCCATAGAAAAGGGAGTTCCATTTTCCTGAATCATGGGAATAAATTGGAAGGGACTATCTCAGACCCTACCTTTCAGAAAGCTGATGATATCCTGGCTTATGGGGCTGAAGCCACACATTAAAATGGTACCTTCCAGTAAGTTTTCAGTAGCTGAGTAATTATTTAACAGAACAAGTATTTCATAAGCATTGTGTGCAAATTTCTGTTGTCATTGATATTTCTCTTTGTTCTCTATATTTCTCTTTTCTTCCCACTATATTTACCATTGCACTGAACTTTTCCTTTTAATTTCTACCAAAAGTAATGTTTTTTGAAAACTGGGTCCAGTCCAATCAATGTCAGTATAGCTTAGCCATTCTAGGGACAGGTTTTGGATTGAAATACAAGTTATAATGAAATCATGAATTGACCAGACTTTCTTGGCATATTTAGACTTTTATTACATCTAACTGCTAACAATATAACATTACATCCTTATAGTACAATTGAACAATATGAGCAACAACTTACACAGGTCTGTGGTTATAATTTTGCTTCCAGGACTTTTGTAGCATGTGTTAAGAAAAGGTGTATGTGTGTGCATTGCTTGACATTTAGTAGCCTGGTCATTATTGTAGTACGTATGCAATGTTATTCCTATTGTCATGTGAGTTCTACTGTATCTGTAAAATCAGCACTTTCTGGGTAAAATATATTTTTCACTGAAAAACAGCATGTCATCAAGACATGAAGGCCTTTGAATACAGATACAGTATATATTAGCATCGTTCTAGCAGTTAACCTATTTTTTTCTTGTTGTTTTGTTTCTCTATAGTATGCGGGCTAGGGGTGAGGAATCAACCCAGAACTCAGTACAGGTATTTTTCTTTCAGTTCTGATTGATCAGTTGAGGGTCCCTACTTCAAACAAGGCTTTAGCACTTGAATGCTAATGTACATGAGAAAACATGCTGTTTTATGTCCACATCCTGATCCTCTGAGTGATGAGACACCAGGAATTGAAACATTTTGCCAGGGACTTAGAATTCCTACAGTATTTTGTGCCAGCTGTGTGCCCACAGTTCTGTATGTGTGTGGGTGGGTGGGTGGGTGTTTGTGTGTGTGTAATACTGGGCGCTGGGATCCTGGATTTTCATCATGGATTTCAAGAGTCCAAGAAATTTAATTTGCAAGTACTATAGTCAAAAGCTACCAAGTATTGGCAAATAACACTGAATAGAAAATTACAGTTCATTTGCCATATAATATTCTGGAATCTCAGACAGACATGATTTACACTGGGGCAGCCAACCTTTTGATTCTGGGGCAGTAACTTGTTGATGTCTTAAATAAAAACAGTGATCTGGTAACTCAAGACCAGACTTTCTGCTTTTTGATAGAGACTGCCTTTTGTCTGCATCACAGTATATATAAACTAGTGATATCATAGCAGCATTTAATTTTCTCCTAGATCAAAACAGAGAAAGCTTTTTTCCCCTTATTTAGAAACATCATATCTATTATGAAATTGCCTAATCTGTTAACAAAGAGGGAGATGGAAGTAAGTCTTAGAGTGATAGATCTTCTAGACTTTATTTGTTTATGGACTGAAATAATTTAAAGACAGAAAAAAAATGAAATTACAAAATTAAACATTGTGAAAAGTGTGTGCAAAATCACACTAGAGCATCAATCTTGCGTGTTCCCTCTCCCAATCATTTCTTTAATAGAGAATGTTAAAAATTATTGTAAATGCTATCATTCTTGAGAGGAAGTAGTGAGAATCCCACTGAAAATACTAGAGGTTTTTTAGAAGTGCTAGCAAAGAGCCTGGATGTTTCAGGTGAGTTTGCAGGGATAGGTTACAACATGTCGGCACAGATCTGGGGCATCTGTTGTGCAATTCAAACTTGTGGGCAGAGGAGTCACAAAGGGGTCATGGATCTACTGTTCAGCTTCCCGGTTTCATTTACACTGCCAAGAATTGGAGGCATGCTAAGGAAGGGAGCTGGCACTGTTCCATCTCTATATGAAGTGTAGTAAAGCAGGGCAGGAGCTTGAGGTCAGCCATGGGGCATGGGTGAGGATCCGGAACTTGCACAGTACTTAGTCTACCTGAGTGTATGGTTGGCCTTTATCTCCTGCCAAACATTCCTTTGGGGCATGTAACAGTTTTGCGCCAACATTTTGTAACATGTTGTCTCCAACATTTTGTAACTTGTTGGCTCCAACACATTTTCTCCCAAGAATGGGAGTGAATACGAGCTCTTTCCTAGCCCTAGAGAATATTGGCCTGAGAATTGAAGATACTGGATTCATCTGAAGACTGGTTTTTCCCAAAATATTTAATGGGAGGACTGCCTTAGATTTGTAGGGAATGTGATAATGGAAATATGTATATATTTTTTCTAATCTAATCTTTCTTTTCTTGCAGCGTTAGGGGTTAATTCAGGGTCATATTCCTTTCAGGTATGTACAGCATACTTATCAAAATATTTACCTAATATATCATATATCGTACTCACTTCAAATATGATATGTGATATCAGACAGGCTAATTACATGGATGAATCTGAACATGTTCTTGGGCATTGAGTGCCTTCTTCCATTGTTTTCCAGTGACAGGTTTGCAAATGATAAGCATTTCTGCAATCAGCTTGATACAACCATAGAAACAATTCATTAGCCTTTAGGTTTCCCTTTTTTTATTTGCACAAAGTTGCAAATTCTGTTATAGTTAGAAATAGCATATAGTTATAATGAGAAAGATTAGAGGACCTTGGTTTTTGTTGTTGTTTTTGTTGTTGCATTCAGAGATCAAAAGAAATTAAAGGAGGAAAAATCCTGGAAGTGTACATGGATGCAAGAGTAGAAATCGAGGCCATTTAAGCCTAGAGTAATCAGCCTTCCATAAAGATTTGGGAAACACAGAAAGCAAGATTTCCCAGAATTTCTGGGATCTGAAATGTTGTAGCAGTAGCATACTTGGGCATAATGGACAGCAAGTTGACACTCTTCTACTAGTCATTAGTATGGGATAAGTTTAAATAGTTGCAATTATGATTACATTGAGGACATATTGCAAGACTGGCTTTGAGCTTATTTTGAGCTGTGCCCAAAGTCTGGAGAAGGTTTGAATCAGCTTATTCTGTGCTCAGTTATTGCAGATTAGGGATATTTGCTTCTGAACTGTCCACTTCCAAGACTGTAACACTATGTTCATTTATTTACTTCTTTGTAAGAGGTTAGCAAGTTGTTCAATCTAGTGTCCATATAGGGCAAGCTGTTACAGTTTTCTGCAAGCCTGGAGCATGACCACAGTTGAATCACTTATTCCACTGAGTGATTAAGTGCCTTTTAGTTGCCGTAGCTATTTTTTTGTAAATCCATGGGTATAATAATAAGAAAGAAAAACAGAATTGGCATAACAGCCGTTTCAGAAAGGGATTGATTTTCATAAAAATAAACATTCCTTTTCTGCACTAGAAGTTAGCAGTAGGTCTGCTTAGTCTAGATGATTCCATCCAGGGCTACTCTCTTCTGTAGAGAAAAGCAAATCCAAAGAGTTAACAAACTAGGAATTGCCTCTGGGGGAAAAATTGCATTGCTATAAAGACAGAGAAGCATCTGTCTATAATTGCTTGATTCTGATTTATGCTTAATTAATCTTCTTGATAGAATAAAGAAAATCAAACCAGAGCTCTGCCAAATTCTGATATATTTTTATTTCCATTGCGATGATTACCTTATAATGGGCATTTAAGCTATTTTTATTTCATAAAAAGAACAAGAATGTAATATATCTTGAGTGATTTTTCTTTTGACTTGAGAAGTACTGAAGAGGAGAAAAGACACCAAACTTCCATCTGCCTATCTAGAAATACATAGGTCTTATTACTAAGTGAGAGTACACAGAATTGCAATCTAACTTTGTCATACTTTATACACTTTCATGGAAATAAGCCCCAAGAAAATCAGTAAGACTTTTAAATAGAACTGCACTGATTGGCCTGTAATCTGCTTTTTCAGGGGGGAAGGAAGAAGAAGGAAAGCACTGGAGGCTATCCTGAATTGAACTACAGAATCCTAGAGCAATTATCTTTTCTAAATTGATGCCCTCAACAGATACTGAGTTACAAGTTTCATCTCTAGAGTCTATGTACTGTGGCTCTAAATGGCTTAAAGGAGCCTGTATTCAAATCAGAGGTAAACCATCCACTGAGATGAGTTAGGATGGCTGTGGATGTGGCTCCAGAGGACAGCCTTTTCAGTTGTTGCTTTCTGGTTGTGGGATTCCTTTTCTGGAGAAATTGGCTGAACCTCCCATGGAACAGTTAGCCAGGCAGCATCTCCAGAACACATCTGTTCATCCAGCATAGGCCCTCTGCTTCCAAGCAGATGTCTAATGTCTCAGTTATTAATTTTTATGTTGCTCTGGAAGATTTTTAATAGTTATACAATTAAATAGGGCTTCTATAAGTATTGTCATTGCTATGGCATTGTTTTATTTTTACTTTATACAGCACCCTGGGCTCCTTTAGCAGCAGCAGCAGCAACAATTATTCCTAGCTGCCTTGAAATTAGGGTGATGTCATTGGGCACAACTGAAGGGCACAGTTGGGAGACAGCTGCATTGGAGCTTGTTAGATGATGCCAACGCTCTTGTCTACTCTTACAGGCTGTTGCACTAATATCACACAGCTCCACACTGTTCTTTAGTTAGAGATTTTAATCTGCAACTCCACGTCTTTTCCCAGGCTCTGCATTACTTATTTAAGACTTTGTATTCTGTTTAACTTCAAGCATTTCCTCTATATTATTATGGTTGTTTTTCTGTTTACATAGTCAGCATTTATAGAACTGGTTTAAGATGAAGAGCAATCCCTCCCCCCCCCCACCACCTCTGGTGAAAAAACACACACATGACAGTCACACACTGCAAGATGGCCCCTTTTCTGTGTGAAACCGGAGAGTGTTACACGGGCCTAAATTAGAGAGCCTGGTCTCCTGGTTTTTTCCCCCTTCCCGTTTCCTGCAGCTCATGCTTTCAGAAGGCCGCGTGCATTGTTCTTTCTTGTGCTTCACAGCTGCCAGCGTCTTTAACTTGTGGCTGACATAAATGCTGCAGCTGGTCGGTCCATTCTTTGTCGCTTGCAAAGGTTTGTGGGGCAAAGCTTGGTAATTCTAACTGAAACATCCATCAACAGAGAGTTCAAAACTACTGAACAGATCATTGTACATTTGTCAGTTTGGCCTAACCCTTCCCTTTCCTTCTGTAAATAGCTTATTTTGAGGGCCTGAAGAGAATCTTTTTGCAAATTAAAGCTTGGCTTTAATTAATTGATAGAGTTACGGGATTCTGTATTTGCCTGAAAATCTGGACAAAGCGTTTATTATTGGGAGGGATTATTTTAGCCACCTTTTATTAACTCATCATGAATAAAAGTTGTAATAGGATTACATCCCTTCAACTTCCACTCATTATACCAAATAGAAATTTAGTGTAAGCTAAAGCCTAATATGAAGCCTTTCAAACTGACCTCCTGCCCAAAGCAAATTTGTAGTGGATCAAATTATCCAGACTGCACCTGTGCCACTGGCATTCTTGTCTATTAGTTCGAGAACAAGTCACAGAGCCTTCATGGAGAGACTGTCCTTCTGGCTTGGAGGCAGATGGATGGGCCATTGAACTCTATTACATGTCCATTTACAGGCCTTCTACAGAGATGGACAAACCAGCTGATGGCTGCAAAAGAAGGAGAAATAAATTATTATCTTTTCTTTTCTTTTCTTTTTTCTTTTCTTCTTTCTTTCTTTCTTTCTTCCTTTCTTTCTTTCTCTCCTGAAAGATCAGTACCTTCAGAAATTGAACTATCCCATCATAGGTCTGGGCTCTGATAGCCTTTTTAATTCCTAGGATGTGCCTTATCATCTTTTACTGCCAAGGGCGGAAGGTCACATCAGAAGTCTCCATATTTTGCTCAAGACACAATCTTTTAGATGATGACTAAACCATTGTATAACCACCAATTAGAGCACTGTTCAAGTATTATTTCTGGTGGAGATACACAAACTGAGGCTCCGAGGTTCCTGGGATACTCAACATTTTTAATGTGACCAAAGAGGAAAATTCTTAAATACATGGCCAGATGACAATCTAATTAAGGATATTGAACTGTAGCTAAGTTAACATGTACATGAAATTAGTTCAAATGAGTTATTGTCCTGGCCCTACCTACTACTCTTTGGACCAAGCTCCCAGCATGGCATTCAAAGCCAAGTGTAGCCCTCTATTCAAAAAAAGTTGTACACCCTAATTTTAAAGTGTGTAAAGTGAGCACACAAGTGGGCCCGGGCTATTCTCTGTAGATGCTGGTACTGTTCCTTTGCACAACACAGAATTGTAGGACTGGAAGATACTTTAGAAGTCATCTAGTCCAACCTCCTACTTAGTGTCAGAGTCCGCTACAGCATCTCTGACACATGACCAGGTAGCCTCTGTTTGAAAACTTCCAGCAAAGGAGATCATACCACTTCACGTGGCAGCCTTTTCTGTCAGTTCATAGCTTGCACGGTTAGGTAATTGCTCCTGATTCTAACCTGAATAAACTTCCTTGTAATTTTAATCCATGTGTTCTGGTCCTATCTTCTGGGGCAACAGAGAATAAATTCACTCTCTTCTATGTCACAACCCTTCCACTATTTAAAGTCTACTTTCAAAACTCCCCTCAGTTCTGTTTTCTAAACATACCCAGATCCTTTAACAGTTCCTTATAGGATTGGGTCCCAGACCTCCCACATCTTGGTGGCCCTCCTCTGAATTTGCTCCAATTTGTCACTATTACTTTTTAACTCTGTGCCCAGAACTGGACACAGTATTGAAAGTGGGGTCTGACCACAGTACTCTGCTTTACTATACAGTAAAGTGGAACAATTACTTCTGTGATCAAGACCCTATGCTTCTGTTAACATGAAGGATAGTGTTTGCCTTTTCAGCAGCTGCATCACGCTGTTGGCCCATGTTTAATTTGTAGTTAACAAGGACATTCAGATCCCTTTCATACGTACTATTGCCTATATAGGTTTCCCCCATCCTATATTTGTGCCCTTTCTTTTTCCTATCCAAAGTGCAGAACTTTAAATTTCTCCATGTTTTATTCCATCCTATTCGTTTCATCCCTTGCTCAAGCCTGTCTGAATCTTTTTTAACCTTTATTTCATTTAAAGTATTAGCCACACTTTCAATTTTGTGTCATCTGCAGACTTTATAAATGTCCACTGAACTCCCACATCAAAGACATTGCCAAAAATGTTGCATAGCACAGGGCCAGAACTAAGTCCTGTGGCACACCACTAAACACTTCCCTTCAAGGTGCCATTAACAAATACTCTTGAATGTGGCCATTTGAGCAACTGGGACTCCATCTAATAGTTTCATCTAACCCATATTTTAACTTTTAATTAAGGAGAACATCATTGAGAGACTTTGTTTACGGTTTTGCTGATGTCCAGGTACACATCTATGAAATTCCCCAATCTGCTAAGGACAGGACTATAGCATAGTGCTAAGTTGAGAAGGAGCTAATCAATGAATTGAACACAGTTCTTCCCAGCATTGTAAAATATTTATTTCTTCTCTTCCTGCCCATTTGATCCTCATATTCTTTCATAATTTATGAAAACTGTAATTGTGTTTTGTAAAGCATTGTTTATGGCTTGTGTTCTGTGAATCCAGCCAGTGTGGCTTGCTTATGGTTTAGTATGCTGTGTGAACACATCCAACCATGTTCAATGAACCCATGGCTTCATATAGATTGGGAAGGCAGCCAATGACTACCCAAAATCCCCCAAAGATATGACTGTGGGGAATTTAGGCTCCCCTGCCCAGGACTGTAACCACAGGAGACACTACATCAAGCTTAAGTAGATACAGCAATGAGACATATTTTGAGGAACTCTGGAGTCACTCCACATGTTGTAGACTACAGAGAGACTAAATTATAATTTTAGATTATAAAAATGTTTATTTGAAAGCAATAAGCTGTGGAAAAGTGCAAGATTCTAAATATAATTGGGCGAATTCAATGTAAATAGATACTATATGGTGCTGAAAAACCCATAGATGGAAGTTCTCAGATGGGAATGTGTGTGTGATATAGGAAAACCAGTAATTTTGGTTTGATCTCAGTATCCCCCAAAGTGACAGTTAAACTCATCAAAGAATAGCTCTGTGGGGCCTTTTAAATGTTAACCAATGCAGCAGCTTAATTACAATCATTATTGGTACTATGCATCTTAGACTTAGTCATAACCTCATATAAAATTATAATTTTGCCTGGAATCTTCAGCTGAACAGACTGTAAGAAGCCAGTAATAATTTTGGAAGGACTTAGCAACAAAGCTTTCCTTTGTTGCATTTAAATGAAATCCCTGACATATTTCTCTAATGTCACTTCCCGGAAAGTAAGCACATTAAGCAGAAGCTATAGGAATTACGATGACTTCACTTGCTTCTCAAAACACATGAAATATCCATTTCAGTGGAGGAATCAAATCCTTTCCATCCAGTCGCAATTTAATATGCATTCATTTCTACGTATCCAATTTCTGCATTACTTTGCAATATTGCAAAAGCATGTATGCACAATGTGGCATTCCCTTTTATTCTTCTGAACTTTTATATACATGTTGTTCTAAACTATGCAATGCTATATATGTTATTCTAGTTCAGGGGCATCCCAGGTAGGCACAAGTTGATGGCTGTGATGGTATGAAGCCCTACCTCTTTTTACGTTTGTCTCATGCCATACATATAAAAAGGGGCAGGGCTTTGACTGCTGTTGCAGTTGCCTTTTTAAGTACTCCCATTCCTATACACCCCTGTTGTGCTTTCTTCCCTCTTAGTTGAGAATTGCATTGCAAAATCTGGAGAAATGCAACAAAGAAAGGATAAGTGTGCCCTGAACTTCATCTTAATCTGCTAACTGTCAGTCAGGTAGTCCATTAACCTAACAGCACAGTCTGAATTCAATCATCAAGCAACCTTCCCCAACTAGCCTCTAGTGGCTATGCTGGTGTCAGCTCTTCAAGGTAGACCAGACTAAGAAACCAAAATCATGTAGGCCAATATTACTTTTATTATAAAAATATAGTAACAGAATCTTGCAAGTCTGAATGCACTTCACCCCTCCCTCCTTTTATCTTTGTGAGAAAGGAGGGACTTGTCTAAGATGCTTACATGGATTACAGTTCTGCTCCAGACTCAGATTTCTTTTATCTGGCCATTAGGAATTCTGGGTATTATAGTCTCTGAATGCCATGATTATGCGGAAGGGCTTCCTATTGCAGTATTCTTTTCATTACATACTTTCCAAAGGGATTATTTGGAGAAAATACATTATTGTGTAATATATTGTAACAGAAAATAATGTTTATTTATGGCTGTTGGGTCAGTCATATGGTTTGAGTATGCTTTCTGAGCAGATGCATAGTATTGGCCAAGGACCATGTTTTTTCCCTTCCACCTATGAAAGTAGACCTCAAAACTGTAAATTCATACATGGAATAGATCTCTCAGCTTTTAACTCATAGAATAGGTTTACACATTCCACTACACCATGGTTTTCTTACACGTGGATTGCTGAATAAGGTACAATTGGCTGGATTCACACATTGCACTAAGCCATAATGCCAGCACCCTTAGCTAAAACACAAACAACCTTATTTTAGCACAGTGTGATATACAAACCAGGCCACATCTTATTTAATTGTTTAGAAAACATACATGCTACTTTCTTCAACATCTTTGAAATATCTATAGTAAGGAAAGGGCTTATGCAGAAAACTGAATTGGCCATTGATATTAAAATGTATCCTTGGTGGGACTCATAAAAGGTATGTCCAAAGGGATGGAGTGCAGAAGTAGACAAACCTACTGCTCTGTAAGGTTTCATACATTATTGTGAGCTCTTGGAATTACATAGGCTTGAAGGGCAACCAGTACTAAAGGACCTCCACTCACACTCACATTACCACTTTCTAGGAAAGCTGCAATTTCTAAATGGTCTTCAAGGGCCACTCTGCAGACAAATCTTTATTAATTCTGGGGACTGGATTTCAGGATTTCGGAGGGCTACCCTACAAAAAAGTACATTGCAATATCCCAACATTTTGGTTGCAAATACATTGTTTGGGCATCATGATATAAATTATGGTTTATAGCCTCATCTTACATATAAACCAGGCCACCATGTTTTTTTCAACAAGCTTTACATAGTGTTTGATCTCAGATGTTTGCTAGGACAGAAATGGAAAGGATGAAGGGGCTATGAAAAAAAGAGCCTGGGATGTACAAACACCCAAGTGTCTTAGACCTTAATCTTTGGAAGAAGCCCGGCAGTGTGCCTGGATTTCCAACATCTGTAACACAGACATCCCTTCATTTCTATACCAAGATAATTTTATCAGATTTATCCTCCCATTGTCCAATAATGCAAAAAGCAAGGGGATACTATCAGGAAAAGGAAGTGCTGCTACCAAATAAAAGATATGTTAGAAAGGCAATTCTGTGATACATAATAAGAAGTTCACAAAAATATATATCTGAATATATATCAAATTACAGAAATAGCAAAAGAAAAGTAAATATACAAGAAATACAAGAATGAAAATCCTAATATAAGATGTAACCTATTTACAAATATCACACTAAAAACACTATGACAAACTGCTAAAATTGATGACAAACTGAACTGTTAAAAGAGCTCAACTCTTAAAAATCTCCACAGATTAGATATGGGCAAAACAGTATCTGATCTCCAAAACTTAAATAAAAAATGTTATTAATTTACTGATAAAAAATCTAAATTCCTTGTGAAGAAGTAAAAAAAAAAAAAAAAAGATTACTAGAAATCATCTCTCTCAAATAAAATCTCCAGATGAGAAATTCATATACGATTCCAAAAGAATAATGGAAATTTTTAAGGGTTATAATGAAAAGTTATATAAAGCAAAATAATGCTACCTAGAAATTAAGAACTAATTGATTAAATAGTTGAAAGCAATATGAGAATCTATTTATGAATTTATGGTTATTCAGCTGGCAAGAAAAATTTTTTTTGCAACCCAGATCTCATAGACCTTAGAAATTTAGCAGTCCACACGGAAGTTGGGCCTGTTATCTGTCATTCGAGCCTCTTTTCTTTAACAGAGTGGTTTTTCCATTGGAGCGGCATATAAGCCTTAATAAATGCCTTCTAAAACTCTTATATTTAAAACTGAAATAGCTCGACTCACATGGGATGCTCAGCTACAATGTGGCTTGCTTCATTTTGGCCTAGGGTAATATATAAATGAACTCAGCAATTGTGGTTAGTAAACAACAGTTTATTACTTAGCATTATATTTGCATTGAGATATTATGGCTTGTGCATTAACCCATGATTAAAATAAACTCTTGCTTTGTGTGATGTGTGAACTCATCCACTGTATAATTTTATCCCATGCCTCTTGAGCCTTTGGACCTCAGCCATAAGTAAATGTGGGCACAAGCTGCAGCCATTTAATGCACCACCTCTGATTCACAATTCCTGACATATTTAACTAAACCAGCAGAAGACTGAGGATGGAATCATGATGGAGAATTAGTAGCCACTACAAAGCTGCACTGGAATGCCCAACAAGACCACAAGCAGGTCCACAGCTCTAGTGTTTTTCATTACACTCTCCACAGTAATGTTAGCTTGTAGGAGTCTACAGAATATTCACTCCTGTGTTAAATTAAAACACATGCCCACAAATCTCCCTAAATTTAAATGATGTTTAAAGAGTCAAAATGAAAGTAAGAGAAAGGGAACAAGGGCATACAGCATTACGCAGATGGAGAAAGTAAATATCTAAAATTAACAAATTCTTATGTAAGAGCTGGAGAATGCATTTTTCACATTCTTCTTGACTTGTGGGGACTCACTGATCTCCTTTTATCACTGTAAGTACAACTAGTAAATAAGCTGTAGATACATAAGAAAAGACAGTTCTACTACTGCTGGCATTTGCTTGTTTCTAAACCTAACTCGAGCTATGAGAAAATTAGAAAAAAACAAAAAATGAATTAAAAGGCATCTAGGCTTTTTTTATGATCTAAGATAAGATGTACAAATAAGTATACATTGAACTTGTTTTACCACTGGATGTTAGAAGGGCAGTATTTTGGCCATTCTTTTTTTTTTTTTCACATATACTTTAAAAAGTTGGTAAAAACATGGGCCCATTTTTGTTTGCAAATTTCCAAGACAAATCAAGCTTGTATATAGCTTGGTCTATCTATAGAATTACCTTGAGAAATTACATTACATATTTTAATATGAATTTCTCATGATAATCTTAGTCATTGTTATGAAAATTTCTCCAATGTTTGTAAGGAAGATGGAGATACACAGACTCTGTTTCCAGGGCAACAGGGCTTAAAGTGTTTCTGAAGTCTAGAACATTCAGATAATGTTTGAAAGTGGCTCAGTCAGACACATCCCTTATTCACTGAACTATAAGATGGATGAAGAGGTACAGCAAAATCAGACTTGCAGGATTGTGTTATTATAGCCAATCTCAATAAAAGTAGTTGTAGACATCCTGTAGAATTGATTTTATAGTCTACTTTACCTAATGTGGCTGACATCAGTTAATCTACCTCATTTTCAAAAGATACGTTAATCTTTTCAATACATTTCTTGCAGGCACGGATGGATGCCTGCAGACTTCATCTAATGCTATTATCTGTCCTATGGTAGAATTCATTTTTGTAGTTCTGTTGTATATTTTTACATCCTAAATCTTGCGTCACCTCATGGTTCATTTGAGTTGAGTAACAGAAGGGGAGATCTTATAAAGTAGTGATAGAATGATGCTTATGTTCTTACAGTGGCATAGCTGAGCCCTTAGGCTGGAATGCTGGAAATCTCAAACTTCGTCTATCAGAATATCTCTGGCCAAGGCTCCTGTTTTAGAATAGCAGCCTGGTGATTCCTGTTGCCATCACCTTACCTGTTATCCTTCCCATAAACTGAGTGTGGATGAAAGATAGGGCTTTCTGGAAATTAAAAGTAGAAAAAGTTATAAAATGAAGTCATTTCTATAATGCAACTGCCTGGCCTGGTAGTGTAGAGGTATGTGACTAGCAATTTCAGCCCTGTCACCAACATCCCTTTTGGAAGATAGAGCAATCTCACGAGAAATAAACAAATCCAAACTTTATTTTAAAAATCAAAGAAAATAAAAGTTATAGTATATGGAATTCTATTTACTTTAAAAAAGGAAATGTACAAAAATGCATGCAACATTCCAGCAAACTATATGGTGCTGCTAGTCTACTACAAACAGGCAATTGTACAATTGCAACTCGGATACAATCTTGGATGAGAGGCTGTAGCTAGATTATATTTCAACTCACAAAATGTCAATAAAGAAAAAAATTAAATTTTCTTGGACACAGACAGAATCATGAACAAAAAGGCCAATGTTACCCAGAATTTATATTTATATAGAGAAAGAAGCACAAGAGACACTAAGGGTTAACTAGCAATGCGCAGAAAAGTAAAGATCTATTGCCTATTTCCTATAGATAAATAGACTAATGAAGCAAAAGTCCTCTGCTTGCTTTCCTAAACTTTTCCAGCATCTTATCAATTCCCCCCTTTAATCAGAGAGAATGACACTATTTCCCCCCCTTTTCTAGTCCTGGTGCCTGGCTTCTGTTACTGTTCTAAAAGGATCCAAACTTTTCTTTCTCTCACTGAAGTCCAAGAGCATGCATCTCTCCCTTATGATGATTTAGATTCTATGTCTCAGATGAGGGAATATATATTCCGTGGATGGTATGAGGGTCTGACAGTCTGAAGTATTGTGAATGCAAGATATACCCACAGTCTCTTAGGTCTATAAGTTTTAAAATGAGAAAGCTAGCATGATAAAAGCATCTTTATTTCCAAACAATTACTCTAGATTCAAATGGACCACAGGGGCATTTTAAGAAAGCCAAAATAAATAGTTTGTTTGCTATCCAAAAAAGACAGAAAGCTTAACATCATGGTAGTAGGGAGTGTCCTGAATTATTTGTCTTCTGCTAAATTAGTGTTATGTGACTGGGACTACTAAGTATGGCATCCATTTATGGAAGTGCCCACGACATGCTTTCAATATACAAAATGTATTCACCTATCAAAAATGGTTGCCTAAAATTTTACAATGGAACTCTTTTACAATGTGTTTCATTTTCATAGAAATTGCCCATGAAACAGCAATGGGAGAGAAATATATAATCTAATAAAGGAATTGTTTGGTTTAATAGTTATAAGTGAACATGTACCTCTCTCTACTCTTATGTTAAACTTTTGTGTTACACTGCTTAGAAATACGTTAATCTTTCATTTGCTTCCAGTCAAAGCAAAGTTTTGAGTGAATCCCAGTCTGGCTTCTATCTAAAATTTAGCAGGCAGTTCTTCCCCTCAGAGGAGGTAATGCAAATTTCTCTTTAAAACATACACTTTCTCTATCACATTCACACACACACAGAGGGAAAGAAACAAAACATTTAAAAGTTGGCTACACAAAAACCTCTTTATTTCTTTATTCAGGTTTTCCTTGTGCTCTAGAGGAAGAGGGGCTACTTTCCTGCAAATCCAATTCTGAAATGAGTTCTCATCTGGCAGTTAGTGAAAAATTTCCTTTTGGGGAAAGTCTTGTATATAATCTTGTTGCAGTTTTCATTCAATTTCTGTTTAAATGTTTATTGTTAACATTTTCATTACTGCTATCCTGTTTCTGTGTGGCTATTCTGTTTTGATGTTTGATATTTCAGTATTTGATATTGCTGTTCTGAGCTACCTGAAATTCTGAAAACATTATGTTTAAATAAATATAAATAAATAAACAAATATTGATTCAATAAACATTGGAAGTCAGGCAGACTTCCTTTGAACGTAACCTACTTTCTCATCCTCTTGTTTCTGAGGCAAACAGCTGGTAAACACGTACTATGAGACTTACTCCATCCCATTCAGAAACTCCATTGCAAAGAGGACCAGAGATGCAGAAGCTTCACAGAAGAGTAGTTTTGAGTCACCTGATGCACCTATGTTGCCATTGGAATGAGTCATGTACTCTAAACATGGCCATTTGCAATAGCACCCCTTCCTTTGGCAGCTATAATGCATAGGCTTTTGCCCAAACAAGAGAAAAGAATGAAACCAGCTGAGGATTCTGTAAAAGAAAGGTGATGGAATGATTTTCTACTTGACTTCAGAGAGCCACACATCTGGCTTCCAAAGCTTCCATCTCTTCATCACTCTTTCAAGTTGGCTGGGCTGCAGTCCAGTATGTCTCTATGTGTCACTTAACAAACTCAAGCTGCGGTTTCCAAGCAGATAAAATGTATGCTAATTAACAGGTTGAGGGAAAATGTGATCTTGTTGCCGAGGAATGTTCGGAAAAGCTGGAAACACTTAGCTGCAAAAATGACATGTGGCGAAATAATCAATAATTTGCTTAAGAAACCCACATCTGTTTTTCCCTGCTACAAACAGGGGTTAATAGTCTGTCAGGCGGTGGTAACAAGTTGCCCTCAGAGAAACAAAAAAGCCTAAATGGCAGGAAGTTGGCTTGTTCTCATAGTGCAAGCATTTACATTGGCAGCCAACCACAAAAAGTCATGAAAGGAGATTGGTTTACACACTTCATTTTCAAACAGTTTTGAGGATTTTGCATTTTGTATATTTGTAAGTGGAAAAAATATTTAGAAGTCAGAAGCGTGGGTGGGTTGGAAGCACCAGGTTACTCTGCCCTCCTAGGTCATTGTGACCTGCTAGTCATATCTATAAGATCAGCAATTGCAGGAAAGTATCTTCATTAGGAATTAAACAACACTGCTGAGTAGGAATATGGATTAACTAAATATGAACAGAAGAGAAGAATTTATGGGGTGCATGATATTTTAAATGGAATTTGGAGTGGTTTTTACATATGAAATTAAGAGCCTGTCATAAAGCCTCATTCTAAAAATATTTTATTGAAAATCAGAGCATGATTTAATTGTAAATAAGAAATGAATATATGTGCAGGGATGATTTCCATTTCCCTTTCCATTGCCATCACTAGACCCCATTGAAAAGGCTGGGTGAAGTGATGACTGGTAATAATCAACTGCAAAATCTGGTCCAAACCTGTGTCAAATTTTAAATACATTTTTTAAATAATGTTTTAATATTATTGAACATCCCCCTTCAAAAATATTTTTGGATGATAACCTCAGTAATGTTCACTGTTTATGAACCATTGTCTTCAGGCTTAAATTGTTTTTGATGACATCAGTAGTAGTAGCCAGCTTTGACACATAATGGTGTCATTACATGCTGTGTACTTGAATCTTCATTGGCTGGGATTAATTTTACATAATGTAGGGATCACAAGAAAACAATGGCTACCACAAAGGATAAGGTAAATAGATATTTTGGGGAAACAATCTCTCCCCCCCCCCAACAAAATTCTTACTTTGGGGGAAATGTAAATAGAAGAATATTTGGCATTAATATGACAGCTTTGAAAAGTAAAATAAAAGTTGAATTTAGGATGGAGCTATTTGTCCATGGCATTTTCATTTCAGATGAAGTGCTCTGTGTGTGGCAAGGGAATCCTATATTTATAGTAATTAAAGAAACATACAAAGACAGTTTGGATACACTAAAGGCTGTGACTAATACTTTGTTAGTTCCTAATTCTTATTTAAAATAAACTGAAGATATTATTCCAGAGACTCTGGAAATGGAACAACACCTACTCCTTGGTACTTGCTGAAAAAGTCTGCGTGAAGTTTGTCAGATAACCAAATGCTCATACCCAACAAGACCTTTTGTTCATGCTTCATATCAGCTGTTTTATGTTCTTCCACAAACTTCCAATATCCTTGTTTCTGTGACACTGCAGCAGCCACCACATGACATTGATACTCCTCTCCCAGTCATTGTTTATATGAATATTTGTAAAGCCAAAGATGGCAAATTTCTTAACTTGGAAACTTAAAAATATTTATCTTTATTTCCAGAGTCTAAGGTCTAAATGGCAGCCTTTTAGAACCTCACACATTGATGAGTGAAATTATGGAGTTGCATAATGTATCTCTCTTGGACTGGCACATGACTGTAATATACCCTACTGCTTCAGTCAAAGCTTAAAATAATGTTTGGTTAGTCAACATGGCATGCTTTGCTCCAGTTCAGTGTCAAGTTCCACTCACAGAGCTCTGAATTTGGATGTAAAGTCCCAGCTCCCAGAAATCACGTCCACAGCTTCCTTTGTCACATATCGTGTCTAATAGAGTAGGGGACAGAGGATAATGCAAAGTTTGCTCCCAGATTGACATAACTCATACATATCAAATGTATGCATTCTAATGAACACAGAATTATTCACAATAGTGTTTCTTATATGAAAAATTAAAATGAAATCCTAAGCATACTTAACAAGATTGACTTCCAAAGGACTTACAAGTTAGCAATCATTGAAGTGGACTAGTTATCGTTTCAAAATACATTTTAAAAAGAAATAATTCAGAGGATTATATTTAATTTTTTTGTTTCCAAACACAGAAGATTTCAGCACATCCTATGAAGTTAGCTCTGAGTCCAGTAAACACAAAGAGTTTAGGATAACATGGTCTTCGTCTTTCCTGCACTTCTACTCCTTCAGGCCCAGATTTTATCATGATAGGGTAAGGGAAGGTGTTTTTGTTTTGCTTTTTTGTTTTGTTTTAATTTTTCTTGGCACATTCAGAGGTTTGAAAAACTAAAAGATAAAAATTAAAGGGCCCCTTTGAGTGCATAGACATGTTAACATGTAAAGTTCATTTCTGATCATACAAATCAGAACTGATTTTGCCAATGGGGAAGATTGTAAAACCATACACAGTTCTATGATATGGCTGCATTGTACATATCTCTTCTTCTTTTCCAGTTAGTGGAGTTTTCCACTCTGTAGAAAACAAAACTGGCTATGGTCCCAAGGCAGACATTTTACATCTGCTTGTTGAAAGTTACTCCTCCCTCCACTTAGGTGATAAATTATATGTATTTTGGGGTCTGCTTTCTCAAAGCATTCTTTCTCTCATTCCGGAGAGGAGGCCTCTCCTCAGATATTCAGAGTCTTAACAGAGACAGCTCTGCTGTTCCTTGATAGAGATCCTGGGTTTTGCATAATTTCCCCAGCCATCTGCTTGCTCCCATTTTTATTACAGTCTTAAGTTCAGTAAAGGCACAACATATCACTCACCTCAAAATAAGCTCTCCCCCAGGAATCTGAATCCATGAAAAATGCTGATGCATTTTTATTACAGCTTTTGCTCTTCTCCTCTTCTAATCTTTCTTTCTATCTCCAGTTATTAGAAGCCTATGATCAAGGCAGCTGTTGAAGAAGCAACTGTCTTTCTTAGATGAAATTGTATATTAGTAGATCCCAGTTTCTATCATCAGGAAGCTAATTAAGTGATTTTTTTTTTTTGTCTGTGCAGGTGCTTAAAAGAAGAACATGATTTTCTTCTGTTTGTCTTTCAAGAAATCTTACACCCACCCACACACCCACAATATTTTGTAGGCTGATCATATTGCAATAGGATTTGATATATTCTTTCTGGGAGACTATAAGACAAATGTTAATAAGTGAGGGTGTAAGTAAATTAATTAATTCAATATCATATTCAAAAAAGCCTGAGACAATTTAGGTGTGTAAGAAGCAGCCCTTCCTTGCTTGTCCACAAGATATGGGAAAGTAAAATATTCATTCAGCTTAATGCATAATAGTGCATCAACAAGTGACCAGCCACACATAAAACCAGAAACCATCCAAAACTTACCATCTCCTCCAAAGGTCTAGATCAGTGTTTCTCAAAACCTTGGCAACTTTACCAGCTCCCAGAATTCCCCAGCCAGCACACTGGCTGGGGAATTCTGGGAGTTGAAGTCAATGCATCTTAAGCTTGCCAAGGTTGAGAAACACTGGTCTAGATGCACAATAGAAGTCAGTATACATTGCCCTTTGTCATGTTCAGTATACAGTCAAAGGGCAATGGTTAGGGTTGGGGTTGGGGACCAGGCACAGCAGCAGGGGAATTGTCCAATGGGAAGATATGGCAACCTACTGTCCAGATTGAATACCTTGCAAGCTGTTGCCAAAATGTGTCAGTACAGACTGGATTTTCTTATTCTAGCTTAAAGTTAAGCCAGTATGAGCACAGGGAAGGAGCATTTTAAAAGTAAGGGAAGATATCTGAGCATTTTAAAAGTAAGGACTACCATATCTGGGCTTCAAAAATATGGACAGCCACTAGATAGCAACAAACAGCTAGCATTTTCTGTATTGCTTTGCAGCATCTGGTCATCTGGAGTTTTGTAGCTTAGATCTGGTAGCCCAGTGCAAATGGAATTCAGAAGTTCTGACCTTGGCAGTCATTTGGGTCAATAAGGATGGGTACACCTACTTGTCATTTTAGCCAAAAGGAATTATAACATCAGATCACCAGGAAGAAGCTTAGCAATTCTATATTTCAAGTGTTCAGTATGTGAACAGCTCAGTTTTTACTGACTTGAAGTAACTACTAACTACTCTTTCTTCACTCAGCTAAGAGAAAGAATGACTCCTTATCCAAACAGTGTCCATACTCTTCATTCTTGAAATGCCTGTTTTCTGCTTAGATAGACCAAGTATGTAGTATTTACTGAGTGTGGCTGGTTAATAACCATAACCAAGCACCCATTTCTTCCTTAATACATATATATATATAAAGATATTTATAGGCAGGACATTCACGGCTACATTCTTTTTTTTTTTTTTTTTTTTTTTTTGAGAGGGGGGTATTTTAATTCATTTAATTTGCAGTGGTCTGTGCATCCATGAATAACACAGACAAACTTTTTCTGTCTTAAAACTTGTACATTTTCAGAACTCCATGGGTATGCATGCATATACACAACTTAAACAAACAACAATGAGATGGCCTATAAGACCCACTTTGGCTTGTGGGTGACTGAGGATATAAAGCATACATGATCTTCCAAATATCTACTTTTCCCATTATGCATTAGTGTGTGTCATATAATGCATTATGAACACAGTAGCTCTTGCACTGTATATGAAGTGTGATTAAAAATAGCAGTGAGCAATGAGAAAAAATACTTCAGCAGTGTATTTTTTCACAGTCCGCATCTGGTCCAAAGGAATTTTTATCAATGCCTATTTTCCAGGACTGAGCCCCAGTACTACAGAAAAATGCTGAGGCTGAGTTCTGATACTGGTAAGATTAGTGTACCAATCTTAATAGTATTATTAAAAGAGGGAGGAAAATCTTAGAAAATACTACTCCTATTCCCAGAAAATGATTTCAAAAGCCAGTGTTATGCTGCCAGATATAAAATGCCCATGCACTGGAAGCTAAATTTTCCCTGGAGATTTTGAATAGAAATTCAAAATTGTGGATAAAGTGTCTAGTAGCATGCTAACTGTTCATAGGGATATTTCAAAACATGTTATAGCCTCAAACAAAATCTTGCCTTATCTACTCCATTCCAGCCTTTGCATTTTGTTTAAACTGTCCACAATAATGACAAAAAACATTTGGAATTACAAGGTTGTTAGCAACTGGGACATCAAAGGAAATCTTTACCATAGGAATAGAAATGTAAAAGTGTAAAAAGCCAGCCTTGGACTCTGCCACTAGAAGATTTGGATATTCCTTTCAAAGTGGATTTGACAGCAATACACTAGAACCAAAGTCCATCTAGCATTCATTTTCCAGCCTTGTAACCTAGTGGTAATTAAAAAAAAACAACCACCTTTATGAGGGGAAATTTGTGTGAGATAAGCCTGCGTCAGGCACATTTGTGTCAATGAATGAAAGCAAGGTAATTTACATGATTAAAAAATGTTTATTAAAACAATTTACCTTACCTGCTATATAAATTAGGGGAAAATTTTACACATACTTCACACTTTTAAAGATGGGTACAAATGTATATGGATTTTTAACATCTCTAAAAATACTTGCCAAACTGGAATAACATGAAGTATACTAACATGAACAACAGAGCTGACTGAATTTGACTGAATCCACACACTCCTAGTCAGAAAGAAGGTATATCAAAACTATGATATCCTTTCTTAAAACAGCAGCATTCTTTTTGGAATGTAATCTTCCAGCTGCCTGAAGGCATTTCACAGAAATTTGCTTGCTTTGTCCGAAACCTGAAAAAAATGAATGAATCTTAATTCTATAATAGGAATTTGTGGTTGCTGTCAGATGTAAAGACAGGGATTATTGGAACCAAAAGATGTCAGTCAGTAAACCAAACTTCCTAGTCAGTTCTATTCCGACATTAAATCTCTGTTTACTCAGTGTATTAGTTGTAATATATTTGTCAAACCAGCACCTTCTGCCTAGAGCTTGTGCTAAATCTCTGTTAAATCTGATTTACACTTATTTGGCTCAGAACGTATATCCACAATAGCTGGAAGAGCTGTTTAGCTTCCCAGGATGTTATTAACTGTGTATCTTTGCTGGCATCTTCAAAAGTAGTGTCAGCAGCAGTTGGTCCCTATTGTCTACAGTGGGATAAAATACTGGAATACATCTGTATGAATATTTATGGAAGTAATTGTCATTGCTGAAGAACTTATTTGCAGAGGTATTTCAGCTGTTGAGTATGGAACTTTAAAAAAAAAACCAGGTCATTGTTCTCATCCTACGCTTTGCATTAAATAGTTCTTAAGAAAATACAGTAAGATATATGAGCATCATTATTTTAATAAAGTATCCTATGGATGTATGTAAATATACCCGCACCTCTTCTTCCTGCTATCCCATTCAGGCATTGAAGGTAAGAATGGGCAACGTTTTGCAGTCAGGGTTGAACTTCAGAATTCTATTTTATTTTAATTGGCCTCCAACAGCCACAGCATTATAGTATATGTGTGTGTGTGTGTGAAAGTTTTGTGTTGGGGGTTGAAAGAGATGTATGAAAGCTTGCAAAGACTGAACACATATATTTTGCACTACTTTAGCATAGAAAGATATTAACAAAATCAGTGGGTTTGCTTTGGAGCATCAATGGCACATATAGATCATATGACTGCCATCAGCCCTTTTACAACAGCAAGTGCTTGACCTTTGGGCATTACGCTGTCCTGGTATTTAGACAGCTACCTTGCCACTGGCCTCATCCCAGCTGTCCACCAGCCATTCATTGCACTTTATTGCCACCAGTGTTCCTGTTCAATGTTTAGTTTGTAAGATAGTGGAGAGGAATGGTTCTTTTTAATTTATTGTACAGGTGCCTATTTCTGCTGTGGGATTAATTCTGTGTAAGCCCACTTGGAGTTTATTAAGGGAGGGAGGGGAGAGGCTGGTTTAGAGTTTCCAAAGCTACTGTATTCTCCTAGGATCACAGTATTCTCCTAAATAGGCAAGGATGGGTGGAATGCCTTGTAACACTGGCTGAATTGTTATCTTTCCCTGCCTTCCAGAAAGGAGAAAGAGCTCTACATGGATGAATCAAAAAGGTAGAAGTAAATACTTGCTGACTGCTTTATTTTTAGAGTTCTGGTATTCATCAGAGGAGGAGCAGTTAACTCCCACTTGCAAGTCTTCCCTGGTCTCTTCTTGATAAATGCCAGAAGATTAAGGGGGGGAAGGCAGCTTAAAGAGCAGGGCATAACTTCTTCCATCAGACAAGGAATTCCCTACTTGTTTCATTCCCCTGCGACTCTTTTTCCTTCCTGAGAGGGCAGGAAATGGTGAGGGGAGAACTGGTATTAAGGCACTACAGCTGCTCCTACTTTTTGAGATCTTGTAGAAAGGAGTCCTTTGGGGCAGCCAAAAGAAGAAAGTTTTAAAAAAGGAAATAATAAATAAAATCTTTTAAATGTGATATTTATTTTTAAAAGGGGAAATCCCCCATCCAATACAAACCCACATATACTCATACAGGATATATTTTACCATTAAAAAAATAACAGACCCATTGATCCTTCAGTGTTATCATGGCACAAAACTGTTATCAAATCAAACTGTTAAAATCATAAAATACTTCCTTATCTTTTATTGGGTTTATTCATTGTTCATGTTGTTGATCAGAACAATTAGCAACAATTTCTTTAGCAACTGGACAGAAACAACTTGTGCTATTTTTTAAGAAGAAATATAGTAATTTGGAAGCAAACAAAACTTCAAGGTTCAACTGGCCAGGAAACTAACTTAGTCTGCTTAGAAATCTAAATATATCCAAACGTTTTGGTGGCTTTACTGAAATTATGATCTCTTTTTTCTAAAAGGTGCTTCATTCTTAAAAGCTACATCATAGGAAGATGCAACATGATTTCTTCCATGTTGGGAATACGTGACCTACTGAATATGGCTGGTACAGATAAGTGAGCATTTTGTTCCATCAGAATATATATATTGAGGGGAAATGGCAATTTGGCCATTCTGGAAATGGTTTGTCTTTGTCTGGAAGAAGAAGTGGTTTGCAGAGTTCAGAGATGAACCATCCCCATGACAGTCAGACAGGACTCGATTAAGGAATTTGGGGGCCCAATGCAACACTAACTTTGGAGGCTCCTCTTAGTATACACAGTACTAAATTAAAATTGAGAGCCAGTTTGGTGTAATGGTTAAGGTACCTGGCTAGAAACCAGGAGATCATGACTTCTAGTCCTGCCTTAGGCACGAAGCTAGCTGGGTAACTTTAGGTCAGTCAGTCTCTCTTAGCCTTTGGAAGCAGGCAATGACAAACCACTTCCGAAAACCATGCCAAGAAAACAGCAGGGACTAGTCCAAGCAGTCACCAGAAGTCAACATGTGACTCTAAGGCACCCACCCCCATGCCAAAATATTAACATTAGAAATAGATTCCTGCAAAATGAGATATTAAAACTATGTATTCAGAAAGGAATACCCAAGGAAGCTAAACTAAAAATTGAAGAGGTATCTAAAAGGAACATTAGATACAGAATAGAAATACTAAGTGTAACAATATTACTTCCAAATGCAATTGCTTCCACTTCAGCTACACAAAGAAAACAGATCAACAAAAACTTCACTGCAAGAGTCTAAATAGTTCTAGGAGTGATACCTTGATACCCATTTTACTCTGACTTTTAGCCATTTACCTATCCATGAGAGGACATCATCAAGGACTTTTCCCCTCTGCTTAGATGGGGTGCTCATTGGAAAGATTGATAATGAAGCTGAAGCTCAGATACTGTGGCCACCTAATGCGAAGAGAGGACTCTTTGGAAAAGACCCTGATGCCGGGAAAGATTGAAGGCCAAAGGAGAAGGGGGCAGCAGAGGATGAGATGGTTAGATAGCATCACTGAAGCAATGAGCATGAAAGTGAGCAAAGGCAGGGAGGCAGGGAAGGACAGGAAGGCCTGGCGCGATATGGTTCATGGGGTCACGAAGAGTCGGACACAACTTAACGACTGAACCAGAACAACAACAACTGGGGGTGGGGCTGGGGGTGTCGGGTGGAGGGACTCCATTGCAGAGTTTTCCTGCAGAGGCCACAGGATGGAAGAGTAAAAGGTGCAGCCAGAGTCAGCTGGCATCCTGGGCGAAATGGGCAGCAGCAACGCTTTGTGTCCAAGAAAGAGCAACTCTTTGTGATGAAGGAGGGGCACATCTACATATTCCTGGTGCATTCTGCGAAGAGAGCAGAAGTTGCTGTGAGCAGCAGTGGAGTTGGATTCTCTCAGAGCACTTTAGGCTGCAAGCCATTGATGTGGTGCCAAGAGCATCCTCTTCATTATCGTGGTGCATCCTGGGAAGGGAGCAGAAGTCACCATGACTTGCAGTGAGGTTGACCTTTGGCTGGCAGATTCAAATGGGTGGGGGGGGCAGTTGTTTTTAATCTGCGAAGGTTTTAAAAATGTTTTTATTTTATTGTTGTGAAAAACTGGCACGCTGGTCTCATGGAAAGTAGAGAGAAGTCTTATACGCAGAGCTGAACTTTAAGGGAGTTTTCCTTCCCTAAAAAAACCAAGAAGCAGGAAGTTTAAGGGGGTTTTCCTTCCCTAAAAAAACCAAGAAGCACAAGCTGAAACGTTACTTCTAGTCCCATAGCTGTGGGAGATAGTTCCTGATTCCTTTCCCAGGAGCTTCCTTTTTCCTCCATGCGTGTGGCTGGGACGTCCTGCCTGTCTTTTAATTTTTGGACTGAGCCTCCCAGGTTCAGGCTGTCGTCCTGTCCTAATTCATGTCCTCGGGGCCCTTTAGGCGATTTTTACCCCACCCACTGTCACCGTCACCTTGCACAGGTCCGTCTAGCACAGATAATGCTCCCTCGTCCTGTTGGGCTGCGAGAGAGAGAGGGACCGGTCCAGAGTCGCCCAGAGAGCTGCCCCCTCTCCTGTCCAAATCCTTTGGGAAAGGTCTTGCCCAGATTTGGGTGCAGAAGTTGACAAGAACATGGGCTGTTCGTTGTGGAGAAAAAAAGAAGCCAAAGGGAGAACCTGCTATCAGTGTTTGGGCACTTTAGAAGTGTTTCTCCTTAACTGAATAGGTGCCATTAAGTCCTTACTGAAGTCCTCGTAACCGTTCAAAGGGTAGTACAGGGAAGATGGTCAGGAACTGTTGTCCATTGCCGCAGAAAGTAGAACAAGAAACAATGGTAGAAGTAGCAGCTGCCGAAACTTTGCTGAAATATAGAAGGGAAAAGAGCGCAAGAGGTCGTCGTCTACATCTTTCTGGTGCATTCTGGGTAGGGAACAGAAGTTACAATGATCAGCAGAGAGGCCAGAGTTTGACTGACCAGTTTAAGCCAACAGCCTATACTTTGATTTCTGAGAATATTGTCTTTATGTTTGCATGTTTTCTGAGAGCTGAGTAAACATCAGTATAAGGTAAAGTGGAGTTGGACTTTGCCTGATAGCAAAAGTATGCGCACTTCTTCAGTGAAGGTTGGATTTCTTTTTTTTTTCCACCTTACTTTTAAAAAGCTGTTCTGGGAGAAAACGCTTGTGACTTTTATTAGTGTTTTTCAGCATTATGGTGTTAACTAATTTCGTAGTTGCGGAGGAAAGTGGTGCTTGTTTCAGTGAGGCTTGATGTCCGGGGTAGTCCCTGCAGTTTTCCTTGCAGCAGTTTTGAAAGTCGTTTGCCCTGGTCTTCTTTGCAAGACTGCGAGAGGGTGACTGTGCCCAAAGTCAACGTTACACAGGAACTTCCTCAGATGTATTCCCTGCACAGACTGGGGGTGGCTCAACGTTAAAAAAACTAAGATCATGGCATCTGGAGCCATCAGTTCCTGGCAAATGGAAGGGGTAGAAATGGAAGTGGTAACAGCCTTCCTGAAGAGGATCTTCAGTCAGCTAAAAACTATACAAGCATGAAATTTGCTGCTCATTGCTGATCCCTATTTTGCCTCAGTTGCATTGGTTTTAAATAACTGCAGTCACCTGACTTCCTTCCATGGAAATGAGTGACAAGGCCTAACAAAGTTTGTCTGTCTTGCAGCTGTTCTCAAGATACATATCTGAACCTTGGGAGCAATTTAAGGTAACGCGTGTGGAGCTGGTATAATTATTTCACACTGTTTACTGAAGGGATGGGAGGAGGAGGTGGTGGTGGTGGAGGAGGAAGAGGAGGAGTAGAAAAATACAAGAATCGGGTTCAGAAAATATTACTTACCAATGGTCTATACTCCCATAAACATATTGAAGGTGAACGTTAATTCCATAGCAACAAGTTAAAGCACATGCTAATGAAAGCAGACAGAGTCTGCTTCTGTGGAGTAGAAATAAAAGGAGGTTAACCAGAATATCTGATCATAGAAATTAATTATTTAAGAACATTTCTAAGTTTCGCCTATTCCTTCTTTTCCATTCATCCCAATAGTCTCACATACTAGCTGCCAGAAATTACAGCATCAGATAATCACATCAGTCACATTAAAAGCCCCTAAACTGTAGCCACCTAAACACATAAACACTTTCATTCACAACAGTATTCTCAATATCTGATGTCTGGGGCAGCCAACAATGAAACAAGGAGCAAGATGATAATGGAATTCTGTCTGCTTGTGCCCTTCCAGCTCAAAATGAATTCCAGATGTTGAAGGAAGGGCCTGTACATGTGCCTTTCATCTGCAGCCTGACCTGTGATCACACTGGACAATGCTATCCTTGCAGGAAGGAGAGACAGCTAGAAAAGGGAGTCATGAATGCTGACTTGCAGTTCGCATAGATTTTCACAGAGTAAGAGCAGGGCTCAGTCTTGAAATGAAACTCTTAGTGGAAGAGGCCTGTCACTCTGCAGAAGTTCTGCCAAAGCTCTGGGATTCTTGGGGCTACCTAAGATTTTAAATGAAGGAGCTATTCTGCTAATTTTTTGAGATCAAAAGGATGGGTGGAATATTTGAAATAAGATTGCAAGCTTTTGCTCACTTATTTAGAAGTAAGTGAGGTTATCTCTTAACAGACATGTATAGCATTGCAAACTCAATATTTTAACAAAATATTGTTAAACTAGAATTCAAAGGGTTAGGTTTCTTTATTTTTATTGAAATAATGATATTTATTTTCTTGTTTGAGTTCAATAAGACTTTATACCGGGCAGATTAGAGCGTCCACCATTTTGCAGCCTTCCTACCATGAAATATTGCTTGGAGGTTCTAGCAGGGGAGTACAGCTGTGGTATATCCTTGACTGAAGGATAGTACACCTATCTGGGATGGTTGTCCTCTTCCACTGAGCATGCAGCTTCAGGCGGGATGCACATGGAGTGGCAAAGAAGGAAGAGGACGTCCACCTAGCCGGCCAGATTAGCTGAATCAACCCTGGTGATCAATGGGGTGCAGTCATCACTGCCAGATCACCCTTATATCTGTCCTACCATGAAATATTTCCCTCTTTTTTTTTTTAATTCTTTCAAACTTAAAGGAATATTGGAAAGACATTATATGAAGGAGGTTAGGACTCTGTTGGATTGTTCATCTGCAGGATACCTCTCCAAAACCCAAACTGAACTGGACCAAATTGGATATGGGGGAAGAACACAGCAAAAGAAATATCACGTTTCTTGCAGAGAAAATTTAAAAAAAAAAATATCTCCCAACACATCCCTAAGGGAGAGACAGATAAGCAGCAACATTCCTCTAAGCTCCACTCCCTCTTCTTTCTCAGTCACGTATAATGGTATATGGGAATGACCTTGGGAGACAGAGGGAAGAGCTGCAGCCAGGGCTATGGTTGGATAAGCAGCGGCTTAGCTCGCAGAAGGAATGTGAGCATGGCAAACATCTCAGAAGGGACCCTCCCTGGTTTCTTGGGCTATAAAGGTGATGAGAGAGAAGTGTACTTTCAGACTTGCAAGATTCTGTTAATGTAGCCTTACCATAAAGATAGAACTAGTACTTCTGGGTGTGCACCATTATTTTGAAGGGGCTGAAAAGAACTTCAAAAGCCTTGCTCTGCATACTTTCCTTACTTTGTCTCACATTACATTAATATCATTCTGGGCCAGAACTGTGGCTTCTGAAATTATTTTATTTTTAATTTCATTCTGATTTCTAAATTGTATGACTTTAAACCTTAGTCAAGGGCTGAATTGGCTTGACTGAAAACCATAAGCCCATGGTACAATTGGTAATAAAGTAATATTACCAGCTGGTAATATGGTGAAACTGATGAACATGTTCTGAATCTAAAGCAAGAAGTTCTTAATCATTGATTGGAATAAATACCTTGAGATCACAATACATTTTCCTCAGTCTTAAGATCACCTTTTATTAACCATGATTTTGTTTCAACTGTTGCCAAGTCATAAGAACAGTTCAGGCTAATTTGACTATACTTATATTGTTAAAATCATGTGGTAAAAGAGAAGTGTGAACTGGAGATACATTTGGTTTGAATTTCCTGAAGTTTATGGATTTAATCAAAACTTTTTAATGAACACTTTTAATGCCACAGTTTAATTTCCACTACTTTTAATGAAAATCTGAAATAAACTACCTGGATATATACAGCACTTTCTCTTCAAACTTATTTGCTCCAGAAAATTCCAGCTTTGGTTTTATGTGCATGAGCATTGAAAATGTAAGCATGATACCTTGAAGGTTTTTAATATTCTTTTTAACTTGTACATATGCATAAATTGTGCTATGTCAAACATTTCAGCTACATTGCTAAATAATTCTGTGACAGAGCTTGAAATGTTCCAACAAAGATGTTATTTTTATTAGATATGGACAGTATGTTGGTTCAATATAGAAAAAATGAGGGAAGGAGGGTTATTTATTCAAAAGTAGAACTATCAGAACTTTATGTATGTCACTGTGTTCTTTTTCTTTACAGAAGATAAAGGCTTCATTTAGATATCATGATAATCTACTTCTCTGAATACTTGGTTCCAGTTTCAGTTGGCTCTTAAAGTTATTATTTTTTTCTTAATAGTTAACTGAAATCTGCTTTTCTGTAGTTTTAATCCACTGTTCCATGTCCTGTCCTCTGGGATAAAAGAGAATAAGGATAAAGCTTCTACTGTAAGGCATCCTTTTAGGTTTTTAAGAGTGCTATCATATCCCTACATCCTACCTTTAGATTTATCTTTTCAAAGCTAAAGTTTCTCTGGTCCTTTACTTTCTCTTCCAATTCTCTCAGTCACAATTGTCTTTTCCAAACTTGTTCCAATTTCTCTAAATTCTACTTGAAGTGTCAGAACTGGACTTAATAGTTGAGGTTGGCCTGATCAAAATTATTACTTTCCATGATATGGCATATGTACTTCCATTGTTGTTACCTAAAATTGCATTTTCTTTTTTGTAGCCATATCACACTGTTGACCCAATTCAGTTCAACTACTCTTCAAAGATCTTTCCAGAGATACTGTTGCCAGTCTAATATTTCCCTTTTTTTCCTTTACTTGCTCTTTTCTAACTACATAATTTTGCATGTATCTTTATTACATTTATTTTGTTCTTTTCAGTCCATTTCTTTAATTTATCAAGAATTTATTTTTTTTAAATGTATTTTTCCTTCTTTCAGAATATTAGCTATCCCACCTAATTTTTTGACAGCTCTAATTACATTTCCACCATCTTTTCATTTATATCATTAACAAAAGTTAAACAGTACAAGACCTAGGACTGAACCACATGGCATTTCATGTTATGCCTAAATCCAATTTGATGAACAACTTTTTTGAGTATGATTTTGCAAGGTAATTATTTATCCCACTATTAAGCAGATTCAGTAGTAGTTAGGACTTGAATGAGAGAGCGCCAGGAAATACCAGGACAAGCTAGTTTGGGAAGTAAAAAGATGGTCTGAAAGAAGACAATGGAAAATCACTTCCATATTGTTATCACAAAAAATGTATAGATGTATCAGAGTAGTCACCAGGAGTCAAACTCAAGCTGTTTATCTTTAAGTATTCTAATGATCATGTCATCAGCACACACTTAACTATACTGCTAATCAGAATGTCACTGAACCCTTTTTGAAATGTTTAGAATGGCTGCAATATTCATCAAGTATGGCTGCAATATTCTCACAACAGTCTTGCTCCTTACTTCACTATTCATGAATATTTCAATAAAAATAAAAGGACAGCAATACACTTCAAAGAATTGTCCTATAGCGCAAAGTAAAACTTTCAAAACTCTGGTTTTAGTATGAATATTATGAAATAGATTGGAGTCTCATAAGATGAGACAGATGTGCCTACATATCACAACTGCCACAGTTTAAGAAGGTAAGAGAAGATCACATGCGTGCTTTCTCATCCCTTCTTCAGCACTTCTATCCTTGTTTAATTAAAATGCACTTAGCTGTTATATCAAGAACAGCTATTTCTTAAACTAGAGAATGAGTCTGGTAAGTTAACTGACATTAATGTGGTTTAAAGATATAAGCCTTGAGGAAGGGAGGCGAAAAGGGTTAGGGTTGTTTGGAATCAGCAGTATCCACAGCAGGGATCAAAAAACGTAAGATGATGGTTGCAGCCATGTCCCTTCTGTATGTGTGTTGATGTTACACATATGTCCAGAAGAACAGGGCTTCAGTTGCTCTGCTGTCATCTTGAATTGTGTGCAATGGGACTTAGTGATTTCTAATAAATACATTTAGGACTGCAGCCTGAATTGGTATTTTATAACCACTGCTAAAAACAGAACCAAAAAGCTTCTCATCTTAGCTTTACATTTGACAGAGGGAAACTCATCTCTTCAGCCAAGGTGCTGTGGTTCAGGTAAAATAAATCACTTGTCATCAGTCATGTGGATGCTCCAGCTTATAAAAGGCTGAAAGTGAAGTCCACAAAGTCTACAGAGTATATTTAAAATAGACGGGCCCAGTCATACTGGAAGTATAGAAGTCAAGCTAGTTAAGTATCTTTAATAGCAGCTGACCTCTCTGTGGCTTGTGGGTAAAAGGAGGATTTCAAGGTTTAGTTCACTTCATTCCACATCACAGGATTGAATATTACCCTTAAGTAAAAACAGGAAATATTTGGTTATTACAAAAGTCAATAATATGTTAGTAAATACAAATATGCAGTGAAATTCAAGAGTCTTATATTTTCTTTAAAATATGTTTATAAACCTCTATTTATAAGAAACATTTTCTTCCTTTCAAAGCAGAGAAGTTTTAGTAATATTACAATATTTTAAGATAATTCATGATGAGTTACCAAACATAACAAAATTGAAATCACCATATGAATATTAAGAGGAATATCTAGAGACATTTCAGGGCAGAATCGCTGGAGTACAAGGAACAGGAGAGGAAGTTCTATTACATAAGTAGAAGTTCAATTAGATGGAATCCGTTTATTATATTTTTATTAACAGTAAATAAAGTAAAATAACAGTAAAAGTAAATAGGAGGCTCAAAAATACATCTAAAGCAATGCCTTCATATTAAACATTTTTGAAAAATCTTTTCATAGAAAGGAACAAGCATCTTGAAAGTGCTTACGAATGCTTTCAAAAAATAAATGACTTGAAGACTTTTTGAAGAATCATAGGATGGCATATTGGATGGCTTCTTCCAGTAGCTAGGTTCCAATGAGAAGATTCTTTTAGCTGGAATAACTACTACCTGGACTTTGGTAAGAAACTGAAGACAAATTCCCTTAATAATTTTTAAGCAGAAAGTGATCGATTGTGACAACCCATCACATATTCCTGTTTTTAATAGTAATTTTATTAAGGATTATAATTACAATCGTAAAAACTAATACAAACTAAAAGAAAGATAGGATAAAAAAGAGTGGAAGGTACAGAAAAGAAAAAAAGGAAAAAGAGAAAGAAAAGAAAGAAAAGAAAAGTAAGAATATGGTAAAGAAAAAGAAAAGAAGTATATAAAAAAGTGACTTCCCACCTTAACCACAACAAATATAAACAATTTTAGTAACTTATTACCTCCTTTTAAAATACAACAAATGATCTCTTCTTCCCATATCTTCTCTCCTATCTATAAACAAATCTATATCCAACCCTTCATCATTTCAGTCCTGATCAGCAAAAGTCCATTAAGGGTTACCAGAAATAACAACATATCTATTTTAACCTTGATCAAATAAACCAACTTTATATTCCTTCCTTTTACTTTTAACAATATTAATCTTTAGTCTATTCAAATAATGTTGTAGAACTTGATTTCTTTTCATTTTTTTCTTTGTCCCTTCTCACAAAATTCTTCAAAACTTTAACAAGCCTCTTTTGTAAATCTAATATAGGAAAATTATCCAGATCATTCTCTTGATTGATAGGCTACAAGAATGACATGGAAAAGATGTTACACTGAATATACAAAGGAAACCGGCTGATATTTTAATAATTAAAAGGGATGTACAAACACACAATCCCATCACATATTCCAACCGTTATTTTACCATATACCCATTCAGACCAAGCTGACAAAATCACTCTCCTTTTTCACAGATTCTTAGTCTTCTAAAATGCCTAACTTTCATGTGCTCCATTTCTACTCTGGCTCAGAAAACCTGATGTTTTTAGTCGAACAAATGGAGGAGGGGGGGTGTCTCCCAAGTGATACAGGTCACTTCTATCCATGCAAACAGTGATATTTTCTTATTATAAAGATCAGAGCTGTTAGCTGATGACAGTTTGTAAACTGCAAGCTGGCTTGAGGTTTATCTTTCCATTAACTCTTGTCAGTGGGACAGGAGAAGGGTTGGATATATTGAGAGCTATATCTTTGCCACTGAGACTCTTCAAGTTACTGTAGTTTGTTTGGATTTCACTTCTCCTAATTGCTGCCATTTCCACGGATGATTTGGCCTATGTTTGAAGTTGACGAGCAGTACAGAGTGTGTAGCACATACTGCTGCTCTCCATGTGTCAGGAAATAGGAGAAGGGGATAGTGTGTTTTTGCGTCTGTGTGTGCATGTCTGTGTAAACACCTGCCACAAAACCCTCTTCTACTCAATGCTGTGTCCAAATTTCTTCTCCACCAGAAGCTTCTGGCTTGCTTAAATGCTTCTGCCCTCAGTGATATTCAGTCAGGATGCTGCTACTGTGCAAATCAATTACCAAGGAAGAAAGCTCCTACTTTTCAGAAGGATGAGAATGAACTATAAGGAATGGAAAAAAGGAAAAAGAATTGTCTCACACATCAACAAGTTACAACTGCACAGGCCACAAAGATAATTTTATACAATAGTGGCTAGTTCACACATCCACTGTCTGCTTGATCCCTCATCAACTGATCCTTTAGCAAAGGTTTGTATAGAGCCAGTTCACAGAGCTCAGAGACTCAGTGCAAGGGGTCTAAATATATGAACTCCAGGACCCAGCATGTGTCATGCTGCCCTGCTCCCCACCCTTTATTCACTATACCCATTTATCATCTTAAACAGGGCTTTGATGTATGAACTGATTCTGCTGAACAGCACACTGTGTTTGAGATTATGTGGGTGCATATGGTTCTATACTTTTTAATTTAGGCACACATATACAAAAATGATGTTTAGTCTGTGATGTGTGACTCACAACAATCAGAATCATGCAGGTAATGGTATTCCCCATGACACTGTATGGAAGCGAAAGTTGGAATTTGAAGAAGTAGGACAAAAAGGGTGCTGACACTTTTGAAATTGGTGTTGGAAAAAACTGCTGAGAATACCACAGACAGCCAAGAAAACAAACTAATGAGTCATCAAACAAATCAACCCAAAGGTCTCACTAGAGGCACATATGACCAGGCTAAAATTATCCTAATTGGATATATTATGCAAAGACCTAGCTCTCTGGAGAAGACTCTAATGATGGGAAAGGTAGAAGAAAAGAGGACAATCAGCAGCAAGATGATGGACTGCGTTACAATGGTAATGGGTGGTCCGTTGGAAGACCTGAAAGGCTGGGTTAGGGACAGATTGTCCTGGAGAAAATGTAGCTTTGTGGTTGCTAAGAATTGACACCAACCTGATGGCACATAATCAATCAATCAATCAATCAATCAATCAATCAGTATAAAAGTGAAACTTTTGCCAAATCTTCTCATTTATTCTAATTTGTCATGCCACTTAGTCAAATCATCTTATGTTCCTCATCACAACATGCTGCTGCATGTTTACAAAGTGCATAACATTTCTTACATCTCATTAACTAATTCCAAGAATTCTGTCAAAAACCTCATAATGTTTTTGTTGTCTATTTACCATATCTAATTTGAACTTGTAATCTATCCTCAAGTCATACTGGATTTATGTTTTTTCCAGCTGCTGTTGTCATCCTCATCTCTATGTCTGTATTTTGTACCATTTTTTTTTATAGGTGTTGCATGGATTTATCTGAAACTCAGGTTTATCTCGTAGAATATTTGTATCTGGAAAAGATTTTCAACATTATCTACAAGGTAATAAAAATAAAAACCTTCTTCAATATGATCTAGATTTCAGGTGATTTCCATGTTGTTTTCTCGGCAACAATGCAAAATTGGTTTGCTGTTGTTTTCTCCTGTAATGTTCTTTCAGCTTTCCAGTCTAGCTTAAACCTTCTGTATTTCCTAGTGGTCTCCCATTCAAGTAGTTTTAGCTTTTTGAGATTGGCCAGTTAGCTGGAGTTATTAGAGGTCCTGGAATGCATTAGTGGTCCATATAATGCACATTATATTTTATCTGTAGGATCACTTACCTGAATCATTTGATGCTAATCACTGCCATTACTTTCCTACCATACATCTGTTTTGTAACATGCTTGAGAAGGGGGATTGCATTATTTTATCCACTGTAGTTCTACTTCTGTAATTCTAAGCAGTATAGGGCAGTGATCACATCATGTCATTGTAACACATCCTTAAATACCATATTGTCATAATGAAAAGTTAGGTATTTACAGTCACCACAGCATCAAGATGCCTGATTTAATGTATACTTAACCTCAGATTGCACTAATAGTTTCACTTCTTGCTTACACCAAACTAATGTATTTCTGTTTGTATTGGATTCATTCCTCTCTTTTGAAGAAATTTCCATTAGTCAATCTGAAGAGAAAATAATATGTAATTCCATTGTTTAGCAGAGATGCAGAAGTTCTGCTTTAATAAATTTATGAAATAAAAATTAAAGATAAATCTCTTTTCTCAGGTGTAAGATGCAGTGAGTAATGTCTGGAATTTAAAAAAAAAACATTTGAAGTGTCTAGATGTGTCAAGACAACATAAGTATCTAGTTTCAGTGATGAAATTAACTGTTAAACTCATGATGGATTTACACAAGAACAATCCTGTCCAATATTCCAAATTAAATCTTATTTTATTAAAATATTTCTGAGTTTGAGTTGGAGACAGGCAGGAAAGAATTATGTATTCATAATAATATTTAGCCATCTGTTTTGAGTAATGCCTGGTTTGAATATTTTCTTATTGCAGTAACTGTAACTGGCCCAAAGTGGGGTAGTTCAAAAGTTGATCTTGTGTTTCCCTTCCCACCCTTCTCCACCTGGCTTTTCCTCCCCACCACCAACCCCTCCTTCCCAATAAATTATGAGCCTATTTCATAATCCGACATAATCGTAATTTGGTCCTGACACCAAGTAACAATTGTATGCTAGATAAGGGTTAATGTATCCTAACACTTAACAGTAGTGTTAGACTAATCTTTCAGCTTTGCTTTCTGAAATATTCATTTCCTAAAAGCATAAAATCCTTTTATTTTGCATATTAAGACATTTGCAAAGATTGATTAGTCCATATTAAAAAAAAAAGATAAACCAACCAAACAATATTCTCACCCACGTTTATCAATCAAATTCAATAGTACAAGCTCTTCCTAACCTGAAGAAAACCATGTTGTAGCTGCCCGCTATTTATCCACTAAAGAAGACAAGTATATGAGGGGGGGAGGGGCGGAGAGTGCTAGCTACTCTGGTTCAGCATCAATTTGACTGAAGACCCTAAACTCTCTGCTTGGGTGGATAAATCTATTAATTTCACTTTCTCCCATATATCTCCCCACCCCCATTTTTTTTTCTAAAAGCCTTCTCATTTCTTTGTATCCTACTTAGAAAAATGTGCAAACATCAGTAGGCTCTTACCTAACAACAAACTGAATAGAAATTTCAGGCAAACCCCAATCATAGTTATTATTTATAGATCCATTCCTGTCCTGCGCTATCACGTCTCCTTTGGCATGATCACCAAATGCATCTGAATGAAACCTGAGCATTCCACTGTTCATCCAATTTGTGAAGTTATCCTTTGAATCTCTTGCATTGACAAGCATTCAGGCTATACCTCTTACTCAGACAATTACTGAGAGCTCAACAGAGACTGAAGGACTCCACTTCCCGTAAGAACACATTTTCAGCTTACATCTTTGCTGCCTGTGATCAAAGAACAGATGATAAGGGATTATGAACAGTGGAAAAAATGTCTCAGCTTCAGGTCATATAGAAGGACACATAGAAATAGGAAAGAACAAATTAAAACAAATTATTTGATTTCAGTCCTGATCTTAGAACAATATGTCTAATGACAAGCTCCTTGATGAATCCTACACTCTCAACACGTTGTGATTGTCATGTTTTCTAAATGTCCCTTCCCCAACCTGGTGCACATCCAGCCAGGGTGATCACTGGAATAACAGGAAGTGAAGACAAGTTTGGGGCAGGCTATTCTAAATAGTAAAGTGGACTATATGAAGAACACAGAAGTGGTGCCAATTGGTCAAGATAGGAAAGAATCAAGCAGACATTTGAAATATGATTTTTTTCTAGTGGAAGCAGCTTTTTAAAAATATCCCTTTGTGGTGGTTTAGCTGAGAGTGAATTTCACCACAGAATCAATTACAGTCCTGGGCTAGAATAAACTCAGACCAAATGTGGTTTTTAGGAGAACCAAAAATGTAGGGGTGAGGGTGTTGGATTGTAGATAGTTTTATTTTAGATTTCTCTAGATACTCATTTCAATAAGGCCATTGACATGAAAGTGACCTATCATCAGCTTCCTAGGTTATTTCAGGATTCTTCTATAGAAGTAGAAGCTACGTACTTAAAAATGTGTATTTCCGGTCTTTTATTTTATTTTTAATGTATAAATACATAAGAGCTCTGTTTTTTTGCTTACAATAATGCAGGACATCCTATTATTATGAAACATATTCACAGGTTTTCATTCTTATAAATCACTGAGCATTTTCCTGCTGTTTTCCCACTCTGGACTATACCATGTGTTGTTTTTTTTATCAACTGTCATTCAGACTAAATGCCTTTGATTATTCAGTCCACTTAGAGCAAATTTAGACATGACGATCATCACATAGTTTTGCATTTGTATGGCTGTTGTTTTTTTTAAAGTACCAGGAGGGAGGGAGGATATCAGATATATTTTTAGTTATTATTCATAAGTGCTTTTCATC
This sequence comes from Liasis olivaceus, assembly GCA_030867105.1. Classification (NCBI taxonomy): domain Eukaryota; kingdom Metazoa; phylum Chordata; class Lepidosauria; order Squamata; family Pythonidae; genus Liasis; species Liasis olivaceus. Next base: position 199,834,801 of record CM061348.1, read on the forward strand.
ATTAAAAAATAATTCTGAAGCAAGGGAACAATGGAAGATAAAAATAGTAGAAGAATATGAAATTGCAACAAATTAAAATCATAAAAACAAAATAGGATGTGGCAGGATGAGGTTTCCATTCTTTGTCTCTGCTATTGTGTCAATCAGAATTTTGTTTCAATCAACTCAATGCTACTGTCCCAAATGAGGTTTAAAGAAACTGAGCTCTATTCTCCTATTGTCTAGAATAGGATTTTTTTTTCTTTTGCCCCACAATGGTAGTCAATCTGCAGGCAATCTACAGCTTTATGAGGGACACATTTCATAGAAAACATTTGTAAGGATGATGATGTCCCTTCCAGAATGTGATGGGGCTGTTTTTTGGGGTGGAGACAAAAACAAAAGGGATTCATTTACTCCCTACCCCCACCCTACCAGACCCCTAGCAAAAGAAATCGGTCAGTAGGCCAGAACAGCAAATTAAGGCTGGTCAGAATACTATCATACTACACCCAGGATAACAGAGAGAATGATACTGAAGTGAAATGACTAGTAAAAGTCTCTCAACCCCCAGGGGATCTCCACTCTCCAAGGGCTGATTTGCATGACCAGCCCAAGTATAGGTCTCTAAAGTTGATAATAGATATGAACTTAGAGTTCAGCTAGACATACAAATGACTAGGGATAGATCAGACTATTTGATTTTTAAAAAATTGACATACATTCACATACAATTTAAATATGTATTTTAAATATTCAATTTTATGTATTATGTCACAAAATGTGCATTTCTAAATGTATTTTTGTCCTTCCTGGGGGTGGGGGAGTAATAACTCCCTAGTTATTGCTGAAATTCAACTTCCATCAGTGCTAGGAAGCCACAGCATAGACAATGATAGGGGATGCTAGGAGTTGTAGTTTTACAACCTCTAATCTAGAGGGTCAGAGATTGCCCATACCTATCCTAAATTTGCACTTTTAAACACATAAGTGTGTATAAAATATGCATGTTGTTTGGTTTTCAGTTTTTGTTTCTGAACTGAGAACAACATTAGCAGAACAATGCAAAATTTAATGGAGAGCCATTTTCAACCTTACATTAGAGATGTAAATCAGATTAATTCACTTTGAAATAGTGATTAAATTGCCAGTATCATAAAATAAAGAGCAAGGAATGACTTGTCTCTGCTCAAAGCCACAATCACCTAAACTAGCTATGAGCAACCTATAATCTTCCTGAGCTTCATTTCCCAAGCACCTCAATCAACCAGGTCAATGGTAAGGAAAGCTGGGCATTGTAATTCAGCAACAATTGCTGGATCACATGCTGCATCTTCCTTCCTTCCTTCCTTCCTTCCTTCCTTCCTTCCTTCCTTCCTTCCTTCCTTCCTTCCTTCCTTCGTTCTTCCCCCACCCACCCCAGTATGAGTCTAATCTTTCACTCTCCCCTATGGAAGAAGAAACTCTGCCTCCTGTGAAAGGGATACAACAAGGTATCTCATTTCACTGCCACTTTCAGCTGCTTTTCAGTTAAAACCCCAACTGCCAAGTTACTGCATCTTTTGATCTAGTTTCATCCTACCTAGTGTAGAATCTTTGCTCTTGAGTCTGACAACTTCATCAATTCAAAGAAAGCAGCTGTCAGAAGGTATCACTGTCAAAAACAGAAAGCTTCTCAAGGTATCTTGGAGCAATTCTATGAAGGAGCAGGAAGTTTAACACTGTGACCTTTGATCTGATCTAACTCTCCATCAATTAATAATATAGTGAGAAAGGAGAGTCATTTTGTTAAGAAGATTTTGAACACTTTTTCTCCCTCCTTGGCTATTCAGAAGGACCCTTTTCTACATAGAGAGGGCAAAATAAGGTCTGTCTGCAAAATGAGATAGTCCACTGGTAAATTAAACACAAAGATGATTGTTTAGAGTCCAATAAAATGTTCCATTATTGAACTTCAGTAAAATCAAAAAGTTGTACAAGGACATACTGTTATGAAATCCCCATATCTTCCATTTTTTTTTAAAAAAAGTTATTATTTTATAAAGGAATAAAGGAAAAATATAAATAGCACAAGTATAAAATAATATAAAAATAGATAATACAAATAAAAAAAACATAAACAGCAAAATACTGGCGGATAGCTAACAAATCTAAACTCTCATAGCTAATATACTCTAGTACATCATTTGAAAGTTTATCATAGTACATTTCATATCCATGTTTTAATCAAAATATATCTCTGTTAAACTTTAAAGGTACCTGGTTAACAACTGAAATTATTAAAGCAAAAAAGGGATAAAGAAAGAGAAACTGTATGTAATAAACAATACTTTAAGACAAATCTGTACATTGTCTGTAGATTATATGTCAATTCCCCATATATTTGAAAGAAACCTGTGGCGATCATTTCCTGATTAATATGTGTTTTACTCTTTTACATACTGAAAATTTCAGCAAGTCTAAAAAGGAAACTGCTATACTGGTAAATACAGAGTAAATGGGAATTGCTGAATTCATACATCACAGCAAATCATAATGTCGTTTGTTTAGTTTGGACTTAGCATGGTGTGAGTATCCAAATACTGGGTTTTGAAAACCATTGTTGTAGTATTACGCATGATTCTGCAGTTAGTTAACCAAATCATGATTAACATAAAACTGGCTTAGTGCAATGTGAACCCATTGCTGACATCCTTCTCCACACATTTGCTCAAAGACTCACAGAACTTACTCAGAGAAATGTGTGTACTGAATCGTAGCTGAAAAGTTCAAAATGTTTTTCTCTTCCCACTTATTATTGGGGGGTTGTTTGTTTATTTTTGCTTCTCCTGTCTTAGATTCTACGGTTAGTTGATATTCAACCAAATCTGGATCTCACAAAGCACAAAACAACTACAGTTAACAGTCTGATGTTCTAAATAATTAGTTCTGCAGGAGCTACCAAGAGATCTTTTCATATGTTTTTCTGTTTGCAACTTAAGGTTAACTTGAGCACTCTTGTAAACCAAGCCCTTTTCTAGTTTTGGTGAGTGGCATTTTTCACACATATTTTCTCTGCCTCAGTTGTGCTTACTGTGTAAAGCTTCTTCTTTTGTTCATGTGCTTCAAGAGGTCAGAAAAAGCCTCCAGAAACACTGAATCTGGCATTCATTAATTGGGAAAAAAGTGCAGAAGATTGGCATAATATATTTAGTGCTATAGATAGTATGCAGAGATTTCAATCTATACTAAACTGAAATCTTTTGAAAAAAACCTCAAGTAACTGATTCAAAGATCAAACAAAGATGGAAGTAAGTAAAGATGGAAACTCTGTGCAGTAGAGATGTCAGCATCCAAGATACCGCAGCAGATACTCCCCTATTTACAAGAACATCCAGTATTCAAAGATGAAATTAAGAGTACCACGCTATTCATTACCAAGTTGGAAAGCTACAGGAATTGATGAAATTTCTACAGAAATATGGCAAACAGCAGAAGAAGAATCAGTAAAGGTTCTAACCATACTATGACAGCAAATCTGGAGAACTGCACAATGACTAACAGATTAGAAGAGGTCGGTTTACATATCAATACCAAAGAAAGGGGACTTAACCCTGAATCATTTTTTTCCACAATACCTACAGTAGATAGTATCACATAATTATCAATATGAAGCAAGAAATAAGTAAGTACAAGAGAATTAGAGGCAAAATAGCACTGAGGTGCCTTAGATAAATGTATTAATATAATGGTATTCAAGAGGGAAAAAATAACTCCTGACATACAAGAATCTAGAGATGCAGGTATAGGATCTTCTGCTGACTTTAATCAGCATAAATGTCGCCTTGAATGTGAGAATGATATAACCCAGCTCAATCAGTCTGATAAAAGTTTACCCCAGATACTGAAACTGTTAAAATTGGCAGCTTGGCCAAAACATGTGTCACAACTGGAGCAAGAGTGTTTGATCAAGCTTGTCCATTTAGAGAAAAAAAAAGTTTCATGATGAAGAAGGAACTTGTCTAGTAACAAATGGCGGACTGTCAGAATTCAATCAAGTCAGGGTTTTTTAATGGGCTGATTTATTGGAAGCATTTAGGTGATGTCTCAAACCTCATGAGCTATCAGATGGTTATATGCATTGCATGAAACAGTGGTATGATTGAATAACTGCAAAAAACACTGTAAAAATGCTTCATTTTCTGTTCTTAATGCTTCATCTTGGCTGACAGACATTTGGCCACAGGTGGAATTATGAGCCATGAAACAAGGAGAGATATCTCAAATAGTAATTTTCTCCAGCAAGTTGAGCTTATGGCTAATTATGAACAACTTGTGGGAGAACACAACAGGCATATAAAAAAAAAAAGAAATTCATGACTCTATCTAGGAAATAGCATGAAAAATAAATTTAATTGATCTCAGGCCATATATTGAAGATGGACTTGAACATAGTTAGATTATCCAAATTCTAACATCCTTAATTGTACCCCCTATTTAAGACACAAACACACACACATACAACCAAAAACAGTTGGCACTTAAACTTAGGTCAGTCAATGTAGAAAAGCCTGGTTGAAGAGCACTTTGTAGAACAAATGTCAAAGATTCTAGTAACACTAGATTGACAGAGTTTCTTCTTGAAAAACCTAAAAAGCTGAATTTATCATTCATTAACTGTAAGGATCAAGGTTACAGTAGTGGTTCAGATATGAAAGGAAAGCACACTGGTGTGCAAAAGAGACTGTAAGCCATTACAGATATAAACTGTAAGCCATTAAGAATCCCAGTGGATGTCATAGCTTAAACATGGTTTTATATGATGCAGTTAAATCTTGTGGGACAGCTTTGACTTATATTGGAAATTTATAGAGTTTATTATCTGTTTGCATCTTCAACTAAAGGATTAAATAAACTGACTGCATGTAAAACAGTCAGTGAAAATGCCATTAGAAACTTGATGAGAAAGTTACATTGCTAGAGTAAAACCTGCAAGTTTTGAAGCTTGTAATGTAATTACTGAATTGTTGAATATGTCCAACCTTGATAATGTAACTTACTGTATGTCAGACTCTTATGTCCAAGCTATTCACATGCCTTCTTATCTGGTATGATATCAAGGTCCTGCAAAGCATTGATAAGCAATTAGATGTTGTAGTGGAACTACAGAAATGTATTCCAATGTATACAGCTGAGTACAGAGTTCAAGGTTTTTTAAAAACAGTAAAAGCTACTGAAAGCACTACTGAGACATTCAAAGGTCCTATTCATGCAAAATTTCCAGAGCAACATGTGAGAAAAAGGTGTCAGCTTTCTCTGGATGAGACAGCAGATGAGCCCATGCTTGTTTCAAAAGAAAAACTTCACATTAAGTTCATTAATGTTATCATGGATGAAATAACTGCTGAATTAAAGGACCAATAATGGTGGAGCTGATACAGTATGAATGAATGGTGGAAAGCTTAAAAATGAATGATGGAAACATTAAAAAGAAATGCAAAACTGTATCTTCACATCTTATTTACCTATTTGAAATCAAGAGTGTCTTTAGTTTAAACTAAACCTCAGTTTATTTCTTAAGTGTATTGTTCAAGATATATATTCAAACATGTCATTATGTCCCATACAGATAGTCCTTGCTTAATGCCCATTCATTCAACAGTGACCATTTGAAGTTGTGACATCACTGAACAAAGGGATGACCAGTCCTTGAAGTTCCAGTCATTGCAGCACCCCTGCAGTCACATAAACAAAATTTGGGTGCTTGGCAACCAACTCACACTTACAACCAGTTGCAGTGACCCGCACTCATGTGATGGCCATTTGTGACCTTCCCTGCCAGCTTCCTATGAGCAAAGTCAATGGGGAAGCTGGCTGGGAAGGTCACAAGTTGCTAAGGTAAGTCTCCCCCACCCACCCCCAGCCTTTCTTCACTTGCACGCACTGCATACCTAGTTATAATAGCAATGATCTCAACTGAAAATATAATGAGAAAGGAATTAGATCATACTGGTCGTATTGAAGACTTTTCATCCAAAGAAGCATGAAGAATTTGATTTCAGTACACTAAAGCCAGCCATGTATTAAGTTACCAGTTTGTGCTCTTATTTAATATCTTATGAAGATATATGAAGATAGGATGAAGTATTCATCATAAAGATACATGATGAACAGAAGTAATTTTTTTTTTACTTTACTTATGAATTATAATTATACTTTCATGGCTACATCATAGCTTTACAGATCTTAGAATAAAACATCAGAACTGCTATGTTGCTGACACATTATAAAAATCAATCTTCCATGGGGCCCCTAGTGATACTCCTGCCTAGGCCCCCGAAAACTATCAAGTTATCACTCCATTGGCACCACATGTGCACATCCCAAGCAGTTATCTATGAAGGCAGAGTTTTGTCAGGGCTGATAGACCCAACACCAGCCTGATTTTGAACAGGAAATGTTTCAGGTTGACTTATGTGTCATAATGAGTACATTTGTTCATATTTACCGGATAGCTGTCAAGAAACAGAAGTACCTATTATTTTGCTATTTGAGTCTGAACAGCTGATGGTTCTCCCCTCCTCCTCGCAGCAGTAGTCGAGGGCACAGCTCCTTCATTAGCACCCAGTCCCTCCTGCTTCACCTGGAGCTCCTTCTCCATGCCTGTGATCTGTCAGCCAAATGAAGCGTGAGGGAGTGATCAGTAAAAAGTTCCATCCTTAACAAGGAAATTTGGTGCTAAACCCACATTCAGAATTAGCCCATTTGACAGGTCACAGGCACAGAGCCTCTGTGCCTGAATCCTGTTAATTAAGCAACTTGATCATTGCCTAAACCAGCCACTCTTAGCACTTGTGAAAGTAGACATGGCCAAAACCAATATAACAAGGGAAGAAAAGGGCTTCCTAACTTTTTCCTTGTGGGTTGAAAATTGTCTTTGTTCCTTTTTGCTTCACTGAGGAAAATAGCCTGATTTTTTTTTTAATCTGTTTATTTATTGGGGAAAAACAAGCAAAGGGAAATTTTCAGCAGAAAAACAGGTGAAAGGGTCTCTTCAGAAAGCAACAGTTTGGACTGTACCCCCATAATAGAGAGAGAAGTGATAAATAAATCACAATATGGCAAAGATCTTTTGATATTTGTCCAAGTTGACAGTGGGACATTGAGAAACAAAACAGCATAACTTAAGTGCTAAGTTGTACTTAAGTCTAACAAATTTCCTTCATCTTTCAATGCTTTTTCATACGTTATATAGGAGATAAAGGATTTTCAATAAGTGTACAATTAAGAGGAAAGTAAAGCCAGTCCACAGCTTCCTGATTAATGCACTTGAATGGCCAGCATTTGAAAAGGGGTTTGTTGCAATGCCCTGTATATTCACATGATACATTTTTAGATTTACATTTAAAACAACTTGAGGAGACACATAAGTAGACTTAATACTTTGAGTCAGGTAATCCTTTTGCTTGATTCTGTAGATTAAATGAGAGCTAAAATGTTTCAACAGAATTGCTCTATGTAAAGTACAGAAGATCATTGCAGAGATCATGGGAGACAAGTGAAAAACCAAGAATACTTTAAGTGTTGGGACTTTTGCAGAAACTGTCATCAAAACAGGCTTTTTAAATTAAAATTAGCAAATAGTTTCATATTCAATGAAAAATTAATGTTATACTCTAAATTTGCCCCATCAAATTTTGGATGCTGCTGCCAAAGTCTTCCATTTCTTTCTTAACATAAATAGATTAGAAATAGCACCAAGGTGCACACCAGCCACTAAAAGGATTTCTGTTTATATAGTGATATATATTTTCTGGTCTCTCTGCCAAGCAAGTGTCAAGAAGTACAAATAGTGGAATTATATGCATGTGTCTCCCTGCCTTCTAATAAATTTTGGCAGAGAAAGTGAAAAGAAAAGAAAAAAGAAAGAGAGAGGGAAGGAGGGAGAAAAGATGTAACTCAGATGATGTGCACTGCCATAAATCTTCAGCAAAAGCAATAAGAAAAGTATAACATGCTTGAAATAGTTGATAGTTTGAATGAGTAAAAAATAATCATTATACCACTGACAAAAGGGTAGGAGGCCATTTATGATCAAGCCATGTTTTAATGTATGGATCGTATAAACAACGTCACTACTTGATTGTCTGCTGCCATATCAAGGCATGAGTGAAGAAATCATCCTACCATCTAAAACACAATGCAAACAATTAAAAAATTGAGATACTAGGCTCTTTATAAGATTTTCAGGATGATAATATTTATGTTACCATGATCTCCTTTTCATAATCGTCACCTTCAAAAGAGCATGTAAACATGCTATCTTTCCCATTGAGTAGGGACTGGTTAAGAATAAGGCATAGAGAAAAATACCAAGTAAATTTAGATGAAGGACTGTTGCATGTCTCCAACCAATGAGATGGAAGACAATATCTAAGAGCCATAAATATATTATTCTAGAATCTAATTATCTTTTTTCTCCCAAGTATTACTAGCAGTGAAACCTGACAATATAAAGTAGCTTTCCTTAACCTAAATACCCTCTGAATATGTTGGACTACAACTCCCAGAATTCCTAGTCAGTGGAGCTGAAGGATACCAGGTTGGGATTTCTGATGAATTAATGCAGGTTAGCTCATTGAACCATCTGATGACACCATTATAGCTGTAAACTTATATTCATAGACTTGGGTGTAAGTCCCAGTGAAGTCATTTGTGTGTACTTTTGAGCAGACACATATAGAATTGCACCATTCAATTTGAAACATTCATTTCTCATGCTGAATGCCATATGTTTTTGTATGATGGCATCTATCCAATGCCACCCATATAAAAACACTCATCACAGGTCCAGCTTCAAGAGCCAATCACCCAAAAACTGCCCTCTCAAATTGCTTTTATGACATTTGGGTTCCTTTAAAACATGCTGCCAGCATTAAGCATATTAAATGCACTTGTGAAATGCCTTTTACTCAGTATGCATACAGTAGGACTATATCATGCCTACAAGTGATGATTTTTACACATTTATAGAGATCAATCCTATCCAAATCCAAATAATATTAGGAAGAAAAAAGAATCTATTTGAAAATGGCAAACAAGGGGATATTCGTATTCTTTTCCTGTGTGCAGCAATACAGTACAATAAAGAAATTGACCAGTGCATGGAAAATGTTGCAGCATAAAGCAATGCTTAGAAAGTATTTGGGTAATAGGATCCTTGCCAAATGTGTTTTATTTATTAAAGACACATAAGAGTGCAGACTGAAACAGACATGTTTATTCCAGCCAAGGCTGCTATGCTGAATTTCTACAATGTGCTATTATATAAAAATTATAGGCAATGGCCTCTCATGTTTTGTTGCTGGTTTCCTCAAGGCCACTAGGCCCTGCTTGCTTTTTTCTAAAGCAGTGTTTCTCAACCTTGGCAACTTGAAGATGTCAGGACTTCAACTCCCAGAATTCCCCAGCCAGCCATGCTGGCTGGGGATTTCTGGAAGATGAAGTCCAGACATCTTCAAGTTGCCAAGGCTGAGAAACACTGTTTTAAAGTGTATATCCGATGGAGACTAGATAGCAAAGACTGTGAAAAGGCATAATTTATTTCATGGGTAAGTAAACAAACAATATTTGGTTCCTTCTTTTGGCTACTGTATGTAGAAAGGAAGCCTAAAATCAACAAGAATGCTTTTGGCCATAAAATTATAAGGCAAGAAAATGAATTTAGATAACTCCATGGACCTTAATTGCATGTTTGTAAAGTTACAGACAGACTGAGCTTTTGCTCAAATATAGCTTAAGTTCAAATACCTTGGCACATCTTCCCAACCCAGTGCCCTCCATATGTGTTGGTTTACAACTCCCATTTTCCTCACACTTTCAGAGAACCTGGAACTTGTGGTCAGCCCATCCAAAGGGCACTGGACCAGGGAAGGGTTTTTTTTAAATTACTTTTTTATTAAAAAATTTTAATTACAAAAAAAGGGGGAAAATATATAAAAGTGCTTTAACATAAGAGGGAAAAAAAAGTACAACCAAAAAACCAGGGACGGTAGCCATAACATACAGAGAACCCATGTTCCTTTTTTCTCTGCTTCTCCCTATTTGCTTTGGGGTGGCCTGTGAGGAGATAATACTGTTCTTGGGATAATCATGGGCTGAATTTCTTCACAGGCAACATTTCGTAGCAGAATGGAAACAAAACAAGTCATATATGGGAAATGTGGAAGATACTCTCCAAGGGTATCCTCAGGTTATGTTTTTTTAATATGTGTCACACATAAAAAGTAGACAGAGCTTGAATTGCATCCCTGCACCCCCATCTTGATTTTTCTTACCATACCCTGCAGACATCCCACTTACTCTGCTTCTGGATGAATTTACATGTTTCATTTATAGGTATATTCCTGGATTGAGTTTACCACATTAATCTACTCTTTCCATGGATTTTTACCTCAGGAAGTAATGAACAAGAATGAGAAAAGAAAGGAAAACAGGGAAAAGACATTTACGAGCGTCTCAGCTGTAACTAAACTTTTCTTCACATGTGTTAGCAAATGCATCTGAGTGGAACTGGGTAAGGACACGCACACTGCCCTTCTGTGTCCTTCCCATGTGAATTTCTGAGCCCAGCTGAAGTGCTGGGTTTAAGCTCTAAAACCATAAACACTTAAGGACAGAAAGATACCTACCTTGAGGAAGACCTGTCCATAGCATGTGGTAATGCTTGTTTACTGCTAAGAACAACTAGAAGCGAGAGGGCTGTTTCAGCAATGACCCTTGCTGTGAAATTTATTATCAGCTGGGTGTGTCAGCTCTTTAGAAATGCCCTAAAAAGTGCGTCTTTTTTAAGAGTGTTTTCTTTAAAACGAAACAACAACAACAACAAAAGGAGCTGACTGAAATTTATTTTAGTTTGTTGTTGATTTTAATTGCTTTTGGCTGGTTTTTATTTTACTGTTGGCTCTTAGTTCATTCTGGCTTCAGTTTTGTGCTGTTTATGTTTTATTATTATTCTAAGCTACCTTGAGAGGATTTTGCCCTTAGAGGCAGCCCACTAAGAATTTTAAACAATCAACCAATTGATTGATTGATGTCTCGTATGCTCTACTGATTGCTATATGTTTGATTCTGAGCCTTCATCATTACATAGACTGAAGCAAAAAAGTTAGGAGGGAGAGTAAAGAGGGACAGAAAAAGATTTGGTTAAAACCGTAAAGTGCTGGAAATTTGATGGCTTGATTTGAACATTGCCTTATACAAGCCTTCCCCAACACAGTGACCTCCAGATGCTGCTGCTGACTGTTATTTATTTGTTCTATTTTTTGTCTTACTAATGGCAAGATTAGGCTACAACTCTCAGAATTTTCAACCATGCAAATCCATTGTATAATAAATATATAGACACATATGGTGACATCTGTGGGTGTGTGAGCATGTTAAAAAAAAGTCAAGATGGCAGACATAGCGGTGTGATCAAAGCCCTGTCCCATTTCTATGTGCATTGACACTGCATGCATATACAAAGAAGCAGGGTTTCAGTTGCATTGTTGTGATTGCCGTCTTGACTCTTTTACTTACATGGCTGCTGCTGCTGTATCTGTGGGAGTACGTGTGGGTGTGAGTGCATGTATGTATGTGTATGTCTGTCTGTCTGTGTATAATAGACTATGTACTATGCACAGACCAAGCTATGTTTTATGCTGCTACAAACATGCAGACTCAGACATTCAATATACATCTACACATTCAGTCAGCACAGATTTCCCAAACATCTCCCTCTGAGGCTCTTTTTAAAAATAAAATAAAAATATTTTATTAGAATTTTGCAATACAGTAAAAGTATAAAAAGTGAAAAGAAAAAAGAAAAGAGAAAAAGAGAAAGTAAACAGAATGTTGACTTCCGCCCTTCTTTCTATCGAGTAATTGCCATCTTACTCTTTCCCCTCCCTCTTTAACCCTTACTAATCCCCAAATCCATAAATCAAAAATTTGGCTCTTTTTAAACCAGAGGAAAAACTCAGAAATCCATGGACTGAGGGCAGAAAAAAGTGAGGTTTATCATCTCCCTAACAGCCTCTGAAATTAATAGCTGGAACTTCCAAGAAGCCAGAGAAAGGAACTGTTGCTTCAGAAAAATGTCAATTTCTGTAGAAGTACGTAAAACAGCTGGCCAGGTATTTCTGTTGGTTTTCAATTTTTAGTTTTCTGTGTGGTACCAAGTCTTATTGTCTGCAACTCTCTGTATTGTGAGAGTGAATTGTGTTTAATTTCAGTCTTTATTCATACTTCAAGCTATGGATGAAGCTATTTTTTTTTTCTTTAGAAACGTCTTGTGATTTGTAATAATATTTGGAACTCTTTCCCCAAAATATGTTTGTAGATAGTTGGGCAGAGAGAGATCATTTTTAGAAGACTAGCACCATCTTGTGGTTGGTCGTTAATGTTATGTTTTCTTTTGGCTTTTTCTTATTTAATTTGCAAACTGCTGTTTTACCATGATCTGGACAGCCCTGTAGTTTATTTTCTTCAACACCGAATGCTTGCATTTTAATATTTTAAGTAAAAAAAGTAGGTTGCATTTTATCTTTTTTAATTAAAGTTTTATTTTGTTTATCCCCTATGAAGTTGGTTTATCTCCAAAGGGAGAGGGAAGGCTGAATCCTCTAATAGCATATCTCTATGCTTTATAGCCAGCAGGTAGAGATCTACCAATTTCAACTTTTTGTATTTCGACCTTTTGATCATCAGAAAGACAAAATGGAATGCGATAGCCCTAACTCTTTCATACACCAGAGTTAGGGCATAGATGCCAAGTAAGAAGCTCTGGACGATAGGTGGTAGCAATAGAACTAGCTCCTAACCCAAAAACAGGAGGCAGGAAGAGGGTGTAAATACTCAAAGAGTTTCAGGAAGAGGAGCTTGGAACGTTCAGTCTTCCATCCTATGTGTTTTATTAGTCTGCTATAGGCACTATGTGCCAACCAAGTCAGTCATGTTTCATACTAGGCCATATTTTGTTTTAACCATGGTTTCTTGAGTAACCCAAGATCAGTCTTGAAACAAGCAAAATAATTACTGCTTGTTTGACCAGCTCTTGGTTTGTTTATCTCTTAACTTCTGCCATAAAAGTCTTCCATCACTCTATTGATATAGTGAGGCCATGGGGCATTGAGGTCCTTATGCATATCACAGGTGCTAAAAGTATAGGCCAGAGACAATATATGGCCTTACAGCTTCCTTTTGTGGTCTCAGAGTGAGGGGGGGAGGAATCTGGATCCTTTTTATATTGGGGAGTTTGGGGAGATTCTTAAGGAACCCTTTTAATCCTTAAAACCCTGAGATTTCCTCCCCTTTTGTGCATGTATGTGCCTTCAAGTCAGTTTTTTTGACTCCTGGCAATTGCCTGGACAAGTCCTGGGAGTTTTCTTGGCAAGGTTTTTCGGAAGTGGTTTACCCTTGCCTCCTTCCTAGAGCTGAGAGAAAGGAACTGGCCCAGCTTGGTGCCCAGCTGGGTTTGTGCCTCAGGTGGGACCAGAACTCAAGGTCTCCCAGTTTCAAGCTTGATGCCTTAACTACTACACCAAACTGGCTCTCTATTGGTTCCTGGCCCTACTCATTTTGGGAATGTGACTCTTAGCATTCTGAATAACATCTGGTGAGCCAATGGACTTTGTGCATCTTGATGCATATTATCCTAAAAGCTTATGTATATGGAAACACTAATATTAATATTTGTCTTATCCTACTTACATAATTTATGCATTGACTCCATATCAGCATAATATCTGCTACTATATCCCTTTCTCTTCTGACTTTTTGGCTAGGTAGTAACCCCTTATATGGCTTTGGCAGAGCTGGCTGTTGAGGGACTGCCTCAGGCCACTGGTTTGGGACAGTATAAAAAAGCAGCATTTATTTGTTTATGCATTCATTTACTATTGTTGGTTTAGCTTCAGGAAAAAGCACTTTTGAAAGTTGTTTTTGTCTCAGATTCCAAAGTAACACCACTTGGTCAGCTGTGAGCACTGTGTGTTGTATCTTGAAGAGACAGAAGGTACAGTTTAAAGCAAAATGTTTTGGGTGGAATCTGGAGCTTGGTAGAAATAACCAATGAAAGTCCACATTATTTTCTTACCACAGAAACACCTTCAGAAGTCTTTTCATGGGAAGGTGGCTGGCTTTTGCATGAGATACCTGGAATATCTACTGTGGTGCAAGCAATTCTTATAACAGATTCTTCCTTTTAAAAAAATTGATAAATCCACAATGAAAAATGCATAGATCCTCATTTTTTTCAGATATAAAAGTTGTGTCCAGCTAGGATGACTCACAAGCAATTAGCAGTGTGCAGATCATATTCTCGGCTAAAAGGAAACCTCCCTAGAGTTGCATGCCTTTGCCATTTTTGTGGCATCTTTGATTTCCTTGCTAAAGGGGAGTACTAAGGGAAAGAAAGCAAGAAAGGAGCCATAGGAGAGAATCAGATGGAGGACTGCCTAAGCTACAGCCTGCCAGCCATCATTACAAGCAAGTGTCTTGCAAAAGAAATACAAATTAATTCACATAAAACAAAATAAACACCAACCCCTCCCCCAAAACACCCAACCCCAGCTGCACAGTGTAGCTTGTATAATATATGAAGGCGGGCAAGATTTGTACATCCCGAGGGATTCCAGCTCTGTGAGCTTACCACACAAAAATGCAGGCTCCAGCTATAAACACACTGAAGGGAAAGACCAAAAAATCTTTCTCAACATACCAGGGGAGCTGTATAAGTGATTGCAGCCCACAGCTTCTCAGGCTGCTCTCACGAATATCACGGCTGTTTTGCTGGTAGTTCTCCAAGGCTGCGATGCCCTCTGTGCTGTACTTGGGATGGGCAGAAAAAGGAGACAAGATAAATCAAAACACATTCCGTTATTGAATGCTGAGATAATATTTTGCTATGGGCTTTTGAAAAGGCCTCTCCAGATGTTTGATTTGGCAGACAGGGATTTTAGCAGACACTTCTCTTGCAACTCAAAGTTAACAAAGTTCAGTTCCCCATTTTACAAAAAGCAAAGGGCTGATTCCAATTCATTCTACAGAATCTAATTACTCCAGCTAAGAAAATGCAGACAACTCAGCTGACTTTTAATGTTCCTACATTATTTAAGTTCATCTGCTACAACTATTTTCAATTATCCCATTTGCCTCCTAGCACAGGTATAGGTAATGTAGAGCCCATGGGCATAGCAGATACTCCTTTAGCAGCCTCCAGATTCCCTGCCCCATCTGATTTCAATTTATTTTTTCATTCTTCAGTTTAAAGTATTAAATGGGAAGCTGGCATGTTGCAAAGGCTAGACTGCCAAGCATACTCTTACTTGACCAGAACATCTCTATGGTCCACATAGGCTCCAGTGGGATCCTTAAAACGCGTAACTATTCAGCTGGAGCCTTGTACTTTATTTGGAAAGTACATCTTAAAAGTCCTAGAAAAACGTCAAAGTTCAGTAAGGAGTTAGAATGTGTAGTGGGAAGCATTCTTGCCAGTTTGCTTTCTGGCAAATGCATATTATGCCCACGTCCACCATGCTGGTCATGATTTTCTCATTAGTTCCTTATTAAAATATATAGCAAAATGGGCAGAATGTATAGCAGTTCACAAACTCTAACATCAGCTGCCCATTAGAAGAGAGAAATCAGAGTCCCGGTAATGTCACTAGAGATACAATAGATTCTGATCCATGTCTGAAATAATCAAGCTTATTTCTGACTGTGTAGTAATATTGCTTAGTTAGTTGAGCCTTCTTTCAAATCAAGCCTTGTGAGCATAGTCTTTCTCGACCTCACTCTTTGGCACTTGACCCTCTGTGCTCCAGTTTTGAAATTTTCTCCTTGACTTCTATTTAATCCATTTCTGCAAACAGTTCCCTAAACTCACCATCTGAAAACAGTACAATATTTCCTTCTTATTCTGATAGTTATGGTTGAATTAATAAAACTTATTATTTCCAGCTCTATTCCAGTTTATTTGAAAGTAGGGCAAAGCTGAGGTTTTCCTTTGTAGTGCTTCAACTCTGTAGAGCCTGTGGATAGGCCGTTTCCCCATTGGTAGCAATTCTTACTCCACTTCCTTCCTCCTGACCTCAAGGCAACCATTACTGTATAACCCATAAAGTTTCAGCATCCTGTTCCAAATGCTCATCTGTGTACATGGTTTAAAATGTGTCTTGCTTTCTCCAGCCACTGTAGCGACATGCAGCTACGGCTATAGCCACTGGGGAAAGCATCTGGTTGGACAAATGGTGATATGCTGTCATTTCTTCATCACAGCTGGTAAGAAGCTTTTAATGCAGCACAGAAATTGTGCCTTTGTGGTCAGAAGCTTCCCCTCAGATAACCATTCCAAGTCGTCCCCCCCGCCGCCCCCCCCCCCATGGTTAACCAGGTTGCAGGATACTGATTGAATTATATATTTTACATTTTCCTCTTGGTCATTTGAAGGGTACATTGAACAGCTTTGGTTTTCTTCAAATTCTCAGTGTTTCGAGACCAGAAGAAGTGAGCAGAATCAGAGGTCAGCTTCCAACTGCTTTGGGAGGGATTGTAAAAATGATGTGGCATGGGAGAGCCATACTAACCATGATAAACACATTTCCTGTATAAAAAATTTAGGTCCAGTCATATTTAGTCTGTCACATTTCTACACAGTATAGAGACAGTAAAGTACAAAGCTATGTTTGCCAAACACAGTGTACATGTGCAGTACAGCACAAATCTTTTGTTACAGTAGGCTGTAATAAAAGGAAGTTCTGAATCAGGCTACCAGCAAAATGAAACAGTAGAGAGGAAAATGTAGTCTATGTTTATTTATATTTTATATTTTGTGTACACTGAAACACATTTTCTGTGTAGTTGGTTGAAATTCTTGCTCTTTTTGTTTGGGAAAAAATATATATTGTGCCCATTGACAGCCAAAATCCTCTCAAATCACATTCTTTTCAGTCTGCAAAGCAATGCACATTTCTCCTGATTAATTCATATCTGAAGCTACATACAAAGTCTCCTGAATTCTAATCCTTAGCAAGAGAATCCGAGGCACCCTGCAAGCTTGTCTCCATAGTGCAGAGACACTCACTTCAGAGGAAATTCAAGTAAATAATGAACTTCAAACATTATCAAAAAATCAAATCTAAGCTCAGGTAGTGGTCTGCTGGTCATTTCTGATGGGGATAATTGGAATTGTAACTTAAGCATCTGAAGGGTCACAGATTGAGAAGGCTATTCTAATGACAGATTAAATCAACCTGGTTTTCCAAACTTCTCAGTGGTTCAAGCAAAACACAGCAATAATTTCCCTTCCTTCCTTCCTTCCTTCCTTCCTTCCTTCCTTCCTTCCTTCCTTCCTTCCTTCCTTCCTTATCACACCAACTACCCATCTAGTCCAGCATTCTGTATAAAAAAATGGCCAACCAGATACACTGAGAAAGCTCACAAACATGGACCAGAGGATGATCACTCTTTTCTATTCTTGTTCCCTAGCAGCTTGTATTTAAGATATGCTGCCTATAATCAAGAATGATGGTAACCAGCCATCAAAACTGGTAGACAAAGATAGTTTAATTGCCCATGAAATTGTCCAGTTCCCTTTAAAAGTTTCTGAATTGAGGGTTTTCACAACAAAATGGGTGAAATGGCAACAAATTCCAGTTTAACAATGGCTTGGCAATCATATTTGTCTTTTCATAGTGCAGCATCACCAACTAACAAGTCAGTGAATTTGAGACAATAATTTCAGAGCAGATGATATATAGAAGCAGACTACATCCTGACAGAATGTTCAAATGATCTAAAAAAAAAAACATTTACACCACCATGGCTTATAATAAAATGTCCAGTGCTTATTCTAAAATCTAAAAAACTTGCCTCAGTGGAGGCACAGTCACAGTTGCCATCTTAACCTTTTTAATCATACCCTGTAGATACCCTGACTCAGGTGTATGTGAAACCAGCTAAAAGATGCTGCTTAGAGTACAAACAAATACTAAGTACAAACAAATACATCACTGAGAAAAATGACTCACTCACTCATGTCTATCTTTATAGGAACTAATTCCATCTGGGCTGAAACCAAAATATTTTTTCTTACTCTAAATTCAGTGGCATGGAAGGTAGAATCTTGAACTCATTTCATGTATTCAAAAATACAGTACGGAAACAAATGTAGAGAAGGGAAGGGCTTTATATTTGCTCTCCCTTCTCCTACCGTCCATGTTTTCACCAGCTTTGCATATAGAATCTATATACTTCCAAGTTGTATATGTGTGGCTTCTTAAAGTGCAATCAAGGAATCTCCATTTGCAAGGTATCGCATATATATAACATATATCACACCAAACACACGCAGCAACTTATATCAGTGTTTTCCTAGTACAAGTAGGAAAGAGTCCACAAATAAATGGAAATCAGCTATGGGGAGAAGTGGACATGATTGCTTATCAATTCATTCATTGCACATTTTATTTCAGAAGAACAGTAATTGTTTCCATTTCAGCAATCCTCTCCAGGAGACTTCCGTCCTTTCTGATGCACACCTGTTGTGGATATCTTCTACATGAATATTGCAGCGGTCGGTCAGCTTAGGGTTAGATACTGCAAGGCTCTCTTTCTTGGCAGTGTCTGCCAATGACTTGTTTAACACTGATGGTCTTTTCAGCATGAGTGATCTAAGCAAAACTTCCACATGCAAGCTTATCTTTTCAAAGTCATGTCTTACTACTAATGGAAAAGGTTGTTTGTCCTAGTTTAAGGTCAGTTCTTGGTAATCTTCTTTTGCACAAATCATGTCATGTTGTGAAAGTAAGCTAATGGAGACAACTATTACCATGATGGCCTTTAATTTTGTTTGTTTTAAAAATATTGTGCCAAGAGCTGTGTATGACTTGCCAGTTTTTATTGTATTGCTCTTCTTATGTAGAATTGCTCTTCTTGTTCGTGTCTTGAATTCCTATTATCATTTCTTACTAAAACTGTCTGAAATGGGCAGAAAGCCAAATGGATTTCAGATTTTGCTATCAGATTTTGACTTCAATCCTAAACATATTCATTCAGAAGCAATTTGGGTGCCAAGTTTACTGCCCTATCCCTATCATATTATGCATCTGATCATTCTTTCATACAATTTTCTTCTCTGATCCCACCCTTAACTCTTCATGCACTGAAACTAGATGTTAAATATGTAAAAAAAATCATCACAAGTGGGAAAAGTTAAGTTGCTCTTATAAACTGAAAATAAAATCAAAGCTCTAAACCATGTAAGCTTTAAAGGGACAAGCATTATCACCAGATAGATTTTAAAATGGGAAAGTGTTGCTTTCTCTGAAAGCTGCTGTGTGAAGTATATTTTCATTGTTTATGATACATTGTCACGTGTGGGAGGGATGAATGGATTAGGTGAACTTCAGTCCTTTTGAAAACTGAGAGTGCTATGATATATTTTGCGTATTTTATATTGTCTAAATATGCATTGGATTTTAAAATATGTACATAATGCAATATATATATATGTGTGTTATCAATGATATGTAATGGTTATAAGTCTGGTGATAACATCTGCAATAAAAAGCAGAAAGATCATCAATTATATTACACAGAATAGGATAGACAAAAACTAATAGGGTAAATTTAAAAAAGAGCAAATCACAGTTTTACATTAAAAACAAAACAAAAATCTTCCAGACAGTGAGATATATGAGAATGTGGTTCAGACTCCAACAGGAAATGGTGGGAGCACTTAGACTTTTAAATTCAGATTGTACAAACTAGACTAGACTGAACTGAAAAATACAGGAAACAATTCTGCACTGGATAATTAGACAGTTTCTTGGCAATGTGTTCTGATGGGCTTTTTTCCCTCCATTACTAATTCACAAGACTTCATGAATACTTTTTCCTGAAATGAACAAGAATTATATATAGTGGCATAGATCAAGTACTGATGTTTTCACAGGAAACAGAAAAATAAATAGCATGCCTACAGACTATTGACAAGGACAGACATCTGCACAGAATATCACCTGGTATATAAGAAAAGGAAAAATCTCCAGTAGCTCACTTTAGCAAATAACATTTGAATTATCAGCTGAAAGGAACCACAAGGATGTATACAGAATATTTAAGCATACTATGCACGTCTAATATAAGTGGATGAAATAATATGGAAGGAAATAGGAATGATACATAAACATAACACACTTGTCAGTTTTTCAGTCTTCGGTTCTTGAGGCATAAATCACAAAGTAAATGATGAGATATAGCTAGAGCTAGATTTCAGTAAAGATTAAATAGTCCATGAACAAAACAAGCTTTTAGCCAAATATAGAAATATAGTATCTATGTCTGGCTCATAGGCTATATGTTATTGTGCAAGTTGGATTCTGGTGTTGGAAGTGTACAGTTTGCCTCGTCATGTTAACTGAAGCCAACATTGCAAAAGGTTAGATGAATGAGTAAAATGATAGTACTTGTTTTTTAAATAAACCTTGAAAGCAGAATGAATAAATTAAATGAAGCTGCATTACTTACAAGAGACTTAGCCCCCACCGGACATGTTGTGGTCCAACAAAATTCAACTAAATTTGTTAAAAACCAATGTATAACTACCATCCTATCTCCAACTTCCCCTTTTGGGGGAAAGTTGCTGAGATAGTGGTGCAACAATTACATAGACCGCTGGAAGATACAAATTATCTGGACCTGTGGCAGTCTGGATTTAGGCTTGGACATGGGAAGGAATCTGCATTGGTTACCCTCAAAGATGACATGTGGTGGGACTTGGATAGAAAAGCTCAATCATCTTTGCCTTGCTGGATCTTTCAATGGTTTTTTATACTGTCAAACATAGTATCCTTCTGGACTGCTTATAAGGCTTGGGAGTTGGAAGCACTATATTATGATGGTTCTGCTCCTTCATGAGATCCAATTAAAGGGAAGTCAAGACTCCTAGCTGCTCTGTTATGAGATACCTCAGGGTTTGGTTCCTTTCCCACATCATGTTTAATATCAACATGAAACTGGTAGAAGAAATGATCTAGGCAGTCATTGAACTGGCTTATCACATCACTGCTGTGGGAGCTGCCAGTTTGTTTCCAGGTGCAATTCAGTGTGCTGGTTACTACCTTTAAAGACCTAGATGCCTGGGTACCTAAGAGACCCTTCCTAGATAGACTCTGCCAGTGTCACCTGGGCAGCCAAATAATTCCTGCCAAAGATCCCCTCTTATCAGAAGGTGCAGTGAGACGGGCCATGACAGCAGGCATTCTCTCTGTGAGCTCCCTTCCTTTGGAACAGTTTGTCCCCTAAAGCTGTCTCATGACCTTATGGAAGCTTGAAAAAACATAGCTGTCCCAGAAGGCCTTTGGGGATAGATTAATGTGGAGTCGTCTGCACTAGTGTTCGTTCTTGTGGTTGTGATTATTACTACTATGTTATAATTCTGTAATTTATTTTTATTTCTTAGTGTCTGTACACCAAATCAATTTGGATTGAGACAGTATATAATTGCATAAATTCCAGTTAGATGTTTTTACATCGTACAGGACATCCTCTGACGTATAATGCTACATTAATAGATTACATGGCAGAACCAGGCTGACCAGGGCATTTTCTGGGATCTTATATGATGCACAAGTTCTCCAAGAAGCAGATTATTTGCATTTCCCCATTAACATAATGCTGTTCTTCAGAGGCAATGCTGCTCTAGCTATTATCTTCCCTTGTGCATGAGTAGATGTTTCCAAAGACTGCACTGTAATAGTCCAAAGAGCCAAAAGATCCATGAGAGTCTTGCTCCTGATAAGTCCAGCTGCACATGAGAGAAAAGATGGGAGCAGTTCTACCTCCTCACACTCACACTGCCTCCAGGCTTACTCAGCAGCAGTAAACTGCTCATCTTGAGGCCCATTTCAGCTTTGCACCAGATTTTAGCACCAATAAACCTACTGACCATTAGGGACAATAGATGTAAGGATGGATAACAAGGGGCTGCTGCTGCGTATATCTTTTCTTTGTTGGAAACACTTACTTTGCCTGTCTCTGTGTTATATGTCTCCTTCTGGCTAGATGGACTCTCCCATTATTCTACTTCTTCCTCAGTTTGGTTTATCTTCTTCTGTCTTGTCCAGGTCAAGTTGTCTCCTGATTTGCTCTCTTTCTCCAGTAATGGAAGAAAGCACAATGCAGGCTCTAGACAGCCTCTCTCAACTGAGCTTGTGTGGATTCCTAGGGTTCCATGAAAGGTCATTAGGGGTTCTGTGTGTGTGTGTGATTGAAGATACTGTGATTGAAATGTGTGTGTGTGTCTATGCTAGTACTAACAGTGGTGGGAATTTTTACAACTCAGCTGCTGGCATGCTACTTTGCTGTTGTTGTAAACATTGTCTTTTTGGATTATTTTATGTACAACTTACTGATAATGCTAATGTGCTGTGAGCTGTAAATATAATTTTTATTCAGTGATTCCCTATGACCCAAAAATTATTTCAAAGGTTCCTCCAGGCAAAAAGGTTGAGTATAGTCAGACTTAAATAACTCAAGCTTTCCTATCACAATATTATTTCCTAAATAAAGCTTACCTTTCTTTCATGCAGGAGCCAGACTTCAAAATACTTTCTGCAAAAGTAATATTCCTAAATTTTAGTATTTACATGTATTTACACACAGCAGAGCTACCTGCTATCCAGATACTGTACATGGCAGAAAATATTACAACTTTTCTATTTCTTCAAGCTCACATTGGTTCCATACTTAGCAGCCATGGCAGTAAATTGTTCATCTCCTGGCCTATTTCTTGTTGCTGAAATCAACTCTGGAACCATTACAGCATACTAGTAAGTCACTGGTCATTTCCAGACTCATTATGATATTGCTACTACCTTTGAGTAAGCCTTGAAGAATGGGGAAAGCTGGAAGCTTTAGGCATTCTTCTGCACACAGGGCCAAAGTAGTGGTAGGTGGCTTTGGTGGGGGCCCACATTTCTAGAATTGGAGCAATGAACCAATGATGTGCTCATGATTATATGATCTCTTACTCAGATTGGGGATACATTATGAGGTAACATTCTCACAAAGACTCAGCTTTTCACACAGATGTAAAAAATTCTTTCCTGAAAGAGGCTAACATTTCAAATAAATTATCTAAGGCAGGAAAATGATTTGCCAGTCAATTTCTCTTACAAGGGACTACCTAGATTATGAAATGTTTACTGTCTTTGCATAATATACTGATCATTATAATTTCAAGCCAAGATTCCATCAAGGATTATAATAATTTTAAAAAGAAGAAATGTTTAGCAGACACATATCCTGTCTTTCAAAGCAAAAGAAGCCCTGCCAATTTAATGCCTATTCCAGAACTATTCATTTTTACCTATACAAATTCATATCTGTATGTAACATGTTAATATAAAGGCCTTAAAGAAAAAGAACCTTAGTTTATCTGTCTATTGGAAGGCAAGCATCTTCCTTAGGCCTTTCATAAAATATTTAATTCAACTGATTTTTGTTTTCCAGCTAAATCTGAATGAATACTAACATTTCTATTTAAGAAATTTGGACGAAGTCCTATTAAACTCAGTGGAATTATTTCAAAGTAAACATGTATAGGATTGTACCATAAAATCCTGGAGCATGTGAAAAAAGTTATCACACCATTCATCCAACTTTTAAATTTTGTCTAGAAATATTTCTAGTTAGATTTTTGATTCAATAGAATGATTATGAATACAGTGCGGGGGATTATTATTATTTACTACTTGTCTCAGTTATCTGAACCATGTTCATCCTGCTATTTATAGAGCTGCCTTCAGCCTTTTGTGTCTTGTTTTGTAAATTAATTAAATCTATAGTGTTCATAACCATCCATTGGGTATTACAGTTCCTTCCCAACCACTGAAAGAACTTTTCAAAGGAAGATGCTTGAGACTGTTGAAAACCCCCTATAACAGAAAGTTAAACATTTGCCCCAGCTCCTCCTTCCAGCAACTTGCTCAACACCTATTCTGGTCCCAGTATCTATACCAGGTATGGACATGGAGGGGAAAGCAGATTCAGATGAACTATGGCCTGTTTGGAGAAAATAGTGGCTTAAAATATAGCTACCTCGGTTTGGTATCAATCTAGCCAATGTGGTTAGTTCATGATTGAGTCTATTGTACAAACCCAGGCAATTAGGTTAATTCAGCAAATTGTGGCTCAATTAAACATAGTTAGGTGAAATGTGCAAATGCTACCAAAGTGACTAAGCCACATTTACCCAGTAACTGTAGTAGCTGCATTTGAACTCACTTCTCCCAAATGTAATTCGAATCAAGACTTCCCCATTCTTCTTGAGGTTGAGGTGGGAAGTGTCAATTGGTTGGAAAAAGCTCCTGGAGCTGCTACATCTATAGTAATACGACATTAAATGTTTCTTTGCATGTACCATTTGTTGTTGTTTAAACATGCAAGACAGAGTGCTAATTACTATCAGTGTCTCAGCAAATATGGGAGTAAAGCTTAACTCTTTCTTCACCATGCAGCTGCAGTCTTTCTAAGTTACTACCTACATCTGGAGAAAATCTCTCAAATTGGGATCTCAAAACAAATACTGGTTTCCCATAAAGGATTTTCTCCAGGACTACAGCTCTTGATGAAAAAGTTTAATTCCTCCTCCATTCTAGTCATGATTCAGATCAGTTCCTTCACCCATCTAATGCTAACTGCATTTTTCAAAATCCAATGGTCAATAGAAAAGATACATGAAGCATTACATTATATTTTATCTAGATGTACTTTTTAAAGTGGCAAATTAAAATATGCATGGAGCAGCATTTCCATTTTGGCCCTAAATTTAAAAGCATGTTTCCAAGGAATAGTTTGCTGTCCTTCTAAATATTTAGAACCAAGTGCCCCTTGGGTTGTGCGTGTGTATGTCAAAAAAGTCAAGGTGGCAGCCACAATCAAAGTGTTGCCACTTTTTACTGTGGTGATACACATAAAAAGGGGTTGGTGCTTTGATCATGTGATCACAGCTGCCATCTTGAAATTTTGAGCCCCTATCAGGACACTCCCTGATTTAGATCTATACAACTACCAATGCCCATATATATAGCTCTGAGCAACAGTAATTCCATTAAGAGGCAATAAGCTAATAAATGTATTGGAGTATTAGTGTCCCCTTATCCAAACTAAGTTTTCTGAGTTTGCATGACACACTAAATCACAAACTAACTATATCGGCTAAATTCATGCACCATATTGGGCTAAAATGTAGTTGGCTACTTGTTCAGCATGCCACACAATACAGTCTATGAAGACGAAAGTGAAGTACTGTATAGGCAAACTGGCCAACATTCAACTCAATGCAATCATAAGTGGTTTTGTTCTCCACTGAGGCTCTATCCAGCCAATTTCAAGAACAGATAAACAGTCTGCATGAATTACTGCATAATTGCAAGCCAATTATAGCATTTCATCTCCTCTGGCTTTGAACAGCCAGAAAAATACAAGCGTGTGATAATGTTAATATGCTTTTGAATAGATAATTTTATACTTTAAGTAGGCATCTTGTTATGCTAGTTTTGGCATGCTGAGTTGAATCAGCTCTGAGCCCTAGGGATGAAATGGGCTAGGAATCAAAATAAACAAATTGAAAAGCAAAGATGAGAACTGCTGCATGTCTTATGACAAAACATCTCTTTCATAGAGAACAGATAGAGATGAGTTAGTCTGCCACCTAAAATAGCACCCTCTTATTATTTAACTTGGTACCAAGTCAGATGTGTTATACGTATTAGGTCAAAGCAGTTGTGTTTTCCTATTTTTAAAGTAAAATCAGTATATGAATATACTTATTCCATTGCAGGTACCTCTTATTTTGGTGGGACATGGGCAACAATATGTTGGTCTGCAAGGCGGTCTCTAGATTAGAACCCTAGAATGAGTATGCTTGTGGTAACTTGCTTGCACTTGTAGCATACTGGCAAAATATGACCAGTAATGTCCTTACCATGCTCCATGTGGCATAAGTACAAGTAAGGCTAGTAACCTGGTTAATACTTTTCTCTCATTCAAAAGTGCTTTGCAAAAGCTTCAACTGACCAAAGCTCTAGTAGGTCATGGAGGTCAATATTTTGAAATATTTAGCTATGTTTCCTTTTCTTTTTTATAACTGATATTTTTCCTTTGTTTTGCTTACTATTTCTTATTCCTTTTCTGTATTTTGCATAACTTTGCTTATTCCAGAAGGAAATGGTCTGATAGGTAAGTAAGAATGAATGCTTAAATGAAAAACATGCTATTGTGTATACGTAAAACATATTAGTTTGGTTAACTACATCTAAACAAGTGTTGTGCAGGATTAGAAAGCAGTACAAATACCTCCAGTTATGAAGTGGCATGGGAAAATGTGAGGGTAAGCACTGCTTATAAAATAACTAATTTTGTTAGTGGCATTTATATGTCAGAAGCTAAAAAATATATGCAAAATGTAACATTATTTGTAAACTTTTTGAATGATCCATTTCAAGATAAGATTACATATACAGTGTGTGTGTGTGTGTGTGTGTGTCTGTGTTCTCTGTAATAATTATGAATATGAAGTTACAATGGTGCTGAAAAAGTAACTTTATGACCGGTCCTCGCATTTATGACTATTGCAGCATCCCCATGGTGATATGATTGAGATTCGGGCAGTTTGCAACTGGTGAGCATTTATGACCATCTCAGTGTCTCGCAGCCACATGATTGTCATTTTCATGCTTCACAGCCAGCTTCCAATAAGCAGAGTCAATGGAGAAGCTGACAGTAAAATGCAAGTTGCAGTCACATAATGTCTTGCTTAATGACTGTGGGTGATTTGCTCAACGACCATGGTGGAAGTGACATCATAAGTCTGGCATGGTAACGTGATTTTTCACTTAGCAATTGTGTCACTTAGCCATGGAGTTGCTGGTCCCAATTGTGGCTGTTAAGCAAGGACTATCTGTAAAACAAAAACAAAAACAAAAAAATCAAGAAATAGCATGTCACACAAAAGATTAAGCTATGCTTCTATTCTATACATTGATTATTGGAGTCTGTTGGATAGCATCTTCAAATGGTTGGCGGCTCACTTGGAATTTTGAAAGCATGCCATTGGTGCTGTCACAAAATGATTGACCCAAGAGATTTGCCTCTATGTTGGACATGGCATGTTACAAAATATCCATTAAGCAGAAGACAAGCTGGTAAGGCTGTTCCTTGCTACCATGCAGCTTAGGATAGGGCTTCTGAAATCTACTGTTTGTATTTTCAAATACAGATAAGGCCCATGTGGTGGCCCAGGAACATTGATGGAAATTAATGGTGATTTGCTTTGTAATATGTCAGCTTCAGAGACTGTTGTTTTCTTTTCTTTCTTTTTTTAAAGGTCTGGTTGGAAATGAAGACTGGTAAGTGGCAAAAGATATGCTTCAAGCAAATTGATGCCCCTAAGTTCCACCCCTATTACTTTAAGCATTTTCTCTATGAAACAGATTTTGAATATTTTTTAAAAAATTGAACATTTGGCTTTGGAAGAAAAGTTGCCAGCTTTCTGAAACAATGACTATCCTTTGTATTATTAATAGTAGTATTTACTCCATCTTATCTGATCCTCTTGGCAGCCCCTCTTCCTGTTAGTAAAAATATCTTGATTCAAGCTTGACTGCTGGTGAGATCATGGATGAATTCATGCAGTTTTCTTACGGTAGCTAAAGTAAGAATTGCCATTGCCTTCAAAAGTCTTACCAAAACCATCTGGAAAAGAGGGTAGGAAATAGGAAAGGCCTCTTTTGAAATGAAGAGAACCTTTGCATTGCTTGGAAATAAGATTGTATGTGTGGGGGGTTTACTTCTGGTAATTTTTCTCCTATCTCCCAAATAATTCTCTCTGTCCTTGCCCTCTGCCCTCAGTATTTTATCTCTTCCCTTCTCTCTCAACAGCTGCGTGCACAGAAAATGTTCCTCTTTCAGGACCCTACCCCATACAAGGACCGAGCAAACAAAGCACTCCTTCTGAAAGTGCTGAGGTCGCTGGCTCTTCCAGAAGCTTGGAAGGCTTTCCAGGTCAGCTTGTGTGAGTGTGCAGAGACAAAAGGTCTCTTGGGACTCTTGGAAAAACAAAGCGGATGTACATGCACAGGGAAAGTTTTCAAAGCATTTACACCAAGCCAGCCTTAGTTCTCTGAGGATGGGCGCTTCATTCACGAAATACGCTCTCTCTTTGCATGCATTGCACAGACTTGCTCTATATATGTGATGAAGTGAATCATAAATCAACCAAAGTTTACATGCTCACAATAGCTTTAAAAACAGTTCAACCTTAAGATCTACACCATGGGTTGTTTGGGAGATGGATACATTTCAGTACAGTAGTAGTCAGTTGATTGGATCTCAGCTTCTCAAGCCCCAAAAGCATAATATTTTGCGAGCTGTAACACAGTTACAGAACTAGAAAGCTTTAACACACTAAAGCTATTTTTCCAGCTCTGGTGTGTTAAATCACAACCCCCATCATCCACAGACAGCATAACTATTTGGGATGCTAGTGGCTGTGACCTGAAACATCTGTATTTATGAATTGAGAGATTGTTCTTATCCTCTGTATTCATGGTAAGTTTAGCCAAAGTCTTAATGAATCGTATTTATCTAGAGTTAACATATCTGGGCAGGAAAAATGCACACTAGATGTCAGCAAAGAGCTAAAATTTCTGGTGTCTCTGTGGTACTGTCTATTGGCTATCTGGATTTTTGCAGCTCAGCAGAGTTTATCAGGGACAATACTTTTTATTTATAATTTTCATAAACTTTTGGCCTAATCTCCCTATTGTTTTCTTTGTTTCTTCTAATTTTTTTTCTTTACCTTTACTGTATTATTAAAGTTAGATATCTAGAATGCATTGCATCTAGAATTCATGAAATGATTCTCATTAAGAGACTAGAGAATGATATAAACATGCACCCCTCTTTATTTACTAAATATGAAAGGATACACCATAAGATTAGAAATCTGCATTCCACAGCATCCATTTTGATTATATAAATTAGTAGGTGTTGCCATTGCTCTTAAATGTTTATCTTGTTTTCCTTTTAACTATATGGCATTTTTATTGTTTCAGAAGTGCAGTTAATGAACCACCTTGAAGAAGCTTTGCCAAGAAAGTAGAAAAAAAATAAATAAATAATAAATAAATGTGTGGCCTTCTTGATTTTATCTATTTCTCATTTTACCTGCCAAAGGAATCCATGTGCTTCATTTAAGGATGGAAAATGTTCCAAGTAATTGTGTTTGTTTGTTTTTCAAAATGATGGATCAAACATTGCAAACATTGCAAACTGAAATCAATATACAGATTTGAAATCATGTGCAATTTTAATATTTCCATATCCCACCTTGATATGGGGATTTGGTTCATACATAAGGCTCAGTCCTAGTTTGCTTAAACTTAGTGTATTGAATCAACAGTAGTTGGCTGGTTTCAGGGAATTCACCATGCTAGGATATATAAATAAGGGCTTTATATATTAATACATTATATATTAACAAAATGTTAATCAAAAACCAAAAAAGTTACCTTACGCTTAGCATGGTGTATGACTTGTGAACTAGTCTGGACAATGCAGAATTTTTCATCTGTATCATTGGTCTTTTTTTTTTCAGCTACCCCCTTCTTCCTCTCCATCTCCTTTAACCTCTTGTTGGATGAAAAAATCTAGAATTCTCAAAGCCTTGAATATTTTTCTTACCTTTTATATGGACTGATAAAAGGGTTGTCCTAATATGGTCTTTGGAAATGTATGAGCAATACAGATATTCTTGCTCTAGGTGAAGAAGTGATAGGGTTGTTTTTTTTTTCCTAGTAACATTCACAAATATTTCACACTGTACCCCAAATGCACATGCCAAGCCATAGACAATATTAAATGCTATCACATCTCAGTACTAAACACTACTTGGAAGTTTCATTAAATACAGCAGAGCTGACCTATCATACATTATTATCTTTTTATTTATTGATACTTCGCAAAAGGTTGTGCAGCTCCTATAGGTTGAGCCTTTATGCAACTCAGTGTAAAAGGATTAGACTGCCATCTTGAGGTGTTCAACAGTAGCTTTGTCTCCTGGCTAAATGGAATGCTTGGAAAGAGATTGTCTTGCATATGTACCCAAACTTTGCTGCTATGATCAATGGGATTATATAAAAAGAAAGTTTCTATGAACAAGGATAACACTTTCCTGTGGAAACAGTCTCCAGTAAGTTTGGTTGTTCATTTAAAAGGTACTAACCAACTAAAAAGCAATGAAACCTACTATCAAGGACAGCCTTCCTATTAGGTGGAGGAAGAAAACAGCCTTGGGTGGCTAGATTGGGATATCATAAAAGGGTAGCAAGTAGTTAATTGTTTGATGCATTTTTACTTTACTGCCTGTAATGGAGAGAAGTCCTTGGGGGTTTTCTGTCTAGCAAGCAATACAAGTCGGCTTTCTTTGCATACTATGCACCCTGACTAGGGAGCCTAATGTCCTATTCTGGGTTGTGCCAAGGGAAAGAAAACATCACCAATGATGATGATATTGACCATCGATCCAGATCATCATTCTTTTTTTCTTGTTTGTGATCACTTCAAGCTTCTTTCTGGGTGCATGTGAAGCAGTGCTACTGTGTTTTACTGAAGTACATTAATGCATTGAGGTAGTGCTGATCCACCTTGAATGACCACCTCACCTCAGAGAACAGTGCTTATGGGCACTGAATATGATTTAATGTGATATATTAAGCTAGCCATTGGGTTGTGCAAATTATAATCACTGGGTCTGCAACACTAAATCATAGCTTGTTTAGTAAGCCATGACTGGTTGGGTCCATATAATCCCATAAACCATGTTATAATTTATAAACTATAATAGCTAGCCAAAATCAAATGCAGCCATTAATTCAAATGGTTTGCTCAATTGACAGATACCTGATTAATATTTAGAAGTGAGACACTCTTAATTCAGAGGAAATTAACCTGATATGAGCATCTTGCAACTACAGCATATCCCTTTCTAAATAATGAGGTTACCTCAAGAAGAGTTTCAGAGGAAGATGATGATGATGATGATTTAAATTTATATGCCTCCTGCCTCCCAGCAACTCTGGGAGGTTTAAAAATGACTTAAAACATGAAAAACAAGACAATGAAAACAGGAAACAAAAGAGGGGTAGCAATGGCAGAATAACAAACCAGGTGGAAATAGAAGAAAACAACCTAGACTAAAAGGAGACTTTTAGGTTAAAATAAATTTTTAAGGAATAGGCAAATCACTGTAGAACCTTCAGTAACTTCAGGGAAGGAGAATTTTTAGCCCCCCAGAAGTTGCTGAACTATAGCTCCCAGTATCTCTTTCCATTGTCCCTGTTGGCTATGGCTGCTGGGAGTAGTGGTTCAGAAACATCAGGAGCAGTACAGCTTTTTATCCCTGCTGTAGTCAAGCACTGAAGTTTGAGTTATGACAATAAGTAAATTGATTTTTTGTTTTTTAATATGGTGGGTCATGTGCTTAATATCCTGTTCTGGTTAATAAGCTGATTGCGACATTCTACACCAGCTGCATCTTTTAGGATAAAAGTGCTGTTTCGAGTGGGAAAAAAACACTCTGAAGTTGTCTGAACCAATAATGTATTAAATGAAGAAGCGGCAGCACAAAGTTTTAAAGACTGTAGCCTCCATTAGCTGGAGAATTATTCTCTTATTTGCATTAAATACTGTTCAAGTGTTCTTTGTTGAATGTGCGCATGCTACATTAACATGGAAACCTTTTTTCTCTACAGATTAAAATGGATCAAATATTTTCCAATTCCATTTTGGAGTTGAGTAAATTCCAAAGCCAAATTTGCCCTTTCTAATGACTTTTTAAAAGCCATTTCCTCTTACCCAAACACTTCACTGGAGCTGCTTCACCACCAGGTTTTCCTCTCTTTCTTTTATCCTTGAGTAACCACAGCTCCTTAGGGATCATGTGCCAGATCACAGTTCTGCATTGCTAACGGCATCTGGCCAATATCACTAAGAGCAAATTAATCCTATTTAGCATAAGGAAAATGCTTCTTTAAAATATTATGTTATATCCACAGGTGCACAACTTCTGGGGAGGCACACTTTGCTTTTGTGTGGCATCCTGGGTGGGCTCAGGATAAAAACTGAATTTGATTTGATGTAATTTGCAGTTAACTATAGTTAACATTAAATTAAATTCAGCTGAAATTAAAATCTAATCCAGGAACAGAAAATGTGTGTGTCTGTGTGTTCGCACACTACTTGTTTTCCAAAGAAAACTATTAGCATATCAAGGTGTAGTTGTTTCTAAAATGTAGTATTGCAAAAAGATCTCAGAGTAATCACTTTTAAAAATGAGGGGATTATTTGCTAAATGTTGAAATCCCATTTACATCAGGTATGAATAATCAGTGAAGTGCTCTAACTGAACACTCATACAAAAAAACTAAAACATGAAAAACAGTCCTTTGGGCATGCCAGATCAGCAGATTTGATCTTCAGATTGTTCTGTTGTCAAGTTTTTACAACCTACTTGCATAAGTCCTTCATTAGTCATGCTAACAGAATCATGGAATCAGAATAAGATAGTACAGCACGTGTAAAAGAATGATGCTTCCAAGTTTTTATTCATTTAAATCTAGGACGTGTGAAACTCTAAAAAAGACATGCTTTGTTGTGTCTACATGTTGCCAATACTTTTAAATGAAAGAAAAGTGTTGAGAACTTTATTTTTCTCTTTGTTTCACAGAAATTCAAATGGAAGTAAATTATACTAAACTCTTCTTTCCTCTATCATCCTTCAGTGCTATTTTTCCAAAGCCTGTTAATGGGTTTAAAACAGACCTTCCTAAACGTATGCCATCCAGATCTGTGGGCCAGCTTTCCTACCATTGACAGTCATTATGGGCATTAAGGGCATTTCCACAAAAGCATTCTGTGCATGGACATCTGCAGAACTTGCTGGTTTTGTCCAAATGATGAAAGCAGGGTTGAAGCATTGCACCACAAACTCTATTCCTTCTGTATGTATGTACAATGTCACAACTTGCATACAAAGGGGAAGGACTTGCATCGCAATACCTCCACACTGCTTTCATCAGTCTGTCCCCAGAATTGGTAGATGCTGCTAATTCTGTGTAGAGTTGAAAATAGCTTTGAACCTCTGTGGGCTCTTTCTCACAGTCCTGTTGATGAGTTTTTCTCCCCTCTTCAACAATAAGGATGGTAGTATCACTGTCTGCGCAGAAAGTAACATGGGTTATTTTCTGGGCAATTATTAGTTGGGAGAAAGCAGGAAGGCTGGAGAAAATAGTGAGAGAAGCTGAAGAGGTTAACAGGAGCCAGGAAATGAAAGTGGGATGGAAAGGTGGAGGGGGCTTGTTTCCTGCCCAGCAATGCCTCTCCCCTCATTCTGCTCTACAAGATCTCCTGGCTCTGCTGTAGCCAGGGGGCAATATGAGAAGGTTTTGTGCATGCACAGGTCCTCCTTGAAGAAATATAATTTGCTTGTTATGCATGTGTATATCAATCTTCCAGGGCAACTGCTTACAGAGGAAGGCTGGTAGCAGCATTTAAACCTGAACTTTGAGCTCTGCCTACTGTTGAGAATATGGACCTTGTGGAAGACCGCTACAGGATTCATATTCCCATTTGTAACCAGAACAAGGGCACCGTGCAAAGAAATTGCCCCTCTTTTTTTTTTTAATTCTTTCCCTTTTGTATAGAATGGGGATGATGGAATATTTATGGCTGCGAGATATATAACAGCTAAGAGTAGGAGTGATTTTTCCATCTTTGTTCTCTGTCTTTCATGTCACTGATTCTTCCATTCCTCTCTGTTCTTTTCTGCAGTTCCTTCTGATTTTGCCATGAAGTATTTCACCCCTCCAAGCACACACACACAAAACCCAGAAATACCATTTTCTTAAACAGATGTGATTTCCAGGGTTATGATATGAGAAATACACTATACCAAATCACAGTCTACAAGGTTCTACACAATATGCATGAGACTATCTGTAGGTTTCTCTAGTTATATTTCGCTAACATCCCTACCATCTCAAGTAAAGACAAAATTTGGTGTGTGATCTTACATGAAATTAGAATTTTCCCCTCATTTGGCAGATGTGATTCCAGCTGAAATCCATTTGTACCATATTACTGATTGATATCTGAAATTATTAGAAGACATCCAAATTAGATTGCCAAAGCTCTTAGTACAATGTGCTTGGCTAGTCTGAAGAAGGCTGTTTTCTTTCACTGATAACCACAGTAAGAGCTGGCACATCCCTGAAGAAATTCCCACTGATTGTAATGAATGCAAAATTGGACCCCAGCTGAGTTAATTAGCACCTGACAAAAATTCACTCCCTACTTTACTCTGGTTTACAGATCTTGAAATTTAGATAGAAAAGGACAAAATAATTACTGTATGCAAATGAAAGCTGAAATACATTGACTGCCACTCAGCATAAATGAGAGAATCTCCATTGTTTTATATCCATTTATTCCACAGTCACTTGGTTATCTATCTATCTATCTATCTATCTATCTATCTATCTATCTATCTATCTGACTGACTGACTGACTGACTGACTGACTGACTGACTGACTGACTGACACCTAACTCCAGGACAACTCTGGGCAGTTTACATTATACAGTAATTAAAAACAATAATGACCAGAAGAAACCACGTACAGTATGTCTGAACAAGACAACTTCCATATGCTACAGAAAATACACCCAGCAGGGGCTCAGCAGCCACCCTATTCCAAGACCTGGGAGAATAGCCAGGTTTTTAAGGACTTCCAGAGCACCATCAGGATAAGAGCCACGTGGATATACTTTCAGTATCCTCAGTGTTCCCAATGCTGATCTAGGTATAGCCCAAATGTCAGGACACCTACACTGGAGCAGGAATGCACATCATTTTAGGCAAGAGAATAGTGAAAGCCAGCAAGAAAGAGAAATCTCTAGAAAAGAGAATAAAACCAATTCTGTTCAAAGGGATGCAGACCTTTTTATGTCCCATAGAACAATCAACAATTAGAATGATAGCTTCTGCAATATTTGTCACTGATATTCAAGGATATTGATACCCTGAAACACTGAAGGCATCATTAGGCATTCTGTATCTCACTAGAATTATTGACTCAACCCTTCTCTTCCCTTTGGGGTGAGCTCTGATTTTTCTTGCTTTTTACCTTCTGTCTTTGGATAGGTCACTGTATCTTGCATATAAGAGTTGGCTGTCCCTATCCAAGCCTCAAATATCTAAAGGCATATTTAAAGAAGGAGTTGGCTCTCAGAAGTAGAAAGTTTGTCTGCAGTTACAAGCTTGTCAGTGGAAGCCCACCAGAAGTCTAAAGCAGGCTGCAGAATTTCTGCTACCTCTGAGATTTTTACATTTTAATGGAAGATCCTAGAATTTCATATATTTGAAGTATTTTGCTACACCCTCTACCCCAGGCCCTGCAAGGTTTCCTAGGAATAAGAAAGATACATGAGCTGTCAGCTAAGTGGATTAAAGAAAGGTCACAGCTACATATGCTGTACTCCAGCAGATCTATTTGAAAAGCTTCTGTGTCAGGATTTCTCATATTTGACAATGACATTAACATGAAGATATTCCAGTATAGAAGGAATGCACATAAAAAGATCCAGGAAGCATCATGTTGATCAGAATTATTTAAGTGATCAAACGTCATTTAAGCGAAGATTAATTAATCATAGTAGTTA
Source organism: Liasis olivaceus (assembly GCA_030867105.1). Classification (NCBI taxonomy): domain Eukaryota; kingdom Metazoa; phylum Chordata; class Lepidosauria; order Squamata; family Pythonidae; genus Liasis; species Liasis olivaceus. Next base: position 199,870,583 of record CM061348.1, read on the forward strand.
ACTCACAGTACATAAAGGTAAACCTAGATGCATGTTGCACTTCTAAAATTTCTGGGAGGGGGGACAGTCATACTGGAAATAATGTGATTTTATTATTCAGTACTAAATTTCATTGTTTTCCCCAGCCTATCATTGGTTACTGTGATTTAAGTTCTTTAGAAACTTGACAGACAGCATGATGACCAACTTCAAAAGATGGATTTATTATTCAGAAGCAGAAATCGCAGAAACCTCCTTTAGCCCCAGAGAATATCAGCCAATTAAACAAAGGTCAATTTGGTGGCTATGGAAACTATAATTATTTGAAAGTCTAATAAGGTATCTTGGTGAAGTTGGCCAGAGTGACCCATCAAGTGTTGCTGCCTTTTTAATAACGAAAGATTCCAAACATACGAGCTGCCTGTGGCTAAAAAACTATTCACTCAACCACCGTGTTATAATAAATGTGTGATTAATAAATAAATGATATATAATGAATTTATTGGAACTTTGACAATAACTAGCCTGGAATTATGAAACTTCCTTTCATCCAATGTGATTTATACTTTCTATTTTTGTGCCTTTGAGTTAGTGTTGACTCCTGGCAACTGCCTGGATAAGTCCATGCAGTTTTCTTGGCATTATTTTTGGAGGTGGTTTGCCACTGCCTGCTTCCTAGAGCTGAGCGAGTGACTGGTCCATGATATTCAGCTGGCTTTGTGCCCAAGGCAGGACTAGTACTCCCAATTTAATTCACCATTATAACAAACTGGCTCTCTAATCACAGTAATTAGACTGGAATTGTGCAACTTCCTTTCTTCCAATCTCATTGCATCAGGGTAATCTGATGTATTAATTACTTAGTAATAAATCTCACTGTGTTTAGTAGGTTTATTTCCAAATCAGTATGTGTGAGACCATAGTCCTTATCAATACTTTCTATTTTCCAACTCAAAAATATTTTTACAGAATGCAAGAAACATCAGGTTGTATGACACATTTCTTCTTTCTTTCTTTGTATGAAAAGTGCTGAGAACTGTTAATTAAACATCTTTGGACAACTCTTATTGTAGAATTCCTCTGTTCCTTGTTTACTGATTCTTACATTCCACTCTGTTATTAAATTACATGTGAACTAACGTCAGAGGAGTGCAAGAGGGAGACCAGCCCCTGGCCTCCCTTTCCTTACAAACACCAGGTTGCAACCTCGTACCATATCTCCCTCTAGCTGTGATTACTTCAGCTTTTTCTCCAGGTCATTTTCCACATTCTATCAACCCCATTTCCCTAACGCATCTCTTAACTAGGGCTTATATCTAGCCTGCAACAATATGGACAATCACTACACAGCAGCAAAGAAGGAACATTCTAACTCCTTGCTGCCATCTATTGGTCTTATGGATGTTTTTAGCCCAGGTGACAACAAATCAGCAGTCTAGCCATTTTTTTCAGGTGGCAAAGCAGGCAAACAGGGAGGAAAGGCAATGGTGCCCTGCATTTGTCCTCTCTTTTGTGGTGGCTTCCTTTATAGCTACCACACATAGGGGAAGATGATGGTACTTCAGGGCTCCAGGCTACTGTGTGTTACAACACATTAGAATTGGAAGGTAGGGAGAGGGCCATTGTTGATAGAGATGTTAATCTTCTTGACCAGATGCACCATGCAGCTCTTCACCAATTTTGAGTGCCCACTGTTGTGTTTGGATAGCTGGGATAATGTAGGAATACTGTAGGTTATCACCCACCCTGCTGCCAACAATCTTTCCCAAGCAAGCTAGGATTATTTTAAGCATGTAGTTGCATCGCCTTAGGTTATTTTTATTGGGGATTTTAATGTCCATGCTGAGGTTAGCCAGTCTGGAATGGCTTAGGCCTCGTGTCCACCCTGAAGATTCTGGACTTGTTCCAGTTGGTATTTGGCCCAATTCATGCAGCAGGGCATATGTTTCAGTTTCTGTTCAGGTACAGCTAAAGATCTGAATGGGGAGAAGTCCTGTGCGACATGGCTAGATCATTCTCTGCTCAATTTTAGACTCACAGCCAGTGTAAACACCTGCAGGAATCGAGAACAATTTTAAAAGGTTGAGATCAATATTGTTGATGCCAGAGACAGCCTAGGAAGTTAATACTATTGTTGCTAAGAGCTCTCTTCCCTCTCAGGGAGCCAAATCAGTCCCTTGGTTCATTTGATGGGAGTGACAGAGTAGATGGTTCCTCAACTGGAGCACAAGTAGAAGACTTTTGAGAGAGATCAAATTATGTATGGAGACGCCATTGGAAGACTCATCTGAATTCCTACTCATGGCAGTGGGGCAGTTGAATTTGCCTCCATTGCACTCACAAAGAACAAGCTAGCTGATTAAATTAGCCAGACCAGGATTGGCCCAATGGTTAAGGGAGATGACCAATACCTCATTGCCAAGGGATGTTTTCCCCTTGCTTAGCTTAAGGAAGCAATAATACGACCTTTACTTCAGAAAATCTCTTTTCACTCAAGCAACTCCATTTCTTGGAATGAGAAATTGGTAACCTGAGCCTTACAGCTCCAGGTGTATCTAAACAATACTGATTTTTTGGCTTTCAAGTGGTTTTGCCAGCAGATGATCCTGAAATGCTTTGGTTACTTTCATAGATGAGATACTCTAGAAGCTGGATGGGAGGGGGGGATTTGGCCCTCAGGTTCACTGGACCTCCTGGCAGAACTGGGTCTTGGGGTAACTGTTTACAGTAATTCTAGTACTTCCTGTCAGTCTGTGTCCCAAAGGTGATGCTGGGGTATATCTAGGTCACTAACTTATACTGTCTCACAAAGTTCCATCTTACAGCCCTGCTGTTTAACATCTATATGAAACCAATAGAGAATGTTATCTGAAGTTTTAATATGGGATGTCATCAATATAAGAGTGAGGCAAGTTGAGACAGACCTTTGCTAAACAAGCAAACAGTACATGTATTAATACACAGATTTTTTTGAGAATGATACCCATACTTTCATTAAACATTCCAGTGTCCCACTTTAATTTAGTCATCACCCGTTCCTGGCATTTACTGCTGTTATATTTCCAGTAATTATTTAGACAAAGTGCCCCCATCTACCAAGACTCAAACATAACCTTTTAGAAAAGTGCATATCACATAAAGAACATCTTTTTTCTTGTTATAAAAACATGTCTGGTTCTTCAGAGTCATATCATATATCATATCATATCATGAATTGTATTAAAAGCCATTTTCTTTTATTTCCTGCTTATTTTTCTTATTTAGGCACCTCACACTTTTCAGAGAATATTATTATATTTCCTTCAATGCCATCTAAAGCATCCTATCCTTATGAAAGACAAAATAATCAGAATTATTCCCCTGGATCATTCTCTCCTTGTCAAAAGCAGGGAAGATGTAAATAGAAGATGGTTCTACATATCTAGAACCAAATGCTCATTATCTACCTGATAAATTTTAGATATCTTCTATCTTTTTAATGTACTGTACTAATACACTACCAACACAGATAATTGATTGGTTTGGGGGCCAACTCCAGCTGTTGGGTACTGTATTTTGAAACCATCAACTAATACAGGCCCAAGTATTGAAAAACAACCCATGTTCTAAGCTCTTCAACTTGACCAATTGCCTTCTATTTCAGAACCATGCTATATAATTACACAACTCGTCTTTCACTTGTGTCATTTTGATTTAGTAGTGTCTTCTCTAGGAACGTATGCCTCACATCTACTTCATCAACTTTAGATACTTGCCTAGGACAGTTACCTTGGCAGTTTAAGATGTATGTATTCCCTGGTGGATGCTTTCTATTTTATCGTTATCTTTTGTATGATGGTCAAGTTATTGTCTTATTGGACTGGCATTTCACATGTTGTACACTATCGCGAAATCTTGTATGATAAAGGAAGGTATAAAATAGTTTCAATCAATTAACACATAGCATTTTCTTTCCAAGTCTTTCATTGGTTGCCTATATCTTGTGTAAACCTACCAGCAGGTGGGGATGTTGAGCTCTTGAGAAAGCAATTCTTATCACATGCTAGAAGGGGTTAATATTAACAGCCACCCAAAAACAAATTAACACATGGAAATTTTATATAAACATTTTATACTATTGAATCCATGTTTCATTGATCATATCATACACAAGAGTGAGCTTTCTTATAAAGATCTACTATGGAAAACAATATGTTCAGGTTTATCTCAAAAAGAAAACAAAACAGAGATCATTCCAGACTGTTTATTGTTTCTCAACACACTTTTTGAACATTCAACAAATGCCCCAAATTGCAATTTGCTAGCATTGTGCTTTAATCTCTATCTGAAATCTTGGTTCATTGAAAGCCCAAAGTTGGGATACAGATTTCGGGGGTACCCTGGGCAAGAGCAAAATAATCATATGCAAGCCACAGATTTTCCCAGAGCATCTTTCAGCACTTTCCTGGCATTTCTTTCTTGCATGTCTTCCCATGTTGATGTGGGTGATAGCAACAGAGAGCAAGGCTATCAGGAAGGAGGGGGTGCATTCCAGGAAGGGAAAGGAGACAAGAGACAACACAATCCAGAGGTGGAGCATGGGAAGCATAAGAGGTTCAGGATAGCCACTCCCTAGAACCTCCCAGGGTATATCCACTAGTTGCAGTAGTATAGATTTAGTCTGGCAAGATTCTGTTTATATGGTGTAAGCTAATAAAGGAACTTAACTCAACTGGACAGTTTCATTGCTGTTCTTAGGCTGGGCCTGACAGTTCCCCACCTGCTGTTTGGCAGTTTTGCACTGCCAACTAGAATACTAAGAACCAGAAAGGCTTAATAAAACCTGTGACATCCATGCATGGAGATTTCTAGATACCTTTGTTGCAAACTGGACCATCTCCTTTACAGGTTTATTTAGCCACCGCCCAGAGTGTGAAGGGAGGATATTCAGGTTGATCTATTGTCTGATGGATTACAGTGTTCATTCTGCAATCACCTGGCAGAGAATTGAATGAAAGGGAGGAATAAGACAAATCTGTGAGAATACAAATATAAAGGAATATGAAAACCTTCATATATTATGATATGATCTCTTAAATATGTCTGATTAAGCAGTTTCACAAGCCCTAGTTAGATCAGGGCTCTCAGATTTGGGCTGCAAAATCCAGATGACCACTGGGTGATAGCAAAGAGGCTATTCTTTGCTGTCATCCAGATTTTTGCAGACCAAATCTGGCAGCCCTTAGAGTTAGATGATATTTTACAAGCTTATTGGGTGGGTTTCGTGTGTTTTAGTAAGACTGACCATTTCAGTACTTCAGACTGACAAAATGTCTCATATTTTTACATCAAGGAAAATAGTTGCTTTAAAAACTGAGCTAACTCCAAATTCTTAGACCATGAGACAGCATTACATGATATGGCATGGAGGCCTTAAATATTTCTCCCAGAACCCTGAATATTCATTGGTGCCCATGAATGACTTCCTTTTCTTAAATTTAATTATTAAGTATAATTATTATACTAGAAGGGAGATTCTTTTCTTTGGTGGGGGGTGGGGGTAGAATAGCAGTAGTTGTATCACCTCTTTCCCTAATGTGGCACTGAGCAAGAAAAATAAAAATATTGGTGCTAGTAAAAGGATTTTAAAAAATCCTAAACACATTTGTATTCTAAGCATAACTGCATTATGGAACAATTTTCTCCAGGAAGAAACAAGAAAGAAGCAGGGGCTGCGGGTGGAAAAGGCAAAGAGAGAAAAGTAAGATACAAGAGAGATAGAAATATGCCAATGATGGCTTTGTCTTCTGGTTTCTTCTGGGCAGACCAACCCAGAGTCCCACATTCACAAGTAGTGCAAAACCTGGCTAACTCAGCTCTACAAACTGCACCCACTTCTAAGTACAGACAAGAGGTGGGGAAGCTTGTATTTGCTACTAGGCTAGTAGGCAGATGTCATCTTTATGCTACATGGGAAAGTGGGGCAACATCTTAAGTGCTTATTATATAGAGCACCGTTTGGGTTGTTGATCACAGGAAACTCCCTAGCCAATTTTTGCAATCTAATAGAGTCTCCACTCAGGAAAGAAGGGTTTTAGAAGAATTAAGGAAATTAGATAGAGGATATCTTAATTCACACTTGATTTGTTTTTTAATTAGTTGGCTTCGGATTTCTAAACTCTGCTTTCATGCAATTCTGGGTCATTCTGGGGGGAAGGAGAGAGATGAAAGGACACTTTGGGGGGGAAAGCTTCTTAGTCAAATGTTTTCAAACATTTTTCACTCCTATCTGCAAATTGCAAATTAATTATTACAGAAAAAAATAGCCTACTGATTTGGAATGATCTGGAGACCAAATTAATGAAATAATGTGTTTTATTCCTTGTAATTTGGATGGGAGATTAATCAATTGGCTTAACTTTCTGAAAAAATCCAAATAAATCATAGTAATGATTTCAGAATTTCCACACAGAAATATAAAGAACAGTAGCATAACATGATATGCAGATTTATGTCCTATGAAACTATGCTGTGAATTTTTAAAGCTCTAGCAAGATTTTATGTACATTTTCAGATTTATTGCAGAGTCCTTCCAAAGAACTACCTTGAAATCTGGTTATTTTTATGAAAAGAAACCAGCAACCTTCAAGAAGCAAGAAAAGTAATTTGAAACGAGATATATGCCCAGAAATCAGAAATAATACTGTATATAAATGGGAAAAACATTGTCACTAGCCTTGATCCATGCTTCTGCAGTCTGTATTTCCAGTTTGTCACCATATCAGGAGCATCTATGAGAATGGGGATCAAAAAAGATCCAATGGCAGCCATGTCCAGGCAATCAAAGATCCACCCCTTTTTTTACGCGTACTGAATTGGTCACCACGCCTCACAGACATACCTGCACGCCTTGGTACATGAGGATCTGCAAGGGCGAGCAAGTGTCATCATGTATATCATGATGTCATTACACAAGTGACATACATTAAAGTTCAAATCTTTATTTACAATCTGTGTTTGGCAATACACATACACACACACACACGTCATTAAAAGACAACTTGATCAGAATTGCAGAATTGGATGTTTTGTTTTCACTGGGGCTACACAAAATTTGGCTACTGGGCAGATAATAGGTTATTTCATAACAGAAAGAATATAAAACTCATCTGTTCTGGCTGGGTACCAGTATATTGCGGGGGGAAACATAAATTTTACAAAGATCCCTATAAAAATGCAGTATAATACAACATGTTGCATTGTTGCAACTCCCCAGATTCATATGGAGAAGTGGGCTCAGCTAGGAGAATTTTAGAATACTGTATTTGCCTTACAGACAGAGAGCATTGTGCCTGGCCCTTTCCTCATATGGGGAAGGTATGTGTACAGGTAGTCCCCAGTTTAAGAACGAGTTCTGTTCCCAAGGTCTGTCCTTAAGTTGAATTTCTATGTAAGCTAGAACAGTGTTATTGTATAATGCTGTATAAGTAGCATTGTGTAATGAACTTGAACCATTGTGTATTTAACTTGAATTTTGCTACAATAGGCTCCATTCTTAACTATGGGTTGTCTGTAACCTGGGTGTTCTTAACCCAGGGACTACCTGTATTTAAAGTGATTGCTGGTTCCCAGATAAATTTTGCAACCTGCCTTCTTCTACTCTGTGAGATCTTCTGATCTCATTCTGATATTCCATATTATTAAGCCTGATTAGTCTGTTTGAACCTAATGGAAATAAGGAATTCTACAAAAGCCCATACCACATAATTCAGTTGCTTTTCCCAATTTGATGGCTTGGTGGTCATCTGCCAGAACTAGCTCCTCTGCCATAGCTGATCATCTGCCTCCAAGCCATCATTTTGATTTCAGGCATTCCAGTCTGAAGTTTAGGGGCAGTGAGATTAGGACTTGGGAATTGTATCTCTATCTCATAAATTACCACTTGGGAACCATTTGGACAAATGATTTGGCCTCAAAAAATTTTCAAGCGACTGTTTTAATTCCCTTCCTTTAGTGCAGAAGAATCTCTTGATGGCTGCTGAAGATTTTAATGCTGTCTGGGTGACGTATTGATGATATCACCCATATCCCATAGAATGGAAAACTATTCCCAAATATTTAAAGGTATGGACACGTTCAATTCTATTCCCTTTAATGAGCCATCGTTGCAGTTTGGGGCGGCGGCGGCGGTGGTGGTGGTGGTAAAAACCTAATTTTTTTACTTTTGGAAATGGATGACCAGCTTGTAGTGCCTAGGATACTGAATTATAGATTTTACTTCTTTTGTTTCATCATGGGACATATCACAGTAAGGAAATATTATGTCCTACAATTCTGAGAATGGGAAAATCTGGGTTGTCTGAAATTCTTACCACAGAGTTACTGTAGAAGTTAAACAGGGAAAGTGTCCAAATACATCCCTGCCTCACCTCTCTCTAAGTTTATCACTCCTGAGAGCAACCTCTGGATTGCATCTCACTCTTAAAGAAATATTAGAGTGCAGCTTCTGACTCATGGAAAGAAGAAAGCAGTCAATAGATGCATTTTTAATTTTTTCTCATCAGATTGTTCTGCATATATAAAATCAAGGACAGCTACATATAGAGGAAATGTCACTTTATGGATATATGTCTCCATTAAATTATGCAATACAAGAATGTGGCCTAAAGCTGACCATCTTTCTCTAAATCCTGCTTGTTCATCTCCAATTATACCTTTAGCCTCCATCTCATATTGGAACTTTTGGTTGAAGTGTTTAATGCATAGTTGGCTTACTACCCTCAAAAGGCTGATAGGCTAGAGCTACCCAGATCTCTCACATTATATTTTTTGCATATTTGGACGACCGTACAAATGATGCCAATTATGTAATTTTGTAATGAATTAATCACATAATTGCACAATTTGTGTCATTTGGGTGATGACTGTGACATCATGGTGGCTCCTCTCAGATGCCTGCGCCATAATGGTTTAGCACTTGGGTGTCCATTGGCTTTTCATGACCTGTATGGCTCTAGGCATGATGTAACTGATATCCAGAGACTGGTGCAGTCATCACTTACCACTTCCTTTGGTCAGACCCTGGCTTTTGCAGCCTGGGTTGGTTTTTACTGACTTCACTGACTTTTAAAGAAAATATCCTTATACTTTGCATGTAGCTAGGGAACAGACTGAACTTTCTGACCTCATCTGATACCAAGAGACAGAAAGGAAATGATTCAGCTCAGCAATTCCTGCTCCAGTAGAATTGCTGTGGGAAACCCTCCTCAGCCTAATGCATATTAACTACCCATTGCTTTTTAAAGGAGAGGTTTATGTTTAAAGCTATTTCAGATGCCCCTCCTGCCCAGTGGCACTCTGGATCTAGTGGGGGGGGGGGGCAGCTATCTACTTCCAAGAACAGGAGAGAGCCAGTTTGGTGTAGTGGTTAAGGCACTGGGCTAGGAACCAGGAGACTGTGAGTTCTAGTCCTGCTTTAGGCACGAAGTCATCTGGATCAGTCTCCCTCTCCCAGCCCTAGGAAGCAGCCAATGGCAAACCACTTCTGAAGAACTTTGCCAAGAAAACTGCAGGGACTAGTCCAGGCAGTTGCCAGGAGTCAGAAACTGACTTGAAGGCACCAAAATAAGCAAACAATAAGAAGGAAAAAAGAAATGGGTAACAAAAATAGAGATAGAGGGTTAGAAAGTAAAGTCTCTTTTGAGATGAGTTCAAAATTGTATCCATCTATTTTCCTGAGCAACGGTACAGAAGTGGTTTGCCAAAGCTTTCTTCTGGGATATTTTTTCAATGTACCAGTCTAGCCTATGGCGTTTCTAATAGCCTCCTCTCTAAGTGCCAACCACATCTAACTCTGCTTACAGCAGCTTTTTTGTGGTAATGAGCCAAGATCATCAGCTGAGGCCACCTAGCTGATTGATTTGTATAAAAATCTATCTAACTGAAATAAAACTGAATCTAACTGAAATAAAAATGCAGTGCATTTCACCCTAGTGAGGAAAGATATGACCAGATGAGCTGCATACAACTCATTCTACTGTCCAATTGCTAACCCATAACAGGCAACTCCCAAGTTTCATGTTTTTCTTCTTTGAACTCTTTTATTTTTTACACTTAAACTAGACTGCAATTAGAGAATGCCTTCAAATACAGACTGTCCTCTGATAGCCCTTCAAATGAAGATCTGTCTTCAGTATAAAAGGGCATGTTGCCTTTGCTATTTGTTGGACAAATGTATAATAAAATTCTGCCTGGCAGCTGTTCCAAACTGACCCAACAGTTTGTCTTACCTTGCTGAGTCCTTGTTCTTCTCCTGCTTCAAGCTATTCAGGCATATCCTATTTTTCTCCAATACGCCTGTGATGAGTTCTTGACTGCCTGAAAAGCTGTAGCTACCTGGAGCCTCTACCCAATTATGTTCCCAGGAGAGGCTTACTTGTCATTGGAAAGCTATATTGGGAAGCAATCTGAAAAATTCATAGCAAGAAAATATGTCTCATCCCAAGCAAATATGCCTCATTCCTAGTGCGTTCTGAGAGAAGGATGTGATGCAATGAACATGAAGGTTGTGTGTTGCAGTGAAACAGTGGCTACTGCAGCCACCTCTCCCATGCTGAAGACCTTGTCAAAGCAAGGTGTTTGATAGAGACTCCAGAGAGCAGTGCTGGTTGCTTTTCTGCTGTGGGATGGCCAGACAGGGCAGGACAGACCAGACATTGCACTTATCTCTGTAGGCAGCAGAGCATTAGGCTGGCAAGTCACTATGGAGACCTAATCCAATGTCTCACTCTGGGAAACACTTAATGTTGGGGTCCTTAATATGATGCCCAGGACCCAGTGTGCCCCTTTGGCACCAGCAGATTTCCTGCTCCATCTGATTTTTCACATTTTGAAAAGACTATGTTTAATTTTTAAAAATGGAAATGGAATGCTATGAATCATGGTATCAACCTCATCCTTATTTCCAAGGGTGCTTTTGGACTTCAAATGGGCCTCATAAACTTTTTTGGGAAGTAAGCATGTCTGGCCACTTACTCAGAACAAAGACAAAGGTAAAATGTCCTGTGGGAAGGTGATCTAGACATGGTGGCAAGTTGCATTCAAGTAAATTGCTGTGATGTCTCCCATGGAACTATTTTATGAATGGACAATTCAGCAGCCCCTTTGTGCAAGTATCTACAATATAGTGTGTTCTCAACATTTCAAAAGTGCTTACCTTCCTAGAAGGATTAGAGACCTCTCATATAGGGATGGTGACCAGACTAGATGACAGATCAAGAGGGAGGTAATAAAGGGCTTCACTTAGGAGTGCTACGCCTTCCAGTTCACCAGCTGAAAGGGTGCTTTGCTGTACAACTTAGGTTCTTTGCTCAAAAGTTAAACATTTTGGAACCTTCAGATTCAGGACCAGCCTGAACATTAGGCAGAATGAAGTAACTGTACTTGTGAGATCCTTGTCTCATATGAAAAAAATAATTTGGCTAGCCTTGAATACTATATATCTTGACTTGAAGGAGAATTGACATTTGCTACTCTGCCTTTGGCAGCAAAATTCAAGATAACCCAGCGAGATTGTCTGGCTAGTCCAATCCAATTTCTAAGAACGAGTTTTTAATCTTTTTCTTGGATAGGGTATCTCTCCACTCAGCCCACGGCAGACAGCAGGCTTAGAAAGGCAAAGAGGCAAGGTGCCAGGCTATGCCAGCCAGAAGCATTGGAGAACTGAGGAGAAGGAGTACCCTATAACATGCTGCAGGAAGCTGTGTGAGTGTCTGGATCCCAATGGCCCCAACTCCCACTGCTCAGCTTGCCCTACCCCTTCCTTGCTTAGGAATATCGATAATCCTTTATCAGCATCTAAACAAGATTTCTAAGGCTCTTCCATACAGATAGAGGAACCTTTTTCTTCTTATTATTAAATCCTCTACACTTTCTTCTACTCTATTGTTTTAGACTATAGGAAAGTGGAAATGGTCATGACCCAAGTTCCTTTTTCAATATAATGTTTGGGTTTGGTTACCTAGAGAATTGTGCTAATTTAGTTTGAATATGAAAATGTGGAAGAGAAATAGTCCAGTTACAACTATGAGTTACAGCTTTTCTGCTGTTTATATACACACTGCTGTACATGTCTTGAAAACTATGCTTTTTATGCCTTTCTCTCTTTTTAAATCTCAAAAGCCATTTCTTTCCATTAGAAAATGAGATTGTTTTACTGATAGAAAATAGTTTAGTTAGGTCAAATCTGTATGGATCATGCCTATACTGAGGTCACTGGACACTAGTAGGATCTAGCTTTGTTCCTAAGCCTCGCAGGGGTGCTTTCCTCAGCCAGACTCTTCTCTCATTTGCAGTTGCCCAACCATTTATAGTACCTAATTTGTTTTTCAGCAAAGAGCAGCAAGAAACCACTAGAGAAAGTCTCATTTTACTGCGCCATCAACTTTGGATAGTTGCAATGAATCAAGAACTAGGTGTGCTGATGTCAACAGTATAGGAGCTGGGCAAGCCACACTTTCCAGTGTTCCTAATCCTTAACACACTATTATATATAGGACCATAGGAAGCTACCTCAGAAGTTGGACTTGTTCCATCTAGCCAACAAGCATTGTTGATGCCAACTTTTATTGTTGAAACTATCAGCACCTTTCCAGACTTTCAGGGACATGGCGTCTGGTCCTGCCTGAAAATCTCAGAGATTGAAGCTGGGATCTGAACTGGGGATAAGGCAATTGGAGATAAAACATCCTTTGGACTATCAGTTTCACCATCCCTGTACTGGGGCAAGAAGCCAGAATGGAAAGGTGGGGTTGATATTTCCTGTGGTCTGTCCTCAATTCCCAATGGAGAAGTAAGGTTCATCTTACATCTGAGGCATTGTTGAGCCAGCAAATGCAAACATGAATACTATTATTAACTTGAGAATCCCCTTCTCTATACATAAGTAGTATAGAAATCTCAAAAGTTTTTATCTACCAGTTTATATCCTGCAGGACTTCTATTAAGGACACAATGATCTAAAGTAAATTCCTCATTCCGGCTCCAAATTGGACTGTGCTCTGAAGTTGGAGAAACAATTGTTTCAGTTCCCTTTTTGGCTTCATGCATACTGGAGATTTAGGGTCATGCTTCCTGAAAAATGTGGCTTTTTGTGGCTTTATCTTGCAGGTGGGAATTGTTTGTTGAGGATATGAGATTTGAGACATTTTCTCTCTAATTTCTATATGATTAGATTGTCTTCTACCTCTAAATCACATTTTGAGTTATTCATCTATTTTATAAATGTCTGTTCAGTTCTTGCTTCACTCTGTTTCCCAGTATTATTCTAGCCTTCCTTAGCATGTTTGTCCCCTCACAATATTTTCCAAATGGGACAATGCTGCAAATTTGCCTAAAAACCTGTCATATTAAAGTCAAGGATGCACAATCTTGTTTAGAACAAGGGCCACACTTGCCCTTTCTGTGGCTTGCCAAGGGCCGCATTTCAGAAAAATGGATGGGGACAAGATAAATTTGTCTGTATGAAATTTATGTTTCAACTAAATTAAAATTCAATGTAACCAGTTAATGCAGTTAAGAGGATTATTCCCCATCTGTTTAATAATTTTCCTATTTGGTCCCATTACAAATTAAAGTTCAGTAGCTATTTTTGGAAGAGTTTTGGGAACTGCAGCTAAGTAGTTGCAGGAACTGTTTATGTTCCTAGGTTGCAAGCTAAGTAAGATTTGATTTAAATGTTCCTATTTTTTGGATGCTGGAGATCTGAACTTTACTGATTCTTACTGATCCTTACTGATTCTTTGGAATCTTGAGATAGACCAGTGTTTCTCAGCCTTGGAAACCTGAAGAAGAATCTTGGCTGGGGAATTCTGGGAGTTGGAGTCCACACATCTTCAAGTTGCCAAGGTTGAGAAACATTGATATAGACAAAGGATAAATCTATTCTTTCTCAAACTATCTATCACATTGTTAAGAATGGGTCATAAAAGCAGGAGTGATTCCATTTTGTGAATGGTATATCCCTTAAGCATTTTCTACGTGATTGTAAGAGTGTGGTCAAGTGTACCTTTGGGCCATATACTATGAATAAGCTGTTGGCCAGATGGACTGTTTGGGGCCATATTCACATAAACAGCCTGAGCAACTGTTAAAAATTGCTATGTCAACTGAAAATATACTTGGGCAGGCAAATGGTAGGAAGATGTTAATGTTATGAGAAATGTCACTGGAGAACATCTTGTGTGCACTGAAGTATATATGGAAGATTGTGCACTGGTGCATTTTTTCAATAAGAAAATGACAAGCAGTGAGATTAAAGCATACTTTCTCATTAAAAGGTGTTAAACTCAGCATTTCAGAGCATGTGGATCTGCCAGCACAATTTTCCTTTAAATGCTCAACTTGTAGAAATTTGCAAAAGCAGGTCTCTCTCTACCCGCCTTCGTTGTGATCTCTGTGCTGAATTGCCAAACATAGCTACCCACACAGGAGAATTCTTTTTCAGAAATATTTTTCCAAAATTGCTGCTGTGGCACATCACAATATCTTAGAAAATGTGCAATGTGTTTGAGGCAGCATGATGTGTTTATGTGAGCATTCCTGGCAGCTGGAATCTAACCTGAGAAAGGGTTCATGAAGCAGACTTATAAGTGTAACAGAAAGAACTTTTCTTTAAAGAATTACATGAATTACTTTTATTTATTTACTTACTTACTGAATGTATAGGGCCGCCCAATCTGGTTTGACTCTGGGAGGTGTACAACACAAAAACAAACAATAAACCAAAAACAAAAAACCACATTACATTAAAACAAACACATTATACAAAATGGCGACCAAACACAATAATGAAAAGGTGATACTCAAACCCTAGCTCTTTGTCAAGCAGTGAGTCAGAGAACAAGAGCTTTGTGTGTGTGTATGCATGCACATGCTTGGGAACAAAGGCAAAAGGAACACCCTGAGCTTAGCATTCTAAGAGCAGGGAACATAAAAGAGAAAGAGGAACACAGAATAGATCCTAACTCTCTATCTACATTCCACTGCTCCTTATGATCAGTAGGTTATGCGCTACTAAGGAGTCAGTGCCATTTCCATCAAAATGATTATGACACTGAAACAAAGAATCAGCTCTTGGCAGACCTCAAGTGAAGTAATGGCTTCCTCTGGCTTCAGTTAGAATAACCTCTGCCGATATATTTTGCCATGAGTAGAAAAAAAAGACAGATAAAACAATAGATGTCTTCTATATATCTCCATGTCTCTCTTGGGCTTCTCAAGAGATGTCTAGGGTAACTCCCATCAGAAATTATAGTGGACAGGGTTCTCCTGGGCAGGCTGGTGGCCTTGGGTGACTGCATTTGAAAGGTGGCAATCTATGTAGCCCTCCAGGTGCTGCCAAACTGCAATCCCAGATGGGCATGTTGGCTAGTAATGATGAGAACTGCAAACTATGTTTCTTTCTTTAACCATTTACACATTGGGACAGCACCAAGTGAGAGAAGTCTGCTCGAATGAAATCTGAAAAAGCAACCCATAATATATTTGTTTTCTTTCTGTGCTTTAGTAAATGATGAAGACGTATGGCCAAAGAATAGGAAACCATCTGGGAAAAGTAGAGATATGAAATGTCAGTAACTTGATTTACCACCAAGATCAGCAAGGTTGGTGGGGACTTAATAGAGAGCCTTCTGCTTAAGCCTCCCTTTGGATTTCCATCCCGAAGGAGATGTGGCTAGCCCCATCTGTGGCAATTTTTACAGGTGCTTTAAAAACATACTTTTGTTTAGTTTCTAACTGAGGAAAAGGTATTTGCTATCACTGGATATTTAAAACAATATCTTAATACAATTTATGTTGCAAACCACTTTGGGAAAACCATGCCCTTGAAAGGTGGAAGGAAAAACATTCAATGAAATAGGAGGGAAAAAGAAATAACTGGTGAATTAAGCAGCACTGTGCCTCCTGGAGATATTTAAAGACCAGCAGTTTTGTAGAACTTATTTTCCTTTTTTAAGAAATTCTTCACACAACACATACGCCTGAACAAGTTGTTCCCATCATTAGTACATCAGACTGCCATTACAATGTACTATTTCCTTCCTAATTCTGCCTGGCAGCAGTCACTGTGTTGTCATGCGACTCCTATGCATCTGGGCTGAGAGAAGAGCCTTGCAGCCCATGTGGTTTTGCTCCATACATACCTTCAGGGGCTGTAGGGTAGCAACACAGCCACACCACCTCTAATTAATCATTTAGCCCCCTTACACTTCTGCTGTACAAGTAAATGCATTTATAATATGGAGAGGGGGAGAGAGAAATCCTTCAGGAAAACATGCCCTTTGTATTCTGTCTCGCTAGTGTTTTGTCTCCTTGAAAGGAGATTGCTTACAAATGCTGGGCCAGATAAAGGTGGCCGAAGAAAGTGCACTAATAAGACTTTTGCTCCTGCTCTTTTTTTATAAAACAAGAAGCATACAGTAATCAGTTCAGATGTATTAATATTTGTAAGATTGCTTACAAATGCTGGGCCAGATAAAGGTGGCCGAAGAAAGTGCACTAATAAGACTTTTGCTCCTTCCCTTTTTTTATAAAACAAGAAGCATACAGTAATCAGTTCAGATGTATTAATTTATTTTAGAAATCTCTATCTCAAAAAAAAAAAAAAATCCCAAGAACATTTCCTTACAAGGACATCACCTATCATGTCATCCACTCTGGCATTTAAGTAGGCTTATTCAATTCTGTCTGATCCAGGAGCACAATATTTTCATTAAATTTTGCTTCATAATAAAGTTCTCCTAAGGTCTATTTGTGAAACTACAGAACCTTAGGATCTGGAGCAAGAGTAATACCTATTAACTGCTTGGTTTAGCCCTATAAATCAGAGTCACCATTTAAGGAGAAGCTTGGAAGTGACAAGTTAAGTATACTGCTGCAAAACTACGTAATAATTATGGTCTTGAATCCCTTTCAGTAAGATTAGTTGAACTAACTGTTATGGAGACTGGCACTGTAAGCTGCAAAACTTATCTATTATTGTTATCCTAGAATTAAATTCTCTGCATTCTGAGGAATCAAAGGAACTTTTGGACTGGTTGATCGTAAGCTGACAACAAAATTTGTATACCCTTTTTTGACAAAAATAGTATTTTGGTTTGAACTGTTCTGAAGAATTTACTCCTTATGTGGTTAACTTTTTTTTAAGTATGTATATATTTATGGGATTTATTTACTAACTAAATTGACCCTAAGCAATATACAGAATCAAATTATAGAATAAAATCATTGGTTATGCAATTAATAAGTACTAATGTCACTAATACAAGTGATAGATTGTTCTAACTAAAAAGGATCTTGAAATCAAAATCTTTGTGGTTTTCATTTTAATCTAGCTCCTTGGGATTCATTGTAAATAGAGGTGTCGTAAAAATTGTAGGAGAAAAATTGTAGCCAACCATGCTTATAATATTCCAGTCCATTCCTTATAGCCAATATTTAGAACATATGTGTTTGAGTAGAGCTAAGTAAGTAGAATAAAATAAAAGTATTTACAGACTGATGCTGAAGATCCAAAGGATAAGTAAAGTTAATTAAGGAAGTTACCTGCTATGCTATGATAAAAAGTCAGCATCTGTGAGCTTTCTGTTCTCAACCTGGGGGGGGGGGGGGAGGGAGGGAGGGAGGAAGGAAGGAAGGAAGGTTATTCTTAGAGCCAATCAATCTTCTAATAAAGAAAGGTAGAGCAGAGGCAAACAGGGGATCAGAGGGAGTTCCTTGTTTGCCATCTCTACTCCTTGTACCCCTAGCAGTGGCACATGTGGGGGGACAAGGGGGATCAGACTGACATCAGGAGCACCACACAGTTGTAACAGAAGCCCGGCCCCTTTTCTACTTGTGTCATGACACCACACCTACATGCCCCAAACAGCTTGTAGCAAGAATGCTCAACACTGCCTTTGTCATTATGAAGAAAGCAAGTTCCTGCAGACACTGCTGGCCCCTATTGGTCCATAGGATAAAAATGCAAAGAGTCATTGCTTCTGGATCCAGCAAGAATCCCAATTTATGGGTCTGAAAGTGTAGCAGCGAAGGCACCACTAAAAAGAGAGGCTAATCATGATAATTAAGGTAGCCTTTCTTGTACTCATCCTCACCACTGCCTGAGCTTAACCAGACATGCAATATGGGGTTGCTGTTGCTGTTGCTGCTACTTTTCAGTATTGTCCCTGCATCTGTCTTGAGTAGCAGCAACTTCTTCCTAAGTAGCCTTTCACAAGTTCAGAAGCCAGGCATTGTCAGCATGTGCAAACAAAGGCTGCAGCAAGAACAGTTCCCCAGTTAAATGGACTTTCCAAATGTCGTATTCCAATAGGCCTCTTTGGCCAGAACAGAGTGGTGCTACAGCTAGATAACTTTAGAGCCTGGGCTTAATGGTCTTAAAATTGGTAAAGTTTCTTAAGATAGCTATATATTATATATTATATGGGAATGAATAACAATTTTTGGTTTTTAAAAATAATTAAATGAGCATCTCTAAGCAATATGCACAACTATATAACTTTTTAACAAAAGTCGTAGAAGAAAAGGTAACTAGATGTTGCAACAAGCAGGATTAGCTATGCATGTGTTTTACATTTGGAATTTCAATATTGTTCTTATTTAGTTAAGAGATAAATTCCTTTTCTCTCCCTTTGGAGAGAAACAGATAAAAGTGGAGATGTGCAGAGCCAGAGGGGATTTTTTTTTCTTTAGACTTTTTTCCAATTTTGCCTAAAGTCTGGTTTTGTTTTCTTTTTATGTAAAATGGGGCAGTGAAATATTTCCTAACTTTTTAGTTGAAATTATATAGAATATGGTTAAGCTGCAAAATAAATTGACATCTGTTTGGAAGCACATCAAATCAATAACATGTGACGAACCAGAGGCAATGTTTCAATGTTCTAAGATCCATGAAAATAATGCAAGCATAAAAATAAAGAATCTGAAGATGTAAAGACAACTGATAGAGATAATGCTTCCGGTTTGGAAAAAGAGTGATTAAACAATGTTTCCTGTGGCAAAATTAGCATATTCCTACTCCTTTTTCTTTTTCCTTTTTCTGTGGAGGACAAGAACCAGAATAGAGAATTTTCTTTGTTTTACTGCATGGTTCGCCGTTCCTCTGGAATTAAAAACATTTTAATGGATATTAAATCCAATGACATGTATAAGGTAATACAATAACTTTATATCTATAAAAATATAAGATGTAGGAATTAAGTATTATGTACAGCATATTTCAATTTTTCCTACAATTTTGCTTTTTTCATTAAAAAAAAAATCAGGCATTTCCCCCCCCCCCTTTTTTTTCTTGTTGTTTTAAAATTTCCAGAATTTTTATATAACTAGTAAAGGGGGTTCTTTACAATGAGTCTCTCTCTATTCATGATACGCATCTTCTTTCTATATCAAGGGTAGATAATCAGTGGCCCTTCTGGTGTTGCTGAACTACAACTACCATTATTTCTCAATCGGCCATGCTTCCTAAGAATGCTGGGAGTTGTTTGGTAGCAGTTTGGTAGTGTTAGTGCATCTGGAGTGTTACAGGTTGCCTAAAATTATGCATCATCTAGAAGAGGTTTTTCAATCCTACAGCAGTGGTTAGAACCTCTGGCAATGGTTTAAAGCACTGGAGTTGGGAAAGCGGTTATATTCCCATCGCTGTCGTTTTCTTCTCATTATTGCTACTGAGAAAACACATAAACCCAAGTAATAAATCTTGACTCTCAGGCACTTCACCTGATATTCAGGAACTTGCATAGCGCAAGACTTGATGAGTTGTTTATTGCAGGCAGGAGAGAAGGCATATATGCGCAGAAGATCTGCCTAGTGCAGAATGCAAAAATCAACCAATGATAGATAAATGGATGGATGGATGGATGGATGGATGGATGGATGGATGATAGATGATACGTAGGTAGGTAGGTAGGTAGGTAGGTAGGTAGGTAGGTAGGTAGATAGATAGATAGATAGATAGATAGATAGATAGATAGATAGATAATGATGTGTTTCTATCTGCTTCTTTGATGTGTGTCTGCTCCTGGGTTTAAATTCTAAGCTTTTTTGTCCTGCCCTCGGCCTTGATTTTGGGAGACATCTGTCCATATTTACATAATGGAGCTATCTAGTCTGAGAACTGCTAATTTCTGCTTCAGCTCTTAGGAAATTCTCCTAATATTATGTCAGTATTAATGGGCCACTGTTGGAATAGGATCACTGAATTTATTTGTTACTTTTTGTGGCTGTCTTTATTATCATAGTGTTCTTTATCTAATTTCTTTTGTTTGTTTGTTTTTACTGTTTGCATCTCATTATTCTGGGATTTTCCTGGAATACATATGAATACCTCTTTGTGTGGGTTTATCTCCTACTCCATTTTAATAGTCACAGACATATTGCTGCCAGAAAATGTAGTTAATATGGTATTGGTGACACATATAATCAAAACACAGACAGCCATGTAGTAAAGGGATTTCTTAGCACAAAAATATCTGGCTCCACAGCAACTGTGAATTCTATGATCTGAAATGCTATGATGCTACTGTTTTCAAGTTGACGCGATCTAATTATTTACTCATCAGCCTGCAATTAAAACCTATACCAGAAATCTCAGAATTCATTTCCTTAGCAACTTTTATTTTTTCCCTATTTATACTGTATAATCTAACATGACCCACCTTGTGTCAGAAATAAGGTGGACTATAAAAAAAATTAAATTACTTTTCAATGGAACAAATTGTGCTATTATCATAGATCTGGAAATCATCTATAGAAAAATCATGTAGATCTCCCAGTACCAGATCTCTCCTCACTAATATAATTCAATTACTGAAAAAGAAGAGACTCGTTAATTTAATGTATGGGGATTTCCAAATTTGCACATTTAAGGATGTAGCAGGCGATTATGTTTCTCCATGGACTTTAGGAGTAAATCTTCAATTGCAGCCTCATGCATTAGTTTGGGTGGTTTGGCAACTGGGGAGACAGAGAACTATGAATCTAATGTCAGGTTAGAATATATTATTCCTTTGTCCCTGTTTCTTGTCCAACTGTCTCTGGACAGCAAGTTAAAAAGACTGCCGCCCAAAGAATCCGGGATATAGAAGCTCAAAGAGATATACAGTAGCTGCTTTCAGTAAGCCTGGCACACTGAAATAGATGAGCTGCAGTAAACACACTTTTCAAATTGAAAAATATGTCAATACAAAATGTCCAAGTATTTTAGGAGGTTATTTACTCGAGAAAGATTTGAGCAGTTAGATGCAATGGTTAAATATGGAAGATTTAACCAAGTTTCTTATTATGAATGTACAAGTATTTGTGGTGCTCCAGAGATTGAGGACATAGCACATACATTGTTTGAATGCCAGCTGTATAGTAAAGAAAAAGAAAAATCTTGAACCACACATTAGACAAATGGCACGTTGGAATCCATACATTAGAACAACATATTTTATTTGTAGTCACAATCCATATATTATGTATAATACGGTCTTTTATCTGAATAAATCAGTACAATTGAGAACTGCATATGTAGATCAGATTGGGGTAAATTTTAGGAGTGATACAGAAATATGAATTGTATTTTCTTCTACTTTTGTCTGTTACTCTATTTTATTATATATGTATGGTGTTATTATTGACTTGTATTTTGTATTTTGATATAGCCTTATAGCTAATCAAGAAAATATTATTATTCCTTTGGACTCAACACTGCATAACTGATTATTAACCTCATATTAACTGATTTATATAAGTTGCATATTCTCTGCCCAATTACTTGTATGCCTAAATAAATGCCTCACAAAAGCAAATGGTATACCATGTCCTCAGTTACAACCAAGGACAACTGCAAAAAGAAAATAGCTTCACAAGCATCATAAGCTGATTTTGCCTTTAGAATTACTGGTAAACATCTTGTGAAGGGTGAAAGTCATATGGCTGTCTGATGTTGCTGCTGCCTCCAATGAGAAAATTTTAATTTAATAAGAGTCAGGATGCTTTAAAAAAAACTGGAGATTTTATATTTATTACAATCTTACAGAGATTACTAGGGAAAGACTAAAAACTGGGACCTACTTCTAGCATGTTTGAATTCCATAGACAGATAATATTTATTAGATAATAGATAACATTTATCAGTTAGATCCCAGAAAGAAATCAGACATTGTTTTATGACAAGCCCACAGAAAAATAATTAACTACTTAGGCTAAAGTTGGGATGAAAAATAGTTTTAATATGTCATGCTCTTGGCCTTTTTTTGAAACCTCTACCTGCTAATCCCTTTGTTTTTTTAAGTCTATTCCTACCTTCAGGTATACTTTATTGGGGCTCTTCATCTTTTAGCGTCCTATCTCATGATCTTCCAGCTTTTCGCCTACCCCAGGATACTATTTCTATTTCCCAGGCTTACATGAGGATTTAATTATAACCAAATTGACCACTTTCCTTTATCGCATATGCATTTCTGTGTTTCCTGACAACTCAACTCTTCAACAGATGGGAACGATCATGAACTTTTTGTGTATCATCTCACTGGCTCAATGAATCATTGTTTGGTCTGCAAAACAATGCAGTGCAATATAGATGTTTCCTGCTATCTCCACCTTCTACATTTCAGAATTTAAAATGTAGAACAGTCACCCCCTATTTAGTTAAAATCTATTTCCATCAGCCCAAAATCACGCTATGATTTTTTAATACCATTGGTGAGATACAAAAGCTTTTTGGGATGTGTCATATGTATCCCTTTTGGCAAGGACCAAAGAGCCAAGTCTTAATGAGGTGTGTTCAGTTACAAAGTACAGCTCCTGTTTGTACTATATCACTCAGGATCAAGTCATTGTAAGGGAAAATTATTGTGATTTGTGCTGAGTTGCCCTTTTCATGTGATAAAGAGACTGTTGACATCTGTCCTTCGCTACACATATATACATACACACATACAATGTCCATATATTATTCCTGAATGATCTTCAGATGGAAAGTCCAAAGGCTCCCAGGCCCTGGGATTTTCTCCCTACAGACATCCATATCTCACTCTTTGCCCCCATTCACATGCAAGGATGGCACTGATCCAAGTTCAGTGCCATGTCTCTGAATCTTACCATACCCTGTGGCTTGAGGAGGTGCTTATAAAGTAAGTCAATCCATGTCTAAGTCAGCTGCTACTCTAAAAGAAAAATTGTGAAGATGGTTTTGCAGCGGGTCCTCTGGAACTCTAGTTGATTGTGCTTTGCTTTGTTCTCTTTGATACAAAAATAAGATGTGGGGAGAGACACATGACAATGAGAGTGGAGGATCAACTTACTGTTGCTCTTGTGTTCCCCACACCAGCCTCCTGGAGGAAGCAGCAGCTGGATCAAAGTAAGAAGAGAGGATGGCAGTAGAGAGGACATACTTGTTGAATGTTTAGGAAGTGAATCCAGGGCAGGGTGGAAGGGCTTATAGAGCTGAGAAGAAACCTGGTTATCTTGGGAATGGAATCACATGAAGAATCTAATCTCTCAAGTTGGTTAGTTCTGGCATTGTATCATATTTTTTTTCATTGCCAAGATATGCAGATATATAACATTGTAAAACTTGAAGGAAGTTAGCCAAAATAAATATCCTGAGATAGGTTTAATTATATAGGTCTGATATGCATATTGAGTTGTGGGCCATAACTGAAGCCGTTATGGGCCATGCTGTTTGGGGATAGTATGGGTTATACTCTAGCACATACCAAGTTGGAAAATACTGTTTTAATTCAGTTTTGGTTTTGAATGTTGGATTTCCTCTTCCAAGGTTGGAGTGACCTCTGAGTGGGAAATCTGGTACCCTAAGGCTCCTGGGCTTTTTACCACATTTTCTTTTCTTCAAGAAATAAGGTTACCTCTATTACTCTGGGCTACAAGAGGAACAGTCACCTTCATTCAAAACTCTTGCTGTGATTGAAAATGATTGAATAAATGTAATTATTATTCCAGCCAGGGCTTCAGTTACCAGTACACAATTATTTAAGATGCTTCTGCAGTTGTCATGGGGATTCAACTAAGTAGTTGTTTGCTTGTTTACTGAAACAATTGATATGCCATCCTCTAGATACTAAAACTCCCAGGGCAGCTCATGACTATCACAAAACAACATCAGATACAATTTTGTCTTTTAACTCAATAAAAGCAGGGAATAGCACACTGAAGCAGAAAATCATTCTTAAAAAGGATTCAACGCTGCAGAAGTGACAGTTGTCACCTCAGAGACATTCCAGGTGAACCACCCTAGGAAGGGCACAACCAACTGGACTCTCTCCATCCAACTTCAAAAGAGAAACAGACATGGAATGACAGATCATTTATACTGATTCACATGGGATAAGTGTCCCGGGGTGGGTGGGGAAAAAGGCAAGAGTTGGGGCAAATGACCAAAGCAGCATCATGCTATCATAACGCAAGCTCTCCATCCCTTTTAAATGGATGCCATGAAACTGCACACAGACATGAGGGGAAGGAACTTACAGCACAACACTGCTTTCATCATCCTGCAGGCATCTCTTAACACAAATAAGGAGGATGACATTGTTATTAATAAAAGAAGAAAAATGGTTGCATATTTAGCCACACAGAGTCACTGGAAGTTGGGCAGCATACAAATATTATAATAATAATAATAATAATAATAATAATAATAATAATAATAATACAACAATGGTGATTGCTGGCAGAGCTCTCAAAAGGCAGATAACAAACAGCTGCAATTTTACAAGCCAGTGCACTTAATGAGTCCTCCAAATGTGCAAGTATGACATTTCACCTGTCAGAGGGCTACCTAAGCACCTGTTTTAATGAATCTTGAAAGGTACCTCCCACTTGGTCTTCATTTACTGGCTGCCTAGCTGTTCATCCATTATCCTCTATTTAGACTATTTACTGTCTGTCTTACTATATTCTTGGAGCCCAAAAGGTTTTACATCTGCTTCTCATGTTAAATATATGTAGAACTGAATTTCACAGTTCTCCCTCAAATAAAATGCACTAGCACATTCAATTAAATCCATTCACTTTATCTTACCAGTGTGGAAGGCAGCTGACCTGGTGTCCTCCAGATGTGTTAGATTGTAACCTTTTGATAAAGTATGTGGATAGATGTAACCCATCCAACCCAGTCAACATTATTTGAATTTTCAAAATGTCTTTGACAAAGTTCCCCATCAAAGCTCTTGAGTAAACTTAGTGGCCATGGGATAAGATGACCTGTCTTTTTATGGATCGCTAATTGGTTAGTTAATTAATTAATTGTTTAAAATTAGAGAGCCAGTTTGGTGTAGTGGTTAAGGCACTAAGCTAGAAAACAGCTCAGCTTAGGCACACAACCAGCTGGGTAACTTTGGGCCAGACACTCTTTCTCAGCCCTAAGAAGGAGGCAATGGCAAACCACTTCTGAAATCTTTTCAAGAAAACTGCAGAGATGTGTCCAGGGAGTTGCCAGGAATCAACACTGACTTCAAGATACCAAAAAACGAGCAAACAAAAAAAGGTTAAAAGAGAGAAATCAAAAAAGAAAAAAATGTAGGAATAAATGGACAGTTTTCTCTATGAGAAAGTAAGGGATCTATGCTGGCACCAATGCTTTTTTACTTGTTCACAAATGATCTTGACTTAGGGGTAAGCAGTGATTAGCCAAATTTACAGACAACAGTAAACTATTCAGGGTGATAGAAATTGAAAATGACTATGAAGAGATCCAGAATCATCATACAGAAGCTTTTTGAACTAGGCAAATGGTCAACAAAATTGCAAATGCAATTCAGTTTAAATAAGTGTAGAGGAATGCACACCAGAGCAAAAGCTTCATATTCACATTGATGTGGTCTGATATGTCTGTAAGTAACTGGGAAAAGGATTATGGAAACATATGAAGATGTTAGGTCAGCAAAAAGGCAAAAGTGTATCGAAAGGCAAAATCTGCTAGGGATCACTAAGAAAACAATTAAAAACATAATGCCAACTTTGTAACACATTTATACAAGCCTACACTATTTATGTATCTAGTGTACTATGTATAGAGTATGATGTACTGTGTACAGTTCAAAAATGATATAATAGAACTGGAAAAAGTGCTGAAAATGACAACCAAATTATCAGATGTCCTGAACACATTCCTTATGAGAGAAGACTAGATTGTTTGAGAGTACTTTGGAAAAAAGGCAATTGAAGGGGACATGATTGGGGTGTGCAAAATCATGCATAATATGAAGAAATAGGACAGGGAGAATTCTGTCTCTCTCTCTCTCTCTCTCTCAAAATATTAAGACTATAGGCCATGTAATGAAACAGATTGGAAGATTTAAAACAGACAAAAGGAAGCACTTCTTCATGATTAACCTATGGAATTCAGGCTAATTGTGGAATTAACATGTGGAATTCATTCCTATTAGGCATGGCAATGATCACTAATTTGGGGTGGCTATAAAAGTTTATTAATTCAGGGATGACAGGTCCATCAAGGGCAATCAGTCTTGGAGATTCAGTGTTCCTTCTGGGTTGGGACCAGCATACATCCAAATACAAGTTGCAAGGAACAATGACAGGAGGAGGATATTCTCCACGTCCTGCTTGTGAACTCCCAGAGATATCTGGATGGCCACTGTGAGACTAACATGGTCTTTGGCCATTCATCTTTAATAAAATATTTTACTTTTAACTGTTCTTTGTTCCACCATAAATCATAATAATGAAATATCAGAAACTTTGGGCTGGGTAAAATGAAAATCCACCCATTTGGAGAAGTGATTTAGATCCAGAAGATTTTCTGCAAATAAACGTGGGAGAAGGGAAACCTACACCGTCTCCTGCAAGGTTTTGATTGTTCCCACAATCTTTAGGAGCAGATTTTCAAATTCACAGCGTACATCACAGTCCTTATTTTTATCTGGATTGCCGTATTTTTAGATTGTTCTCTTAAGAATGGGTGTTAATTGATAGGCCACTGTCATATGATTTGCATGCTTAGTTGAATTCTCCATCCTTATTAAATGAAATTTAATTTCATTTAATGTTCTCTTAGCACTAGTGGATCTAACTGCACATGGAAATCACGGGGGCTATATTTTCCAACGACCCATACTTTGGGTTTTTATGGATTTTGCAATAACAATATTGAAGTGGATTTTTATTATAAAGATGTCACATATAATGAACTTGGAGCTGGCTTATTGTTGTGGAACCAGCAAATTATGGAATATTCTTATTCATGGTAATGAACAACTACTACACACATTGCTACATTGTTGCTTTTTACAACTCCCTGAATTGTACATTCTAGATCTGACATATAATAATGGGTGTCAATGAACGATCCTCTGCAACTATCTGGTGATGTGACTACCATTTATTGTTCCTGGGAGCGGTCCTTCATCTGAAAGCAAGTTCTGGATCTAAACTCTAGCTCAAAGCACTTCCTTTGCTTCAATATGAAGAAGACATAGAGACTGGATAGTATTTTCTTTACTATATTACCTTGTGAGAATGTGTGTGTGTGTGTGTGTGCACGCACCTGTGACAGAGAGAGGATAGGAGACATTTGAGACTAGCCTTCTGTTTCGTAAATTTCTTAGTCATGCCAAGAAGGGGAAAAAACCAACTGTCTTGAAGAAACAAATTGAAGATAGCATCAGAACTGCTTGCAGGCTATGTCTGGCTCCTGTATAAATAACATTAAGACAGGAAAACTTTTTGGCAGAAATCCTAGGTTTGATGTCTTGGATCAATAAACAGGTTTTCCCTCTCCATATTTAAATGCATCGGATATAAACCAGCAAGTTAAAACGCATACAGAGAGACAGACGCACACCCCACCAGTACTTTAATTATGCTTCAGTAATACTTTTGAACTGGAACCTTTGTTTTTTAAAGAAAGTCTGTTCTTTGTTGCCATAGCGATAGATTCCCAGAGTGAAATTATATTATACTGGCTTTTTCCCAGGTTTTTAGCAATGTGCAATCAACTCCCACTCTTCCTTCAGTCTGTCAATAATGTTCCCGCCACCCTATTTCCCAGCACTTAACCATTTAACAGATTTAAATCTGGGGGAGACATGTGAGACATGGCTATGCAGTGGGCCAGCAAGGAGGGAAACCTGTGGTGGAAAGATGAAAAAGAAAAGGCAAGTTTTCCTTCCAAAATGCTGCACTCTTCAGCAATTGATGTGCAAAGAAGTCGCTGGACCATCTTTTCTTCTCCACTTTTTCCTGTTATCAGAGACGCTCTCTGAAGGGCACATTCACTGTCAGGTTCAGATATGCACAAGCACATAACCCGTGTGGTGATAGGAAGGAACAAACATCTCTATTAGTCTGACACTGCCAAAGCAATTTCATCTTGGAAAATGAATCTTGTTCTCCTGAGATGAAATCCTCTTGCATTTACACAGCACGCCACCTCCTCCATACAGCAGCATGGCTTCAAATTAGTACATATTAACATCTTTACAGGCTTATTAGGGCTATGGAAGAAAAACAAAAATCCTGTGGACTAGGCAAGAGTTTTTTTTTAAATCCAAAGAACTGTATTAGTTCCAAGGAAAAATTAGAGCTCATGGTTTATGGTTGTTTAAATGATTTGAAGCAAATATTTCTGCATTTAAATATAAAGCCATACAATTAAGTTACAGTACTTCCTCCTCAGTACTTTCTTTGGGTTAATTTCCAATATCCCACAGCATACAGCAAAATCAATTTATTCTTTAATCCCTAGTGTTTTCATGCCCCTTTATTTTTAATGGGACTATTTTTACTGAAGGAAGTTTTCATTATGAGTGAAAAGGACTATGAAAAGACCTTGACATATATGCTGGGTATGTGAAGTAGTACACTGAGAATGAGGGGAAAAAAATAGCCCATATTATTATAGCTGCAAGAAATATATCTGCTAATCATTTACTGCCTCAGAAAAAAATTTCCATGGCTCTCTGGTTTTGGACAGGAAAATAAACTAGATGTGTTTTTGTCTAAACTGTCAAGTTCAGGTTAAAAAAAATGAAAATGCAATAATGTGAAAATCTGCTCAATTTCTCTTACATACTGACAAGACAAAACAAAACAACTAGATCTACCAATGTAACTTGCACATCTGGTTTTTTGCAAAACCAAGGGGTTTGTTTTTTTACCAGTTTTGAAATAAATTAATACAATTGGACATGTGAAGTTTTTTTTTTTTTTTGGCATGGGTAGCATGAAAAAACAATTTGAGTAAAAATTACTCTGTTCATGGTTTACAGTTCATGGTCAAGCAGCAGGGAGCAACCCTGCCCTTCCAAAGGCACGTTACCATGTCAGAGAAGAGAAGTGTCTGCCCAAGAGCACAACTGTCTTCATTGCAGAGACCTTTGGATGTACAGATGTAAATCCAGAGTTTGGGGATCACACGGGAGTTTTCATATACATAGGCATCTGCAGAATGGACAATCGTGCTGTATGCAGTCTCTCCTCCAACTGACACCCCAGCACAACTTCAGGAGCTACTGAGTGGGTTTTACCATTGACATGAATGCAAGTCAGCAGGAAGTGTACCCTGAAGGCCTTATGCTGAAGAATGGCCAAACTTTCCTGTGCAGGTTAACAGCGTGCATTTTCCCCCATCAGTTTTGCATTGCACTAACTGTGATGAAGAACATCCCCCTGCCTCTACCAATCAGTATAAAAGTTGCCCTCTCCATATTCTCCTCAGGCAGCCAGCTAGGTTCTTAGACCATCTGAGCCAGAATATACCACCAGGATCTCTGTCCATTGTTGACAGTTAAAATTCAACACTAAGACATTTATTTTCTTAAATAATGATAATAAGGATTACTGGGTTAACATAATTCTAGCTACCTTTTTGATAGTGGAGCACTCAGTGAATTTGATCAGCCTCAGTCCCAAGCTATACTATTAGGCAGATATAATTATTCTTAGTTTAGCATTGGCATCAGACAATCACAAAAACTTTGTAGAGTATCCATTTCCACAGATTGTCCGATTATATCCCTACAAAAAAGTTGCAGTTCTAATAACAGAAGCAAGTAAAGGATTTGTAATGAATGTACTGCCAACAGCATTGTAGAAAAGGATTATTAGGGAATGGCTGTAGGACTGACTTGTTCTTTATAAATCAAGATTTTTTGCCCATGTTCAGTGATAACTTTCCTGTTTCACCATATGCACCCTTCTTTCACTAGATAAAATGGTGTTAATATTTAATTTGCTTTTGTTTGCTATATCTTCCATATCTTTCCTGAATACTGAAGTGAAAATAGAAAAGTTTTGAGGGTGAGTCTCAGCATCCTTATTGGAATGTCAGCACTTTGGCCGCTTAAACAAAGTCCATTTGTGAATTATAAAAGTAGCTCATCAAATAAAATATAAATGTCTTCTCTTAGCTAAAATTGAATGCACTGCCTATATA
Organism: Liasis olivaceus; assembly: GCA_030867105.1. Lineage (NCBI taxonomy): Eukaryota > Metazoa > Chordata > Lepidosauria > Squamata > Pythonidae > Liasis > Liasis olivaceus. The sequence goes on from CM061348.1 coordinate 199,901,004, forward strand.
TATCTCTTCTGGCCATTAATTTATATTAAGCTTCCTGCAATCATATAAGGTCAGCAAGTGATATAAAAGAGCCAAGTGATAAGCTTTTATTTCTTGTCCACTTAAATCAAATGTAAAACGGTCGCTGGGGTACAAAGCAAATCCACACTGACGTGTATCCTTTTCAAAATTGGCATCATTCTTCCTTAAGAGTGTAGTAATACTTTTTTCAACAAACAGTGGTAAATACATTTACAGATGTGATAGAATCTAGTCACAAATCCAGTGTTAACAGATTGTAATAGGGAGCGTAACTAAGTGATTTCTTTTATTCTGAGAATAGCTCTTAAAAGCTCTTTTAAGGTGGCCATAACTCCAAGACCACTTAAGATGTGCACCACAGTTTATTCCTGTGTTATTGAAACAACTGCTTCCAGTGAAACCTTGGGAAAAATATGCTAACGGTAAGAACAGTTTAACAAGGGTAACAGCTACAAGCATGATGGCCTCGCTTTTCACCAGATATGTTCAAGCAAAGCCTTCAGTTGGGATATTTAATATGGATTCCAGCAGTAAGCAGGGGGATGAACTCAGTGGCCTAATTCTATGAAATCCCATCTGGTTAGGATGATAGGAGTTGTTCAATTCATGTGGAAGGCACCAAGTTGGGGAAGGCTGTACTAGAACATGAAATGATAGGACTAATAAAAAGAACAGCTAAAGCACAAATGCATCAAAAGCCACTTTAACTAATAATGTCCAGATTCAAATTCCTTGCACAAACACAGCAGGGTGAACTAGAGGCACTGTTTAGTTAAGGAGAGGTCAGCATCCTCCCTCACACTTTGTTTGAAAGCATCCAGGAGGAGGAGGAAGGGGGGGGAGGGGGTTGGGGCACTGCTGTCTAACAGGCCATCCACCCGTGGTGTCCCACAAGGTTCCATCTTGTCCTTCCATATGTTCAACATTACATGAAATCGCTGGGGAAGGTCATTCAGAATTTTGGATCAGTAGTTGATGATATTGCTGTTTACAAACCAACTTCAAAGAAACAATTTGTACCTGAAAACATTGCTTAAGTTAAATAGTGGTCTGGATGAGAAAGAACAGGAAGAGTTACTGATACAGGAAACTGGACTCAGGGATTGAGATGCAACCTATTTTTGAATAGGCTGCACTCCTCCTAAAAGAGCAGGTTCACAGTAGTGCCTTTGCACAATTACACCTAAAACACCAGCTATAACCCTTTCTGAAGGGAGTTAAGGGCTAAAGGTGCAAGGCTGGAACCAGCAGTGTACAGGCCAGATTGTAGAAACATTGAGTAAATGTTTTCAACTTTCCAAATGGGGAGTAAAACGGCCCAAATTCCACTGAACTTGAAAAAGTAGGAGAAAAAATTGTAGAAGTTAAACCCTATAATGAATGAATGAATAAATGAACAGGCAGAGATAAACACACACACACACTTGTTATCAGCCAGAATCAACCCACTGAAAGAAGGTTCACTGAAGGTTATGGATCACAATCTACCACGCTAATCCACAGCAAGTTGGTAGATAGATTTTTTTTTGTTTTTACTTCCCAGTCTAGGGCTAAGAGAGAACCCAAAGTCAGCCAGCCAGCTTCCATGCCTAATGAAGGGCAAGAAGGTGCTTCTAGTCCAGCACCTTAGCCACTACACCACACTGGCTCACATACATACATATATACATAGACATGGCAGGTTTGATTTCTATGTTCTGCAGAAAGCAAATCTTCTGCATAAATGTGACTTCTTTTTGTGTTTAGTAAAACAGCTTATCTAACCATATTATGTCTATGAAGCTTCCACGTAAGCAAGAACAAGATGCCCGGCAACAATGAACGATGTGGTTAACACCTCAAGAATAAATTACTGCAATGCAAAAGACTACATGGAAAATGCAATGGCCTGCCTGCTAGTGGGTTAGACCCATTACAATCATATAATAGTTGTTTAAGGGTGCTGTATGGCTCCCAATCTGTTTCTGAGTAAAGTTCAAAAGTGCTCGTTTTATTGTATAAACCCCTTCATGGCTTGGTTCCCAGGTCCTTCAAGTCTGCTTTGTTCAAGTAGAAGTAGCCCATTACTGAGTGTGATTTGTAAGGGTTGTCATCTTGGCCACAGATGCCAATTTTGGTTAATAACTTTATTTTTATGTATTTATTGTTGGATTAGTAAGCCACCAGGAGTCCCTTTGTAATGCAGTGGTATATAAAAAGTATAAATAAATATGCGGTTGAATGTCTGAAGGGTGAAGCTTTATTAACATCAGGTTGGATTTTCATTACAATTTTCCACCCCTTGCTTATATCCCTTCTTGACAACTGCAATGCACTCTATGTGCAATTATCTTTGAAAAGTATCCAGGAGCTACTATTGGCGCAAAATGTGGTGCCAGGTGCTACCTGGTGCATACGCGGTGGCACAGCAGCTTAATGACGCTGAAAGTTGCTGGCCAGAAATGGCTGAAGCTTCGGCGGTTCGAGTCCAGCCTTCGCGTTAACAGGGTGAGCTCCTGTTTCCTCCCCAGCTCCTGTCAACCCAACAGGTCGAAAACTCACATGAGTAGATAAATGGGTACTCTCACTCCGGTGGGAGGAAAAATGCTGGCAGCGCCTTGCACAGAGAGACGGGACCAGTTGCCGGTAAGCGCGAAACCGCGCTTGCCCGAAAAGGGCGTGAAGCAACGGAAATCCCGCCTCCTGCGCTCGCCAGCTGGGCTCTGCTCTAGGAAGGAGGCTCTGGCAAACCACTTCCGAAAAACAATTGCCTTGAAAATTGCAAGGATTCGTCCAGGCAGTCACTGCAGGGTCAGTAATGACTGAGCGCAGACAAAAAAAACCAAACAGGTAGTAGCATCCACAGCAACCTGTGATGACTTCAGAGTGATGGGTGTGAGCTGACACCATCTCATAAATGCCATTACAAACTTGCATCCCAAGTCCTGCTTGTAAGTCATGGCATGGCATACTGTGTCATGAAGTGGCCACACATTTGTCTCCTCTGAAGCCCCTGCAGACATTCATAGATCCAGGAATCATGTGATCCCTGTACTGAAAGGCCTTTACTGTTTGCCAGGTGCTTACCAGAGGCAACTTAAAGGGCTGGTATTAACCTTTAAAACTCAAAGCAGTTTAAGGCTTGGCTATTGCTTGTTACAAAGTTGTCCATTAGTCAAAATCTTCTGAAGATGTTCCTGCTGCCAGAGAAGGAAGAGGCCCTTCTGTATTGCTCACACGGCAGCACCTGCCGGGCGGGGGGGGGGGGGGGGGGGATAAAAAAAGTCAAAGTTTTGCCCCTTTGTATATGTAAGCAATGTCAGTGCAGATTCAAAGGGCCAGGGCTTCAACTGCATGGTTGTGACACCCAGGTGGTCACACATTATAGAACGCATCCTCTTGAGTGTCATGCTTGATCCCCAAGTCTCTCCACATTGGTAGGCTTGCATTAGACTTTTAATGAATACATCGTTTTAGTAAGGGGTGTGTGTGTGAGAGAGAGAGAGAAAAAGTGTTCATTTTAATCTTTTAAAACAATGTATATTATTTATCATTCTGTTATTATTTTTTTACATTTTCTTAACTGCCTTGACTACTTGGCAGAGTACAAAGTTAGGTTGTAAATCCAATAAATATAAAAAGCGTATGTAACAACCACCATGCATGCCCAACACTGCTTGCACTGTTTATTTATTATTTAAATAATCAAGGAAGTTTTAGTAAAACTGACCTACATTTAAATACTTTGGTCACTTGAAGGAAAGGACTTTGATAGCAGCAAAAGAAAACTTTTTATTTTTTTGCGCCAGTGGGCAAGTTGTGACAGTCACTTCCTGCAATGCTAAATGACAGGAGGGAAGCCATACCATACCAAGCCATAAATATGGATGACAGGTCTCCAGGACATTTAATAACAGACATTTGGCAAGATTCAGTGGAAGGGGTAGGGCAGCTACATTCCTGAACCACAATTTCAGGAGCAGCTGAAATGGCTGAACCCTGGAAAATGCCTCACGATCAGTAGTTAGAGGTACTTATCTTGATCCAGCAGCAGCAGACTAAAATAGGTGGGATCAATATTGCCTCTTATTGTAGTTACCCTATCATACTCAGTATTTTGAATAAAATGTATGCCTTCATTTCAGCTCTGTTGGTAAATAGCTTCTGATGTGCTGTATTTGACTTTGTGTGCGAGACAGACAGGTTGGATATCTGTCCATGAAACATGCCATCTATAATTATAGTACTGTTCCTCAGAAATATCTCAATGTTGTTTCCAAAGATATGGTTTTTGAATATACACGCAAAGTGGTTATTTTATTTCAGTGTTGATCAAGCTTGACAACTTTAAGATGTGTGGACTTCAATTCCCAGAATTCCCCAGCCAGCAGGGAATCTTCAATTCTGGGAGTTGAAGTCCACACATCTTAAAGTTGCCAAGTTTGACAACACTGGTTTATTTACTTTAGAGAACATCCCCAAATTGGTGGGGTCATTACTATCAGAAAGGGATTTAATTATAAACTATGATGCAGTTTCAGAAACTGTTTGAACTACTATCCAGCTAGACCAGCGTAACAAATGGAGTCTTCAGACATTTTAGTTTCCAAAGTATTATTCTCAACAATTCTTGCAGATAAAAATAGTCAGCTTTTTCAGTTGCATCCACTGGAATAAAGGAAGTGTGTTTTATTTTGGTTTGTACACATATTCAATGTTTCTTAAAAACTCCATTTCATTTCAGTTAGGTCCAGTTTTACGGAGGAGTAAAACTGCCTTCACTGTTGTAGGATGTACGTAAAATCCAGTTAATAAATGTTTCACTGAGTTATTCATTTATGAATAACAGGATTTCTTTCTAAGTATTATTCTACTTGTGTGTCTTGCAATATACACATACTGTTTTGCTGATAAGTCTTGCTGATATCATTACATTGGCATACCAGGGATCCAAAAATCTGAAGTAAGTGTAATCTCATACATATCTCAAACTTCAAAAGGAAAGAGGAAATTGAAGAGAAAGTGATATACCCATTTAGAAACTTTTGATACAACAAAAGATAAAGTTCATTAGAGTGTCTTACATTAGATCAAAACTAATATACCGAAAATACCATAGACTCTCAGCTTTATTAGTGGTCTTCTGTTCCACTAATATTACATGGGAATGTAAGCATGGACAACATACAGTACTTGACTGTTTCATACATAAGAGTTTCTTTAACAAATCTGGGGAAAAAAAGTTCCAGTTTTGAACTTCTGACAAAAATGTACATTAAAATTCTGCCTCCCCAAAAAAATCTTTAGTACTTTAGTTCAAAAAAGACAGCATTATAGGTCATTTAAATAAGATTTAAAACATGATTGGGCACTCTTGGACTCTCCAGATTTTGCTGAAGTACAGCTCCCAGCATCGCTGACCAGTTGGCCATAAAGGTTGGAGCTACACGGGGATACAGTCACCCATATCTGGTAAGACACATATTCTCCTGAATTAAAAGATCAAATGGTTTTGCATCCATTGTTATAAACACAGGACACTGCCATTTTAAGCCTCTGAGAAGTTCAGGGGCAGAATATTCATTTGAGGACCTTGCCCCACTTTTCTTCTCATGGCATACTATGACATTGAAGTTTTTCCCATTTGTCCCATCCAATCATTTTAGCAAAGATTGATTAGAATCATCTCTCTGGTGGGGCCAAGGGAACTGCCTCCCTTCAAAGGCTATGACCCAGAAAGTGACCTCAGCTAATGACCATTATCTATTTTCTTGGGGTTTGGGGGGTATGTGTGTATGACATGTACATTCTAATTTCTATCATTCCTGTAAGGAACATAAGGTACTTGAAAGTTAAGAAGATTCTGATGTATCTTCTCCTATTTTCCCATGTTCTATTTTCCTGGATCAACTCCAAGGCTCTTCCCTTTGCTCCTTCCTGCTGCCGCACCCAATCTATTCTTTTTGGAATGTCAACTCTACTTTGGAAGAAATGTCACACAACAGAAGAGTTTTGCTCTTCCACTTTTCTGTGCATTTCAAAAGTTGGTTCAGTTCCTCCTGCATAATTAATATTTTATCATACTTCAACACCTTGGGTAATAAAGTAGTAATGAGACCATCTTTGCAGTCCAGTATGTTGTTTCCAGTCAGATGGTTTATCTTCCATTTGGACCTGTATACCTGCAAGAACTATGTTGTCTTTAATGAAATAATGTATAACTATAATATGCTGGTAAGAAATTATTTTTTGGACAGGGCAGGATGATTTCTAATGTTTTTCAGAGCTACCTTAACTTTCTGCTCTGACCTTTTGTAGCAGGAAAGCTTGCTGCAATGCCAGTATCTTGAGAAAGGACCCCTTCTCACTAACCACAGTATGGTACAAATGCTGTTGTGTCTTATCACAAAACTATCTTGCTGTTTTCACATAAGGGAGTTCAAGTTATTACAAAATCTGCAGGGCTGTTCCCTCGCCCCACTAGTTGATGTAATTGATACATTAATTTTCAGCAAGGTACTTCTTGTACTTCACTTTAATCATATCCTCCCGATGAATAGTGATGCACAGTCTTATGTAAGTGACTAAATCTGGATCTTTCTACTTAAGCACTATAAAGAACAGCAAAATGATGGATACTCAGAAGCTGACCTTGGAGTGGACAGTGCTTGCAGCTGAAAAACAGAACAGCATTAGTGTATATCCTTCCCAGAAGCCCTGTGATCTTATACAATACTTTCCTATATTGAGAATACAGATAATACATTTAACCTAAGAAGTGGGACATTGCGCAGAATTCTTGGGATAGTCATCTATCACTCTTCAGCAAGACCTAAAACATCTCTTTAGGAATGATAAGGCTTGATCCTTTAGTTCAAAGTCTTCTGAACCCTTCTGATATCCAGCTTGCATGTTTTTCCTATCATTTCTCTTGCCACTGACCCAAATACCGGTGCCTGTAAAATAAGCAGTTTAGTATTTTCAGTCTTATTTGGATAACATTCATGAGACAAGATTGTCTGGTCCATCAAGTTAACTTTGTACTGCTTACGCAAGGGCAAATGCCATAAAGTTGGTGTGCATTTCCTAAAGGCACTCACTGGTTTGCCAACAGCTTCTTTTTTCAATTCTCTAATCTCTGTGTTAGAAATACAAATACATTATCAGCAAATTGTTTCTGCTGAACTCACTTTTGTACCCAGCATAAAAAAATTCACTTGGTGTCTAGGGTATTATAATGATACCTAGAACAACTGGGTTAATAATCTGCTGAGCAACTTATCTAAGGTACAACACACTAAACATGAATGCTATGCAGCTTTATTTGTATCAATGGATCTCACTCAGTTCTTCCCAACAAATTCCACTGAAAAAGAGAATATTGTGCAGGGCCACCATCAGCTTAAAGAAGTTTAGTCAACTAATCATTTGCAGTTTAATTTACAACTCAAATATATCTATGAGAGTTTCCTCTGAAGAAATATTTTCAAAGGAAAAGCATTATTTATTTGATATCTGACTGCATTATAGATCATAACAAGGAACTGCATTTTAGAAAACAGTTAATAAATACAACAGCTAAATAAATATATTTGAGAGTCATTTACCTCCTATGAGAAAGAAGGATGAATGGTACTTCTAAATTTTGGCATACATATTTGTAAGAATATTTATTAAAAATATTTATTCTTTTTTAACTACTCTTTTAGCTGATAAATAGTCCCTAAACAGTTTCCTGATCTGAAAAGGTATTCCTGTTTATCAACAAGAAAGTTAATTTATATTTATTTTAACTGTAAACAATAATAAAATAAAATCTACCTATCCAGTGTTTCTGTGGTGAACTTTGTTCTCCTTAAACTATGAGGAAATCCTCAAGTCAAAATAAGCAAAACAGTATTATGGATCAAAAATCTTTTAATCAACTCATCTGATTAAACAGTTAAACACTGCAGCCTTAATATCAGCAACAAAGCCCTGATAGTTTACCCAGTATATACTTGTCAGTTAGTCCATGAAAGACTTTTGATAAACATGCATTAGACTTGAGCTGTTAGGGCCAAACTACACATTACACTAAACATGTAACTGGCCTTGCCCCACCCTTTTTTTTTTTTTTTTTTACAGAGCTACAATGAAATGTTTTATTTTTTAAAAAACATTTTATTTCCATAACCGCCATGGCAGCTTCCTTTCAGCACAAAAACAGATTCAAGGCAATTTTCATTGGACTTACAATTCAATGCAATTATTAATTTATTCATATTTGTTAAATGTATATCCTACCTTTCCTGCAGGAGCTCAGCGTGGTATACACAGCACTCCTGCCTCCAATTTTTTCCTAAAACAATCCTTTAAGTTAGGTGGAGAGAGTACCTAGCCCAATGTTAGCCAGGAAGTTTCCATAGCTAAGGTGAATCTGAACACCTTAACCTCCATGTCACACTAGCTGTTTTTCATTGTTCTAAAATTCAAAATTCAAATTGTCACATGACAGTGGGAGTCACATTTGTAAGCAGATGTCGTTTCCATTCATATATAAAACATGTGAGTGAAATTTAACAGGGCCAAAGGAAATATAGGTAGACTCCATCTTTCAAAAAATATTTCTCCCATCCAAGATCATTTTACATAATTTGACTGGCCTTGACAAGATCCAAAAACGGACATGAACCTGGTTACAAGAATGTACATGTTGCTGCATGAAAAGATTTCAGCTGTTAATGGACAGGGGAGGCATTCAGTTTATATACAGTGCCATGTCACATCTTTTTTGACCATGTTTAATATCTTATAAAAATTCTTCAACTCTTCCTCTTTTCATTACCTTTTTTTAGGATAGCTGGCTTTATTGTTCTTTTTCATTATTTTATTTTCTTCCCCCCCATTTTACACCACTTTGATTTCCTTTGGGAAGAAGACCAATATAGAAATAAAATAATGATAATAATTTAAATCACATCATGGTTTATACATTGAAAGGGGAAATTAGAAATCTGTAGAATGAAATATAATCCTTATTATGGTCACCAACCAGGATTCTACCAATAATAACAAACCCTAATCCTAATCCTAATAATAATAATAGAAGGATTAGTTAGGTGGATAAAAGTCCCATATCCAGTCTAAACATCTGGCTGACTGTGCGACCAACAACAATAATAATAAAACAGTTTCTATTTCAAATAAAATAAGACAACATAAAATTGTAGTTAGGTCATTGAGCCGATCAGAGCATATCTATTTTACAGACAGTATAACAAAATTTAGCCATATTCAAGGAGACAAAATTGTACATCTGAAAAATAAGATAAAATTAATACATAAAACATAAAACATACAATAAAATCATAATATAGTAAATGAAATCTGTAAATAAAATAAATCAGAATGGTTTAGTACTTTGCCAGAAAGGGAATTACACAGCAGGCTTTTGCCTCCTTATAGAAGATGTAGTATAACAGGACATGAGCTATGGATTCAATAGATCCTTCTCCAGAAAGGCACAATTTTTAGTTCAAAAGGGATTTTTTTGCATTTGCCCTTAAGAACAGTTGTAGTGAAACACACTAATGTTAATGTTCTTTGGCATTTAGGGACATTATTTGATATAAATATCTTGGTAGCCTAAAAATAGAGGCATGACTAGCCAGGAACACATTCCTGGGCAGGGCAGATGGATCCAGTTGGGTTTCCATATCTCTAGCATGTTGCTTAAGTCCAGTAAGGGCTTTATCATCAGAGTGGCTTCTCTTAAAAACCAATAGTTGCAATTTTTGTAGGGTGTCCTTTTCCATGTTGGAAAATTTATAATTGTTGGTCATGAACCAAGAGCTCAGACCTTCGGGAACAAACACTAATTTTAATCAGTGGGCAATAATACAAGAACATTTCTACTTCAGTCAAGCCTGCCTCCCTCCTTAGTACTCATTTAGCACCAGACGTATGCGTGTTATATGCTGTTTGAGTGTTATTTCCTATCAGGAGTGACCAAAGGCATCATGGTGCAGAGTACCCAAACTAGCCAAATTATTTTGGCACCAGAGACAGAAAATCCACAAGCACCTCTTTTCTTTCCCACTGTAAAAAATAATAAAAATAAAAATAACATAAACTGCTCTCTCCTTACAATCAAAGTGGGCTACTTGTTTGGCTCTGCATCAGACACAGGCTGTTAAAATTCCACTAAGGGCCTCTTCCAGATGGCTGCATCGAAAGTACTATCCCACAGTCCTTGAGACAGCAGGAAAAGTAAGCTGCCAGCAGAAATTGTGCTGCCACATTGCCAATCCCTATTATGCAACAGTAATGAGGCTGAAGAGCGCTGTCCTTATGCAGCTATTGAGGGACAAGTTAAGGCACTGCCGGATTCCCCTGACTTTTCCACCCCTCTCCCATCTGCCAGCAGGGAAACAGCTACTGTTCTCCTTAATGTGAAGTGGGACAATATTGCAATTAAGCTACATTCAAGGAGATGGCTGTTCTAAATGGCAGCTTTGGTTACCTCTCAAGTTGTCCAACTAACAGGTCACAGGCATGGAGGGGCACCTGAGATGAAGTGGGAGAAGGCTCCTTCCAATGGTCCTGCTCAGCGCAACCTTGTGACCTGTCTGTTGTGTCACTTCTGAACACAGGTCTAAAGCTCTTTGGAAAGATCCCTAAACCCATGTCTCAAAATAGTCCAGCTGACAGATTTCAGGCAAGGAGGAGGAAAGAAGGGTTGAAGGGAGGGAGCTGATGTTCTTGCTTGACATAATCTGTCTTCTTTGCCTGTGACCTGCCAATTGGGTCAGTTGTCAACACAGACCGAGCAGCACTAAACCCATGTTTCAAAATAGCCCAGCTGACAGGTAAATGAGAGCAGGGCAAAGCAATGTGTGTGTTTGTGCATGTGACAATATCAAGCTTTGTCTTTAAATAATACTGCAAGAGATTGGCTGTGCTGGCAGCAAGTGACCAAACAGTCCAGGTCTAATCTTGTGGCTCACACTTCCCAAGAGCAGTCATGAAAAACCTGCAGTTGTAATTGGCCAACACGTAATAACAACAGCCATCATCATGGCAACAACTGTTGCCAAGGCCCAAATGAAATAGACAAAATGGTGCTGCCCTTTCCCCCATCAGAGTATTAAAAACAGTAAAAAGCATGGCCATGTGAAACCCTTGTCAGCAGAATCGGTGGGAAACCGGTAACACAGCAAGTAGTGACAATGCTAGCAACACAGAGATGGAAGAACCTGGTTCTTTTCCAGTTTAAATTGACCTATGAATCCTAGGACTGCTGCTCTCTCAAAAAAGAGCTAACCTGCTTTTTAAATCACAGATCTAGCACTCTTTCAGAAGAGCCCTAAACCCCTGCTTGTAAGAATCCCATGTAAGACCTGGCAAGTGCTTTAAAAACTACCAGTTAAGCATTTCATGGGTAGATTCTTCTGCAGAAGCCCAATATCCAGTCCCAAAGCAAAATGGTCACTGAGCAGGAGAGGCTGTACTCACAGCTGCCTAAAGTTGCCAGTAAGAGCTGAGGAGATCCTAACTCCCGACTGCATCCACAACTACAGGTGAAGCATACCAGATTTTATCCTTGGTGAAAATTGTAACTGGAGAAGAAAGAAAAGGCCACTTTAAAACTGGAACAGCCAAGGACAACTTTAAGCTGTTTCAGCTATGGGCTGGATATGAACCAAAAACAGTATCAAGAAGAGATGGCAAAGAGGAGATGGAAGAGGAAGAGGAAGAGGAGGAAGAAGACTGCAGCATCAACTACCAGGGCAGTTCATCCAGTCTGAAGGAAGTGAGGAAAACCCCAAAGTTCAATATCAACAGAATGGCAACAGTTCAGCTTCCAAATAATGAATCAATCCACAGTAGCATATACCATGGTGTCTATCTCACCAGACATTGTGGAAGAGGAAGCAGAAGCAAGATAACTTTGTTCCCAATTTTTTTGTGGATTTTTGGTTTCTCTTGTTTCCTGGTTTTAAGAAGGAGAAAGGAACTATATTTATGCTAAGATGAAATAATATTTATCTTCCTTAAATGTACATTTTCAGCATTTTCCCTCGACATTTACTGTGAATCTGCAAAATGAACTTCCTTGCTGCTGATTTGACCTTTAAATAGCTTCCATAATTTCACATAGAAAATAAGGGATCTCTTGTATTAACTTGTAAACACCTCTTACCTTATGACATATTACAGAAGGCTTTTCTCTACCAGCAGCGTGTCATGCTGATCCTGTAACGTTTAACTTTAACAAAACAAAAAACCTTTTAGACTGTTTAATGCAATTGATTTAGTTTGATTTATTTCATAGAATTGTGCAAGTCCAGTGGATTCAGCAGTACCAACTATCTTGATAAGCAATGGTGGGTGAAATGAAAAGATTACAGAGGCATTTTCAGTAGTGTGTATATATTGATATAAATTCATCAGGGTATAGTTCATCCTACCTCTCTTCCCCACATGAATTTTAACCTACAGATTAAAGGAAGAAAATCCAAACTTGAACTCTGCTACTCATGTGTGTGCCCTAATTTGTAAAAGACATCTTCAGCTTCTTTACCAAAAAGAAGAGGGACAGATTTTCACTATGGCAAGGGAACAGAAAGAAAGCAGCCCCCCAAAAGAGACATATGGCTATATATCTCCAGATCAGAGGTGTTCCCTTTCAAAAAGCATTTATTTCTTTAGGAGAAAACTATTGGTTGATGGCCCTGAAAGTACGGAAGTAGTTTATGCCATAATATATTTCACAAAGAGATAGAAAGAGAGAATAAATAAAGAGCCACTGAAAACAGCAGGAAGAAAACTCAAACCTAGTTGACTACTAAAATCTTAGTTGACCATATATGCTGGCATGGACAACTCTTTTAATGTCAAGAGTCACCTTCCCACAGTAGAAATCTATTGGCAGTTGTGTTGCACCTCTAGGGTAAGTGTGGCCAAAATAAGCAATAAGCAGAGCCATGTCTCCAAGAGGATGGAACAATATTCTATCTCTATTTCCCTCTTTTTTTTCTCTTACACTTTATAGCAAACTGTAAGAAAAGGGACAAATTGCTTTTGCTGGAGATTTGAACTGCTTGCATGAACAAAAGTATTTGAAATTAGATAGAGGTGTAGGGCACTGGTTGCCTGTCCATTATATAAACCCACCTAATGAAAAAATACTGGTATTTTCATGGTACAACTTATAAAAAAGAAAAAGTTACAAAGAAGTATCAGCTTCATGTGCAATTCTCTGTACTCATTCCACAATATTTTTCTCAACTTATTAGGAGTGTTGAAATTACGATAAACATTTCATTACACTTTGAATTGGTGGCACTACTTTACTTGTTAGATATACACCCTGTCTTTCATTCAGCAAGTGAAGGCAATGTATGTACTACTCCCTTCCTCCATTTTTTCCACCCTGTAAAATAGGTTGGGCTGAGAGAAATGACCAGCCCAAAGTCACCCAGTGAGTTTCTGTGGCCCAGGGTGGTCTTGAACCTCAGTCTCCCCATTGCCTGTCCAACACACTGGCTCTGTTTGATTATGTTCAGATGCCATTAAGTCAGTGTCGACTCTTAGCAGCCATATAGACAGAACAGGATGATCTGACCCCAACTTGGCCTTCGATCTCCCAGTGGTGCTCCCATTAACACCATAATCAAGTCCATCCACTCTGTTGATGCTTTTCCTCTTTTTCTTCCACATTTCCCAGCATTATGGATGTCTTGAGGGATATGGGTCTTTGGACATGTCCAAAATATTGTAATTTGAGTCTGGTTATTTGTGTCTCAAGTGAGAAATCTTGACTGATTTTTCTATCATTCGTTTGTAACGGTGTGGAATATGAACTTATACTTACTAACAAGTACATCAGCTTCCGAGTGCAAATCAAGGTGCTGGTTTCACTTATAAAGCCCTTCATGGCATAGGGCCTGGTTATCTGCATGACTACGTACCTATCTAGTATTTGCCCACTAGATACATTTGGGTAGAGTGGGTACACTCCAGGTCCCTTCAGTTAAACAACATCATCCTGTGGGACTGAGGAAGCTGGGCTTCTCTGTCACTGCCCCTGCCCTCCTGAACAGCATCCCTCCAGAGATATGTATGGCACCCACTCTCCTGGGTTTCGGCAAGGGCCTTAAGACCTGGCTCTGTTTCCAGGCCTGGGGTTAGTGTGTCTATGGAGCCCCTGTCATGCTCTTTATAGTTATGGTTTCTTTTTAGTCTCGGTTGTTATGTTTTTTGTCATGGTTCTAACTGTTTTAATTGTATATTCTGATGTAAGGCATCCAGATTCTTTTGGGGTGGGCAGCTATAATAAATTTATATCATCATTACCATCATCAACATCATCAACATCAAATCACAAGTAAGTTATACTATAAGTTATAGGGAAATATCTTGGGAAAAAATACATTCTTTGTCACATGTAGATGTCATCACTAGGTAATAAACTGAGTATATTCTTACTCCATGGAAATAAATGTAATGGACCAATATTGTGCCATTTGTTCATAATCAAGAAAGCTTAACGCTATCATAATAAAACAAAAGAGAATAAAATTGTGTTGCCTTGTAGGCTAGCCCCAAATCACAAAAACAGATGTTGTAGTGGAAAGACAAAAGGTAATGTGCCTGGTAGCCTACTATTTGTACATAAAGATTACTATGTAAATTGTGCATAAGTGATACCGAAGAGGGTCATAAATCATTTGCCTAGTTAAGATAATGGAACCTTTATTTCAGTAGATTATGCCAAGAAATATAAAAGCTTTCAACTAGATTGAATGCTGTGTAATTAATAATAGTCATTGTAAGGTTTCAAACAGTTCTAGAACAGTTGGGAATAGAAATTGCTACATAATGTTAACCAAGCTCTTCTTACTGGAGAATGCATGTCTGGATGTTGTTTTAGGCACTGGACAGAACAATCCTATAATTGCCCCTGAAATCTGTAAGATGTAGTTTGAACTTAAAACAGGAATGTTCTGTATATTTTATTTTTCGATATAACACAAAGATTCTGCATTTTTTAAACCAAGGAACTGTGTTACTGAGGAAAATAATAGTACCTTCTATGCAATTATTAAAGACATAGATTAGATAGAAGTAGCTTAGCCTCACTGATCCATGTTTAGGTAACCGGAATGAAATACTGTAGTGCAATGAACCATAGACTCTCCTTTTCTTTTTCCAAGAGTTTACAGACCCATTTTGCTGAAGTTAATGTTTTCTGATATGGACTTCACAGTACTGCTTCACAGCTTGGGAATTACCTAAAAATGTGACCTTAGTTTTTGTTGTAGAAATGAAGTGCAATCATTAACTTCTATGAAAGGAAACAAAACCATGCACCAAATTCCTTGCCCTGGTGATTCCAGGGAGTGGTGGAATCAGCAGCAGATTTTATCTCCCAATTCAAGTGTGTCCTGGTTAATCTGGCACATAAACCTCAGTGACAGCCACTGAAAAATAAGTTACTCAATAGCCCTACCTTGGATGCAGCTGCTTCATCATGGTAGAGTAGGATGGAATATTAGACAAATTTGAGAAGAAGAGAAGCTGGTTGCTTTATTTCTTGAATCAATGTATATATTACTTCCCATATTGAACATAATTGCTATTATATGCAAATGAGAGAGGCAAGCTTGATGGTGCCACAATGTCACTGATACCTTTAATGTTTATATTTAATTATTGTGATGGTGCCACAATGTCACTGATACCTTTAATAATTATATTTAATTATTATTTTATGGTATTCATAGTATAGCTGTTAGCTGCCTTGGGCACCATTAATAGCAAAATGTATCATCTGCTCCAATGATCTCCTTGTCAGTTCTTTCTTGCTAAGCCTAGTTGCACTTTACAACAAAAGAAAAGATAAGCAAAACCCTATGGGAAGAATACATTCTACTGCTACCTCCAATCTCTTTCAGGGAAAGACTAATGTGGGCTTTGGTAATTCTGCAGGGCATCAAATTAGGCTCCTGGCCAGTCCTGTGAACATACAGAATACAAATCTTACAACAGCAGCAGCAATAGCAAAATTAACAAATATTTAATTTTTTTAATCTAGAAAGTTAAGCATGGGAAATGGCTGATTATGTCAGGCTATTGAAGAAATCACTACCAAGGAATACAATAAAGGGAGACAGAGTAATCATTAGAGAATGAAAAAGTAATTTGCTATTACTTGCTCATCCCTGCCAAGCTTTCTGGTTGTTGAGATACCACTCTGCAATCAAGCAAGATAAACCCTTTGACTTTTCCATAGCCATAATCTAAGCCACAAGTCTTCAACATGCTGGTTATGTACCATAACTTTATGCAGCAAAATGTATTAGAAAAAGGTGTCAAATTATATCCTCATGAAACACTGAGGGTGCAGGTGGATCAGAAGATCAATTGTGTAGAGTGAGACAATCAGGCAGTGATGTTCTCCTTAAAGTCATGGAGCTCCCAACACAGGAACAGCTAGAATGATTATATCCACCTGGCCTTTTACATATGTAGAGATATGCCACAAATTAAACACAGCTACCTATTAATATGCAGCTGATACTGATTTTCTACAGCAATGGCACAACTCTAAAGCTAGTTGTGTCTTATTTCCCATATTTCTTGATCTGCAATGTTACAGAATTTGCTGCTGACAGAAAAGAAAATGTTGCAGAATATCAGTTGTAAGGCCCTGAATTAAGAATTAGTTGGGATCAGTTAAGATAAAGGATTATCTGAACTGGGCCTGTTTCTGCTTAAGCCCTAATACATGAATAGTTTCCATGTGATGAAAATAAATGCCAGTAATATTCTTACTGAATAAACTTCAGTGTGGAAGCTATCAATTGCCAACCCTTGATCTGGAATTACTGGCTGCTTCTGCATGCTATTGCAAAGTTTTCATTATGTCCATTGCAGCTGGTTATGTCTTTCTTTGGTATACTGTACATCACAATCCTTCATACAGAAAGGGCCCATTTAATTACCAAAGCATTACTAGTTGAGCTCAGTTCTCTTCTTTTAGCTATTAGCTACCTATAAATCTTTACTGATGGAAAGAAAGTTCAGTATGGTAAATATGGAACTGAGCTTAGTAAACGATAGTACAACTGCATGAAAACCAAACAATTAGGACCTTTCAGAAGAATTTATTTATTTATTTGTCAAATTTATATGGCTGCCCATCTCATACTAAGTGACTCTGAGCAGCATACAATACAACTGGCAATTAAAACATTCTATAAAACCAGTTAATAAACATAAATAAAGCAAGATCATGAGAGGGAAGATATTACATATAATATAGCCAGCGCTCAGACTCCCTATTACCAGGGGATCCCTAAGCTTGCTGGAAAAAACTAGTTTTAAGGGCTTTCTGGAAGGTCACAAGGGTTGGGGCTAACCTCATACCTCAGGAGGAGGATGTTCCAGAGGGTGGACGCCACGGCAGGAAAGGCTTGTCTCCTAGGTCCTGTCAGATGGAACTCCGTCGCAGATGACACCCGCAACATGCCTCTCCTGCCAGATCTGATGGGACGGGTAAATGTAACTGGGGAGAGGCAGTCCCTCAGATAACCTGGCCCCATGCCACGTAGGGCTTTAAAGATCAAAACCAGCACCTTGAATTGGGCCCAGAAGCCAACTGGCAGACAATGCGGCCCACAGAGCACAGGTGCAATGTGTGTCCTTCTAGGGACACACATAACTGCCTGTGCCACCACATTTTTCACCAGTTTAAGTTTCCGCATACTCTTCAAAGGCAGACACATAATTTTTTTTTTTTTAATTCTGTATGGCTGTCCATCTCACCAAGTGACTTTGGGCAATGAACAATTTTTTTTAAAAAACACAATTAATACAAAAATTAAAATACATAGCACAGAGCTAGGTCTTTAAGGTCTTATGAAAAACCAGCAGGGTCGGGGCCATCCTGATCTCTGGAGGGAGAATGTTCCATAAGGTGGGAGTTTTATAATTGTATATTCCCATTTATATAGGAATAAAATAATCCCATATAAAATGCAACGGCCAACAGGGTTAACAGCTGATATTCTAGCTGATTCTCTGTATAGAAAACCATTTGGGAACCATTAAGTTAGTCACTTAAAAAAGAAGAGTGTGGGTGCAATCAAATTCAGAAGCCAAATAATGCAATAAAACTGAATGTGCTTTCAGAATATTTACTTGGCCATCTAATTAGCTTGTATTACATTATAGTACAATTCAGCACAATGGTACACTCATTGCTTGGATAGAGTGACCTGAGTACTGTCCTTCACACTTTGGTGACTTCCAAATTACACTACTGTAAATACATTCCACCTGAGCTGCCTTTGAAGATTGTTTGAAAGTTCAGCTATGGAAGAATGCAGCAACTTGCATATTAATGAAGCCTGACTGATCTTCACATAGATTTACAGTGAAGAATCTGTAGTGACTGTCAATTCACCTGAATCCAACTCAAACTCCTAGTTCTGAGCTCTACAGGCTTAAACAAGTTGGACTCCAAATTATCTAAGAGATCTCCCTTCCCTTGTATTAAATCCTTTCCTTTTTCTTCCAAACATGTAAGATCTTCTGGTTACATCCCACTCCAAATTCCATTAGGTGGTCAAATTAATCTTGACTAGGACCTGGGTTTGTCTGAATACAGGTAGTCTTCAACTTATCATTCATTTAGTGACTATTCGAAGTTACAACAGGGCTGAAAAAAGTGACTTACGACCAGTCCTCACACTTAGACCATTGCAGTGTCCCTGTGGTCATGTGATCAAAATTTGGATGTTTGGCAACCAGCATGTATTTAACATTGTTGCAGCATCCCAGGGTCATGCGACTGCCATTTGCGACCTTCCCAGCCGGCTTCTGACAAGCAAAATCAATGGGGAACAACGTGATTCACTTAATGACCATGTGATTCACTTAACTGCATGATTTGCTTAATGATCACCACAAAAAATGTCGTAAAATCGAGTGTGGTCACATGATGCCTTGCTTAATGACTGCACTGCTTAACAATGAATTTTCTGGTGCCTATTGTGGTCATTAGTCAAGGGGTCATAAGTCAAGAACTACCTGTAATCTCAGTGTTGCGGAATCTTTGATCATGATATACCTGAATATTATTTTTCTGACCAACTTAAAAAACAAAACAAATGGGCAAACACACTGTGATGAGTGCCTTGAATAGTTCAGGCACTTCAAATTAGGGCAAAAATATGCATTTTACTTTGCCAGGTGATATAATCACTAAACAGTAAAGCATCTGACTTCATAGGAGATTTGGAGGAGATTCAAATAAAGAAGGATGACAATACAACTTCAAAGGCCAAACAGACCCAGGAGGAAAAGGATAAAGAGGACTCTGAGTTGGGTGCCATAGGTATAGACTTTTCTAAATTACTGGCTTAATGATGGATTACAAATGGCTAACATGAAATTTAAATGGAGCAAATGCTCCACAAAAGAAAAGAAAATTGTTTCATTACTTAATAAAGCTTAAACAAGATATAATTTGCCTACAAGAGACTCAGATTAGAAAAAAGGACATAAAATATTTGATATGTAAGAATTTGGGAGAAGAATTTATTTCGGCAGGTACAAAAAAAATTAATGGAGTTGTGTTATATGTTAATCCACAATTAAACCCAAAATTAGTATTGGCTGATGAGTTGTGTTATATGTTAATCCACAATTAAAAAGAATCAAGGTAGATTACCCAAGACAATTTATCCTTAATGGATATATGGAGACAGAAAAATGGCAATTCCAAAGAATGTACTTATTTTTCAGAAAGACATAGATTGTTCTCAAGGATTGATATGATTTGGGTTTCAAAGACTTTGGCTATTAATACTTCTAAAGTAGAGATTTTACCAAAGACTTTTTCTGATCATAACCCAGTGAGTTGATTCTTTTAAGAAAATCGAATTCATTTAGATGGAGATTGAATGAAACATTATTGCAAAAGGAAGAGATAGTGAAAGATTGCAATATAGATAGATGGATAGATTTTTTTCAGAATAATTTAAACAAAGATACAGACAATATGAGATACAAGTAAAGCTTTTATTAGAGGCTATTTTATACAGCACAACATTGATCTTAAAAAGAGGAATCAAGAGAAAATGCAAGCTACTTTGGATGAGATAAAGAAGAAAGAGGAGTAGTTAAAGTTAACACCAGGAAAGTTATGCATTACAAACCAAATAAAAATTTTACAGCAACAGATATCTATGTTAACAGTGAGAGAATTGGAAAAAAAGATGAACTATGCCAAAGAAAAAAAATGTTGAATTTGCAAATAAATCAGGGAGGTGGTTGGCATACAAATTAAGAAAGGAGAAGGAAAAGAAGATGATTATGAAACTTCAAGAGGGAGACGCTGTAATAACAGATAAGACTGTACAAAAAAATTTTCATCAGTATTTCTCTAATTTATACAAGACAGGAGCTTTCTCTAGGGAAAATAGACGATTGCCTAAAAAAACAAAATTGGCCAAAGCTTATGGAAATCCAAAGACAGATTATGAATGGACTTATAATAATAATAGATGCATTGGAAGCAATAAAAAAGTTTAAACCAAGCAACACACCAGGACCAGATGGGCTCCCAGGATCTTACTATGAAAGTTTTGAGGACAAAATTCTACAACCACTTCAATCTATGATGAATGCTATATTGGAGGAAGGTGGGATGCCAGTCTTGGAAAGAGGCTAACATTGCTTTACTACCTAAAGAAGGGCAAGATTTGACCCTAACTAAAAATTATAGACCAATATCATTATTGAATAATGACTACAAGTTGTTTATAACAATTTTAGCAGATAGATTAGAAAGTTATTTTACAAGGTTTTATTCATGAAGATCAATGTGGTTTTTGCCTAAAAGACAATTAAAAGACAATGTTAGAACAGTGTTGGATATTATAGGATATCTGGAACAACATAATGAAAAACAAGCTGCATTAATTTTTTTGGATGCAAAGAAAGCTTTTGATAATTTAAATTGGTCTTTTGTGTTTAAGGATTTGGAAGATATGAGCTTTGGAGAGAACTTTTTATAAATGAAATCAATTTATACATCACAGAAAGCACAAATTATTGTGAATGGAGACTTAACCAAATCATATGAAATACAAAAGGGAACAAGACAAGGTTGTCCACTGTCCCCCCTTTTGTTTATCTTAGTTCTGGAAGTTCTGAATAGAGATATAAGGAAAGATGAGAAGATAAGGAGTGTAAAAATTAAAAAAGAGACTTCTGAGTTGAGAGTTTTTGCAGACAATTTTATACTGGAGGATCCTTTGAAGGGGATTGAAGTTTTGATGCAAACATTTTAAAAAATTGTTATTTTAGCTGGTTTTAAGATTAATAAACAAAAGACAAAAGTTAACAAAAAGCATGAAGTCACAAGAAAAAGAACTGATTAAAAAAACAGGTTTTAAGACCGAGAAAAAGGTTAAATATTTGGGGATGAATTTGACAAACAGGAATTCTATGTTGTTTCAAAATAATTATGCTAAGACTTGGAATGAGATTAAAAAATATATGTTAAGATGGGAGAAATTACAACTGTCATTGTTGGGTAGAATTTCTGTAATTAAGATGTTTTACCTGGAATGTTATTTTTGTTTTAAACAATACCTCTTGTGACAACTGATGTTCCATTTAAACAATGGCATAAAGATATATCTAAATTTGTGTGGCAAGGCAAAAAACTGTGAATTAAGTATAAAATTTTACAAGATGCTAAAGAAAGAGGAGATTTAAGTCTTCCAGATTTGAAGGTGTACTTTGCAGCTTGCTGTTTGATTTGGATGAAACAGTAGGGGTGAGAGAGGACGAAAGACGTAGGAGGTTATTGGAGCTAGAGGCACGTGACCTAAGATTTGAGCAGCACAGCTATTTATGGTATGATAAAGTTAAAGTTAATGCAGATTTTAAAAATAATTTTGTTAGATGTGCCATATTGAGAATATGGAATAGATATAAACCTAGATTGTCCCTGAAGATTCCTTTATGGTTGTCACCACAAGAGGCTTTCTATAGAAATGATAACTAAACATAAATGGTTAACTTATGGTGATGTACTGGAATTTTCTCAAAGGGATTAAAGAATTGATATCAGAAGGATATATGTGTCAATGGTTTCCCTATCTACAAGAAAGATTCAAAATAAATAAAAGGACTTACATTTTGAACAGGGCAGGACGGAATTCGAAGCTGAATTATGTACTAATGATAAACAAGTTATTGCAAAGATGTAAAAACTTTTATTGAAATTAGACAGAAGATGAACAAATTAAGGATTGTATGATAAAATAGGCTAAAAACTTTGGCTATAACATACAGATGGAACAATGGGAAAAGATGTGGCAGAAAGGATTGAAATTTACATTGCGTTGTATTCTTAAAGAGAACTTTTATAAAATGATGTATCATTGGTATTGATCGCCAGAAAAATTATCTAAAATGTACAAAGGTACTTCAAATGTATGTTGGAAATGTGAACAACAAGAAGGGACATTTTATCATCTCTGGTGCACCCATCAATATGCAAAAAAATGGAAATATGCAAAAAAAATTGGAACCAGATACATATTTTAATACAGAAGATTTTAAAGGTTAACATACAATCAAAACCAGAGACTTTCCTTTTGGGTTTGATGGACAAACTGTTGGAAAAAACTTATGGAACTTTGTTTTTATATATGATAGCAGCAGCAAGTCTTTTATATGCACAGAGGTGGAAAGATATTACTTACAATGGAAGAATGGATGGTGAAGCTGATGGAGTTGGCTGAGATGGTAAAACAGACAGCTTTAATTCGAGACAAGATATTGTATAATTTTAATGCTAACTGGAAACCTTTTTTGGCCTTTTTGCGGAAACAGAAAAAAATGAAATTATGTTGTATGGATTTGATGATTAGAAATAATATGGGTTAACAGAAATAATGGAAGTTATATTGTAATGTATGTTAGAGTAAGAGTTTGATGTATATTGTTACTTATATCTTGTAAGGAGGGTCCGAAGTCAATTCTTTTTCTTTATCTTTTTTTGTTTTTTCGCACTTTTAATCTTGACTATCTCTTTTTTCTAATCTTCCTTTTCCTTCCTTCCTTCCTTCCTTCCTTCCTTCCTTCCTATTAGTTCTTGTTAGTTTTTACTACTTTTTCTTTTAAAATTTAATAAAGTTAGTTAAAAAAAATAAAGTCAGAACTGGAATTCTTATATTCAAAAACAGAAAAATATTAATTACTGGACTTTTCCTTGTCCTTGAAGATTAGTCTTTGATTAGGTAACACGGTTCACACAGCCATTACACATTGTTCATCTGCTCTATGTTCTTTTGGAGATATCTCTGGGTTATGAGTTCCTTTCGAGCTATGTACAGTCTGCAAAGCAGTGTCAAATGTGAAAGGAAAAGCTGTTAATCTTGCTGTAACAACTGGAAATACATTTAGTAATATTGCACAATCTTTATCTAAAATTTACAGTGTGCAAGCATATGGAATACTAAAGAAGAAAAGCTCATATCAACATTTTTAAATTTTACTAATACAATGCAAAATATAATAAATATTGCAAGATTGCTGTACAGTTAGAGATATATTTAGATGCTTCAGTCTAGTTTCCCTTCCCCAGTCTTGAGTCATATTAAGAGTTGCAGCATATTATATAAGCCAGCTGGAAGAGCAGGCTACATGGAATTCTAGGCAATTTTCTTGGTTTTGTTTTGGCAATTTAAATTTCCGTTCTGTCAATATGCTGCATTTGTTTTGCTCAAGTTCTACATAGTTTACTTTGACTGAAAAATAATTAAGGATATCATTTTCTTTTAATAACTTTCAAGATGTTTCGGTCATTTGAGAAATGGCTCAAATCAAACTTGGTAGTCTTAAACTGGCAGACCCTTTTTAGTTACATCAGGAATGCATGCTGTAAATAGATGCACATCCCAAACTTAGGAAAGCTTAAGATGTGCATTTCCACAGATAAGGTGGATGGGAGTTCTTTTACAAGTGAGATTGGCAAAGCACAACAGAAACCTTTCCAGTAAAAAAGAAAAATGGGAAGCCCTTAGAGAAAGGAATGTGATTGTTGCATAAAGAGCTTTCTATTGAGTTGGAGCCTGTATAGGAAACGGAAGGAGGACACCAAAGATAAGTACTTCTCTTTGCATCTGATGAGATGTGCTGCAGCTCATGAAAGCTTATCTTTCAATAACATTTGCTTTTGAAAAAGGCGCTACCAGACTGCTGATTTCTTGCCACCTTAGAATAACATGGCCCTCCTCCTACAAAGAACTTAGAGGTCACTTTTCACCACGCCCTGTACCAATTTTTGAAATTTACCAATGACCCAGTACCACAGCTCTGCCAGATTCATACCAGAGGATATTTAAATACCAGGCTATCTCTTCAGATATTCTTCAGATATTTCCAAAGAGAGACATAACAAACTAGAAATTAAAACTGGAAAAAGTTTTCCAAATACTAGAGTCATTTTCAGGGATAAACAGACACATCGACCAAGGCTAAGGACTTTACTGTATGTAGCAGAGCTTTTAAAATTTATGTAAGTCCTGAGCCTCACAAAGTGTATGTGTGTGTATGTGTGTGCGTGGGGGGGTATGGGTATACACATACTAAACTACAGTACTTTGTGCCATCATCCTTTACTACATTATTTCAACATCTTTTTTCAAGATTGTTTAAATATTTTTTTATTACAGCAAACAACCAATCTTAATAGAGCATTAATATAGTGACTTTCTGATCTTCAGGATAATTTTCAAAATGGTTTACTATTTTTTCAGAGTAATGCATCATAAAAGCACAAAATAAAAATACCATATACAACTTTAGAAGGAAAAAAAAGAACTAATTAAAAGCAGCAAAGCTAGAACCTCCTTCACAAAGAATATATGCCAATCACAGACATAAAATTACAAGACAAAGCAATGGAAATATAAGAAGACAAATAAGGCCAAGAGAAGGCTAAAAGGGTCAAGAATTAAGCAATAGGCTTATTTCTTTCAAGTATTCCAAAAACTGAAAATTTCACCTATCGCTGAAAGTGCCCAGTCCTGATTAGATACAATAGTGCAGCATGCAGGAATTTTGGCCAAGTGATTTCAATTTTGGTGTGGATTTCAGAGTTAGGTAGGAATAGAGGAGATGGAATTGTCCTTCAGTTGCTGTGATCCCAGTCACAGCTCCCAACAATTAGAACTGTGTTCAGAAGTGACCCAGTGAATTTTGGCATATTATCATACTGGCATTTGATCTGATCGTAACACACAATTCCAGTCTGGTTAAAGACCAATCAATCAATCAATCAATCAATCAAATGATGCTAGCATGGGAAATAACATCCTTGAAAAAATTTACAGGCACTGTCATATTTTCAGGTTAATGCATAGATAACCTTGGTGGTTTCATCAGTGTTGCCCCTGTGCATGTCAGTTAAAGATGAAAATGTGGGGATTCAGTCCTATAAGCTTAACCTGCTGCAGAATCGAACAATTGCAAGACACTCTTTTGATTAGGAAGCGTATCTCTGACAAAGCACACCTTGTTTGTCAGACAGCCAAGGGAAACGCCAACCTTTGGATAAGGCACTACAATCATGGTCCAGAAGGGTTCTACACTTACTGCCTGCTATACCTGTGGACGCTACAATTCACTTTTCTCTCGTTGTGACTTTACAACCCCATTTGGTGGGTATTCGGAACTGGGTGCCTTCCCAATACCTTAAGCTCAGCTCCCGCGATTCCCAACTAGCCTCGCGCCTGGCAGTCATGGGTAGTTGGAATCCAACCGGAGGGCACCAAGTTAGAGAAGGGTGGGCAGTACTTACATACTGGCCATTACTCTCTGCAAAAGCCCTCCGAGTGGATTAAGTCGTATTCTTCTACTCGGCGGCAGGGAGGTCCCGGCGCCTTCGAATATGTGCCAAGGTGCCAGCGAAAGGGGAACCCGCTGCGCACCTGCACGCCTTTGTGGGCCCGTGCGTGTGTGCGTGCGCACGAGCTACATCCTCCCTCCCCCCTCCCCCGTGCTCACCGCTGGCGTGGGCAGGTCGTGAGAGGAGGAGGAGGAGGAGGAGGGGTGTAAGCGCGGCGGCATTCCCATTGGCCGCCTGCCGGAGTGCTTTTCCCTTGCTCGGCTCCGAGGAGTGCGAACGATTAGAAAGGGAGGTTGTCGCCGGAAAAGAGAGCGCGAGAGGGTGAGTGAGCTGGAGAGGAAAGGCGGAGGGGCGGGTTTTCTCCCCCTGATCTCGCTGCCCCAGCCGGAGGAGGCTCTCTGCGCCAAGGAGAGGTCCACGGTGCGCGTCCCCTCCTCCCCCTGCGGCGGCGGCGCCCCCAGACGAGTCGGGGGGCTTCGGTCCCTTCCTCGCCGGGCTGCTTCCCTCCTTCGCCAACGCTGGGGGAGGTGAGTGGGGAAGGCCTTCCAGGAGAGCAGGGGCGAAAGAGGAGACGCGCGAGGATCTCTGCGCCCCTCCCGGCAGGGCGAAGGGGAATGCCTGCGCCTGGCCAGCTGGATTTCATCGACAGCCAAGCAGGCGAATTTTAGGCGGCGGCGGCGGCGGCGGCGGCGGCTCCTCCCGGTTGCACGTCCTAGTTGACCGGGTAACGGAGGGGGAGTCGCTGAGGAATGTGGCGTCCGTGCGGCTCAGAGCTCCTGGCTAAGGTGAAATGGTGGCTTTCGGTCCTCCCGCTTGCGGTGCGGGGAACAAGGTGAGATGCGCGTTAGAAAGCGGCGCTCGGAGTTCAGGAGGCGCCTTTCCTTCCTTCCCTCCCCTCCCCAGCGAGGCGTCGTTCTAGGAAAAAAAGGGTTACTTTCTGTTCCCTGGGTGGTGTTTCCATTTCGCAGCTCTAGGGAAGGGGGAGAGGCTCGTGCATGTGAGGCAGGGAGAGGGCCGGCGGCTTCCATTTGTTGTGAGCCAAATTGGCAGCCGAGGCCCGGCGATTGTTAGAGAGCAAAGTTAACCAGCCAGTGGCCACCCGGGACTAGCCACTGCTTTCTGTCGCGATTTCCCAGTCACGCTTGCTTATGGGCACTGTCGGCGTGGTGGTGTATGTACGTATGTGCGGTGAGAAAACAGTGACATAACCGCGCCCTTCTTGCAAACATGGGCATTTTAACTCACCCCTTGCTTTTCTGCGTCTCTTCTCCAGAGCTAGCGGCCATGCATGAAGTCCTGGAGGATCCTACCAAGGTGGTGGTGATGAGTTGAAAGGCAAAGGCAGCGAGCTGGTTGTGGGCTTTCCCTTCCCAGCAGCAGCAGCAGCTATCATGACTGTCTTCAGGCAAGAGAACCTGGAGGATCACTATGAGATTGGAGAGGAACTTGGAAGGTAGAGTACCTTTTGGGATGTGGACTGTGTGCCTACATGGATAAAAATCCTTGGGGACAATAAAAACCACAGAGCATGTGTGTTGGGTTGGGAATAGGACTGAAGGTTCTGGTGATGCTGTTGAACCAAAAAATAACGTGGGAACCAATCAGTGGTATGTGCATAACACAGTAAACTGCAAACCAGCTAGGTGGATTTTAGTCTTCTGTGGAGTGTGAGTCCAGGCTGCTTGATAGTTTTCTGGTTCTGTGTGGCGTGTGAACCCAGAATTTTGGGTTAATTGACTAAACTGTAGTTCAGTTGACCAAAATAATAAACATGTAGTAGGAACAAGTCACAGTACTGAATTGTAAATGTGTTTGCCATTAGTGCATTCCAATGAGCTGCTTAAATGCTGCAGGTTAAGAGATATATTATGGCATCTTTTAGCAGCTGCATGCCTTATAATAGGTGATCATTAGGCCACAAATAAAATGTATTATGCTGTGGCTGGGAACTGAACATTGATACTGGTGTTATATAGGCATTTTTCCTGGGGAAAAAGCCTCAATATTCTGATGAAGTTATGTCAGAAAGATGATTCCAAGCAGCTTGCTGCATTGAATAAGCATAAAAATACTGGATTGAAGAATATTAAAATTGACACCTCTGTTTCTTTTATGCTGATAGTAACTGATTATAAGAATGGTTTGCATGATCTCAGCCTCAACAGTGAATTGGTAGTGCATGTGGTGGAACGCAAATTGGTATTTACCTATTCAGTTGCATCTTGAGTCTTAATAGAATGGGTTCTGAATCCAAATAATTGTTCATGTTGTCCAATATGTTGACGCTTGATAATTCTCAAACTGTCAGAGTTCACTTATTTCAGTCAAACATCAGATCAAATAATTTATAGTCATTAAACAGTGTATCTTCAACACAGCTTCCATAAAGCTTGTTAGTTGAACATTAGAACATGCTGGGTGTGTAACATAGTTTTTTGATAGGAAAAACAAAACTCTTGTTTTTCCTGCTGCTGATTATAGTTTCATTTTTAAATCTCTGAGCTTAATTACTGAATTGAATTTGTTTTAAAGTATATCACATTCTTGTTAAAGTATTGTTTAAGCTTTCAGATAAAATCCCTAAGTGAGCAGTAAATGCTTCTACCTCAAGTATTACAATTCCAATATATCCTCAAAAATAACCTGTGAAAAAAGTTAGGTTGAAAGACTGTGGTTTCCAAGCCATACTGCAAATGGTATGAAGGTTGGCAAGACTACCAGGAACCAATTTAGCAATTTGTATATCATGCAAACCAAAGTAAAAACATGTATACAGACAATAACAATAATGTAAAGAGAGTGAATATACTAACTTGCAGAGACACTTCTAGCAGCTGGACTAATGAGCTATGTAAACTTGGGTATAGGTTCAAATCAACCCCTTATTTTGGTAATTATGGTTTCTGGGACCTTTTTGAATATGGGTTTAAATTATGTTCCTCTTGAATTTATTTTTGAGTTACATACAATTAGAGAGCCAGTTTAGTGTAGTGGTTAAAGGCACCAGGCTAGAAACCAAGATGTGGGTTTTAGTCCTGTCTTAGGCACGAAGCCAGCTGGATGACCGTGGGCAGTCACTTTCTCTCAGCCTTAGGAAGATTGCCATGGCAAACCACTTCTGAAAATGTTGGCAAGAAAACTGCAGGGACCTGTCCAGGCAGTTGCCAGGAGTCAACACTGACTTGAGGGCATGAATTTATTTTTTTTCCCTTTTATGTGCAATTATAATTCAAAGAAAAGACAATATTTTGACTTTTAATCTCAACACTGTCAAATTATTTTGGAAAAGGCAACTGTTTTACTGCATGTATTGAGAACTGAATATACACTGTTTACTCTGTAGCTACAGGGAAAATCCAGGCCTCCCTCAAATGAATAGGAAAACAGCAACTAGATGATTAACTTGAATTCTGACATCATTCAAATTAATTTCTGACAGAAAATTATAGCCTATTTTGAAAGTAAAAATAAATTCATATCATTTTATTCATGCTGTTATTTTATGGGCAATATGTAGCTAATTATTTTGTGGGTTATGTCATCCTGAGCACTGTTTTAAGAATTTCAAATTGTCACCAGGACTGTAATACTAATTTAGAATAGCAATGAGAATGAATTCTAATAGTGTTAAATATACACAGAATTAATGTTAAAAGGATCCAAAATCCAGGATGTATTTAATATGAGGTTCTTGGGTTCTAAATATCAGGACAAAAATAGTTAATTTGCCAAAAATAATACTTTAGATTTCTTTTTCTTAACTGCTGCAGAATTTGTAGCAAGTTGGAACTTTTTCTTCTTCAAAACCCATTGATGCTGATTTACTGTAAATATGCTAACGCTGCAAAACAAACCTTATTTTCAAAGGTAATATATGATTAATAAGCAAGTTAAATTTGTAGATTAATTTCTGACAGAAAATTATAGCCTATTTTGAAAGTAAAAATAAATTCATATCGTTTTATTCATGCTGTTATTTTACAGGCAATATGTAGCTAAATTATTTTGTGGATTATGTCATCCTGAGCACTGTTTTAAGAATTTCAAATTGTCACCAGGACTATAATACTAATTTAGAATAGTAATGAGAATGAATTCTAATACACAGAATTGTATATTTAATACTATTAACAAAACAAACCTTATTTTCAAAGGTAATATATGATTAGTAAGCAAGTTAAATTTGTAGATTTTATTTGATAAGTTGAAATTTGTTAACTTCTGTGGGACATTTTAGAAAGTTGTCTGAAAACTCTTAACTTGCTTTTACACTGACTTGTATCACTGATAATTTTTTTTTTTTTTGTCTGCTTCACAGTCATTACTGACCCTGCAGTGACCGCCCCCTAGCGGTTTTCAAGGCAATTGCATCTTTCTGTTTTTCGGAAGTAGCCTTTGCCAAAGCCTACTTCCTAGAGCGTCCAGCCCAGCTGGCAAGCGCAGAAGGCGGGATTTTTCCGTTGCTTCGCGCCCCTTTTTTGGGGCGAGCGCAATTTCGCGCTTTTACCGGCAACTGTGGTCCCGTCTCTCTGTAGAGTCGCTGCCAGCATTTTTCCTCCCACCGGAGTGAGAGTACTCATTTATCTACTCACGTACGTTTTCGATCTGCTGAGTTGTCAGAAGCTGCGGGTAGAGAAACAAGAGCTCACCTTGTTTAACGCGAGAGGCTGGACTCGAACCGCTGAAGTTTCCAGCCATTTCTGGCCGGCACTTTCAGCGTCGATTTGAACCCACAAACATATGAGCAAAACAATTAATACTCTCTTGCTTGCCACTTAAATAGTGGTTATAAGCAGTCAACCCACTGTACAGTTTCATAAGATCAAAACAGATTTCAGTTCCATTTAAGAGGAAATTATTATGAAATACATACATGCCTTTGCTGCTGCATTTTGTCCTTTGTGGTTATGAACAGTGTGACTGTGCATTTTAAATACTGCTTTCTCTGGTTTCTTTTGTGTACTATACTGTTTCAGGGAATGTATATGTACTTGCCAGAGTGCTACATTCTTGTAATACTTATTTTTTTTATTGTCCCTGTTCAAAACAGTCCAAGAATTCATCCCCATGAAGGTGGCTTAGTAGAAAAACATCAAAGACAGTATTATATTGACCTTGAAACTTTAAGAGTGACCTGAAGGTGAAACATTTTAAATGACTTGTATCTGAAATAGCATGTACTGGTAGTACTTGGTTAATCATGGTAATTGGGATTGGGAACTCCATTGCTAAGCAATGAGGTCATAAAGTGCAACGTCACATGACCATGCCAACTTACAACAGCAGTTCTGGTTGTTGTCATTAAGCATATCCTGCATGGTTCTTAAGTGTGATGTCACATGATTGCCATTTACAAGCTCCTACCAGCTTCTCCACTGACTTTGCTTGTCAGAAGCTGGCAGTGAAGGTCGCAAATGGTGATCACGTGACTGTAGGATGCTGCAACTATAGTAATTGCAAGCCGGTTGCCAAGCACCTGAATCGTGATCATGTGACTGCAGGACGCTGCAACAGACACAACTTTGAGGACCGTCGGTAAGTCTTCTTGTTTAGCATCATCGTAACTTCAAACGGTCACTGACAGAATGGTCATTAACTGAGGACTACCTGTATATCAAGAAAGTGAGTCAAGCCACAAGAGCACAGGTTCAGTGTGCATGAAATGATTATACCGATACAGGATTTTCCTTTTAAAAAGTAGCTATTTTAGAGCTAGGAACATACCATAGCCTGAAATATGTTAATTCATGCTGCATTCTCTATCTCTCACATATGAATAGACGTGGTTTGTGCAGTCAGATGTACACATAGGCCATTTCTCCAAATACAAGTTGTTGGAGGCAAATAGAGATACTGTTTCCAGCACCTATAGCTTAATCCTTAGTGGCATTTCACTGCCAACTGCTGCAGATAGACTGAAATTAGTTAACTGCAGACTTCATATATGGCAGTGGGGCTTAAGCTCTAAAAACCTCCCTTTGAATCTCTTGCTTATTGCCGCAAAACAATACAGTACCCATTTTTCTAAAGGCAGGCTACTTCATTTAGAGGAGATCTTGCCTCAGATCAGTGTTTCTTCATTTGATTTACTACATGCACATCAAATGACTCTTTAATCCAGACTTTCCATTAATTTTCTTCTAGTTTTTATCCTTGATAGAGAACAACAAAGTTAAGGAGTAGAAGAGAGTAGAAATGGAAAAGGATAATATGAAAATATAAATGGTGATCTGGAAAAAGATATCTGGCCCAGCCAGTCAGTCAGTGGTAGCCCTCCATCCATGTGTGCTAATATTGAAGTTCCAAAATACAAATAGTCACGCAGAATTACAAGTCAGTGATGGGATTGCAGGAACACAAACTATCAAATATGTTTCAGCAAAACAAAACCTA
The DNA here is from genome assembly GCA_030867105.1 of Liasis olivaceus. Taxonomy (NCBI): domain Eukaryota; kingdom Metazoa; phylum Chordata; class Lepidosauria; order Squamata; family Pythonidae; genus Liasis; species Liasis olivaceus. Next base: position 199,933,318 of record CM061348.1, read on the forward strand.
GATCTAGGTTAGAATCAACTTTAGCTCTCAGTGTGGACCCATTCCTCTGCAAGATGACTTGGTTTGTGATTTGGGGATTCTCCAAATTTGCAACTCTTGCTTGAACAGCAGGTGGAGGCCATGACTAGGAGAGCCTTTGCCCATCTTCACTGGTACAGCAAATGCAGCTGTTCCTGGAGAGGATGCCGTGTCAGTCATTCATGCACTTATCACCTCATGGTGGGATTAATGTACTTGTGTCTGCCTCTGAAGACTACTTGGCAATTGGTTCAAAATGCTGGTTTAGCAGGGTAATATCAGTATTGTGGGAGCTACGTTTGCTGCTAGTAGTTTCTGGGTACAATTTCAAAGAGTTACCATAAAGCAGTGTTGTCCAAACTTGGCCACTTTAAGATGAGTGGACTTCAACTCCCAGAATTCCCCAGCCAGCAGGGAATCTTCAATTCTGGGAGTTGAAGTCCACTCATCTTAAAGTGGCCAAGTTTGGACAACACTGCCATAAAGCCATTAAAACTTTTATGGCTCAGATTCTTGTTTCCTCTCCATGTAGCATCTTCCTATCCTGTGCATTCTGTGCAGCAAGAGATGCTGCTCATTCATTCCTCTGACTGGTCGGGAGGACAACAGCAGAAAAGCAAGCCTTTTCGGTGGTTGCCCAACCTTACAAAATTCTTTTTGCTCCTCCAGAGGAAGGGATGGCTTGTCCCAATAATCTTTTAGGAAAGAGGTGAAAACTATCGTCTTCCTTTGGCCCTGGAGCATAGATTTGGAATCATGGTAGCTGCTGTTTGCTGTGTCTGGTGATCATATGTTACTTTGTGGTTTTTATGCTGATTCTTAGATTTTATGTCTTTCCTGATATGTGTTATGAATTTTAGTTTTGTAATCTGCCTGGAGCTGATGATTGGAGTTGTGTACAAATGCTGTGAAATAAACAATAAATAGGGCAGTGTTGTGTAAATTCAGGCATATACTGTAGCATGCTGGAAAATGAGCAGACACATAAATCCCTGAAACTATGGGTGACATTATTAAGTCCTAATTTTAAGTGTTGCTGACTCTATTATGATATCTAATATAGCATAATGACTTGCCATAGGATACTATTCATCTTTTGCCTCATACAATTAGAGTGGTGTTATTTTCAACTTCACTGGATTAAAATAGTTGGTTGTTGGCTTTGACTGCTGTAGTATTTGTGAAATGTAATGGTATATAAGAGGCTTATGAAATAAGAACATGCTCAGAATAGGTTCTTGTTTCAAGTCTAATGTCTGTGGAAATTACAGGTCCATACTCTGATACATGCAAATCTATCCTAGCAAAATTGGGAAGGCCTGCAGAAAATAATATATTAGGGATGCACCTGAAATACGTTTTGTTTCAAACTTGGGACAAAATGTTCTTTTATAACATTCCAAGCTGATTGTGTTCTACAGGTTAAAGGCAGAAAAGAGTTGAGAGTCTGTAATCTAATGGGACAAAACTCAAGGGGAAGTTGGGGGGAAAAAGCTTTGTTTCCTTGTTTTTTACCCCTGGGCTACAAAAATGGAAGGATGGTAGTTCACGTTGACTGCTATCTGACATCCAACCTATAAAAAAACTGTACAAAGGGATGATTTTAGTGTTGTGTCCAAAATTGGAGAAAGAGTGGGGTAGTAAAATTCAATAATGATTATGAAATTAGATTCCTTCAATAAGCCATATTTAAAAGAACTGGAGTTCAGGTTAGAGGTATATATATTCTCTCCTGGTAGCCATATTCTCTTCTGGTAGCCATATCAGAGCAGTCCTGAGAGCAGAATGTCCAAGCTTACCAAACCTTGTAAACTGCTTATTCTGTGGATAGGACCTAATGAACCCTATAATATTTAGCTACGGATCGGTGTGAGGACCAAATTGGCAAAATATAGTTAATGATCAAATTTGCAAATCAGAACCTATCACTGAATTGGGATTACAAACTATAATTATACTAATAACATAGAATTTGTGCTGCTGAACAGATGGAAAAATTAAAGTAGACAAGACACTCATATGCTTCAGACAAACAGTGACTTGATGTGCTGTCTGTCTTCAGTCACTAGTCTTACCAAGATAACATAAATGAGCCCTACCAAATACAGTATTGGGCTTGCATATTGCATATTCCTGCCTCCTCTGGTATAATTATATATAGAGATTTGAAACTTCTGCTTCCATTTTAGATTAATTGCAGCTTGTGGCCAAAATTGGGACAAAATTTCTAAGCATTTGTTTCTTTTATTGAAACAAGCTAGTATTAAGTTATAGTTTATGACACTGGTTTGTTTTAGTTGACTGAAGTTAAAGTTAACTATATTTAGAGTTCAAATGAAAGCATAGGTTGAAGACCATTGAATGAAATTATAACTGATAGGTGCATCAAGTGCATAATTAAGTTTCTGCATATATATTTTTTATTTGTTTCATTTCCTTTTATTTGAGAGAAAGCCAGTAAAAGTTCATTCTGCGTTAAGGCTACATAACATAATTTCTTGTGGATTTAAAACTGGGTAGATATTTTTAAGAAAGAGGTGGTACAAAGGAGCTCATATTTACAGAAATTAACGTGTGCATTCATGAACTTCCCTTTAATAAACAGAGATAGATGGGAATCAAAATATATTTTTTTTCCTGGATAGGCAAGGTAAAACATCATGGCGTGTCTCCTGCCTGTAGCAGGAACATTTTCTGTCTGAATGGATTTCATCCATGCATGAATGCTTTCTCAAGAAAGTAGGTCTTATGCCAGCAAGGTGATGTGGAAAATTTTCAGTGGAAAATACTCTATTTCTAGATATGCACTGTTTCATTAAATTAAATGAATGTAATGTGAAATGGACTATTGAAAAAAAAAAACCAATTGGATCTAAAATAAGATGTATATTTAGTTCTGATAAAGTGTGTGTGTATATATCCCTTTGGACATAATTAAAATATGTGCTGCCAGTTATCAGTATCTTCATTTTTCTTAAAATTATGTGATCAAAGTCTCCACTTTTGTCTATCTTACCTTTCCTCTTTACCTTTCATAAAGAGTCAAGATTGATCTTAGCATTTGCCAGAATGTGATGACAGCCATTCTCCATATTTATTTGGCTCAACAAAGTTGGTTTTTTAAAAGTCATGTTTTCTGATTATTGAATTAACAGTGGCAACCTAAGTTGCAGCTTCCAGTAGCTGAATTATTGCCCGTATATTTATTTAATATTTTATCTACTTGCTGCAAGTTCTTCTGATTAAAGTACTGAACAATATGCCTTACTTCATAAGCATTATAGTGTTTTCTTAAACAGACTTCTTGAACAGTAAATTGACATTTATAGAATAGAAGTATCCAGAAGAAGCAGGCCCTTAAATGGCTGAAAATGGCGATGACTAATAAATGGAAGAATATTACTTCCTGATTTCCTCCCACTTCTCCATAATACTGATTTCAATAGTAGAAAGTTTTGAAGAAAGATATTAGTTTTGACTGTCAGCATATGTTGCTGACAGATATTTTTCATTTTTGTCCTTACAGCAGCGGAATTTTGGTTTTGATATAAGATTGAATGCTCAGTAATAAATGCAGTTTAGAGGGAATATCACAGTATGGAATTCCAAATGTACAGTAAACGGTGGTTTGGCTTGTTGTACCCTTCAGCTCATATGAAGGGCACCTAGAAGTGTTGTGTTTTGCCTTGCTACTCACAAAATGACCTTACACATAGAACCACATTTATTATTAGATGGTTATGTATGGGATAATAAGAACTTGCCTGTTAAAACCTTCGCATTGTTCCATGTAGCTGTCATCCAAACATTGTCATAAAGCACTCCTCCCTTCTCTCATGCACACATAATCACAAGGTTGTATCCACTAATGGTTGGCAATAGCAGAAATGCATACATAATCCCCACTTCACTAGCTAACTGCATTTTTTTTCTAATATGATTTATCCTTCCTCCCCGCCCGCCCCGCCTCCCTGCCATATTCTGAATATAGCAATCAGGAAAGGGGATTGATAAAGGCATGGTGCCATTCTGAGTGACATTAATAAAAATCTACCAGGACACATTGATTCCAGAAACTGGGAAACACATTAATTTTGGGGAATTGTACAGTAAATCAAACTTTTGATATATAAGGTTAAGCAGGCTTCCAATATCCGTTTTCCTGTTCACTAGGACCCAGATGGTATATTTCAAAATATAGAGTACAAGCACTTAATTTTCCTTCTTTCCAATATGCAGAATTCATTTAGGACATATATAACATACCATAACCTTGGAATTTCAGTTTGAATCCATTCTATTAAAACTTTGTACCATGTTTGGAGCCCACTGAATGGAAGGTTTAAAGAAAAATCTCAGAGATGGATGTTCCCATGCCAAGCTGCAATAGCAAAGTCACCTTCTTGTCATTGGCAATAATTTGGTTATGAATTCCTGTTTGTATTTCAAGCTACATTCTTGTTCTGTATCTGAATCTGAAAATGAATTTAAATGCCTTCAGTACCCTTGTGGCAGTAACTCTAGCTAGAATAAAGTTTAAATATTAGGCATTACAGTTATTTTACAGTTCTCAACTCTTGTTACAAGTACGCTTACAAATAATACATCCTATTGATTGCTCTTGTCCAAACAGAAGGTAGCTGGATAATGCATACTGAAATCCTAAGTTTAGTCCAGTAGATCCAATGCTCAGGGAATTTGTTCCATCTGCAGTTTTTATGGGTACATCCTTCGCTTCATTGAAGCTGTTTATAATATTCTATTGAAGCATTAGAAATATGACAGGACTGGTTTGCCATGAAGCCTGTTGCCTATTATTTGTGTGTGTTTTTAACATGCTCTTCAGACAAAAAGAAAGGATTCTAAGACTAGAAATAAATAGAACTATCCTTGTCCTGAGGCATACAAATCTAAAAAACAGGACACAAAGGGGAAGGAAGGGACAGAGAGGGGGGAAGAAAAAAGCAAACCAGTTCTCAGTTTTTTGTAATCAAAGAAATTGAAATAAAGGCCCATTTAATGCAATTTGAGTATGTCTTTTCTAACAAATGCAGATACTGTTTTTTAAAAAACTTTTTTTCCATTTGAAATACTATATATCTTGCTTATTTATTTATGGAAGTAGACATAATCTTTTCCATTTGATGTCAAAATTGTTGCATGACCGTTTATATTATTACTTCCATTTGGGAACATTTATTTGTAGATTCATTCTACTTTCCTTTCTCAATATCTTTGTGATATTAAAATGTCAGGTAACTTGAAACATTTAAAATCTATACCCAAAATATTAAAAAATTTTCCTCATCTTAACTGTTTATGGAAGCATTGGCTTGTTGTCATCAAATACAGTACAATTGTACACTGATTATATGCTTCCTGACAAAATCACAATAATATTTTACTTTCAGCAGATTTGTTTTATATTTTTAGATCCATCACACCTTGTGATAAAAGCTGTGATCGACTATGCAAATATTCCACTACAATTCCATATTACCACTACAATTCCATATATGTTTACCTTACCACTGATATGTACTACAATTTTTTTTCTTCCTAATGTTTTTCCCACAAGAGCAGGATCCCCTTTTTTTTCAGATCAACCAAATGTTGATCCACGTGGTTGCGACAAGAATTGACTGACTGGCTTGTTACCCAAGCCTGACGTCGTGGGCTGAGAGACAGTGACTGGCCCAAAGTCACCCACCAGCTTTCATGCCTAAGGTGGGACTAGAGCTCACGGTCTCCTGGTTTTTAGCCTGGAGCCTTAACCACTAGACCAAACTAGCTCTCTTAATATGTATTACAGTTGCAACAGACAAAAAAGAAAGAAATGTGAAGAAATGTAATGATACTTGAGAACCATTAATAGTTACAATGCTTTTATAAACAATGTTTAAAGTCCTCTAATATATTTAGGAAGTAGGAACCGGGGCATTTCATTATTATTTATTTTTAATAATTATATACTATCTACTTAGATTAAAAAAATAATAACTAATTATGTGTAAAGCAGCACCTGTTTCTTGACCCAAAGTATTTAAAATATTTATTCTACTTCTTAGCTGCCCAGGAGTGTCGGTGTATGTATGGAAAGCTTTCTTGGCATTCCCAGGCTCCACGCCCTATCTACATTCTATTTATTTAGATTTTTTTTTCTGGTGAGGTAACATGGTGCATACAAACATTTGAAAATGTCCTGAAAAAAAGACAAAAGCTGAGGTGGTTGAAAAGATCTTGGGAGACGCCATCTGTTTTCTCTCTGGCAAATCAGTGTTTTGGTGTGGCCATGTAGATCATGGCAGCCATTTTGAGTTCCCATAATTTGCTCTCAAAATTCTAAATATGGCTTTAGAAAATACCTGTAAAGGTATCCTATATACCTTTGCACTGGAGAGATAGTGTAACTATGTGAAAACTTTTAAATCCTGTATTCCTAAGTGTAACTCTGTGATGGCCCAAGCAGCTAATAGGGAAGAAAGCTGGGATTTCTTGATCATAATTGGAAGAAAAAAGGGTTGCAATATCATTTTCCAGTGGATCATCTTTAATCTGCTCTCCCATGTATGCCTGTCATAGGTGATCCTTCTGGGATTGTACATTCCCAGTGGTGTAGCTCATATGATCATTGGAATGCTGCAAGTTTTACCACTGGCAATGAGCCATGAAGGGAGTAATCAGTATGCATATTGTATTTTGAGAAAACTGCTGGTCTGTTTTAATTTTCCATCTGCTCAACACAGCTTTTTTAGGTCTACATTTTATAGCAGTCTGTTCATATGTCCCTAACTGACTTTAACTTCTCCGTGGCTAGCAGCTGAGATATCAGCAACAGAACACAAACTATGATTTGCAAGTCAGTTTTAACCTCTGATTTGGTATACTAGTATAACAGAACTGTTTTGACTTTGAGGGTAGCCGAAGTATTGGTATCATGATTAAGAAGTAGGCTTGCACATATATCTGCTTTTTAAACTAATTACCTTCCCTTACATTAGCCTTGACTGGTATCAATGCTTACTTAATACTATACCATGATTTATGCTGATTTTAAAATTCTATTGCTTTTTATGTTAGTGTCAGTTTAGGCACATGGTTGGTGAAGTGATGCCTTTGAATACTGTGGCACCCACACGCCCCATTTTATGATAATTTTTAGGGGTATTGGTGATTCTTAGGGAATATTGTAACAATCATCTTATGTATTTGTTCCTAGTTGAAATCCTGTAACTAGCGCCTAAAGAGTTATAGCTTACAGATACCCTGTCATATTCTTGTTTTTTTTTCCCCTTAAATTGAAAGGGTTTATATTCTCAAACAAGCTTTCTCTAGTTGCTCAAACTGGAATTGAAGAATTATTTCCCAAACAAAAATTCAACACACATTTAAGTAGATGAAATTTTCATTCATGGTTCACTGGATATCCTCTTTGTGTCCTTATTTGACCTACAAATTGTAACATTCACTTATTAGCCATCTTTCTAGCTTGAATCACTGTACTGTAATTGTTACACAAATTTTGGGCAAAGTATGCCTAATGTTTTGGTCATGCTGTTCTTTTTATTGTTCTGTTACCCAAACTCAAATTCCCTATGTGCAAAGATGTGGAAAAGATTTTGGTTGAACTGTACAGTATTTTGGTTAGTCCTAATAAGATATTGCCTTAAGTTTGGATTTTTTACTTAAAATTTAAGTAGATAAATATTAAGTAGAAATAAGCAGTTTGAAATGAGAAAATTACATTGGACATCATCTTATAAGAAAAAATAAGTTGCATTGAATAAAATAGTTCCTAAAACTTTTGAAAACCTTTCTGTGAGTCTGGGGATATATCATGGCTCTCAATTTCAACTGCATCTCTTGTGCCACCTCTCAAAACTCTTCCAGAATCCCCTGACCTTCAAGATAGGTTTTCGAAGGGTTTCAGTTCAAAAAAATTATTTCTATAGTTGCCAAGGATTTTAATCCGAATTTCCTTGCAAATTTCCTCTGTCAATTTTTCAGCACTTCTTTCTGCAGTAGCTCCCATGTGAAAAGGCACAATTTCCTTTCAATCTCACACAACCAGAGACAATGAGGGGTGCTGCCCTGCACCACATACTGTCACATCCAGTGAAGGAAGGGAAGGGAAAAATAGGGAACCTGCTTGAGCAGGTTTCTAAAATTCACATGCTTAAAAAACAAAATCATTATTTTGTCAGGATTGACATTTTATTTGCACTATAAATGCCAAAATGAATCTCCAAGAAGATGTGTGGAAAATTTAAATGGCCCGATACAAGAATGAAGAAGCTGTTGTGTAATGCAATATGCTATAAAAAAAACCTTACAGTCATAAGCATTCTTTTTAAAAGTTGGTTATGGAGAGGGATGTGGTTTGAGATGGTGAGATTGGAACCAGAGGCGCTCAAGTCAGACAGAACTTACATATAAACATTTAGCAGGTGCGTCCCAAACTCAAAGCTGGGTAAAGAATAGCCAAAAGTCCATTAATTTGCAAGGGTGGGAGGAAAGGCTGAGGGCTGGCCTATATAGAGAGCTGTTCTGTTCTTCGTAAGACAGATCTACTGCATGTGACTTTATTCTTGTCTGCAGTAAAGCATCTTATTTAATCATGATGAATCTGAAGTTTCTGTTGTTAGCTAGTTACCAAATGCAAGATTGAGTTTCTGGATAGTACAGATTTATTGCCATGACTCTGTGAAGTCTGACAGCAAAAATCAAATTGGGTGGGGTGGGGGTGGGAATTAATTAAGTACTTAGCTTCTAACCTTTGCATGAATACTACCATTTTTGATGAGAGAGTGAGCTGAAAAACAAATACAATAAATGTTCTAACACCAAATGTACATTTTTGGTTAAATTCATTTGAAGGCTTTCCAAAGACAGACATATTTTTCTGTTCACATATTTTTATTTCAGTAGGACTGTAGTGTTTTCCCTTATCCCCTGTATTGCAGCTAAGACAATGACTATATTTAAAATGTGGATGTGTTGGCAGGAAGGTTTAGCTTAAAAGTACCAGGACAAATCCATGATATATTCTACTTCTGCTCCATTATTGATTGACTGATTGATTGATGTGATTTATATCTCACCTTTCTGCACTTCCCCTCTAGGATTTACTGAGCCAGATAGACCAATGATCAGAGCCAGCATAAGACAGCATCCTGTGCTTTTGTCTAACCGTTCTTATTTCCACCAAGATAATGTGTTGTACCTTAAAAAACCTTCCTTTCTTTCTTTTGTTTGTTTGGTTTTTTTTAGTGGACAGTTTGCAATAGTAAGGAAATGCCGTGAGAAGACCTCTGGTGCACAATATGCTGCAAAATTCATCAAAAAACGAAGAACAAAATCCAGTCGCCGAGGAGTGAGTCGTGAAGACATTGAACGAGAAGTAAACATATTAAAAGAAATCCAGCATCCCAATGTGATTACACTGCATGATGTTTATGAAAGTAAAATGGATGTCATTCTTATATTGGAACTGTAAGTAGTTTTTAACTTATTTGAAATGTCTGTTTTGGAATTGAAGCTTTGTATCAGTTTTGAAAATAAGGTTTATCCCCACCCCCACCCCTCAGTAATTATCTTTGCATTGGGAGCATCATCCTACATTTGCTCATAAGAATATAATAAGCCGTTGAAAATAAAGGAATTTGTATGCAGATGTCTTTATCCTTGTGTGCTGTAAAGCATGGATGCCTTTGAAAATTAACCCTGAAGATTATCTGCTTGGAAAGAGTTGAGCTGTTGAATTTTAATTTTATTCAGTTAGTAACATTGAATAAAATTTATAATTTCTCTCTTTTCTGATCCAGCTACCTTTTTCCCTCTCCTCATCAGGATCCAGCTTTGTCCCCTCCTTCCTCCGCCCCCTCTTCTGTTTGCTTCCTTTCCCTATTTCTTATTCTTATTGTCCTCAGTTTGGGGTTTTTTTCCCCCTCCTGCTCTTGGATGGATGTAAGGGAATGTGTTTCTGTGATAGAGTAGTATGTGTGGGAGAGAATAGTTGGTATAAGCAGACGGGGACCAATTGATTTTATAAATGGGTTACCTTATTTAAAGATGATTAATTTTAGTTAACAGTTAATGCAGATTTTTTTTATCTGCATTTTTTGAAGTATAGCTTGCAGCAGTAGATGCTCACATATATATTACATGCATTTGTGGGATGGCAAGGGTGGAATTTTCCAGGTTTAATGTAGCTGGAGTTCACAATCCAAAGCAAAGAATCCATGTATCAAATCAGCCAGTGAATTTGCTTACTTTTGCATAATTCCCAAAATCTGGGTTTCATTTTGAAGATGGCTGCTCTCATTCTACCAGAGTGATGTTGGAAGGGTGTTTCTTTGCTTTAAATCAGCATATTTTAAAATGCTGCAAATCATTTGCAGCCTGTAAGTTGTTTTTGTGTTCTCTCTTTTTTAGCACAGGCACTTTGACCCACAGCCACAGCCCATTTTCTTTCCCTTCCAGCCTGATTCTTCAAAATCCCTTCTTCCACTCTTAATTTTTCTGTTTTTTGCAGTCAATTGCCTCTTCTTTCTTCACGTCCATTGTAATTCGTTCTGCAAAGCAAGCTTAAAGTTAGATAGAATGCTTGATCTTGGCTGAAAAGCCTGAAAGCAACAGACTCAGTGAACAGGGAAATGACATCTTTTTCATTTTTACAAACATGAGGCTAGTTTTTTTCCATAGTGTCCCCTTGTGCTTTTTGTTGATTCATTGAACTATAAAAGCCTATCTGAGCAAAACAAGAAAGCAAAACAAGAATTCTTAAGGTCTGAATGGCAGAAGGAAGCAACATGTTCCTTTCTGACATACACACTGGAAACTTACCTCATCATTTTCCTTTTTTAAAAATCTGATGGAAACATAATGCTGTAATTCTCAGAACTATAACAGTTCTGTTATCATAAGAGACAACAATATGAGACACTGGGCTTCAGGTTACCCATGTTTAGCAGTATTTGGTATTCTGTTAAGACAAAATACAATTCTGCTAAAGAATATCAATTAATAGAGTAGGCTTGTGCAAATCTTCCAGTGAAGCATTGATCATGAGCAAAACACCCTACTGGAGCCTTTCCTTGAAGCTGCCACATCCACTTGAAGCTTAGGGTGTTGGCTTTGAAGCCCTGCCAATCTTTAGAGCACTTAATCAAATGATTTATACAGCTTTAGAACAGAATAGAAAACTTTTAACTTGAACGTTTGTTCCCACTAATGCATATTTTTGTAATTATTGGTTAATTCTCAGCAGTTATGAGCAAGCTAGAAAATGTCATATCACTTTTTTAAAGAGTGAGGAACAAATGGATTAACATTAGATGAGAAAGATTCCAGTGCACTTAAAGCATACAGTCAAACTATGCACATCAACTATGTAGGCATATCACCTGAAATAATGTTGTGAAATTCTGTTGATAAGGCTTTCCTGATTTTTAGGACACTTCTAATATTAAGTTGTTTGTTCTTTCTGCATTAGTGGTTAGCTGTTATAAAACTTGGCTGCAGTCTTGACTTCAGAAGGTCTGTCTGCAGTTGAAGGAACATTCTCCACTTAAGCTGGTTATTTAGAAAGAACATTCTAAATAGTTTGCTAATCCAAACTGGGAGTTTTGCTTTCAGTTTCTTCTCTTCTCTTCTCTTCTCTTCTCTTCTCTTCTCTTCTCTTCTCTTCTCTTCTCTTCTCTTCTCTTCTCTTCTCTTCTGGATGATTTCTCATGTTTTCTTTCCTGGAGAATAAATACTGTTCAGATAGACCTTTTTTCATTTGTCTGCTAGTCTTTTATACTTAACAGCAAGACTTATATGGTTCTTAAAGGCTCTGTTTTACTTCCTATTGGAAGAGGGAATAATTTATCACTTCTGAAATTTATCATTTTATGTAGAAACCACACTTTTATGCCATTCACTCGCTTTCTAATCATAGGATTGGTAGTTCACATCCTGTACCTCCTACGTTTTGTTGGGAAACATTGTTTTTTAAGAGCAATGCATGCTTAGTTTTTTACTCATTACTCAGGTACTCATTTCTGCATCATGTATAATGCTGTTTTTCATAATTATTCTACTATCAATTAAATTATTTGAAATGATTGCATTTGATTGATACAAGTAACAGGAATAGGGTTAAATCCTATTCTTGCATTAAGGGTTTAACATGAATTAGACCCCCTAAAGTGGTAGGGGTATGGAGAAAATCATTGGTTAAAGATAACTTCAGGTTCTGCTAAAGTTGTTTATGTGTCTCTTAAATTTAAAATATAGGTGCAAATCTTAAATTTGGGGAAAGCTACAAATGTATTTATTTAATTTATATGCCACCCATCTCCCCCAGAAGGCGACTCTGGGTGGCTCTCAATTAAAACCCAAAACAGTAAAAACAATGATAATATAAATATCCGTATTAAAATTAGCTAATGACAATTCTGTATAATACAAATGATATACAAATGACGTATATGGTTAATAGAAATACAATTTACTCAATTGCAGCTTTTTTCCATCACATATCTCACACACTGTAAGATGGGAGAGAAACTTCTTTTAGGAAAGGCATTTAAAATTGTTACAGATTTTGTTACTGAGCTGGTTTCTATATACCATATTTTTCTGACAATAAGACGCCCCCATGTACAAGACGACCCCCATTTTTCCAACCCCAAATTAAGAAATCAATATTTTAAAGATAGTGCAGAACACATTTTTATTTAGTAATTAGTTAACATTTACCTGCTACACTCAGTGGGAGGAGGTCCAAACCGTCTCTCTGCAGCTCTATTTCCAGGCTCTTTTGCATAACTGATTACATTCAAGCACGAGTGAAACTGCCGATAGCTTCTCTCTGCAAACAGCCTTCCTCTAATTGGTTTGTTCAGCATCAGCTGACGTCAGTTACATAAGGCTCGTGATTGGAGGAAGTCTGTTTGGGAGACAAGCTATTTCACTTGTGAATGGAGGCTGGCAATAGGAGGAGGCCTCTCTGCAGAAACAAAGTATGGGCAGTTTTGCAACCGCGCGATTCTCGGCTGACTTCCTTGAATAAGACGCCCTTCAATTTTTAGGGTAAGGATTTTAGAAAAAAGTATCGTCTTATAGTCGGAAAAATACAGTATTGCTATTGTATTTTAATGCTTTTCGCTGATATTGCTGATGTTAGTGTTTTCAACCTGTGTCTTCCCATTTGAGAATGGCATTGTTAACAAAGGGATTTCTCCATTCATTGCAGCCTATGCTTTTCCCCTTCCCCAATTTGTATCAGGGTGTTAAGGGGCTCCCAGGTCCAGATTTGGCAGATGTGATGTATTGAGAGAGGAGAATAAAGGAAAATTTTGCTGAAAGAGCAAAAATATACCATTCAATGTCAGATACCCCTTATACTTTCTAAGTGTTATTTAATCTCAATTACTGCTTTTGGATTTTCAGTTAGTTCCCTTGAGATAATTTCTAGAAAAGATTATGGTTCTATATATTTAAAATAGAAAAATCAAATCATTGCTAATTATAAACAAAAGGACCGCAAATCAAGATTGATTTTTATAGTAGATATGAAAATCAAGCCATGCATATCTAAGATAGCTTCTAGGCTTAAAGAATCATTATGATTATTTTCTGGGATTTTAAATATCTTTCCCTCCATTAGAGACCAGCAATGATAGAAGGTATTATCCCAGTCTGAGAGCTTTGTTGGTTAGGAATCAATCTTCTTTTTCCTTGTGTAGAGAATAGATTTTGCACATCCAAGTAACACTTTCACAGATGTTCTCTAACGTACCTTTAAATACTGAAAATGTAATTGGTAAAGCACATGTCCTTTATAAATGATGAAATTGCCATATATAATGTCCTTATATCCAGTAGATAGAAAATGCCTGTATCATGCTTTAATACTTTACCAAGCAAGAAAAAGTTTTTAACACTTTATCAAGCAACAAAAAGTCTAGCAAATTTAAATCATAGTTTTCTATGAATAATTATGCAATGAGCTGATTTGCTAATAGGAAAGCCTATCATGTTAATCTGATCTTTGTTACTGTTGCTGATTTTTCTCACTACTTTCAGTGAAAGTCCTTTTAATTTTGTGAAATCCACTGGGATTAAAAATCTCCATGGACAATGTCTTTAGATAGTGCCTTAATTATTTAATTGTTTCATTAATAAAGTATGTTGGTGCTAATTCATTAAGAGAGATAATGCTTTTTTCTAAACTAATCAGTTTCACATTAAATGCTTAAGACCTATAATTATATCTTGTGGGATATACTTTGTAATCCCAAAGCCTGGGTAACAGTTTGCTTGTTAGAAAAAGAATTATTTTCTGGTATATGTAATCCAGTTTTCTTCCCAAAGGAAGGAGGTGTTGATTTCGAAGCATCATCTTCTTTGCTTTAAATGCTTTCATTTCATTGCTTTTATTTAAGTGAGATCTTTAATTTAAAGCTTACACTAGAACCTGTTGCAATTTCATGTAAGCTTGTTGTTGGTCAGTTGTGTTTTCATTTATATAGAACACATAATTACCTGTTTTGAGCCATTGCAATAAAATAAAGATATTTACATGGTTTTTTAAAAAAAGCTCTTCAGGTATAATATCTTGTGTACCATAAGAACTTGTTAAGATTCAGTGTTTTGCTCTGAATTAGTTCATCAGAACACTAAAATATAGTACTTCCCCTATTAGCCACCTTTTAAAGAATCAGTGTAAATGATTTTTTTAAATATTTCATATAATTGTTGATACAAATTCTAAAATACATCTTCTTTATTCAGGGCACAGATTCCATGTACTGGGCAAAACCATGGACATTTATATTGATAAAAGTGTTAGGAATCTGAAACCATGATTTAAAGCTGGTATCAAAAGTTGCATTGAATGGGTAATTGCTTAGATAATGTCACTATCATTGCATTGAATGGGTAATTGCTTAGATAATGTCACAATACAATACAGTGATTCATTATTTTTCATTTATAGTAAATTAAAAGTACATACATTTTCAGTGGAGGTTGAGTAAGACAGCCAAGATACTACAACCTAAAATAACTCCCCCTTTTATATTCAGTAATGTGTTACTATTATAACTGTTGGTGGGGTGGTAATAAACCAAGAGTGCAACAATTGGAATGAAGCCTCAGGATCCTGTATCTCTCCTGCTATGCCCCATCACTGAATAATGTTTTGTTTTTGTGTAAAATGTCTCTTTAGGTCTGTCAACTCTTTTGCAAATATCAACAGAATAAACAATATAGAGTAATAATAAACTGAGGAAATGCCTTGTGCAGAGAGGAGCTGATCACACATTGTTTTTAGCAATCATAAGCACAGTATATTGATGTACATGTTACTTGAGACGCTCATATATGTTTTTCATATTCAAGTCTTATAATTCTATAGATATAATCATTACTGGAAAAATATGATTGCAGTTATGCTATAAAGTGTTAATTGCAAAGGCTATATTGCATATAGGACTGCGGTTGCTGATACCACATCAATTCAGAATTGATGGATTTTAGTGCCACAAGATAAGAGAAGCCACCTGATGATATCTGTATAATGTGCTTCTTAGCTGAGAGGTAAAAAACCTTTCCAGAAGCAACTGACTAGTGTTTTTAAAAACAGGATGGTATCTGTATAGATGGTTGTCCCTGTGAAGCTCTGGATTAGTTTTAGTGGTTACAGTCAGTAGAAATATGGATTTGGCCTTTGTCATACATACTTGGTTATTTCCAGATTGGATTACATGATGTTTTCTGTACAGCTGCTTTTGAAAACTGAACATTCACTTGTTCAGCATGAGACAGCCAGACTGTTAACGAGATCCGATCACAGAGAACATACTGTGCCTATTTTACATGAGTCTGACCAATCTACAGTTACTTTCCAGGCGCAACTCAAAATACTGATATTAGTCTTTAAAGCCTAAATATTCTGGGACTACATGCCTATTCCCATATAAGCTTCCTCATTTATTGAGAACATATAATAAAGTTCCAGCCAGGGCTTCAACATTCGTATGCTAAGACAGTGGCTCAAACCAAAGCCCATTGGTCATTTGCAACCCCCAGAAGCCTTTGAGGCAACCCCCAGAAGCCTTTGAGGCAACCTCCAGAGCTCCTACAAAAGCTTTCACCGAATTGTATTTTTTCATTATTATTTAAGAGGGAGAATCATGAAATTATGTAAGGAATTGTCATATTAACTATATTTAATTAATTTAGTATAATTTTAATAATCTATGAATTTAACTAAATCAGATGTTGTTTGTGATCCATTTCTGCCTGTTGCTTGGACTTTAGCGTGATATCCATTCACCAAGTACTCAGTTGGCCCCCTTAAAAAGTTGCACCCTTGGCTTAGGGTGATAATTACAAGAAGAGAGACCTTATGCAGTAGTTTCATTGCTAACTTCAGAACAATTGATAGACAGAATGGAGGAATATCAGTCAGAAAAATATGCTAATAAGGGTTTTCTTCATGTCAGCTAATACTCATCACTATCAGAAAGTGATTGGTAGAATAGGAATAGATGTGTTTTCATTTGTGATTATTTAATGAGCTGCAAACCAAAACATTTAATAGTTTTACAAATATGTTTCATTCATCCATACAATAATATTTAGAACATATGAAAGCTTCATGTAATATTGAAAGAATGACTTTAATTTCTATGACTTAGAAAGAACAAATTTGAATACATGGGAAAGTAGATTTTACATCATAATTGGAGAATAACCATGTGTCATATTTTTTCTCCCACTCTATTGTTTTAAGTAATGGTTTATTTTTATTTTAAGATATGACTTTTGCAAAGGTTTGCCAATACTGGTTTTTTTTCAGTTGTCCAAAAGTGATTTTGAACATGTTTTCCTAAATTAAATTTGAAACATCATTGCTAAAACAAAGTAGCCTGAAAAGTACTTAAAACGTGTAACTAAGATAATACTTCTTAGGGGGAGAAGTTTTCTAGAGGCCAAAAATCTTTATAAATCTGTATTAGTGCTTGGTAAATTTAATTAAATAATTGTTTAAAAAAATCTATTCATAACCTTTGCAGAAAGCTTCTAAGAGTAGATACTGTTTCTTCATAAGCTGTGCAGAATCCTTCACATTTGTTTTTTAAAAATAGAAAGTATTCACGTCATAATTAAAGCTCCTATTTTTTACAGCGTTGCAGGAGGGGAACTCTTTGATTTTTTAGCTGAAAAGGAATCCTTGACTGAAGAGGAGGCCACAGAATTTCTCAAGCAGATTCTTAATGGTGTTAAGTATCTGCACTCTCTGCAAATTGCACATTTTGATCTTAAGGTACATTGAACAAATAGCTTTTTCAAACCTTGGAAATGCTACATAAAATACCCCTTACAGTTTGGGTACCCAAAGTAAATGCTAATGTAAAGTTTTGTTTAAGAGAACAAAAGACACCTTGCAGCTTCTTTATGTGGCAAGATTCTATTATAAAGTAAGATATAATAGATTATGAATATATGGAACCATGTCTCTATGGAGATTCTTCCTTGATGTTTTGTATATTGGGAAACTTAACTTTTATAGTTATGCGCATATAGTTGTATTTAAGTATTTGCCAGAATTCATTTTATTATAGAGAGACACAGATAAAAAATTTCAAGGGGCAGAAGCATCTTTAGGTGTGGTCAAGGGGGGGGGGAATAAATGATGAAAAGGTTACCACTGGTGAATGTGCAGTGCTTCACAAATGTACTCAAGGGGCAGAGGTTGCATCACAATGGTGCAATGCTAATTTTGTCCTTTTGATGAAAGCCTTGATCCTGCAGACACCTCTTGTCAAGAGGCGGCTATACTTACAAATAACAGCTTATTTTTTTCTGATTTTTTAAAAATAATTTATGGCCATGGTTTGGAATTGCTCACATATAATCAATATTTTTCCTTGAAGCCTGAAAACATAATGCTGCTGGATAGAAATGTACCAAAACCTCACATCAAGATCATTGACTTTGGCTTAGCACATAAAATAGACTTCAGCAATGAGTTTAAGAATATTTTTGGGACACCTGAATTTGTTGGTGAGTATTATATTTTATTATTTTGCTACTATGTAAAATTTGTCTGATAGTTTTAGGCAGACATGTTCTTGACAGTCCACATAATAACTTGATGAATATAGTCCTGTTTCTGTCCTTTGCTTTCTGTACTGAGAGTAAAGATGGGTGATTGGAAACCGAGTTCAACTTCTTTTCAGAACATGATATAGCAATATATTTATATGGGTAATTTATTGCCCACTTAATTTATTACAAATGTATACAAATTCTAAGGCCATATATATTTTTGCAGTCAGACTTGTATACAGTTATGTTAGCCTTTCTTACGGTATGAATGACCTACATTTAAAAGGGAACAAAGCCCAAAAAAGGACCAGCTCCACTAGTTTATAAACACCTGTCTTGTCATGTTAAAGATCCTTTTTGGCTGCTAGATGAATTATTTACATTCTGATTCCCAAAATCTTGGACGCTTGTTCTTACTATCAGCCATATATAGTTGACTAAGGAAGGTAATAGTAGAATAAGCATTGCTGTCAAACTTCATTTGTTGAGGAGAGGCAGTGAAGGAGAGCATCCCATCCAGAGTAGCTGTTTGACCACTATGTGACCCAGAGTGCTGGACTATGTGGCCCCTTCTTAAGAACATACTCTGATTGGGGATTGCACTTTTTAGTTTTTAGCATCAAATATGGTGTTGAGGACTATAGTGTAGCACTGTAAGAATTATGCTATAGTTCCCATTAAGTCTGATAAATAACTCCTTGCTGATCAGCATCACCATTGTATAGTTCCTGAGATACATCATCAGGGAATCTGGAGTTTAATTCTAATTCTGAGCTGATTATACTCAGTTCTATTTTTCTTTTACATTTCGCCTTTACAATCTGAATCTGGAATCAGTAAGAGATTAGGATAAGAGTAATTCCATGCAGATAAAGTAAAAGTCCTGTTGATAATCAGGGAGATGGTATTCATTCTGTTTTGGATGAGGCAGCAATTTTATTTGACTCTTATTAGGTGCTGGATTTTCAACTGACACAAAGAGCATGAGGCATATTTTGCAAACTTTTGCTATTGTACCAATTGCATTCCTTTTTGGAAAAACAGAACATGGCTAGTTATCCATGCCCTGTAATAACATCCACACTAGATTACTATAATGTAATGTGCATGGGCACCTCTTGAAGATCACGCAGAATAGTCTGGCTCCCTCCAGATATGTTGAGATTAGAGATCACATAATTACTAGACAGCATGGGCCATGTTTCATCACATCGGGATTGAATAAGGCTGATCAAGAGACTATTTCAAAGATGCTAGTTGAATTGTTGAGTATGAATTCCCTGCACGTATTTATTGAGAAACCACCTGTTCATCAACTAAACCTTATATTGAAGGCCTTATACCATATTCCCCAATTTATGATGTCAGAAGGGAGGAAAGGTCCTTTTCAGTGGTGGCATCTTTGTAGAATTGTCTTCCTACGTTTCATCTTGTACTTTTCTTGCTCTCTTAAGAACCAAGGAAAGGGTGTCCTGTCCTGTAAAGCTGCAGTGTTATATGAAGGCCTGCCATGGCCACACTGCCAGCTTGTTCTGCTTTTTCCATTGTGCAGCCTGTATTATTGAACTTGCCATTGGTGTTGAGACTGGCTCCCATTGTTGTAGTTTAGGAGGGAATTTAAAACAAATCTCTTTACTTAAGCCTAGATTTTTTTCATGGTTCAGGATTGTGTAAATTTAATTTTTCATATTGTCAGTTACCTAGAGCTACAAAATGGGTGTGGCAGCATATCACTTTAAATAAATAAAATATAGGTAATCCTCAAGTTATGACTGCAGTTGGGACTGGGATCACTGTCGCTAAGCAGTGTGGTTGTAAAGTGCAATGTCACGTGACTGCATTGCTTAGCAATGGCAATCCAGGCAGTCCCGGTTATTGTAATGCAAGATGCGTAGGTTGTTAACTGGGAAGTGGAGGGAGTCCCAGGTAAGGGTTCTTCAGGGGGGTGGGGGAGGTCCTGGGAGGCCTGGCGCAGTTGGGGGACGGAGTGCTCTGTGCAGTACAAGCTCAGAAAGGCCAGGGAATTAGGGTGCGTGTGTGTGTGTGCACAGGGAGGCTGAGAAAAGAGGGTGCAGGGTGTGTGCAATCTCAGGTCATAGAAAGAGGGTGCGGAGTGTGTGTGTGCATGTGTGCGATTGCAAGGAGGTCATGGAAAGAGGGCGCAGGGTGTGTGCAATTGCAGGGAGGCCATGGAAAGAAGGCATGGAGTATGTGCATGCATGTGTGTGATCACAGGGAGGCTGTGGAAAGATGGCATGCGGTGCATGTGGGCACAGTGCATGTGATGAAGAAAAGCCACGAAGAAAGGCTGGAGGGGAGACTTACCCCAGCAGCTTGTGACCTTCCGTGCAGGCTTCCTATTGACTTTGCTTGGGGGAAGCCAGCAGGGAAGGTTGCAAATGGCAATCATGTGATCATAGGGTTCTTGGCAACAGGTCATAAGTGTGAATGGGTTGTCAAGCACCTAGATCGTGATCACATGACCACAAGGGTGTTGGGACGACTGCAACTTTGAGAACTGGTCATAGGTCTCCTTTTTCAACACCATGGTAACCTTGAACAGTTGCTGAACGTATGGTTCAGGTTCGAGTACTACCTGTAAATACTATTGCCTTCATTGATATTAATGATGAAAGCCTTTGGTGCCATTGTCAGAGATTTCTGAAAGTTACTATTATTTATTTAATTAATTTAGCTATCAAATTATTTATTTAATAATAATTTATGATAAGAAAGGGATTAATTTATGACTGGGGAGAAATCCTGTTAACTACATTTCTTTTTAATTATATGAATGAAATGAAATTGTATGGGTCTTGCCCAAGTACTGCCTTATGAAGTGCTGTACCTACTATGTATTTAAAGGTGTCAGCTGTGAAAAGTTGTCTTTTTAGCCTGATTATTTGCTCTCTCTGTTCAGTAGGTTTGAAGGTTTTTTAGTTGAACTGGGCATGTATTATCTGCTTTGAGGCACTTCTGAGATGTAAATCTCCACTAAAATTATATACATCAACTATGAATCATTTGAAATAAAGGATTATAGACTGACAGCAGGAAAGTTTATGGTATTGATGGGGAAAATACAGCTGAGTAACACAAGATATATCTCTATTATACATGTAAGGAAGGAAGGATGAAAAGAAAACAAAAAATTGACGGCTTTAAAAAAGCTGAAAACAATTATTTAAAATTAGAAAATATAAGAATTGAAGTAAGGTGAAATTAAAGAGAACTAAATAAAAATGTCTTGGTGTTTAAGTACAAATACAAATACTTGTTTGCATCAGTATGAAGCAAAAACACAAAGAAGTGAAGGAAGTATGCAATTTTAAGTTATTATCCACTGACAATTAACCAGTAAGTATATAAAACCTGTCATAAATATTTCTAAAACAATCTGAAAATAATATTTTAAACTAAGTTGAAATAACGATATAGTAAGTTCATACAGTACAATAAACGCAAGCAGAAGGAAGCAATGCATAAATATATTTTAAGAAAAGGTGACAGATTTCTATACTTAACTTAGTACAGCATAAGCAAAAAAGGAAAATGCTACTTAAATAGCTTTAAGTTAATATGCAGTATGGATACCAAGTATTAACAAAACATAATGAAATGGAATGTAGCAAAAGTAAAACTTGAAGCAGTATAAGAGAAGGAAGAAAAACTTGCTCTACAAATAGATGGAAGAAAATGGAGCTATTTTCAAGTTAGGTAATGATAAATATAATGTGTATAAGAGAGTAGGAAAGTTAAACTGTCTTATATTCTGAAGACCAATGAATAAAATGGAAAGACGTTCCAAAAGGGAAAACCAGAAGACTCCCTAGGTGGGTATATTTACATATAACTAAGCAGAAAGGGGACTGGGGAAAGAGATGCTTGTTCTATTTTCTGAACAAAGCTGGACACAAGAATTTCAGGCAATTTTCAAATTTAGTTTCAATGTTAAATTTAGAAAACTATAAAATTGAGCTTATGTTTGTTACTGGAGCACATAACTGTATTTTAATCTCCATCTTTTCAGAGAACACATAAGCAGAATGATATGCAGGTATTCCTATAGTTTTGCTACATGTTTTAATTAGAAGAAAGAATAGTTATTATTACATACAAGAAGTTAAAATAATAAATTGAAATCTAATTTCATAACACCCCCCCCCAAAAAAAGAACATCAGTAGAACAATATATACAAAACAACAGTGCTGTATATTAAACATTCAGGAGAGTATTTATTATTTCAATTTATAGTCTGGCTTTCCATCTCAGAGGTGCTCAGCTGTATTGCCATATGATGCATTCTTAAGAATTGCCTATTCACAGTTCGTAAGATTCAGTCCTACTGAACTCAGGCTAAACATGTATATATAGAATTGTAGCCTGAATGGGATCCCCAAATAGAACTGAAGTAGACCTTATTTGACTACCACCCACTTAATCAATAAAGGCAGTGACATTTGAGATCATATGTACAGAAACTGGCAAATTTCAATTGAACAGTTGTTAAAGTTTCAATCAGGATATATTTGAACAAGTGCACAGTGTAAGCACAGACATTTTCACTGGTCTAAACTAGTGTAACTTTCTTAACATTGGTATAGATTGTTCCAACTGCCCAGTGCTTTTTTCTGCTTGCTCTTTCTAGAAAGTGGAATTTAAGTTCTATCTTTAGTAAAGTGTAATAAAATGCATTTACTAAAGTTTCAGCTGCCATACTGAACAAATATTAAATGTCAAACCCTGCTCTTTTATTTATGTATTTTTTTAAAAACTAACAAATGCTTTATTTCTTAGCTCCTGAAATAGTAAACTATGAACCACTTGGTCTTGAGGCAGATATGTGGTAAGTTCTCAATTTCTCTGGCACTTGTTGGCAATTTTTATAGCAGGCTTTTAGCACTAAAAAATACCTTTTTCTCCTTCTCCCATATTTCTTTGCAGGAGCATTGGTGTAATAACCTACATTCTGTAAGTATTAAAATTCTAATTTGTTTTTTTGTAATTTCCACAATATTATTCAGTCTTACAACTGATAATCTCATCTGTTCATGTCCAGAGAAATCTTGTTATGAAATTAGCTTAAAATATTTGCACATAATTTTATGAACATACACTTCAGTATATAATGAATAGAAAGTGTAACCTGTATTATTGCATTTGTGTTATGATTTATTTTGATATTTGGGAATATAACTTGATATGTCTTAAATTAAGTGTACTTTTCTACCCATTGAAGTGAGAAACCTGTATGACTCTATTGTTGGATTCTAGTTCAGCCAACACAGAAAAATGGTCAGAGTTGTAATGTAAAACCTGAAAGGCCGTGGATTTCCCATTTCTATATTGTGATTTTAAAAAAAGATATAAATTATGACCTAAGTGCCTTCACAGGCTGCCACCACCACTTCCTAGTTTAATCATTAAGGAAATCTGTGTGGAGATTGTTAAAGGTCCTGGTGCTTGGTTCCCCCATTCCTTCTGGCTCCTGAACCTACTCTCTGTGCAGCTGCTGGAGTGAAGTATTAAAGGACATATGGGAAGAGATAGAGGCAGTGGTGGTAGCAGTAAAAGTCTATTTTGAATGAGGCAAGTAATGAGTCCACCATTTTAGGTGCCCCAAGAAGGATTAGTGAGCATTTTTAGCAAGCATCACTTTTAACTGTAAATTTGGTAAAAGAGCTAAATGGGAGAGGCCAGTTTGTTGGAGCAGGAGAGGACAACAACATGGTCAAGACTAGAGAACAGTGATTAAGCAGGAGACTGGCTTTGCCTCTTTTAAATAAATGTGTTTTTTCCCCCAAAGCAACGTTTTTGAAAGGAAGAAATCTATATATTTTAAAAAGCAAGATAAATTTGGGGGGGAATCTGTCTACCACTTTTTGCATGAGTACATGTGTTGAACACTAACTGAAACTAGAACAGAAAAAAACAAGCTGTTATTTTCCACCGCCTACCCGTTTTTTGTGTGAAACTGAAGCGGTTGGGAATGTTTAAATTGATGTTAATCAGATTGAATTGAAATTATTACAGGGCAAATAAATTTATTTGACAGGCCAAGAGAAAAAATAAGTTATTTTATGGTTGTGGAGGAAAGTGTATAGCTGTTTTAAAGGATTGTTTGTATTTTAATTAATAAAAAATTAATTTATTTGATGTGCTCCCATCCATTTTGTTGATGCCCATGCTCACAGCGTAGCCATTTTGAACTTATGCCTCCGTTTCTTCATGTATTCTAAATGTACCAAACCCTGAAACATTTTAAGTCCTGGTTTACCTTGGTCTGGGTGTTGGTGATTTGTGTGTTTGCTAGCATTTGTATTTCCTCTGCTCCAAATATAAAGTCTAGAACTGATATGTTTGTGTTCAAGTCATGCAACATCACATTTACTGTGCCAAAAATCATTTTTACAGATTAAGTGGCGCATCACCATTTCTTGGAGAGACAAAACAAGAAACACTAGCCAATGTGTCTGCAGTGAATTATGACTTTGAGGAAGAATTCTTTAGTAATACCAGTGCCCTAGCTAAAGATTTTATAAGGCGACTTCTAATAAAGGATCCAAAGTGAGTTTTTTCAATTGATTATTTGCGATTTTAAGGATATGATCATTTTTTATTTTATGGTTTGAAATATGCTTCTGAGCCAATGTGGCATATAGCAGAAGCATTATTAGGCCCGAATAAGGAACATCTTGAGAATACCCAGTTATGGGGGTGGGGAAGAGGTTATAGGTATAATACATAATTTCATCAATTCATCAACTAGTATACTGATCTTACAACAACAATGCACTCCTCCAGCATGATAACCAAATTGCCTTGTGCAACAACCTGGTTAGAAACATCTTTTTCTAGACTTAAGCTTTATTTCTTGAAACAAGTGACATATCCTCCGCTTCATTGTCCTGGACTTCATTAAATTAACACTTTGAAAAAGATTGCACTGAGAGTTCAATGATGAGTTGTTGTTACTTACCATATTCTGGTACTAAATAAATATATTAAAGGAGTTTTAATAAAATTTCATGAAGAATACAAAATAATCAGTATTGTGTAATGTTACTAGAGCTGATATGATGTGAGTTTAGTGGCATCTGCAGGGTACTAGGTTGAAAATACTGGACTGGAACTAGAAGATCTCTGTTTTAAATTCTATTCATTCACGAAGTTCACTGGATAACCTGTGCTATTTACTTATCTTTCAGTCCAGTTGTTTTACAGTTGTGAAGTTATAAGTAGGTGAAGGAAATAGAATAAGAGTATTGCATTGGCTTACTTCATATAAATTAACTTGTTTCTCATTTAAAAGGAAGAGAATGACTATTCAAGACAGCTTGCAACATCCATGGATCAAGGTCAGTGTGTAATGCATAAGACATATTGTTTTATCCTGTTTGTCTCTTTTATTGCTCCTATTTGTATTTTTGTTTGCTCTTTGAGACATAAAAGTATAAGCATTTCTTGCCTTTTCTAAGGCACTGGCTGAATTTTTTCTTCCTATCCACTGTATTTTTAATAGTTATTCTAACACTTGAACCAAATCAATTTACTCTGTATTATCAAAGAGGAAAGGATCCAATAGAAATGTAATGAAAATGGAACATGATTCAGATGATCCATAGCAATTATATGTCAGAGAAAGGCATTTATACTGTACAATCCTTACTGTACACTTGCACAAAAGAACTACTAATGAATATAGTTGATAAATTCTGCCATAATTCTTCTTCTCCTTGGACCAGGGATTATAATATTTTGTGGTGCCATTACCCCCTAAATGAATACATAAATTTGAGAACCTTGACCATAACCATAGCATTTGAGAACCTTGACCATGACAGCAGCATTTCAAAGTGTTATTTTAATTTTCTCACAGCCAAAAGATACTCTGCAGGCACTGAGTAGAAAAGCATCTGCAGTAAATATGGAGAAGTTCAAAAAGTTTGCTGCACGAAGAAAATGGAAAGTAAGGTTAATAATTATTTACAAAATTGTAGTTCAGTTTTGTCTTTGGGGTAAGATATATGACAAGAGGTGCTATCATGGCAAAGATATTTTAGAGACTGATCCCCAGCTTAATTTAATATAATTATTCAATTTTGTGTCTTTTACTTTTAATTAGTAATAGTGCAAGATCAACTGTTCATTAAACTGAGCAATATGCAGCATTTCCACTGTAGTGAGGAAGGAAAAGAGATTAACAAAATTGTGAGAATGAGATATGCATGAAAATTTGAAAAGCAGTAACATAGCATGAAGAATGTAATTACCATGAGAATGGATAAATACTCTTTCTTGAAATGAGATTGAAATATGTACCTCTAGGTATGATTATGATTTTAACACTTAATTTGTTCTAAGCTGATTCTTATAACATTTTTGAATTGCTGATGAACTGCAAATCAATGATTAAAAACATACATTTTTACTATCTCCTGTTCCTGTGATAGATTCCATGTGATATAAATTTCCTGAGAACTAGATCTATCGCATAATTATGATTTTATGAAGTAGTTAATAGATATAGGAAGAAAAATTTGAACTGAAATATTTGCCACGGTGTAATTTTAAGAAATATTTTTATATTTGTGTCTGTGTGCATGCATGCATGTACACACACACACACACACACATATACATGCATAGATAGATAGATAGTGTGAAAAATCAGGAGGAGCTTGGTAGTATCTTTTCAGACTAAAAAAATTATTAAAAATCATACATTGTAGTGAAGTACAGCTCACATCATCAGATGCATGGATTGGCTAAACTGAGGTAGGATTTAAATTGGGATGGGGGAAACTGAGTGGTTTTACAGATGTAACTTATATGCAGTGTGCATGTATGCAGTGTAGTTAATGTTGTTTTTAAAAAAGAAAGAAAAAAGGCCTGGAAATTATTATGATAAACAAAACAACTGCAACTTGGAAGGCAACTCCAGCTTGTCTTTTTTGTAACAAAACAAAACCCTAATTCAGATGTCAGCAGAAACACATATCAACAATCCAGTGTGTTGCAAATCAGCATAGTGAAGTACAGATTTAGCCTTCCACTGTTGTATAATAATTCTTTTGGTCATTCGCCATGAGTAAGAAGACGAAGCTAAATCCAAAAATGCAAGGGAATTCTTGGAAACTTGGTATTCAGACAAGGCAGCAATCAACAGACACACAGAGATAAACAGCAACTACACACTATTCAAAAGAGACAAAAGACCAGAACATCTCCTCACCAGCAATCATCGCGCAGATAAACAGAGGCTCCCACCAGGCACACAATCAAGCAGTGAACAATACCCTACTCAAGGAACTACCAGAGGAGCAAAACCAAACCCCCACCCCCACCAGCACTGGCAAGGCAGGCCACAGTATATAAGCAGAGAGCAAACCCCATCCCATTCTAGCACTGAAGATGTTACCTAGCTGGGTAATGAAACGTTTGCCAGAAAAGAACCAAGCTCAGAGAACCGCAAGGATTCCACATGAATAAGAAGAGTTTAGTGATTAATCTAAAATCATGTTAACAATTTGGAGTACAGCTGATATGTGGCAACAATAGGACAAGCTCAAACCATGTAAATTCTTGAATTAAATTCAGCTGTAAGGCAGGTGCATCCAGCCCTTATTAAACATTGTCTGAGGTATGCAGTACACATGAAACAATTTCCTATGTTGTATTAGCATAATTTTCAAATCAAAAATGAATTTCATATTTTAAAAGTAATCAAAACTGATTTGCAAGAACAAGATATTTGAACTGGTTGATTCAAATAATAATGTCAGTAAATTTCTATAGCTATTACCTGTCAATATGTTTTTCAGTAGCAACTGTTTATTAGCTATTACTTATTTGTGAATGGGTAGTGATGAGATTTGAGATTTGATAAACTGTAAATGGAATGCAATGAACCATTTGCCAGTTTAATTTGAAAATTATAGGAAAAAAGATTATAGTTTTTACCCACAGTTAACTAGAATGGAAGCAACTATAAGACTTTGTTTTTGGCAAACCCAATGTACTTTTTATAAATACAGATATGTTAAAGAGATTTGAATTTCTATAAAGGCAATATGGTTGTTGTTTTTTAATTTAGAGATTTGGCATGGTCACTATTACTACTAGCCTATATAATCTGTGTTTTCATATAAATGTTTGTCTCTTCTTCAATAAAAAGCAATCTGTGCGTCTAATATCATTATGCCAAAGATTATCAAGATCATTTTTGTCCAGAAGTAACATGAGTGTGGCTAGAAGTGATGATACTCTGGTAAGTAAACACATGGAATTTGATAATTTCCTTAGGAAATTTTGGATGTAGTATGTAATTTTGTATGCAAATCAGGATTCAAACTGATGCCAATGAATTTTACTCACCTCTATCTATAACTTGAATTTCAGATCTCTAGTACATTTTCAGCCTGACTGATGAAAGTTCTAGGCATCATTCACAGGGATTACTATTCAGAAATTAGTGAGAAGTCTGTCAAGTAGCCATCCTCAAACTGGGGATGTGTACACTACAATTGCCATAAGCCACAGATGGCCAGTTGGCTGGGCATCTTGGGAGTTGGTCTGAACACTAAAAAGCATTTTGGTGGACAAAGGCTGATGTGTTTGAACTCCATCTCAGGATGGAGTGTTTTATACACTGTTTTCATATAACAAGTTATAACTTTAATGGTAAACTAAGGTTAGCAGCCCCAAGAAAGAAACTGGAAGTACAGTGGTACCTCGCGTTACGAATTCAATCCGTTCCGTGACTCTGATCGCAACTCGATTTGGTCGCGCCGCGAGGCAAATTTTCCCATAAGGTTCAATGTAAATACGGTTAATCCGTTCCGCCCTCCGAATTTGGTCGTGCCGCAAGGCAAATTTCCCCATAAGGTTCAATGTAAATAAGGCTAATCCGCCCTCCGAATTTGGTTGCGCCGCGAGGCAAATTTCACCATAAGGTTCAATGTAAATAAGGCTAATCCGCCCTCCGAATTTGGTTGCGCCGCGAGGCAAATTTCACCATAAGGTTCAATGTAAATAAGGTTAATCCGCCCTCCGAATTTGGTCGTGCCGCAAGGCAAATTTCCCCATAAGGTTCAATGTAAATAAGGCTAATCCGCCCTCCGAATTTGGTCGTGCCGCAAGGCAAATTTCCCCATAAGGTTCAATGTAAATAAGGCTAATCTGCCCTCCGAATTTGGTTGCGCCGCGAGGCAAATTTCACCATAAGGTTCAATGTAAATACATACGGCTCTGCATTTTCTTTGGAGCCATGCTGACAAGCACACCAAAAACCTTCCAAACGCCACAAAACGCACCACAAGCCTCACTGAACGTCTCCTTGCTACCGCGATCTCGCCCACAGGAAGCCGCGACCACGTGGCAGCAGGGCAAATGGCCGCGGATCCGGTTCGTAGCGCAGGGCGGAGGTTGCACGGTGAGGTAAATTTTGGGGGCCAGAGCTGATCGTATCGCGAAAAATTCGTAAGGAGGGTCGTTCGTAACCCAAGGTACCACTGTATCCCTTTCTTGGTTAAATTAAGTGCAGCATGTCATTACTATACCAGGCCAAGCCGTGATAATTTGAATAAAGTTTTGGTGAAATGAGCCAGACACGCTGTCATTTAAAATTCTAGCGTCTTAAATGAATAACAATTTAAAGAATCCACAATGAAGATGTAATAATAAACCTCAGATAATTAAAACCAGGAAGCAGATGCTTCCAGTACTAGAGTCTACCAGATAGCTTGATTTTGTAAAATTAGAACTCCTCTTTAGATAAAAGTTGCATTCTGAAAGAAACACAGAACAGTTATATCAATTCAACTCTTTGTAGCCCTTGGTAATTAGGATGGTTTAAGAATATATAATTCAGTTATACTTCAAAGCAGAATATATTGTCTTTATTTATATTAAGCTCCTGAGATTTCTATTCCAAATGTGAAAAGCTAGAGGATATATGTTTAAATCAGTTTGGATAGCTTTATGTTCTTAAATGTTCATTATATGTACTGAACAAATTTGTTCTTGAAAAGTAAAAAACTTAGTCATAAGAAATTTTGTAGAGTACTGCTTTATTCTTTTTGCCCATCTGCTGATTTTCTAATTATTGTAAACATAATTTCTATTTACTGGAATGCTGATCCTTTTTAAAGTTAATTCAGTTACTAAACCAACTCTTTCAGAGGATGAATTTCAATCTTATCCTATTGTGACATAAAATATAAATATAAGACCACTGCTGCAGCACTGTTAATTTAAATTATATTATTCCTGCAAAATCTTTGCTGCTCACTTCTAACACTTATTGAAATGTTTTTAAAAAGCAAGACAGATACTTAATAAAAAGTACAGAAAGTGACTAAAAATACTGAGCCAAAGAAATGAAAAACATGAGATAAGAAAAGGAAATATAAGTAAATCTGTTCGGCATCAGGGCCATTCATTATATTTCTTCATACCTCTTTATACTTGCAAAATTGACTCTTCTAAGAAAGTAAAAATCTCCTTAAATTAGAACAGGGTTGCTACATGTTAGAAGTTTGCAGTGACATTGAACAGCTCCTTTCAAGCTTAAGCCATGTCAAAATGTGTGCTGCTAATGCAGATGGTGTAGCAGCACGATTCCTATTGAGAATAACATCGTACTCCTATCATAAAATTCCAATATAACCCTATGGCCCTTATATTTGCTTTCTTTACTCCTTATAAGAGTTTTTATCTCTCAAATTAATTATCTTTTTATTTCCTATTCCCCCCTTCCATTTTCAACTGTATACTTCATTTTGCTTAATTTATGAGGATGAGGAAGATTCATTTGTAATGAAGGCCATAATTCATGCTATCAATGATGACAATGTTCCTGGCCTTCAGCATCTTCTGGGGTCTTTAACCAATTATGATGTCAATCAACCAAACAAGGTATGTTGTAGTTGTCTGACTAGTTGCTCGGCTGTTTAAAAAATATGTGGAGGAGGGGAGTTGTTTATCTTTCTGATACAGTAACAGAATGCCTTATAATATATTGGAGAAAATGTGCATCATTTTCCAGTTTGCTGTTAATTTATTTAACACCAACCATGCATTGTTATTCATCACTGCATTGACTCATTTCTGATCTAATCTTGTTAAATTCCCCCCGCAATTTAGTAGAAATAAACCAAGCAATATGAAAACATAACTCCAAAATGTATAAGAAAATGCATTATAAGTTCAAAACTAAGCATATTAAGTCTATAGAATTGTGTTCTAATTAAATTGTATTAATATAGAATTCTTACAGAATTCTGTGTTATTGTTGTTTTTCCCTAGCATGGAACACCTCCATTTCTGATAGCTTCTGGATGCGGGAATATTCAGATGCTACAGTTATTTCTAAAGCGAGGTGCCCGCATTGATGTCCAAGATAAGGTGGGAAATTAATTGGTCATTGCTAATAAATTAAATGTGCTACATATTGATAGTGTAGGGGAGAAGGATAGAGATTAAATATCTATGTTTTGTAACTGAACATTACAAATTATGAATTATATATATACAAATTATAGATTATGAACATTGTTTTAGTTAATTCAGATTCAAAATACAATCCTGCAATTTCTTCCTTTTCAATTCATATATTTCATGAATACCAGTAGGCTGTATCTATCTGACATTAGAGTATTATTCAAGGGATGGATGCAACAAATCGTTCAAATTAGTGTATGGTTTTGTTGATTACTACCATAAAATATTTTGGACAGGCAGGATCCAATGCAATATACTGGGCATCTCGGCATGGACACATAGAAACTCTGAAGTATCTCCATGTAAATAAATGTCCTTTGGATGTTAGAGACAAGGTAAGGAAAAAAAGTTTCAAATTTTTTCAAATTGAAGTTTAAAATTTTGGTAGGTGGGCACATTTCAAATTTAAGAGCATGTTGTGTGTACTTACAAAATACATGTCATGGAAAATCTAGTTATTCATAGAACATTAGCCATGGTGGGAAGAGAAGAAAAAAGTCATCTTGCAGAAGGACCTCAACCATGTATGGAGAAGAGCCACTTTAAGGATGTCCTTTACTATCCCTAATTGTCTAGTTCTTTACCTGTGCAGATATACAGTTTCAGTCTAAGGACTGGACTGCAGCCACACATCCCAAGAGATGTATTTTGGTTGGGTAGTTTTAAGGCTGGGAATGGGATCAGTTTACCATGCAAAGGCTTTGCAGTCCTATTCCCAGCTTTATTTTTCACTCTAAATGCCTTATTTTTGAGGCCAGATAAAAGAATTCTTGTTGAAATGAAGCTGTTTCGCCACTGAAGTTTGGTAGTGCAATTTCAGAATGTTTATAATGAACTGAAGCAGGGAACTCAACAGATACAAAGGGAGTGCACAGATATGTTTACTTTGTGTTCACATACTTCATTTTCTTGTAAACTGCTGTCTGCAAACATATGACTGAAGAACAACATGAACGTTTCTTTAATAAATATTTCCAGAAATTCCTTGGGACTTCTCTTAGAGGGGAAGAAGTCTGTTAATAAGTAGGTTTTCTTTACATTATTTTTGCAGTAATGGTCAATACTGAAAATTGAGATGAAGTTCCTTAGCAAAATATAATAACGACCTAATAGATACAAAGCTGGCTCCATTATTTAAGAACAGAAGCAGATTTCTCTGCTTCTCCCTTCTCCAAACTCCTGAAAATCTACATAAACTCACAAGAATTTGCCATAGGACTGAAGCTGAGAGAGAAGGGTTGGTTTCCCCAGAATTTGTCAAATGCACATTCTGGACCATGAAGAATAGAGTCCTTTGTTCCCAAATCTATATAATTCACCTTGGTAACTAAACCAATTGAAAATGTATATTTGTATCTTTGAAAGGAGGAGGATTATGCATTCAAGCATTGATATTAGCCTGATCTTTTACAAAAGGGCAAGAAAAGAAAAAGAAAAAGAAACAAATATTTATTAAGGAATATTTATCTCATTCAGTGAAACACTAGAAAGGACACTCTGGGGTTTTTCCCCCCCTTTTCTTTACTGTATAGCATCAGAACAAAAGAAAGGTGGTATTCATGAGCTGTATTTCCATAATACACTTAACCATAAAATATAATATATTTTATCAAGCAAGTTGTGCAATCCTAACCCATATTTTTTCCAGTGAATTATGCAAATTAAGAAAATCAGGTTAGTGGATTTAATCATGGGAAAGTGTATCATGTGAATGCAGTGATAATGTAGGAATTTTTACCAGTCCAGTATGAGAAATAATATTTGCATGTGGTTGTCTTCTAATACAGTCTGGAGAAACTGCACTCCATGTGGCTTCTCGGTATGGTCATGTTGATGTAGTTCAGTACCTCTGTAGCATTGGATCAAATCCCAATTTTCAAGATAAAGTGAGTAATGAAAATTTCTTTATATAGCTTTTCATAAAGTGAAAGTAGCTTCTGAAGTACAAATATATTTGTGTAGTGCTTTTTTTATTTAAAACTGTTAATAAACTCAGAAATATAAGAAGCTGTCTTTATAACAGGTCAGAATTTTGGTCTTCTACTATACCTTTTCTATATGCTATGGCTATTCAGGCTTCAGATACGAACCTGAATTTTGAAAGATCTCTCTACAACATTCCACAGTCTATACAACACTATATACTAATTATTTAAAACACCCAAGAAAGTCCAGCTTACAATATTACTTGTGAAGAAATAAGAATCCTGATTTAAACTTGAGACATTATAGAGAAGTAGCCAACCTTGGCACCAATTTCATAACTTATAATTGTCCAGTTCAGTCATTTGAATTGATTAATTAATACTATGAGCTCATATCTAAGTTGTAGTCTATAAATGGTTGAAAATTATTATATGTGTCAATTCTAGACTATAGCTGGGCTGTTGAATAAGCAAATCAGTATATTGTTTCTTGGCCTTTTGGCTAAGATCAAGTGCAGTATCTGTTCTTATCAGTTTAATATCTGATATGCCCTCTATTTGAGGACTATATATTAAATGGATTTTTGGAGCTGAAGTCCCTTAAGACTTGGTTATGCCAGCAGACCCGGGGACCCCAGGGGATGGGGGAATTAATGAGGTGGCTCCCTTATTTTTAACATCTTTTTATTCTCTGTTTTATTTTGCTTTTTATATTTTTAATGTATTTATTGATTGTTTTTAGTTTTGTTGTATGGCGCCCAGAGTCGCCTGTGGTGAGATGGGTGGCTATATAAATTGCTTTAATAAATAAAATAATAAATAAATATTGAGCCAGTAATCAGGGAACAGTCAGAAGCTGGATCATAGTTTATACACAAAGTTCAAACTAGTACCAAAAAAAAGTCAGAGTTTGAAGCAAAGTCCATGATAAGTCCACTAGTCGAGACCTAAGGTTAAGGTAGCAATAGTAAATCAGGTCTATGACAGGTTTGGAAGCTGGTAATAAAGTCTTTTTTCTAGTAACCAAGGGTCTAGAACTGCAAGCTTTGTAAGTCTGAGTTTTCAGAAACCTAGCCAATGATCAGTTGGCAGCCATTAAATCTCTTGAAAAGATTTGATTGTTGGGTGTTCTTTTGTTTACAAAGAGTCCTCCTGTTTTTGCTCCTTAAATTATCACTTCTCTTCCTGTTGACCCTGCACTGTCTGATTTTCTTTGTGAAAAATTCATTGTGAACATATGACCTGGAACTAGTGATTATTTTGTTTGGTTTTTCCCCACAACACCACTATGATATAGGTTGAGTTGAAAGAGCATGGTGACAGAAAGTCACCCAAGTGAGTTTCCATGGCTGAGGATGGACTTAAATTTGGGTCTCCCCAGTCCAGCCTCTTAAGCACCACACCACGATAGCTAGCTGTTGTAGGGGTAGAACATTCCCTCCTTGTTATGCAGTTAAGGTAGGGAAGGGTCCTATAAAAGCTGGAGCTGTAACTATGGTTAGATTTCATAGGCTAGCATATGAAACACGAATAAATAATGACACAGAATATACCTAGGTGACTTATTTATTGAACCAAAATTTAAAATACTGTTAAAGCAAAAAGGATGTGAGATCTAATGACTTTATTAATGTAAGTCCTTGAAAATTATTTTATAGGAAGAAGAAACTCCTTTGCACTGTGCTGCTTGGCATGGCTATTATCTTGTTACCAAAGCACTTTGTACAGCAGGCTGTAACGTGAACATTAAAAATAAAGAAGGAGAAACTCCACTTTTGACAGCTTCAGCTAGAGGGTACCATGATATTGTGGAATGTTTGGCAGAGCATGGCGCTGACCTTGATGCAACTGACAAGGTGAGTTATAGTTGAATGAGACAAGTTTAATAAGCTTTTAAATAATACAGAGCTTTTTGTATTAAGTTCCTTTAATAATTCTTTGGATATAGCAGTCAATATTTATTATTAAATAAAGTTGCTCTTTAAAAACTAAATACAGTACTCATAAGCACTCATGTTTTAAGTACAGTTATTTTTATGAGATCTCAGCATTGTGTGGTGATTAACTCTGCTAAACCCATTTTAACTACTCATTTGGCTTGATGGTTGACTTTTTCATATTTCAGTCTCTTTTATTGTTCAGTTTCCTTCCCTTACTCTTCTCATTTAATTTAAGATTTTCTTGTTCATACCGAATTTGCTGCTACAATCTTAACAGACATAATTAATTTTAACCACTCCACACCAAAGGCTACCAAAATAACTTATATCGTTTATTCATGATGTTTATTATAATAGAGACTAATAGAGCTTTATAGCAGGATTAGAAAAGACTAAAATAACAAGCTAGAAATTAAGAAAATCAAAAAGTAATTGCTTGAACTAAAGCATCTTCACTAGCATTTGAGGCTCAGAGCCAGATACACTTTATTGGGGAAAACTATTCTATATGTGGGTGCTTAAATATTATCCTATGGGACTATGGTAAGGAAAGTAAGCTATTATTTGCCATTTTGAATATCTGAAATCCAGAAAATAATGGCATAAAATGGAGTCTAAGTTTTACCATGTATCCTTTTCTTTTCCTTCAGTGTGATGTAGGAACTCTCTTCAGCACAGATTTTCATCATCTGGAAGATATCAGTTCAACAGTATCCATAATTATTAAGTCACAGTGGAAGAAGTTCTGTCTTTGTTCTTAGATTTAAAGCTGCTTCTACTACCATTGATTTCTTTCTTTCTTTCTTTTTTTTTTTTTTGTGCAGTTTAATGTTTTACACAGTATTTATTGCAGGAAATCATTGTTTAAAAAAACAAAAGGCAATGTGAAGCAGTATGAGCACGGTAAAAGCAAGGTTGGTTTGCAAGGATGGAAAGATATGAACTTGATATAAATTAGATATAGTTATACTCCCTTTTATTTTTTTATCTCCTGCCTTTGGCTGACAATTTCTTATTCTCTTTCTGTACTTTGCATAAAAAGATGCTGATTATAATCACCATAACTTTGTACATGTTGAAACATGTGCACAATATTAATATTATATAAAGATATAATTATTTTGAGGGTTTTATATATGTGTGTGTGTGTGTGTGTGTGTATACACACACACACACACACACACACACACACACATACAGGAGGCAAAAAAAATAACCCTTTGCTGTAGAATTCATACATAGTATAGTAATATACTCTGATTTATTGTAATATACCATATATACATACAACAGGTATTACCATAATATGTCCCCGATATAGATATAAAAAAATTGGTCATAGAAGTTCTGTTTGCAGCAGAAGTAATAGTTCACCCCTGTGTTTATGTTCTAGGATGGACACATAGCCCTTCACCTTGCTGTACGGAGATGTCAGATGGAAGTGGTAAAAATGCTAATTAGTCACGGGTGTTCTATAGATTTCCAAGATAGACATGGTAACACTCCTCTTCATGTAGCCTGCAAAGATGGAAATGTCCCCATTGTAATGGCACTCTGTGAAGCAAACTGTAACATCGATATCACAAACAAGGTAATAATAATAACAACAGATCTAATCCTACAGTATTTATCATGAGTGTATATCAAAATGACTTTTTTTTTTTATAGAATTACATTTATACTTGAGAGATATGCAGGATTTCATTTTTGTGTAGTAGCTATGTTTTAAGGAAATAGGGGGATTTTTCTCTACAGTCACTAGAACCAGTAGGAGAATAAGTGCTGTATAGTGCCATCAGCATCTGTTTGCTAGCTTTCCTAATGAAAAATGCTTCTTGTCCTTTTTTGGAAATATTATTAGCTTAGTTGGTCTTGAACTTCTATAGCTGTATTCTTGTGCATCGGCATTTCTTCTGTGTCATTGTCCAAATAAGTGTTTAGTATGCAGTGTAGGCTGTAGGATTGATTGAGTATAATTAGTATATGCCTGTATTTCGAAGTTAGTTGTTCAGTCATATTTTTCAATAGCAGGTAGAGGAATCCTCCAAGCTTTCTGTCAACTTAATTATCAAGCTGTTCCATTTACTCATCCTCCAGTAATGCATCACTGTTTCTTCTGCAGCAGGTGGAATAAGAAGGTGGCTGCTCTAAGTAAACCAATTTTTAACTGCAAAAAATTGAACGGATGATAAAGGATAGAAGAATTATTGTCCATGTTTTATCAATCAGAAAAGTTAGGGAGGAGGTCCCTCTGACAAACTCTACTCTTTTCTTTTTTTCCCTTTTTTCTCATTTAGTCACAAACAGCTGTCTTCAACATTTCTCCTTTCAGTGTATATTCAAAGATTAGTATTACTTGCATTGCAAAAATATATGTTCTTTTAGTAATAATATTTAAAAGCTCAGTACCTTGTATACTTGCTTTGTGGAAATGGTTCAGTAAAACGCATGAAATCTGAACAAAATAATCTAAAATAATAAAATCTAAATAATTGTTTTGATTATCTGGATTGCCTTGTGGGACTATTTTCCATGGTGTTGATAGTTGGATGATGAAAAAAACAGATTTGGATGACTAGTACTGTAGACTGAATGACATCAGAATAATGAAACATTTTAGTTGCCATAAAAGTTCATTTCAAAAGTTCTAGCATTAAAGAAAATTGTTGAGTTTTAGAGCATTAAATAGAACTGCAGTATAGTTTTGTCATCTAAAATAAAACCCTGTGACCTTCCGTGCTAAAACTGCAAAATGAAGACACTGGATTTTTGGCTGATCCCAAGAAACCATACATTTGGATTTTTTTTTAATGTAAATGTCACCAGCTGCCAAGTAAAAAGCTTATGTTAATGAACCCTCTGTCTTCTTGTATTAGCTTAATCTTGACTGATTGAGCAATTAAACATAGAGCCATGATAGAAACTGTTTATCAGGAAAGCAGAATTAAGAGCAAACAATCAAGCTTTTGTTCTTATCTTTGATTGGTCCAGATGACTTGGCACAATATTCTTTGGGGAGTAGTGGCTGGAAGGAATTTCTCGGGTCCAAAGGGAGATGGAATAGACGTTTCCAAATATAGGTTGGCTTGTATCTGCTTTTATTCAACTTCTGAGAATAACAGTACAAATAAAGCAACTAAGTGCTCTGGATAGAGTTACTCTAGTATTTGCTTATTTGTCATAATTCACTTCAGCTGATCATGGAGCTATTTTTTGGGGGGGGGTTATTTTTTAATTTACTAAGTCATATACTTATGTGTTCTTCAAGTGTGAGGAAATTACCTTTTTTTGTAGTTGTCCTGTTTCACTTCAGATTAGTAGGCAAGGCCAAGCTCAAAATAGATTGAAAGCTCTTTGTATGCTATAAATATGTCTTGGAACATTTTATGCTTGGCTCAATGAATCTGTACACTTTGTAGGAGTTATCTGCATAACTGAAATTACAGTAGTACAGATATGAGTCTGGACAGCTCTAAAGAATTTCTGTCATCTGAATTGTAAAGATGGAAGTTCAGAATATTTTTAAGAGTAAAGATATAGCAGTAGAATCTATGCATGGAAATTTAATTAAAATTAATTTTAATTTCTAATGTAAGTAAAGTTCATTTACTTAGGCCAAGAAGAATTGAAAAACAACTGCGCATCGTAGATGACCAGCTATCTTCTTGTTATTATTATGCTCTTATGTGACTCATTCCTGTTAAATGGGTATTTTATGGGATCTTTCCCATTGTAAGTTGCTTGATATATTTAAACTGGTCTACTGAGGGCATGCTTTTCTTTGCCAGATAATCACAAAATGCATTTGTAGTTTACAAGTTTATTGTTTAGCAAAAACACAGTGTTTCTTTTATAGTATGGACGAACTCCTTTACATCTGGCTGCAAATAATGGAATCCTTGATGTGGTCCGCTACCTCTGTCTTAGTGGGGCTAATGTGGAGGCTTTAACATCTGTAAGTATGACCTGTTATGTTTTCTACTTATTAGCAGTTTTCTATAAGAACTGTGGAATCCTTGGTGCTCTCTGAGCTTCTTTGTCTGCTTGCAGTTATTTCATTACCCAACTAGGTAACATCATCAGTGCGAGTGAGTGTGGAGTTTGCTCCCTGTTTATATACACTAGCATGCCCTGCTAGTTTTGAATTAGCAAAGCACAAGCTATAAGCTACTATAAGAACTAAAATTTCTGTGCTGTAAGATTTTATACTGCCATAGCATAACACCTAAATCCTACAATAAATGAATTTGGCATGTTATTCCCACCTATCAACAGTATTCTTGGTAAGAAATTAGTCTTGTTTACAATAAATTACTCTTTAATCGTTTTTGCTCTACACAGTGGAAGCCTTGTAAGTACCATAAATACCACACATTGGTTGCATCACATATAACATCTCAATCCTCTCACAATCTTGTTCTTAGTTATGTTAATTATTTAATTGTTTTAACTGGTTTTTATATTCTGTTTTAATAGTTGGTTTTATTGTACGCCATCCAGAGTCACCTTGCCATATAATTTGATAAATAAAAAAATAAATATTAAATTATTTGAAAATATTTCTTCCGAACAATTGGTAAGCTACAAATAAGTTAAGTCACAGAGTATATATATGTGGGGGAAGAAAAGTTAATGGATAAGCAAGCTTGCCAGTGAACTAGTAAAGCAATTACTACTTGTCAGACTGATCAGCTCCACTGCTTCCAACCTGCACCACCTGCTGCCTTTTCTTTCTCACCAGAGTTGATTAACACTCCTAAAATTGGCTGATTTCAATGAAAAGCTACCAGCTATTTCACACATATCATTCACTTTGTTTAAAGTAATGTATATGACTTTTCTGGAAGAGACAGGTCAACCAAAATAGCATGGGCTTTATCTGATTTATGCGCTACAATTAACTATATATATGGCTCTGCATATGTGTGTTTATGAGTGTGCATATATACTACAACACACTTCTCATGCAGGAGACCAGATTTCCACTGCAATTTACATAATTTGCAAAATTATGTTATTCAAATTGTATAATTTGCATCAGCTTGTCATTGATATAGCCAAGTCATTGTACAAACAGTGAAAATTGATGCAAAAGATGTTACTTGCCTCATTTTTGTGATGAAGTCCTTATGAACATGATATAAATCCCCATAATGCCCTACTCTTCGATTTAGGTGACTTTCCTCAATAATGGACACATCTCTTCCCCCATTAGTCAGTTAAAAACTAGGTTTCATTGTGTCTGGGGGGAGAGGGAATGATGATTGTAGGCTGCAGTGTTGGTCTAAAGAGAAATGCAGCTGTAAATAGGGATAATTTATCAGGCATAAGTAGCTACTCTCCATAAAAGTAGTTTTAATTTTCCTGTTGAGTTGAATTCCTCTGGTCTACCTGGTGGGGCTGACATAATACTTTGTGAATTTTGCTTGCTTACTCCCCGCATTCCCAGCATCTTCCCTTTCTCTCCTGCCTCCGATGTCCTAGTACAGCATATCATCAGCCTATTCTTCCTTCTCCTCTTGGCCTCTGCTGATGCTCTCCACAGTCACCATCACTAAGGAAATCCCTAATCCTTGCCTTCTTCCCCATTTTTACTCCCCTGAAACACTCCTGTCCAGAACAACTGTGTTTTGGTCTCTATACGGAACAAGACAACCTTGTTTCATTCTATATATGAACCAAACTATCCAAAGCAGACACAGAACATTTTGAATATTCAATATTTTGCATAGCCCTAATCCCTGCATTGCTTCTTCTGTCCCCCTCCTTCTTTTTGAAAGGCGTCATCCCTATATTTAACTTTCTCTAGATGAAAAATAACTGCTTAAACCACCCCCAGTTTTACAGCAAGTAACATCATTTGAGGACAGCCCCATGACATTTCTGAAAGCTCTTTTCTAAGGATGTGCAAATCCTGGCAGAAGTATGTCTCCACTGCATGCATATGCATTGATAGGTTTCAACCCAGCTGCATTAAACCTTCTTGAGGACGTGGCCAACTCAATGCCCTAGAAGGTGGTATTTTATTTTTAGTGTTGCCAGAGAAAGCATCCTTCTGGAGATTTATATAGTCTTTCTTTTTTCTGCAGTTGTAACCATAACAAGGTACAACACAGTCATGCTTATAGTATAAATGTAATAGTAAGTATTAATTTGATCCATTTATGGCAACTGAAAGACATTCAGCAATATTGCATAAAGAAAGTCATGGAATTTTATGTCCACATGTTTCTATGTATGCATTTGTTTTGGAGTCATCTTTCATCAACCTCCAATAAGTAACTTCTAGAAAATGTTGCCCCCCCCATATAAATAAATATAACTATAATAAAGTCAAGGAGCACAGTGGGAAAAAAAATAGGACTAAATTTGCTTTAGACAAACCAGCTTTAGAACTGACAGTGAAGATATTGAAGTGTTAAATAGTTTCTGCCTTTTAGGATCAACCATCAACAGTGAAGGAACCAATAGTCAAGAAATAGACCATAGGGTAGCACTTGGTAGAGTAGTCATGAAGGCCTTAAAAAAAGTACTTAAATGCTGGAATGTATTTATACCTACACAGATCAGAATAGTGCAGGCAATGGTATTCCCTGTGACATTTTATGGAAGTGAAAGTTGAAGAAGCCAGAGAGAAGGAGCATTGAAGTTTCTGAATTTTGGTGTTGGAGAAGACTCCTGACAATACGAAGGATAGCCAAGAAAACAACAAATGGATCATTGAACAAAATCAACCCAAAGTTCTCAAGGGACAAGTTACTAGGCTCAAATACTTCGGACATATTATGAGAAGATCTAGCATTTCTGAGAAGTCTATAATGGTGGGAAATGTGGAAGGAAAGAGAAGAAGAGGATGACTAGCAGCAAGGTGGATAACTCAGATACCATGGCAATAGGTGCACCATTAGAAGATATGAAGGACCAGGCGGGGAACAGATTGTCATGGAGAAAATCTGTGTGGTTGCTAAGAGTTGATACCGACTTGATGGCATGTAATCAGTCAGAAAATATTGAACTAAAGAATTCAATGGTGCTTGTAAACATACTAATAACATTATCACCAAAAAGCAAAATATGGACGAAATAAGGCTAAGGTTAGAAAATAAAGACAGTTGGAGATTGGAGAAAAAATTGATTATTTTAGTTGTATAAATTGATTCTTACTTAATAATACCAAGAATGGTAACCACAGCAGAAGCTATGACTTTTCTATAATCCGTAAATAGTGCATTTGGCCTAAATGAATGTTATATTGTATAAAACTAAGTTCCTGAGTTTTGGATAACATCTTCATGCGGTTATTTCTGCTCTTATGTTTGTGTCAGCCAAACAGGAAATTCAGATCCTTATTTGCATGTGTGTATTTTTAACCATAGCTTATGCTACGTACATTTGTTGATCTAATTATTCTTTTGAAAGATATAGAGGGATAAAAATAAATATCATTCCAAGCTCTGGAATCTTTGCCAATAAGATAACTGCCTCTTGCTGGATTCCCTCGGAAATAACACCCCTGAAACTATCTGACTACTGCTAAGCTTCAGAGAATGTTGTGAGGAAATAATTTCTTAGGCCCTTAGGCTGATTTGTCTTTCTAGTCAGAATGTTTTTGGCATTTCTTTGCTAACCCCCACAAAAATATTAATATAGGCTGAGCAGGATGAAGCATTCTACGACTTTGTGGCGTCATCATGTAATAAAAATACCTTCTAACTCTATTAATGTTTGTTTCACAAAACTTTCTTTAAAGATCAGCTAACAACAACTTGAAAACATTAATTTGTAGTTGGCCACTTATTTTCCATCCACATTTGATTCACATGAACATTTCATTCTGATATTCTGCTCATATCATATGCATAGGG
Source organism: Liasis olivaceus (assembly GCA_030867105.1). Lineage (NCBI taxonomy): Eukaryota > Metazoa > Chordata > Lepidosauria > Squamata > Pythonidae > Liasis > Liasis olivaceus. Next base: position 199,976,675 of record CM061348.1, read on the forward strand.
GACAATTAAAGCAATTAATGCATCTCCTTGTTAAGTACATGTGTGTAGTAGAACAAAAATATATTTTTAAAAAATCATTTCCGATTACTAAATAAAAAAAGACATCCAGTTGAAATTTTCAAGTTCAATACCAGTGGTACCCTTAATAGAACCAATGCCTGTACCCTAAACATTGCTTAGATAGATGCATATAAGGCAGGAGTAGTTAAGTGATAGTGCGATGATCCATGTTTGGTTTCAGTACCATTAATATAACTGAATCATAAGCCTAATTATTACATCTGTATGATTCTCCTTCCCCCTCAAGTCTTTCTGTGCTGCCTCATAGTGGTGGAGAGGGGAGATGTTCATGAGAGAGATGAACAGAGAAACTAGACCCATTTTAAAGCATCCTTTTATGTTTGCAATGAGGGATTTGTATAAAGTACATTAATATAGAGAGTTTTAATGGATATGTAGATAATCATATCTTGGAGACATAATTTTGAACAGATAAGGTCAGACTTCTAAATGGCAGAGAAAGGACTGTTGTTGCATTACTTCAAATGCCTATATATGTGTAGGAATATACACACACACTTTTAAACTGGTTCTGGCTCTGAAAGAAGGGTAATCAAATTATGCTGCATAAAACAGCTGTAAGAGAATGCTGCAGTTTGCCATTTTTCTCTTAGTACTACTGACCTGTGAAATTTGGGTAATTAAAAGTCAAGTGCAGAACATTGAAGGCAGAGTTGCTCTACTCATGAATTTGCTTCAATCAGAAGTATGCCTTCTCCTTCCATGGATGTTATAATAAATAGTTGATTTATTGTGTTTAGATGACTGTTCTTTTCCCGCAACCTTGCTTTTTATTTACATTTTAAAGGGTTTTTTTTTTTAAGCTGTGATATGGTTTTAGCTGTTGGTTGTACGCCACCTAAAGTCATGTTCATTGAGATGGGTGGCCATATAATTTATTAAATTAAATAAATAAATAAAATGATGTGTCTCTCATATACTTTAAACAATTTAGAATATCTTGCTTCCTATTATATTAGTATAAACATATCAACTTCACCAGCTTCTAAAGCATTTTGTATATTCCTTATGAAAAAAATAGAAAAACACACTCTCAAAAAGTAAAATATTGCTTTATGATGCTAAGCTTTAAACATGAAATATCAAATAATTGTAAAATGAGCTAGTAGGATGAGGAAGTAGTTATAATGCTAAATGCATTAAAGGTTCCATACAAGATATCCTCTAATCTGTTTCTTACTGAACATTTACTTTCTTATCCTGAAAACAATAGAACAGTGGTACTTTTCTTCACATGTGGGCAAAAATTCATTTTAATTGACATTTTGACTTCTAATAGGATGGAAAAACAGCAGAAGATCTGGCTAGAGCAGAGCAGCATGAACATGTAGCTGGTCTACTTACAAGGTTGAAAAAGGTAAATTAATTTACACTATTATTTATAGTTAAATTTATATCCTGTCCTTCTGCTTATGTAAGCACTCAAAGCAGCTTATAGTAAACACTCAAGGTGGCTTATAATGAAGAATCAAGCTAAAACTTTAAAAGGCATTATGAAAAAATGCTTCAAGAAACTAGGAAGCAGTGATTGTCTAATAATTTGTTGTCAGTTCTCAATTTGACAGAGTTCTCTAAGACCCAAGGGGGAATTTGGGAAATCAGGTAGACATTTTAGCAGTGAAAAGCTTAATTATAGGTGAATCCTAGTTTTAGGTTAAATTTAAGGCAAAATGCATGTAATTTTGATATAATATGTGATTTCATCTTTTCCTGCCCATGTTGCAAGTACAGCCGTCAGCACTCCCTATAGCTATAATGTAAGCTTCTTGGCCCTAAAGGTTGCTGATGCCTGCAAGACAAGTACAACAAATTAATTGAAACTACTTAGTGGGAAAAGGAGAAAGTTTATTGGAATGGGAATAATGGCTTACTGACTTTTCATTGAAATAATCTGTAAGATATTTACAACATGAAGAGTGTAGTGGTTAAGGCACCAGGCTAGAAACTGGGAGACCGTGAGTACTAGTCTCGCCTTAGGCACAAAGCCAGCTGGGTGACCTTGGGCTAATCACTCTCTCAGCCCTAGGAAGGAGGCAATGGCAAGCCACTTGCCAAGAAAACTGCAGGGATTTGTCCAGGCAGTTGCCAGGACTCGAAGGCACCAAACCAAAACATCTACAATGTTACACCCCAATGTTTAGAAGAATATCTTTAATATGTAATACAGGGACCTATAACATTACCAGAATGCTGATGACGCTCAGTATTATATCCTACCTCAGGCAAGTCAGAGATGCCATGAACAGCCTGAAATGGTGTCTGGAGGCTGTCAGGATCTGGATGAGGCAAAACAAGCTCAAATTGAATCCTTTCAAGACCAAGGTGCTTTTTACCAATAAATATGTCAATCCAGTGACAATGGTCCCAGTAGTAACTCTGGACAAAGTTATGCTCCCACTGAAGGAATTGGTCTGTTACTAGAGAGACCTTCTGGACTCACAGTTCCTGCTTAAATAGCAGGGGCCACTGTGGTCAGAGGATCCCCTGATGACAAAAACTGACAACCAAATCACCACCAAACTGACAACCAAGGTTGGAATACTACAATGGGATATATGTGGGACAGCCTTTGGAGACAACCCAGAAATTCCAGTTAATCCAAAATATGGTGGCCAGAGTGCTGCTTAGACAACTCCTCCATTGCAGAGTGTCATAGATTCTTAAGGTCACTACACTGGCTTCCTGCTAGCTTTCAAGCCCATTTAAAAGTGCTAGCTACTATTTATAAAGCGTATAAGTTGCTGGGAGTCAGGTGGGATATAAATTTAATAAATTATTGTTGATCACACAGTCAGCCAGATGTTTAGAGTGGATTTGGCATTTTTATCCATTTATCAAGTCCTTCCCAAGGACTTAGGATAGATGTTGTCTAATGGTGTCAAAGGTATCATCAGAGGACGTAAGCTGTTCCAAGTAAAGCTACCTTTTGCAATTGACTGATGTTGATTTTGTCAATGCCGATGGTCTTCAGGTACTCCAGATGTTTTGGGATTGCACCCAAGGCGCTTATTACTATTGGTACTGTCTTTGCTTTCTTTTGCCGTAGTCGTTCTATTTCTATTTGCAGGTCTTTGTTGTATTATTGTTGTTGTTATATGGTGCAGGGTTATACCAACCACTGCCTCATTCATTCATTCATTCATTCATTCATTCATTCAATTTATATAGCCACCCATTTCACATACATGACTCTAGGCAGCTTACAATAAAACAGATAAACTACACAGTATAAAAAATAAAACACCTAGCAGCTGAGCATCAGTTAACTCTACCCATCTAGTTTAGAAATCTTAGGAAGGCCTACTAATACTCACATCTCTGTTCAAGATTCATGGAATAAACTTTTCTTGCTAGCTGATTGGTGCATGGGCATCCATGTAGGCATGCTCATTTTGATTGTATTTTAATGTGTATTTTATTTTTGCATCACTTGTAATTAATTCACTTTGCTGTAAACTACCTAGAGTCATAAGACTGGGGCAATTAATAAATATTGTTAATTAATTAAATAATTTGTTATTTTAATCAGAATGCTAAATCCTGGATAGCTGTCTTTTTTTCTTGGAAAATATGTTACAAAGCATATTTAATCTGATATTTCTCATCATAACTTTGTGTCTGATTTACTCCCTGTTTTACCTTTAGGATACACATAGGGCACTATTCATCCAGCATCTTAGACCTACTCATAATCTACAGCCAAGAATAAAAATTAAGCTCTTTGGTCACTCTGCATCTGGGAAAACAACTCTTGTGGAGTCTCTAAAGTGTGGGCTACTGAGAAGCTTTTTCAGGAGACGCAGACCAAGGCTCGCTTCTACAAATTCTGTCCGATTTCCTCCTTCACCTTTATCTAATAAGCCAACAGGTACCACTTTTAAGGAAATTTATTTTGTGTTATCAGCACTGGACAAACATTATGATAAGAATACTTCTTTTCATTTTTGTATTTATGATAAGCTTGACCACATTCTGTAATGAAATATTGCACCCCTGGTAAAATGGAGGCTGAATGGAATGATATTTCTTTAGGGAGAAATGCACACAATCTGCATGCCATCATAAAAGCAAATACATATTCAAGTAGAAGAAAAGTAGCACTTCAGTATAGTAGAGCACTGTCAGCGTGAAAATGAAGTTTGTTTCATTTTGCCAGACAGTGTGTTTTCTATTTCAGTGATACGTTAAGACTCAGAAGGTAGCAGCATCTGATCTCACGAGCCAAGGTGATCCAGATCTAGTCAGTACCTGGATATTAGATCACCAGGGAATACAAGGATAGTAGGCTAAACAGAAAAGTTGAGGAAACATCACTAAAAGTAGCAGTAACAAACTGTTGCCAATAAAACAGCACAATTGTGTCCATGTAGTTATCAGGAGTCAAGCTCAACCTGAGGGCATCTTTATGTTTAATAATTATCAAAGATTCAAAATGTGTAAGGTATGAAGAGCAATAACAAACTGGAATTCACTACAGTTAATTGTGAAGGAGGTATGTTTTTCCACTGCCCAAATGTTGCTTTCAGAGTACAAGGAAAACGCATTGTCCCCAAGGCACATGTCTAGCTTTCAGTGAACACATATTATATCTGAAATAAATTAGTAAAATAATTAGTAAAAACCATGATTTTCAACTGATTGCCTTAGCTAAGCCTTTCACAGCAGTGATAGTCACATTGTCAAGTAGAGCTTCTTAGAATAGGGATGGTTAGTGCCTAAGGTACCCCAGTCTCTCCCCCTCCCCCCAAAAATGAGATATTTTTTGCCAAAATCTTGAGGTCACAAAAACTTAATTCCTTATGGGTGAAAACCAAAAGCTTTCAAGATTTTTTTCAAGTAAGATCTCGTAAAATGTCAACCTTTCACAAGATCTTACATGATTTGCCGGGGGGTGGGGGCAGAAACCCTGGAAATTATACATGATTTCACACTGTGGTAACAAAGACTGCCAGACGCTCCACTGCAAAAAATATACTGTGTGGCTCTGTTTTCAGTGGCTACTTTTGTAAATTCAAAACCAAATAGTTTATATTCCATAGTGATCATAAGTATTTATATATTTTTACAGTATATATTTTTTTAAAATCTCTCTCCTGTGGTTTGTAGTTTATAACCATTATGCTTAGGAGCTTCTGATGAGGGAGTTGTCAGGTTTTTTTCCATTTAACTGTAAGTGTTTTAACAGATTACCCTTTCTGTAGGTGGAAATCTGCATGGTGAGTAAGACAAAGTTTCTCTTTTGAAGCATCATGCTTATTTTTACTCTGTATAGATTCTTTATATAGTTAAGATTTTATCTTTAAGAATGTTTGTTACCAATTTACTGAGGGCTAAAAATAGGATGGGAGGCAAGTTCCCATCACTTGTTTAATTCTTGAGTAGTTGGACTTTAATGCCTGTTAGGAGAAGATGAATTAGGTTAAGGCCATTGAGAAAGAGGCTTGATCTGAATAACCCATGCATACACAAATGCATTATTTGTTCATTTATTTTCAACAAAATGTGAGCAAAGGCTAAAGACATGTTGCCACATTTTGAACAGGATATTATCAGACTGGAGTGCGTCTACTGATAGGGAATCAGGATGCTAAGAAATCTGGAAATCAAATCCTATGAGGAATATTTGTAAGAACTGGCTATGTTTTGACTAGAGAATAGAAGGAAGAGGTTTTACATGATAGCTATCTTGAAATATCCGAAGTGTTGTCATGTACAAAAATGGAGCAGGAGGATTATTTGTTGCTCCAGAAGCAAGATTAGAGCCATTGGATGAAAATTGCATGGAGCTGTATTTTAGCTAAAGAATAGGAAAACTATACTAAAGATAGAATGATAACGTAATTTTGATAGGATGAATTATTACCTCAGCTTAAGAAAAATTGCTCATCTAGCAAGGTCAGCGATGTTTTCCATGAACAGGGCTTGAATATCTGGAAGTAATCTTCTCTGTTTCTTTTATTTGGAGCTTGCCAATATTTGCTTTTATTGGGAGCAAAATTGAATGACGGTAATTGGCCCTTATTCCAGAACTCCTCTGAACTGAAAAAAAAAAAATCCAGTTGAAAAACAGAACTGCAATTTTGGGGATGTGATTCCCAGCAAACTACTGAAAACTAATATGAATTGGCTTGCCTCAGTTTTGCCAATTCGTTTGCTAACAAAGATCACTCCTTTTGGATTCCTGAGGGCTGAAGGACAATAATACATGTCATTTCCATCTGGAAAACAGGGGACATGTCTGAGCCAGTCAGCTATCGGCAAACTTAGTGTGATCAGGAAAGAATATGCACTCTATCCCTATTGGAAATTGTGACAGTGGTTGAGAAGCAAGTCAGAGACAGGAGATTAAAATTTAAGCCATAAACTATATTGTACCATCTGGTAGAGAAATATAACCAGCCTTTCCTGGATAGCCTTGCATGTGTTGCACATAGAGACAGGACCTGGTTAAAATTGCTTGCTTCAATTTCCATTCAACTCTGCCCTTAGCATGTCTAAAGTCAAGACAATCAAACAAATGCTGTATTGCTCCTAGCTCTATAAATCACTAAAGTAAAGATTACAAATCACTAGATGCTTTTCAGTCAAAAATTTGAAGAGCTGCCCTTTGGATCCCCCAATATATTTGTTGGGGTCTTGAAACTTGGAATCGAGAATGGCCTTCTTTGACACACAGGTTTTTTGCATTAATTTTTGGCTTAAGCAAATTCTTTTGATTGAACCCTTGGCCTCCCTCATATTCCTGGATGGGTAGTTTTTATATTAGAAATAAGAAATTGGAAATTAACTTTGATTTTGCAGATTCTCTAGGCAATATTTGATCACTTTGCCTTTTGAAAGGGAGAAGGCTGAAATCAGTCAATGGGTATTGGAGCAAACCATCAAAGTCCTGAATGTTCAGCTGTGCAAAGCTTTTGTTCTTCGCTACCTCTGCTTGAGGCATCATAACAGCTGCATCCTTTGGAAAATTCATGCACTTATTTCGAAGGTTGCACCTGTCTGTTTACACAGCTGTGTGTATGTATGGCCATTTAACTTTGTTAGCAATTGGCAGTTTCAATGATTCAAGGACAGGTGCTTCACTTCCACTAACACACTTTAAAACTATCTGTTGCTAATTTAGTATAGTCCTATTGAACATAACCCCTAACTTTTATTAGAAGGGCTAACAGAAGGATCATTGTATCTACTATTTATTTATTCTTATCTGGCCTTCGTGTCAAAGACTTTTCTCCTTGCCTATGCTAAATACCTTATTCTCAATGTTTTTGGAAAGAAATACAGCAAAATACCCCAGACTTAATGGATTTGGCTGTATGAAATCAAAGAATACCCTACTGTATTTCCTCTTTTCTATGGGTGACCACTTTAACCTATTAATACTTCTTCTAAGCAAATGTACTAGTAAGACAAAGAATTAATACATTAATATATAATCCATCTACAGTGAAAATGGCTAAATTTGTTCTATCATCATCTCTGTATGTAGTCAAAAGTTAAATATGGTTTAATGGAAAGTTTAGTTTTAGAAACATGATTACTTTTCAATTGTAAGATTTTATATATTTATTATTATTTATTGTTATATTTTTATCCTACTTTTTGCCACAGGAGCTGAAGGTAGGGTGCAAAGCTGTCCCTCCTCTTAGTTTTCCCAACAACAGTAACTCTGTGAGTTAGGATGGGTTGAGAGAAAGTGACTGATCCAAAGTCACCCAGTGAGCTTCCTAGTCTAGCATCTTAGACATTATATCACGTTAATGTCTGATAACTTTTTAATCTGCAGCATGCTAATATTTAACCTAAAAATGGTCCAAGAGTATACAAAGACTGTTTACTTGATTCATAACATTTGGAAAATACAGATATTTCAGTTTGTGCATATGCCATATTTTCAAGATGTGAGCAAATACACTACTTCAAACAGATCTTATCTTTCTTAAATCCAGAGAAAAGGAATTCAGTCCATTAGATCAGACTTGCTTGCACCTAAGGCTGAAAGTTAATTATTTAATCAATCCCTATCCTATCTTCTTATTCAGATTATTCAAATCTTTAAGGCACTTCTTAACTCCTAAAGATTAAGTTTTCTAAAGAGGTTTGCAGGTGATCCTGCTCATAAATACATATATTTTTAATAAATTGGTGTATTAACTTGGTTCTCCACTAGAGGAGGTTAGAAGAATACAAATAGAGCTATTTAGTCTTATGTTGTATGCTTTTAAAAGTCTTTATAGAAAGAGTTTAAGGACTCTGAGTCAAACCTCTCACTTTATTCTTCCACTTGGAAAATAGTTGATTTCTTTAATGACAGAGAATAGCATACTGGTTGAAAGCACCTACAGATTGTAAGAGCCTTCTGAGCAACTTCAGAGGATTTTACCTTCCTACTGCAGTGGTTATAATATAGTCTATGCTGTTCAGGAGAGTCCCACATCATCTGTGCAAGGGTTACTGCAGAAGAGAAAGGATAAAGGCAAACTAGCTTCACAAGCTGCTTTTCACATGGATGCATGGTGCATGGACAGATGGGAACTCTGGTCTAAAATATTTGGAGGGCACCAAGTTGGGAGGGGCTAAATACAGACTTAGTGTAATAAATCTCCTCTGCTTGGAAACCTTACAGATTTTGCTCAGTTTCCTGGGAATATGAGAGGGGAAAAATTGCACAAAGGGGTTGTTCTCAGTAACTGAGTCTTTTCTAAGTAAAATGGATGGCTCCAACTGCTGATGGTACTAGGACTTTTCATCATCTCCATCTTACCAAGCCTGCATTCTTACCGCTTTTAGTTCTGTACAATTTTGGAATCATTAAGTGGTCAACTTTCCAAAGTTTGTAATTTTTTATTTTATCTTTCTCTAATCCAGTTTCAGTAAGTATTTCAAATCTGTATCCTGGCTGTGAGAATGTTAGCGTGAGAAGTCGGAGCATGATGTTTGAGCCAGGCCTGACCAAAGGGATGTTGGAAGTATTTGTTTCTCCCTCTCACCATTCCCATTGCTCCATGGATGACCAGTCCACAAAGGGCATTGATGTGCAGAATGCTTATTTGAATGGTAAAACATAAACTTTGGTGCATTATTAGTTTATTTTAATGTCACTGGCAGGGTCTTTGGTGCAAACATGTTCTACTTTAAACCTTTTTTATGTATTACATTAAATATTTTCAATACTTCAGCGACATTTACTTTTTTCTGAATCTTGAATATGCAAAATTCCATGTAATAAACATTAATTTCATTATAGCAGCACAATCAATGCTTAAGTCTAACTGCAGCAAAAAGATGCTATGGTGCACACGAGGCCAATCCCAGGAAAAGTTTTGTTTGGTTTAAGAGAAGCTACATTTGTACCCCTTTGTGCTCTTAAGTACTTTTTTGCCTTCAGATTCAAAATGCTTCATGGTCATAACGATCACTACTTAATTGCCACACATCTGGAATTAATTCTAGCACTAGACTTTGTGCTGTTAATGCCTAAACCTCTTGTATTTAAACTGGACTTATTGTGGCACTTTTTAATGAAGTCTACAAATTGATTTTGAAGGAGGTAAAATAAATTGTGGGGGAAAAGATTTGAGTAAAATTGTGGATGTATTTATTTCAATTTAAGTGCAGTCTTGCAGATAATTACAAAGTAGTGGGACTTCCAGCAAATATAAAACAGTTGAGAAAAATATTGTGATTTCTGCCTCTGAAAATAAGAATGTTTTGTTAGCATTTCATAACTTCTTTCATTTATTAGTTTGATAACATACTTTTGGTTCTTGTAGGAATTGGTGATTTCAGTGTATGGGAATTCTCTGGAAATCCTGTCTATTTCTGCTGCTACGATTATTTTGCTGCAAATGACCCCACCTCAGTTCACATTGTGCTTTTTAGTCTTGAAGAACCCTATGAAATACAGTTGAACCAAGTGACCTTTTGGCTTAGTTTCCTAAAATCACTAGTTCCAGTTGAAGAACCTATAGGTATGTGTATTTACATGATAAATAATCTGTGTCAAGTCATCAGCATATGAAGAGAAACAGCTAGGTTTTTAATAGTTTCATAAATTTTTCATTCTTCAGGGAGATTACTGATCAGGTATCTTAATTGGTCACGCTCTCTTAAATTGCTTATAAACTGTATCCATTAATGTAATTGTTCCATACTTTAGAAAAGGTTAAATTTATGTAATTCATTTATTTTAACCCGTACCATGTAGCTTGCTTTATCTCAGTGAAGCACTTTTCACCTGTTATGTGACATTTTCATAGAAAAACAGAATTAAAATGCATCAGTTAAATGTCCAAACCAGCAACGTTGCTAAAATTTTAATTAAATGATCAGGTTGTCAAGGGATTAAAAGTTCTTCTATTTCATGCTGACACTATTAGAAAAGTCCTATTAATATTTTAATTAATTGTATTGCTGTTTACTTCTCCTGTGCAAATCTTTCATTGATGTAATCTGCTTTCTCAGCTGTGCCAAATAAAATGTCTTCTTTCATTTACCCCCAGAAGACTTGAAGAAGCTTGAACCAGCCATGCTACATCTTTAAGTGGCTGCAGCCATCTCTTGGCTTTGAGGAGCAGTTCCCAGGGGATACTTTACTTGCAAGCAGAGTATCTCATTGAATGATTTGCATAGGCTGGGTATTTATCTCTTGCAAGCAGTTACCTGACTTAATAGGGAATTAATTGGCCTCTCCCAAGTCAGCCATACACACATTCCTCTTCATTGCACATTCATTCAAACATGTTTTGTATGGGAAGATTTACTGTGTCGATAGCTTGCAGAAAATAAATACTGGAGCTAAGAATTTTTTTCATGTATTTCAATAGTCATTGAAGTGCACATTTAATTTATAAGAAATGTACACAGATGTTAATTATTATTAACACTGAACGTTATTTTCAGTGCAGCCCTTTTGCACATCATCAGGAACCAGTGCTGATTACATTCTGAGAAATATTTATAATGTTAGAATTGATATTGAAACCCCATCCTGATTCAACCCGCTTCTTTGAACATTAAATACCTGAAGATTTTGGTTTCCGGGGGAGGCTTACCCCTTGATTCCAAAATCAGCAGGAATGCCGTTTCACTGTCAGCAACATATTTCCGGTATTTTAACTTGGTAGTGTTAGTTCATGAAGGAGTCTGCTATAATGTGTAGAGATAGCATTTGGGTTTGAACATATGTATTCTTTTGAAATATTGAATGCTTAAGCATCCTTACACTGAATACAAAATATAAATCCATGTTTATATGTCAAAGAAATAAAAAAAAGTTTTAATATGTTTATGCAGTATTGGCATTTAAGGAAAGTATTGGGATGCAGTGGTTCTTCTCACGTGGATTTTTGTGGTATTGCTGCTGAGCGTTTGTTGTAATTCAGTAATTGCTACAAAGTTAAAAATCACTATTCTCAAAAAACATAACAAAACTCTTCTTTCCCCAAATGATGTATTTGTGCAAAGTTGTGTTTAGGGTTACCTCATTCTTCTCCCAATTGCACCTCTTTCTCACTCTCTCTCACTCTCCCATTCTCTTTCATGGTATCTCCCAGGCTTTCATACTTAATTCTCTCTTACGTGAGAATTCTTTGTGTAAGTACTGTAAAGTTGCATTCATACCATTGTATGAATGGGTTTTAGATCAGTTATTCCTTGCCTATAGTATCTACCATAAATCTGCAGTATTGTAGACTAGTGAATCTAGTGGATAATCTTAAAAAAAAAAAAAAAAACTACTCTCCAAAATTATATTTAATTTGTAAATGGACGGATTATGATAATTTACTGCCATTTATAATATGGTTTCTTCATTTCGTAAAATGGAGCAGTATGAATAAACATAGAAAGAATAAATATAGCCAATCTCTTCAGTCCAAGAAAGTTTATAGAAGCATATTATAGTAACAGGAAGAAAAATATTTTTTCTTAAAAGTCTTCATTCTTTGTCTCCTGAAGCATTTGGAGGAAGGCTGAAAACTCCACTTCATGTTGCACTGGTGGCTACTCATGCAGATATTGTTAATCTTCCACGTTCTGCTGGAGGAGAGTTCCAATATGACAAAGATACATCACTTTTGAAAGAAATTAGGAATAGGTAAGAGAGAAAACATAATATAAAATATAGCAATGCCTGCTCCATTTAGAAATTAGCACACTTTAACCCTCTTATATAGATGCAAAGATTTTGAGCTAATTTAACTATTTGTTTAAGAAAATGAGCTGTGCTCATGCACTAGGAAAGTCCATATTAATTATACTGTTTTATACTTCAAGAAGCAATTGTTTTCTGTTCTAAGATTGTGTTGCAGCCATCTTGAAGTTTTCACATTTCTCCACCTTCCATGCATGAGCAGAAGAGGCTTCTATTGTCAGCTCTGAATACATTTTAGTTTTTTGTTCCAGTGTAAATTTATTGTAAATTTAGTAGTTTAAACAAGCTAGAACCATGGTTTTCAGTTCCTGGTCAGTCTGGATTAACTACTATTACAATAAATAGTAGATTTCTGACTTCAGACATGATAGAAAAATGAACTATGTTTAAAATTAGAAGAAGAAACATTCTGTCTCCCTTATAATCAGTTATAATCAGATAATCAGTTTCCTAACTGTTTTTGTTTAGGTTTGGGAATGACCTTCATATTTTGGAGAGATTATTTCTTCTAGATGCTGGAGCATCAGGTTCAAAAGATATGAAGATTCTCCGAAATCATCTTCAAGAGTTGCGCAGTCAGATTATCTCTGTAAGTCCTATGTACAGCCATGGTATTGCCACTGACCAAGTTCTTACCAATTTTGAATTCAACTTAATTATGTCACACCTTCTGATATGGGAGAATGTTAAAAAATAATAGTTGAGTTGGAGTCACGTCTATATGAAATAGAATGGAAATGTACTGTTTTGCCTGTTAAATCTTTTTCCTAATACATCAGTTTTTTAAACATGTCTCAACAATGTTGTACTTACTTTTTTTGAGAGAGAGAGTTGTGGCCCATTTTTTAGGAGAACATTATCCTCCAGCCTAGCGGCATCCAGATATATTGAAACTGCACCTCCTTGAATTTTCACACAGCTGCCTAAGAATCCTGGGAACTGAAAGCCTGATGAATTATAGGTCATCAGGTTAGGAAAAACTAGATCAGAGCTTTCTAAATTTGTCAGTGAACGTATCACTTATTTTATTCCATTGTATCTTACATACCTTCAATTAACAGAGATTAATTTAAGCCACACTTTAATTATAAAAAGACAAGATAAAATAAACTTAATCTTAGTCAAAAAGATTATATTGGCCAATCTTTTGGGTTGGTTCAGCTGTAGCAATAACTTTATAGTGTTCCAGTTCTAGTATCATTAGCAGGAAACAGTGTATATGTTGTAGCTAATGGAACTGTCCACTATTGGTTTCCTATACTAAATGACTTAGTACAGTGCTACTTTTTGTTTAGTAACTAGACAAAGTGCCTGCCCCCCCTTTTTTTTTTATACATAGACGTATCCCTGCCCATCTCCCCGCAATGGGGGACTCTGGGCGGTTTACATCAAATTAAAACAATAAATACATAATTAAAATTTATAAAAAGACAAACACATTCTTTTATGGAAAGAATATCCTACTTATCCACTTAATGCAACTTTCATTTGCTATAGCAAGTGGAAAAGGTAATTTCAGAGTCATTTTTATGAAATAAGGAAAGCACCCAAAGCAGTGGAGATAACAGGAAAGAGTTAACTCAATTTCAGGTGGAATGGCTGCATTGATTGAAGAAATGTCTCTTTTTCATGAAACAGGTTCAAATTTCATCTAACCACTGAATAAAAAATATATTTGCACAAAGAGGCTACATGTCAGTAAATAAATAGTCTTTCAAGTGTAATCGGCAATTTCACTTACAGGCAATAAGAGATATATATTGCTAAATAAAATTGATTCCAGATAGAAAGGGCTTTGTTAAAAAGATATCCTTGTTAGAAGATATCTAAGCAAAAATAACAGTTTGCATTCTAGAAACCAAGTTAATATCCACTATGATTTTTTTTTCATAGACATGTCCACCTATGACTCACTTGTGCGAAAAAATAATTTCTACTCTACCATCATGGAGAAAAATGAATGGGCCCAACCAGCTTATGTCCCTTCAACAGTTTGTATATGATGTGCAAGATCAACTAAACCCATTAGCAAGTGAAGATGAGCTTAGGCATATTGCCCTGCAGCTACACAGTATAGGAGAAGTAAGTAATACATTAATTACATGGATAATTCTGTAATAGTCTCTATATACTACTAAAACTCTCATTGTATTTATCTGTTTGTCTGTTTGTACCCTCAAGTTAGCCCAAATAGTGCATTATACTGTAACAATTTTTGAATCAAAATACCTAAAACCCGCTAACTTAAAGAATGCATAAAAAATCCAGGACCCATTACTCCTATGGAATTGAAATTTCCATGATGTTCAGACCACTTTTATTCACAAAGTTCTGGTGGTTGCAGCATCCCCACAGTTACATGATCATGATTTCTGATGCTCCCTGCCAGCTTCCCACAAGCAAAGTCAATGGGAAAGCTGGCAGGAAGTCATTCCCGCTCCCACTGCTTTTTTGCCTGCCCATGGTCATTCTGTTTATCTATTTAGGTAAGTAAATATTGACTTATTATTGAAGTTCGTTTCCTACTACAATTATTTTTCTATTTATGATATATACTCTTCTTAGAAGATCAAAGGACTGTCCAGCATTGGGGTAAAAAAAATATGGTCAGCCTAAAATTTAATGTTCCTTCTGGTCGCATCAGACTGCACTACCTTTCTCAGAAGATGACCCAACAGATCACAGGGTTGTCTAGCTGCATAGATAATACCGCATGCAGTGCAGTTTGACTATTACAAGGGATTCTGGCTGATTGCAGTTTGTTGCTCCTACTGAGATTTTCTTGTTCTCAGTTCTGTATGCCTGCTAGAGCATTCAGTAGAGACACCAAGCGGAACCTACTTCATACTTCAGCACAAAGAGAAACTACCTTCATGCTAACTGGTCTTTTAAAAAGATAGAAAGGGCTTAACTTGTTTCTTCCTCTTGCAAAGTTCAGTATAATATTTAAGACCTTGACTGAATTTGGAACTAGAGAAATTCATATTGTACTGAACAGTGGTCATTGCCATGAATAGAGGATTTATGGCAGGCCTGGTTGTTTAAAAAAAATAGATTTATTCCACATTGTAGCAAATTGGTGATATCTAGTGATCAGTGAAGTTCCTAAAATCTATGCTATTTTCTGCTGCTAAAATTCAAATGGTAACAAATGTACCTTGTTATACCTAGGATCTGTCAGGAAAATCGCATAGTACAGTTTGGATTAGATAGTTCGTATGTACGAGTGGGCAGTTCTCAGAACTTTCAATTCTTTATCATGAAAGGAATACTTTTGTAAATAGAAAAGTACATTGCAGGAGGAAACTAAACGTGTTTTTTCCCCCCTTACATGCTAGAAATTACACAAAGAATGCTTCACAATATGGTGTGTTTGTCACCAATAAATAAATAAATAAAGTCTTGAATAAATTGTGGCCTGATTCCAGGATGATTCCTGGATTCAGCTTGCCTAAAATTACTCATAGTTGAACATTTTTCTACCCAAGCACTGTTCTTCCTGCTATGCTCCATTAGCTCTCAATCATTACTTAAAATTTGGAAGCAATACTAACATATTCTCATTTTCAGAGTTTGTACAACTATAATAATTTATGTTATCTAGGCTATATTTCTTTTCATTGGGTGAAATCCAGCCTTCTTTCATGTAAGGGAGGTTTTACTCTGAATAGGGAATAAAGCAAATTTCCAGTCTTTTATAACTCCTACACAAAAATATGCTTTAGAGGGTTATTAGTCCTTCAGGGCAGTGGGAGAGATAGTACTGTGGGATACAGTGAAGGCGGAGGGGGACTAGGAAAAATTGAGTTCTTCCCATTTTCTCAGTAAGAATATGTGAGTGGAACTTAAGGAATGCTTCTATCAACTGTACCTTTCTGGATCCAAGTATTCCTACACGTGCAAGATTAAAGTTTGAATCCACAAACATTCTACATGAAGAATTCTAAATCCTTCTATTTACAAAAGGGCTGCTTTATACTTTATTTTGAAAAACAGACAATACAGTACAATCCTATACACGTCTAGCTGTACATTATAAAGTTAATCTTAAATAGAATTTATTCACACATTCATGATTCTTTTGTTCCACACCATGTTTTCTTCCCAATAAATATTTTCTAGGTTTTTTTCTACATTCAGTCCTATAAACGGAATCCTGTTTATGTGGAAGAAAGATCAAATGGGGATAGGACTCTACATATTTGTACCGAATTGGCTGTCATGAGTATTTGAACACAAGTGTAGCTTTTACAGTCAAAGCTTTCTTATGATTGACTGGTTGAGAAACCATGAGACTCTCATACAGATCTTGACCTTTCTCTCTGGGTACATGATTGTTAACTGTGTGGATATGATTTTTAACTTTCTAAACAGATCAATATCATGCAGAGTGAGACAGTCCAAGATGTTGTTCTGCTGGATCCTCGCTGGTTATGTTCAAATGTCCTTGGAAGACTTTTGTCTGTAGAGAATCCTAAAGCTCTCCACCACTACAGAGGTCGATATACAATAGAGGATATCCAGCGCCTGATACCAGACAGTGATGTAGAAGAACTTATACAAGTCTTGGATGCCATGGACATCTGTGCCAGAGATATCAGCAGTGGAACAATGATTGACATTCCAGCCTTGATTAAGACTGATAGCCTCCATAGGTCTTGGGCTGATGAAGAAGATGAAGTTATGATTTACGGTGGTGTTAGAATTGTTCCTGTGGAACATCTAACCCCACTTCCTTGTGGAATTTTTCATAAAGTTCAGGTGAATCTGTGTAGATGGATTCATCAACAAAGCACAGAGGGAGATGCAGATATACGTTTATGGGTCAATGGATCAAAGATTGTGAACCGTGGAGCTGAACTTCTTGTGCTGCTTGTCAACAATGGTCAGGGTATTGAAGTTCAAGTTAGAGGCTTGGAAATGGAGAAGATTAAATGCTGCTTATTCCTGGACTCTGTCTGCAGTACCATTGATAATTTGATAGCCACAACATTGCCGGGGCTATTAACAGTCAAACATTATCTCAGTCCTCAGCAGCTGAGGGAACATCATGAGCCAGTCATGATTTATCAGCCAAGAGACTTTTTCCGCGCACAAAGTCAAAAAGAGACCTCCTTGACTAATACCATGGGTGGTTACAAAGAAAGTTTTAGCAGTATATTATGCTTTGGGTGTCTTGATGTTTACTCACAAGGAAGTTTAGGAATGGATATCCATGTATCAGATTTGAATCTACTTACAAGGAGGAAACTAAGCCGACTTTTGGATCCACCTGATCCTATGGGCAAGGATTGGTGCCTTCTTGCAATGAACTTGGGCCTCCCTGATCTTGTCGCAAAACATAATATAAATAATGGGAGTTCCAATGACTTTGTCTCCAGTCCATCCTACTCCCTTCTGCAGGAATGGGGAAATGCCCCTGAAAGTACTGTGGGTATTCTGATGTCTAAGCTGAGAGAACTGGGACGCAGAGATGCAGCTGACTTTTTATTGAGGGCATCTTCTGTGTTCAGAGTCAGTTTTGATGCAAATGGCCAAGAAGCATATGCTTCAAGCTGTAATAGTGGGACATCTTATAATTCAATTAGTTCAGTTGTCTCTCGATGAAAGTAAATAATGTGCAATTTTTTCTAATTTCAGCTAATGCAAAAGGATTCAGGATGGCAAGCTTTTTGGTATTTATAAGTTCTATACATTACTGTAATGGGTTGTCCCTGTTCCACCATATTGCTTTTTAAGTGACTAAAATGCAAAAACGTTGCTTTTTAAGTGTCGTGTTGCTCTTATTTTAGTTATAAAAGGCTAGTGTATTTCAGCTATTTTGCAATCCGCTTTTTAATGATTATTGTACTTTTTAAATTCTATTGGTTTAACTTTTGGGTTTCAAGCTGCTCAGTAGCTGGCCATTTTAACAAACCATCCTTCCTTGTACTGAAGACTGCACAATAATGAAGCTACATTTCTTATGTCCTCTTTTTTTTCCCATCAGCCTTGTTTATTTTAAAAACATAGATAGCCACACAGCGCTAGTTGGTTTGGATTTGAACACCATGCTTAGAAATGAAAAAGTGAGTGCCTTTTGCAGAAGACTCATGTGGTTAAAATCAAGTTGTTCCTGTGGAAGCTGTAAGACGATGCTACCTCTATTTCACTGTCTGCATGCTGGTTGTTGCAAGTGGTCGTTGCCTTTGTGTGTCATGAAGCATAAGATACTTGGTAACATGAAATCTGTTCTGCCGAAGAGCTCTCATGTAGGCTATCATGAGGGTAGAAACACGTAAGACATTATAAATGTTTATTTCCGTTGAAGTGAAATGAAAACTTTTTAACTCCATGAACTTGCACCTTCCATTATTTCTACATATCTCAGGTAAAGATTTTACACAACTGTAAAGTTCACCAAGGCACATATACAAGTATTAGCTAACTATGACTTACTCTGTATTTAACAGTGATCATTTGTGCAAAGCAAATGGTTTTTCACTTTCAGATACTAGTGTGCTTATTTCTTATACTTGAACGTTTAATTTCATTTTGTTTTTATTAAAGAAAGCAAGAGTTTAAAATTACTATGAGGGAAAATGACTTCTTTTCTGAAAAGCATGTAATTTTAAAGGTACAATATATATTATGTGTATATACATATATAATGTATGTATATATTAATACTGTTTTTCCTTAATCTTTGTTGTAGTACAATTTTAAAAGATTTTTTTACAAATAAATTGTTGCCTGTTGCAACTTTTTCATCATTCTTCATTTCCTATTTGCATTCATAACATTAATCACAAAAATTATTTGGTTTTATGGACATGCAGAACAGCTAGCTCTTGATTTTAACAATCTAGCCAATAGCAGCTATAAATACACATTCCAAGGAACCATTTCATGTATCACAAGTTTCTGTGAAAGGACTGGACAGAATTAAAATCTTATGTGAAGCATGGCATGTATTTTAGTCCATAAATGGGCAGTCAGTAATCTTGTAATACATGAAGTAGCCTGGGAATAGTTTTAAGTAATAATAGTATTAAGGCTATTTTTCTGATGATTTGGATACTGCAAGCAGCTAAGCAGGAGGAGACTAATTTTGTATTCAGATGACTATATTTGTATTCTACTATGCTTGTGCATACTAGAGTATAAGAGGAATGGCCTGGGGAGGTACAAAGATAAAAATGGGCAAACATGTTTTTGAAAGTTTTGCTTTGCTAGCTAATCGCTTTTAGAATGTGTGAAGAGGAAATGACTTCTTGTGTAAATATAATTTCTGGCAAAGATCTGTGTTAATTTCCTTTCTAATATGATGATTCTGCAGCTTGAAACAGTGAATGGTGCAGATTGCTTATGTTATAGCATAATTCTGTGGAAATGACGGTAAAGATTAGAAAGTGTGTGTGACTGTGAATCTCAGTCACAAGACTATGATTAATTTCAACTAATGTTATATGCTGTATTTTAACTTGTAAAAAATGGTTGCACAGTAATTTCCCTTTTTAAACTGGTGTCTGTTGATAAGATTATTTTGGATGGGACCTCCTGGCTTCAATTTCCATTTTATTTTCAATGCATTTCATTGTTTTACAAGTTTATTTTTATTTGCGTTCATTTGCATCTTACAAATCCATGACTGAAGCCTGTGAAAGGTTCACACAGTTGCTTTGAAGGCAATCCCAGCAGAAATGTTGTCTGTACATGTGCACCCAGATAACTGGGAACAACTTTCAAAGCCTCTGTTGGGAGCCACACAGCTGTTTTAATGCACCTCTCACATGCTTTGCATAGCCCTAATGATTATGTCATGCTACCTTACTAGAATTGGTAGCTATAAATAACTAGAACGTTATTTATGAAGTACACTATTTTTAGATGCTATTATTCTCCATAGGATGGTTTCAGCAGGCATGGCACTCAGATCTTCCCCATCTGATGTCCTTGGAGAGGCTGAACGTTGCAATCAATCATTTCAAAAGCTGTGCTGATTGGAATTAAATCTAATGAAAGCATATCTGTGGGGAAAGGCACCAGTTTGGGGGATGTTGATATGAGCTGCTACTGGGTAGAGGACTGAAAGGCTGTGGAGTTATAGGTGTAGCTCCGTACCAATGTGAACCATTGTATCTTGGCAAATCAAAAAGAGTTGGTTCCCAGTTGTACCAGAACAAATATTTTTGTTCTTCCTTCTCTTGTCTTTAAGGTATATAATCTACAAATATAAGAAGCTACTGTATATTGAATCAGGCCAATGTTCTACATGTTCTCCACCTCGTTTCTCTATCTTTCTATAAAGTCATATAGAAATTAAAAGATGTATTTGCATGATAAGCCAGGAATATCCTAATTTACTAGAACAGATAGCTGTTCTTTGTTCCTGTTTCTGCAAGTAAGTAAAACTAACTAGAGAAGAGAGATCTGAACCTGTGATCCTGGTTTATTTCAAAGCAAGTTTCTTAGTTTATAAGTCAACAACAGATCCTAGACTGTTGTTTGCTTATGATCCTGAACCTGAAAGCAACAAATGTGGATCATTGGTCGGGTTGTCACATGACCTATTTCATTGTAGTTTTATGCACTCTTGTGAAAGGAGGAATGGGTTGCATGAAATAATATGCTGTTAAGTCACAGTAAGCCAGGACATGCCAAAAACTCTGCTTGTTATATGTGACATAACTGCTAATGTAAGCAAAACAAACTGTTCAAAAAGGGAATTTGTACAAATGAAGATGCTACAAGTCTGATGGTGGTTTCCTAATGATTGTTATTTTTAATATACAGTGCATTCGGAAAGTATTCAGACCCCCTTCACTTTTTTCAATTTTTTTATGTTGCAGCCTGATACTACAATCGTTCAAATTCATTTTTTTTCTCATTAATCTACACTCAGTACCCCATAATGACAAAGTGAAAACAGAATTTTAGAAATGTCTGTAAATTTATTAAAAATAAAAAAAACTGAAATATCACATGTACTTAAGTATTCAGACCCTTTACTCAGTACTTTGTTGAAGCACCTTTGGCAGCAATTACAGCCTCGAGTCTTTTTTGGTATGACGCGACAAGCTTTGCACACCTGGATTGGGGGATTTTCTGCCATTCTTCTTTGCAAATCCTCTCAAGCTCAGTCAGGTTGGATGGGGACCGTTGGTGGACAGCCATTTTCAGGTCTCTCCAGAGATATTCAGTAGGGTTCAAGTCAGGGCTCTGGCTGGGCCACTCAAGAACATTCACAGAGTTGTCCCTATGCCATTCCTGTGTTGTCTTGGCTGTGTGTTTAGGATCATTGTTATGTTGGAAGGTGAACCTTCGGCCCAGTCTGAGGTCCTGAGCGCTGTGGAACAGGTTTTCATTGAGGATATCTCTGTCCTTTGCTCCATTCAGCTTTCCCTCAACCCTGACCAGTCTCCTAATCCCTGCTGCTGAAAAACACCCCCACAGCATGATGCTGCCACCACCGTGCTGCACTGTTGGGATGGTATTGGGCAGGTGATGAGCGGTGCCTGGTTTCCTCCAGACATAATGTTTAGAAGTGAGGCCAAACAGTTCAATCTTCGTTTCATCAGACCAGAGAATCTTGTTCCTCACAGTCTTGAGAGTCCTTCAGGTGCTTTTTTGCAAACTCCAAGCAGACTTTCATGTGTTTTGCACTGAGGAGAGGCTTCTGTCTAGCCACTCTGCCATAAAGCCCACATCGGTGGAGGGCTGCAGCGATGGTTGTCCTTCTGGAACTTTGTCCCATCTCCACACAGGATCTCTGGAGCTCAGCCAGAATGACGATTGTGTTCTTGGGAACCTTCAGTGCAGCAGGAATTTTTTTGTAGCCTTCCCCACATCTGTGCTTGCAATAATCCTGTCTCTGAGGTCTGCAGGCAGTTCCTTTGACCTCATGGCTTTTGCTCTGATACAGTATGCATTGTCAGCTGTGAGGCCTTCTATAGAGTGGTGTGCGCCTTTCCAAATCATGTCCAATCAATTTAATTTACCACAGGTGGACTCAAATCAAGGTGTAGAAACAGCTCAGCAATGATCAAGAGGCACCTGAGCTAAATTTCATGTGTTGTTGCAAAGGGTCTGAATACGTATGCCAATGTGATATTTCAGTTTTTCCTTTTTAATAAATTTACAGACATTTCTAAAATTCTGTTTTCACTTTGTCATTATGGGGTACTGAGTGTAGATTAAAATGAATTTGAACTATTGTATCAGACTGCAACATAACAAAATTGAAAAAAGTGAAGGGGATCTGAATACTTTCCAAATGCACTGTAAATCAAGTATATTGAGAGGTACAGATTTGCAAATAACCTTATTTAGAATGCCCTACCAGAAACGGGGGCATGACTGAAAATAAAATTTCAAATTTGGTTTTCCCAACTGCCTCTTTGAGAAATGCCCAAAAAGGAAAGTCAGCAACAGAGAGCTGATCTTATTAAGATAGCAGTTTGTTTTGTAATATTCAGAGGCTTATCATGGTCTAATGTCATGTTTCTGCATACTGCTGCATTCCAAAGTAGCCTAAGTAAGTGATCACATGAAAGGAAAAAATGACCAGGGGTCAGGACACATGGCCCCAGAGCACTCATTTGTAGTTCTTTTTTTTTTTTAATTTAGGAAAGTTGAAGACCAGAATTAGTGCCTTAGATCTTCAGAAGCTTCACTATTGGAAATTAATGTAACTCATACTGAATGTGTTCAGAAAGAAAATCTCTGCAAATCTCTATCTCTCTAACTCTACCTTGCTTATCTGGAGATGAATATTGTTCGCCACCTTTTCAGCTGCTGAGTGAGGAGAGGCTGGAATTCTGATGAATTTGAATTTGAGTTTTATTGATTAGTCAGTTGACCTTATCAATAAATAAATAAATACACGCATGCATGCGTGCGTGCGCACAAAGCATAATCAGAACTATAAAAAGAATACATGAGATGTGTATATATGATTGCAGTACTAGGAGACAGTTATCAGATGAGAGAATCACCTTTACAGGATACCCCAATTTGTTCTATATAACAAGATCTTAGAGCCCCAGCCTTCTGTATAAATATGGCAGTTCTGCGCACAATATATGCATTGGTGCCCTAGAGAAAATAAGTCAGTCTAAAATTCGGGTCCCAGTGCTCTGTTCTTTTCACAGATAATATTTGGGGATAAATATTTTAGCCTGATGGATGTATATAATTGACAATTAAAAAGGATATGAGAAACATTTTTGATGTCAGGCGAACCACATATACAGGTTCTTTCATGAAATGGAATATTATAGAAGCATCCATATTTGGCCATTGAGTCCAACAGCTCAAATCTTGTTCTGGTAAAAAGCCCTTCTTAAAAATTGAGGCAGACTCATAAATAGGTATTTTTCAGGTTGAAAATTTATTTTGTTAGTAGGCAACTACCTTAAAGATCCATTTTTGGCTATAAGTTCCAAGTCAGTTTGGGCACTTATGTCCATAACTCTCTGCTTGAAAATTTACCTTACTTGGGGGGCCCTAAGTAATAGGTGCTGAATAGAAGGCCCATAACGTGAGATAATGTCATGAAGTTGGCAAACCCACGTGTTGGGCTGTGACATGCTTACTTGTTATATTAGGCAAATTCTAGGAAGTCTATTGGGGTCCATTGTTTGAATCTTCAGCCAATATGTAAAAATTTTAATCATTAAATGGCTGCATGTTTGAGATTCTGTACAGATTTTCAATCATGTTCAAGGTGGAAGTGGGGGGACTGAAATTTTAAAAAGTTAATGTTCAGGGAGACAGTGTCTGGACCTTACTTTCAAATCAACCATGATGTACTTACAGAGGAAGAAGAAAGAAAGGTTTTGAAATGACCTTCACAGTCCCCAGACTTGAATATTATTGAGCATCCTGGGGGAGATGTCAGACATGCTATTCATGCAAGGAGTCTTAAGAATTATTCTGAGCTTGGAAGAGTTCTGAAAAGAATGAGGAAAAATTCCAAAATCAAGAATAGAAAGATTAAACAACATTCAAACATTTCCATGGCCAGTTATTTCTGCCAAAGAACGTTACGAAATATTGACTGAAATTTTTGCATCTGCGGTATGCACCATTTTCTTATTCAGAATCTGTAAACAACTACATATAAATAGGAAGTATGAATTCAGATCTGAAGACGGGGTGTTAACTCCATATCATGTAGAGATTGTGTTCTTCTGTTCACTTAGGGATTTATTGAAACAAGAAATCTCACCAGTGATGCCACAACTTTTGAATACAATTGAGCAAAATTAACCACTGCAATTTGTCATGGATTCATCTCAGTATAATATTCTGCTATACAACTTTCCATAATCCTGTGTCAGCAAATGGTGGCTTCTGCCAGCAAATCAGTACTCTTAGTTGATAATCCCACGTTCTCCATTAACAATCTGTGTCATGACAAGGTTCCTCAAAGGTGTGGTCCTAGCAAAATTAGTTGGGCAATTGAGTTCTGACACATGAACTGAATTTGCACTTTATGTCACTGTATTGGTTTCCTTATTACCTCATGCCTGTGGTATTTAATTTGCATCATATGTGAATTACTGTGTTCTTGCACTCTGCTGAATCACTGAAGACAGTATTTTGCAACATAAGAGTGAATACAAACAAGCCGAGCCTTGTTCCTGTTGAAGAGAGCCTATACAAGCTTATCTGCAAAGCCAACTCCAAGTAATAGTTATTTAAATGCCATTTAATTCTTTTATGGAGTCTGAGAGAATTTAAATTTTGACTTTGAAAATGTTTACAACCCAAGTGCAATACTACCATCTGATCACATTTTTTAACACTGCTAAGCAGTTCAGGGAGACAGGATACAATCTATATTTGTTGAAACTTCAAATTAACCCTGCTCAATATTTTGCCAAGAGAAGCCTCCCAGGTTCAATACAGTAATGCAGCTAAACCAATCCAGGCTATTAGAATTCCTTCAGAGACAACATTTAAGATGATATTAATACTTTAACAAATTCATACCCATTACGTTACGAGCCATCATAAAATTGAAGCAAATTATTGGAGGGAGGGAGGGAGGGGGAGAGGAAAAGATTCGTGCAGACTGAGCTGAAAAAGAAGGGTGAGATCTACATTCAAATGTTTATTCAGTTTTAATAAATATTTTTATCAGAATATACACATAGCATCTTTGATAAATGAGGTATAATACTTTGCCATTTTTAGCTGACCCAGAAATTTAAAAACAAAAGACTTTGAAGACCAAAATCGGAATAGCTTTAAATCTGAGGTATAATTTAGCACACCATGTTCAAGGTGTTTGCTGTTTAACTGTTTCTATGTTTCCTAACTAGCTTACCTCAACTTGTTGTATAGATGAGTTGATTTACAATGCCCATCACTCGTGGCCACGCTGATAAGAGATATTGATAGAGAACTGTAGGATAAGCATTCTAAAGGAGGGCCATCCCATGCCCTCCAACAGTTCTTTACATCGCCAATTGCTTCATGTGCCATGTAGTACCCAAAGTAGTACCCAGCTTCTTACAGGCAAGGTGTGTCGTCATGACTAGATACAGAGAAAACCAAGTATGTTTTCTGCACCCTGCAAAATCTGTAAATGCAAATCTAGTTGAAGCATGAACTAGTTCATCACGACTGCTTGGTATTTTCTTCCTCTTAAATGAGTAAGTGCATAAACATATTTAATGTGCCTTGGTTTTACTTAATAATAGCAGCAGGAATGTGCAATTTGGAAATCGGGCTTCTCGGATCAGAAGTCAAACTTTTTCTCCTGCATCCTCTATAGCTTTTGCTACTCATTACAGAAGAGAAAATCATCTTTCTTTCACAATATAGTGTTTATCCTTAACACTCTATATTTAAAGTCAAAAGTTATGTTAAATGCACACACATTTAGCACATCTAAGCTGGCCATGACCTTCCCTACATTAATGACAAAAATGAGTAAACAACTTTAATATTTATTTAGGAATAGATCTGTGCCCACTTCACCCAATTTTTATCAGGATAGAAGCAAGCATTTTTAAAAGGGACATTTCAGAGAAAAATAGGCTGGTGAGAGAAGGGTTAAGAACACACCATATCTTAGCATCTTATATGTCCTGATATCCCAGTGTGGCTTGATTTTTAGATTCTGGACCCTCTCATCAGCCAAAGATCCAGCTTCAAGATGCTGTCACACCATGTCCCTTTGAGAATCTTTCTCTCTTAGATCCAGCAATGTCACATTAGGAAACAGTCTGGGTAAGCCATCTTGGACTTTCATAGAAAAGGCAGGATACAAACACTTGCATGAATATATTTTCCGCTACAGGCAATGAACACAATAGTTAAAACAGCCATCTCTCCCATGTGCTCTTTTTTTCAAATATGTAACTCTACCATATCTCACTCAAATTGCCTTTCTCCCCCAAAGGCAATTTGTAATGGCGAAGAGACAATTTGTAATGGCGAAGAGACAATTGGGGCATCGTTGCACAGGTCTGAAGGGTAACATTAAGATATTAGATAATGCATGGTGCAGGCTTTCATCAGCATAACTGCAACAACAACAACAATATGAACCAGTTTGGAGCTGATAACCTATTAATAAGAATGACTGAACCCTGAATGCACCATTATCTAGGTGTGGTGCTAAATTAGAAGCAACCTGCTGCTCCTCTTAAATGCCTTTGACTTAAGTCCTGAGGAAGTACTTCCTCTACTTAACCTTCCATGTATAATTAGATTGAAATTATTTCAGTGGTTTCCTGAATTAAGCTAGACTTTGGGAGGATCTCGTTCTATTTAGGCCCTCCCCCACCCCCTAAATCATTTTTATACTGGAAGATTAGCAGGTTTTAGTAACCTAGGTTACTGTTATAAATAACTTACTAATAATTATTTCCTTGCAAGTCTATGCAATTGGGGACACTGTCTATGAGACCGTATTCAAATATTTTTTGAGATCAAGCTGTTAGGTGCTTCCACCCAGAATCACAGAATGCAGAAGCATGAAGTATTCAGATCTGGAACAGAGGTACTTCCAATATTTCACAGTACACTCGTTGTCACACCTTCCTCCTTAATACCTTTCCTAAAATGCATATTTTCCTGAGGGTGCCAGCAATTATGAGATCCCAGGAGAAGGCATGGCTTTTTTCAGTAGGTGTCAGCAGATACAACAAAGCAAATTCAAAGCACTTTTGCCCACTTCAGATTTGAATATTGCATATCTCTAATGAAATGTATGAGATGGAACAGACCTTATAGATCATCTTCCCCAATCCTCCATTCAAGAATCCATCAAACCATCCCTGGAAGGTAGTCCTTCAACTCCCATTGGACACTAAATCAAAACCAAACAAGACTCACTTTGACTTAACATGAAGTGGGATCCCCACTTTCCATGATAGTCTTCTTCAGAACGTGTAGATCAGGTATTGTTTGCTTTTTGCTTTAACAACTGACTATAAACCTCTTATATTAAGCCCTTGGAGGGAAATGAAGAAACATACTTCAACTTGTGGGGACCCGGCATGCCATGGACTGCAGCAGGTAACCAGGTTAATCCCACCATGGAATGTATTGGGGGGGGGGGAGGAGGTTTTGGGAGGAAGCCATAAGATGCTAAATAAATGTGTTGTAAATCACATGCCACATAGTCTCACCCTGGCTTTTTCTTGCTGACAATACATGAAGACAAATGCAGTCTCACCAACAAAAGGATGCCAGAGATAAAACTGTTTACTAAGTTGGTTGAGTTTTTTGAGAACAGATAGTTGCAAGGGCTCTTAGTCATTTGGGTTTAAGAAGTGCCTCTCATGTAGGCATCTGCTTCAGTGACTCAGCAGGAGCCACACCTTCAGGCCTTGGCCAAAAGCTGCATTTCTCTCAGCAGGCTGAATGGAAATGAAGAGCATTTTGCCCTTACGCTGGCAAAATGTTTTTCCTGAAGTGGCATCCTTTTTTTCCACCATGTTTCCCCATCTCCCTCTGAAACTTTATTGCAGTGAAACCAGCCATGGATGCCTCTAAATATTCTACCCTTATCTAATAAAAATCCATCCCTTACTATCCTGTTTTATGCACACACATCCTTCCTTAAAAGGCCCACAGGGATTCTGGCAAAGGAAGAAAATAAATATGTATTATTGTAATTTGGCGAACAGAAAAGTTTTAGATGTACTCATATACCTATGTGAGTGCGTGCATGTATGGGGAGTGTCTGTGTGTCAATTTTTTGTATTAAAAGCCAACAATAGCCTTAAGATTTTTCGGAGTCTTCCACTAACAGTCAATGCCTGGCACAGGCAAAAAGCACAAAACTTGGCTAATCTGTGGGAATTGCAGGTATGTTGATCTGATTTTTTTAAAAAGTCAATCTCCAGCCTGGAGCATCCTATAGAACAGCTAATATTATCAAAGTCTGTAAGAATCTGTAACACTCTAGCCCCCTGGAGGGGGAATACTATGTTGAAGGAGATGACCTACTCTAACTCCCAAGAGGAAATCCATGGTGAAAAAGGCATGTTTTGCTACTTGTCCCACGTAAAGGGTCAGTGGCACTTTTGCCCTGTATGATTAGAGAGAGAGAGGTTGTTTGGTATCCCTTCGCAAAGTCCCAGACTCACATCTCTTCAGACATTTGTATCTCAACGTATTAATAGCTGAAGCCCTTTTGAAACCAAATGAAATGGTAAATTCTGAAGAAAAGCAAAAACTCTAGAGCTTATCTATAGGTTCTCAGTTACCTGGATTTGACTTTATTTCCCAGGCTAAGGTGTGTGTGTGTGTGTGTGTGTGTGTGTGTGTGTGTATCAAAACTGTGATGATGGTGGCTACAGCTGCATGCAATGCACATAAGAAAGGGGCAGACTTCGATCACATGGTCATAGCTGGCATCTTCATCTTTTTTGACACCCGCACCCCCAAACATCCCTGCTACCCCAGTGAGTGGGGCCAAGCTAGTTGGAGCAAATACAGATTTCAGCCTGGATAGAGTGTGCATATCTAAACGCAGGCCTGACTGCTACTAACCTGTCTCTAAATGTAGAGCTGCATTTGGGTACTGCAAAGAGGGACCTCAGAAATCTACTGTGTTTCTT
Organism: Liasis olivaceus; assembly: GCA_030867105.1. Taxonomy (NCBI): domain Eukaryota; kingdom Metazoa; phylum Chordata; class Lepidosauria; order Squamata; family Pythonidae; genus Liasis; species Liasis olivaceus. Next base: position 200,005,976 of record CM061348.1, read on the forward strand.
CCTATGCCACAAATTCACGGTGGATGTATATTTGTGCTTCATAGAGTGGCTGACGTACCCCTTTCATCTCAAAGACTTCTGGAGCAGCCAGACTAGAAAGTCTCTTCTCCTGCAGAGAAATCTAAAATTGGCAGTGTGCTTCACTGTGCATTCTCAAAAGCGGCTTTGGTAGGTAGGCCTTCATGCTGTCATAGCAACATCCAAATGTTTATAGTTTTCCATGTTCTATTAAACTACAGCATTTGTCTTGACTTTCTGCAAAGCCATAGATCAGAAAAAGTCTGAAAGCTTTTTTTCAGACAAATACGTTTAATTAAAAGGTAGAAGCTTTTGTGAACTTCAGTTCCCTTCATCAGACGCACGGAGTGGTTGATCTGAGAAATCTTGAGCTTGGTTATTGTCCTAGTTAATGCATCCTCCCTTAGACAGTGCTTGCAAAACATGTTTGGAATGGTTGTTTGTTTGTTTGTTGCTTTTATTTGTGTCCAGAGGAATTTACAGTACTTTGTGAAAATAATATATTGAAATAATCATTTCTAATCTAATGTGGTTAAAAATATTGCATGATACAAAAAGTTGGCAAGTGGACACCATTTAATGCCACAGTATTAACCAAGGTTAGTTTAACCAAAGTTTGTAAAAGAAAAAAACCCAGCTGGTTAAATTCACCATTGCACTTAGTCATAAATAATGGGTTTACAATCCACAATAGCTGAATTTACATGTTCTGCTAAGGTGTCATGTGGTTTGCTTAGCTTTCACCTTCATCAAAAACAAAAACAAAAAATCAGCCAAAGTATAGAGAAAGCAACTATGGAAAATATTCTTTAGAAATTAGCTTACCATTTTAACACCAAAATGGTGCAAGTAAAAGTGCAATTGCTGCAGTTCAATATGCCTAGGGTTATCAGATGTCTGGCAAAAGGACATGTCCTCCTTTTTGTCCTCACATCCTCCATACGGCAAGCGTAGCCTTAAAATCAAATATTGTCTGGCTTTTTGAGTATCACTTTTTTAAAAAAATTGGATTCTTTTCACAAAAGTAGTCATTCAAACTTTTGTGTATTGTGATTTGTTAATTGTCTGCTTTTCTTTTTTCCTTGTCCATTGACGGATTCAACAGCCTAGATTTACATTATTTAATTTATTTCCTGATTCCAGCAATTGGCTTCAATCCATCCCCCTCAAACCTACAATCACTGTAGTCTATAGAACACGACTCGTTTCTATGCTGAAATTTGGAAAGTGCATTGTCATCAATTCTATGTTATCACTAGCATATGCTCTTGAACGTAAAGATGTGTTGGAAAAAGATTGCAATTGAAAAACCAGTCTTCCCGATGCTGGAGAAAATAATTTCATAAACATGTAGTCCTAAGGATGGATGGATGGATGGATGGATGGATGGATGGATGGATGGATATACATACATACATACATACATATATATATATATATATATATATATATATATATATAGCAATTTTTCACTGTACAGTAATTTTGGTTGTGAATGCCAAAAAAGTTAAACAGTTAAGCTTGTCCTCCTTTCCCATTGTCCATGTCCTCCTCTGCCTCTTCAGATACCTGGTCTGAAGGCCAGAGGTTTCCTGTGCTACCAAGTACTTATGTGATGGAATGGAATTATGAAGGCCAGGCTCAGGGAGATAAACATTTTCTTAGCTCGCCAGAACAGCGTGGGAGGAACAAGAGGATGAGACTGGCACCTCCCTGAGGAATTCACACTGTTGTGGCTGGAGGACTTTGGGAGCTGGGGTTTTAGTCTGGGAAGATTCTTGCTAGAGGTTGTAGCTAATAAACATAGCTGGACTGAATTGGCATTGTCTCTTGGAGTTCCTTGGGCTAGGCCTGACAACTTATCACCTATTTTGGAAGCTCGTAACTTCATTATTTTCCCTAACATATGCACCTGGGTCCTTAGCCGGATATCCTACTTTGTAGAGGTCAGCCTTCTATTTGCAGGGCATTCAGAAGAGGATTATTCTTTATTTCATCCTCCAAATGAAAGGCTGCCTGATCTAAATCCACTTTAAGGAAAAGTTCCACAAGAAGGGAGAACAGAAGCCCTAGAATTGTCCGTCTACACTTGGGCTGTCATATCCGCGTTGCAAATATCCAGGGGACCACTAGATGGCAACGAGGAGTTGGAGATTTCTGAAGTTGTTGGCATTTTGGTGGTCCAAGTCAGCAACTGTACAGCAGTCAAAGCAGGGCTATATAAATTAGCATCGGCAATTTTTGGGTCCTTTGCAGCTGCCTGATAAGCTTCCTCTTTTGCCCCCTGGCCTGCACATCTGTTTTTTTCAAAATGATTTTTGTATGATGGAAATTTTACGGAAAGCTTAATGCAGAGATGTCCAGTCTTTGGGAGCCTGTGAGCAAGTCTGGAATTTTGAAAATATACCATGGATATTCACTCTGCTCTAACATGGGCAAGGAGGATTCAGATAGCTACTAAAAGACGCACAAATGGTGACAATGCCCCTTAATAAGCTCAGAGCCCCTTTCCCCACTCCCAGGACAATGGGCTCACCACTAAACAGCCTCACTCCTCTTTGTATTTTCTAAGAATATCTAGGCTATGTTCTATAAAATTAAAAGAACCAATTTATTTATTTTTTAAAGTAAAGTGCGAAGAGACCAAGAATCTGGAAAACTCCATAGATATCACAGGTATCCACAGATTCATTCGTATTCCAAAACATAAGTCTAGGGCAGGATTCCCCAAAGTGGTCAATATTAACCCCCAAAAGTCAATTTCAACCCCCAAAGTTCAAGTCCTTAGTCCCCAAAGGACTATCTATTATTGTTATTATTATTAGCAGCAGCAGCAGCAGTAGTAGTAGTACTATTAGTTAAAGTAGTATTTATTAAATTATTTTCATACAAATGTTTGGGGGTCGATGAACAATCTGAAGCTTCATGAAGGGGTCAATGAATAAAGAGTTTAGGGACTGCTGCTGTAGGTGTTCCAGCCTTAGGGCGATCGTCTTCTTAAACTTGGATCTAGGTTAGTCAAAAGAGATCTCTCAGAGGACTAGCGATGAGGATAAATTATCAGGTATCTTTAATAAAAGTTTTGGTTGAAACTGAAGATAATATTCTATGTTCATTACAGCTTCCTAATAAGATTTTTTAAGATGCTATTAAAGAAAGGAGGGAGTGTTAGAACTTTAACTTGGTGTCAGACCAGTGTTTAGTCAAACTCTTTAAAACTAGCAAAATGGCTATGTAGTATATATTACTAACAATGAGACAACACTTACGTTATTTTTTATGCTCCACTTACAAATTGTTTCAACTACTTCCAGAATACTTCCAGGATTAAAACAAAGTGTCAAAGAGAAATGGCAGTAGGGGATTCTTCATACGGGGGTGGTGAGTGGAAAGAAATGGGCTAAAAACATTATCATATCATTTATTTACTGGGAAATACTAAGTTTATCTTACGCTGGTTAGGGTGATAAATGACTAGCTGATTAAACAAAAAGAGGACACTATGAGGTAAAGGTACAGCATGTGATAGAGAGAGAGGAAAAATAAAGATTTTGCAAGAGCAAAGGGTTGGAACAATATGACAAACACTCAAGAATGTGACTTCTTGTCTATCTTGACCCTAATCACTTGACTGAAGAGGCCACAGAGAGACTGTAATCTGTTGTACATCTGATAGCTCCTAGAACACATGTTACCTGGGCTGAGTTAATAGTAAAACATTATTTTTTCTAATGAATATAATTTAGCTTTCATCACAGGTTTTGTAAATGTACTTATGAAAATAAACACTGTACATTATGGCTGTGTAGCAATCCAGATTTGAAGATGAAAGGGTGATTTGAACCACACTGATTTAAAGTGGTGGACTCACATGTGCTCCAAATCACCTTTTCCTTTTGAATCCAGGTTGAATCAAGGACCTGCTTTCAGGCTACAGTAATTCCTTATAGTAAGGCTACCACGCATTGTCTGCAAGATTTACGACTAACACTAGATGGCAGCAAAGAGTTACAGTTGTCTGTTCTCTCTCTGCTGCTATCTAGGAGTCACCTGAATTTTTGCAGCCCTGATATAGCCCTACTTAAATTTTTGAAAAGAATGATACATTTATATCTAAAAACCTTGCTTTTCATCAGTATTAGCTCATTATGAATTACATTATGTATTGTCTCTAAGAAGCATCCTGTACCGGCAGGACTCTGATAATACTTTTAAGCTGAGTTGCACATGCTCAGAGATCTCTCTCGCATAAGTGTTATGGCCCTAGGTTATCTAGACAGCATTGGAGGAGGCTGTTCTAGAACCCTGAGAAGATGTTTGTGTATGAAATGTTTCCCATATAATTGATGGTGGGCGCTTTCTCAAAGAGGCTTTTTCCACAGGGAAAGTGTGTTAGTCATTCCACGGCTTTGATTCCCTGAGAGCAAAGATGATGAATGGGTGCTTGATTACGTTACACATCTGTTTCCTAGGCCAGCAGATGTGGCTGGCCGTTGAAAACTATGATGTTGTTAATATAAAGCAAAGTTAGCCACTGGATTTTTAAAATGAAAACAGCATTGGAAAAAAGAAAACCAGACTTCCTATGAAAAAATGATGCAAGGTAACATAATATTACTTCACACTACCCAAAATGTTAAAGGTTATATAGAAAAGTGACACATTCAAAAGATCATCTAAAATAATTTTACCTAGCTTAGTGCTCTCCAGTTGTGTTAGACTACAAATTCCCATAAGAATTGAAATCCAAGACATCTGGCTTTCCTAACTTAATGGAAGACTAATCTAAGGTATCTGTTGCTTCTGGTTCTTGCTGATATTTTTCTGGGGCACAAAATGGCAATTTGATCCAAATCCTTGATTTCTTTTTCCTAAGCACCACCTTGGATGGAAATCACCAATTTCTATCCATGCCCAAACAGGAAATATTTATTTCCCAAGCTGCTTTCAGCAAAACATTAATGAACTGCTGTTAGCAAACATGATAAAAACCATGGTTGTGTTTACAGTTATTCCCAAATAAACGTGTAAAGCAAGATGTACTACGAACAGTGGCCTTGGGCAGGCATAGCAGATAGGCAAAGACCTGTTTGCTTTGTCTGCCCCTTTGCTTCCTTTTGCCTGCACTGATCCAAGGTTGGCCAGGAACAACAGAGTGCCTTCCAGGGCAAACCCAAACCTCAAATCTCAGGACTTCAAGAAAGAGTAATGCCCCTGAGCAGGGCTGTCCCAAATACATACACTGGCACTTCACTAGCAACACCCAAGAATCTTTGTAACATCTCCAGTTGTCAGGGAAGCTGGACCTTCCAAATATGTTTGACTACGACATCTGTCATCCTCAGCTAATGTGGCAATAATTTCTGCGTGGCATGGCCCCATGTTTATTCTTCTACTGTGACAAATTATTGTCAGAACTGGTGGTTGCCTAATTTAGATAACACCCCTACAAAAATAATATTTGTTTCAGATCTAGGTGACATGGTAAAGTTCAAATCTCCCTTAAAAAGTCATGCATGATGCAGAGGATAGTATAGTGGTACCCAGACATGCTCATTAACTAGTGTTACCAGATCCTGGCTGCAGAAATCTAGATGACCACTAAAATTTTCAGTATTTCTGCAATCCATATCTGGGAGTTCTTCATTCACCAATAATAAATCCACAAAATCAAATCAAAGTGGCTGATTCTGAATAGATACATACAGGATTACACTACTTTTTAAGTCAGAAATTTAAAAAATCATATGTAATATTTATTAGTTTAACTCTTAAATTGATGTCTAATGACAAAGTAGTTTAATCAATTAATTTAATCAAGTAATTTAATCAATTGATTAAACTGATTTTTCAAAAATGGCAGGCTGGAAGGGTTGCGCTTTTGTACTCAGATGCAAAAGAGGACAAATCTCATTTACTTCTAAGCAGACTCTTAAGAAACCTCTCCCCCAAAAACTGCCCAAAACCTGGACTATGGACTTTGAGCATTCTGTTACATTTCTCTGTTGTTATGCTGCTTGTCCAAACTTGTGACCAGAATGGTTGGTGATATGCAAAAGAGGAAAGCTTTTCAGATATACTGGAATGTCTCTTCTCATATGAAGGACATCTTGGACAAGATAAGGCATTTTTAAAAAACAAATAAATTTCAAGATGTGCAGCAATGTCACTGTAGGGCCACCTTAGCTAGTTACAATTATATCCAATAATCCAACTGCAAAAGCTTATGTTTACATTTGACAAAATTAGCTGACTCCTTCTACCCACCATTAGCCCTATTCACAAGTGGTGAATTTCCACAGAAGAAGGCATTTATAATTTGTGGAGTTTTTAATGCAGGTATCTACTCCTTATGATGATGAAAATGAAACTTAACAGGTAAAGTAACATTCAGCAAGGGCCCCACCTTCAGCAATTTGACAGAATCCGAATATCTGCCAAGAACTTTAAATTTTAATTATTATTATTATTATTATTAATTGGAAATACCAAACTAAATTTGAGTCATTAAAATATATTTTAAAAAAGCAGCTAAGGTTGAATTAATAAAAAATGGCAGGAGACAAACATGATAAACTGAAGTCAAATTTCAGAAAAGACTTCTCAGAAAGGGAACTGAATAGTTTCAGCCAAAGTTTTGTTTGCTTTGGTGAGTTGGAGGGTAAGTATTTTGTATACTTTCATGAAAAAAGATAGCAAATTTCATTGCCAGAAAAGTTCAGTGGCATTATTTTTTGGGGGACCACAAAATAGATCGTGGGGTGGCATGTCATCCATTGCCTGTGGATTTCCCACCCCTCTGTTAAGCATTTTAACTCACACCAGTTTTTCTGCAAGAGCTACATTCCATACTGCCCTCAAGTTAGGCAAAGTTAGGGAGTCTTGAGTTGGAGCTGTTGAATTCTGTAGATTATTCAAATATACAAGCCAGTTTAATTGTTTCTTGGTATTTTATTATTATAGGCCATCAAATTGGTGTTGTCTCTTAGCAAACACCTAGATAATTTTCTCCAGGAAAGTTTTCCAATGGTGCAATTTCCACTGTAATTGAGTCCATCCACCTTGCTGCTAGTTGTCCTCTTCTCTTTCTTTCCACCTTTCCCAGCACTATGTATTTTTCCAGAGAGAAAGCTCTTCATATAATGTGTCTGAAGTATGGTAATTTCAGCCTAGTTATTTGTGCCTCAAATGAAAATGCCTGGTTGATGTGTTCAATGATCCATTTAGTTATTCTCTTAGCTATTCATGGTATTCTCAGGAGTCTTCTTCAACACCAAAGTTCAAAAGCATCAATACTCTTTCTATCCTGCCTCTTCAAGGTCCAACTTTCACCTCCATAGAGTGTTACAGAGAAAAACATAGTCTGCATGTTTCTGGTCTTTGTGGGTATAGACACACCCCAGCATCTGAATCATCTGAATATATATTTCCAAAGCCTTCTTAGCTATTTCTTGACTGTTGGTTCCTTTGCTGTTGATAGTCAGTTCTAAAAGGCAGAAGCTATCCACCACTTCAGTATCTTCATTGCCAGTTCTAAGATTGGTTGCTGTATCTGTTGTCATGAGTTTGGTCTTATATTTAATCTTAGTCTTGGGTTTTGTTTTTTTTTAACTGTGTTCCTTGACTTTCATTACTAGAGCTTGCAGATCATTTGCATTTTCAGCTACCAGAGTAGTGTCATCAGCATAGCACAGGTTATTAATGTTTTTTCCTCTAAAACCACACTCATCTTCTTTGTGTCTAGCTTCCCTCAATATATATTCTGCATATAGGTTGAATAAATAAGGAAGAGAATACAACCTTGTCAATCTCTTGGTCTTTTAACCAAGGTCAAAATTAAGGCCATTCTTTCATTCTTTTTTATGTATAATACAAAAGATCACTATGTGTTTAATAAAGAAAATACAAGTTCAAGCAGATACTGTGTGCAATATTTCACAGATGACACTTGGGATTGTTTTACAACTTTCCTTTCACACCAAGCTTAATGTCTTAGCTTGTTCACTCTACATCTGTCAAAAAACCATCACTGGTTCTGCTCTGTTACAGTACCATTTCCTCTGTTGTTTTATAAAGTAATATGTTTGCTTTTTAGGATAAAGACTTCCTAAAAAAATAGTTGTCTTATAGTATATTATCAAAAATTAAACCTAACCTGAAATGTTATTGTATACACATTTCTGTGTCTTCATTGAGGACAATATATCCATCAGTGTCACTACCCAGACTTAATTTCTAGGGACCTCTTAGCAACTCAGATTGCTGACCAAAGTTTTAGAAGGTCATTTCAAGAGGCAAATATACAATTATTTTTTCAGGAGGGGTGTCCAAAGAATGAAAAATGGAAATAAATAAATCTCTCCTATCCTACCATTAGGCAGTGTGAGTTAACTGCCTAGTTAATCTTGGCTGATCTTTGACCTGGTTGATTATATTTCAGTGGGCGACCACTAACTGGGAAATCATGAAATGAAATGAAATGAAATGAAATGAAATGAAGTAAGATCATAGCTGAGAAAGCAACAACAAACGGCTCCTACAAGGCTGACCAAAAAAGCTGCATGGTTGACACAGTCAAGCTCAACTTGAGTGGGAATCAGGTACAGAAGATGGCAGACATAAAGCTGTGGCAGACATCATAGAAGAAACCTTGTCCTGTAAACCACCCATCCTGATTTATATTTGTTTTGTGCTGAGATTGAGAATTATAGATTGTCAGAAGTGATGAATGCTTCCATGGGACTTTAAAATAAACATTTAAAGTGCAATCCAATGGGCATTTGAAAGTAAGCCCCACAGAAAGCAGCAGATACTCTTCTGAGTCAATACAGGCAGGGCCGTTCCTCATCAGTGACAGAAAACTGTATTAGTATGAAATTTACATCTGTTCTGACCCACTGCACATGATTCTGCATGTGATAAGAAAAGTGATTTATTCCTCCATTTTTGCTACCTTCCTGGGACAGCTTCTTTAAGGAGGTGCTAATAGATGTAGTGTGCACACCCACACCTGCTCTGATCACCTTTATGGCTGGACCCAAAGCACAGCACATCCCGAATTATAACATTAATAACATTTCTGCCTCTGTCATCACAATTGCTTTCCAATATTGATTCTGTTCTGAAATAGGAAGCCTCCACCCACAGAGGATTGCTGCACAGTATGGTACCTTGGATACTCTGAACAATGGTAACCAACGGAATGGAATCAGAATGCTTGCTTTAATGTTACCACATCATCTGTTCATTATTCTCAGGACACCTGAATAGGCCTAGCACACCTTCCCCAGTCTGGCACTCTTTATTTTTTATGGGATTGACATTCCAGAATTCCAAGCCTTTGACCATGTTTCCTAAGAATTCTGGGAGTTGTAGCCCCAGAACACTTATAGGGTGACATATTAGGGAAGTCTGGGATGATGACAAAGATAGCTCTGTCATCTAACAAGGCTTGAAAAGTAAAGTCTCCTTATAGACAAACTCAACTTCTGGTCACTTCATGGACATTCTGGGAACTTAGTTTAAATATTATTTGAGCATCTGGCTGGCAGAATCTGAAAAATCTAAGCAGGTTCGGACCTGGTTTTACTTAGGAGGGAAACCAGCAGAAAATCTAAGAACTGTAAGAAGTAGCTAAAAAAAAAACCTTGAAAAAAGTACCCCCCCACACAAAAAAACCCTCATCCAGAAGAACATAATAGAAAACCACTTGACTACCTCCACATCACTAGATGTCAAGCTCAATTGAGACTTTATCTTTTAATGGCAATTGCTTTTCCTTCACTTCTAGTTACTCAGCAATTTCTTCTCTTATCAGCTGGCTACAGTTAGTAAAAATACAAAGTCAGATGTGAGCATATATGATTAGAGAGTATGTGCCTTTTTCTTCACATATATTCCACATTTTGTTCCTTCTTTTGGTGCACATGTTTTGAATGAGGGGAATCCATACAGAAAATAAACACAGGAACAAATGAACTATGAACGAATCTCACCTGGATTTTTCTTTTTTATTGGAAAAGAACCAAACATGGCATTTGAACTGGGATTACAATCCTGTGGAATAAGTATGTGTATCATTATGACCAAACCATGGTCCATCCTTTCAGATCTGAAGCCCAGGGCTATACATGGGGATCAAATCCCTTTTCTGTAGCTTTCAGTCATCTTGATTTGTTTGCTAGAAATTGGGATCATGGTTTTATGTTGTTCTGGGGTAGAGAACACATTAAAACTATCATGTAAGCATTAAAATAGACTTATATGTATGTAACAAACAAAAAAAACCTCTCCACAAAAAACACATGGGAGAGAACTGTTTCTACTCACTTTGCATAATGATTCACTCACTGCAGCTTTTGGACATCTACAAAATGTCAATCAAAGCCCCTAATCACCAAAAAAAAAATTACCCACCCCAATTTAAATCCTATTCAAAAATCTCCCATATCATGTAAGGCTTCATTTTGAGTTAAAGCTAATATCACATGCTTTCAAAACCATTGTGTTTTTTGGAATTTCAAAACAGTGAGATTGGGAACTGTTTTTATTATCTTTACATTAAAATATGGCAAAGTTTCTCAAAAGACAGATGAAGTTTGTGACTTTATCAACATGGCTCTGGAGAACAATCAGTGTACTGTAACTTTGAATGCTTAATGCAGCTCACTCTTACTTAGAAGTAAATCCTAGTTAGTTCTCCAGAAATCCCTTCAGAAAATGTTAAGCACATTTACTTGGAAGTAACTGCAACTTAACACCAATTTATCTGCAACATGTAGCCCATTTCTGTGCTGGCATCTTAGGAAAGAAACTACACTCTAGATAGAAAATCACTGTGCCTGTTTGCGATCCTACAAGACTATGCAAAAAATTATTTATACAGGGAAAAAACAAGGAGACCAGTTCTATTTCTGAAGAATACAGAGGGGAAAAAATAGAAAGTCCAATTCAAGGATAATTTTTTTTAAATGATATATACCAGAGCCAACTTCCAAGTATGTGGGCATAAAGTCTGACTCTTAGTCAAAAATCATGTACTTGTCCATAAACTGTATTAGGAGCTGTTTTTGCCATGCAAATAAATATCAGTCCTTACTATATTAGCTTGAGCACTCCTGTAGAAACTTACACAAACTTTTCAAAGGACCTTTGATTATACGTGCAAAAAATATTCAAATTCTTAAACACTTGAATACTATCAGTTCCTAAACTATTGGGTTACCCATAAAGTAAGATTACCTATTCTTTACCAAGTACCTATTCTTTAACTTTTTTTAAAAAAGAGTTGTATTTAATCTCTTTAACCTAATTTATACATGGCCAATTCAATCATCTCTAAGATGGGCTAAAACTCTCACATGACTTCTGAGATGAGGTGATTATAAACAACTCATCAGTTGAACACTGACGAGTTTAAGATTATGGAGGGATAACAGCTAATTTACCCTATAATCTTTCTTTGTTAACCTGAAACTGAAAGGGTAATAAATAATAATTTGGGTAAATTATTATTTATTAAATGGACTATCTGTTAAGAGAATAACAATAATGAATCAAGAGTAATTGATTGTGTAACCACCATTAAATGGGAGAATCATTTAAAGCCCCAAATAAGAATGGCATTGTACAATAGAAATCCCTAAATAGATCAATAGAGGACTGTAGAATACAGTTTAAAACATTATACAATCTTCAAATTATAATCTACCATTTATATTCCATACATTTTATAATTTATTTTTATTTGCGGCCCACCTTTTTTCCAAGAAGCTCAAGGTAGCCGAAGCTGCACTCCCATTACCATTTTATCCTCATAACACCCCTGTGAAGTAGGCTACACTGAAAGAATTACTGCTTCTTTCTCACCCAGTGAGCTTCACAACTGACTTGAATATTAACCTGCCAGTCATTCTTACCATTACATCAGACTGGCTAATATGAATGTTGCTGGACTGGTTTTAACATGAAGACTCTAGTTTAAGTGCAAACAGCGTGCAGGTATTCCTTTCCCATTTTCACTGCCACCATTTAAAGACCATTGTTTTCACAGACTCTTAACACCTCTTCAAATTACTGCTATGATGGAAAATGCTTGCTACTGTCTTCCATGCTTCTATGCACAAATATCTGTCACTAACCTGCAGCTGGGCTTTGTGACATGTTGGATTTGGTCAAGAATAAAGCCTGTAAAAGGCAAATAGGACTGCACAATTAAGCACAATTGAATAGGTGTATCCAATATCAGGAATAGGTTCCAGATATTGTAACCTTACAAATATCAGTCTGAGAATGGGTGGTTTCACATAGCTAAGCTATGCATAAACTACCATTGGCAGGGTTTGCAGAACTCACTAGCCTCAAACCAAACACCACATCAAGGCTTGGCATATTGTGCAACTCAGGGCTTAGCTTGGAAAGAGGCACGATCCTGCCTTTTGCTTCAGGGAGCAAAATGTGTTTGCTTCCTTTATAGAATTACATGTTGTTACTGTGGACTTTGTTATTTATGAAATGTATAGAACCCCCCCCCCCCCCCCCCAATCTTTCAAACTTCAGTAAAAACACAACATATACCATGACGGAGTCTGAAAAAAACCCAACTATTTAAAAAAAACATTACGCAAGGGGACCATCACTCACTCTAATCCAGGGCCTGGGAACAGAGCCAGGTTTTAACAGCTCATTTAATTGGGGCCAGGATGGGTGATGGAGGTGTATCGACCACGGGGAGAAAGGGGTTGCAGAGAGCAGGTGCCAAGGCATAGAAGGCCCACTTTTGGGGCTCCACCGGGTGACATTATTTAATGGATGGGACCCAGAGCATGCAAACTCTGTCAGACCATGTGAAGTAGCTTTCATTCAGGGAGGAGAAGAAAAAACCCAGCAACATTCCTTCCCTGTCATTAATGAGGCACAGCCATCCACATTAAACTGCCGCATATGATTTGAGATCCACGCGTGCCATTGGCAACGGGGGGAGGGGCTGCAACAGGCATAGGATTTGTATAGTCGGGTCGCGAGATGCCAGAGGAAACAAGCCATCTCCGCGTTTTAATACCCTGGCTACCTCCGCGGTTTTTAAGAGGTGATCACTTGGTCTGAACATAAAGACGAGGTAGCAGTGGGGAGCGTTGTGGCCCGGTAAAATATCGTCGGACTCCAATCCCGCGCCAGCCGAGAAAGCCGAGGGCTTGAGAATGTACTTCCTTAGTATCTCTGTCCCGTGAGAAGTAAATGGTTTGAACGCAGAATCGGGGCACTCAGATCTTTTCCGGCGAGGTCAGCCTTCATCCTTTGTGCTTCCAGAGGGATTGCTGGGATCCAGGGGTTCAGGGGATCCCTGCTGGGGTCACCGCCTCTCCGGCTGGTTTTTGGTCTCCAAAGCCCCTCCAGGCAAGTCCCAGCATCCCCCTCCCCAACAGGTCTGAGTACCTCTCGCATCACGGGACCGCGAGTCACGATCTTTCGCAGATTAGTCCTGGCTCCGCCCTCGCGCCTTGCAGCCAATCTGCACGCGAGAGGGGCTGGGCCGGTTCAGGCTGGAGAGACTTAGAGCTAAGACCCCGGCCCGGAGCGAGCCAGAAGGGCGAAGAGGGAGTGTGGTCTGCGTTGAAGAGGTAAGGTTGGCAGGAAGCCAGCGAGGGGGTTGCATCATTTCTAGGGAAGAGAGAGACATTCCTCTCCAGCAGCGTTCCTGGGCTCTTGGTCCTAACCGTGGAATTTGGATGTCTGAGGAAGAAGATGGGGTGGGTACGCCAACGAGCGCCGGAGCCTTCTCTTTTACGCTGGTTTCCATCTCTCCGCCTTTCTTACGCCGGGGTCCCCTAGAAGGGGGACCATTCGCATCAATTCCAGTGAGTGAATGCTTGGGGGAGTGTGTTCGACTGGGTGAGCCTCTCTTTGCTTTTCGCCGAATAGAGGTTGTCATCCTCCTCAGGAAGCTGCTAACCGACCAGAGCTGCTGTGTGTTTGGGGCTCGGGGGAGAGTGGCAGGAGCGGGAGGGCCATTGCGTTGTGCATCTTGTAGCTCCTTTGCTTCGGCTGCCAGGACCGGTTCGAAATACGTGCCTTCTCGCTCTTCCAAGGCGAGGGCACCGAGGGCGCGCCTGTTTTGTTCGCTGTTTATGAGACATAGAAACTGGCGTGAGTCCCGGACGTTGAGGAATTTGCCTGTCCTGGATCGTCCCTTTCCATCTCGCTCCCGCGTCGTGACTTTAATTGTCCTCAGCCGCCTTTTAAGACCCCCTCCCACTTCCTCCGCCCTGGGTTGCCTCTGAAGAAGGCCCCAACCGGCTTCTGCTTGGACCGGCTGCCCCCAGCTCGTAGCCGGAGGAGTTCTATATCCCGGGTCTTTCTCTCTGTTCTTCGCGGCGCCTGGAAAGGGAGGGCTCCCGCATCTGTTTACTGGAAGCAGGTCACGTGCCAGCAAGCGCCCCCCTCCCAGGAGGCCCCTGCCTCGGAGCCAGGACAGCGGAAGTGATTCCCGGAATATGGCTAGATGAGTCATTTGATATACTTGTAGAAGGATTTCTATCCCGCCTTTTTAGAGCTTGTGCATCATATCGGTGATTTGGGAAATTGCTACAAGATTTCCTCTCTCCCGCTTGTAGCAATAACCAAGGGAGAAATCCATCTGTGGGAAGGAGCAAATAATTTAGTTCGTAAAAGAAATCTAGTTCTATATCATGTAATCATATTCTGAATTGCTTGGTTGTGCTACGTCTGTCAGATTGACGGATATCTATTAACTCTGAGTTTCTTACCGTATAATTTCTCCGACTGATTGAAGTGAATGAGAATGAAAGAAGGGTCAAGGAGAAGCAGTGATAGTGGTATAGGCTTCGTGGTTGCCTGAATAACCACAGTCCCCAAATCTCATTCTAAGGTTTAAGTTTTAGTTCTCCTTTTCCATCTCCTGCCAATGTTAAAGATTATAATATTCTTACATCTCTTGCAAATAAGAGGGGAGGAAGCAGATTAATTGCATTCTTAGCCAGGTTACTTGAATTTTGGGGTATAATATCAAAATGTGAGTTTTCCCTCTGTTCATTCAGATATATTGCTATACGCACCTAGGTCTCAAAGCCAAGATGTACATTCCACTAAAGATACAGCTAAAAATACAAATTTCTTACTGTATAGAAAGTAGAGTGGCCCAGTCCATGTTGGTGCAAAGAAAGGAGAATTCCAGTCTTTAACTGTAGTCCCTGTTGAAGCTCTCACTCTGAAAAGAGCAGGAGTGTTGCTGATAAAAATGTCCCAGTACTTTAGTGGATCATTTAACCAACTCTATCTTGAAGAACTAAGCAGAGTTGAATCTGGTTAATGCTTGGATGGGAGAGCATCCAGGAATGATAAGACTGCTGACCAGGGAGTAGAAAACAAACAAACCAGAAGAAAGTAGGGGCAAATCGCTTCCATTTTGTTGCCCAAAAAACCCACATCGATGTCTTGGTGTAGGCACCAGTCAAGTTATACCTGGAAGAGATTTTATCTTTAGTTTTTGGCAACATAATGGCAAATGTGAGACACCTTGTATGGATCACTTCCCTGGTCCTCACCCTGAGTAGGAAAGCAGCTATGGCTTGAAAGTGTCATTTGACCCTGCCTCACCCTGAGCTCCCTGTGACTTTGGGCTAGTGACTTTCAACCCAACCTTTCTTACAGAGTGGTTGCAAGGATAACATTAGGGATGATCTTACTCTTGAGCATTTTGAGAAAAGGGGGCACAATTACAATAATAAAAGTATATAATTTTGAATAGATATGCACTAATAGCACTTCAGTTGAACATGATTCATCATTTGGTTTTTATTTTTGAAATACAGTTTGCTTGTTTGTTTGTTATAGCCACCCAAGTCATAGCAATGACTCTGGGGGGTATACAAGAGTTAAAAACAAACAATAAATAGTTGCTTTATATATTGCTCACTTTAATAATTTTTTTCTGTTGTGAAATTGCAAAATACCTACAGAAAACTGAATTGCTGCCATGGAATGGGTGCCAGGGGCATTTCAACCAAACTTCATAGTCATTGTTTACCTTGTTTACTTTCACATTTGTGAATGCAGGCAGTAGTTCCTTTGCAGCTGTGTTCGCAAACTACACTAAGCTATTCTGCCTTGATACAGAGTATGCCTGTGCAGTTTGCATGGTCCCTTCAGGATGATGGGACAAAGCTTGTATTTTTATTTCCATCTCATGTAATATAAGGGAGATGTTATCTTTCTAATTGGACTGTTTTCCCACACTCTTTTTAGACATTTCAGGATGAAGATCTATCTCTGCATTTTAGCCCTAAGTTTGGGGTCCTGCTTTGCTGCTCCAGGTTTAGATCCTGCTTTGGATGATCACTGGTTGAGCTGGAGAACGTGGCACAGCAAGAAGTATCATGAGGTGAGTTTCTCCTAGAACTTGAGAGCATGGTTTCTTCAGTAATTGACAACATAAAAGATCTATTTTTAAAATCACACATCTTTGATTTCTTGCAAAAAGAGTCAGATGTTAGAAATAGTTCATTAAGGCATCATTACAAATAAATTTTAAGAAATATAATGATGACTTGGTATGTTGGCTGAATTACCAAAATGTGGTTTGTGATCATCAGAGTTTTGAACCGAGGTTTCTGAAATGATTTAAACTGGCAAATGATCTGCATTTCCTTTTGGAAGTAGTATATGCAGCTAAATTAAAGATATAAAGGTAAAAGTAGAGGAGCAGCTTGGTTTGATGTGATTCCAAGTTGAATTAATACATACAACTGCTAGCAAATCCTAGCAACAAAATTTTTGCTTATTTTGTCCCCCATTCATAGAAGGAAGAAAGCTGGAGGAGGATCATCTGGGAGAAGAATCTGAAAATGATTGAACTGCACAACCTGGACCACAGTCTAGGCAAGCACAGTTACAGACTAGGAATGAATCGTTTTGGAGACATGGTAGGGATAGACAAAATTGCAAGGCTGCTTTTCTTGAGTAATTGCTTGCACTGATCACACTGATTAATTTCCTCTTTCTTCAGACAAATGAAGAATTTAGGCAAGTGATGAATGGCTTTAAACAATCTCGATCTGTAAGGAAATATAAAGGATCACAATTTCTTGAGCCAAACTTCTTCGAGGCTCCAAGATCAGTTGACTGGAGGAAGAAGGGTTATGTAACACCAGTAAAGGATCAGGTATGTGTCTTCCTTATTTAAATTGCCATAAGGCAATTAACTTAAAATTTATGATAGCCCTTTTAAGCAATATTCTAAACAAATGTTCTAGACCTGGAAAAACAGGGAGAAAAAAGAATTGAAATGGTGAGGAATTGGACCAGTTCTACACGAGAATATATAGCTTATGATAAAGAGGAGACATGACAGGGGTATATAATGCATAATATAGGCAGCTTGGACAGAGAAATCTTTTTTCCTTTTCTCACATTGTGATCTGATGCAAAGAACTATTTGCACAATACAGAGTTCTGTGGAATTCCTTATGATAATATCCACCAGTGTAAACAGTTTTAAAATTAAACTGGTCAAATTCAGGCTATTAGTGACTTTTAATCACAATAGCTATATAATGCCTCCTGAATCACAGGCAGTGTTCCTTAAATGCAAGCTGTTAGGGTGCAAAAGTGGAAGAAACCTATCACCGTACTGCCTATGCTTATAAGCTTCATGAAGGCATTTGGGACAGCACGACCAGAAATAGAAGGTTCATTTAGACAGACCATCAACCTGAGCCAGCAGTGTTAGTGAAAGAGTCAAGTTACTTGTGTCAAGATCCTACAGTAGCATGTACTTCACAAGGGTGTTCACATTTCGTGAGTTATAACATGTGGAGCCCCCCCCCCCCCTTTTGGAATAAGAATGATTGAACTGTTTGTTCATTCAGACTTGTAGCTGAGGGTAGAGAGAGCGGTTGTCTTTTTTTTTCATGCGCTGCTTGTGTATTCTTACTCAGCCAGGAAATAAAAGTATTGGCTGTGAAAAGCTGCTAGCTAACTTGCTGAATATGCACTTTTGTAGTTCTGTTACTTCCAAAGCTGACACTGGCCTTTATCTAGATTGTGTAATCAGAGGCTAGAGTCACACAACACACTAATACAGGGTTAAATTACCCAATTCCTGGCTTGGCACAATGCATTAAAACATAAGCTATTGCTGGCTGGATTTCTAATAGATTAAGCCACAAACAAGCCCAGCATGTGGTGTGAATCCACCATTGTGGAGAAGAGGTAGGAGATGAGAGTCCAAAAGTTAGAATAGGAAGAGGTTTAATTATTGCATGCAAGAAAGATTAATTGGTAAGCACAAATAATGGAAGTGACATTGGGAGGTTGGAGCTGGTGTAGAGACAAGAAGGCAAAGTGCAGACTGAATTGAGAGAACAAGATGTAAGAGACAACATTTTTCTCCTATTACTAAAGCAAACAAAACAACAAAGTACATCATGCTGATTTTTTTTTTAAAAAATGCATATTCCATTTCCTCAGGGTCAATGTGGATCTTGCTGGGCATTCAGTGCAACTGGGGCCCTTGAAGGACAGCACTTCCGCAAAACTGGCCAGTTGGTTTCTTTGAGTGAACAAAATCTGGTTGACTGTTCTGGACCAGAAGGAAATCAGGGCTGTAACGGAGGACTCATGGACCAGGCTTTCCAGTATGTCATAGATAACCATGGCATTGATTCAGAGGAATCCTATCCATACATCGCAAAGGTAAAAGGTCACCTTGAATCAAGTCAAGTCAAATTCCTTTATTTTGGTCATTGATCAGCAAAACAAGGTTTTGAAAAACATATCTGTTCATGCTGACTTGTCAATTCCACTTGTTCTGTTAGTCAAATTCACTTGTCAGACTTACTTGATTAGTAGGTAACATCTGACAACATAATTCCCAAATCAGTGACAAAAGTTCCCTTCATTCAAGGAATGTCAGGGAGCATTCTTAATTACTGCCCCCTACTCCTGAGGAACAGCATTCCCCCAGATATCTGGATGGCCTCTTTCCTCCTGCTTCTTGGAAGCCAATTAAAACATGGTTATTCCATCAGGCATTGGGGGCTGCAGTGCTGTGATCTTATTACTTCTGGTAGTAGAAAGTGTTTGATTTGGGGTTATATTGATGAATGTTCCTAGTGCTGTATGTAGGTTGGGTAATATTATTTGTTTTTATTATATTGTTTTAACTCAGTTTATGGAGGTTGGTAAGTATTGCTCAGGATTGGTAGCTATTAGAGTAGCCTATAAGACCAGTAAAATAAATAAAATAATAAAAGGTGTAATTAATAGATTTTAACTTGTATGTTATTTGAGAGAGAATATTATTCTGCACTGTTGGCATTGCAGCCACTTGAAATGCGAGAATTAACGTTCTTTTTCTCTTTTGCTGTGGCTGGAATAAGTTTGGAGCTCTGGAATAAGAAAGTTAGAAAGAGATATTTCGACCTCAAGTGCCAACCTTTACTCAGTGCAATAACCCAAACTGAAGCATCTTTCATAGGGTAGTGTCTAGCTTTCCCTGGAACACATCTTTGTAAGAATTGCTCTTACAAAGGTTTTTGTTTAAAAAAATATGAGATTGGAACCTGCCTTCTTGTAACTCAGTATTGCTTTGGTTTAACTGACTGCATATGCACAAGGAATAGAAAAGTAGGTTTAATATTTTAAAAGTAATAATTTCATACTAATCTTTTTGACGAATCAGTGAAACAATGACAAGCAAATCTAAGAATTTCACAGAGTATTTAAAATATAAAATGAGGATTCTTTAGATATGTGTGATGACTATCATGGTTCTAGAGACTGCTGACCTCTTTCCCACAATTTCTTAATGGGTTTACACTGCACTATATCATCACATTATAACTTAGTGTGTCAGTAGAACCTGGTGATTCTGTTTTCCAGTCATCCACACAAAGGCAAATCAGAAGCAGGTATCATATCAGAAAGATTTAAATGGTTAATAAATAAAGTAATCCTCATTTAGCTTCGATGTTAAACTCGTTTTTCCACTTTGTTTGGAGGACAGAACAACATTTGGTAAATTGGGTTGTTCCAGGAAGTTTATGTTGTGGTATAATTGCAGTCACTTCATTTTACTCATGTGAACAAAATAACTACTGCAAAACCTTTTCTGCTATTTCAAATTCATAATGGAAAATTAAGACAGGGCTATATTTATAGATGAGCTAATTGATATGTATACTGTATTTCCTATAGTCTTTTCTTAGTTTTACTGCATTCTGTCTTTACACTGCATGCAATATAAGGATGACCAGGAAGAAATGAGACTCCCTAGCATTGTGTGATAATACAGGTGAAACTCGAAAAATTAGAATATCGTGCAAATGTTCATTTATGTCAGTATGGCAACTCAAAAGGTGAAACCAATATATGAGATAGATGCATTACATGCAAAGCGAGATATGTCAAGCCTTACTTTGGTATAATTGTGATGATTATGGCGTACAGCTTATGAAAACCCCAAATTCACAATCTCAGAAAATTAGAATATTACATGACATCAATAACACAAGGATTGGAAATAGAACAATATCGGACCTCTGCAAAGTATAAGCACGTATATGTACTCAGTACTTGGTTTGGGCCCCTTTTGCAGCAATGACTGCCACAATGCGGCGTGGCATGGATGCTATCAGCCTGTGGCACTGCTGAGGTGTTATGGAAGACCAGGATGCTTCAATAGCGGCCTTCAGCTCTGCTGCGTTGTTCGGTCTCATGTCCCTCATCTTTCTCTTGGCAATGCCCCATAGATTCTCTATGGGGTTCAGGTCAGGCATGTTTGCTGGCCAATCAAGCACAGTAATCCCATGGTCATTGAACCAGGTTTTGGTACTTTTGGCAGTGTGGGCAGGTGCCAAGTCCTGCGGGAAAATGAAGTCAGCATCCCCATAAAGCTCGTCTGCGGAAGGAAGCATGAAGTGCTCCAAAATCTCCTGGTAGACGGCTGCGTTGACCCTGGACTTAATGAAGCACAGTGGGCCAACACCAGCAGATGACATGGCTCCCCAAATCAACACAGAGTGTGGAAACTTCACACTGGACTTCAAGCATCGTGCATTGTGTGCCTCTCCATTCTTCCTCCAGACTCTGGGTCCTTGGTTCCCAAATGAGATGCAAAAGTTGCTCTCATCAGAAAAGAGGACTTTGGACCACTGGGCAACAGACCAGTTCTTTTTTTCTGTAGCCCAGGTAAGACGCTTCTGACGTTGTTTGTTGTTCAGGAGTGGCTTGACAAGAGGAATACGACATTTGAAGCCCATGTCCAGGATCCGTCTGTGTGTGGTGGCTCTTGATGCACTAACTCCAGCCTCAGTCCACTCCTTGTGAAAGTCCCCAACACTTTTGAATGGCCTTTTCCTGACAATCCTCTCCAGGCTGCGGTCATCCCTGCTGCTTGTGCACCTTTTTCTACCACACTTTTCCCTTCCACATAACCTTCTATTGATGTGCTTTGATACAGCACTTCGGGAACATCCAACTTCTTTTGCAATTACCTTTTGGGGCTTTCCCTCCTTATGGAGGGTGTCAGTGATGGTTTTCTGCACAACTGTCAGGTCAGCAGTCTTTCCCATGCTTGTGATTCCTACTGAACCAGCCTGAGAGACCATTGAAAGGCTCAGGAACCCTTTGCAGGTGTTATGGATTCATTAGCTGATTAGAGTGGGGCACTTTGAGCTAGAATATTGAACCTTTTCACACTATTCTAATTTTCTAAGATTGTGAATTTGGGGTTTTCATAAGCTGTACACCATAATCATCACAATTATACCAAAGTAAGGCTTGACATATCTCGCTTTCCATGTAATGCGTCTATCTCATATATTGGTTTCACCTTTTGAGTTGCCATACTGACATAAATGAACATTTGCACGATATTCTAATTTTTCGAGTTTCACCTGTAGGATATTAATATCTGCAAATCAAATATAGGGGTACTACTCTGTTTTAAGGTTCTTTGTCATTTCCTGTTTATGCAGTCCAGAGACTGGTAGCTTGATATAGCTTAATATTAACCATGGGCAGCCAAAAGACAGAATGCATGTCCTAAAGCAAGCCATATTCAGCCATGATTGCTAACACTCGTCTCAACCACCTTTGCACCTTTCTGTTCTAAATGGGTGGCCAAGTTGGAGTCCTTGCATGCAGGGTAAGAAAAGCCTGCATCTTCCTTATCTTTTGGAATCCCTGACTCATTCACCCAGAACCATCCATGTGGAGGGAACGAAAGCAGCTCATCTTTACAGCTGCTACCATGTTAAGCCAAAAGTAAAAGTCAACTCTTGGTTAACTTTCAATATGGATGATGTTTCAGGCCTTGATTAAGTGGACCAGAGCTTAGATTGCAATTAATGTGCAGGCCTTGATTACAGCTTAGGCTTCGGCCTAGCTTCAGATTGCTGTATGACTTTGGACATTCAAATATTCCCTGTGGGCAGTTCAAAAATGGAGTAAACATACACTTTTCTTCAGAATGAGCTGTGTGCAAAACATTTTGATCTTAAATCATTTCAAATTCAAAGCACCCTTTTTTACATTTGAAACAGACTTTTATACATAAAATGGGCATTTGTAATATAAATAATTTTGCTTCAGTTTGTTTGGTACACCCCTAATCTATTGCATTCCTGCCTTTTGTAGGTGAAATAGCTTGAAAAATTGCAACATTTGTGAGGTCCTACAACTTTTTTCTTCTGAGTGTATGAAATAGACATTTTATGGACATCTATTTTGTTTTTTAACAGAACTAGCTAACGCCTTGAATAATGGAGCTTAGCCCATAACCATAACCACTGATTGTTCTTTTTAAGGATGACGAAGAATGCTTGTATAAGCCTGAATACAACTCTGCTAATGATACTGGCTATGTGGACATCCCTGAAGGACGGGAAAGAGCTCTTATGAAGGCAGTGGCTGCAGTAGGACCAATCTCGGTGGCTATTGATGCAAGCCACTCCTCTTTCCAGTTCTATGAGTCTGGTGAGGATTTGTGAAAACAAAGGCTTTGTGGTGAACTTTATTAGCCTACTGCCCTCAAGATGCACTGGTTGAAATTCCCATCATTCTCAACCATCATTGTCACATATTACCTGGAATTATTAGAGTTGTGGTCCAGCATATCAGGAGGGCACGAGGTTGGGAAAGTATGGAATAGAGTGTTAGGGGTGTGCATGAAATGGGAAATAATGAGAGGGTTCCAGAGTGCTTTAATAGCCCCAATTCATTTGATATATGAGCAAAATATCATATGTATATAAAATATATACACACATGCATGCATGCATGCATGCATGCCTCACTTTAGGCAAGGACTATCTAAAGCCAGCTATCCTATGCACAGAATGGTTCGTGCACGGCTGTACAGAGTATTGTGTGCCCTTATATTGCCATACTTGTAACTAGGACCACTAGGCTTCCTGATTTCCAAAATCAAAGAAGAGCTAACAAGGCAGTCCCTTATCCAGAAAGATCTGCTTATGTTAAAGAAGCCTTGATTGCAGAGGATCAGACATTTGCTTAATTTTGTGCTGAACTTTTTGTAAAATCTATTTTGTGGTGGTTGTGCCTTCAACAAACCTACCTAAAAATAAAGTTCTTCCTCTAGATTTTTTGCAAGTTGGGTGGAAGGAGATTGTACTTTGTGACCTGGTGTTCCTGTTTCTTACTCTGGCACTACTTAGTTTGGCCATTATTATTTTCAACAAAAGTTAGACACCAAATGTATTGGGAAAGGCGTAACTCATTAGAAGAAACATTTGCCTGAAACCTAGTTAGCCTTTATTGTCAAGCTACATTATTTGGTGATTGGACTCCCTACTAGGACACAGGTCTTATCAGATATATTTAAAACTTTGGACCAAGCACTTCAGGTCAGTGGATATGTTATACTAAGCCAAAACCAAAGCATGTTGTGGCTTAGTATGTTGTGTGAACCCAATTTCTGGAGAAGTTACTGGTTTCTAACAGCTAACCTACTGTTCTCTTTTTAGGTATTTATTATGAGCCACAGTGCAATAGTGAAGAACTGGATCATGGCGTTCTTGTTGTTGGCTATGGCTTTGAAGGTACAGATGAAGGTAGCAGGAACAAGTATTGGATAGTTAAAAACAGGTATGCTTAGAATACTTAGGAGTTTTGTCCCACCCGTTTTCTCTGCATTCTGTCTTTCAAATGCAGGACTTACTAACAGTAAGGCATGTGGGATGATAAATACAGTTAGTCCTCCATTAACGACCATAATTGGAACTATTATAATAATAGTTCATAATTGGTTCATCCCTAAATGACATGATCATAAAGCAAAAAATCATGTGACCGCACTGACTTTTTTAAAAAGTTTTTTTTATCCCGCCTTTATTATTTATATATAACTTATCTAATATTCCTTCCTTCTCCTATTTTCCCCACAACAATAACCCTGTGAGGTGAGTTGCTGAGAGAGAGTGACTGGCCCAAAGTCACCCACCTGGCTTTCGTGCCTAAGGCAGGACTCAAACTCACAGTCTCCTGGTTTCTAGCCTGGAGCCTTAACCACTAGACCAAACTGGTTCTCTGACTTACTAAACTGACTTACAACAGCAGTTCCAGTTGCGGTCGTTAAGTGAATCACATATGGTCATTAAGTGTGACGTCACATGTCTGCGACTTCCTGCTGGTTTCCCCGTTGACTTTGCTTGTCAGAAGCCAGCAGTGAAGGTCACAAACGGCAATAATGTGATCACAGGATGCTGTACCATTGAATCGTGATAACATGACAGCAGGGAAGCTGTGACAGCTATAACTTTGAGGACCAGCTATACATCTCTTTCAGTGCTATCATAACTTCAAATGGTCACTGAATGAGTGGTCCTTAAGTGAGGACTACCTGTATATATTTCCCTCCATTCCAACTCTTAAAATTGAGAATCCTGGAAAAGTTAAGTCTGAAGGTGTATTTCAGGTTGGTGTCTTCCAGTTAACCTGCTGCTCCTGTTACAAGTCCTGCTTGTTAGATCTTGTGGAAATTGTAGGGCCATTAATGTCTTAATATAAACTGTTGTGAAGCTCTAGTAGTTAGACAATAACATTTTTAAAGAATCTCAGTGGGCTAATGATTCCTTTTCAGTGTGATATCATACACTTTGAAAATATAGTTGATCTGTTTTGTCAGCCAAGTCACTTCATAACAATTGATGTGTCAAATAAATCAACTGATTTGGCATTCATGAATGCAATCATCTGGGCTGAGAACTGCATTCAGTTTCTTTGTTATCTTATTTTTACGTAACTAAAATCCATAAACTAGTGTAGTATGGTGGTTAAGGTGCTGAGGAGACCCAGGTTTCCAATCTGTGGGAATATTGTGTATGCTGCCTTGAGCTTCTGAAGGAAAGGTGAGATATATATATTTTAGCAAACTAAATGAAAAGAGAGTTTGAATGTATTGATTGGTAGGGAAGTATTGCTAACCATCCTCCAAAAGGGTGGTATAATGGATGTATATCTTACAATGCTGCATGATAATTTGTATGTTACTTGATAGGCACATATTACATTCCAGAAAGAATCTTGCCAGAGTGGAAAGACTCCTAACACACTTTTATGTTGCTCTTTTCAGCTGGGGCGAAAAGTGGGGTAACGAAGGCTATATATACATGGCTAAGGACCGAAGCAACCACTGTGGAATAGCCACAGCAGCTAGCTATCCTTTGGTATAGATGTGCAAAGAAAGGCGTCACCTGGAAAAGCCGTAGTCGTCTTAGCTTGACAGAAAGATGAACCACTGGAATAAGGTCTCCAGCTTGTTGGTCTCTCTTGGCACATTCTGGGGCCACCAAACTCTTCTGGCACCAAAAGGACTTGAACTGACAATTGCACATGTCTTCTAATACATGAGATTGTATCAGCTTCTTCTGAGAACCAAGTTGTGATTTAATATTTTTTTTACCTTAAAACTCTCTGATGTTTACTTGATGGCAAGAGAAGCCCTCTTTTTAAAAACTTCAATGTAAATGTTGCTTATGAGCCCAAGCTTGTAATATTGATAGCTTGCAGCCAACTATTTTATTTTTTAAACTGCAACTTGCACAAAGTGTTATAGCTTCCAGAAATAAAGACTAACATTTCAGTGTCTTTGTATGAGCTTTGAGTTTCACTTGTACATTAAACTTGTTCTCTTTTTCATTTTGGGTCAGTTGAGACAGTTGTTTTCTGGAGTGGTTAAATTTGCTTATTATCAGATGTTATTTTCCAAGCAAGGCTGTTTCCTGAAAGTAAGGCAAAGGAGGATGTTCCTCCTTTTTCCCTTATCTCAGTAAACTTGAATTCTCTCTTCTGTTTGTTTCATGTTTTATACAAACTTATGACAACCAGTAATAT
This sequence comes from Liasis olivaceus, assembly GCA_030867105.1. Lineage (NCBI taxonomy): Eukaryota > Metazoa > Chordata > Lepidosauria > Squamata > Pythonidae > Liasis > Liasis olivaceus. The sequence goes on from CM061348.1 coordinate 200,032,367, forward strand.
CCTATTGGGGAAAACTTGAGTAAAATGCAAGTAGTAGTATTTAGCTGTATTGGAGTTTCTTTGCTCAAGGATGGAAGAACACTTAATTATCATAGAATTGTCTGCTGGTAATGTGAATGATTCCAAAAGTAGATAGGCCAGGACAAAAAGAGTTAATATGAGTGTAATTATAATTCCACACTTTGCCATCCCTAAACAGGCATGGTGGTTAAAAACACAGGACTAAGGACAAGGAGACCTGAGTACTAGTCCTGCCTTAGGCACAAAAGCCAGCTGGGTGATTGGGGCCAGTCACTTTCTTTTAGTCCTAGGAAGAACACCATTTCTTGCCAAGAAAACATGGATCTGTGCGCATAGCCACCAAGAGTCATGATTGACTTGAAGATCACCCTTCACACTCCGGGGGAGATGGGCGGCATACAAATTTGATAGATAGATAGATAGATAGATAGATAGATAGATAGATAGATAGATAGATAGTTTCAGAACAAGAACTAATTTCAATAGGAGCAGCTTTCAGAAAAAGTGATGGCTGTGCCCAACAGTTGAGGAAGGGTTCCAGATTTGACAATGCAATCTTATATATGTCTACTTGGAAAAATTATCAACTCAGTAAAGGCTTCTCTAACAGAGATTATGTTGGATGGGCTGCTGGGAGTTATCCAGTACTGGGAGGGCCGTATGTTCAACTTGCTTTAAAAGGAAATCAGTACCCCAGTGTATATTCATTATGTTTAATTTACTGTATATATATTGGGTACTCAAAACGTTGGAATCCGGACAAACCATGAAGAACTGATTTATGAAAATTAATGAAGTAAGACATGATTTAAATCCTGCAAACTCTGTAGATTTCTTAGATTAAGTCTGGACTTAATCCTTGTGACTCTTATTTTAAAAGTTTACCTTTGTGGAGTTCTTAGTGCTCTCTGAGCTTGATGTTTGCTTGCAGATGTTTCATTACCCAACTAGGCAACATCATCAGTGCTAGTCAGTGTGGCGTTTGCTCCCTGTTTATATACAGGAGCTTGCCCTGTCAGGGTATGATTTTCTCCTCGGTAGTTCCTTGATTAGGGTGTTGTTTTTTGTTTGATTGTTTGTCTGGTGTTAATCCCTGCTTACCTGGGTGTAGGCTGCTGGAGAAGATGTGTTCTGGTCTTTTTGTTTCCTTCTTAGCTTTGTTATTGTCTCTTTTGAATGGTGGGCAAATGTGGCTTATCTCTGTGGTCTATTGATGGCTGAAGCTTGGTTGTTTGCTTGCAGATGGTACCAGACTAGGTAACATCAGTGCTAGTGAGTGTGGAGTTTGCTCCCTGCTTATATACAGTAGCTTGCCCTGCCAGTTTTGGTGGGGGTGTGGTTTTCTCCTTGATAGATCCTTGATTAATGTATTAAAAGCAAACAAGCTCAGAGAGCACCAAGGACTCCACCGTTCAACCCTAAGCTACATGTATTCTCTTCTATTGCTTACCTTTGTTTTTGCTGGCCATGGCTTGGTAAACAAGGTTTTCCACTGCCCTGACTGGTGATAAATAAGTTGATCATTATGTTCTTGCAAAGTAAGCCAACCTGATCCCTAACTTGATGATTCAGAAATTGGTCACACTGAACCAATTTCTTCATTCTGATTACATGTCCTGGAAGACTGCAGCCTAAATTGCATACAACGCTGAGTTATTGTAAGACAATACCTGTTTTCTCATAACGCTTACATCAGCAAAACTATCTAAAAAACATCCCACGTAAGAATGTCAGTGATAGGAAAGCAAATTGTTTTGTGTAAAGATCCGAAACATCAAAGATTTGACTAGAACAGGAAATGGAACGTTTCTAAAACTGGCAAGTTTGCTTACCATAAGTTAATCAAAAAGAGAGAGGATGAGGTTAAATGTGCTGAGAATACATTCCAAAGTGAAGTATCCTGGCCTGAGTCTTGTTTTCAAACACAATAGCACATGACTAGTAATATGGTATCTTGGCTTCTTTCTCTCAGTGCTAAACTTGCTGGAAGCTAAACAGTAATTGGCAGGGATGTTTCACTTGGTGATGTGGCCCAGGGATGGTCTCTATATATGTACATTCACTGATCTGGGTGAGAATTTTTGCTGTCATAATTGCCTCCTCCAGGTTTGGTTTTACTATTCATGTATTCCATCTTATTCAAGTTATGTGATTGCCCAGTCACAAATGACTCTGGGTGGCCAACAACTTTAAAAACAGTAAAGAAATACATATAACAGTCCTGGGAAAAACAAAAAGCACACACACACACACACATGCACAAACACATACCTGCACACAGTGTGGAGGTCAAAATTAGCTCTGCCATATCAACACATTGATGGCTGACACAATTTCCTGGCCCAGTGTCTGAAGGAAGAGGCAGGACTTAAGGGCCTTTTTAAAGGCCAGCAGGATCAGAGCTATCCACATATTGGGATCCACAGGCCAGGCATTGTGAATATAATCCATAAAATATGTATTATGGCAAACTTATGCCCTCTATGTTCAGACTGGATGTGTTGGAATCCCATACTGATTGGGAATTCTAGGTACTGCAATGTGAACACATCTGGAGTCCAGATTGGGGAAACCTGGATAATGAAGTCTTTTTAAAATTAATTAATATGGAAGATCAAAGCAGATTAGAGACTCCCATTGGCCTACAAATGAAATCAATCAATAGTGTCAACATAAAATATTAAGCATGTTATTGTGGGATTTTTTTCTAAGAAGAACCAGATAAATGCAATTGAGCAATATTGCTAAAGCTGTTGTGTTCTGCTGCCAACAAATTAGAGGATTTCCAGTTACAGGATGTACATGATCCCTATTAGCAGTCCTGAAAATTTCACTTACTTCTCTGGAAGATATGAAAAAAAAATCAGTAAGACTATCTGAAATGAATAGAGGATATTTTTCAAATGAGGTGAACCAAGAGATTCATAGATGCATTATAAAATGTGATATATCACATGGTAGACCAGTACATTGACCAAGCAAATTAAGTCAACTGTAATAATGTTGAACAGCATTTATTGTCAATGTCTCCTAAATCCCTATTCCTAGATGATCCTCTGCCTTGTACAAATTGCATTTGTTCTAGCAAAACTTGTGCTGGCAAGACTCAAGATACCAACAATAGCTTTGCAGAACAAACTTTCAGACTTCAGGCAATTCACAGTCAGCTGATTGCTAATCATAGCCAATTTTGTTGATATAACCAGAACAGTCAGCGCAACATAGACTTGCATGTTAGAATTCTGCTGTAGTTTTAAGATTCCAGCAACTTCACTCTAGGAGAAATAAATGTTCCTCTTTGTTTCTTGGTTGCAGTAGAACTAGACTACTTAGTCCACTTCCTTTATACACTAAAGGACAGTGTACCTTGAAAGCTGAGTGAGTCAGAGAAAACAATGGACAAATATTCTGATCTCTATTAGCCCTAACCTTCACATAAAGAGAGGAAAGACTGAATAATAAATAGTAGTCAAAGAAAATATGTCCCTAATGGGAAATCTATTATTAAGCTGTTGAATATACAAGAGTGAGAGAATAATCCACTGTCCTTTCCCTTATTCATACTGCAAAATATATAAGTATACATACTGAGAAAACAAAGATGTCATGAGATACATAACAAATGCATGGTTACCAGTTTCTAATTTCTTTTGTCTTGCTCTGTGCTGTTTTTCTAGCTATTACTCATATATTTTATAAACAGTCACTCACAAATCCTGGGAATCATCTAATGATGATTACTATTTACTATTTTTTCTGTATGTATGACTATAACTATTTCAATTATTGTATTTCAATAATCTCATAATTTTGACCTTGTGAGCCATTGTGTGTATGTGGTTGGAAAAATGGATGAAAAAAATGATCAAATTAAAATCAAAATTAACCTATCACAGATTGAAAAACTGAACATATTTTGCAGAAGAGCAAGCTACAAGTTCTCATAATTTCAAGTGCAATAATTTCCTTTTAAGTTTATGAGATCTCACCAATTAAGAACATTAACAATATTTGAAGAACAGCACGTAACAACCTCATTTGAAATCAGAGGAATATCTTCAAAGGAGAATCAGGTAGTAGTTACAGCTTTAAACTAGGACTAGGAAGACACAGATTTTACTTTCACTGGGTTACTGGTCTAGTCATTCTCTCAGTCCAGGAATGTTGGGAGGAAAAATACAGTATGCAGGAAAGAGTGTCAAGGAAGCCAACTTTTGCTCATGAAGGAAAGGCAGGGTATAAATCTAAACACACACATAGCTTTTATATCAAACACAACAAGCTATTCTCTATGCCTTAAAAGAATATTAGAAAGAGGATTTGGGCTTTCAGCTTGATGAGGCAGCTTGGAATTCTGTATAAAATAGTGATGTAGCAGAAGAAGCAATTAGGGACTCTTATGGAACCTCAAAAGGGGACGCAGTGGCGCAGCAGCTTAATGACGCTGAAAGTGCCGGCCAGAAATGGCTGGAAACTTCAGCGGTTCGAGTCCAGCCTCTCGCGTTAAACAAGGTGAGCTCTTGTTTCTCTACCCGCAGCTTCTGCCAACTCAGCAGATCGAAAACGTACGTGAGTAGATAAATGAGTACTCTCACTCCGGTGGGAGGAAAAAATGCTGGCAGCGACTCTACAGAGAGACGGGACCACAGTTGCCGGTAAAAGCGCGAAATCGCGCTCGCCCCGAAAAAGGGGCGCGAAGCAACGGAAAAATCCCGCCTCCTGCGCTTGCCACCTGGGCTGGACGCTCTAGGAAGTAGGCTCTGGCAAAGGCTACTTCCGAAAAACAGAAAGATGCAATTGCCTTGAAAACCGCTAGGGGGCGGTCACTGCAGGGTCAGTAATGACTGTGAAGCAGACAAAAAAAAAAATGGAACCTCAAAGATTAACAGATTAATCATTGAGAAGTTGAGCCAATTTTGTGAGATGCAGACAGTGTTGATCTCAGGTGTCAAATGATACTGATAAAAGCACTTCTATGGATAAGAATAATTGTAAAAAAACATGGGCAACAATGTTTTTTTATTCTAAATCACAATTATTTTTTTAGAAAAGGAGGGGCTACAAATATTAAACTAAACAAATAGATCTGTTATATTCGTATACAGGGTCCAAATGTACATAAAATAGGAACAAAATGAATCATTCAGAAACCTTCCATGGGATAAGATAGTTGTTCTAGATATGCTTACATGATTCCCCAGCATCAGGGTCACATCCAGAGATCTAACCAAGTCCAAATTGAATAGAAGCAGTAAATTTTAGTTAAGTACTATAATCTCGCACTGGAATCTCTCTTTAAACTTTGTTTGTCAAGGTACCAGAAACATCTTTGCTATATAGGCACAGCAATCCATTCTTTATATTTTCTGGAAAAACAAATCTGGGGAGCTTTAAGATGTATGAGTTATTTGTGAGCTGAGCTAGCTGAAGGTAAAGTCAACTTTTAAATGTTTGGTATGCATATTATATATGAAAAACAAAACAAGAAAATCATTTTAATCTGTACACATCTGGGCCAGGCAATGCAAAATTCCCAACAGTGTGGACACACTGCTTGGAAAAACTGCATTCTCGTTTTGATCAAGTCTAAATGGAGAGATAAACCCACCATCTCATAGGCCACAAGACTGGATACAGTGTATGATTTGATGGCGGGAAAAACAGCAGATAATTCAGCTGACTTGATGCTAGACCTGAGGACTGAACTTTCACATGCAAAGGTTGTCTGAGAAACCTTTGCATGTTTCTCAGGAGGTACTCAATTCATTCAAAAAGACCCTTGTTTTGTTCTTATTTCTTCTTTAAAAAATGATCAACTTGATATTTTTAGTTAGAGGAATAAATCTTTTTTTTTTAAGGGGGGGACAATGCCTTCTCTATTGTGATCATCAGAATGGACATTTCTTTCACTTTGCAACATCATATTTTTCCCAGGGCATAGTGCAAAAGCAAATAGATGGGGTACTTTGAAGGGCCACTAGCTGCTTCTCTGATGTTTCTGTACAAAAGCAAGGTATTCTTGAACATCCTCTGGAGAACCGACAACGAAAGGGGCTCTCTGATGAATAGACTCTGGCTTTACATCCAGCACCGCCTCTGTGCCTGTAGTAGCTATTCCTCCAGCCTGTTCAATGATGAAAGCTATGGGGTTGCACTCATACAAGAGCCGCAGCTAGAATGTAAACAAAATACTATTATTCTCAGTTTAATTTCTTTTGTTGAAACTATTTAAGAAGCAGTTTAAGAGTTTATATCTGATTACAATAGTTTTGCAAATTATAAACCCTCATTCATAGATTATCTGTCTTTTTTAAATTCCTTGCCTTTGCTGTTTTTTAAACCGCAACAATAATAAAGGTAGTCCAGTCCAAATTAATCTTTCCAGTTCATTTCAATAGGAACACAAATTACATTTTTCTCCAGCAATGAGCAAGCATGATCAAGAAGAACAATAGTTTTATAGGAGTTATACATGCAGAAAGTCCCAGATTCAACCCTACTATTCCCTGGTTTAGAGTCTGCCTAAGATTTTGAAGAGTACTGCTACCCCCAGACAAGATAATATTGAGCTAGATGAACATAGAGGTTGAAATCACACTTCATTCTAAGCCACAATGTGGTCTTCTTACGGTTTTGGTTTAGCATGATATGTCAACCACACATTATTGCTTAGCATTACAGGAGAACCAGGCCACTTCTGGACTAGTTGACCTGTAACCTTTTCAGTTCTATTCCCAGTCAGTACAGAGAATTTTGTAAGTTGAATTTTACATCACCCTAAGCCAAAATGTAATTTAAAAAAAAATGAACCTGGACATATCTTAGTTTATTAAAAACAGTTTATAGTTTCCAACAACAAGAATCTACTCAACTGTGGCTTAGTCAACAAACTGTTTAATAAATTATGGCTAGCATAGGTTAAGACTCACCCTGCCTGTTTCTTGTTCCATTGGATTGTTTTCCATACAGAATACCATCCAATATGTTCCTAAAATATCTATGTTCATAGTAAGACCGATATTTCTTAAATCTCCCTGGTTTGCCCCTGAAAGGCTTTATGTCTTTTGGAATGAGAGCAAGGGGAAGAAGGTATTTTCCCATTGTTTCCTCATACGCTTTGTGATACTTTCTGAAGCATGAATGGCAACATGGGAGACAAACATTAATTTGGAAACTGAGATATACAGTACAGTGTGCATTTCACAGCACATTGTTCTGACAGGTAAGTCGTTCTCTGCTAGTTCAACCATTGTGGGTTTTTTTTTAATCTAAGTGGATTTTTTCACTAGGTTGCTTTCTGAAAGATTTGTAAATGTTGCACAACACTAATTTATTGATCAAAAATGTTCCAGGACTAACTAATAAAACTTAGTAATGAACATGTTAGAAAACAATTTATTTTTTCTGCTGTTTAAAATCAACTTATGCTCTCTCCAGAGAATTTTAAATTATCACCTTCTAACTAAAAATGAGAAATCCTGAATTCATAAGGAACTTGTCAAGGTTTAGAAAACTGCAGCAGCAGAGTCAAAGGCCCATTGAAGCCACTAGCCAAGTGCTATCATTTAAACAATGAAGTTATATCATTTTCATAATAGTCTCTGCTGGTCGTTCTGTTTCTTATGGATTAGATATGGTTTGTGATTAATTTTCTAATAACTGTGCAAATTAATCCTAAACACATTTACTCACAGATACAGCATATTGTAATACATTGGGATTATTCCCTAATAATAAGAGTCACTGGGAGTTGGGTGGCATATAAATATAATAATTATTATTATTATTATTAATAATAATAATAATGATAATTAATATGCAAGTTTTGCTTATATACTTATTCCTGATTTTCACTGCAGGAAACCTCAACTCATTCATTGGATTGCTTAAGGATTTGTCTGGAGCTTGACTGCTTACCAAATGTTAAGTTTTGAAGATGCATTGCCTTAATGCATTTGACAAACTTGTTCTAAAAAAGGACTCAGGAATCTTTAAGATTTTCATGTATGTGGGAATTGGGCTATTCTCCTCTACTCCTAAATCCTGATTTTCCAAGGAACGAAAATGCACACCTTTTTCATTAAAAATGTACTTTCTTATAAGTCAATTAAAAGGAAAAGCATACCTTTCCTTTGGGGCTCTTCTGGTTAGCTGGATATAAAAATATCCCACCATACACCAGGGTACGGTGAACATCAGCCACCATGGACCCCACGTATCTGGCTCCATAGGGAGCTGTGCCTTCCTGTAAAGCAGAAATACAGATTATGTTGGAGGGGGTTGTTCACGCTCATTATCCAGTGCAAACCTGAAACTAATCTGAGGCAGAGTTCAGAGGGAAGAAAAATAATGAAATACCTAGTCTGTAATTCCAGCAATGCATATACATGGAATTCTGCCCCCCACCCCCCGCCCAATGATCTCTATATCCATCCTTTTTTGGCTGACAGAAACCCAAAGGTGACATAAATAGTGACAAAATACCATGCCTTAACATCTTTGGCCCATTGCAATACTGTACCCCTGGCAAGGCAGACTAAAATGTTTTTAAGGGCCAAGGAAGGATTCAACGACTGTATTCATCCAGCCTGCAGACTTATTTAAGCTAGAATGAGACGGAGAGTGGACAAGAGAACGAATGGGGAAGTGCCAGCCTATTGCCATTCCGAATTTCCACTGCGACTTCCTTTTCTCATTTGTCATATCCCAAGCCACGTTCACTGCTCTAAGTCAACAATACATCGATTTCCCTTTCAGATGACAAAGGGAATAGATACTTTCTGATGGTTTGGAACAATTCAATTTTCCTCTCCTGAAATAGCTGCTGATATAAGTGCTGCTGTTATAATTTGTTGGCTTCTGCCTGGACACTTGGAAGAGTACAATTCTATCACCTGATATTTCCTAAATGCTCTCCAACAAAAGTCACATTTTTTATGGGATGGAACCTGAGTTCTGAGTAAGCTTATTGGTTCTATTCCACTATGCTCATTTTTAAAGTGAAACTTCTCATCATGCAGACATTTCTGAGTGTTTATATTAATTTTCCTTTATGCTTTGTAGTCTTGCACCTGTATTCAAGGAAGTACCCACCACATCGCTCAAAACAAATGATTCTACAATGAGCAGATAAACATAGATATATTTCATTTCCTTTTCCATCTTCACAACCCACAAACATTTTAACCCTCCCCCCAAAAAATTATATAGCAACAATCAATCTCATATAACACAATATCACTCAGGCCACCTGATGAAAGTGGCCTTAGATGCTTGGGATTGGAACGAGGGTCTACGAAGACTTCTGAGAAAAAACTCAATTCCTTCTGCAATTTCACACAGGGCATTTTATGGCATGCAGATTGTTCCAGCAGCTGGAATAAAAGAGACACCTATTCTTTTCAAAGGGATGCTTTGAAAATCAATTAGTCAGCTTTCAAGCTATTCTTTTAAAACAGCTTGATAGCTTTGGCTTCAGACCAGTTGCTTAAGTGTCTTTTTCCTTGAAGCAATTTCACACAGGAAGGATGTAGCAAGCAATCCATGGGGCAACTTGCATAGGGTAGACCTTTCAAAAGCTCCAACTTGCAAATATCTAGGGGAAGATTTCAGCTGTGCTTTCTTAAAAGCTTAATTGCAGCTCTTACAAAAACTTTGTATCTGATCAATTTCAGTTGTCAGTGCTGCTAAGTACAGTGAAGGTAAAGACTACAAAGTAAATTAGATTGTAATCTCATTTCCTACTGTTCTTTCTACAATCATATTTACAACACAGTGATGGGGGAAAGCTGCCTAAGTGCTTTTATCCAGTGCACAGAAAGTTATGTGGGGAAGTAACACTGCAATGCTATTGGCCAATCCCATACAGAGCAAGTGCAGTGGTTTTAGTGGGTTTCTACATCTGGTAGATTACAAGCCTTAGGGACTCCTACTATGCTCATTGTTTTCTACCCTAGGTAGCTAATCACCTGATCAGAGAAGAAAAAACACTGAGCATGTTCTTACACAAAGTCAGCCTTCCCTGATCTGGTCCTTTGTGGATTCCAGCCTCAACATTCTCACCAATGGCTGTGCTGGCTGGAATTTTGGGTGCTGAAGTCCCCACATCGGAGGATGCGAAGGTTGAGAAAGAACAAACTAAGTCTGATGCCAGCTATAAGCCATTTAACTATCTCTCCAATAAATTCAACAACACAAACCACAGCCCAGCACAATACATTGTTTAATCACCACTATGATTAGGATCTCAGCCATCTTTGCAGCGGCTGTCTACCTAAGATTTCCAGATTTGTTTGTTCAGTTTTGTACAAAACGTATTTGTACAATTGTGTAAAAAAAAGGAAGAAAACCAGATGACTCAGTCTAAATTGGAGTCACTGTGGAAAAGGTATGATAAGGTTAAGTGCCTCTCTGTTTCTGTTTCCCTATTGTCCCAGTTTCAGTCCCATATATGCGTTTGTGAGATTGTGAAATAATGCCATCTTGAACTACAATAAGTTGAATAAAGTCCCACCTGTGGCTTCATGGAATTCCTACACATGAACTGCACTAGCCGTACAGGTGGTTATGAAACAGGTACAAACAAAGGTGAAGTATTCTTTTATCACTGAAATCCAGATACTATATAATGTGGTCAAGTCATTTCCTAGTTCTTGTTTTTTCTGATTCTTTTGTGATAAATTTCACAAATGGTATCATTGCAAAATTCAGGTTTATAGGTCAAGTTCTGAATTAGACAAATATGCCTGGGCAACTAAAGCCACAGGGAAAATACTTTTTCTGAAGGTTATTTTGTTTTTTTTTTGGGGGGGGGGGGTTCGGCTGAAAATTGAATCATGAGATGAATTGCTGCAAAAACTATTTTTGAGAGAGCACAATCTATTAAAGTCACTTTGGAAAGGTACTTTATAAGGAAGGGAGGGAGGGAGGGAGGGAGAAAATCTTAAAAGCACAATTACAGGAGCACTGCTCAGAATCAAAATAATCCAAAGTTTGCAATATTATATCCTATTCATGGGTTTGGAATAGGATATATCAAAGGATAGATTCACATATAGGGTAAATAAACACATCTAAATAAGATTAACTTCATGCTCTTTCTCCAATGCAGGTCAGAACAAGCTCATGTCCCAAGGCACATGCAGTCCTTAAGCTCCATTTTTTTCCCTTGTTTTTATGGCCTTAGTAGGCTTCCCTAACCACCTAGCAAAAATATTTTGTTATTTTGAAATGAGAAGCATGTACCTATTGGGTAAGCCATAAAATAGGATTAAATTCATTTATTAAAAAAAATGTCTTCCAAACTCAAGAAAAAGACAGACATCTGTCATTCTTGGTTTGAGTGACCCAGTTTGGATCTACTGTACCCCTCCTCCCCAAATATTAGCTGTAGCCCCAACTGGGTTTTAGGGCTTATGAGGGAAAGAGAGCAAGAGTGTCTTTCTCCTCCCAGTTTTAAATTAATCAAATTTCTCTGTTACACCTGCTTTGGCTACAGTTCTCTGGATTCAGTTACAGCAGGGAGCTCCAGCTAGTTTAAATTAAAAGCAGAAACTTTTGATCTCCTCCTCTGTCATATGAAAAAAGGAGGAGGAGAAGACACGCAGGGCCAAGTCTGTTCATAGGCATTACGAAGAGTTTAGCCCTGCATTCAGATTGGTCCTAAAGCTGTTGTCCTATGTTCACTTCAATGCCAGTAAGACTCGTTGAGTGTGATCAAGGTCCGGTTAGTGCTTTTGACAGAGCCACTGCACCAGAATTAGATGCTGCCAATGGGGCTAAAGAGCCGCACGAAACAGAGTACAATATTATTGATGGATTTAGAACTGGATTGGATAAACTAGCAATCTTAGAAAAGAACTGTGTTCATTTTATTCAGTACAACATTGAACATATTCTAAGAGTCTTTGACGTGCAATACTACCACATTAAGTAATTTTGCAGGCAGAATCAGGTTAGGCCAATATTTTATTCAAAGTTTTCCAAACAAAATAAAATGCAAAGGGCAGGAAGTTACTATTTCAGTCTTGAAACTGTGGCCTACTGCAGAGCTAGCAGGAAGCTAGCTGCTGGGAATCCTGAGTTATTATTCATGGGACATAAATAAGATGTCCCTGTATTATTTGCTAGAGCATCTAGGATCTTTTTAAGACTTGGCACACACAAAAAAACGCTGTTTAGGAAAAAAAAGAACTGTACTTATTTCCTTCAGTAAAATGCATTTTGGACTACAACTGTTTCAAGGTTCTTACATAATTCCAAGTTGAGTAATTGCATTTATCTATAAATAATATCAAGATTAGAAAGCTATATGGAAGATTGCTGAGAACAATCTAGGACAGTCTGAGACTGCCAAATCCAGATGGCCATAGATGGAAGGAAGAGATACAGAAAACATTAGCTCTCTGTTTCTATCTAGTGGACATACAGTGTTTTGTAGCCCAGAAAAAATGAAGATGAATTTTAATGGAATTTTCTAAAACAGTTTCTAAAGTAGCTGAAGCTAAAAGGCAATAGCGTTATTTGAAAGGAAACTAAATTGAGACAATACTGGAAAAAGTATTCTGGAAATATGTATGGGTATAGTAGTGATATGTTTAAGAGTGAAACTGAAACAAATGTTATAACATCCATGAAAACATTAGTAAAAAGGAAACAATAAATTCTGTGAAAATGCTGAAAAATAGTGAGGCTATAGATAACTGGCGAAATGTTAAAATACTGATGGTTTGTTTATGGAATGGTTATGCAAGTTGTTTGATGTGTGTGAGAAGACTGCGCCTGCCTGATAATTGGTAGCAACAGTGAGTGCAAAAATGATGGGTATTATTTTCCTGTGTGCCTGAAAAGTTGTTTGGAAAATTCTGTTTGAAAGAGTACAAGAGGTGACAAGGAGCAATACAAAGGTGGAGGGTACGGTGTGGCTTTAGCCCAAGCAGGGGATATTCAGAGCAGACGTTTGTTCTTCAGCATGTGATTCAAAAATGTTGGACCCTGAGAAAGAACATTAGTAGAAGGCTGATTTGGAGAAAGTGTGTAGGCCTGCATTATGGAGTGTTTGTGAAAGTATGGAATTGAAGAGTGTACCGTGGAAGTAAAGCACGCATGAGAAGAAATAGACTGCTTAGCAAACAGTTCAACACTGAGCAGAGAATAAAAGAAGGTGCATGATGAATAAAACAAGGTGATGATTGTTAAATATACTTTTGGGAAAATGTATAAGGAATGTTTGTGGAGATGCTAGACATGTGATGGGTAAGGAAGTGGATGGGTATGTGCTTTGACATGCAGGTGGTACTTGTGGTTAGCTGAGAAACCAAACGATTTGCAAAGAATGTCAGATAGACATCTGATGTAGTAAGGAGTATGGATCTGAGAATTAACGTAGCAAAGACCAGAATGGGATTGACAAGGGAAAGGGCCTGAACAACTACAAGTTATAAATAGTGAAAACTCAGGTCAAGTGAATACATACTCCTTGATAAAATATTCATAAAAAGATAGGAAAATAGAAGCCTGGTAGAAATGACTTTTTTCCATCCAAGTGTTTTTCCCGCGTGTGCAGGATCCTTTTTTTTTTTTTTGATCAACCGAATGTTGATCCATTGATTGCGACAGGAATTGACCGATTGGCTTGTTGCCCAAGTCTGACGTCAGGGGCTGAGAGAGAGGGACTGGCCCAAAGTCACCCACCAGCTTTCATGCCTAAGGCAGGACTAGAACTCCCGGTCTCCTGCTTTCTAGCTTGGAACCTTAACCACTAGACCAAACTGGCTCTTATTTGATCCGGTAGAAATGAATGTTTGACCAAAAAAAACAAACATAAAAATGCTTCATATACCAGTGTGTTTCTACCACTTTCTTATATAGAGCTAAGAAAGTTATGGCTTGATAGAACAGATAAGCTCCTGAAAAAGAGAGAAGTTTAAACAACAAAGTGTTATGTATGAATCAATGTATGGATATGGTAAAAGCAAAGTTGGCTTCCTGGCATAGAAAAATATAGAGAGGTATAGCGAATAATGTTGGTGTAAACTAGTTTTAGGAGAGCCAGTTTGGTGTGGTGGTTAAGGCACTGGGCTAGAGACCAGGAGGCCATGAATTCTAGTCCTGTCTTAGGCACAACGCCAGCTGGGTGACCTTGGCCAGTCACTCTCTCTCAGCCCTAGGAAGGGTGCAATGGCAAACCACTTCTGAAATCTTGCCAAGAAAATTGCAGGGATTTGTCCAGGCAGTTGCCAGGAGTCAAGACTGACTTGAAGGCATGGGGGTGGGGGTGGGGACTAGTTTTAGCAAAACATTCTTTTTTTTTCTCATATCTTTAATTTCTTTGGCTCACTACTCCTTATTCCTGGATCGTTTTCTGTGCTGTATTTAATTTCTTACTCCAGAAAGGAATAGCATGATGGATAAGCATGTATTTATGTATGTAGGGGATTTATCCTTGCCAACCCTGGGCTCCCAAGATGCTTTCTACCACTTCAACCATATCCTATCTTCATTTTTGAAGAATATTGGTGATGCTGTGTAAGCTCAGAAGCCATCCTAGACATAAATATGTAGGGTGATACTTTGCTTTATAGCAGGTTGGATTCCTTTAAAAAATTATAAAATATTTTCTAAAAAATTAAAAAATGCTTATGAACCCAGTCTATAGATGTTCTCAAGAAAGTAAGTCCCACTGACCTGAAAAATGAATGTCTGTGTAAGATTGCAACTATACTATCAATAAGTCAATGTATCGTGGCAGTTTGTATTATGGAATTTACCCACTGCCCAATACTAAAACTTTTTCTATCACTTTTTTTGTTGTTGTTGCTATATATTTCACAATTCTATAGTGGATACACTTTGGGGGTAACCTTCTTACATTGTGTTCTTGAGCTAACACAACATTTTTAAAATAGACACGTATCTTCTTGCTAGCATAAGCTGCCTTCTAATAAGTGGAGACTCACTTAGATTTAGGTCCTCCAGTGCTTTTGGACAACAAGTTTTCTCCTTGAATGCATGAATGCAACTGTAATCAAAATTCTCTGTGGGAAATATGAAGCTAAACTGATTTAAATATGTATACACCAAGTGCTACTACTTGTGATTAATGGCAGCCAAATGGTAAATTACCTCAGGAAATTTCTTCTTTTGTAAATACTCAGTCACAGCTGGATCAAAGTACTTCGCGTAACCTTCATTAAGACTATAGATTTTTCCTTTCTTCTTGATTTTCACATCTTTTTCCACCAAAATGAACTCACCAAGAGCCTACACAACAGTTAAAATAAATAAATTGTGCTGTTAAGGAGCTTGTTCACATGTCATCTTAATGAATTATTACTGTAAATATTTCCCATTCCTCCAAGGTTGCTGCTTAAGACTCAATTTAATCCACTTACAAAGGAATAAGAATAATTAAACTTAGTGATGACCACTTCTAAGAAATCTCTGCACTCTTAATTGTCTTTGCATACAGTAATAAGAATCCTGGAATTTTGTGAACCATGATAGATTTCAGATCTGCACTATCTACTTTGTTTTGTAGTAGAAGACCCTGTGGTCCACTGGCTGGAGCTCAGGATGCAAAATAGTAGGATGCACCACTAAACTAAGAATTAAGGACAGGATATCCATGGGCACATTCATTCAAAAACCCACTCTTCGGGTTTTCTTCCTCCAAGCATTATATTCCAATCAAGTAATAATTCCAATCAAGTAATAATACATTTCAGTATAAATTTCAATACATTGGAATAATAATATTCCAATCAAGTAATAATTGAGAGGAGAGGCTTTTGAAGTGTTGATACTTCTGGGATTCAGAAACCTTCGCCAATCTTCTGCAGGCCTTCCAGAAGCTGGCCAATAGATCTCAGTCTATGATCCTCATAACATTCAAATGGTTATATCCCAGTAAACTGAACTTGTGCAGCATGTAGCAAATACTACACACAATTGCTGCCCTTATCATCTCTTGTCACCAATCATTCTGGACAGTTTGCAACACGGCCATGTATCCAATATCTGGAAGGATGCCATGACAACTGTAGAACAAATATTTTAGAACATGCAGTAAAGAAATATACGAAATACCTAGGTTATTCCCCTAACCAAAGGGGAAATAATAAAATACATAATCACATTAGGTTGATATTAATTAAATGTAAATTTTAAACCAAATTTAGTTCTTGTCCTGATCCTGCCCACTTTTTCATTCTAGTTTGGTCCTCTTTGACTCCCAACACACCATCTAAAGGTTGAGTGCATTCTTTGGTCTAAAGAATCTCTGAAAAGTACAAAAGAGAATTTATCATACCCTGCTGTGCCTTACCATAGTGGTTTTAGTGACTTATTTCTGAAGAAGAAGCAGGCAATAATTACTTCTGTATGATAATAAATGGGGATATTGTTGACACAATTTACAGCGTGATTTTGGGAGAAAAACATTAATATTTACTCAACAGCTACAACTTGATGAATGATCTAGAGTCTTTTACCAGTATGAGAGAGAGAGAGCGAGAGCGCGAGAGAGCGAGACTATTCTACAATCTACACTACAAATGAAAGTGACTAAAGCAGTACAGACTTAACTAAAATTTCAGGGTAGTCAGTAAAGCTTTTTATACGATCAGTTAAACTGATGCATTTCCAGTCTAGCATCAGTAGGAAGCACTATGTTAGAGAGAACTCTGAAAAGGGAGATGGTTTTCATATGGAATATGAAACAGCAACAGAAGCAGAACTACTTAGTACTTAGTACTTGTATCATACCGGATCCAACATAAACAAGTCCACTCCTTGCCCCGTTGAAAGAGCGACTAGCGTTGCACTGCCATACAGAGCATAGCCTGCTGCGACAATGTTGCGTCCAGCTTGTAAGGCGTCCTTTTCAGAAGGCTCACCTTCAGATGTCTAGCAGAAAAAAGACTGCAGTATAAGTATTATCCAGATCTTTTGTTGTGATAAAACTTGAATTTGAGGAAAACAAAGAAATTAAAAAGGTATAGATAGGAATTTCTGTTAATCATGGAACTACAGCTTTCTTTCCCAGACATGCTATTTTGACGTGTGTCTGATATACTGAGATTGAAGAACTCTTTGTAAGAGAATTTAAAATATAATTGAACTACAAATACCGCCAAGTACAAATTAGAGCCATTAACAGTAAAGATCTACCAACTGCAAGTCAAGTTCTAAACTGAAGTAACTTGCCTATGTTAATAATAATAGTGGGATTCATCAGATGAACCACTGAGTACTTTGACATTGTCCCTTTATTTGTTTTAAATTTTATTGTGAGACCCAATGCCTGTGTTAAATGTATTTACAAATGGCTAATAATTATTATTAGCTCAATTTTGTAGGTTGTAATAGCTAGCCATCAATGGAAAATGTCATTTGAAATGGATCTTTTTAGGTCAGAGGTGCAGGCTCTGTGAGTTCAAGCCTTATGCAGCTTCCCCAGATGTAGGATTGGCCCTCAGAGACTTCAAATATTACTGCAGATGAATAGTGACTACTGTGACAGAAGGATGTGACTACAGGGTAATCGTATGAGCTGTATTTAATTTTAATCACCTTTAAATGTAAATGAAATGAAATGAATTATAATTTCTATCCTCGTGTCATTCGCTGTATTTTCAAAGGCAGTTCCCTGGACTCCACTCAGAGGCAAAATAACAGTCATAAGTCCATGGGGATGCACTGGAGTTCTCCCTAGCAACTTAAGATTAGTTTTATAATAAAGTGTAGATAACAATATGCACAAATTACAAGGAACCACATTCATTCTGGAACAATTTCCTATTCCAAGTCTGGAGAACACAACCACAAAAGGTTAAAGAGTATGTGATACAGGCTGGTTATAGGATTCCAGAGAATTAATTCAAAAGGCTTAGCAAATCAGCAAACTCTGCCCTAAATGGATCAGATAACTTTTAGATATGTCCTGATCTTTTAGTAGAAATTCTGGGCTACATCTCTCTGCCTAAGGTTTGGAACATATTCCTATGATCTAAGGTTAAACTATATGATATGTAAAACATATATCATGTAGACTGCCTTCTAGTTTTTATTTTCTCTAATGTATGTATACGGGGGAAGCAATCTGGATTTACTATACACAGAATGGAGCATCTTAAAGTATCCCATTGCAGAATCTCTTTCCCCATTAGCATTGCTTGTTTCACTACCAAATATATTATCTACAGCCAGGCTGTACGCTATACTGTAATATCATTTCTTCTGACCCACTCAACAAAGATGCTCAACTGATGGATTGAATATTTGGAGGCAGTCAGAAGACTGAACTACCCACCTAACAAGATCCATATACAGATCAGTAGAGCCAGATCAAGTCCCAGGGAGGACTACAAAAGAACACCATTGGTTGTCACTTACAGCTCATAGCTCAAGATACTCAAATCTATTATTAATAAACAGCAGCCCATACTGGACAATGACACTACACTTTCTCAGGCACTGGGTGTCAGGCCCATATCTGCATACAATCACCCAACCAGAAGCGGATTGTCACAAGCAACAAACAACAACAGGACAATGATGCAAACATGAGAACCAGACCCTGCAACAGACTCTGATGTCTAGTTTGCCCCCACATTTATACTCAGTGCACCATCGGAGGCCAAACAACTTTACACACAAAATTAGAGGTACATTCACATGGGTTTTTTTCCCCCTCTAATGTGATATGTTCCATCATCTGCCAGGAATGCCTCTCTAGATCATACATAGAACACACAGGCCAAATTTTGCACAAAAGAATTAATGAACATGAGTTTGACATAAGGACATACAATAAAGACCAAAGCAATATCAGAGCTAGTTTGGTGTAGTGGTTAAGGCATCGAGCTAGAAACCAGGGGGCCTGGAATTCTAGTCCTGTCTTAGGCATGAAGCCAGCTGAGTGACCTTTAGCCAGTCACTCTCTGTCAGCTCTACAAAGCAGGCAATGGCAAACCACTTCTGAAATCTTGCCAATAAAACTACAGAGACCTGTCCAGGTAGTCTCCAGGAGTCAAGACTGACTCAAAGGCACATGAACATGCAATAATCAGAGTACTTCAACCTCCCAGGACACTCCATTACAGTTCTCAAAACAGACATTTTGGAAAAAAGAAACTTTATTAGCACAATTACAGGTAGTCCTCACTTAACAACCACAATAAAGACTGGAAAATTGGTTGTTAAGTGGGGCAGTCATTAAGTGAGTCACCACATGACCAGACCTGATTTTACAACCATTTTTATGATGGTTGTAAAAGGAATCTTGTGGTTGTTAAGTGAATCCAGCTTCCCCAATGGACAGTTTTTTCTGGAATTTGCTTAACAACCATGTGGATTCACTTAATGACCACGTGATTTGCTTAACAACCATGGAGATTTGCTTTATGACTATACTAAAAAAGGTAGCAAATCACGATCATGTGATCGCAAGGGGGTGGTGCAATGGTTTGTGATGGTCATAAGTGCGAGTACAGGTTGTAAAGCACTTTTTACAAGGCCATCATAACTGAACCATCGTAAAATTAACCATCATTAAGCAAGGACTATCTGTAAATGAGAGGCTGCTGAACTCATATACATCAAAAGATTTCAGGCTACCTCAGAAGGTCTCAACAAAAAATGGGTTTTTAATACAACTATTAATTGATGAGGTACTTGTAATCTCTTTCATATGTAACTTGCATCTATATAACCACCCTATAGATTACAAAAGTAATGCCTTTTGAAGATGCTTTTAAAAGCAAAAAAGCATGGGAGACCCTGACTGCCATTTAAAGTTTGTTTGTCACTTCAGCTGATTTGAGGTCATAGAGTCAACGGTGAGACTACAGTATGTCTTCCATGAAGAAGATAAGAGGTTCAACCACCATACCTCCAGTTCACCTGGTAGTAGGTGGAATGAGAATGTGAAGAAGTACTGTCAGCTGCATCAGATTCTATAGGGCTAGCTGAGCATATATTTGGATCTGATCCAGAGTTGTTCTCTAGGACTGTGGCTTCTCCAAAGAGTTCTTGAACCTGGTATCACACATAACTCCAACACCTTTGATGAGTGCTAACTTGGGAAAAATTTCAGTAAAGCAGATGTTATTTTTAGAAATCTATAAATGACAGTGATGTAGTGAGATACTACCACCAGATAGTTGTTCTGCTTTTTTTTACTATTCCATTTCTTTTCCTTTCAACAGCTTACCTTCTTGTAAATTGCAAATATTGTTCCTATTGAGGCTAAACAGTCTATATTAGAAGAGCCATCTAGTGGATCAAAGCACACCACATATTTACCCTGAAAGAGGAGAAACAAAAGCAGTCTTAAAGCAGATATTAGCAGGCTCAATATTCATTCACTGTTTAGCAAGAACTAATTTAGAAAGTTATCAATCCTGAGAAATCTACTTTAGATAGAACAATAGCAAAAAGGTGGGTTTTTACATCAGAGGGTTAATGAAAAATAGACTACAGTACAGCACAATACTAGCCCACCCACCCCCGCAACACACACACACACATATATACACACACTCAAGAAAAGGTTGTGGTAGGGAAGTAAAACAGTTCTGGTCTGGCTGCTTCTGATAAATTGCAAGTCCACTGAAGTTACCTTTTTTCTGCAGTTCTTTGACTGTCGTATCAAATATTATTTCAGGAATTTTGGCAACTTCCTGATCCAGCTTTTCAGGGAAACTGGGAACCGCAATCGGATATCAATGAAATCAGGTGCCTAACTTGCACAAGTGAGATTACATACAATACATTTATTTGTACTGCTATTAGTTCTCTCCACGGTTCATTTTGGAAATTAAGTCAGCCCCCCTTAGGTTGAACTAGAATCTCAGGGAAGAGATTTCATATTTTCATTTATATTTGTTGAGAATTTCCATATTGTAAAAGACAAACCAAAAGAAAAAAAAAGTGCAAGAAAAGGAAAAGGAAACTAAGGTTAAGAAACATATAAATGACTTCTGACCTTCTTCTCAACTGATAATTACATTTTTATTGTTCCGTAACCCTAACCCTCTTAAGTTTTTTTTTCAAATCCCTTCACCTCCTCATTTAATCCTCATTTTTCTTAATCTTCACATCCATAAATCATCATTTCATTTTTTTATTTCAGCAAAAAGTCCAAGGGTTCATATTTTCAAATATCCTCCTCCTCCAAGCAAATTGTACACAAAATATACACAAAAATAAATGTTATCTGGAAACACTAAACAGAAAGGTTTTTTTAAACAAAGCAGCTATCAATTGATTTTTCTTCTCTACCAACAGCTGACAGGAAGAAAACTGTAAAAGTACATTTAAAAAATATATAAAAAGGGGGAAAAGAAAATGCAGCTCTTCCTTCTCTTCCCTAGCTTTTGAAGAGGTTATTCCTTCATCTTAGATCTCCCTCAGATTTCCCTGTCTAACTCAACAGGGCTGTTCTATTTCTTCATATAGTTTGTGTCAGATAGGAAAACTATCCTGCAGGGTATTTTTAACCAGCTGTCATTCAACTGATGAAAAACTATTTTATTTTTCAATGTCTTTCAAAGTAAAATAATAGCTCATTGAATTCTCACTGGTGGAATGTTCTTGCCCTTATTTAATCGTAAGGTGGACCAGCATGAGTATCCTGCCTATCATTGTACAATAAGTTCCAGAATAAGGCCTCAGGTATTTCCTCACATGCACCTAACTCCAGTACAAATATGCTCCAGCAATCTCTTTTATGTTGTGTCCTTACAATGTCACTTTCATCTGCTCCTCAGCCAATAACAGAGGCAGCCTCCAGTTATCCTTAGCTCTTCTGGCTTTAAAGTAGTGTTTTTCCTCTTATCCTGACACAATTTCGCCATGGATTCAATCTGGCATGCTTCACTGACATGGTCAGGTGACTCCAAGAGGTTGGGATCAGCTCAGGTTATATTAGCACTCTAGCTCTGTGTTGTCATAGCCCCTCCCTCTGATGTTTGGGCATCGTCTCCATTTTACTCTAGTTTGGCATAAGAGAGCCTGGCTCTTTCAAGCTAGGTTCTCCCTTTGTACTGTCTAGGTCACTGAGCTCAGTGAACTGGATCATTCCCAAAAGCTGCTGATTTGCAATGTGCATTGGGAATACACATTGAAGCAGAAGAGAGAGGGAGGCAGTTATTTCTCTGCTGCTTCAAAGCATAGCCCTCCATGCAACTGTTATTTGCACTGTTTTTGAACATACATGTAACATTCTTCTGGAATAGCACTAAATGCATGCTCAGCTTCTTATCCACATGGGTTCAGTGCTCTTCTGGACTAATGCTCTATGCAAGTTCAGTGCCTTTTGAATGTAGGTTTAGTGCACTTCAGGAATGGTAGACAACTATGCCCAAAAGGAGTCCAACTATCAGCTGATAGTCAGGCCCCCTTTGCATGCACCCATGTAAAACACGTGCACAAAGCCACAGCAATTTCTGAGAGATGACTAAACCTGCCAGTCTAGCCATCGGTCAGAATTGGTGTCCTATCCCACCAGCCCCATCCCACATTAAGGAGAGTGACTGGTGGATACTGTCTCACTAGGTGGTGGTGTTTGGTGGGAGGAGAGGAAACACAGCTGGGGGAAAACCACCAATCCTTGTCCTAAACATGCCCTCTAGACCATAAATAACAAGAGCACCATTCGCCAGCATTGCAGCAGGATAGAGATTGCCAGCGGGGACATCAAATTTTATGCCAGTATAGTTTTCTGCCTGCTCAAGCACTGGTGGATAGCTCTAACTCAGACATGTGGAAGGATGTGCAGTAAAAACAATAGCAACATCAGCAGCAGCATACTTTGTCACCTTCAGCAATAAAGTAAGCTCAGAAATATCCCCAAAATAAATTTTCAAATATCCTGAGAATTGTAGAAAAACAAAAACCTCTTTTGAATGGCAACAATACTTTTGACCAATCATGGAAGGCCAATGTCAGCCCAGCATCTATCTATCTATCTGACTGTCTGTCTGTCTGTCTGTCATCTTAATGTATTAGATTTAAAAGGAGGGGACTCCTAAGTGACTCAGGGTGGCTTATCTAGTTAAAAAGAGAGAAAAACAATGAAAAAAGAAAAGAACAGGTGCAAATATATTCTGTGTCTTTAGTTTGCAGAGCCAATTCCAAAGAAGCCAAGATGGCTCTTTGTCTATCAATTTAAAGGTTAATCCAGTTTAAGCAGTTAAATCTTAATCCAGTTCTGGCAGTGTTGGGGCAATATTCGCAGCATCACAGCTTTGGAATGACGGGAAAGCCATTCCCCCAGCCCCGCCAGTGGCCAACTCTGCCCCCTTCAACCGCAGAGCGTGCCTAACGTTTTCCTTTGGAACCCCTTGGAGATGTCCTTTTTTCTTCAGCGATTCAACTGCGCCCTCTGCTGCTAAAGGAGTGACCACCCTCCTCCCAGTTAATCAGACTGCGTACTGACCCTCTTTTCTTTTGGAGTGATAATTGCTTCTTTATTCTCTTCAGAGACCAGGACGCAAGTGCTGTAGGAGGACTGTAGCATGTTGATAACCAGAGAATTGGACAACACATCCAGTTTTTTCTGCTCATCCCCAGTCACGTTCATGCTTCCTGCTATTCCAAACCTATGGAGGAAAAAAGCCCGTGGGGTTATTAATAGCATGAAAAAAGAGCTAAGCCACGGAAAAGCAAATGGATGTTCTTCACATTTTTGGACTGTGGCTCTCACAGTCTTTTGCCATTGGCCATATTGCCTGGAGCTGGAGGAGGCAGTGAAGACCTGGATGTGCTCCCAGGCATGGGAGTCGAGGGGTTAATTGGAGCCCATGGGGAATTTTCAGTTTATTAGATCTTTTTACCCCAGTGGTCATGATAGGTTTTATATGTTGGATTTTTTTTGTTGTTTTGTTTTGTTTTGGTAGTTGGATGGTGTTTTTATCTGTTGTTAGCTGCCCAGAGTAATTTATGGTGTAGACATAAATCTACATAAATAATCAACTGAAGTCCCAAATGCCAGGGGAACACAGGTGGCTAATCCCTAAATTAACAGTGCAATCTATGTGGTAGGAATGTGCTTTAAAGTGCTGTAAAGTGCTTCCTTATTACTTGAGTCTGCCTTTCCAGCCGTCTCTTCTGTATCTTTTAGCATAATCTTATTGAAATCTTCCATGTTAATTCTCCAGAACTGTTTCTGTAAAAGGCTAGTCATTGTAGTACTGTAATAAGGGTCTATTTCCATGGTCATCTCTGTTGGAACTCAGCTATTCAAGGTACTAAATGGAGGATCTACTTCCTCTTACTTCTTCCTTTTTAATTAATTGAAATGGAGTAATGTTATTTGATAAATTTATATTGCCTATAGTGGGAATGGCTTTAAGCACAAATCTACAGTATTTGTGGAAAATACATGTACAAATAAACTGATACTGTCCATTATGACTAATTATAATATTCAACATTGTTCTTTACTTGACAACCTTCTGACAATATCTACTGTACACTGGTCACTTGGACTCTTACATATCATTTGTAGTCACACAATGTTCTTATATGAGATTTATAAATCATGAAATTATGACACCATATGAAATGAATAGATCAATCAAATCAATTATTATAGATCAAATGTGTTCAACACAACCCTATGGAAAGCAAAAATAGACGTTAAATTATAAGTGATTTGCAGCCAAGCCCTATTGATTCAGAAATAAGCCCTGTTAATTTAATTTTAGGGTACAACGTTCAAGAATACTTGAAAGTTGTTAGACTTGCATTGATGAAATGTACTAGATCTCAGATCACGTTAATGGAAGAACTATTTGTAGATGCCTGGTCATGCTTAAAACAGTAAAAATATTTTGGGAAGGCAGAATATAAGAACAACAAATCTCTATTTACAAACTTTTAAAAGGACCAGAAGAGGAATGGCAGCAAAATATGATCATTTGTATATTAATTCCTCATTCTGGCAACTATTTCCTTTCACTAAATAGCAGATCATACTTTCCTTGCAAGTCTGCTGTTTTTAATAGTGCTTTAGAGTTGTTACATTATATTATTCATGTCTATAGCAATACCTTGATAAATCAGTGGATTCATGGTAGCTTACAGTAATCTCTAAATAACATAAAAGCTGAATTGAAATAGAAATAATATAATAAAACAATACAACTGAAATTAACAAAAAACTCATTTGGCCTCATGTATGGCCAAAATTAGGATAGTTTCTGTTGCTTTCCTAAAGGCTAGAAGCATCTGGACCATTGGTGGTAAGCCATTCCAAATATCAGAGAAGGGACAGAAAAAGTTTCTTTCTTCATGCCTATCCCTCTAACTTCCTGAACGTTGGAATTCACAACATCCTTTCCTGAGCTGAATGCACAGGAGAGAGAGCTTCTACTTGAGAAGACCATCCTGAAGATATCCAGGTCTCAATTCATGTAGGTCATATCCAGCACTTGGAATTCGACCTCAAAACATATAGGCAGCCAGTGCAAGATATAAATGTGATGTTTATACTTTATACCTTTAAGATGTTGGGATTAACAGATGAAGGGCAGCATGCACATTTGAAAATTCTGTAAGACAAGCTCTCAAACTTGGGGCAGAGTCCCAGATCTGTAGGCTTTTTGCACGTGGGTTGTGCAATGCCACTTCCTTCTTCCTCTCCATATACCCGTGTTAGGCATCAATATTGTATCAGAGTCATTACAGAATGAAAACAGAAGCAATTACCTTATTGTGGAAGAATGAGTTTGCTTCCAGAGGCATAAAAATAGCAAAGACAGGCACTGTGGGCCTGTGTTCTCTCTTCCCTGTTGCAAGGAATGTAGCTGCTGGATCTTTTGCCGACCTGAGGATGGGTGGGGAAGGAACCCTGACAGAAGATGCTAGGACCCTAGTGGCAAGGTCCAAGAGCTCCCCTGGAGGGCTGGACAGGAAAGGAGATAACAGAGCCAGGGCACCCATACTTGGGCAGCATGGATGAAAATGGCTGTGGTGGGTTGTTCTTCTTGAATTTTGGCTGTTCTGGAAGATGCAGGAAGGGTAAGGAGTGGAGCCAGATGCAGGGAAGAGCTGCTGCCACTGTCACATTCCCTCTTTCTCCATTATGACTCCCAACTCAAAGTCAGACTTTGTCTCAATCAACAGTAGCAGCAGTACAACCACCAGTCTCCTTGTCTTCTTTTCCTCACTGAGGGGATGCTTTGCAGTGACTTAGATGGGGGGAGGAGATTCCTGTGGAACTGGGGCAAGAAGTGGCAATTGTATGAGGCCCTTCTCTACCCTTTCCCATGCCTTTAGTCACTGCACCTCTCTCGCCATCCGAGAGGTTAGCCTTGGGCCCAAAGAGGTCTACTTATGTCCCTTTCTCATTCCCTCTAGTTTTTTATTTTAATGCAAGAACCATCTCAAGCCAGTACCAGAATACGCTGCCTTTTTCTTTGTTGTATGTGAGGTTGCAGGGCCTCTTCTATTGGGAATCAGGTGAAATATCAGATTATAGAGGAAGGCCAAGAAATAAATAATGAAAGAATGAACAGTTATGAAAACCATTTCTACTAGTACAATGGCATGCCTGTTGACTTAGAATAATTCTTCTTTTAAACTGTGCTTCTGTGATTCAGGCATAAGCAAACTTAACTGAGAGTCAGTAACAGTGTTTCTAAGTAAACCTGCAGTTTAGGCAGAGGAATTCAGACATTAGTCCACAGCATTTTGACACTGGAATATTCTAATGGGTCCTGCTTTCTGCCAGCAATAGACAAGTGAGGGGAATTGATGGAAGAGTTTCTTTGCCACTTTTTGTGGGCTTATTCCCAGGTCCCTCTAAGCCACAGCACAAACATACCCACTACCCTTATTTAGAAGACATGTACAATGACGTAGTTGTCTATTCATGCTCAGTTCTTTTCTTGCAAACGTTTCATTACCCGGCTAGGTAACATCTTCAGTGCTAAAATGGGTTGGGGTTTTCTCTCTATTTATATACTGTGGCATGCCTTGCCAGTGCTGGTAAGGTTGGGGGTTTTGTTTTGCTCCTCTGGTAGTTCTTTGATTGGCATATGTTTGCTTATCTGGGTGATGATTGCTGGTGATTGATTGCTGGTGAGGCGATCTTCTGGTCTTTTGTCTCTTTTGAATAGTATGTAGATAAGCAAAGGTCACCACTAGGCACACAATCAAGCAGCAAACATGCCAATCAAAGAACTACCAGAGGAGCAAAATAAAACCCCCACCCTTACCAGCACTGGCAAGGCATGCCACAGTATATAAATAGAGAGAAAACCCCAACCTATTTTAGCACTGAAGATGTTACCTAGCCGGGTAATGAAATGTTTGCAAGAAAAGAACCAAGCTCAGAGAACCCCAAGAACTCCACAGTTCAACCCCGAGCTACACATATTCACCTCTATTGGTATTCATGCTCAGCCTACCATGATGGTAGCTTATATACCTCTTTAGCTGTTCTTTTTTTCCCCCTCTTCTCCCAACACAATCTTGCTCTACAAACACTGTGATGCCTCACTGATGATGTTGGGAATAATTGTGGTCAGGGCTGGGATCTGTCCAGCTGCCACTGGTTCCTTGTGGCTGCTGTGCACATGCTTGCTCCCCTCTGGTCTCTGGACACAACTTTCTCTTGGCTAAGGGGATGCAGATGCAATGGAGCAGTTGCTTCCACAGAGGCATCTCACCATGTACAGTAATGCCTGAATCGCACTTCAGCACTGCAGGTATTCATGCATTCTTATATACATGAGTCCAGCGTACTTCTGGAATGCTCTATTAAACCTGTTTAAAAACATTATTTTAGTAGTCTTTTGAAACAGGCACAGCTAAGGGGGTGGGGTTGAGATGGAAGTACCTCTAATGTTCCTCTCACAGCCTCTCTAATTAGGTTGCTTCTGAATATGAATCTACCAGTCTTCTAG
Organism: Liasis olivaceus; assembly: GCA_030867105.1. NCBI lineage: Eukaryota > Metazoa > Chordata > Lepidosauria > Squamata > Pythonidae > Liasis > Liasis olivaceus. Next base: position 200,060,302 of record CM061348.1, read on the forward strand.
AAGGCCAATAAACCTGTCCAAAAATAACCTGGCTACAGGTGGGCAAAGATGAAGTGGTGATAGGTACTCCAAATGTGTGGTGCTTCTCCATACCCTTCCTTGACCCCATCAACCTGTCAGCCAGGCTACTTTAGACACAGGTCTACTGGTCTTCTGGAGGGCTGGTAAACCTATATTAAAAATAGCTTGGGTGACAAATAAGTGGGGCAAAAGGTGGACCCAGGATGAAGTGGGAGAGAACTTTGATGAACTACATGAGCTCCTTTCTATTTCAGCCCAAGCTTTTCCTCTGCCCCATCATCCTGCCAGCTGGGTTTTCCCCCCCCCGACAGGTTTATCAATCTTCTGGAAGACTGGCAGACCTGAATTCAGAAATAGCCTGAGTGGGCGGTATGGAGACTCTCTGCACTGACAACCTGTCACTTGGGCAACTTGAAATGTGACCAAAGTCTCCAATCTAGGCACCATTTACACTTGTCCAGTCTTACTCCATCATACATTAAAGAGGGGAAATGAAGTCAGGGCACTCCACCAATTGCTGCCCTTAAACTGTCACAGGAAATTGTAGTGACAGAATCTCTTACAAGCCTCAGTAATAAGGCAGATTAAAGCTTGACTGTCATAGCAGCAGAATTCATTGATTTATTTAACCAATGTTTATACTGCCCCAATCACAGAACTCTGAATGGTTCACATGAATCTCAAAATGCAATTTCAGTAGAATAATAAGCATAATAAAATAATACATCATAACAACTGGTGTCATACATTCCTACTGACTCAATGCACATTAATGAGGTTATGAGGAGATGCTCTGCATGTGTGTGTGTGTGTGTGTGTGTGTGTGTGTACGTGTGTGTACACTTAATTCCATTCCTTTGCAAGCAAGGAAAGGCATAACTGCAATCCTTTCCAAACAGGAAATGACAAAGGGCTGGAAGGGCCTAAGAACTTCAGAACCAAATATGGCCCTTCCCCTTGACCGATCCCACTCCTTTCCTTTTCTATTTTCTGGACAGCATTTCTGACTTTTATAAGAGCCCATCTCAAAGGCTGGCACGGGAACAAAAGGGTTTCTGCTACCTGATTTCCTCCTCCAAGGTTAGAGCCCTCTTTGTGACCTTGAAAAAAGAAATTCAAGAAAGTCAATAGCCCTGAGATATTGTGCCAGAAAGCACAAGATTGCACCTTGGTAATTTATTTTCCGATTAACTCATTCATGTTTATATTAAGTTATAAAAATATGCCATCAGGTTTCTGGAAGGCAGCCAAGGCATGGCCATGACATCAAACCTGTTAATGAAGACAGTACAGTTTGTCACTAGGCACAATTCTGGATCCTTCTGAGTACATCTCCTATTACATTAGAAACAATTAGCTGGCCTGATCTTTACACTTACATGTGTATGGACCATTTTGTTTGAACTTCTCAGCCACAGAAATAGCATAGAAGCAAATCAGATTATTCCTGTGTTAATATGACTGTTTTGGTTGCTGAATTATATTACCAATATTAAAATACATGCATATTACATGCTAGTAAACTATTTGTCTACAGCTCAGATCATAACAGCTCATAACTGCTTAGATGTTATTAAGCTTTACTACATTCTGGAAGCTTTCTTTCTCTCTGAAATTATGATGTTAATGGGAGCAGAGGAAACAATTTTTGATTGTGCCTTCTTTCTGATCAAATTCTGTTTATATCAAACCAAGATCAATAGTGATTTGAGAGAAGTTTTATAATTCTACATTTTTGTTGTTGTTCAGTCGTTAAGTTGTATCCTGTTATAGCTGTCTTTCTTTCATTCCAGCCACATGGAATTCTGTCTCAATAATTTTGCTCAATGTATTATAAGAAGTACATCTCCTTCCCCAGATCTCATCCAAGACATTCTAATATAGATCTGCTTCTCCCCTTTTCTATGCTACTCACATATGAGCAAGACCTGCCTTTCGGACTGCTGATGAGATGGCCTTGATGGCAGTGAGCATCGAGTTCAAAAGCTGGGTCAGTTCTCCTGTTGCCCCTTTCATCCGTCGTCCTTTCTCCATGACAAATCGGTTCAGGGTTAGCATGTCTGTTTCAAAGGGGCTTTGATCCGACATGCTGGCTGGAAAGCAGGACCCCCTTTCTGAGCTAGAATCTAGGAGTTCTTCTCTTCCCCTCCTTACCCCTGCTGTTTGCCGGTAGTTTTATTTTAAGGGGAAGCAGCTGGCTTGCACACCAAGCATGGGTTAGTAAAAGGTTCCCGGTCCCACGTGACTTGAATGCTTGGAATAGACCAGCTGCACAATTCCTCTAGATCTTCAAAGGAGCAAGAGTGCAACTTCAACCCAGCTGAACAAATTGCCCTTTTGCAGTAAATGCACAATTAATTATAGGTAACTAATTGTGGCTTAGCCACTGCTAAAAATGGTCTGAAGAGGGAATTATTGAGTGGCTCTAAATCCCATCATGTTTGGCGGGCAAAATAATCTAATAGAAGTCAGCAAGGTGGTCCTTGCAGCAAACCCTCAAAACATTTATTGCCAGACTTGGCAATTGCATCTACCTGTGATAGAATGTGAGTTTGACTCAGAGTAGGGGGAGGGCCATGCTGAGCCATTGAAGAAAAGGCATCTGAGTCCTGGGAAAATAGAAAGTATAAGAAAGAAACTCAAAACAAGTCCATCTTCATTGGATTAGCTATAAATTGAAGTAGGGAGGGGCTTTGATGGGCTTTCAAGATTTTGTTACGATGACCTAACCGCCTTAAAGGACATTCCAGGACTTCCAGTGACTCCTGTTTTGTGACCTTGCATACCTTGAAGGGCTGGCTGTCCCTGACCTATATTATCTGCTTTACTATAGGTTGGCAACTTTTTTGGCCTGAGTGCCACCCTTTTAAATATAGAAGAAAGAAAGAGATACTGTAATGCCAGTCATCTTGCCCAATCCTGGGCAGAAGCTTGACTTTGGCCAGGCTGATATTTTGAGCAGCTGCACTTTGTTCATCAAATGGCAAATGGAGAACTTTCCCAGAGTCTGGTTCAAAGCAGCTTTACCTTTAGGTCAGAGAAAAACTGTGATGAGTCCTGCCAAAAAAACATCTAAAGGGTTTGTTGCTTTATCAAGCCACTGTTACAGTGGAAACATCTATTCCTCCAGATGTTGTAGAACTCCCACTATAAGTCACCTTTAGCCAACTTGGCTAATGCTGAAGGATGATGATGATGGGAGTTGTAGTACCCCATCTAGCCAGATACTCAAAGCCCATCTCAGCATTGTATTTAAAATAGTATTGTAATTATGAGGGGGATTCCAATTTCTGTGTTGATTCCAATTTGGAGGCATTTAAAATGCCTAACTTCTGCTCTAACACAGGAATTTCTGCCTTCCAGGCCAACCCCTTTTTTTGTTTACCAACCTGCCTAGAACAGGGCTGGCCTTGCTTTCTCAGACAAGAAATGTTGGATTCCACAAAAGTGCGGCAAATTGTAATTTGATTTCTTGTTATTGTATTCTTAATGCTAATTTTCTGATTCTTCTGCCTCGAGTTCTAAAATCACTTGATTAACTTTGAGAAGTAAGCACTTCAACTGCGGGTGGTGGTGGGGGATCATCTGCTGCTCCATCCCAAATCAAAATGTCATAGGCCAGCTTTGGTCAGGAGATCTTGAAATCTTCCATACTGTATTATGAATCTGAAAACAAGATTGTTCAGTAGCTAGCAAAGTTAAACAGCAGACAGAGCGCTACTTAAGATGTTTGAGTTTTGCAGTGGCAGCTGTCGTATTTTCCTACTGTAGGAGTTTGCACTCTACTTTTTTCTTTTATAGACAAGGGCATCTGTAGGGGATTGTCAAGAAATTCAAGATGGCAGCCATGGCCACCAAAAACAAAACCTCCTTTGTTACATGCATTGCACATGCATCTATTGTAAAAAAAAAAAAAGTGGTAGGCTTCAATCACACAGTCACAACTGCCATCTTGACTTTTTTGATCCCATCCCTGTGGGCCCCCTAGATATGGATATGACTCCCACTTACTCTTCTTCATGATTATGACTTTACAGATTAAGGTGGAACCAAGCTTTCTATCTTCAAGGAGTTTATTACACAACAATCTTCTTGAACTTTTGGCACTGTTCCAGGACTAATACAGCTTATTTTGCCCCACCAAGAAGGATGGAGATGCATTAATGCAGTTTACAATGAAAATCTAGGGGCTTATCATGTTTTAAGATAGATAGATAGATGAGAGATAGAGATCAAATTGCTCTGCCTAAAAAAAAAATCACTGGCTAGAGACCTGAAGAAAAAGCAGAGGGCTACAAGATTAGGGCTGCAAATATCCAGATCGCTACTAGAGAGCAGCATAGAGATACTTGGTACTTCCATCTAGTAATCATCTGAATTTTTGCAGCCTGGATCTGGTTACTCTAGATGAAACCATCCATCCTTTTTGTACCATTTCCCCAGGGCTCTCTTTCACATTAATACAAACCCTGATGGCATTATACTGCAGTAAGAAGCATTCAAGCAGGACCAGATTTAACCATGCTTACAATAAAAACATAACGGCACCTTTGAGTCCATCTTAACCCCTGATGACTACCAGGTAGCAATTTGTTATTTTCTTTTGGGATTTTTTCAACTTCTCTGCTTAGTTGAGTGGCCATGGATTTCTTGGGGCTTCCCATCCAGTACTAACCAGGACCAACCATACTTCACTTCTCAGCACAGCTGCTACCTGTTGAGGTATGTTCACACTAGGTCCATAAAATAAATGGCACTGAAATTAGTTGTAATTAATTAAAAGTCACTGTGATTTCAGTGGATTGACTCTGAATCCATTCTAGAATATACAGCTCTGGTTTTGCCCATGCAAAAGAAAACATTGGATAGTTGCTTCAGTGAATCCATATTTGTATTCATTAAGTACTGTCAAATGAAGAATCTTGTGGATTTTAATTGTAGCTATAAGCCGGTAAGGAACATTGTAGAATGTAAAGGCAGGCTATCCTTGGGAAATCCATGTTTTGAACATCTACTCCTAACATACTTATGCTTTGTATCATGCTTGCCATGAGCATTTCCTTCATCAAGAACAAATGCAGGATTGGAGATTGGGGAGGTTACATATACATTTTTATGCTTGGTGACACACAGAGGTTCCCTCACCAGAAGCAGAATTATTCACAGTCCCATAAACAGAGGGACATCCACACTATCTACATGCATTAACAATTGTGACTATAGAATTACTTCCTCTGCAGAAATGAACAGGGAAGCCTTTGAGGATGTTGGGAACCCGGGAGTTTCAGTGTTTAAGGAGAATCTTCCTCTCTAAGTCTAAAAGAAGTACATGGAGAGCAGGGTATGGACTAAGTAGCAGGCCTTCTCTGTAGTAGACCCCACAATTTGCTACCCTCTCTCACTGGAGGTATGTATTAGCTCCTACTCTTCCAAAAACAAAGCTGTTTTATTTCAGTGGGCTTTCAGTCCCAGTGCACGATTGAATGGTGGACCTGTTCTAATGAATTTACTTGGATTTTTATATTTTTCTTTAATGGTTGGGTTTATACACTTGCAACTCCCCCCTCGCTTTTTTTTTTTAAAGAATTGGGGCAGGTTGTAAAAATGGTTAAATAAATCTTTGTAGAGAAGGTGATATAGCACAACCTAAGCCTCTGCAGTCCCTTTGCATGTGTTGTTATTCTTTTATAAAAACAAATTTGCAGAAGCCCACGCCCTTCCCATTGCAGGCAGTCCATTGTGTTGACCATCACTCAGAATGGCACTTCAGTCCCATATCAAGAAGTCTGCCCAGGAGGCTAAGCTAGAGTAGATCATATGAACATTCATATATCATGCTTAGCCATAAGAGCACGCTAGGCCAGATGCACCCATTGGCCCCTTCTCCAGCATGGCGTGTTTACCATCCATCTAGGATTTCTTAAGTGAAGGATGTCATCCAAACACAAGTATCAGGGATTTCCCCATCAGCAGGTAATCAGAATGTAGCCAAGGTTTGCTTAAAATTTGCTCATGCTTAAATCCTCTGGTTCACGCCAATAAAAATGTTGCTACATTAATGGGTAGGAGGAAGAGGAAGAGACTGTGATGAAGTATATTTGTACTAACCAGTTCTTATGGTTAAGCTTGAAATATGAGTCCAACCAATGACTGGATTCACTTATCTATTTGGTTAACAGATATAATTGAATAAATCACAATTGGCATATACCATGATTTACAAACTTCAATGATTAGTGTCTTTACAAAAGACACTAATCCAAAATCAAACCTAGTCTCAGATTTGCTGAAGACTGCCCTTCACAGCCTAATACAGATTTGATACCTCTATGTTGGAAGTAGCCCTTATGTGTGCATCCTAATTAATGATTTAGAATGACAGTAGTATGAAATATGAGTGTGTTATTTCCATTACCCAATGTCCTAAAACAGTCTCTATAAGATGATACTTTCTTCCAACCGCATTTAAATGCTAGTAGTTTAAGTTACCAAACCATCTGTAACTTAAGCCTTTGTCCTTTCACCAAATGCCAAAGGTCTTTAGTTGCTTGCTAGAACTCTTACCACACAGTAAATATTGCTCTTGACAATAACTAGGAGATTCATTCTTTTGAATTTGACTTGGAGACAACCATCTTCTGAAATGAAGATAGTTTCTTAAAATTCATTATCTGTTCTCGTTTTTGGAAGGAGGGGAGTATAAACAGATGAAACCACTACACGATTTTCATGTGGCTTGGAGGGTTAAATAGATCTTTCTGGTTCCATTATTGGTCTACAGATTTTGTCTTACATTCTGCCCTACGTTCCATTCTGGATGCATCCTGATTTAAGATTATTTTTTAAATTAATTTTATATTTAGTAGGCATGCAATTACTCAGTTGCTCATATGTATATGCATGTGAATGTATGAATTCACAAGGACTAAACTGAGGGTATGTGAAATTAAGGTGTTTTCAATTGTGATCAATCAAAAATGTACAATGAATGGCCTGAACAAGCCTGGATTTTTAAAATAAAATAATGACAAATTCCTAACCTGCCAATGAAACTTCAGAAATGGGATCAGGTAATTCCAAAATCCAGGAAGAAATATAAATGTGGAAAATTCAAAAGCATGCTTGATATATGGTCAGTAACTGAAATGTTTAACAAACAACTGCGAATCTACTAAATCTACATTTTAATGCAATCTCTTAGTTTTCTCCCATAGCTTTGCAGGGCAAGCTGTAAAATGAAAACAACCTTGGGAGAGGGGGAATAAGAGGTGGCTGAGGGCAATCCCTTCCTACTGTTTGGCCTTAAAGCTATAGTCTCGGTTACCAAGTAACCAATGTTTGATAGCACGCACGTGCAGAAACCCACACTCAAAGCATTTGGGGCAGTGCTACAAGGAGTGCTACAAATTAAATACTGGGCTCTACTATAGTTGCCTACGCATGGCATACCCTACTCTAAATGTAGCAGTACATCCAAACCTCTTTTTTCCCACCTACTGAAAATACATTGCAGAAGAGTTAGAATTCAACAAACAGTCCTTAACATATTTTTCATTCTGGATTAACCTACCACTATATGTAATCTTAAATAATTACCAGTCTCCAGATAGTAATCAATTGCTAATCACCATTCTCATTCATACTTAGGTTGCTAAATAGTCCAGTAATTTTTTCTGTACTCTCTTGTCTCATAACAGGGCATATTCCCCAGATAATTTTCATTCAGAATGTTGTGCAATCTTCCCCAAAACTCAACCCAACTTCATTCATTATCACCATTCACTGGAGCATAACATGCAACTATCAGTAACATATGAATTTCTAGATATACCATATATCCATTACATTATACCCCTTTCTCTTAGTTTCACCAACCAACCTTCCTTCCTCTCTTCCTTCTTCTCATTTGTTCATTCATTCATTCTTATTAGATTCCAAGTCGTAATTTCCATATGCAGTGGTTGTCAACAGGTGGGCCCATATATATTGATTTCCACTGCCCTTCAGGGCTGTGGTCAATCTTTTTAGTAAGATACATGAGGTGTAGAAGAGTTTAGCAGCCTAGCGTGACCCATGCCACAAGCAGTACTCCCTGATAATGCTAAGGACAAGATTTTAGCATAGTTGGCCAGTATTCCACAACCACAACCACAGCCCAGTTTCTCTCAATCATACTCATTTCATTTTCTGCAAATTAGAATTTCTAATGCAATTCTTGCAAGTCAACATACTGTTGCCCATATGATGAACCAGGAGGTATATGAAGTCTACAGGATACCTTAAAACATACTTTCTCAAATAAATGAACTCGCAGTGAGTTACTGTACAGATCTCAGAATGCCCCTGTCGATATTTCATTAATCTGGGATGTATGAGTCAAGATTTTAGTTATGCAAGTGGGCTGAGTAGATAAAAAATAACATTTCCTTTTGTCTAGATTTTAATAGCACTTTGAAAATAGCACTGCATTTACTTTGGGGGCATAATGAAGTTACAGCACATCATACATTTGCTTCACAGCAAATACTGGAGAGTGTGGGCTTTGGTCCAGTGGCAAGGTGTTTCTCTTGGAGTCTCGGCAGTCTTCTCTTCCTCATTTGACTGAAAGTTTCTTGACCAAGGCTAAGTATTCCTCCACATCATCTGAAGAACCCAGCACAACGGGCACACGCTCGTGAATGTTTTCAGGCACAATGTCCAAGACTGCCCCCTTGCCTGTTGTTGCAGTCCCTCCAGCTTTCTCGATGATGAAAGCCATGGGGTTACACTCATACAGCAATCTCAACTGGAGTTGAAGATGTGAAAAATAAGGGCAGAGGTCCATTGTCAACATTCTATTTACACAGCAAACAAATATTACCCGGTCCTACAGGGATATCCTGCTCTTTGCGTAGTTTATCTGTGTTTACTGAGAAGCAAATTCCACTCTAAAAAGTGTATTTTGGACTACAAATTAAAGGTTTGGACTAGATTCTCATATGTATGCATGTATGTGTACATACGCACATACACACACACATACACACACCCACACTAATTTTAGAAGAGCCATTATAGTTTAGCAATTAATATCAGTTCTGGATGGAAGCCCAGGGTTTTGGTCTAGTCTACTTTCCCCAGCCTGCTCTCTTCCCAATGTGATTGGATACCATTCCAATCAGCCTGATTAAAATCCCTTCACTTTTTGATTAGAAACCACAATGGCTGAGTGTGGTCATACATGGCAGTAATCCCAAAGCCTGATCACTGGCATCTTTGAGCCAGTCATTGTCTCTCAGCCCAATATTGCTCATACAGTTGTGAGGATTCATGGTGGGGGGAGATAGATTCCATATATGCTCTTTGAATTCCTTATTTAAAAAAAAAGATAGAACTAAATGTGTGCACAAAAGGGGGAACCCCATGGTTAATAGGCATGGAAAGTCCTGTTGAGACATGGTGCAGGAATGAGTAACCACCTCTTATCTACAAGCCAAAGCAAACAAATTTCAAAATTCTCAGAGATTAAAGTTCTCTGCTGAATAAATATGGACCATTCCTCAGTTCAACTAGGGTTGGGAAAGAACTGACCAAGAGTTTGTTGGCTATTTCTCAATTTCTGAAGACTGATATTATGCTCAAACAGCATTTGAAAGTCTCAGTAAGGAGAAATGGGTTCTGAGTTTTTTTTAACCTCAAAAAAGTAGTGGCTGTTTAGCAGAGAGGAACATATTTTACTTCCTTTAAAGAATTCCAGATATAAAAGCAGGGATGTCACAAATACAGTTTAATTATTTCTGATGTTATTCATGTTTGACTTATATAAACTTTCCCTGATACTTTCAATTCTGTGCCATTTTTTAAAGTGAATGTGTCCAGCTTCTTAACAGTTCAGGAAAAAAAGGGCTCCATCCCATTCTGTGCCAACTTCCTAATTGCAGTGTTTGTTTTTATATAGAGGAATTTTCTAAAATGTCAGTCTCCACCAGCAATTCAAATCATTCCCATCTATTCTAGAGTTTCAGAACTACTGCTGCCATATTTGCAGCACGTGCAGATGAACATCCGTCATAAAAAGACAAATTGGAAAGTTGCAGGGTCACATCTACTACCGACTTCTCTCCTCATCTTTTGATACCCTCTCCTGCCATGTTCTAGGAGCCCCCCATCATGACTAATCTGCCCCCAGTCATGTCCCACCTGTATTTTCTGACCATGTGAAAGTGTCATATGCACATTCCAGTTTAGGCATACATGACAGCTTCCCACAAAGGTCAGCATGTTCAGGACTGGATCGGGTAGGAGAATCCTGCTCCCCTCTCCATGTGTTTGCATCAATATTTTCCAAGGAAATAACAGAATCGAAAAAGGAACCAATGCTCCTTGTGTGCTCAGTTATGCTACTGTTGCCTTTTTCTATTATTTCAACACCTACAAAATTACACCAAGACCACTCCCAGTATGCTGCAGAGTGTTTTGCCTCTATGCCTTTTTCAATTTTTTTTACAATATGTCTTCAGCCTAATATACTTCTGCACTCAACTTAGATACTAAAAAAAAGCACATCTGTACTTAGATATGAACTACATATATTTTGAATTAAGGGCCAAACTAGAGGTAACATAGAAAATTCATCGGGAACCGCTCTGGTGGCTTGTTAATGTATTTAAAAAGCCACAGGGAGATGGGAAATAGGAATAAGAGCATGACTGTGAGATTGACAGAGAATGCATGAGAAAAAATAAGGATGTTTTGGGGGACAATATTGACCTTATCTCTTCTCAACATTGTCATCTACATGCTTTCCAGTGACATAGTATCACAGGACATCTTTTTCAGACTTCTTATGCATCACATCTAATTTTCACACTGAGTTCCAAGTACTAAGAAAGCGCTCAGAGGACTGTAGCCCTGGCTTCCCAAAGCTTCTAAAAAAATCATATCTAAAAGTATCAGAGACAACATTTCGAGCAAGGGAAAGAAAAATTTACCTGGCGATGAGAAGAAAGTTATTCAACTGCATATCATACTTTGCACACTTCATAGAAAGGTGTTAAACATTTGTTTGCAAAAAGGGAATGTGCGATCCATTGAGTCTTATTTCGTAACTTTTAGAATAAGCATCCTACTTACGTGCTGCCTGCTTAATCATACTTTAATTTTGTCAAAGCTCACTTTCCTAGGCAGCCCTACATTTTGGTAAAGCACCCAGTCCATCATCATAGATTGCCCAAGAGTGCATCCTGCACCCAGAAAAATCCAAGTTCAAAAATATACCAGGGGAAGCTGAGTGAAAGTAAGGAAAAAGATCACCCAAAGTATAGAACCAGAAGCAATACTGTTTCTCCTATTTTTATCAAGGAAAGCCTCCTCGTGCAATGTTCTTGTGTAAGGATGGATATCTGAATTTAAATTTAAAAATAGGTTCAGCTTTAAGCTATCAGGAAAATCAAATGTACAATAATGTTACCTTTCCCTTTGGGCTCTTTGAATTGGCTGGATATAAAAAGATTCCTCCGTACACCAAAGTACGATGCACATCAGCCACCATGGAACCTACGTACCTACTGCCATAGGGAGAGCTACCATCCTAGAAAATAAAAGGAAATGTTAGATTAGGATAAACCTATTATTATGTTATATTAGGATAAGCCTCATGCAATGATGACTTATGTGCCTACCAAGCATTCAAACACAGCTTCCCAATACCTCTGCTCACAATGAAAAAGAAGACAGTGCAAAATTACAGGTAACAATCCACATACATTTTTACTCCTTTCCCTACAAAAGAGTTTCAAGCAACCTGGCTGCTTTTCCATCTACAAAACTGAGCACAAAAAACTCAGCAAAGGGGCTGGATGAGATCTAGAGGTTTATGCTGAAAGGTGCTGCTTCCTCCAAAGGTGGAAACTCCTATGGATGCAATGCATAGGTTCCCTCTGGTGAGTACATGAGGACCTTTAGATCCACTCCATAATTATGTAAAACGTGGACTCTGGGTGGTGTGGACTGCTGAACCAATTCCATTTGAATTTCTGAACAGGATCATAAAACTGAATCAATCTGATTTTGAAAATTACTTCAGGTTGGAAAAAAGTCTTTCTGTGAATGCACAAAAGCCATCAAATCTTTAGAGTGATTCAGAAGGAACTGTTTGATTTGACCATTAAAATCATACTGTCAATTAGGTTGATTTGATTTGGAGATTTGATCAAACTGCCTTTGAACTGAATCTCAAAATCAAATCTTTGCACAGCCCAAATACATTCAATTAAAAGATTGCCTGTATATCTTTGAATCCCATATATGTGAAAACTTACCTGGGGAAATTTCTTCTTCTGAAGATATTCTGTGACTGCAGGATCAAAGTATGCTGCATATCCCTCATTTAGACTGTAGATATTTCCCTTTTTCTTTATTTTTACATCCCTATTGACCAAAATGAATTCACCAATTGCCTAGCATATAAAACAGAAAGCATTACCATTTTAATAGCATATAATATTGCATCTGACTGAATTGAATGTATAATTTTAAAAAATTCATTTGTAAAGTATCACAAGGTAAGGTGCTACTGGATAAGTTATTTCAAGCGCTTATATATTATAACCAGTCAAAAGCTATAGGATCTTTCAGTTCTTTCCAATTTTCTTACAAATTTACAGTGCTCTCATAATTGAGGAATGTCTTTTCTGTTAACAAGCTACTGTTAACTAGAACAATTCTACAAAATACTTTTCAGCATCATATAATCATAAAATGCTTGAAAATAGTTCATTCCTAAGTGATGGTTCTAATTTCACAATTATTTAAGAAAAAAAACACCACTATATATATAAGAATAAGAGTATAACCACTCAAAAGAAACAAAATGAAAATACAAGTTAGATGCAGCTACTTGAAGGATATTTAATGGAACATGCCAAATTCTAGAAATGCAAAGTATCAAACTCCAGTGTCTTAGACCTGAACAAATAACGTCAAATTCAACCAAGGCCATCCATTTTTTACTTTCTACATTCTAGACAGCAATTCTAATGCAAACTGCATGGCATGAGCTAGGTAGGAACATGCAAAAGATCCTTTATGAAAATCCTCTAGGATGTACCCAGTGCCTCACACACACAGAAACATGCCACTTACTCTTTAAGACATCAAGGTGCATCTGAAAGTGTACAAGAACATCTGTTAACATATTATCGGGATAATCAGAAGATAGTTCTGTTTGGAAGGAGCTTCAGCATAAATGTGGATGGCTGAAATGCTAGGATTGTTCAAAAACCACACACACTAAGAGTTAAACTATGTATTACTTTTAGTAAGAAATGTGCAATTTCATTCTTTTCTTATTTCAAAGCAAGCATGAGGATCTGGTCCAAATTGGGGCCCTAGCATTGGTTAAGGGACATAAATCCCTGCTATGATCCTAACCTAGATGTAGAGGGTTTTTTCCCCCTATGTCAAGTGCAGACATAAAGCCCCTTGATACAGTAGGAAGAGGAGCCTCTTCTCCACTAGACTGGGTCTGATATGTTTAATTTTGAGAAAGAACAGGAACAGGAATATCTGCATGCCAGATATCAAAAATATAATCTGAAGTTCTACAGTTAGAACCAAAGGATTATTTGGCTGGAAACACTCAGTATATAAAGACAACATGAAGCAGGCTTGCTTGTATATTCTGCAATCTATTAGTTATTACTTTCTTTCACAAAAGCCACAAAACCCAATTTCACTGTGATCATTTCTCACCTTTATGCACTTTTATAGTGTACATTCTTTAGACTACTGAATATACCACTAATTAACAATAATTAACATTGTTAACAATGTTATTGTTGTTAATACCAACAATAATACCATTATTAACAAATATTTTGATCCTTATCATAGCAGCTCAAGGGGAGAGATGGAATAGTCTCTAAACTAATGTTAGCATTTATGCAGATGCCCAAAATATGAATGGTCTTTCCATGGTACTACAATAGTGTCATGGGGGGCTTGGATTCAGAGTCAGAAGACAAAGAAGGGCAGCCAGCTCCTGAAGTGGCCTTGGAGGACGAGCAGTCAGCACTGGGGTCACCGGATGAACAGCTGCCTGAGCAGGCAGAGGGGGTGGGGCTGGCCAGCGATCAGCAGGGACAGCCGCAGCTGCTCATGGGAGATGAGGACTCGGAATTGCCGCCCCCTCCCAACACAAGAGCACCGAGAGCAGAACGAAGAGAATAGAGGAAGTCAGCAAGGTTACTTGCAAGGAAGCAGCCTCACCCTTAAATGAGCCCCTCTGGGGCTACTCTTATTTAAGAAGAGCATGAGCTTGAGATTGGTGTTGGAAACAACCGTTTGCTAACTCAGACTCTCTGTGCCTTGCCTTCTGACTCTGAACCCAGACCGGCTTACTACCTCGCTATTGCTTAGGACCCCTGGCTTTGCCTGACCATTCTTGTGCCCGTTCCTGGGAGTTTGAACTTTTTATTTAGGCAACTTTGCCGGACTTCTGAGAACTTGGTTGCTTTTGTGTGCGTGAGTTTGCACGTGACGTTTCATTGCGGCTTGCTGTAAGTAAAAGTTTGCAACTACCTCTTGTGTACTTGTGTGTGCCTGGCCTGAGACAGGACAGTCTAAGTCAGAATCTCGAACAGCACCCACACAGGTAGTACAAGAAGAAAAGAGAGGATACTGGGGGGGCAGAGCAGGGCAGACATATATAATTTGCTATGTCTGTTATTTAGAAAGAAATGTGTCCGTATCTGTTATCAGAATATGGGGTGTACAGTTGCCCTTGATCATAGCAAATTAAGGGATCTGGGGGTGGTTGGAGCTGAGGAAAAATAATGTGAGAATGACTTCACAAGATGGGTTGGTCCTGTAAAAAGCACGCCCAGTGTTTTAGAAGCGTCAACTGCCTTCATTATCTACCACGCACAGTATGCAAACTCCAGTGTAGTATTTATCTCATTGCTGGTTGTTTCATTTTACAGATTAAAAACTGAGACTGAAAAGACAAGATTACGAGACTGCAAGCAAACAAGAATCAGCCTTAGGATTCCTAGGATGCCCCTTACCGGATCAAGCATGAAACAGTTGACACCACCAGATTCTAGGGCCAGGACAAGCATGGTAGCACTTCCATAGAGGGCATAACCAGCTGCCACCAGATTGCGTCCAGGCTGCAGAGCATCTTTCTCACAAGGGGCACCAGGAGAAACCTTGCGTAATAGATGAAATAAGTTTAGAACTTGGAAATTTAAAGTTTCAAACTAGCAATTTTATGCAACTGATGAGAAATGGTTTCACTGCTAAACCGAAATTCTTTCAGTTCACTGGGGGTAGTATTTTCTCCTTAGTACAGCAAATAATTTGAAATATGCTGGTGATACTCATTAAAACTACCACTTTGCCAACAAATATCTTGATCATTGGCAAATATGATCCCTTCAGTTTTAGCTCCATTATCAGATGGTTCCCAAGCTTAAGAAATAGCCTCAGCTGTTGACTTAATCCTCACGCTGGTCATACTTCCCCTGGCCATAAGGAAATTCATCCTTTCAACTTCCAGATGTTATTGAACCACAACTTCCAGCATTCCATTGGCCACACTTGTTGGAGCTGCTGGGAGTTATAGTTTATGAATATCTGATAATTATTATCCCTAAATGAAAATAATTCTTTTGGAACTCAAGGATACCAAGCAGTTCCCTTCTTCTTTAGACCTGAAGCTGAATGGAATCAATTTTACCAATAATCACCATATTCCACTCACTCAGCTATACGTACAACTATGGAGTGTGTATAACTCCTCACTGTCAGCATTAGTGTTCCTCCCCACCTCCTCTCACCCCACAATCTCTTATTTCCTGTAACTGGCCAAGGATAATTTATTATTGATCTTTAAATAAAAAGTAAAATAGAATTTGAAAAGAAGAAGCAATTAAACATTCCCTCCCCATATGGAGAGAACCTAATAAGCCCCCCCCCCCCCCCCCATTCTACAAAAAGACAGGAGAAGAGATGGAAATGACTATTAGGTATGTTTTCTAAAGTTTTTCTCCTTATTTTGATCCTTATTTTTCTCCTTCTCTTCTCTAACTCTTGAGTGTATACTCTACAATATAATGAATAATTAAAACAAATAGGATGTTGGCTTTAAAGACTATCAATGTGTGTATTTAAATACATGCTCATCCAGAATTTCAGGTTTCATCAATCACATCACCTGCCCATCACATGGTATGTACTCTTAATATACTTGTTGTCAAACTGTGCAAATCAGATCCTACAGGAATTAACCAAACCTACTGGATCAGCTGCTTGGAGGTTTATACTGTAAGTTTGCTTCTCATGCTACAAAATCACTTCCCCCTTCTGAAAAGGCTGCCTACACCATTACATCCTACAGGCCTGACTCATGAAAATAAATAGCCCCAATTCACGTCAACTAAAGAAAAATAGTATCTGCTTAAACACAGAGGGAGTTCATTTACTACACAACAGCATAACTTAGATTGGTTTTAGATTAGCATGTTTTGTGACCCAGACACTGGGTATGTAAACCCATCTATGGTCTTCCTATCACATAGTAGCAACCCAGGCTTGAATTATTAAATCCTGCTTTCACATAAGACTGTGAAGTGCTGGAATCAGTAATGGAATCTTAATGCTGGATTGGAGGTGAAAAGTTATTACATACTCTTCAGCAGTACCCACCTATAGAGGACTCCAATTCACTATTTCTAGACAGTCTCTGGATTCATATATTGAACTAAGTGATAATATGGTTTGTTTGGTTTTGACTAAGTATGATGGGTGAATCCAATCAACTGTTTTTTAATTAATAAAATATGGATAAGCAAGTGTGAACTCTATCACAGTATTCATGCCCTCAGTTAAAACCTATCACTGCTACTTATGGATTTGAGAAACTTTAACAGTAACATAATCAGAAATTTGGTCACAAAAGTAGTCTAATATAAAAGTAGTCCTCCTTCTCCTCCTCCTCCTCCTCCTCTTTCACATTTAGCATACAGTAAATATATCCTACCTTTCTATAGATACCAAAAATGGTTCCAATAGAAACAAGGCAATCAATGTTAGAAGAGCCATCAAGTGGATCAATGCAGACAACATATTTACCCTACAAGAGAAGAGTATTTGAATAACTTTGCAAAGAACAAAAACTTATGCTTGGTTTATTGTTAAATAATATCTCTGGAGAGAAAGTAGGGAATTTTTCCTATTTTACTTATCTAAAATGAAAGGTCTGAACTTTTAATTGGTCTCAGGCTGATGGATCCTAAACTATAAATGGGGAAGAAACATCATAATCATGAAGTGATCAGGTAGCATTTCTGAAAAAGGAAAATGATTCAGAGTTGCTTGCTTGAGTAAAAAACCCACTTGGGGTTTAATTTAAATTTATTAGATTTGCTACAGCCACCCACCCAGAAGATTCTGGATAGTTTACAAAATCCAAAAAACTGTAGACACCATAGCAAGAAGCTTATTTCAGCCACAAAAATCTGAAGAAATGTTATGTAAGATGTCATTTCACAATCTACATCTCGGATATTGCATTACATCACATATTGTGAACAAAACTAGTTGTTGAATGTTCTAGACTTCAAAACAAATCAACACAAAACCACCCCACCACCCCCAAATGGATAAGGTCAATTCGTTTAGAAAACTCTCCTGCATGAGACCATGCTCTTAATCCTGTAGCAAAGTAGTGATTTGTAATGACATTTTTTGCCTAACCCTATTTCCCACTCCCATACAGGAAAAAAACAAGTTGCTGAAAATGTTGGTTGCTATAATGGAGACACTTAATGGCTGAAAACAACAACAGAAAAAATTGCAGCTATGGCTGCCCGTGTCTGGATTAAAATAACACCTGGAGACATTTTCAAGGAGATTGACTATATAGGATCACCTTCAGCTCTTTGATCCTTCCCTTTTGCCCTTGCATTAGCATTATGAAAGCACCATAAGGTCACCCTGAGAAATTTAAGGCACTCTTTGCTATCCTAGTGTCCTCCAGATATTGGCCATTTGGGCTGAGTATTGCATGACTTGTAGTCAATATATGACTTAAGCTCGGTGAACACTGGTTTAGGGTCACTGCCAACTGATCCTTTTTTTTTTTTTTTTGGTCTTTAGAGGATACTGCTCTTTGGCCTTTGAAGTCAGCATGTTGGGTTAAACTTTACCCATTTAAAAACTAGTTGTTGCTCAATGCTGCCTTGAAAGCAAGCACTGGGGAGTTTATCTGAGATACTGACTTGTCTATCATTTTCCACAATGACTGCTTCTTTGTTTTCTTCTGACACAATGACACAAGTTGAGAATGATGACTTGAGCATGTTGATCACCATGTCATTGGAAAGAACATCTAACTTCTTTACTTGGTCTCCTGTCACATTGGTAGAACCAGCAATTCCATAGCTGAAAGGAGAAAGAAAGATAATCAGAAAATATCCCTTGAGAAACATGTGTGTGTGTATGTTTAAAAAATGAAGCACTCAGGCACTTTAGAATTAATCAAGATTCTAATATCTCACACAGACCTTCACAGGTTTTAGTCTCTCTCCTCCCCTCCCCAAAATTAGAGTTAGATCTGACATTATTTCTCAGGGTTCTAAATGAAAATGGACAGGTAATACATATTGAGATATCACACTTATCCTAGTGTATCTTGAAGAGAAACTGCTCAATAAACTCAGGGTTTTCTGTCCTCCAGTACAGACATTTCAGAAGCTTCCCCTTCCCACTAACATTAATTGCAATTTAGTGTGTCATCTAAACATTTAGACTGAGGTATGGCTTGCTTAAACAAGCCAAATTCCATGTGAAGCCACATGGTTTCAATGTGATTTACTTTAGACAAACCACAATTAAGATTAAATTTTTCAGGTTTGGATAAACATAATCAAAGTTAGAAGCAAACCTTTCCTCTTCATACTTTTCTTATTGATGACTGCGAATTGTTCTTATGGAAAACTACGGTTTAACATGATATCTGAATGCAACTATAGACTACTATCTGACTATGTTCATATTTCCATGTTCAAGTTTCATTTGTAACCCTCAAAATGTCACTATGACATTCTTAATTTTTGCTTTAACCTTAGACCAGCCTTCGTCAACTGGTGCCTTCTAGTTGTATTAGGACAACTGATACCTTAATTATTATATCCCAAGAAAATAATAATGCTCAGCATTACGCAGGTGGGAATTCTAGAAGTTGTAATATCTGGATGGCACCATGTTATCTACAACTTTCCCTAACCACCAGAATTATTCATTGATATCTTTTATAACTTTCTTCAGAAACCAATAAAAATGGCAAGAGCCAGAAGTATACAAACTTTCCACTATAATTAGCTGAGAATAGCTATAAAAAGGTCAGATCTATTCCCTTCTTGCTCTGAAAAGAATCCCATGCTGTAGCTTGAACAGACTAGCTGAAAATTCAGGGAGTTGTAGCCCCCAAAATGTGGAGGGTGCCAGAGCGGTAAAGGCTAAGATGGACAGAGAGAGAGATTTTGTAGTCCGCAGCCCACCACCCTTGAACAAGTAGTTTTGGTTGTTATTCAACCAGATAAGCTTTAAAAAAAAAAATGGACCCAAGTTTTGCTTTCTGGTGAAAATCAAAGGGACAAAGTAACTTATCATTAGCTGCCAAATGACGTAAGCCTTTCAAACATGGGATGAATCAGTTGTTTGTCTTTTTTTTTTTGTCCTTTCAGTCCATCTTGGTGCTAAATTTAATGGGAAGGCTAGCTGTGTAGCCGCAACAGGCACAATGATGTTGTATGATGTACCTTGGACTGCAAATACCATCTTGCTCCAAGGCAGCATTGCTGTCCAAATAAGCTAACAAGGAGTGTCTTTTTTAGAAAATCCTTTTTGTAAACAGTTGGTTTCTAGAACCTAATGTTTAGAATATTTAAATTTCTGTACTCATATGAATTCATATCCAAATAAGATCATGCTGTCCATATATACATGCAGATAAGAGCTCATAGCAAGAAAAGATGCCAAGATGTTATCTGAATCCTACATTAACTAAACCTTACCCAGATAAGAGGGTCACACAGTAGCCAATTATTATCTGATGGCTCAACTTTGCTTATTAGCTGATTGCACTGGAAGAATGGCAAACATAAGTCAAGTACTTCATTAAGAAACACAAAGGATGTCCACACAGATGTGCACATCAGGCAGGCAACAGCAGTCTCTTCGTTTCACCATTTCCTGTGAAGATGGTATTAAATGGCTCCGCTTGCATCATAACTTGCTCCCAAGAAAATAAACACCGTTACAGGGCATTTACACACACTTCAGAGTTACTGTTACTATGCTTACTTTTTGCCCCCAAAGGTTATTAGGGAGAAGGATCCTTCTACTGATCAAACCTTTCAAGCACAGTCCTTTTTTCTCTAATGTTCTGAAGTAATATCAACCAATTTCTATCTTAAACGGAACTTATTTTTGAGATTACTAAATGTTTCTAGTCCAAACGGAGGATAGAACAAGACCAAAAATGCAATCGTACATCTATTTACCTGGTGAACAGCCCTAATTTAAATGAATAGGAGTTACTGCTGTGATATAAGCTAAATAAATAGGGAACTGATTTTCTAGTGTCATGGATATCTAATATGTTGAATACAGATGAACAGGAAATCACTTTAACAGTCTGGTTTTTGTACCCAAAAGGTACATGCACGCTCATAGAATAGGTGGGAAATCTATTCTTCCACCCCCTTCATTGAAACTACAGACTGAAGAGTTACTTGAGAAAGGGCAGCTTTCTATGGCCTGTAGTCTGCTGTAGATCTTGTACTACAGTGCTCACCATCCCCAGCACAACACCTTCAAATTACAGGAGGACAAGATAGGATAGCTAATATCCCAGTAAAGTTAGTAAGTACAAAAATTAGATTATTAATGGATTATACAGTTTTGGCAAAATAAAAAAAGGCTACTTCCAGCTGGATTCCAACACTAGATAGTAAACTACAGTGAATCAGAGGAGAACACATACATCCGGGTTGAGACTCCAGAAAGGCCCAGCTGAAGACTGGGTTCCAGACTCTGAGAAGTCATTCGGCTAGGCTGCATTAGCTTTCATTTTGATGGATCCTGGTTAGCTACAGGATCCCAGGAGTTGAATTTAAGGAAGGAGTATTCAGACAATGGGCCTAGAATAGATTATGGGAACATATTTTGGGGCACCACACCTGTATTCCCCATCCTTTGGTCAGCCAAACCCTGGAGACAAATGAAAGGGGATAAGTAATAGTGGATCACATGCAG
Source organism: Liasis olivaceus (assembly GCA_030867105.1). NCBI lineage: Eukaryota > Metazoa > Chordata > Lepidosauria > Squamata > Pythonidae > Liasis > Liasis olivaceus. The sequence continues at coordinate 200,081,623 of CM061348.1, forward strand.
ACACTCTCTCTTTCAAAATCATGCAGGAAGACAGGTGCATGCTGGGAGAGAATACAAGCAACATAATTGGCCACATTCTTGCTCTCTCTAGGCAGTGGACATGGAAGACAAGATTTACATAGTTGCAGGTTTGGGGAACGAAATCCATCCAAGAAGCAGGTTGAGCAATTAAAAGCAAGATTCACTTGCACGGCTGGTTAGGGAATTCTGGGCGTTGAAGTCCACACATCTTAACGTTGCCAAGGTTGAGAAACACTGATCTGAAGAGTGGGCAGAACGAAACTGAGTGACTGAGGAAGGAAAGGTAACAGCTGAGGTGTCCTGTCTTTTTCCAGGCAGAGAAACAGGCAGGAACAACCTCCTGTGTCTCTTAGTTTCCAGCATCTGCCTGAGTAATCTAGCACAGGGTTCCTCAACCTCAGCAACTTTAAGATGGGTGGACTTCAACTCCCAGACTGGCTGGGGAATTCTGGGAGTTGATCCACCATCTTAAAGTTGCTGAGATTGAGGAACCCTGATCTAGCAGACTCCCTGCTCTTTCTGACACCTGGCAGAGTCAGGCTAGACAAACACCTGTTCTATCCTGGATGCACTCAGTCTGAGGGATGGGGGTGGGGGGAGAAGAAACACTTCTTTAGAAACCTGCTGCACTTCATTAGAAACCTGCAACCACCACTGGACCTTTTTGAAGTTCCCCTTTCGGATTCTCCTCACTCACGCAGCACGGCTGTGTCTCAAGAGGACGGGGGTCTCGCGCCCAGACCGTGGCCGCTCGCTTCCTGGGCAAGAGGCGTTCTGCAAACTTACAGGTTGGCGATGCCCGCCTTGCGCACGGCGGTGGAGATGGCCTTGACGGCCGTGCAGAGCGCGTTCAGCAGCTGAGTGAGCTCTCCGGTGCCCCGCGCTTTCCTGCCTCCCTCCATCACGAACCGGGTCACAGTGGTCACATTAGTGTCGAAGGTGGATCGGTCTGTCATGATGACACCGAGAGCAGCGGCAACAGTTGTGGGGCTGGCGCTGAGAGAGGAGGAAGCGGCGGCCGATCCGCGTCCTTTTGAGAAGGGAGGGGGCGACTGGCAACAGCGGAGGCAGTCCCGACACCTCGCAGGTCCACCTCTTTTACAACCAGGAACTAGCGCCCACTCCGCAGGCAGGCAAAGGGTGAGAGGAGAGCGGCGCTGTCTCCTCCCCCCAGCTGCCCAATCCTGAGAGAGGGGTGGGGAACTGCCGCCTCCTGGCAGCTCCTTTCCGTGCAGGGAGAGCGCGGAAGTTTCGCTGCTTTCGCAGAAGAATTCCTGTTGCAGCGTTTTGATCTTCGGGACTTGGCGCCCGAAAAAGGCTCGAGCGGAACAGCACCAATCAGAGCCCCCAGGCGAGGGGAGATGGGAAGGAGAACGAGGGAGGGCGCGCTCGCGGATCGCGGCATACCACGATTAAAAGAACGTGGCTTGAAACGAAACCCGACCGTCGCGCTAAGCCCTAACCACACCAATCTCTCTATAGCTTAACATCACGTGTGAATCAGGCTTTCGCTCCTTATTACCCGTGGAGGCTTCCGAATGCAGCAGCAATTTAGACCTAATTTGATCGGGGACCTAATTACCACCGCTGCTTTTAAATGAAGCCAAGGAAGGAAATTAACGAACGAGAAATAGGCGATATGCACAACCCCTGTCTTGAATATATTCCTTAGGCGTACATCCCTTCCCCTTTCTGTTCACGCAATCGTGTGCATCGCTATATTTACTATCCCAAGTGGTAAGAAGTGCATACAACATATTTAATTGGGTTACTGACTGAACCAATTTTTTCTGGGTTCCCATACTACATTGAATTAGCTCATCAAGTGGGCTGGGGTTTCACAATTCACTGAGCCGCATAAAGTAAGCAAGGGTAATACTAACGAAGCTTGGCATATTGTGCAGCCTCCTGGGTCTTTCACTGACCTGGTTAAAGCCAACCACGGCCTTTCTGTACGGCTATCAGAAAGTCCAGACCGACTCTCCAGAACAGTGGAGATACAGAATACCCATGGCTGCCACCTAGAGCTTTTTTGGAGTTCTGTGGTCCTGATCTTACAGGTTTAGTTTTTATGACACCTAATTTGTCTACCTATGCAGGGTGTCCCAGAAGTAATACAGCAGTCAAAATCTGGCAGTAAATCAGAAAAAAATTAATCCATTTAAAAAACGTAATAACTACGTGCAGGAGATCATAACAACAAACAGTATTTTTTTTTTTTAAATCTCTGGGTGCTTGATAGGCCAAGGAAATGGAACTCAGTAAGTGTATTCTTTTAAAAGGTTAAGTCCGCAGTGTGTTGTTTCATTACAGAAAGAGATGGAGCAGTGTGCTCTGAGGAGCAGTGACAGCAAGTAATATATAATAGATATTATCTGCAGCAGTAATGTGTCTTGTGTCAGCAGAAAAGGCAATGTGGCAATTGTGTATCATAATAATAATGTGGCAATTGTGTATCATAGGTTCCTCAACCTTGGCAACTTTAAGACGGGTAGACTTCAACTCCCAGAAAGCAAGACTGGCTGGGGAATTTTGGGAGTTGAAGTCCACCCATCTTAAAGTTGCCAAGGTTGAGGAACCCTGGTGTATCAGGAGACCCTGGCCATTGCAAGGAACATTGTTCTATAGGTGGCCTTATGCAAGGCCATATCTGATGTTGGACCAAAGGGGGAAAGCTTTGGGTGATGCTCTTGTATTATCCCCCCACTTACATGGCAGCATCCCTCACCGAGCTGCTCAGTGGTTATAGATTCACCCAGAATCTTAGTACTTGGTAATTTTAACCTCCTCTCTGATGCCACATATTAGACTAGCCTTTAGCTCAAAACAGATGAGACATGATCTGACATTTCTATCGGTCTTTTGTCATGGATAGATCAATTCCTCATGATGATGGTTAACTAGATCCACTACCCACTGCAGGAGAGGGACTGATTAAGATGGTTTATCCCAGACAACTGATGAATCCAGAAAGTTTCCAGACTTCTGGGATTTAGCTAGCAATGTACAAGACATTGTGTCTGGACTCTAGACATGACTGCTCCTGAGTGGTCTCTTCCTGACGGTTGATTCCAACCAGCTGCTTGGTTTTCTGAGCAGCTCTAGGAAATGAAGCTGGTAAACAGACTCCCTTTTTATATAATAACTTTATTAAATGTTTAAAAAGACACAGTTAAAATTAACAAAAACTAATATTAAGAGAAAGAAGAAGAAAAAGAAAAGTGAAAAAAGAGAAAATAGTAAAGATCAAAAGTGCACAAAAGAAAAGAAAAAGAGAAAAAAATAACAAAGGGAAAAAAGGATTGACTTCTGACCCTCCTTGCAACAGATATAAGTAACAATATACATCAAATTCTTACTCTAAATTTAAAACATAACTTCCATTATTTCTATTAGCCCATTTTATTTCTAATCATCAAATCCATACAACATTTCATATTTTTTTTTTTTGTTTCCTGCAAAAAGTCCAAAAAAGAAAAGCAGGCTTGCAATCTAGTGGTCCTCCAGGACTCACGGTTCCTACTAAAGAAGCAGATGGAAGCTGTAGCCAGGAGGACTTTTTCTCAGCTTTGGCTAGTATGCCAGTTATGGCCTTACCTGGAAGAGTATGCACTGAGGATAATCAGTCATGTCCTTGTCATTTCTCATTTAGATTACTGTAATTTGTTCTGTGTGGGGCTGCTTTTGAAGACTGCCCAAATAGTTTAGCTGGTCCCAAATAAAGTGGCCCACGTGCTTAGTGGTCAGCCTCAATACTGTCACATTGTACCACTACTGCGAGAAGTGCATGGGTACCAATAAGTTTCTGAATGCAATTCAAGATGCTGGTCACCACATTAAATCCCTTAATGGTTTGGGGCCTGAGAATCTTAAGAGATCATTTTTCCCTGTTCGATCTAGACAATCAGAGAATACTTCTTCAGGGACCTCACCAACCAGAAGATATGACAGGAGAGGACAGGAAGGAAGGAGTTCTCTGTGTGGGCTTCTCTGCTGTAGAACAGCTTACCCTTGAAAGTGAAGAGGGCCCCTGATTTCATGGCCTTCCAGAAAATTTTGAAGACTTGGCTTTTCTGGAGGACCTCTCAGGACTGATCTTGAAGCCATTCATGAAAGTTTTAGTTTTATTATAGTTCTATATTGTTTGTATTATTATTGTTGGTTGCACAATCAGCCAGATAATTAGACTGGATTTGGCATTTTATCCACCTATTGAGTCCTTCCCTGAGATAGGCAGTTGTTGTTTGATGGTGTTAAAGGTATCATCACAGGATGTAAGCTGTTCCAAGTAAAGCTGCCTTTTGAAATTGACAGATGGTGATTTTGTCAGTGCCGATGGTCTTCAAGTGGTGCTCCAGATGTTTTGGGATTGCACCCAAGGCGCCTATTACTACTGGCACTATCTTTGCTTTCTTTTGCCATAGTCGTTCTACTTCTGTTTACAGGTCTTTATATTTTGGGATTTTCTCCAGTTCTTTCTCTTCTGTTCTGCTGTCTCCAGGTATTGCAATGTCAGCTATCCAGATTTGTCTTTCTTATCAACAATTGTTAAGTGTGGGGTGTTATGTGGCAGGTGCTTGTCTGTTTGAATACTAACATATAATACTTTGCCTTGCCGTGTCTTTTCTATTCTTCATTTGGTCTTTCATGTAGGCCAGTTTGGTCTCTTCAGTAAGCCTTCATGGTATACTACTATACTAGTTTCAGTGCTGCTGCTGCTGCTGATTATTATTCTACATTGTAAGCTAGTTTGAGGCAGTGCATAAATCCCATAAATAGATAAATAAATAAAATCTAGCAGCCTTACTAATTTGAAAGCATGGCATATAGTTTGCTAGGATTATTGAGAAGGTGCCAGCAGAAAAAATAAAGGAAAGATATATTGATAAATTGCATATGCTTTAAAGACATGCCATATGTAACAACTGGCAGTGCCAGTATTTCAATGCATCATAGAGTAGAGTTATGTATAGTCACAAATAACAAGGATCATACTGCATTAAGGAATCCTTGAGTGGCACCATTCTACAGTTATTTTATTAATTCTGCTGGTTTGGAAGATATCTACCAGGAAATTGTCTAAAGAAAGAGGACCATTGACATAAACGTGTTTGTTTATATTCAGTTCAACTGGATTTTACATGGGTTTTTCTTTGAAGACTGTTTGGAACTGTAATTTATATAGGAACTAAACGTTTGGATCACGCTGCACCAATTTTATACCAATTACAGTGGTGGTATAGCTTTTTTTTTTTTAGGGATTGATTTAAATTACTGGCTTTGGCTTTTTAAACTCTGAAGGGTTTAGGTCATCAGCAGGACTGCCTTTACCTCTATAAGTCTATCTGGTCTGCATCTGAGGCCCCATTCTCTTGTCCATCCATAGATCAGTTAGATTGGTAGGTAACAGAAACAGTTGCACTGTTACCTTAATATATTGAACCACAAACCAACCAAGTATATTTTAGTCTTCTCTATTATGCAAGCCTATCCACACTGATTAGTTTAAGGCTCAGAATTGTGTGAGCCCAGAAAGTCAGGTACAGATATTTCAGTGGTGGCCCCACACCATTTGAATTCCCTTCCTGGGAATTGCACACTTAATACATTTTTATTCCTATTCAAATTTGGGTTGATATGCTATATTATTTTGGAAAGATTTTAGTTGTTAATAGTACACTGAATATTTTGAAATTATAAACGACATATTTGTTATATTTATGAAGTTTTTAACTGTAACTCTAGCTGGGTTAGACATCTTTCTTTAGTAAAGTGAACCCATAGATGGAATTACTTTATAACCTGAATATATATGAATGCAAAAATATGAAAAGGCCATTAACAGCGACGAATTACTATCCTTTTCCTGATTCCTGTTTAATTTAAGATGCTGAAAACAAAGACGTTTATAGAAACTATTGCATTACTAAATACAGTATATTTATTTATTGTTTTAATGTGTTGTGAGCCACCCAGAGTCCCCCATTGGGGGGAGATGGGTGGGGGACAAATTTAATAAATAAAATAAATAAATAATAAATATTATACAAATCATTATACATGACTAAACTGCTTCTCAAGAAAGGCTGGACCAATATATGTAAATTCTGTTCCCCCCAATTTTTTAAAGTCTTTGCAATTGTGAATCCCAATTTGGGCATTCTTTAGATGTGGCTGCAGTCAATATACAATTATCAAGGAGTAAATCCACTGAATTCCATGAGACTGATTTCTGAGTAGACAGCGTGGGATTGAGCCATTGGGTTTTTTGCTGCCTAGCTTTGCCATCAGAACTAGATGAAATGCTTTATTTGAAAGGCAAATGCCACATGCCAACCTTGTTTTTAATAATATTTTCAGTCTTTTGCATGATGATCAAGGGCGTTCAGACATCAATTAATTTAAATCTATTTAGAATTCATTAGAGTTAATTTCTCAAGTAAATTTTAAAAGAAAATCATTATGGCATATTTATATAATTTGGTTAGAGTGGACTTTTTAGCCATGTGCAAAATGCTTTGAAAGCACTATACAAAATGGCAAGCATATCTATGTTTACATAGGCTCGGCTTCAATCTTGAAATAAATCTTGGTCAATAATTCAAAATGTGTTAATTCATTACATACATATATACTGAATTGTTTTGTGCTGGCTGAAAATGAGTGTTTTGAAGTGAAATCTCTGGAATAAATCTAGTTAAGTAACAGCTTAATACAGCCAAGATTTTAAAACTGAAACAGAGTGGAATAAAGACAGTACAAATAATTGTTAAAAAAAATCCTGGTCTTTCAGCATTTCCACTAAGGACTAAAACTGAAGGGGGGAAAAAAGCCAAATTCCAAAGGTAAAAATGGAATAAAAAGCTATGCTTGAGTGCTTTTTTGGTCACCAGCCATTCCCTTGATGCCTAATAAGATTCTCAAAATAAAAATAAACCAAATACTATTTTCACATAGGGCTTTTTTCCTTCCTTCCTTCCTTCCTTCCTTCCTTCCTTCCTTCCTTCCTTCCTTCCTTCCTTCCTTCCTTCCTTCCTTCCTTCCTTCCTTCCTTTTCCAAACAATTTTGGAATGCTTGATCTCCCCCTTTGTTTTTAAATTTCATCAAAAATCTCTTTATTTGGAGCTCAGCCAACATGAAAATCTCTAACTATAAACAGCAGTCTCAAATACAACTTCAGTGCTGAAAAGCCAGAGTGAATTAGAACAGAAGTTTTGCATAGGTGTGATACTTCTCCAGTGTATCCCAGTTCTATGGGTTATATGCAGTCCAGGGAAATTAAATTGACTTCTCAACAAATGTGAGGGTGTACAATAACCAAACACCTAATGTGGTTTCTTGATCTTCATTGTATCACTTTTGTATAAATTATAAACTCTGAAGAAGGATTAGCAATGCAATATTTTGTAATTCAGAGATGGACAGGAAAGGAATGGAAAAGAGCAAATATGGGTGTGGCCTTTTTAGACTGAATGAATAATATAACTGCTCCCTTTGTTTTATCACTTATTTACTAATATAATAAGCAAAGCATCCATCATTACAGCTCGTTGCATGGAAGAAAAGTATCTTTGCACATTTTAAATACAGTAATATTTTGTATCTTGCATAAGATCCAGCATTACATAGGAAGCAGAATATATCTATTAACACAAGATACTTGGTCAAGGGCTATAATATAATTTGTGCACAAAGTGTGCATAAGCACGCACACACACACATAAAGGCATTCTTGTAATATACCTAGACATACGTCTCTCACATTTTTCTGAACAGATAGATGCACAGGATGACCCATTTGTATTAGCATTCTGGGAGAAATATAGCGATTCCTACAGCAGATGGCAGCACCCAGCAACATTAGCTCATCAAAAAGGCTAAGCAAGAAACCCCAGCGCTCTTAGGGAAGTTGAAAAATCATCACAGAAGACAATAGCTAACCACTTCCATACTTTGGCCACACACACACACACACACACACACACGAATGAATGGCATAAGGTAAAAGATAAAATGTGACATAAGGTAAAGATACACCAGGAGGCAGGCACTATGCAATCAGTTTGATCCTTATTAAGAATCATCAGACTTAGATGGCCAGATGTTACACTGTGGGGTTCAAACTCTCTACTGAGACTTGAACTCATGGACCTTTGCATGTTAGATAACTAAATACGTTGCATGTGTTTTTGGAGCTATCCAGATTCTGGCACTCCAGAGTTGCGGGAAGAGATTTATAGAATTTATCGGAATGGTATATACGCCCCACTTTCCTTTACACTCTCAGAGCAGAGAAATGTGAATGGGTGGAAGTGATGTAACACCCTTGGCACAGGGAGCATGTAATACCTGCATCCCTCTGCTCTTAGAGCTTAAGAAAAGGTAAACTGTATATACGATTTTGACAGAAGATAAAAGATAAAATCTCCTTCCTGTTGAGTTTGATTTTTAGTGGGGGGGTAAAATCCTCTCATGCTCTCTCTCTCTCTCATTCTCCCTCATGCATACACACACTATATATATCACTAAAAAATCAAAGTTAGAGGAAAGAGATTTTATCTCTTACCCTGTGTCTCATTCCCAGTGAAAATCACCTTATTCTTCCTTACATGTATTTTAAAAAAGACATTAAAGTTACAATTTGGTAAAAAATATATACTAAATTTTCTCTCCATTCCCAGTTCTTTACCATTTGCAAAGAGATAGTAATATATCCCCACGCTTCTGTCATCATACTTGTTTTGGCCCATGAGCATGTATGAAAAAAAAAATCACAGATACATTTTGTGGTATTATAAGTTATTTTCCCACTGGTGACTTTTAGAATCATCCAACCATCATTGTGCCTAAGTAACAATAATTAGACAGGCATTGTATAACTTCAGGGATGCTGTAAGTCACCAGTATGGAAATGTTTTATATAGGTGGTCCTTTGGGTTCGAAGAAGACACGCTGTTGTGCAGTTCATCTGTAGACACAGAGGTGGCTCTGCAGTCCCAGTCTGGAAGTGCAGAGTCTAGCGCAATGGGGGCACTGGAAGTCCATCGTTGTAATAACTGTGGGTGTTATTCTGTAATGCTGCTCAAGGTTTTCTATCAGTTTGTAGTGGCACCTGTCTTCAAAGCCGGTGGAGGCTTCATAGCACAGGGCTCGTGAGCAGGTTCTGTCAGCAGCCACAGCTTCTAGTTCCCTTGGCTGGATGTCACAGTGGCAGAGGGTTTCCTTCACAGCATCTTTGTAGCGCTTGCAATGGATGACCTCGAGGTCTCTTCCCTGTCTTCTGTACACCATATAGCAGCTGGCAAGACATACAGTGGTCATCCATTCTGATGACATGTCCAACCCACCACATCTGATAATCAGGGACTCAATAGTGGATATCCAAGACCTCCAGGTTGGAGACACGGTCTTGCCAATGAATGCTAAGGAAGGAGCAGAGAGCACGCATGTGAAATTTCTCCAGTTGTTTGATGTGAGGTCAGTACAGAGTTCAGGACTCACATCCATATAGGACAGAAGGGATAACCACAACTCTGTAGACTTTCAGTTTTGTGGAGATATAGACTTTGTCTTGACTGAGCACTCTAGTACTGCCCCAGAGCCTGGCTGGCCTTGCTGATCCTGGATTCAATTTCTTTGTCCAAAGACCCATCATTTGAGGTGATGCTTCCCAAGTATTTGAAGCTGTTATCCAAGGAGTTATCCAATCAGTACCTGATGTACACTCCCTCCTTTACACCCTGGACAGCACATGACAGCATGCAAGTGAAGAACAGATTGAACAGGACTGGCTAGCACACAACCCTGGCTTCACCCCATTGGAAATGGCAAATGCAGCTGATATATCACCATTGTAAAGGCCCTATCATTCTGTCGTGGAGTAGCTGAATCAACTCCATGAATTTCCTCGGGCATGTTATGATAGTAAAAATAACTTTAGCCACATCCATATCCCAACAGATTTGAGTGTATGGCTTTAGCTTTTCCCCTCTTTCAATCATGACTCATATGGATTAAAGCCCTTTGAGATTTTGTCCCATAGCACATGATAGAGCCCATATGAATGTGTTCCATCTGAAAGAACTCTAGAATTTGGCTTTTACATATCTTAATGATCAGTTAACAGGCATGAATTATTCCAGTGCTGTTGAGTGCTCCTATTCAAGAATTAAAAAGAGAATTTGGGTTTGTTCCCTGTGGATCTACGGTAGAACAAATGCTTGTAGGAATTAATTTTAGCTAGTGTTTATTGCTCCTTAGGAAGATGGGAGGTAGATGGGATGTACTTACTATCTAACATGTACAAAGTAATGGATGGATCTCCTTCATATTTTCTTTAGCTTTAGAAAACTAAGCATGGTTACAGCATCACTAGGTCCTTTGCGAAGTAGAAGGTTCTCTCCCAGCACTTCTTGTAACTGCCATGTGAAATATACTTCAGAGTGCTTTGGTGGCAGTCCCAATATTTTAAAATGCTCCCTTGAGATTTATCCTCTCTCACACAGAAGAGCACAAGCAGGCCAAGTTGGTACTGTTCTGTTAGGTGTGCCTGCATTCTTAGATGATGATGATCATCATCATCCTTGGGAAGGACTTGATAGGTGGATGAAAATGCCAAATCCAGTCTAAACATCTGGCTGACTGTGCAATCAACTGTAATAATAATAATAATAATATGAACATAAATTATATAAAATAAATTGCAATCAAATGTAATTTATTTTTAATTAATAGTTTAAGATGCTTTATCCAATTGCAACATAAAGCTGACCATGGTTTATGGGGCTCAGCAATTTACTGCACATACAGTATATGAATCAGGTGGGAGGGTTCTGAAAAAAATAGAATGGAGAGTACCATTCCATAATGCAGTTGGTGTGATGGAATGGTTTGGTGAAGGCCGCGCTTGGGGAGACAAGCATTTCCTTAGCCCCCAGCAAGAGCATGGGAAGGTTAAGAGGATGAGACTGGCACCACCCTAAGGAATTCGCGGTGTTTGCTTGCTGGCTTGGGAAGTTTAGATTCAGTCTGGCGAGATTCTGTCTTGTGGTTGAAAGCTAATAAAAGCTATTGAACTAGACCTGTACTGTCTTGTGGAGTTCTTTGGGCTGAACCTGACAGTTGGAAACAACACATTTTAATCCTCTTTTGTATACACTGTGAACAGTGATTTGGATTAGCACATTTTTGTAACTGAAGAGAGATCTGTTTTGCTATGCTTTATATGGAAGAAAAATATTTTTAAATGGCAAATCTCCAAATGTCTATATTATGACATGGTACAGTTTACCATCTCAGGCTGGATCTAGTCAACTTATTCTGTTGCACATATAAACTGGTCAGAAACTCTTATTCTCAGAATGCCCAGTCTTTGCAACATCCTTGCCAACTGCTTCGGGAAGGAATATACTTCTTTGTGTAGAATAGAAACAAAAATAATTTTTGAAACATTATAAATCCTGAGCATTTTAATTGGTTCATATTGTGCCCTTTTAGAATGATATTTTAATCTTCTTTAATTGATTAGAACAGAACTGGAGGAAAGTATGAAAGAAAAATATTAAAAATGGGGGAAAATGTACCCCAGATGCCAAAGTAGGTAATTTACAAGATTTCACCAAATAGTTGTGCTGTTACAGCTAGATATGTGACTTCCCACTCTCTACTAGATTGTAGAACATAATTTATATTTAGTCTAATAAGATACTTCCCAAAATATAACATTTCATGCTAAACTTTTTTTCTTTTTATCACTAGCCTAGCCTGTCCTTTGCCTGTTATCACACATCATTTTTTTTTTTTTAAAGTAACACTGGTTCTGAAAAATACATTCTACGGTAGTAAAACACCTATTTTCCAGATTTAAAAAAAGGACTCAGGACAGTTAAACATCGAAAGTTAAAAAGAAAAAATGTCAAAAAGCAGAGTTAAGAGGGGAAAAAAAATATCCAAGAACTTTAAGAGATACCTAAGATACTTTGTTCCCTCCCCATTTATGGATCAAGTTACTTTGGCATCTGAGCAAGTTCCACATGTACCTTTCCTCCTTCCTTGCAGTAAAAATACAATAATAACCACTTAAATAATTAAAAATCTGCTATCATTTTATGATGTTCCCAGTCAGTTACTTCACTTTGCCTAATGGTAAGGCCAGCCCATGTCTTTAGGCATTATAATAAGAGATAAATTAGAAGCTCTGACACAACTAGGTTATGCTCAAGCATAATACACAAATGTAGTTATTGTTTCTTACCGTACTTTTTCTGTGGCATTTGATGAAATGGACTTGAATACTATGGTGATTTGTTAGGCCATTAGGCAATAGGTACCTTGACAGTGTCTTAGGGGTTTTTTTGTGCCATAGGACTGTTATTTTTGTGTCTTTTGCAAAATATGTCACAGAAAACTTTATAGAAATAATGTATGAGCTTCTTCACAGCTTGTCTCATTATAACACATGCCATATATTTTTACTCCAGGAAAATCTAAAATGAAAGCAGAAATCACTATGAATATCATTTATTTTACTTCAGGGAGAAAGAAGATAAAACTTTTCCAAGGCAAAATAAGTAAAATACCCCAAATGTTGAAAGCAACCATTAAATGTTAATTCTTATTGTCATATAAAACAAATATGATATAAATCTATTATCTATATATTGCTAAAACTTTCATTGTGTTTATCTGTTTGTACCCTCAAGTTAGCCCAAATGGTGCATTATACAATTTTTGAATCAAGGTACCTAAAATCTGCTAACTGAAAGAATGTGCAAAAAATCCAGGACCCATTACTCCTGTGGAATTGAAATTTCCACAACATTCAGACCAATTTTTATTGGCAAAGTTATGACTGTTGCAGCATCCCTGCGATCACATGATTGTGATTTCCAATGCTCCCTGCCAGCTTCCCACAAGCAAAATCAATGGGGAAGCTGGTAGGAAGTCAGAAGTTGGTCCCACTCCCACTGCTTTTTTGCCTACCCATGGTCATTCTGTGCCTGTAAATATTTACTTATTATTGAAGTTTGTTTGCCACTACAATTATTTTTCCATTTATGATATATAGTCTTCTTAGATGATCATGGGACTGTCCAGCATTGGGGTAAAAAAAGATATGGTCAGCCTAAAATTTAATGTTCATTCTGGTCACATCAGACTGCACTACCTTTCTCTCAAAGGATAACCCAACAGGACACAGGGTTGTCTAGTGATGATATAACAACTCTAGCATGTACCTCAGCCTCTGACTTAATGTTTCCTTCAACAGATCTTTTCAAGTTCTTTAAGGCCTAAATGTCTTTATTCCAAATGTCTTGGTATGCACCTGGGAGCTATACGTACCTAAACATACTGAGAGTCAAAATATGTACTTCAAATACTAAGCAACCAGTTAGTCATTCATTTCCCATTCTAATAAACTGAAAAATCTCAGTTTGTGTTCATATGATTGATGGTAACATTTAAATGTTCAGTTTATACACACACATATCACTAGTGGTTTCTGTGTGATACTAATCTATAGATACTCCTGTTTAGGTTAGCACATGAAGTGGAAGTATATTATTCTTCCTTATTTATTGACATGGGTTATGAATGTTAGTATTGTTTTAGAGAAAACAAAGGCAGTGAATGATGTGTGAATCAGCCCTTAAAAGTTGCTAGGAAAGTTGTGGCAGAATAGGATTAAGGGAGATTGCCTTGTGGCATATGTTTTAAAAAATTACAAATATAAGTTGAGAAAGTACCACAAATTGTGCTAAATTTTGTATTTGTCAGTATTTAAACACACACACACACACACACACACACACACATAATGGCTAGGTTACAAAGAACCACATTAATCATACATAACCATAACCCCTAACACTTCACCTGCCTACCTCAAATATGAGAGTGACACGAACTAAGAGAGTCATGCTGGCTAGGACATCGCCCGGATTAACAAGGTCTGCATCAGATGTTGGGGAACCAGGACAATCTGATGTTAAGTGGGCTACTGGAACAAACCATACATGGATGAGACAAGAGAACTTGGAATTGATGGAATGCCACTACAACAGCAGACCTAATGAGAGGGGATATATGAAATGTATGAGGGAACTATGGATAGACAGAAGGCCTACATCCACACTAAGTGAGAAACAACTAGTTACCCAGCCCTTCAACACAGTGAAGAGGAAGCTGCTCTCACAACTTGAGATAGACCAACTCCACATTACAACCCGGACTCAAGCAGACCTGGAAGAATAACTGGATGTGCAGCCAACACCTGAACCTGGAATGTCACTGCCACCCCCTCCATTATAGAGCACAGCAGCTGATATGAGGCATAAGATCATGGATAAACTAGCTATAGTCAACCCTCGAGTCCGATTACCAATGCTCAGTGGAGAAGTACCATCAGATAGTATGCTAGAAGATGCCAACAGAGCCCTCCAGACAATCCCTACTACCACCATAACTGAAACCAATGAATTGGTATATGCTATAGCTGCTGTAATCCTGGAAATGCTTGGCTACACGGTCAAGAAGAACAGCAGTACGTACCCATCCTGGAAAATGAGACTGGAGACTAAGATCAACGCAACTCAGAGAGAAGTCAGTCAGCTGGTGGAACTACAGAAGGGTGTGGAGATTAAGGATAAGACTCAGCTACTGAAAAAATATATGGGCCTGACTCCATCTGAAGCCCTAGAGACTGCTAAACAAAGGCTCACAGCACTGGCTGCCAGGCTAAGGAGATACACTAGAGAAGCAGAGGCCAAGAAGATAAATGCCCTGCTCTCCAAAGAACTATCCAAAGTGTACTCCCAACTGCAGTGCAACCCCACAGTAACAGCTGAGCCACCAGCAGCGGAAACTGAACAGTACTGGAAGGACATATGGGAGAAAGAGAAGACACAGAACACCAGTGCAAAGTGGCTGCAGGACCTGAAAGCAGACCACAGCAATCTCCCAGAACAGGAGCCAGTCACCATCACAGTAGCAGACACCCAACAGCGGGTCAAGAACATGAAAAGCTGGACAGCACCTGGCCCGGACATGATCCACACCTACTGGCTAAAGAAACTAACAGCAGTGCATGAATGCCTAGCACCACAGATGAACCAACTGTTAGCAGCAGGCTCCCACTCAGACTGGCTAACACAAGGAAGGACAGTGCTGATCATGAAAGACCGCCACAAGGGAACAGCACCATCCAACTACTGGCCAATAACCTGCCTCCCCACAACATGGAAAGTTCTATTAGGCATCCTAGCCACCAAGCTACAAGACCATATGGGCCAGTACATGAGCACAGCTCAGAAGGGCATTGGGAACAACACCAGAGGCTCAAAACACCAGTTACTCATAGATAGAGCAGTCGCCTGAGACTCAAGGTCTAGGCAGACCAATCTGAGCACAGCCAGGATTGACTACAGGAAAGCCTATGACTCAATGCCACACACATGGATCTGTGAATGCCTGGCGCTATACAAAGTCAACAGGACACTAAGGACCTTCCTCAAGAACTCAATGGTGTTAGATTCAGCCCAGTGTGGCCAAGCAGCGGCACTGTTTCAGTTTCACCGCTGCTAGTTAGTTTCACTGCCTCAGGCATAGGCAGCCGGGAAAGGTAAACAGACAAGTGCAAGTCAATTGCCGGCAGTTAGCGGCAATTAACCCGGGCGAGAACAAAAGGGAAACAGATACCTTGTAACACAGCCAGCTTCCCCAAACACCCCAGCCAACAGCAACCACAATACTCAAGGAACTCAGCAATCCAGCAACGATCAAGAACCAATTGAAAACCTCCGGTTTTACCTGCAGAAGAAAAGCTCCACGAGCATGGCGATTACGAGACAAAGGAAGCAGGCTGAATCTGCCATTAGAAGAAGGGAGGGGGAGCTCGACGATGGAAGGGCGACCCAAGTATGGGCAGAGGCGGAAGCCAGGGGTGCTGTGGGGTCAAGGGGGGAAATCCCATATAAACACTGTAAGGAACGTGCCAAGCCAATCCTGGCTTTGTCTGTAACCGTTATGCATTACACCCAAGTAAAGTAACTTTCATCCGAGCCTGCCTCTCACGAGGTTTTTATTCAGCGCTGAATGCGGTGATTCTTACAAATGGGATTGTGGAAGACAACACTGGAAGTCAACTGAAGATAGCTCGCACAAGTGGCCATCAAATGCGGCATATACCAAGGTGATGCACTGTCCCCACTACTGTTCTGCATAGGCTTAAACCCCCTCAGCCAGATAATCACAAGGTCTGGATATGGGTACAAGTTCAAGAGTGGAATCACCATCAGCCACCTCCTCTACATGGATGACATCAAGCTGTATGCTAAGAGTGAACGAGAGATAGACTCACTGATCCACCTGACACGGAACTACAGCGAGGACATTGGGATGTCATTCAGACTGGAGAAGTATGGCAGGATGATAGTAAAGAGAGGGAAGGTAGTTAAGACCGGTGGAGTGGAAATACCAGTGGGCCACATAGCAGACATAGAGACCAGCTATAAATACCTTGGTGTCACACAGTCACACAGGAACCATGAGGAGGAGGCAAGGAAGACAGCAACATCCAAGTACCACCAAAGGATAAGACAGGTCCTGAAGAGCCAGCTCAATGGGAAGAACAAGATCCATGCCATCAACATGTACGCCCTGCCAGTCATCAGATACCCTGCCGGTATAGTGAGCTGGCCAAAGGAAGACATGGAGGCTGCCAAAGTGAAGACTCGGAAGCTCCTCACAATGTATGGAGGTTTCCACCCCAAGTCCAACACCCAGAGATTGTACACCGCAAAGATGGTAGGCGGGGTCTGATGAATGTCAAAGCCACTGTCCTGGACGAAACCCAGAGCATCCAGGAGTACATCAGTAAGATGGCACCCAAAGATGAGCTGCTGAGAGAATGCCTCAGGCAGCAGCAGACATGGGAGGAAGTTCAAGTGGAGGAAATACCATGTCAAGACAAGCCCCTGCACGGGATGTACCATTGACAGATAGCTGAGGTGGCTGACATTGGGAAATCCTATCAGTGGCTGGAAAGGGCCGGACTAAGACAGCACTGAGGCACTGATCATAGCAGCACAAGAACAGGCACTAAGCACCAGATCCATAGAAGCAGGGGTCTACCACACTAGACAGGACCCAAGGTGCAGATTGTGCAAAGAGACCTCAGAGATAGTCCAACACATAGTGGCAGGGTGTAAGATGCAGGCAGGAACAGCATATACTGAACGGCACAACCAAGTAGCTGGCATTGTGTACAGGAACATCTGCACAGTGTATGGGCTACACCCCCCCAAGTCCAGATGGGAGATTCCACAGAGGGTCGTGGAGAATAACAGGGCTAAGATCCTGTGGGACTTCCAGATCCAGACAGACAGGCAGGTACTGGCTAATCAACCAGACATCATGGTAGTAGACAAAGACCAGAAGACAGTGGTAGTCATAGATGTAGCAGTGCCAAGTGACAGCAACATCAGGAAGAAGGAGCATGAGAAGCTGGAGAAGTACTGGGGCCTCAAGGAGGAAATGGAGAGGATGTGGAAAGTAAAGGCCAAAGTGGTCCCAGTGGTGGTAGGAGCACTCGGGGCCATGACTCCTAAGGTGGGAGAGTGGCTCCAACAGATCCCAGGAACAACATCCAAGCTCTCTGTGCAGCTAAGATACTGCACAGAACCCTCAAACTGCCAGGCCTCTGGTAGAGGACCCGAGATTGAGGAAGACATGTACCACCTGTAGGGGTGAAAAGGGATTTTTTTTTAATGGTTAGGTTACAAAGAACCAGATTAATCATACATAACCAGGGAAGATTTGTGCTTGTGTCTTTGAAGCAATACCCCAAACACAGCAATATATTGTAGAAATTGAGTGGACATTAGAAATGTGGGTGGGTAGGTGATAAGGCATAGTGATTGCTCAAACAGCAAGGCCTAAAGTTTAAATGATATGACTTTGGTTGCGGATAAAGAAACTCCTTGGATCCTAGAAGTTTTAAAATATGTCTCTAGATCCCATGTTCTATCTTTCAAATAAATTTATTCCATGCCCTGCAGCTGCCTGAAAGGAATAGCACCATAGAATAATACTTCAAAGATGGTTATGTATTGTTCCTTGGTTTTCTTTTCCTAAGTGACAGCCAGTTATTAATGTCAGCCAGTAAAATAAAGCAGCACTGAAAATCTTTGACATAAACCAGAGAACAGGGGGGTAGGGATAAACAGAAATCCATACACTATATACCATGATTGACAGACTCTAACATGTCTAGTTGGCCACATTCATATTTAATTTTTCAGCCAAAGGTGAAAAATGAAGTATAAGAGACAACACAATTAGGTAAAACACGCTGCCTCTGATGCTGATTCAGTTTTTCTTTCATTTTCTACCATTATGATAGCAAAAGGTCAGGATATGAAATGCCAAGAACATCCCTTGCTGATCTGTGTTCATCCTGGGAATGCATCAGCAGTCATAAAATTTTAAACAGCTACGGTAAATCTCTTTGCAAATATTGCCTTCATTTTTACAGTAAAGCCTCAGATGAAATACAGGAGGCTTGCTTATTATTTGGGACCTGTTAACCCTTAATACAGAGCATTATATTTTATCTTCCTGAGATGGATACCTTTGAGGTTTTATGACAGCTTGTTTGTAAGAGAAAGCAGCATGGGAAGAGTTAAGATGAGATCACAAGCCATTAGCCAAATTTAGTTCCCATCACCACAGGATGAGTAATTGAATTGTTCTCTAGTCAAAACATTTATCTGCAGCTCTTTGCTTGCAGCTGTCTAAAATGCCAGTTTGACATTGTTCAGAGTGGTCTTTCTAAGACTCCAATTCCATTCAGGCTGTGGTTGATCAGAAATTATAATCATGTGGCAAGCAGGAAGTATAGCTTCCCTGAGTAATGAACTCAAATAAATGGAAGATGAGAGATACCGATTCATCATCACTGTGTCTGTCTGTGTTATAAGTGGCAGTCAAAGGGGTCTTCCTTTAGAATATGTCTCATAATCTCATCTACAGAAAAAGGATACCAACGATAGGACAGGGTCCTTCAGATGGCACGTTTTGCTTAGACTGGACCCAGGGCAACTAAAAAACAGAACAATGGCCAAAATGAAAAAAAAAATGCAATCTGGAATAAGAGCTGGAATGTGAAGCAGGAGAGCACAAGAAACGAGAAAAATCTGAATGGTATGATCAAGATTTAGAAACATTCTGAACATAATAGAGAAGAATTCCAACCTAGATAAAGCTGATTGCACCTAATATAAATGAAATCAATGGATCAGGTTATTCATGACTAGCTTAATTGCAAGTAATTTAAATAAAATGTAAGTATATGTTTTAATGTTCATATTAATATGGTTCTGAGATAAGAGGTTATCGATTCTTTTCTATGTCCATGCAAAGATGAAAAACCAGGCTGTTAATATTTCTGTCTAACTTAACATGTCAGTTATGAACTGTTCTGAGTAACATAGGTGGTGACTAAATTTAATAAACAAACAAACAAAACTAATTTACATTTTGTCCTTCCTGTATTTTGCAGCTTTACATTTTTTGATCACTGAGCCTTTGAAAAAAATGTATATCATTTATACATTTAATTCTCTTTTACTAATCTATGTCACAATTTAACATTTTCATCATTCAAGTCTGTGTACAAATAAATAAATATTTTAAGAAGAACTAAAAGGGAAAACAGGATATAATTTGAATACAATGGCCCAAAAATATGTGCTACTTAAGAAATTAAACGAAAGAGGCAAGATTATGAATTAAAATAAACCTCTGAAGATCTAAAACACTCATGCCTGGTAAAAATTGTATTGCAGAGAAACATTATACTAAACAAAATAATTTTTCCAACCTTAAGTCCCCATATCTTACCTTACCATTGTTATGACATAACAAAATGTAAGATGTGTTTTTCAAATAGCCCATTTCTCATGATCTACTAGTAACTATCTATTACCTGATTTTTTACATAGGGATAAGAAACTCTGAGATACACTTGTACTTCTCTCATTAGGCCTTTCTCCAATTTGAGGCAACTGAAAACTATACCAGCATAAAATTTGTTGCTCATTTTGTTAATCCCTATCCTGCCTATTTAGGATTGCCTGGAAATGGTCCTCCCCTTATTTAATATGGTCAGGGTATATTAAGGAAAGGGATTGCTGGATTCCCTTGGCTTTGGTTCCCTTCCCTCCCAGCAATGATCACAAGCCAGTGGGAAAACATCTGTCAATCATTCTTCTTAATGAAGGATGGAAAAGGTGGTGAGTTTTGACAAGCAGCTAGCTCACTGGGTTTAACCATCTGGCAAAACTCTTCCAGATTTCTGCTAGTGTTTTGTGGGGAGCCTGATATATTGATGACCAGTGGAGAGGGCTCTGTGTGATGAAGTAGCAGAGAGACATCGAGATACCACCACCCTATTTCATTCCTTTTGAACAAAGAAGCTCAAAGAACAGTTGAGAGAGGCATGTGGTGAAACTGCTGAGCCACTATGTCATGCACCCTTGTGTTAGGTGTTAAAAGCTTCATTAAAGTGGAAAAAGTTTCATTATGTTGCTCCATAGTATTTCTTCATTTTTTCTCTTTAAAGTGCTCAATTTTATTTTGTTGAGTTCTTCACCGATCTCTGCAATCATATCCAATGCACTGCAACAGTTTTTGTTGTAGTTCCTGTTTTAATTAGCTAGTAAACCCTCTTCAACCCCTCTCAGTCCTTGTGTTTTTTTTAGTGGCCCCTGCCTAACCCTGGGACAAGCCAGCTACAGAAATGTCATAGCTGTTTGACTTGGCTAGTTTAAAATCAGAATCCACCCTTCTTTAAAATTTGGGAGTGGAATAATATTGTGTTATCATTTCTTGTGGATGAGTGCTCTGCATATGGAAAAGGAGTTGTAAATTCTGATGTACTGCAGCTGTGCAAGCAAGAATGCAAGTGTTAGTTTTTAACTGGCTGACTGAAGATTGTTCTCTCTCAATCTAACTGAGTGTTAGAATGTATTATAATAGCAAACAGTGTCCTAGAACTTATTTGTAGATATATATTCTTTAAATGTAGATTTGGTGTATAATTGTTAATTTCATATCTCAAACCATGCCATAGACTAAGGAACTTAAATATGATTGTCTTCCTTGTTACCATTGTGAATGGTGGTTGGAAGCTTTTAATCATGAATGATAGAAGTATGGTCTAGTTCATACTTTAACACTGAAACAGAATCCTTTTCATCCTGATTTGTTGAGCAACCAGTAGTGCTCAATTCACACATAACAGTAAGCCATAATAGGTGTGTATCTGTACCAAGATAAGCCTTTTTTAAAACACATTATGCTTATAGATATGTGTTAATTAGGCCATAGAAGATATTACATTTAAACCTAGCACACTGTTTACTTAAACCATTGTTTCATGATGGTTTTGCTTGTTCAGGATTAGGGTTTTTCTATTTAAAGACACCCACAGAAGCTAGTAATACATTTACATTAAAAAAAAAATGGACATTAAGAGACTAGCCACAGCATCAGTGTCAACACAGATTAGAACAGTCTAAGAAGGTGTTGAAGTTTATATTGCTGAAATCAGAGCAAGTTATGGCTTGACAAAACTATAATTTCTTGGTTTGCCTGCAGCAGCATTTTACACTTTGCTCCCAACTGCAACTGGAAATCTCAGACCTTTGTATGAGAAGAAAAATATGGTGAGTTAAGAGAAGGAAAGAACATGTGAACTTGAGGGTTATAATCCCTCATGCAATTGATAGATATATAGAAAAACTGTGCTTGACTGTAATATTTGAACTGTCAAACCAAGTTTGACAAACAGCCAACAATCCTGAATAAAAAACCAACTGCTTTCAAGTTGCTGTTTGAACTTTTCTGCACTGCAGCATTTAGTTGCTTGTTTCCTGTGCATAAACCGGCTAGAAATGAAGCCAGCTTAAGAAATCTCTTCCTGGATTTCATCTCTTTCCTTCACTTTGGCCACAACAATGGCCAGCTGTTCTGTTCAGATTGCAGTTAACGCACTCCTGATTGGTGGCTTCCTTGCTTCTTTTCCTCTCCCAGTCATGGCAGGAAAGTTAGCACAAACTCTTTTCCCTTCTGTAGCATGTTGTCTGAGGACCGATGGGAAAAAGGGAAAGGACAGTTCTTCCTAAGCAGAACTCTGTCAATTTCAGCCAGGGAGGAGGAGGAGGAGGAGGAGCCAGTATTTCACTGGCTAAAGGGAAGAAGGGCCAGCACTTCACTATTCCACTACTGGATCCAAACGAAAAGCAACCCAATATGAAATGGCCATAAATAGCAGAGATTGGGGGCTGGAGGAGGGGAATGCCTGCCAGAAAGCACACCAGTCAAGTGGAATGGAAGTGTTTGTATAAGATAAAATGAAATGCAGCAGAAAACACACCAGTCTATCATGCTTCCACCAGCAGAAGGGGGCAAAGCAAAGTAAGAAAACTTGGGTGGAGGTTGTCATGGGAGATTATAAGGAGGCTGAGACAGTAATGGAAAGTAGACATAAGAGATGGAAGGTGAGTCCAATGGCAACTTATCTTATAAATGGCATGTGCCTCAACCCAGATAATAAGCATTTCAAATCATTCAGAGAAACTCCTCTTGTATAAACCCACTACAAATGAGGGTTAAAAATTCCTCTTGCAGTTTCCAAGATTCTGCATTTACTCCAAAATGAGCATCACATATACCTTCATGAAGTCTAATTCTTGCTTTCTTGATCTTGCCCAGGTTTATGAGGGCTGACAGTCACCTTCCCAGCAGCCTAGTGGTATTCCAAGGATGATGTTATCCTTTCTTGCCCTCCCAAAATGGCAGGTGGCCCAGCTGTATGCTGGGGCAAGCAGGAAGTGTGAATCAGACCTTTATCACAGCATGGCAATATTTGAACTGAGCTAAAGTATTTTAAATAAAGTAATACATTTTTTTAAAAAGTACAAATAAAATAATGTATATATGTTTTTATTCACCACATGAATATTGATGCTTTCCCACAAAAAGGCATATTTGTGGATTTTTTAAAATATATGCATGCAATCATTTATTTCAGTATAATTATCTTCCACACAGCCAGATAGTTTATGACTACTTGGTGTGACAAACTAGTGTCCCTCACTGGAATCATAGTAGATTATTCTTTCAGCTGAAGGATTTTTCAAGTAACCCTTTAATCAATCTTCCTTTCACCTTTATATTAGGGGTATATAAATGTGGACATTTTTTTTTTTACATTGGAAAATAGACTTGGATATTCTTACCTAGCAAGGTGGAACTCCTCAGCAGATATCAGAAAGAGACTGACGTTATATTTAAATAGCAATCGTTTCTTGAGATGATGTGATGGAGATAACTGATTAAAAGTCAGAGGCAGACTGAGTCATCACTACAATGTTTCTGCAAGAATAATAACATGTTTTGAATTGAAAGTGTGTTTCTGTCTAGCATTTGATGAATAAAAATTCATGTGCTTACAAAGCAAGAAATATATAAAGAGGGAAGTGGGTTAAATGTAAAAAAATATTGCAATTTGTTATTAAAAAGAGGCTCCTCTTGAATTAGAAACACACTACAAATGACTTATTTCCTTAATTCCATAACTCAGTAATGCTAACTTGGTCTTTCTTGCATCATAACTCCCAGGCTCAGTATATATACTGCCTTTTCAAAATTTGCAATATATATTGTATAATTTTAAAATTAATGCACCCATTTATCTTTTTCTAAATGTTACAGCTTCCTCTGATGATCTGTGGGATAGACAAACTAAAAATGAAACAAACCAATCAATTTGACATGAAGGGAGAAAAAGGGCTATTGTGAATTTCTAGTGATGAGGTTTCATGAGACCCATACACTCCAAAGCTTATCTTTGCAAATACAATAGCTGAAGGAACAATAAAGATTCTTGGACAGGTCAGTTACCAATATAAGGGCTATATTATTATAATATTAAAAGAATAATAGGAATCTGGAACAAGATTCTTTAGGTTTCCAATGAGCCAGCCAGGCCCTTTCTCAGTTACTTGGTTCCATTCTTACTATTCTATTTTCATTCTTCTATAGAGATTCACCATTATTTTTTAATTGGGCATTTATTTAGTTTTCACTCTCCCTCCCAATCTGTACTTCTGAAAAGATAGGGTTATCTTATATCTGCTGATACCTCTCTTTTGTAAGGGCATAGTACTGTTTGGGCTACATAAGGATTGGCAACCGAAGATTGAGTTTGCTATTAGTATAGAAAAGTGGAAATTCCATGCACTGTTAAAGGCACAAAGTACTGTCTATAGATTTTTTTAAAAAAGACTATAATCCACAGAAGTTTATGCGATTGTAATAGTCTTTATTAAAGTGGCCACGGAATTCTTTATTGTTTCTCCTGAAAGTATGATTCCCATTTTTCAGACTTTAATAGCCAGCTGTCACCAGACTTCCCCGAACAAAAGGCTATCTGTAACCCAGTACAAAAATCTGGGTCTTGCTTCGTTAACTTTCGGCTGTTGAAATTGAAGAAATTACACCGCGCTGGGAGCAGAAGCAAGAAGGAAGAGCCGTCTCACAGAGTCACACACCGGGAGGGCGGGGCTTAATCCCTTGACGTCATCAAGCGCTGCCTTCGCCGCTGGAACCGGTAGGCGAGCGGGGTGAAAAACACAACCAAAAGTCGCTGGTGGTGCGCCAGGTAAAGGACGGCACGCGCTGTGGATTGTTGTAGCGCGAGGCGCGGGGTCTTCTTGTGACACGGCGGCCTCCGGCCGGTTCCATCGGTAAAAGGGGGGGAGCCACTGGGAGAGGGGGAATAATATTGCTGGAGATAGCCCCCCTTTTCACTCTGGCCATAATTCCCTTTCCCCATTTCACTCGGGAGGACCCGCTGTCCCCTTCTCCCTTGCCCCCCCTTCTTGAGCTGACACACCCAGACAGGAACCCCATCTCTCTCCCCCCTCCCAACCCAAATCCTATGAGCTTGTCAATTTAGGGGGCGGACTGGGACGTGACTGTGCAAGACCTTCATAGCCGGGCACCCGGACAGGGAGTATAGAGCCCCCGGTGCCGCCCGTGGAAAAAGTGCGACCACTCGTCTTTGTTCGCTCCCACCCCGCTTCTGCCACGCCAAGAGCAGCCACTTCTGCCGTTTACTCGCCTGCCTGAATTCGCGGTGGGGAATTTGCCCATTGGCTGAACCAGCCAGAGAGGGGCAGGGAGGGAGCAGCAGCTCCTGGCAGCCGCTTTCTCGCAGCCATAGGCTCGCTTACCTTTGTGCGCCACTTTCCGTGATTCTCTCTCTGGATCATCTCATTGGATGAACGGGGGCTTACTGTGGCTCTGCAAAGGGAGCAGGAAGTGAAGAACTGGTCATATGCCCTCCATCTGCCCATTCTCTCTCTCTCTCTCTTTCTCTTATTGGCTATGTTGTCTCCACTCATGGAACCACAAAGCAGCCAGTCCCCTATTAGTCTCATGTGTTGTGCAAACCTCAGCATGTGTTGTTACTTTTGGGTTCAGGAATAATAGGTTGTTTCCCGAAAATTGAGTTACTTGAGTAAACAATGCTTGTTAATTATGGGTACCCAAAATGTTGTGAGCTCAAACTTCCAGTGATGTGTAGAAGAAAGTGCAAGTAAAATGTTTTGGTGCTCACTCTTTAGAAAAGCATTTGTCACCTCTGTGTAATCATTGAGTTGAATGAAGTTGCAGTAGATGCCCGCCATTGTGGCTCTTGCAGAAAGCAGAGGCAAATAAGTGAATGAAATAGCATTGCCCAGGAAAGAAAAGTGGACAAACAAGAAGGAGGAGGTAGAAGCGGATGCTCTTTTCTCGCTGCTTGTTTCTTCTATTATTTCACTGCTTACCTAGTGCAAAGGACTGAGGAGCAATCTGAAGGCTTCTGTGCTGGTAGTTCATCCTGTTCTTTCCCAACTGTGAAGGAGATGGAAAAGAAAAAGTGTTTACTATTTACTCACTATCAGTTACTAGATGGCAGTAAAGAGTTAGTGTTCCCTGCAACTTTTTTCTGCCACCTAGGAGTTGTCTGGATTTTTGCAGTCCAGATATCATGGCCCTAATGAAGACTAAGACATTGATTATGATATAGAGATTTTTGATCAAACTGATGCTTTCTCATCTTCTCTGTGAGGTTTCTAGCTTTCTATCTGCCTGCATTTGAGGGTCATTCCAGCAGTTTTAGCCACTTTCACATGGAGAAGGGAAAGTGCTACTTTCAATTGCACATTTACTTTTTGGGAAGAATTCACTTTCCCTTAAGTGCCGATTATTCATATCTCTCTAATTAAGCATGCAAAAAGGATTATATAATATCTTACCTACAAATATTAAAAAGGGAACAGCTCTTACCCACAAACTTACAATCTAAATATTAGTATGGTTGGGCCTCCAAATCCTATAAAATTACCATCAAGGAATGGTGGATGATAGTGGCAGTAGCAAATGTAGAATCAGTACCTAGTTCAGCTTGACCATTCCAGGAACTCTTCTGACTTTTTCTTAAAAAAAATATTTTGAGACAAATGGCAGCTGAATGGTAGATGCATGGTTATGAAGTTTAGTGCATTATTTGTTTATTTATTAATCACATTTATAGACCCCCAAATCCTTAAGGACTTTCAGCAGTTTATAAGATGAAATATATAAGAAGTAATATGCAATAAAAGTACATAAATAAAAACTCCACAAACCAATGAAAGCATTGCATTAACAAAACCAAATAATAACCTAATCAAGATGGAATGAAGGGCCAGATGCCTTCCAGAATGTTCTGAGTGGCTTTTAAAAGGCAATCAGGGTGGAAGCTCTCCAGGTACCCCTGGAAGGATGTTCCAAAAGACCACTGCTGCCACAAAAACCAGTGCCACTAAGCCTCAACCTCCCTCACTGCCATAAAGTGGGGCATCACTTGCTGTTTCTCCCAGGTAGATCAAACCGGTTGGGCTGATTCCAATGGCAGAATGTGTCCTGCAGAAAACCCAGTGCCAACCCATGTTTTTCCACAACAAAGTGGTTGTGGAAATTTCAAAATAATTTCAAAATAAATGACATGGTTCATATAGTGCACCAAGTAATGGTTTGCTTAATAATCTACAATTGTTTAACATTTGTTTATTTGTGTATAATGTGCTCTAATCCTAATGGACTCGGTGTGGTACAACAAAATCAAATGCAAAAGTCTAAAGCAAGCTCAGTGATAAAACAGTTAAAGTACTATTATTAAAAGCCATTAATAAACATCATAGGCACCTTTAAAACTTGACTAATCTAAGGACTGAATGCATGTTGAAACAAAATGCTTTAGCTTGCTTATGCAAAAGTGATAGTTGACTAGGTCCACACAATGTGCTAAACCATAAACTGTGGCTTACAAAATAAAATACCTGCATTCACTTTATATTCTAAGCCAAAATGTACTCTTTGTGCATCAGTCTTCTACACTGTAGTCTCTCTAGGAAGTGCAGTAGGATAGGGTAGGGTTTACTGTAGCTATGCAAAGGGAGTAAGAGGTGATGAGTTGATCACATGTCCTGTGCCTACCTGTTAACAAGTATTCTCATACTGATTGTGTTCTCTCCATTTTTAACTTAGCCCATGTGTCAACCTAGCCCATGTAATTAGGTTATAGTTCAAGGTGTTGTGCAAACTCAGAAAATTGAGTTAATTGAGTACTTGCTGTTTAATGTATGAATGCAGCCATTGTGTGAACTGTAATGCAGTTATTTTGGCTTTGGCTTAGCATGTTGTATGAATGCAGCCAATGTGATTTGTAAATAATGGTTTATAGTTTAACATGCTGTGTGAATCTAATAGCAGTTTATTCTGTAAAGCACAGCTAGGCAAAACATGTTGTCTGAAACTAATTTTATAGTACTAAACTAAACAGCTAAAGAGAAGAAAGGTCAAATGGAACTTGGTTTTCAGTAGAGTGAACCTGATTTCCAATTCTGTCTCTTTCTGTGCTGCAGTTTTATGGAATATCATGTCCTTTTGACATTCTTTGTCCATATAATTAGGCCTCCCTTGGCCTCCTAACTTCAAGCCCCCTATCCAGCCTCTTGTCCTCAATTTCTATTTCAAGTCTCCTGTCCTCAGCCTGGGAGCCAAGTTATCAGATTCTTGAAGCCCTTGGTCCCTAGCTGCTACTATTTAATGCCAGATCCACCTGCAATAAATTCCTCCTCATCCATGGACAGATGGATGAGAGGACAGATCTGACTTGTATCTAGGAAGCCTTGATTGGTGACAAGGAAGGAATGTGTTCCACACTGTTTCCATCCATTTAGATTTTCGATATAGCATCAGCTGCAATCCCAGGGCAGGAGAGGTTGGGTGACAGTTGTCTTTGGAAAATTCTGCAGGAGACCAGAGGCACTGTCCCAGTGATAACCAGATGTGAGGCCTTGTTTGTAAAGTTGGGCTCAAGGAACATGTTTGGACTGTTGCTGTTAGTAATCCCCTCCTACACGGTGCCATCTCTGCCCTAGCTGCTGGACCTCATTATTGGTCGGTGGAGTTCTCCAGGCTTATTATGCTGGGGGCATTCACTTTGCCTCCCCTGAGTCAGAGGTGGCCTGGAAGTTCCTGACTACCATGACAATTGTGATCCTTTCTGATTGAGCTCCCAAATCAGTATGCAGCAACACCTGATCTGATTTTAGTCTTGGGACAGATATGCTATAATCTGAGAGGGGTGGACATTAACATTTGTCCCTTATCTGACTTGTCATGGTCATATAATTCTGCAATCACTTGGAGAGCATTGGTGCTGCCAGCCTTGGCAGAAAAGATGAACCTATTCACTTGGTAGCTAGGGGGCATTTGGGGATTTTCTGAGATCTGGTGAGCAATTCTGCAAAGGCTTTACAATGGTTGCCTGCTGGAACACAGAGACAGCTATTGCCTTGGGCAGAATTGTACCTGAGTGGCTTCTTCCTGTCCATCAGTCCTGGGGATATCCTCTCTTTATCAAGGACCTCTGAGAGATTAGGTGTAGACAGCGAAGAAGATTACCTTGATGGAGATATGCAGGAACCATTGCCTAGGTAAAAGGGCTGGAACATTTTTAAAATCCAGAACATGATAACATTGAGAAGTGGCCCAGGCAGATGCCTCCTTAATTCACAAAACTATAAGGAGGAGTAGGAGGTTCAGCACAATGAGACTTGCAAAGTTCTGTTATTATAACCAGTTCCAATAAAAGTAGTTTTAGCCTTCCTGTGGGGTTGATTTCCTGGTCTGGTCTATCTAGTGGACTGACATTAAGTGATGGAAAAGATGCCTAGAGGAACCCTGGCAGAAGATAAAGAGCAATTCTGATCATACAAAGAATTCATATTTGAATCTATTCTGTGGCATTAAGAACAGCAATATGGGGTGCTGCCCAGCAGCCTATTTAAAATGACCTGGGCCCTGTTAGTGAAGTATATGCCAAAATAACTATGGAGTTTTCTAGGCATCCCAAATATAACATTAGTCAGATTCTTTTGAAATTGGATGCCAGTTGGTAAGTCTTTTTTAAGTGATGGAAACTTCATTTTGCAAGTTATCTGGGATGAGCTTCAGCCTTTAGATCCTGAGGAAGTGGACGAAATCTCAGTGGCATCAACTGTGCCACCTGTAGCTGGGGATTCCTGGTTGTTGAAAGCCTCCAGAGAGATGACAAGAAGCTGGGTCAGGATGGTGGTGAATGCATCCTTCAGAGAAGGGTGGTGTTTCCCCTCTCAAGAATCACAGCATGACCCACAATTTTGGCTAAATATTAGACAGTATCCAACTCTCCTTTTGGGGGAAGGTTGTTGAAAAGATGGCGGGGGGGGTGGGGAGTTGTACTGTAGGGCTTGAGTTATGAGGTGACACAGAGCTTGATGTTCTCTCCACTCCTTGAGTTTGAAGACTGGGAATATTCCATGTTTGGTTCTAGATAGGGTTGTGTTCCTTGGAACCAAACTTGTTTGTAACTTGGGGCATCTACTAGACTCAGTCACTCATGTCTTAATCACCTCTCATTTAAACTATTGCAATGAACTCCATGTGGGGTAGGTTTGAAGACCACTCAGAATCTACAGCTAGTCCAGAATGTAGTAGCTCAAGTAGTTATAGGTGTTTCTCAATTTGCTCATATATCACACTACTTCCAAAGCTGCACTGGTTGCCAGTTGGCTTCCATGTGCAATTCAAGGTGCTGGTGGTCACCTTTAACTCTTTCTGTAACTCAGGGCCTGGATATCTTTGGGACTGCAGGTGCTTTCAGTGGTATCTGCCTGTCTGATAAGGTCAGACAGATAAGATAAGACCAGGAAGAGTGGGAATGTCACCAGCTAGGACCACTGATGCAGACTTTCTCAACAGCTGCCTCTTTGGAGCAGCTTTCCACCTGAGGCTCAATTAGCTCCAATCCTGTTGGGATTTAAAAAGGTTATTAAAACCTTGTTGTTCCAGCAGGTCATGACGGCTGATAAAGTATGAGGCTTTTCCGTCCTATGTTTAACTAGGTTTTGGTGTTCCCTGGTAAACAGGGAAGATATTGGTAGTTTCTATTGCTTATTATTGCTTTAATCCTATTTATGGATGATGGGTATATAGTCAGAATCAGCAACTACTGGAGCAGTCTATAAGCCTAGTTAAACAAATAAAAATAAATAAGTAAATGCTAATATAAGTTAGATTTTATTTCATCATGTATGCATTTAAAAAGGGATACACACACACACACACACACACACACACAGAGTACTGTGCAAAAGTTTTAGGCAGGTGTGAAAAAATGCTGTAAAGTAAGAATGCTTTCAAAAATATATATTGTAATTGTATATGTTTATCAATTTACAAAATGCAAAGTGAGCAAACAGAAGAGAAATCCAAATCAAATCAATATTTGGTGTGACCACCCTTTGCCTTCAAAACAGCATCAATTCTTCTAGGTACACTTGCACACAATTTTTGAAGGAACTCAGCAGGTAGGTTGTTCCAAACATCTTGGAGAACTAACCACAGATCTCCTGTGGATGTAGGCTGCCTCAAATCCTTCTGTCTCTTCATGTAATCCCAGACAGACACGATGATGTTGAGATCAGGGCTCTGTGAGGGCCAAACCATCACTTCCAGGACTCCTCATTCTTTTTTACGCTGAAGATAGTTCTTAATGACATTGGCTGTATGTTTGGGGTTGTTGTCCTGCTGCAGAATAAATTTGGGGCCAATCACACGCCTCCTTGATGGTATGTCATGATGGATAAGTATCTGCCTGTATTTCTCAGCATTGAGGACACCATTGATCCTGACCAAATCTCCAACTCCATTTGCAGAAATGCAGCCCCAAACTTGCAAGGAACCTTCACCATGCTTCACTGTTGCCTGCTGTTGTTGTTGTTCAGTCGTTAAGTCATGTCTGACTCTTCATGACCCCATGAACCATATCGCGCCAGGCCTTCCTGTCCTTCACTGCCTCCCTGAGTTTGCTCAGTTTCATGCTCATTGCTTCAGTGATGCTATCTAACCATCTCATCCTCTGCCGCCCTCTTCTCCTTTTGCCTTCAGTCTTTCCCAGCATCAGGGTCTTTTCCAAAAAGTCCTCTCTTCGCATTAGGTGACCAAAGTATCTGAGCTTGAGCTTCATTATCAATCCTTCCAATGAGCAATCAGGGTTGATTTCCTTTAAGATTGACTGGTTTGACCTCCTAGCAGTCCAGGGGACTCTTAAGAGCCTTCTCCAGCACCACAATTCAAAGGCATCAGTTCTTTGGTGCTCAGCCTTCTTTATGGTCCAGCTCTCACAGCCATACATCACTACTGGAAAAACCATAGCTTTGACTATGCGGATCTTTGTCGACAAGGTGATGTCTCTGCTTTTTAATATGCTATCTAGGTTTGCCATAGCTTTCCTCCCAAGGAGCAAGCATCTTTTAATTTCATGGCTGCAGTCTCCATCTGCAGTGATCTTGGAGCCCAAATAAATGAAGTCTGTTACTGCTTCCATTTCTACCCCTTCTATTTGCCAGGAACTGATGGGTCCAGACGCCATGATCTTAGTTTTTTTAATGTTGAGTTTCAAGCCAGCTTTCGCACTCTCCTCTTTCACCCTCATCAAGAGGCTCCTTAGTTCTTCTTCACTTTCTGCCATTAGGGTGGTATCATCTGCATATCTGAGGTTGTTGATGTTTCTCCCTGCAATCTTAATTCCAGCTTGTGATACTTCCAGCCTGGCATTTCTCATGATGTACTCTGCATATAGGTTAAATAAGCAGGGTGACAGTCACTATTGCCTGCAGACACTCATTATTGTACCGCTCCAGCCCTTTGGCGAACAAACTGCCTCCTGCTACAGCCAAATATTTCAAATTTGGACTCATCAGTCCAGAGTACCTGCTGCCATTTTTCTGCACCCCAGTTCCTATGTTTTTGTGCATAGTTGAGTTGTTTAGCCTTGTTTCCATATTGGAGGTGTGGCTTTTTGGCTGCAATTCTTCCATGAAGACCGCTTCTCTGGACAGTAGATGGGTGTACCTGGGTCCCACTGGTTTCCACCAGTTTTGTGCTGATGGCACTGCTGGACATCTTCCGAAGTTGAAGGGAAGTAAGCATGATGTGTCTTCCATCTGCTGCATTAGGTTTCCTTGGCCGACCACTGAGTCTACGGTCCTCAATGTTGCCCGTTTCTTTGTGCTTCTTCAAAAGACCTTGAACAGAACATCTTGAAACCCCAGTCTGCTTTGAAATGTTTGCCTGGGAGAGACCTTGCTGATGCAGTAGAACTACCTTGTGTCTTGTTGCTGTGCTCAGTCTTGCCATGGTGTATGACCTGTGACATGAAACTGTCTTCCACAACCTCACCTTAGTAGCAGAGTTTGGCTCTTCCTCACCCAGTTTTAAGCCTCCTACACAGCTGTTTCTACTTCAGTTAATGACTGTGTTTCAACCTACACATGAAATTGATGATCATTAGCACCTGCTTGGTATAATTGGTTAATCATACACCTGACTCTAATCCTACAAGATCCCTGACTTTGTGCAAGTGTACAAAGTGTGCAAGTGTAAGAATTGATGCTGGTTTGAAGCCAAAGGATAGTCACACCAAATATTGATTTGATTTAGAATTTTCTTCTGTTTGCTCACTTTGCATTTTGTAAATTGATAAACATAAACAATTACAGTACAATATATATTTTTGAAAGCATTCTTACTTTACAGCATTTTTTCACACCTGCCTAAAACTTTTGCACAGTACTGTATATATATAAAACTCCCCTCTCACCCCTATGGGTGGTATGTGTCTTCCTCAATCTCGAGTCCTCTACCAGAGGCCTGGGAGTTTGACGGTTCTGCACAGTATCTTAGCTGTTCCTAGCATTGCACTCTTCTGGACAGAGAGCTCTGATGTTGTTTCTGGGATCTGTTGGAGCCACTCTCCCAGCTTAGGAGTCACAGCCCTGAGTGCTCCTACCACCACTGGAACCACTTTGGCCTTTACTTTCCACATCCTCTCTAGTTCTTCCTTCAGGCCTGGTATTTCTCCAGCTTCTCATACTCCTTCTTCCTGATGTTGCTGTCACTTGGCACTGCTCCATCTATCACTGCTGCTGTCTTCTGGTCCTTTACTACTACCACAGTGTCTGGTTGATTGGCCAGTACCTGCCTGTCTGTCTGGATCTGGAAGTCCCACAGGATCTTAGCCCTATTATTCTCCACAACCTCCACAATCTGGACCTGGGAGGATCTAGCCCATACACTGTGTAGATGTTCCTGTACACAATGCCAGCTACTTGGTTGTGTAGTTCAGTATATATATAAAGGAATATGAATATATATATTCATTCCTTTATTAAATCCTTGATTTAACATATAGTGTATGGTGTAAATAACTTTAAGCCTTCTACTGGAATAGGCTGACTAAAAAATAGCTAATTTGTTTTAAGGTATCTTGAATATGCATATAGCTGTTTCTGAAATAATTAGTTGAATTCAACATTACATTAAACTATAAGATTTCTTGTTTTATTTTGGCTTAATATGTTGGGTTCTATAAACCATGGTTTGTGGTTTCATATACAGACTATTTGTTCAGTGACTGTTCGAAGTTATGAACTTGCTGAAAAAAGTGACTTACGACTGGTGCCTGAAGTTATTGCCATTGCAGCGCCCCACAGTGACTTGGTCAAAATTTGGGTGCTTGGCAGCCCACCTGCACTTATCTCCCCCATCTATGCCCTTTTGCTCCCCTGCTCCCCTGCATTGGAATGGTTGCTGAACAAATGGTTGTAAGTCGAGGAGTTCCTGTATATTGTTCACAAATAACGTTTTTCTTTTAAACATTCATCCATGTTTTTCCCTACCTTTTACTCTGTTATACTGTATGAGTCTTGCAGTTCTTTTCTCACACACAAATGCATTCTTGTTAGTGACATTTATACATTTGGTTTTCTGATCCCAACAATATTTTTCCCATTTGTGTTTGGGAATGGACGTAGCTCAGTGGTACAGCTTATTCTTTGTATGGGTAAAGTCCCAGTTAATGCCATGGTATCTCCAGGTAGGAGAACTTCCTTCCTTGAAGCTTGAAGAACTTCTAACAGTAGTATAAACCAGCTTCCCCAATCTGATGCTTGCCAGATTTCCTAGGGCTATCACCAAGAATTCCCATCAGCATTGTCAATTGTAGTTTTGAGTCCACTGCTGCTATCAGCTATATGATATATATAATATTAAGCAGCTATATAATGTTGTTATGAGATCCGATGTTTGCTGCAGTTCCTTACAGCATATGTCAGCTAATTTGACAATACGATATCTTTGTTTTTTTCAAAGTGGTTTTATAGCTACCCACTTTTAATGTTTCTTTTAAATCTGATTTCAATTGTTGGTTGCCAGAAATGGTTGAAATAAAATCCATGGATATCTAGTGCTGCTGAACTACTACCTGGTATTGCTGAATCATAAATTAACTAGAGTAATATTTCTACATTTCATATGATTTTCAGCTCAATTTTTAATTTTCTTGTATTTTCTTAACTTCCAGTTCATTAATATTTCCCTTTTTTCTTATTGAATTCTTATACTATATATTTCAATTACCCATTCCTCACTTTTGCAATCTCTTTTCTTACATTCATATTATCTATCTGTTGTTAATTCCCTATGTAGTAGTTATATTGTGATGAAAATTACACCAATTCAAACTTCACACTAATATGATTTTTTAAACCATTGATTATTGCATAAACCACAGTTGACTGGGTTCACACAAAATTCTAAGGCATATACCATAGTTTACAAATCATGATGGCTGGATTTTTACAATATCCTAAGTCAAAACTAAACAGAACACATTACATTTTAGCGTGTTGCATGAATGAGGCCTTAGTGTTTTCAGAATATAGATATTGGTACAGTATTTAAGGCAATTGACTTTGTTGCTGATCAAAATATGGTCACACTTCTTTCTATGAGACAGCTTGCTTCTTAACTGTGTGAATGCTTATAATTATTTTAGTTATGAAATAATTATCTAGCAATATATTCAAATGTGTTATTGATTTATATGCTGAATCTTGCATTCTTTGTAAAACCTACATTCCACTTATATTTTTGAATATGGCTAATATCTGTTACAATGACAGTACGTATGAATATATTCCATAACATTGGCAGCTGTGAATCAAGGAGTAAGTGAGGAAGGTGTAGAATTACTGCAATCCATTTCCTGCTCTTAGATCAATTTAACAAGATTACATTCTCTTAAAATGAACTGCCAGTAGATTTTGCTTTCATCAAATGAATAATATAATGCAATTCTAACTAGATATGGTTTTGTAGTGTTCATTCGTTCATAGTAGATGATAATTATTAGAAAAACCAAACTAATTGCATTGAAGCTACCCATGCACATAGATCATAGCTTTGGAAAACAGACACCGAAGCTTTCCAAGTCTGAGGATTCTTGTAATATATATTTGTATATATCTCTGTGTGTGTATTTCAAAATACTTGCAGGTCATGCCCACCTGGCTTTAATTTAAATGATTGGTTACATGTTTCAGAATGCTCAGCCCTTGAATGAGCACGCATGCTTTTAGTGTGTTTTAGCCCACGCTGGTTTCCATGGCCAGTAAAAATCACCGTGGGCCCTTGGTCTGCATGCCTGGCTTCTTGTTGTGAACATGGGGAACCGATGGCTGCTGGTATTCCTAATATATTTTCCATGCTTGCTAAAATTCTAAACTGTTTGGATGGAAAGTTTATGTCATATCTTTATACGATCACTAAGTATTACCATATATGCATTTCTGTGGTTTTGGATTAGTGTGTGAACTCAGCCACTGTCATTTTATAAGTAGTGGTATATGGCTTGTATTAACTGTGAATCCAGCCATCATGCTTTGCTCAGAGAACTGTGGCTCAGAGAAAAGAAACAATACTGTACTAGGATGTGTGAACTAATGAAACTCAGTGAAAGCTGAGTTTAGTGATCACAAGGTTTATAGCTTATTTCTGACTTAAAGTAGCGGTGCTCTGTAGGAAAGGTGTCTTTGAGCAACTGAGAATGTTACAGTTTCTTACCCTTCCTGAAGTATAGCAAAACATTGGTTGACATGGATACATTTCTTTATTGATATGCTAAGGAATAGGGCTGCACAAATTCTTTGGGAGAAGTTCCTTTGGATTCAGTGGAAATGCATATGAAGCATCTTTTTCAAATTGTAAAAGCAGCTTGATCTTTTTCTAGGCTTGTGCTGCTACTATGGAAGCTGCCCTCAACTGTTCGCTTTCAAAGACTTTGTTTTGCAGTGTTCTGAAGCACCTCTTTTTGAAGGATTTCCATAGTATTGGTAACTAATCAGTTCTCTGCTGGATGGATCTGCAGTGGAAACCCTTTTGTCTCTGAGGCCATTGATGTCCTTTTCTTCTGCAGGTAATTGCTGCTTTGTGATCACTTGTTAAAGTATGCAACGTGAAATCTCTCATGTTCATAATACGCAGTGTTATAATTGCAGTATAGGAATGTGAAGTGTCACGCGCTTCTTAGATGCACATTGAAAATTAGGCTTAAAAATGGCTGAAAGAAATGAAAGGCGAACCAAGAATCTCCTTTTCACAAATGATTTTCAGTTGCTCAGCTGGTCTATACTTCACTCCCACATTTTTAAAACTGGAACACATGCAATTTGGTAGTGATTTGAAAATAAAGTCACCAACCACTACAAAAATCATATGGTCTGCTTTTTATTCAATTTCACCTCAGGCAAGCCAGAACATAGTGTATAGTAATATAAAGTATGCTGGTCCCTAAAAGTACATGTTTATCTGATTAACTTCTAAACAAAGTTCTGATATCAATTCAGTAACAGAAAATTACATTATTGTTTGGATTTTAAAAAAGAAATAGTGAAATCTGAATTCCAAATCTTTATTTTGAGAAGCAAGGCGTAGGAATATTCAAAACCTAATTCATACTAAGACAGCGTTTCTTAACGCTGGTGTTCTTCAGATGTGTTGGGATTAAATACCTATAACCCCAGAAAGCATAACCAAAAACTAATTAAGGATTATGGGGAATTCAGTTCCAGGAAGTTTTAGAGAGTATAGACTATCATACAATATTGATTTTTCTAGACTTCACCCCCCCCCCCTTTTTCTCTTCTTAATAAGAGGACAAAAAAAGAATTCAGTACTGGTTAAAAACTAATGGATAACAGTAGCTCAGTAATTCTTTTTAATTGTGGAGTGAATGTCATCAACAGTTGTTCTCCCTTAGATAGGTAAATATTAACATTGAATGCAAGTCCTTTTTTTCTTGTGAGATACCACTAATCCGGATGTAAATGGGGTTCTCGCTATTAGAAGGAATTATATATCAGGGATAGTTAGCTATAAATTTCAAAAATCTTCAAGTACAATCTCAAAAGAATATTTAGAATTCCTTACTGGTAAATTGACTCTGTTTCTTGTAATTTAACAATGCGGAAACAATATGAGAACATAGCTATAATGACATTACGTGATTACAGTAATCACTTAAGATCTATAATGTATATTAAATGATTGTTCTAGTATAGGAAATATTTGAGGCCATTTAGCTTTGAGTCATGCTTACTACTTACATTCCAAAAAAAAAAAAAAGGCAATGACAAACCACTTCCAAAAATGTTGCCAAGAGACTGCATAGGCTTGTCCATGTAGTTGTCAGGAGTCAAGACTGACTTGAAGCCATACACCCCCCCCACACACAAAATCATACTCTAAGATGAGAAATTACATACAATAAGATAACCTCTTGAAAATTAGACAAGGAATCATATCAACTGAACTGCTGCAATAAATTAATGCTGGTTCTACTATATTGTTGAAGATTCTTTTAATGGTTAACATTATACAGAAATGCAGTACTGATTCACTGATTTTGTTTTCTGATAGCTATGTAGATGACATTAGTTTTGTTTGCAAAGTTAATTTTTCTGCAGTTGCCTTGTTATGAATTACTGAATAACTAACTTGAATATTGGAGCTTTTTAATATTAAAAAGGATTATTTCTCATAAAAAATACATTCCAGTGTGCATTGCTCCCTCTTTTGTAGCCCTTATTTAAATCAACACTTTACTTTTTTTGTCACTGGGATCCACATGCATATACAATAATACACATTGTATATGCACATATATTATTATATATAACAGGTTTTTATAAAGGTGGAAAACTTGGCATACTGACTATTTTTTTCTGCTGCAGAGACTATATAGGAAACAGCAAGATTTAGCAAGATTTCTTTGCATAGAAGACATATACAAAGATGGAGCTAGATATCACCACAGATGATCTGCCATTGATGGCCAATACTAACCACATGTTGGTAAAACATTACGTTTTAGACCTGGATGTGGATTTTAGAAACCATGTTATAGAAGGCACCACAGTTCTTTTCCTTGATCCTGTCAGAAGATATGGAAAAGGAGACAGTAAGCAGATGGAAGAAGCCAGTCCTTTTTGGTCTGATGAAACTTGCCATGTTCTGACACCTGAAGCCTGCTCAGTTATTGTGCCAGATGCAAGTGCCTGCACAACTAAAAGTGGATGTAATGATTTTGCTGTCTGTGGTAAAGGTGAAAATGATACTTCTGATAAAAACGGTAGTCATGGCAACAGGGAACAGGCTTCTGGGATTTCTAGTTCAAAGAACTGCTGTGACATTGAGATTCATGGGAGTGAAGATTTTTTGCTGGTCCTGGACTGCTGTGATTTATCTGTGTTAAAGGTCGAGGAGGTGGATGTTGCTGCTGTTCCAGGCATTGAGAAATGTACAAGCTCTGCCAAGTTAATGGATGCTTCTAAGGATCCTAGAAATCTTAGAAATCAAATTGTGCATGAACTTGTGACATTACCTACAAATCATTGGAGAGAGCAGCTTCAATATTACAAGCATTGCAGCGAGGCACCTGCTTCTGGTGAGCTTCTGTTTATTACAGACACTTGGAGCTTGAAAATCAGGAAAACAGGGATCAAGCTGCCGAAGGACTTCCCTCGTGCCATAAGAATATGGTACAAAACAAAGCCAGAAGGACAATCGCTTAGCTGGACTACAGATCAAAGTGACAGGTAAGCAGTTCTGAGTGTGTTTGGTACCTTTTGGTGTTATGTTCCAGATGGGACACAGCTGAATTATGAATGATGATCTCATTCATAATGAATTTAAATGAATGAGTAGCACAACTGATAAAGTTCAGAGCTTGTGATAGCTTAGAGGATTATATCACTGTAAGTCTGAATCAAACAAATGCATTTCTTAAACCAAAATATTCAAGATAATAAATTGTGGTATAGTTTAGATAAGACACAGACAAACATTCTCTAAAGCAGTTTCGCTTTACTTTTTAAAAAATCAAACATTTAAAGATAC
Source organism: Liasis olivaceus (assembly GCA_030867105.1). Taxonomy (NCBI): domain Eukaryota; kingdom Metazoa; phylum Chordata; class Lepidosauria; order Squamata; family Pythonidae; genus Liasis; species Liasis olivaceus. The sequence continues at coordinate 200,121,581 of CM061348.1, forward strand.
TAGAACTTGCATTAAAATCATGTTGTAGTAAATGTAAAATGTATGGGAAGTTTGAATGATCAGAACATAATTCTATTGTTTAATGAAAGAGCAATTTTGTATGTTTCAATTCTTTCAATGGGGCTTTGTTTTTCAATGCCAGCTATAATTTTGTAGTATATTAGCTTACTTGAAAGATATCCTCTAGTAGGGTTAGAGTACCATCACCCGCAGGCTCTGAGTCAAGAAAGGCCAGTATATTTTATGTAGTATATTAGTATCACACTTCTTGCCTACTTCATTATTGCCATCTTGCTCATCTTAATTGCATCCAGGCTACTCATTTGCCAGCTCTTGACTTGATTCCTATTGCTGCCATATAATACAGAATATAAAATCTTTTGTCAGGAACAAATTCATTTTATAGTCTTTTAATTGCCTAATACCTGGATTGTTAAATATATAAATAGTCTGCTTTATTTTCTAAATGGGGAGGGGGGAACTGTACAAGATTGTAGGGGATACCTAACTTTATGCTCATAAAGGGTCAAAGCAGTGCTCAGGAGAAACATCTAGATGATTCTCCCTCTCTGTGCACATTTTCTCTCCACACCAGTATTGCTTGTCCTATAAGAATGGATACTGTAGGTCTATATGTGATACCCATCTATTTGCTTCATGGGCAAATAGCAGCTCCAAGATGAGATGAGGAAGCTCAGATTGGGAAAATGGTATTAAAGAGAGGAAGATTTAACCAACCGTAGATGTCCATAGGAGGGCAGTGAGGAGGCAAGGGATGAAACATGCATCGTAATATCATGACGCAAACCCTGCGACTTATGTACTTGTGTCATATATTGGTATGCACGTAAGGGTGGGCTGTACATCATGAAGTCATTGTGTGAATGCCAGCATTTTTATATCATTGTGGCTAGCTGGGATGCCTTTTCCCCAGTTCTGATATAAATTTCTCTTCAATGATGTTTACCCTTTCAAAAACACATTAAGATATGATCATAAATCAGCTATTTCAGTTTCTCATTTGGCCCTGAATATATATGATAATTGTACTGAATTATAATGAGCATATTTTAATTGTTACTTCAGTCTCTGGGATAAAAAGACAATTTTGTTTCATTCTTCAGATTAACATTATGACCCCCCTCCCCCACATTTTAGCTCAAGCTAGGGTTATCTTGGATTTCCAGATGGTTATAATTCTCTCCTTAGATATGCTCATTTGTTCTAGATTGGTCAGTGTATTTCTGAAATGACCAGAAGAAGATGCCTATTCTTGTACTAGTTAATTGCATTATGCCACAGTGCTGCCCTGTATATTTGCCTATTTTTTCATCACCATCTGATCCTAAAATGTACTTTTATTGTAGAAGTTAAACTTGGAATATATCTTGCCTGTACATTTGATCACTTGATGTGTGTGCTGTTACAGTCTTTCCATTGCCTTCTTTTTGTCTTCTTCCATGTCAGTGGAGATTTAAAAACTCAGCTCCTGTCCCAAATGCAAAGCAGCCCAAGCTACTATGGAAAAAGAAAGGCATAAATTTGGTCTAATGATACTCCTATCTTGAGAAAGTTTGATAAGATATATGGAAATGATGCCTTCTACATCAACATTACATTTATCTGCTCTCTTCCCATAGCTTATTTGAGTTGCTATAATTATTGGAAAGTGTGAGAAAGAGAAACTCTAAATTCCTCTTGTAGGGATATAAAATGATAGAGGACTGTTAATAGTTGAGTACTTTTGTGTTCTATTCTAGTAAGTTGGTATGCTGTTAAATGAAAGTATAAACTTTTATACTAAAGTTCTCATATGTGCTATTATTGCAATTTGCACTAAAGCACTTGTATTAGTATAATATGATTCCCATTGCTTTAGATTGCTTTGGGGGCTTAAAGTGGCAAATAAATAAGGGTTATGCATGAAATGAGAAGTGCATTAGTTTTTTGCTGAGAACAGAACAGCCCACCTGAATCATTGCATTGGAACTTTCTGATTAAGCAGTGTTCCAGTGGAACTAAGTGCTCCATGTTCTGCTGAAACAAAATCCACAGCAATTATTATTATTATGACCACTATTTATTACATTTATATGCTGTTGATTCCCAACAGACTCATGGCAGCATAAAACAAATCATGCACAACAATGAACCATCCACAGCACAGAAATCCCAAATATGCAAAAATAAACAATAATAAAGTATCAGTACCAATATTGATAACTAAATAAATAAAAATATAATATGCAAAACCAAGGATGATCAGCCAATGCCATTCATTGCCCGAAGATTCTTTGAAAGAGTTCATTTTTTGCCAGTGTCCAAAAGATCATTACTGAGGGGCCCAGTCTAAAGGAGGAGATGTTCCAGATCATAGGTGCCAGGATGGAGAATCTGAATGTTCTAGCCGTAAGAAACAATGAGGATTCTGAACAAGCCTTTTGCTCCCTTATTTTTCACCCCAGGTCCACAAATATGGATAGAGTATTAGTGTATGTTAACTGCTATCAGCCATCTAATTTACATATTAATCAGTGAGATGATTTCATCCCCCCAGAACAAACAAACAGTAGTTGAAACAGACAACTGTGACAGGTACTGGATTCAACACATAGGAGAAATATCTATTTGTCATCAACTTTGTTCGTTTAGTAGTTAGATAGCACCTGCACTTTCTTCTTGATATTCTTAGCTTTGTAGGTACTACACCAAGCATAAACTGTAGTTCTATTGTTATGCTACTATGGGGTTTATGTAAACATTTCAAACATTGCATAAGGATAACTGCTGACTGCAATCACTTGAATAGGGTTCATAAATATCTATAGCAGCAATACCAAAGCAATCAACATCATCCTGTCCCACTACCATTATTTTATCAGGTTTGAGAGTGACAATACCTTCAATTAAAAGACATCAGCAAAATACAGAGTCAATGCTCTATGTAGAACAAGCAACCGACTCATATAGTCTTTCCAGTTTCTTATATAAATAGACCAATATAGCCCATATGTTTTATCCTAAAATTTGTGAGAGGCACTTGGGAAAAGGAGCATGACAATTGCTTTCATCATTTTAAATGTTCTCTGGCACTCTTGTGATTATTTTTAGTTCTACTGTTAAAATCTCTGTGTGGGAGTGGATAATGGCATGTGTCAGGTAACAGGTGGGCTGGCTGTGCTTCCTTTCCCTTCAGTAAACATCTTAATAAAAAGAATAGGGCCTGCTGGGCTATTGCAATAAAAATCTTTAGAAGATAGAAAGAAAAGGTCATCAAGCTGTGCAGTTTACTAAATATTTAATGTAATATTTTGTTTTAATGGATGGAATTACTGATTGGGGATTTAAAGAATCTCTTGGGAGAGAGATGCGACCAAAAGTTAATTAGATCAAGGAGCTTTTGCTGACTTACATACAGGGACAGTTCTCGGTCTTGGTCTCTTGTAGTCATATTTTGGGGTAGCCATCCTGAACTGGGTACCTTCCAAATGTGTTAATGCTACATTCTCAGAATTACCAGCTAGTGTGATGATAATTCAAAACCTGAATTTAGAGTAAGGTCTGCAGATGAAAGAAGAGACAGAACTATACAGTACAGACAAAGGCTGACATGATCGCCAGTGGTGCCTCAAGAGAACTCAGTAGTTTTCTGCCACAGTTAAGGACACAGTAGAAAGGATGGGGTGGGGGAGGAATCTACTTGCTACTCAAACACTAAAATTGCCACAGGATGGGGTAAGTATAGCCATTATTCTAGTGTAGCTCTTAAGTACAAGCCTTTTTGTTTTTTTAGCCACAGATGTGAACAGCTGCCATTTGCTACTGTGGGAAAAGCAAAGAACACTTGGGGATTTAACTTACCCTTACTTCTGTGGGAAAAAAACACATGGATATAGGATTGGTTTCTATACAGGTTTTAACCTTAGATTTATAAAAGCAAGCCTTGGATTTATCTACAGCCTCCTTTTCCTTTCTCTGCTGTTCAAGTTCAAGAGGATGGTTTTGAACACTTCTAAACTAAAATCTAATTAACCATAGTTAGGATTTATCATTGTTTAAATTTTAAATGATATGCTATCCTTAAATGGAAATGGAAGCTTCTGATTTCCCTATTGCTCTGCCAGAGAAGAAGAAAAGAGGTCACAAATAGGCCTGAAGATTGCTACAGTCTACCCTCCTAATGCTATACCATGCATTAATGCTAGATGCAGTCATGCATCCACTCTGTAAATCTGCAGACTCAGATTCCATATGGTAGGCTTTTCCTGATTATGACAAATTTCTGATCAATTCAGGGACTTTTTTCAAAACCAGTCTATGACACTATTTGGGGCAGAATAACCTCATATAAGTTCAAGTACGATATGTTTCTGTCTTCTCAGGTCTCCAGAGACATCAAGGAGCAAGCCAGAATTTATACAAATTTCACTTAAGGTTCAAGAAGTGAATATCCTCCAGTATGATCTTTTCTTTTCAGGCTAGATTGAGACCAGATGTATTGAGTGGTATTAGTAGTTTGAATTACTGCTCCTGTTGGCAACTTTGTTTTCCTTGTAATTAGTTGTATAGTACACATTACTTCCTTATCTTTTTCTGTTCCCTACAGACCATGTGTTTATACAGTGGGATCTCCAATAAACAACAGGGCCCTTTTTCCATGCCAAGAACCGCCTGTTGCCATGTCAACATGGCAAGCTACAGTCCGAGCAGATGCACGCTTTGTTGTTCTAATGAGTGGTGAGAATGCAGCGGAACCAGCAGAATCTGAAAAAGGTACAGCATGTATTTGCTATATTAATATTTGATCCAATGCTCATTTGGAAAATGCTTTAGTATCAATGTGGTATTTCTTCCATGTAGCCTGATGAGATTCTAGCTCCCCCTCTATCTGGAACCATTACATTTATTTTCATTCTTTTAAATTTTTTCTTTCTTACTTGGTTCCTGTGTTCTGATCACTTTTTCTTTCCTCATCCCTCCTGGTCTAAGATTTTCAGGAATTAGTAATATGCGTATCGTAGGTGGATTAATTAAAAACAAACTTATAATAGAAATCTTTTCTATAGATGCCATAGCAGTTTATAATAAACTGAAATCCTGATTTAAAATGTTTGTGAAGGTATGTTTGTTGGTGGTGTTAGAATTACATTCTTGCAGTAAGGGTGGAACAGGTTAGAGTTGCACTTGGAGCGTTCAGCTAGGATTAAGAGGTTGAGATATCCCTAAGTGGGCTAAAATCATTTTTCTTCTTTGATACAAGGAACATGAGAAAGAAAGTGGAACGCTATAGTGTGCATGTTTACTAAATAATAGAAATAATAACTATGATTTAGAATGCACCTTCTTGGTGTGAACTGTTTGGATTGGATTAGGCTTCATATTGAGGTTGAAAATTTGAACTTCGGTGCAGCAAATCCTATTTGTTGTAAATTATTTTTATGTTAATTAATCTTATTTCTGTAGGTTGGATTGAAATCTGCTTCACTACAGAATTTTATTTTTATTTAAATTTAAAAATGCAGATAACAAAAATGCATGCACATACAGATTGACATAATCACTGAAGAATATATGCATTTTAAAGAGACTATTCCTGTATTTAGTCTTTGCGCCCTTAATTTCTTTAGCACTTCTTGAGTCTCTCAATCAGCTCTGCTGTATTTTCACTATTTATTATTATAAGTATGTCGTCCAGAAGTAAGCCTTACCGAATTCAGTTGGACATTACCTGTATCATAGGAATACAATCTTAGAATTTCTTCCAATTTTTTTTCTTTATCATTTTATTATAGTAGTAAAAGCAAATACAAAGTAAACTCAGAGAAGGAAAGAGAAGTAGAGAGAAAGAATAAAAAGTGCAAAGAAAGAAAAAGAAGTAAGATAAAGAAAAAGAAAAGAAAGAAGATCTTCACCACAACAAGCATGAACAAATTTGATTACTCTTTACCCCCTATAAGGTTACAAATATCTCTTCTTCCCATAACCCATCCCTTATCTGTATGCAAATTCATAAATCATCAACTTTTCAGTCCTGGTGTCAGCAAAAAGTCCTTTAAAGGATTACCAGAGCTTTATAAAAACATATCTTATTTTAACCTTGGTCAAACAAACCAGCTTTATATTCCTTCCTGTTACTTCTACAGTCTTGGTCTTTAATTCATTCAGATGTTGTTGTAGGATTTGGTCTCTCTTCAGTTTTTCTTTTTTCCCATCCCAAAGGCTTCTTCGAGGCTTTAGCAAACCTCTTTTGTAAATACAGTAAAAAGTTGTTATTCAGATCATTTTCTTGATTTATCATTTATAATTCTACTTTGATTTTCAAAGCTTTAACCAACTTCTTTTGTGTATCTAGTAGAAAGTCCTTATCAGGGTCATTCTCTTGGCTTGCCATTTGTGTTTTCACTTTAGCTGCCTTCTCTATCTTGTAATCCACCCTTTTTTTGTTATCCAGTATTTCTGATTCTACTACTTCTGCATCAGATAAAATTTGTTTTGCATCTGTCATTCCTTCATTAGCATCTTTTGGGCATAGTCTATCCATGGAAACAGACATCATTGTTGACATTGCTGACATTGTAGCTACTAATTTCTGACCCCATTCTTTGAAAATCTCCTGGAGTATTTCAAATGTCATAACATTTTGTGTCATTTTGTAAATCCCAGTATTAACCAAAAACCAAAGGCAAGCTTACACTTTTTTTCCTTTTCCTTTTCTACTTAGAATCTTTAGTCCTCTCTAGTGTCCGATTTCTGAAATCATAGTGTCTCAGATCTCTATTATGACTTAAGATAGACAAAACAATTTGGTTCCCATTAAATGCTGTTTATTTTATTTAATTATTTCCAAAATCTTAAAGTAAAAGTCTCAATATTTCAAATTTGTCTGTACCATTTATTAGTTTATAACTTACTTAGATCAAAATCTTTGCCATTTATTTCCAATTCTTTAAGTTCTTAAATTTATGGTTAATTTTTCTTTTGTTCAAGAAAGAAGGTAAACTCACCAGGTGACTTTTCAAACTTGTTGTTCTGAAGATCTCTAATAGCCTTAGGTTAGTTAAATAAGCAATTTCCGAAAGTGATTAAAAAGTGACGTTAGCAAACTCAGAGTCCTTTAAAAGGCTCTGCCACAGTTGTGAGCATGATAGCTTGATCCTTTCGTCTCCCAGTGCTCAAACCCACAGGAGGCAGCTGTCCTGCAGTCTCCTCATGAGGAGCAGCTGTCCAGAGCACATGGGTATAATTTCCCATCCTCTCCTTGTCCAGAGAGGTTCTGAAGAACTGATTTACTCTGGTTCTTCAGTCTTTTCTGCAGTAGTCATCTCCACCTTTTCAGAGACGTGTTTAGTTCGCCACGCCTCCCCCAGAAGTCCCTTACAAAATTTTTAATAAAGAAATGAGGTAACAATATTTGGGGAAGTTTGCTGTAGCAAATTATTTAAATTAAATGCTACAGTTTTGTGTAGTTCAGCAAACTGTGATGGATTTTTGCTGATCATCTCACGAATGACTTTGTATTTAAAGCATAGATTCCTTGATGCCATATCATTTTTTTAAAAAAAGGGGAAAGGGACAAAGATTGCTTTCAATTTGAGAAGTTTAATCATGCAGTATGAAACCATATAGCTCTTAATTAGTGGATTACAAATGACATCACTATGCCTTTTTTAAAATATATTAATTGTAGTCTGGTTTAGTAATCCAACAGTATACTTTTGGTTACTGCAGAGAACACAAAAGGCATTAGTATAATTTTGTTTAGTACTTACAAAGAGTTAATTTTCTTTATTACAACTGTAATCCACTTTAAGCATCTACTCCCTATCTCAACCCTCCCTTCCTCAAATCCTGCTAAACTGCCTCATTATGACGAGGGGAGGGTATTCCTGGGAGAAATGAGCAAAGTATGCTGGGAGTGTACACCAAGAGTATATATTCCCACAAAGGACCTTATGCCCCAGGCATAAAGGTCATCGCAGCTGCATAGCTAAAGCAAGCAGGCACCTATATGGGACAGCAGTGATATTTGAAGATGCTGGAGGCAGATGATCATTTTAGTGACAATGGCAAAGTCATCCATACTGCATGGAAGAAGACAATGGTAAACCACTCCTAGAATTTACCATGAAAATCACATGGACAAACAACATAAAGTGATTGCCGATATAGTGCTAGATGATGGGCCTCTCAAGTCGGATGGCACTCATTGTGCTGCTGAGGAAGAGCTGAGGATCTTTCAGAATACTAAAGGTGTTTATGACATGATTAAAGATTAAAGTCTATGGGACATCTTGTTAAGTCTGTACAACTCAGGGCGTGAAAAACAAAGAAAGAACGGTATTACTTTCATAGTCAGGAAAGCTATAGCAGGGAAAGTTCTTGGGTATATGTGGTCGATGACCAAACAATAAATAATAAAAAAAATATCAATTAGACTTTAATATAACAGTTATTAAAATTTATGCTCCAATTACTGATGCTGAAGAAGAGGAATTTTATGAGTTATATGGTTAATTTCAAACTGAATCTGAAATCGACAGAACAGTGTGACTTGTGGTTGGAGACTGGAATGCCAGTCTGTGGATGATCTTTGGAGGGCTCGGGATGGGAGTGGTATGTCCCTCCTGGCCCTTCTGGACCTCTCAGCAGTTTTGGATACCATCAACCATGGTATCTTGCTGGACCAGCTCCAGGGGGCACTGTTTTGCAGTGACTCTCCTCCTTTCTCTGTGGCTGGTACCAGTCAGTGCTGGTGGGGGAGGAGAGGTCCAGCCCTAGGCCCCTATTATGTGGGGTGCCTTAGGGCTCAAATCTCTCCCCCCTCCTATTTAATATCTGTGTGAAGCTGCTGGGAGAGGACATCTGCCGGCATGGGGTTCGGTATCATCAGTATGCTGTCTCTACCCCATGCCGAGCAAGTGATGCTGTTTAGGTGCCCTTTGTGGCTATTTTCACAGTGCTAGTCTGTGGCATATTTCTTGACTGCTGGTTCCATTACTGTTGATGGTTGATCCTAAAAGGCAGAAGCCATCCACCACTTCAAAATCTTCATTGCCAAAATGGAACAACTGATGCAATTTAATTAAAAAGTAAGCATGTTTATTCAGAGCAATTGTTTGCATATCACTTTTATGTATAAATTTGATAGTTGCTTTTCTGTAAATTATTGCTGATCAGTATTTCAGTGTACTTCATTTTTTTCCAAGGCATTGATGATGCTTTAAACTATTGATTTTTGTTGCTGAATTGAATTTTATTTTATAGGTATTTTCTGTTTTTCTATAAAACAGATTTCCATCAGTTTTTTTTTTAACTTTATATGTATTGTATTTTTTTGTTTGGCAGCTTTTACTATTAGATGACTACTTAAAAAAAAAATGTTTATATTGGTAATTCATAGAGTAATTTTTTAAAAAAAGATTAAAGTAACACTTTAAAGTAGTTGTCTCTCCTTGCTCCAGATTCTTAGTTTCATCCAGAATGCATGTGTTCCTTTTAAGCAAATCTGACCCGCAAACTAGACAGCATTCAAATGTATCTTTGAACCAAGGGAACAGAGAATGGTCATGAGAGGCCCCTGAGGACTAGTTTGTTAGCTCAAGAGTCTGAAACCTTTTCATATATGATATTAAAGTCTCTAACAAGTCAAACATTAAGAAATGTTTGAATATTATGAATAGTATCATGGTATGCCATTAAACATACATTTATTTTTTTAAAAATTCTGCAAATCAGAGAGTTTTTTGCCATTTCAGTTTGACCACTTATCTGGCAGCACTTTTTCTAAAGCAGAACATCAATATTTGTTTTGGTTGTTGCTGAATAAACATAAAACCCTTAAATCTAATAATCTGAAACTTGGCAAGATTTATCTGCTCAGAAGAGGCAACTATGCCTGAACATTATTTTCAGTTCTGCCAAGGAATAAAAATGACTTTGGCAGTTCTCTTTTAAGAAATCATGTTTTGTCTTCAATTTTCTGCAAATTTAGCTCAAATTCAGATTACTCTTACTAAAAACCAGGCTAAAAAGCGATACATTATTTCACACAGAAAAAACCGATTGGCATTTGGTGCTTAATGGGGAAGCACTGAATCATGCTTAAGATTTGAGCCTAAGACTCATCTAGTCAATCAGGCTGTCAGGGTGGAAAGTGGTGAGCCTGGGGTAGAAACCAGGATCCTTCTCTTTGAGATATACAGCAGGTAGGTAATTAGTGTGAGGAAGGGATAGGCCAGAGCTACGCTGACCCCACTCCCACCGCTGATACAGCTCCTCAGCAATGAGCATGGAAGAGCTTGAGGGAGAGTGCAGCAGCTTCTTCCCCGTGACCCTGGGCAGCAGAGGGCACACCAGGAGCACATCCTTGTACCTCCCACTTGGGCAGGGACAATGTTCCCCTCTCCTTTTCATCGAGAGGTACATTCCCCTTCCTAGCCATGTTCATTGGAGTTTGCTGAGTTATGCCACCATCTCTGCTTCTTCTGTCCTCTGCCTTTGTTCCCAAAGCAGCCATCCTGTTGCACCCTGACTAATGACTACAGAGAACAAGGAGGCCCTGTGCAACACTCACCTCACCTTGCCTGCCTTACTTCCCCCCCAACTCTCTGTTGGGGCAGATGGAGGGAAGTTGCCAAAAGCCCCTCACTAGCCACAGGGAGCTGTCTGGCCCCTGTCCAAGATGTGATAATACTTCAGTGCAGAGCTAAGGGGGCAGCCACCCTTTAGCCTGCCTTGTCTGGCTGTAGAGGCAGTGTTTTCTTCTTAGGAAAGATCCTTAGCTGCTGCCCTTCTGCGTGTCAGCAAAGTTCAGGCTGTATCAAGTGACCTGGCCTCTGCTCTAAAAAGTGGTTTAGTGTTGTGAGAATGAATCTTTTGAAGTTTAGGGCTTGCACTGTTTTTCTTGCCTGCTTTCTCCTTTCTTCTCTTCTGCCGTGAGGAGGAATTTTGAAGTTTTAGCTTCTGTTTTTGGTAACTGCAACTTAGCATGACATCTGAAACCAATGGAAGTCGTTTTTCATAATATCATGTCTTCTTCTGGGGTACAGTTTCTTATTCCTTCTGCACTTTGTATCACGTTGCTTACTCTGCAAGGGAATAATGTTAGGAGTATTTACTATTTATTTAAGATTTGGGAAGGAGAATATTGCATATTTTGTAATCATAAAATATATGAAGTTGAAGAAATCCCAAAGATCATTTTAATCTAATCCCTGCTCCATGCAGGAATCCATTAAATCATGCCTGACAGGTGGCCATCCAAACTCAGTTTGTAAGCCCGTAGAGGATGGGAGTCCATGAGTGTTCAAATACTCAACTGCTCTTACCATCAAGAAGTTCCTCTTAATATTCAGTCTGAATCTCCTTTCCTTTAATTTCTGCCCATTGTCATGCCCTCACTTTCAGTAGAGAAAGCTCCTGCTTGCATATGACAGCCTTTTAGATAATTGACAACCTTGTGGACAGAAAGTGAGGCTGGATTTCCCAGAGCAAGTACTTGAGAACTGGGGGGCGGGGACATTGGGCTACTTGTCTACTCAATATCTGTGGATATTGAGAATTTTCTGGGAACTGGAATTCCCAGAAAAATGTTCTTTTGGAGGAAGAGGTGTCACTGCAGTGGTTTCCACTGATGGTATCAGTTCATCCTTGATTCTGTCCAATTCTTTCCGCAGGCACAGTCTTTCAGCCCAGGAGTATTTTCTCCAGATACATGTTAATTGTCACAATTTCAAAAATCTTTTTTTCCTTCAGATTTGGGGAGAAGTATGCTGCATTTACAGTTTTTAGAGCATCTGTTGTTTTTCCCCAGCTTCATATTCATTGACATTAAAAAAAATCTTCTGTTGAAAAGTCTCTTGGAAACCTGCTGAATAGTTCTAGGCAAATCATCAAGAGGTTATTTGCTCCTTCAAAATTTAAAAATCTTTCATTTCAGATTACCTTGCTAGATTCAGGAAGTATGAGGAAAAGCCTCTGAACTGAGATTTAATAAACATGTGGATTAAAATACCTATCAGCTATTATTTCTCTTTCACTCTTTAGGCTTTTTAGATAATGGATTTTAAGCTTGTTTAAATTAATTGCAATTCAGTAGAAATAATATAAAGCTGGGTTTCTTCTATATATAAGACAATATTTTATTAAAATGTACTAAATGTATTTTAAAAGGCAATTTATGGTCTTCTCAGTGTATCAGTTCTCAAGGCAGGGGACAAGAAGTAATTGAAATACAATTGAGATATCAAAACAAACGAACAGAAAGCAACACATTCTGAAGGAGATAAGAAGAAAAAAATAAACAAATAGAGCAACCTGATAATACAATTAAAATCTGAATGTGTTTTCAATGAATACATTAGATGTAAATTATTCCTGCATAACATTTTAAATCTGTAGATACAGCATTGCTTCAGATGATATAATTTGCATAGTTTATGAATAAATTGGAATTTTCTCCCTGTTATTTATGTGCAAATTTTTATGTAGACGTGATGGTGAGAACTGATTGCTATACAAATTATTAATACAGCATATTCTTGGGAAGCAATTCACTTCTAATTTTTAACAACAACAACAACGAAAACATTGTAAATTAGCGTTTTATGGATTTCTGTATATTTGTTGGATTACTTCAGTGCCATGTAGAAATAGGCACTTCATACTGTGTGTGTGTGTGTGTGTGTGTGCGCGTGCGTTCATTCATTCATTCATTCATTCATTCATTCATTCATTCATTCATTCTACCCTAGGTGGTGCTGTATCCAAGGGAGCCTTACAAGGTCCCAATAGATATAGTAAGATAGTGGATTGAATACTGTGGACAGAAAGGCAAAGAGGAAGAAGGCAAAGAAAAGAGAAAAACAGAAGTAAAGATAAAATAATGTTAGTTTAGCTTATTTCTTGCACTTTTTTGGAAACAGTATAATTAGAGATAAAGCAGAATGAAGAGAAGAATAATCAGATATTTCTGTTTTGTATAATTTCAAGGAAAAAGTTATACATTATTAAAAATGCTACATGGGATGTAAAGAGAGCTTGAAACTTTCTAATACTGATGAGCATGATAGCTGCCTAGAAAAAACAAGAAATGGTTCAGTAGAAAGACATCTAAAGTAATCATTATCATTTAGATAGTTCTTTAGATTTGTAGAGGTCTGGAACCATTTTAGTCCCAAAGATACATTTGACAGATTTTTCTTTTTAATCATTTGCCTTGCATACGACCACAAAATGGCTGCTGTGGGACTTCCTTTGCTTCTTTTGTCCTCTTTCTCTCTCCTCCCTGTGTTTTTCTTCCCAGAGTAAGAGACCACAAAAGGGGATCTGAAATGTCCTGAACTGAAGTATTTATCCATTAATTTAGACTGGAGGCAGGGAAGCCCACCAGTTGCCAACAGTTCAGTTGCCCAACTGTTTATGGTAGGAGAGAAGGCCTTTCCTATCCCAGTGAAGGGCCTCCCTCCCTCCCTCCCTCCCTCCCTCCCTCTTTCTTTCTTTCTTTCTTTCTTTCTTTCTTTCTTTCTTTCTTTCTTTCTTTCTTTCTTTCTTTCTTTCTTTCTTTCTTTCTCAACGCTGACAATATTTCCTTGAACATGTCAATGAATGGTAGAGCATGGTACGTTCCTTGGTATGTACTCACAGACACAATGGTATTTGGAGTTGCTGCTCTCAGTATACAGTACTAGTTTTAGACTGTTCAAAACTGTTTACATACATAGACAAAGTTCCTTCTAATAACCCTGAAGATAAGTGATTATTAATTATGCTGATAATGCAGGGATTGAGGCTCAAAGATAAGCCACTGTTGTCCACTCATCTTCCAATGAGTACAATACTAGAATGGCTGTACTGCTGTATTGCCATAGATTTGCATTTGAAATCAACTCCAAAAATATAATTGGGTCCATTGTAAATGTGTATTAGCCTGGGTGGCGCTTTGGATTTGATCTCCAGAAGATGCTTTGGAATGCATGGGAGCATGTTAAATAGCAGCTATCTGCAACATCTTAAAGCATGTGCTTTTCTTCACATATGTCATTTGGGCTGTAAGTGGAGTGCATTTTCTCAAATCTTGTAGTTCAGTCTCATAGGAATATATGGTGAATTTCTTTTAGATCACTGCTAAAGATGTTTATGGGTAAAGATGGAACCTGACTTGCAACGTTTGTACGAAGCCAGCATATACAAAATACAATGGAATAAAAGAAGCTTGTTGAATACTTACATTAGATGCAATTAATGCATATTAAACAAAATAAAGGAAATTGTTACAGAACCTTTATTTTATTGTAGTTTAGTATAAAATTGAGTATATTGAGTCAATATTGCAGAAGCAAGGCTCTTACAATGGGTATACGTATGTTTATACAGAGGTTAATCCCACCTTGATACTTTTGCTTAATGGGAGACATCCAATTCTGCACAAGTAGATGGCACGGCTGTTTCTCTTCTGTTCCTCATTGGAGCTACATGTACTCCTCCAATGTACTGAACATTGTAAGATATGTTTTTCCCATTTGCAAAGGAAGTGAGTCTTCTTAAATTAGGTGGAGATACACATATACATATTCCAGTTATATCCTGCTTTTTTATTCAGAAGATGCTCAGTTTTGTGCAAATTTGCTAAATATGGCAATTATTTTCTCCAACTTTGTTCCACATTCCCCACCCTCCCCTGACTTTTTGGAAGGAGTTGGAGATTCCAAAAGCTGGATGGGGCAAGGAAGAATCCATTTCACAAGGTGGTCATCCATTCATGCAACACTGTATTACACTCAGTATTTTCACTGCCATGTTACATATCAGATAAATTAGGCAAGAACTCCCACCATTTAAAAACTCTGTGAAATCTCATGTCACAAAGCAGAAAACCACTCCCATAAGACTTTCTCCAGATCTTCTAGCACTTTACCACCCTATATATTTCCAAATTCTGATCTAGAAGGTCTCATAATACTCCAGAGCAGATCTTCAACATCTGCAAAGCAGGTGGAGATTGCAGGAGAGGGGGGTCTTGCACTCCTGGTTCCCTTCTAAAACATTAAAATGAAACATTAAAACAAAAATCTATATTTCAGGTTTTAACTGAATCATAGAAGACATTTTTAGATTTAACAAATGGTGAGCAAATGTGATGGATAATATACCGTATACATGTTTTTCTTCTTAGGTATATTAAATTGGTTTTATTATGTTACAATGCCAATGCCAGCATCCACCTTTACTATTGCTGTTGGATGTTGGGCAGAAGTTAAAAGAAAAAGTTATGAAACTGATGTTCTGAAGAATGATGGGCTGTCCTCAAAAGCGGATGTCAGGTTGGTGATTACAGCTGAAAAATATGTACTTTACAGAACATTCAATTTGTTCTATTTTAAAAGAAAATGAATCATCGTAGTCAAGGAACAATAGAACATGTTTCATCAAAGCAGAAGAAAACTGTATAAGAGAAGTTAGTCCACTGAATGAGGATGGGCAAGGGTGTGTTGCTTATGCAGAAAGAAAGGGTTCTTTGAATAAGAGCATGGCTTTTTCTGTGATTTACTTGAGCTGCATAATGTAAAAGTTGAACACCTAAACTCTACAGAGCTCTCATACTTTTTTCAGTCACAGTGTTCTTAGTTTTAAATAATTCAAACCATGTTTGTTTTTAACACTGAGATTAACAAGTGTATGGTTGCACATGTCACTACAGAGGCACAATCAAAGACAAAATGGGATTGCTTAATAGGTTAATTTTAATTGAGGCCTAATAAAACAATGCTTTTAAGCATCCTTTTGCTTTTTTTTTCCTTTTAAATTCCAAATTGCTTACCATTTTACATTGTAAAACTGTTCTCTGTTTTACAGCCTTGACTGATGCAGTAATATCCCGTGAAGCTAATTAGACTGCTATTCCTATTTCATATTTTTGGCATCCTTCTTTCACATTTTTATCAGGCTGTCTTGTAAAATTCCCATTCATGTTTCCTTCTTTTCATTTTTGGTTTGAACAATCACGTTTCTAATTATCTTTGTTTGTTCCTATATTTATAGAATGATAGTACCACAGAAAAGCATGTTGCAGATCTGATACAAGCAGTGCTTCTGGATCAGTAACAGATCATCAGTTTCATGTCAAAAATTTGTTCAAAGAATTTGAAAAAAATATTGTTAATATGTTGTGACTGTTTAGCCTTCCAGATTGGAAACATAATTCAGGCTATGTGCACATTAATAATCTATTGTCCTATGTTCTGGAGATGATATTTATCTCCAGATGATATTTATGCCATTTATTTGTTTAATTACAGAAAATTTGTTATGGATTTAAAACAGTTAACTAGCTATATCAAAGCAAAGGCATTGTAGCACTATTCCATTTTTCTCTACTTAAGATATTTTGCTTGTTTAAAAAAATGGTGAGAAAACATGATAGGGTTATAAATGTCTCACCGGTGGCGTGTTCCGGCCCTCCTGGCTCATTCCCAGGTCCTGGTCATCAGGTTTGTAGGGGCCCTGGCTTTCGGCTGCTGCTGCTTAATGCCAGGTTGGTTAACAACAAGGGCCCCCTCGTATGTGACTTGATCACTGAGGAGGGGGCAGACCTGGCATGTATTACCGAGACCTGGCTGGGCCCCAAGGGGGGGTGCCCCTCTTGGAAATGTGCCCAGCTGGGTTCATGGTGTGACACCAGCCGAGATGTCAGGGCAGGGGAGGAGGGGTGGCTATTGTGATCCGGGAATCTCTAGTGGCCTTCAGGGGCATTGCTTCACAAATTTCTGGCTGTGAGACACTGTTCATTAGGTTGGGCTCCCATGAACAGTTGGGAGTTCTGCTATTGTACCAGCTTCCCTGCTGCGTGGCAGCCTCCCCGCCTGAGCTGCTGGAGGCCATCGCGGGGATGGCGGTAGAGTTCCCCAGGCTTATGGTTCTGGGGGACTTCAACCTGTCATTCCTGGGGCGGTCCTCGGACACGGCTCAGGAGTTCATGGCTACCATGGCAGCCATGGGCCTGTTGCAAATGGTGCAGGACCCAGCCCGAGACAGTGGCCATATGCCGGATTTGGTTTTCTTGTCGGAGCAATGGCAAAGTGATCTGAGGGGAGATTTACAGCTTTCCCCATTGTCATGGTCAGATCACGTCCTGGTGACCCTGAGTTTCTCCTATGCCACCCCCCTCTGCAGGGAGGCAGGACCCATGCGATTGGTCCACCCCTGGCGCCTGATGGACCCGTCAGGGTTTCAGAGGGAGCTGGCGGATATTCCTGTGGACCTGCTGCATGGTCCAGCGGAGGCCTTGGTTGCTGCTTGGAATAGGAAGGCGGCTGGGGCCTTGGACAGGATCGCGCCTATGCGACCTCTCTTGCCACATCAGCCCTGACACTCCCTGTGGTTTACGGAGGAATTGACGGTGCTGAAGAGGGTCAAGAGACGTCTAGAGCACTGCTGGAGGAAAACAAAGACTGAATCTGACTGAACACAGGTTAGAGCTGCTGTTAAGGCCTACATTGTGGCAATAAGGGTGGCGAAGCGTCAATACTTCTCTGCCCTTATCATGTCCGCAGAATGCTGCCCTGTTTAGGATCACTAGGTCCCTCCTTGGCAAGGGGGATGTGGGGGTTCATTTGCAGGGCCGTGCGGAGGAATTTTCAGAGCATCTGCAGGACAAAGTCGCTCGGATTCATTCCAAGTTAGACTCCGAGCTTGGGGCAGGGTCTGGGGAGATACCAGGGGACCGTTCTTACCCAATTATCTGGGAACAGTTTGATCCTGTTGCTCCTGAGGAAGTGGACAGGGTCCTGGGAACTGTGAAGGCCACCACTTGCCATCTTGACCCATGTCCCTCCTGGCTGGTGAAAGCAGCTCGGGAGGTGTCATGTGGTTGGATCCAGGTGATGGTTACTACATCCTTGCAGGAGGGGGTGTTTCCGGCCACCTTCAAGGAGGCGTTGGTGCACCCCCTCCTCAAGAAACCCTCCCTGGATCCTACCATACTGGACAACTTTCGTCCAGTCTCCCACCTCCCCTTTTTGGGGAAGGTGGTTGAGAAAGTGGTGGCTTCACAGCTCCAAAGGGTTCCGGAGGAAACAGATTATCTGGACCCTTTCCAGTCAGGTTTCAGGCCCGGTTATGGAACGGAAACGGCATTGGTCACACTTATGGATGATCTCTGGTGGGAGCAGGATGGTGGAAGTGCGACTATCCTTGCTCTCCTTGATCTCTCAGCGGCTTTCGATACCATCGACCACGGTATCCTATTGGGATGGCTCAGGGACTTGGGGATGGGCGGCACAGTCTTGTGCTGGTTCACCTCCTTTCTTCAGGGCTGATCCCAATTGGTGTTGATAGGGAGCGAGAGGTCCCATTCTTGGCCCCTCCTTTGTGGGGTGCCACAGGGTTCAGTTCTCTCCCTGCTCCTTTTCAACATCTACATGAAACCGCTGGTGAGATCATCTGCCACCATGGGATGAGGTATCATCAGTACGCTGATGATACACGATACATCTCCATCCCAGGTGAAGTAAGTGATGCCGTGACTGCCCTTTCTCGGTGCCTGAAGGCTGTAAGGGTCTGGATGGGGAACAACAGGCTTTGGCCCTGGTAAGACGGAGTGGCTGTGGGTTAATGGCTCCTCTGTATCCGGGACTTTGTCATCTTTGGTGCTTGATGGGGTGGCACTACCCCAGACAGATCCAGTGCGTAATCTGGGGGTCCTCCTAGACTCACAGCTCCTGCTTGAAGAGCAGGTGTCAGCCCTGGCAAGGAGGGCCTTTGCACAGCTTCGGGTTGTGCATCAGTTATGCCCTTTCCTGGATCGGGATGCCCTTCGAACAGTCACTCATGCCTTTGGTGTCTCCCAGATAGACTACTGCAATGTGCTCTACATGGGGCTACCCCTGAAGAGTATCCGGAAGCTACAGCTGGTCCAGAATGCGGCCGCGCGGGCTATTTTTGGAACCCCAAGAAGGGCCCATGTAACACCGTAGCTCCGCAAGCTGCATTGGGTACCAGTTTGCTTCTGGGTCCAATTCAAGGTGTTGGTTATTACCTTTAAAGCCCTACATGGCATGGGGCCAGGTTACCTAAGGGACCA
The DNA here is from genome assembly GCA_030867105.1 of Liasis olivaceus. Taxonomy (NCBI): domain Eukaryota; kingdom Metazoa; phylum Chordata; class Lepidosauria; order Squamata; family Pythonidae; genus Liasis; species Liasis olivaceus. Next base: position 200,140,659 of record CM061348.1, read on the forward strand.
CCTCTCCCCTATGTCTTCAACCCGTCCCACCCGATCGTACAGAGGGGGCATGCTTCGGACCCCCTCAGTAAAAGAACTCCAATTAGCGGGGTCCAGAAGGCGGGCCTTCTCTGCAGTAGCCCGTGCTATTTGGAACATTCTGCCCCTGGAGGTGCGATTGGCCCCCTCACTCCTGGCCTTCCGAAGGGCCTTGAAGACCTGGTTCTGCCACTTGGCCTGGGGTGGGGAGGGAATACTTCAAGCAGGGGGATGGCTAGCCCCGTAGTGGCCAGCTGTCCGCAGCCTGATTTTCCATCTTCTTGGATTTTCCTTTTTTAGTATTGTTTTAGTGCTGGATGTATTTGTGTTTTAGATATATTTATAGTTTTTAATGTTTTTTGTAAGTCGCTCAGAGTCCCCTATTGTGGGGGAGATGGGTGGGGGAGAAATCCAACAAATAATAATAATAATAATAATAATAATAATAATAATAATAATGATGATGATGGAAGAAAGCATCATTTCAACTTCTTGTAAAATTCTATGAACAGGGCAGGATGACTGCATGATAAAATCTCATTGTTAGGTTTTATCCAGTGGCAGGAAAAATTACTTCGGCAAGCTCACAAGAACTTCACAAAAGTAATATTTATTGAAAAATGTCAGAGGCCGTAAGCAAAGAATTTCAGCAACTGCTATGATTTAACAAGCCATGTATATAGAAACAATATTCAACCCCTCTTCTTTTTCCCCCCTTCCTGTTCTATGATCCAATCTGTCCTTTGTTTTTATAATTATCAGATTTGCTATCATAGTATCACAGAACTTTCACACTCATCTGGAAGAACCATAAAGATGAAAATGCAGGATAACTGACAATGTCTTTCAACAGATAGCTCTAACAGCATCCTAGCTTGAGGTGTTCATGATTGCAGGTCTTACTTCTTAAATAAAGAGGTTACGGGGAGACAAAATATAACAATATTTGGAAAGTGGCTGTAAAGCAGGAAATCCCCGCAGAGCTACTAGCTCTAATTCTGAGCAAGTTACCCAAACCACATTTTTCTTGCCTTGATGGGATTCTGAATTCTGTGTATAGTTGATTAAAAAAAAAAAAAGACTGTTAAAGAAAAGAAATTGTCCTCTGATCCAAATGTTTCCCTGTGAACACTGTATGAACAAATAACCCAAACACCTTGGTCCCTTTTTGCTGAATTATCTTCAAGTGCTCATAACTTATAAAAAAAAAAATCAACATTCAATGACTTATTATTTGTCTCTGACAGGTTATTAGAAAAGGCTTGTGATCATATACCATATCCTTGTCGTTTCCAAGATCCTACCACCTCTACTCAGGTTATTATTCCTCATCGCATCTTTGCTCCTCTGTGCCTTAAGGAATCCTGCAAAAAGGTTTTACCCCACCTGCTTCCTCAGTGTCTCTCTGCTGCGTATGATCTGCTGGGCACACACCCCTTTTCCCGGCTTGATGTTTTGATTGTTCCATTGAACTTTTCCAGTCTTGGAATGGCAAGGTATGGATATTTTCCCCATTTTCTGTGCAGTTTAATTTGTCTACTAATGGTTTATTGAATAAACTGCAATTAAATGCAGAACATGCTGTGTTGTAAAGAACAATTACAATCACAATGACTGGATTCATACTAAGACATAACCAAAGAAACCACATTATAACTTAACACAATGTGTGAACCCAGTCCTTACATATGTATGTATGTATGCATGTATGTATGTATGTCTTTGCCAGGAAGAAGACTATTGTTAAAAATCCTGTCTGCATTTTTCATAGCTACTGTCTTTTCAGAGGTGACAACAAATGGTAGGAAGCTATGACATAAAAGAGTCATTGGGCAACCTTATAAATCTAAATTATAAATAAACAATTCTGCAATTGTATGACATAATAGAAAAGGTAAATACTGTCTGCTGTCTTGTGATACTATCTCTCAGACATACAAACTGTACTTGAGGTGATAATCTGAGGCTGGGAAAAATGTTTTGGGAGGTGGAAATAGATGTTTTTCTCATATACATACAGTTTGTCATAGAGGGGGGAAGTTGAAATGGGCTAAGGAGCTGGCAGAATGTTAGCTGTGTTGGAGTTGGAGTCAGGGTGAGAGGAGAAGAAGAAAAATGGCTAGGGTAGACCTAGCAAGCAAAGATGGAATTAGGCAGTATTGGACCGCTAAAGAGATGCACCTTCCAGATCAAGATCAACAGCACCAAAGAGGAGGATGACACAGTGAAAGATCTGTGTACCCAGTGCAGATATCCAGAGAGGGAGAAGATGAACCGAAGATATGGAAAAGATCAAGTTTGTACTAGCTGTGAAAGGTTGCCAGCTACGTTTTAATTAAAACCCTTGACTACTTCTTTGGGAATTTAGTCATAGCCACACACATAACTTCAGCTTTGGATCTGAGAATGATAGAACAATTAGGCTTTAAAGCAATTCCTTTGAAGACAGAAGACAGAAAGAGCGGGGGAGTGATCAAATGTAAGGAAAAGCAGTATACGTGTGAATGCACTGTTTTAAAACACCTAAATATTTATGGGAGTTCTTGGAATTCAAATTCTTCATTTTTTATTTAAAAGGGGAAAATAAAAAAAAAAAGTATAGTAGCATAAGGATATAGTTAGGTAGATGTACTTCTGACTACTTTTCATATTAGTGTTAAAAAGTGTAATTACTGTGACATAGGGACCTTTCTGTTAAATAGTGCAAGATATCCTGCACATTAACTCTGTTCTGTCCTTATTGCAACCATAGATGTCTTTAGTTTAGATACAGCCTTACGTTTATGGCTTGTTATTACTTTATATATTATCTTGATACAGGAAGAGAACTGTGCTTGTGTGCATTTAATCAACTACTTGATCTGCAGTTGTATAAATAGGCAAGCACAAAAGAGCTGTTGTTCTGAGAATTTTCATTGTATTTGTCTGCCAGCAAAGAGAATAGCTATACATTTTCAGTCATTATGTTTAAATCTGCAATTTCTCTCTCTCTCTTTCTTATTTTTTTACATATAATATAGGTCCATGTACTTTGGCAAGTCTGTCCTCATTAGTGTGGAAGCGACTTCATTTTTAGTGTACCAGTGCACTTTTTCTTATTTGAAGGCAGGGGGGAGGTTACGCCATTTTTCAAAGGAGGAAGAAACAACAGTGGTTCTTTTGCAGGAAAGCTAAATTAGAGGTTTGAGTTGTGTTTTCCAGCAGCTGCCAGTGCAGATTCGGCATTATTTTAAGACCTGCCAATGCCTTTTTAGGAAAAAATCTGCCTTGAAATAACTGTCATGTGCTTTGTGTGTGTTGTCACTTTATGTTTTTAATTTGCTATGGATTATATATAGAAAAGTCATTTTAATGGATGTTGCTTCTGGACTTTCAATAGAAAGGAGGTGTCAGATTCTGATAATGCTCAGGGTAATGCAGCCAATGTCTAGTGGTTCTTTTCCAGTGAGTGAAGTGGCAGTGGAAATTCTGGAGTTTTTTTCTACTAGCTATTGTACTTTAGCTCAGTGCTGTGTTTCTTTTCTGTTGGCCTTATCCAACATTTGGAAGCTTTGGAAACCTCTCGTGTATCATACTTATCAATAAAGAAGATTCTTCTGATATTAATGGGAACTTGCCCCTAAATGGAGTAGACAAAAAACAAACAACCCCACAGATATGAATCTGTTTATGTGATGGAATGTGAGGGTGACCTTGGAAGAAGCGGGGGAAGAGATGCTCCCCGGGGAATGATCAGATAAAATAGAAAGGAGTCCTCAACAGAGTAACGGCCAGAGAAAGAAACTTAGGAAGAACCCGCCTAACTACTGAGGGGGTAAATAGGGAGGGCGGGAGATTTGTACTTTCAGACTTGCAAGATTCTGTCAAGATAGCCTTACAATAAAGTAGAATTAGCTCATCTAGTCATGTTCCCTGTCTGGTTTACCTGGGCAATATAATGCCCAGCTTCCCCACCTTATCAGCCTAGGGTTGCCAATTCTAGTTGAAACTATTTCTTGAGATTTCTTTCTCCCTAATAAATGTGTAGACATATTATGTATGTGCAAATACATCTGCCAGAAGCCACACTCGCCCCCCCCCCAAAAAAGGCAGGGGCAAAACCTAATGGTAAAATTATATTAATAGAATTAATAAGTACAGGTAGTCCTCGCTTAACAACCATTTGTTCAGCAACCATTCAAAGTTACAGCAGTGCTGAATGAATGGTAGTTACACCTGGCCCCTGAAGTTACAGCCATTGCAATACCCCCACGGTCATGTGATCGAAATTTGGACGTTTGGCAGCCCACCCACACTCACAACTGCAGGGGTGCTTCAACTTCCTTCACCTGCCTTTCTCTCTCCCCATCTGTGCCCTTTTGGCTGCCCTGCACTCCACTGCTTCTGCTGGCCCTACTGTCCTACACTCTGCTGGCCTGGCGCCCTAGCCTCCACCCACCCTGCTGCTCTGCTGCCTGCTACCCTGGGCTCTGATCACCCTGCTGCCCTGGGCTCTGCTTGCCCTGCCACCCTGCTGGCCCTACTGCCCCCAGGTGACCTTGGCCATCTTCTTCCTCCCACTGCTGACAAGGCATGCCTGGCCTGGCCCTTCATGAGGCAGCTACCGGCTGCACCAGGCCTTCTTCCCGAGGGCCTCTGTCAGGTTCAGCCCAAAGAACTCCAAGAGACAATGCGAATACAGTTCTGTTGCGTTTATTACCTTCCACTTCAAGACAGAATCTCACCAGACTGAACCCAAGTTCCCAAGCCAGCCAGCCACAACACTGTGAATTCCTTAGGGAGGTGCCAGCCTCATCTTGAACTTCCCACACTCCTGTTGGGGGCTAAGAACATGCTTATCTCCCTGAGCATGCCCTTCATAAGTCCATTCCATCACAGCCTCACAAAGAAGGCCGCATGCGATTTGGACAAGGTACGGGGGGAGTTGAAGCGGAGGCAGAGGAGGCAGTCTCTTACCTTACTGAGGCTCAGGACTGGAAGGGACCAAGCCAGGAATGGCTTGGATTGGGGTGGGTCCATGCTTAATATAGAAACATACTATACACAGATTTCCCCTCTGTTGTTTCAATGAAAACAGTCAAAAAGGAGGCAGGGAGAGGGATTGGTGGTGGGTAGGAGGGTGGAGATGGGGCATCAGTACTGAGAATAGGGGAATGAAGACAAAATGAGAAGAAAACAGGAGAAGAAACAGAAAAACAGTGAAAAACATCCTAATCTTCAGGATAAACTTCAAAGACACCCATGTGTTCAACAGGGAAGTCTATAATCCTGCCCCTTCTTTTGTTTTCACCAACTATGACAGTATATATGCATATATATCCTAAATAGGTTTAACTCTGCATACTGTACACTCTGTATTTCTGGTATATATTGCAGACCAATTTAAAATTGGCATTTTGTCAACCATTAAGCACTACATATTGTATACTTTATAGGCTCATCTTCTTTCTCTCCAAACTCAGGCCGTTTAATCTAAAATTGGCCTTACTTATTTTGCCTTCAGGAAAAACAGCATATGACACATATTTATAGAGTTAAATCCAATGTCAAATTAACAGAATTTAATTCACACGGTTCTGTTTTTCCGTTTTAGCTTTCTCCTTATAGCAGAAGAACAAATTGCATATTCATATGTTTCCAGGTTCCTTATAGTCCAGTTCTAACATATAGAAATAAACTCTACTGAATTTAATTGTGCAATGAGATTTATTCCCAAATAGGTTTGCATAGGATTGCAACTTTCAACTATAAAATTAGTACTGTTTGAGGTTTTTTATTTGTTTGACTTTTGAAAAACTAGCAAAAACAATTGTTCTAGAACCTGAAGGCTCTTAATCCATTGGATAGTTTTTTGATCAGCGATTGCTATGTCTTATGTACCTTTCTCTACAAATATTTCTAAATATATCATTTGTCTGTAAAGAGGGATCAAGGCTTTTCTGCATATATGAGTCACAAAGAAAACAGTATTTATTACTGTACGTCTCATTTATTTCATCAACTTATTCTACTCTTCTACTTCTAAATAAGTTTTGAAAGAAAATTACATGTAAATTTACCCCTCATTCCCCCTTTCTAGACTTTTGTGTAGTTAGAAGACCTAAATAAATATTTAGTACCCTATTAAAATCTTGGTTAACCCTTACTTCTCAGATGCTGTAACTTATTATGATCATTATAATATGCCATCATCTTTTAAAAGGTTGTATGCACATTGCATTTACTTCAAGGAGGCTAAGGGCAGGCAGTGACATCGATATAGTGATGGTTGGAGATATGGCCAGAGGCAGTAGTTGGGCCACTTTTGGGGAATGCAGACCCAGTATTTGGTGCCAATGCCACCTTGCAGTGTTCTTGCACTCAGCCTCAGTCCTGGTCATTGGACCTTCAGAGGCCCAGGCTTTTAGCTGCTGCTGCTGCTGCTGAACGCCAGATATCAGTTTACAATAAGGGCTCCTTCATTTGTGATTTATCCATGGATGAGAGGGTTGAACTGGCATGTATTACTGGCTGAGCTGGCTGGAAGCGTATGCTCTCAGAAATGTGCCCAGGTGGGGTTTGGTTGAGGCATCAGCCAAGAACCCAGGGAAGGGGTGACTGAGTAGCTGTGGGTTTTTTTAGGCATTCCGGTGTTGGCAGTTAGAGGTGCTGCTCTACAGGTGAGTGAGTATGAGACCCTGTATGTTAAGTTTGGGTTCTAGGGATCAGTTGGGATTGTTGCTGCTATACTATCCTCCCTGCTGCATAGCAACTTCCTTGCCAGGGTTCCTTGATTCTATGTCTGCGTTGGTGGCAGAGTTTCCCAGGGTTATGGTCTTGGGAGACTTCAATCTGCCTTCCTAGGGGGCAGAATTGGAGGTTGCTTGGGAGGTCATGGCCACCATGGCAGCCATAGACCTGATCCAGGTCTTTGAGCACCCAGCACATTATAGTGATCATACTTTGGACCTGATATTCCTGTTGGGGAAGTGGTACCGTGATCTGGAGTTGGAAGAGATTGTCATTGCTCCCCTGCCATGGTCAGAACACATTCTGGTCACTTTGGAGCCCTCTGGTGCTAGCCTCCACCACAGGAATTTGGATCTATTCAATCAGTCTGCCCCAAGTGCTTGATGGACCCAGTGGGATTCCAGAGGGGGCATGGGGTTATTCTTGAAGAGTTGAGGCATCAGCCAGCTGAGGCCTTAGTTGCTGCTTGGAATGAGAGGGCATTTGAGGTTTTGGACCAGTTCATGCCTATGTGGTCTCTCCACCCCTGCAGATCGCAGGCTTCAACTTAACCCTAGCAAGACTTGAGTGGTTTTGGCTTTTAAGGCCCCCTGAGTCTGGTGATATTCCATCTTTAGTCCTGGATGGGATTGTACTACCCTAGACAGAACTATTGCAAATTTGGTAGTCCTCCTGGGCTCATGGCTCCAGTTCAAAGAGCAGATGGCAACTGTGACTAGGGGTTTTTGCATTGCTTTATGTACTGCAGTTGTGTCCTTTCTGGATCAGGAAGCACTACAATGGTTACTCACATTTTGGTATATGGACTACTGCAATTTGGTCTACATGAGGCTGTCCTTGAAGAATATATTGGAACTGCAGTCAGCCAAGAATATGGTAGCGTGGGTAATTGGATGTTTCTCACTTCACCAATGGTACACCATTCGTCTGTAAGCTGCACTTACAGTATGCTTCTGCGTACAATTAAAAGTGCCAGTTTTCTCTTTTTTATAATTTTTATTGAAAGTTTTACATAATTAAAAGATGAACAAGAACAAATGTATAAAAGAAAAGTAGATAAGAAAAAGAAAAAAGGGCTAGAAACAGATAAGGAGAAAAAGGAAAAAGCAGCTTCCTATCTTCTTTACAGCAGTTATAAACAAAATGTTATAATTTCTCCCCCTTTAGAACTACATTATATAGTTCCCTTCTTCCCATATTCAACAGCTTTTAATCAGCAAACCCAGAAATCACCAGTTCACTTTTATCTGTTTTCAGCAAAAAGTCCATATAAGGTTTCCAATCTTTTATAAAAGTACTTTTATTGGTTTGTCCCTAATCAAACAGGTCAATTTTGCCATCTCTGCAAGTTTTGCCATCTTCACAATCCACACCTCCATTGTGGGTACTTCTGTATTTTTCCATCTGTGTGTATAGTAGCCTTGCTGCTGTTAACATATATAAAACCAATTGTGTGTCCTTTCTAACTGCACATCCATAAGTCCTAATTAAAAAAAAAATCTGGTTTCATCTGAATATTAGTTTTTAAAATTCATTGCATCATCATATGAATTCAAGGTGCTAGTTTTTACCTATGAAGCCTTTCATGGCATGGGACCAGGATACTGGAAGGGCTTCTTCTCTCCAGTTGTCTCTACCCACCCTATTAGATCTGGTAAGAGAAGCACATGCTGGATCCCTTTGATTAAAGAATTTCAACTGATGAGACCCAGGAAGACCTTTCTTCTTTTTGGGGAGATTGTATGCTGTGTCTATAATTCTCTCTATTTTTATTCTTTTAATTTAATTTTAAATTTTGTGAATAATAAAGTCATCACCACCATAGCAAAACAGGATAATATTTCATAAACATTAACTAAAAATAAAATCTCATAATCATATTCCCTATCAAGTGATAATTCAGAACCTGAAAAACAGAATGGATATAGGCTAGAAACTTCAATTAAATGAAATATTTGGTACCTTGCTTTGATGGAGCTATAGCTGGAGAGAAGCTAGTTCATATGATTCACGTTCCTGCGATATTATGCTGCCAAGGCTGCAAGGTGTGGGGAAATACTCTCAGTTACAATGGCTCTAGGCTGGCATAGTTGATTTCCCTGGATCAGGCCCATCTCAGAGAATAGAGTAGATCCAAAACTGGTTTGGGGTTATTGGTGACAGAATCTCCTGCAGTAGGTTCCTGGCCATACTTCACTACTGCGAACTGGGGGTGTCCAAAGAATTTCAAATTCAAACTCCTAGAACTTGAATTCCAAAATGTTTAAAACAACAAGTTTTGAAAAATAGATTTGGCATCTATGCTTCAAATCTGTCATCAGAAGGTGATTTTTTTAAAAAATCCCACCTTGCATTTTAATCCATTGTTTTAATGATATTATTTGTTGTTTAATTTATTTTTACTACATTATAAATTAATAGGACATCTGGATAATATGTCAGGTACTACATAAATATTTAATATTATTTATTTTTATGCCTGCCTAATTTCTCTATTGTTACATACCAAATAATTGACTTCTTTCTAGTTTAGGAAGATTTGAAAGCCAATTTTCATGTTATGTGAATCAGAGCCAGTTGGTTGTCCTTGAGTAGTCATCTACTATCCAATCACAACCCTAAATATTTTGTATTTCAAGTGGTAAGCCTGAATGCCTGTCTTAGGCCAGTCAGAATAAGTGGGAAATCTATTTTTGTGTGAAGCTGGGAAGAGTATTCAAGAGTGGTCCTCAATTATAGTCTGTATAGTTGTGATTCGTATTTATGATTTGAAATATGACAAATTCATGCTACCTATAATGACAGACAATTCTTCATAATAAAGTAATTTCTGTCTCATAGTAAATCGGCATTATTTTGGTAATGGTCCTCAACTCAATTGTCAGTTGAGGATCAAAACAATATTTGGAATGCATCAAATACACGCTGTTTCCTTACACGCTGAACCTCTTAGTTCATAATGTGTAACAGATGTGTATTGAGAAGAAGTCTGTCATAGCATTAACCAATAAAACTGAGACTCATATGACTGAATTCATTTGTGCAATCTTTGCAATGGATCTCTAACTGGATTTAAATTTTTTAAAAAATATTTCTAGCATGTCATCTTAAAAAAAGACTTTTTAAAATTAGATAAACTATATACAGTAGATTGAAATTTTTATTTTAGTAGATAATGGATAAAACAGGTTTTTTCCCTATGTACATCAGATTTTCCCATAATTTTCTCATTCCCTAACCCAGTTTGAATAGAGAGCATCCATCTAATATCAGAAGCCAACTCAGAGAAATCACACTTTTCTGGAAGTATGAACAGACTTCAGACATGTGGAATCAACTTTGTGCTTTATTAGAACTCTGAAGTCCCACCTAGGGCCAAGTGGAGAATATACCAACATATATATATTAAGAATTGAGTAGGATACTTAAAAACATTTGTAATCAGTGCCAGAACCAAACTCACAAGTCATTTTACACAAATATCTAGTCCTGATTTCCCCCCAAGTATTCTGTTTCAGCAACCTCTTTCTGTGGGAATGGGGTAGGATAAGCTTTATTGCTGGACTATTGTTAAATAATTGTGAATTAGTAAACTTGCTGATTTATTGCAAAAGACTACCCAGTCACCAACTAGCAGACCCTAATTTACTTCCTGCCCATCAATGCATTATTTGGATATGAGAATAAAACAAAAATATCTGCATTTGATGTCATATCTCCAGAAAAAAAAAAGACACAATCCTTCTTACTGAAACTAAGGCTGTTTTTCTTTCCTGTCATGACTATTAATTTATACTCTCTTTTACACTTGGTACAAAATATAGATTTAATCTAAATATGGATTGCACCAGCTTTCCTGTCAATTTGTAGCAGTACAATAAAATTATGCTTAAATTGTCAGACCTTGAAGTTGACACAGAAAGAACTAGAATTATTAATCACATCTGTCTCCAGCAATTCTGATTATGCAACTGATGACCATCTGATTTATTGGTAGATACTTGAATAGCTAAAGTGGATAAAGATATGTCTTCTTTATTTTAGAATTGAGCTATGCTCAGTTTAGCTTGATAAAAATCTGGGGTACATTCAGTTGGTAGGATCTGGACCAGATATTATATGGGTTTGGCATTTAAGCAAGGTTGAGCCTGTTTGTATTACTTAGATGGGAGACATCTAGGGTTTTCCAGGATTGGAGAAGGAAGCAAGCAAGCAAGCTACTTTAGGTATAAGAGAAGATATAACATTTGTTTCTTAGAACAATTTTTAAAAAATCAGGCAAAACTTGGTTTTGGAGGGTGGCATTCAAATTTTACAATAGCAATGACTTTTGATGTTCTTTTGTGTTGTGAATTTTTTCTATTTTTATTCATTTTTAATTCTTTTTTATTGGACTTCTAATTGCTTGTGGAAGATATAGTGCTCAAATGGTTTTACTGATATTTCTATACCCTCTGAAAGTTTTTCATGGTATCAGAATAACCTTGGATTAACTTTATTAACATTTGAACATGTTATATCGGTTGTATAACCCTCAGATGACATTTTTCAGCTTTCCTACTGCTTTTGGCATTTGTTTAGTAGAGTCTGAAGTGTTTATGTACCAGTATTTTGTCCCTTAATTCTTGAAGCAGATTCTCAGTTGCAAGTATCAGTAGATAATGTGGAACCCTCCAGATGTTGAGCTATAATTTTCAGCATCTCTCACCATTGTTTATACTGAGGAGGGCTGCTAGGATGAAGTTCAGTAAGATCTGGATTGCTGAATAAACAATAGCACTCCAGAAGACAGTAAAAAATTGAACAGAAATTATAATTGTAAGCAGATCCATTTTTGTTTTAATGAGCCAAAAATAATTAAATTGTAATCTTCTACAGGTGATCACTTCTGTTATAAATATACAACACAAACATTACATCTTTCCAGGGCCCAGCCCAATCATGTGGTACACTGAACTTCTTGCCTCAAGAAACAGATCTAGGGGCAATCATATGAGAATGTCCTCACTGACGTCTGTGCAAACAACCACATGAGAGCAGGTATGCCCTCCCTGGTGTGTAAGTCTCCATCTGGCTAGGTTCTCCAGGCCAGTGTAGCATCCTGCTGTTCATGGAGGACATTCCAATTCCTGGTTATACTGTTAGCAGGTAGGTGTTTCACACACGTTGGTACTCTGCTGCTCCTTTGGATGTGACACAACTTAAATACAAGCAGTTTGAACATCTACTCAGCTGGAAAACATAATCAGACAACTCTGCTGCCCACAGGCTGAGGTCATTTGAGGAAAGGCCTTGTATTTTTTCCCAAGGCTCCTGTGTAGATTTTTGCAGGATTTATTTAAAATTATTTGAGAATTTGATACATGCTGCTTATGATTGTAGTACTTGAGTTTAAAATTGTTTCAGTACAGCAATTATGACCAAACCATAAGTATCCTTCATTTCAGTTGTATAGCCTTCAACCTGTTTGGGAAAACTGTAACAAGTTCATCTACTAAATGCAAAATACAGTATGTTATTTTAGTATTATATCAAAAAGATTTGAATTCTTATATTTGTTTTTTCCTATGTGAATGGTGCTGCTTTTCAACTTATTTCACTTGAAACTTCTCACTGTGACAGAGTAAAAGCTGTCCAAGCACAGGTAGAACAATAAAGGCAAATATGTGTAGCTCAGGGTTGAACTGTGGAGTCCTTGGGGTTCTCTGAGCTTGGTTCTTTTCTTGCAGACGTTTCTTGCAAAGGTAACCTAGCTGGGTAATGAAACGTTTGCAAGAAAAGAACCAAGCTCAGAGAACCCCAAGGACTCCACAGGTAGAACAGTTGGAAATATTTTGGAGATTATAAAGAAGAAATTCGGCAGATTTGGCAAAATTTGAAAGAACACTTCTCAGGCTTATCCCTGTAAGATGTACTGGGCTATATTTCCCAGAAACCCAGTTAGCATAACAATGTTCATGCTGGCTAGGGTTGATGGGTATTGTAGTTTGCTGGTACAAAATGCTTCTGTGAGTAAAGATACTTCACAGAAGGTTCTTGGTATTATCTTACAATAGCAAATAATTACCTTGAGTTAACGTTTACCTTACTGTAACCCTTTCAAAACTGCATTACTAGAGCAAAGAACTCCCCCCCCCCCCCCAATTAGTAACTCTTTGCAAGTTAATTGTATAAATATTTGATGGGAAACCTTGTAACTTCAGCATAAGGAAGCAGTTTAAAATAACTTGCTTTGATATTCAATTTTGAAGTTGCCAACCTGTCTAGCCACCAGTTTGTGATTATCTGGTATTGCTCTTGAATAGCAGAAGTTAACAAGTAAACAACTTCATTGTGTAAGAATATTGGTGTTTTAGTGTTTGGCATGCACAGGTGTTTCTGTTTGGGATGCTACTATTTCCCATATTATGATAAACTTCTCCACAGTGATGCATTTAAGATGTTTTGGGACTACAGCTCTCATCATTCCTAGCTTGCTGGCTAATGGATGGAAAACCTTTTTGTTATAGCTTCAACCTAGAAGATTTTTGGGAAGGTTGTGGTAATCCAGTAAATGCTATCCTTTGCTGAAATGGCAATAATGTATGTTTAATGTAGACTAGCATTTTGTGTTATGTGTGTGGTCTTCCAGATGTGTTAAAATCAGGTTCCTATCTTCCTAGGCAGCATGGCTATGATAAATGATGATTGGAGTTGCAAACATCTGGAGGGCCACACATTTTTCACCCCAATGTAGACAGTTTAAATTTCCGAATGGCCTACTGTATGATGTTCTAGTTGCCTATGTCTTACTTTAGATTTATGATTCTGTAGCACAAAATCTTATGCCAGGAGCCAGTAGTCTGACTCATCAACGAGAATGCAAATGCACTGATGGACAGCTCCCTCCTTTTGCCTTCTGCTGCTGCCTGGAACAGTTTCCTCATTAAATCTAGTGGAGTGAGCCAAGTGCGTTTTACATTTGTTTAGAATCTAGGTTTAGATTAGGCAAATTGTTTTGTGATAAAACAGACAAAACACAATTACGAATAGTTGAAATTCTAACTTTGCATACATATTTATTCTTCTCCCTCAAATGCACACGTACACACACACACACACTGAACTGAGTTAAATTACAGTAATGCAAACGTTGATCAGTTGGACTGAGGTCAGTAGAATCACTTGATTTATATCTGTAGGAAATGGAAAGGGAATGTTGCCAAAAAAATTCTTAACTAGGAAGCTAACATATAGGATTTGTTTAGATTGGATGATTTTAAGTTTTAAAATGTTTATATATTGGTGTATGTTTATATTCATTAAAGCCATTTCATTCAATCATGGACCTCAGTGCACAAAAACTTAATGCATATTTTCAGGAATAAGTAAACATTCGATACCCATTAAAATGGTGGCTATATTTGTAATAGCATATCTTTATTAAGACACAATTTATGAAACACATAGGAAACACTGATGTGTTAGTTTTGTGTATTAGATAAGAATGTGGGTAATTTATATAAATATATTCTATTTTTCCTAAAGTAACCATTTATAAATGTATTTTTCTTTCTTTATGTAATTGCTGTTTCAATTTTAAAACATTTGCATTCCTTTTCTTTCATGGCTACTTCTTTCTAGTGCTGTTCTTGGCAGACTGGAATGTATTTATTCTGGAAATAGATGTAGGCTTCCCATTCCAGCTTAATAATTCCAGATAGTCACTAAGAGTCACTAAGTAGCAGCCTAGCATCAATGATCAATCTTACTCAACTACTAACCCTGAGCCTGCAGGGATCTTAGTCCCCTTCCTCCTTTAGCCATGGTGTTTGGAAAATTTGAAAATAGGGCGGGGGGTGGTGGAGTATGGGAGTGGTTGGTCTTTTTCATCTTTTCTTTCTCCAGTCTAGCACTCCCCCCCCCCTTTTTTTTTTAATACCAACATGCACAGAACTAGGGCTAATCAACTAGGTGCTGATCAGGGCTGTATAGCTTTAAGTCAGATAGAATGATTATGTATTATCTGGTACATTTGTTTATAATTGTGTATTATTTAAAAAATGCTGTATATCTTTAAATTGTATTTAAATAGATATCTTGAACCAGGCCATCTAGGTAATTTGATATAAACTATTCATTTTTGCAGTAGTAGTAATTATAACGAATTGGGCCTGTGTAGTTTTAGGTCAAGATGGAACAGTACCCAAGGACAATTCTTGTGGCTATTCTTTTGTTCCCTTGCCTAATATATTGTTTGGCTCCCACAGAAACCAGGACAAACTTGACAAAGAACTATATCATGTTCCAAAACATGGTAGCATATGAGATAGCTGACACTTTCTGAGTCAGCAAGAATTCCAGTTCAGAATGTCTGCTCAGTCAAATCTTATGCTCTTTTGCAATGCTACCCTCTCAGAAGAGAACACTTGGATTTCCTCTTATCTCTAGTTCTTAAAAAGTCTATTGATGACAGATGATTGTTGACATTCTCTGCATTCCTGCTCTCCCATTCAGATAAGTCCACCAAGCTAAGCTAGAATTTCTAGCCACTTAGCTATCTGGGTTTCTACACAGAATTATAATAATTATCATTGTATAGAATTATAATAATAAATGGTTTTAAATGGTTGAAATTAAAGCTCATTATGCAGCAGTAACCATGAGATATTTGCAGTCATTTAGCAAGGACAGTGGTGATATCTACTGCTTTTTTTTACGAAAACGTTTACCTGAGTTGTGACAGGCAACTGCCTGGACCAACCCTCTTGTGGGAAGGACATCAAACCCTCCCCACCATGTAGTCTTCCCGCCATGATCAAAGCAAAAGGTGAGGAACTACAATTAGAATGTGCCCAATACATAGATTAAAATGCAGCGAGAAACACCAATTTAATAACAAAATTTTTCCTGGCTGAAGTTTAACTGGAGGTCTTTTTGATCAAATAAGAAAGGATCCTTTCCCCAAAGAGATTACCATTTCAATCAACAAATGCTAAACAAGGGGAAAACCGCAACTCAGCAGGGTGCCTAACTACAGAGCGCTCCCTCTCGGAACACTGGCTAAGTGCATTTTCTCGGACTTCCTGGAGGGTGTGCTTTCGAGGAACAATAGCAAGGTTTCCCTATATAAAGAGCTTATGGGGAGGACTCAGTGTAGCTGCCCCAACAGCTGACTCTGTACATTGTGCTCTCAGAAATAAACTCACCTCTGATTCAAGCAACTACCTGCACATTTTATTCCCGGTTCGGAAATTAACCTGGTAAGACTTTTTTCTAATGCTTTATATTTATTCAGAACTATCCTTTGGACCTCCAGGTTCAGAAACATGCAATAGTCTCTTTTCTGTCATCATAAGAACACCATCCCTCCTTCAAGTAACAAGCTGGCTACTCATCCATACTTATGACTCAAAGAGATCACAATGAAGAACTAATTTACTTCAAGTAGTCATTTGTACATTCACATGACCTGCCCTCCAACCCCACTTCGGTGTTTGATAGTGTCAGGTTTTCTTTTCGTTAAACAGATTTGCTTTGTCATTTTCAGTAATTGAGGGGACCAGTGGGATCAACACCTAAGTACATGTGCTAAGCAGAAGTAGCAGAATTCCTGTTAAAACCCACTAAGTGCTAGAAGGATAAAATGAATTCTGCACAGGTGTAAAGCCCATAATATAAATGAATTTGAAGAATCGCAATTCCAGGCAAGTATTTGGTTCTTCCAATATAGTTTATCATAGCCAGATATTTGGGAAATGGTAATCATAAATCATAAATAGGGAAGCAGCCCATATAATCCACTCTGTATTTGGAAATGTTTGCTAATCATATTTGGTCTGGCATTGGAACCATAGCCCTGTGGATCAAATTATTCTTGGATACACTAATAAAAATGGTCCAGGTTGCTTATGATTATTGTTATTATTGTAAAAGTAAACATTTTGACTTACTTTTAAGAGTATGTGACAGTTTAATCTAATGGAAACTAATAGAAATGTGCTGTATTTATTTTGTGTATCAGAGTTTAACCCAATGTGAGGTTCTGCGTAATTTAGAAAATGCACTGTTACTTAAGTTTCGAAGCAAAAGAGCCAATTAAGGAAGGCAAATGGTAAACAATGAAGATACATGGAAAAGTTGACAAAAAATGGAAGAGAAGGGACTTTCCACACATAAGAAGTCCCCCCCTAGTGCCCAATAAAGGAGCACCAACTGCTTTAAACTTTTCTGTGTGCAAACCAGGAAATGAAAGCAAAAGAAAACAATTATTTCTCCTGTTTCTTTGTTGTTCACTATAGCAAGGGAGGATTAATTGTACAGTAACCTCTGTGAAAACATCTCCTTTCGTCAGCTCGATAATCCTCCCTCCCTCCCTCCCTCCCTCTCTCTCACTGTACAAGGATTTGGCTGTGGAAAGTATAGCTATTTCCCCCTCTTATTTACTGAGTTCTCTGTCTGGGCACAATAGTGTTGGGAGTAATTGATTCTTTCGTGCTGAGCCGCCCAGCAAGGACTGGGCAAATTATGGTCACTGTTGTCTCTCTCAACCATGTTCTATCTGTTTATTTGTCCTCTCTTTGATCAATATAGCAGGAAAGGTTGTGCTTAGCAGGCTACTCCAGGGAGAGAAAGAAAAGAAAATGAGATGGTGGCTGTCTTATTTACCTTTAGTGTCCTTTTGCTCTCTTGGTATACAGTATAGAAAACCGAATGAATGAGAAAAAGATTGGTGCTCCTTGGAACATTTGCTACCACTTCTGTCTATGCACTTATTTATTGCATGTATATCCCAGCTTTTCTCTGGGGGCTCAAGGCGGTATACATGGGGCCACCTCTCTTCTCACTTTATCCAGAATAAATTTGTGAGATAGTTGGGCTCAAAGGGAAAGATTGGCACAAAGTCACCCTGTGATCTCTGTGGCCAAGTAGGATTTTAACCCGGGTCTCTCTTATCCAAGTCCAGCATTTCAGACTGCAATAGTTCAATGTGTACTCAGCTACAATCATGCTACCCAGGAGTGAGTGTTGGGATGAAGTGCCTGCCTGCCTGCCTGCCTGCCTGCCTGCCTCCCTCCCTCCCTCCCTCCCATATAATCAATTTGTAGGAAACGGTTGCTTCATTTATTCAATCTAGAAATACTACAACTGTAGTGGAAAAGGAGGAAGGATGCTCTTGGAAACATCTGCAGATAAAGCTGGGAAGAGAAGATCATTTTAAAATTTCTAGGCATTGTATGCTAACATGGGATACAGAAAGACATAATATACCCTATAGTATATAGCATATAATATAATCTTAGTAGTTTCATCCTATTTTTTAATTTAAAATGCATTCAGATTGGCCTTTTGAATAAGCTTTAGTTTACCTTGATCAAATTTTAAATAAGAATTTTGGTAATAAATATTCTACAGAGTTCAACTATATACCATAGTACTTCATAAATTAATGTAGAAGAGTCATATTGTTATACAGGTATACAATCCACAAAATCTCTTGTGACAATGAAATCTATGAAAACTACTTCATAGTAGATAATGGAAGTTTTCAGTGTGGCTCAAACATTTTAGTCACAGGATTTCAAGCCATGTGTGGTCAAGAAAAAGTGTGGCTCACAATTTGAATTTACATACAAATATTCATTCATACTGAACCATCAGATTGGACAAGTGAGCTGTGATATATCATTTTATTTTCTGTAGCAATTATGAAAAAAGTAAACTTTGGTCATCAGTATTCTAAAAATCTGACTTATATGGTTATTAATTTTATCAAGGAAAAGTCACAAATTGAATTGGTATTGCATAAATGATGTTTGCTGTTACTTTTGTACAATGGTCAAAAAGATGTTAATTGTTTTTAATTCTCATAAAATGTTTGCTATTTATGTCACAATTTATAGGCATGATTAAGGGCTTCAGGCTTCTTAGAGAAGAATGTGGCAATAGGCATGTTCTTCTGTATGCAAGAATATACATACATACATACATACATATATGTATATATGTATATATATTTAATTTTTCAGCATACAACTATACACTATACAGGGTAACACTTTTCTTTAGTGTCTTTTGATAATTGTGATTTTCAATTATAGTTTTTTGGTAGACTGACTTTTCATTGATAATATGGATTTAATAAATAAAATTTAATTTCCCTCCAGTTTAATCAATATATAGTATTTAAGATTAAGATTTTCAAGCAATATTTTTGAAAATCTCAAGTTAATACTATTTAAAAACCTCAGCCTTTAAATCCCACATTTTGTTCAGAAACAAAACTATTTTCTGACCTTATTTGCTTCGCTGTTCCATCTAGAATTGCATAATATGTGGGTTGCTGTAAAGTTGTTACAAATTGGAGGGCTGATATAATATGAAATGAGGCACCTCGCCTGAATGTTGCTTTTGTTCCCTCTTTAACAAATTAGCATGTTGACATTTGTCACTGATGGATTTTATTATTTGCTGAAAGGGTTTTAGGAGGGTTTGACAGCATGAATGGTTTGTCCTACAGACTTTAAGAATCGATAAAGGCATCTTTGTTCTTTGTGCAAAACACACAACAGATATCTTATTGACTGATACACATAAAAAGGAAGGCTTGTATAGTTGTCTCACAAAATAAGCTAAGAAAATTATTTTGAAGCCATTGCTTATTCTGTGTTCCCTCTCCCAATGTGTCTTTCTTTTTGTTAACGTGTATCTCCCAAATGAGAATTAGGAGATGCTCATTCAGTAAATAGAAAGCATTCTGTTTTATATTCTGTGCAGTTTGCATATGGTTTGCAGAATCAGATAAAACCAAAAATGAGGAATACTTAGTAGTGAAATTGGTTTATTATAAAAAAATCAGTGGAGATCTAAGGTAGATGTTTAAAAAGTCTGATGAATGTCTATAATGAGGGTGTAAGAAACTGATTGTGTTTTCAGAAAACATTTGCATGTCAAGATGGATTGAGTCACATTGTTCTATTGCTTGTTTCATGCAGAAAAAAGGACATTGGATTAGTGGATTCTGATTTTTTTCCATAACCTGAAAGTCTGAAGAAGATTCAATGAGCTATGCAGGTAGTGCCTCTAATGAAGCAGGTGCAGGATTCAGTACTCCAATTTACTTACTGAAATATATGCTGGCATAAAAATAAAGGTTAACTAGATATGAATTAACTTAATAAGTAAAAAAAAAAACCTCTCCTTTTCTTGGTAATAAGGAATTACTGTCTGGTTCTCAAAACTAAATGAAGTAAATTTAGTTTGATAGTGGTAATAATTTTTAATGCTTTCTTAATGTTGAAAAGAACTTTATGAAATTGAGGTACTGACTACTGACTCCGGCTCATTTTTTGCTCCTTTGCTTTTGAGGGCTTTTTCCAGGTTACAAATAATTTATAGCAATATTTCTAATAAGCCTTTATTCTACATCAGTATTATTAGTTCCATGTTCCAGGTAGAGAGCGAAGTCTAGAAATTGCTAAAGTCATGCAATGGGTTAAAATAGCAATTGAAACAATTGCTAAAATAAAGCAATGGGTTAAATAATGATTGAAACAGATGTAGTGGAATTGCAATTCCCGATACTTCAAGTTGACCATATAAGTGGGGACTTTTAGGAATTACAGCTATAACACTAGGTTAGGAAAAGCTAAACTAGAGAGAATTCTGTATCAGTGAAAGCTCATTTTCCTCATCACACTAGTTTAAGATTCTAAGAGTTTTCACACTTTCATGCAAAGAGGAAGGCATAAGAATTTTATATACCATATGAATGCTGGTAGGCTTGTGGGAATTAATGCTATGAACAAAGATTGCAAATGGGAAATATCTCTTAATTGTGATCTATTGCTGTTTTTTGTATAGGTTTATCCTTGGAAAAAAGACTCCTGGCTATAACTATGAAGGGAATGGAAGACATTACTCACTGTGTCCTCCACTGACCCATTTACAATGAAATCAGGGTCAAAATATTAATGGTAGAGGAACTCAAGGCCCAGATCTTGAAAGATTGAATTATCTTCTTGTAGATGTGTTTTCAACTGTTAGTAGTCAGGTTGCTTCTTTTGCTTTGCTGTAATTTAAATTTACTAAGTTTTTAGTTGTAGGCCAGCTTTTGTCTTGAACTGATCTGATATCTAGCATTCTTTCTATCATTTTCTTTTCTTTTCTTGTTTACAACAATAAACCTATTTACCTACTATAACTACAGAGGTTACCCCCTAAATATAGAAGATGGTCTAGCAAAAAGCAATGAAGGAAAGCTACATATCGTAATTTATGTGGAAGTAAATAATACCATTCATCAATGACCAAAATGGTGAATGTCAGACTAGAACTGAAAACTGTGTTACGGACTATTTATAATGTTTATTAACTTATTAATTAACTTATTTATTAACTTGGAAACTTAAAGGACAAGTCATGGTTCTATTACAGAACATAAAATTTTATTGTTCTTGGTGACCAGTGTCATACATGTACCATACTTAGAAACATGTATGTAACTTGTATCATGCATAAAAACAGTAAAAGACTTTTTAAATGAAAAATAGAGCTTTCCTTTTAAGCAACATCAGAAAAATGAAGCTTTGTCTGATTAGTTATTTTAAGTATCTTGTATATTTTCCAAAGATTGATATTAAACTGAAGTAATCCATTGAGTTGTACCTGTTGCAATAAAAGATTGTCACTTAGTAGTAAAGCATGTACTTTCTGTGCAGTATCTCCAGATTTAGATTATTTGTAGCCCCAAGCAGCACTATGTAAACCCGTGTAGACAAGTATGAGTTTGGTAACTAATGGGCTTAACTGGTATATGGTAGCTTTGTAAATTACCACATTGCACAATAGATTATTGTATGAAAAAAGGATACGTAGTCCCAATGTACTGTGGTGATAATTTGGCTGGTTATTTTTCTAATTGCCAAAGTGATCGTAGAGACACAGAGTAATTGTAGCATGTTTGACTTCCTATCTAATGCCAAAACTTTGGATTGTCTTTGGGTTCTCTTTACACATTTTCTTAGTTTCATAGGAGCCACTCACCCATGATTATTTTTTGCACAGAATTGCTACAGTAACATGGATTCTGCCCACTTGGTTTGTTGGCTCACTTGAAATGTTCTTGTAACACAGAAGGAGCCATTTCTGGATCAGAGTTCCTGAATAGTTGAAAAGGTATCCAAAAAGCTAAGTCTTTTTTCATCTTTGTCTTCTGAAGTAAGTTAGATGCTTATAAAACTATTCAAGTAAACAGCCTTGGTCATCTTACCTACAAGATACTATATATATTTAATAAACTGGGTGCTTTTATAGTGTGGCTTGGATGGCCACTGTAGCACACAACCATAGACGTTTCTGAGAAAAAGGCAAATACTTTCTGCTTGAAGTAGGTCCATTCCAGTTCAGAACTGAATAGCCAAGCATTGCAAACTGGCTTCCATCAGCATTTTGGATTATGGGAAACTATGGCAATCTATATAATCATTGCTTGTATAGATTGAGAAGATCAGACGTTCTGAAGAAAAGAGAGATAAGCTAGTACTGAAACTTAGAAATGATAAGAGGTAAAATATTATCTGAGTTCCCAAGGAAAGGAATGGTAATGTGCAACATCCAAAGATACTAACTTAGAAACCAAAATACTCTTGCTGACTGGAATAGAAGTCAGAGTTTTAAAGCTTAGAGTTAAAATTTCAAAGATATCAGCAAGCTTTACAGAAATAACTTCCTTAACTTTGAAGTGAAACATATGCCTGAAATAAGGAATGTTGTGAATTTACTTTTTATACTGTAACCAATTTGCCTTTTCTTGTTGTAGAAAACATTTTTTCCTATCTATATGTAGTGTCTTAGATTCAAGGAAACTTGACTACAGTGAGCAGAACACTTTGTTTTTGTTAGAGGTGGTTAGTTAAACTCTTCTACATTTGAGGAAGATGGGTTCATCCCAATCATTTCAATAATTTAAGGTGAAGTTGAGATTCAAGTCCTCACTAAGACTGTGAATACAGATAAAGATGTGCTGTAATAATTACAAGTTATAATGCTGTTGCCTTTCCTATGTTGTAATTGCTTAATTTACACATGTTGTTCAGAAAGGCCTAAACTTCAGCGGTGTGCTGGTAAATGTTTAAGAGTGGCTCTGGTGGCTCCATTGCCACCACTGTGGCACACCGTTAGCTGAGGAACAGCTGATTGGTGCACTAGTCATTGGAGCTTAGTTTTGCTGTCAGGTGGCTCACAAAATTCCTGAAATTGTAGCAATCACCCCTTGTGAGCCAGTACAAACCAGCTCCAGCACACCATTGCAAATATTCCATATTACATCTGGATACTACCAGCAGGGCTGGATTAAGGGCAACTGATGCCCTAAGCACAGTGCAACAATGGTGCCCCTCGGCCCTTCCATTGCTTAACTGACAAGACATTAAGACTCAATAAGTGCTGAAGGTGAAATAAGAGATTAAAAAATTGACTTTCTTCCAGGCCATCCCCCAGGCCAGACCCCACAACTATATTTAATATAAACTGTTAAAGTGTTAATATAGTGTTAACTATATTTTACACTAAATAGGAGTAAACAATATAAGCAAATTATTTATTATAACTTGAACAACACAAAAATGCTAATTTTTAATATTTTTAATGCATTTTAAATAAAACTCTTATAAGGGAAAAATGCAGATATAAAGATTTATTGAAAACTCTTTTAATCACCCTCCCAAAGATTACAAGGCAAAATAAGATCTGATATGATCTTTTCTAAAATTATGTGATCTCAAAAGCATACTTTTCAATTTTGAAAATCCTTCAAACCAAACTTTGAAACTTTAGTCACCATGCCAAAGAAAACATTTTTATAACATCCAGGTTGAAGTTGAACACAGCATATAAGGAATCATAAAATCATAAAGTCAAATCATAAAAATATTGACTAAAGTTGAGTGTGGTAGTGAAAGAGTTAAGGGCACGATAGCCAGGAGAAAAAACTCTGTGGTGCCCCCCTTCCCTTAGTGCCCTAAGCATTTTCTTATTTCCTTAATGGTTAATCCAGTGCTGGCTACATGACATCTCTTTGCACTATCAATCAAAAGTTACTGTTCATTTTTGCTGTCTTTGCCTCCTTAAAAATTTTCTATAGCAATATAAACATGAAAGAAGTAGTGAAACAGGAAGATTTACAAATGGAATATATAACTATAGTTTAGCATGAATAAATAGTTTAGCATTTATTTCACTGAGACAGTTAAGCTTTGGCTTGATGTCTTTAATAAATTTGTTCTAATGACAAAACCAATTGTTCTGTTTTAGTCCAATAATTACATGCCTATATGTTGGGCTGTGTCTATTTAGGTACCAGTTAATACTAATAATTATCACTAATATTTGCTATACCAACTATATTTATAAAATAGATGCCAGAAATTTATTCAGCAGGCACTGTCAGTCGGAATTTATTTCTTGGTTTTGAAACAGGAAGACCCATTTAGCTATTACAGATGTGTGTGAATAACCAATCCAATAAGCAAAATAGTTTTGATTATTTAGGGGATTGTACTTATGTGAGTGTTCTTTACACAGATTACAGCTGTAGCCTAAAGATGTAGTAGTTAAGATGCTGGACTAGAAACTGGGAGACCCTGAGTTCTACTCCTTCCTTAGCTAGCTGAGTGGCTTTGGGCCACTCTCTCTCAGCCCAACCAACCTCACTGGGGTTGTTGTGGGGAAAATAGGAGGAGGGAGCGTGAGGTATCTATGCTGCCTTGATTGGTTCACAACAACAAAGGCAGGCAGGCAGGCAGGCAGGCAGGCAGGCAGGCAGGTAGTACTGTCTCAGCATTTTCTTCCTTTCACAATATTGATTGCTTTTATTTGCTCTTGAGTGTATGTTTGCTTTTGAGAGATCATCACATTTAATATTCCAGAAGTGTGCTAACCCTTCTGCTATTCGGTTTGAAAGGTAAAAGGATCTATGCTTTGTAAATGTCAGTGATGGATATCTAATTTATAAGAGAATAAATGTATTTCATTATTATATTATTTATCTACATTCAGTCAACTTAAACTTATAGAAGATGTATGGGCTGTGTTAACTTGATTTCACATTTAATTTCAGTGTATTAAAACTGTGATTTTTACTCATGATCAAACCCTTCTCAAACTGTTCTTTAAAACCCTAGAGTTAGTAAATTATAAACATACATCAACCTTGTCACAGTCACAGAAAACAGTAAATTCCAAAGAATTTTTATGGATGTTAAATAACATGGAGGAGAGGACTGAGCCCGTGAAACCCCAGCATTGCAGCAGTCATGCACTCTGTCACTTTCCCCCCTCCCCCCTGCTACTGATTGGAACCACCCACTCAGGAGCAGAACCACCAGTGGAAGTGATCTGATTTCTGTCCCTATATCCCTTCCCTCCTCACTGCATTTTTCACAATCTGGGATCATATTAGCATATCCAGTTCTGCACCAGATCCAGTCAGTTACCAGTTCCTTCCTGTTCTTTCTTATTCTCATTCCCCCATCAGTCAGTTGCAGTCATTCATTCAATGCAACTTTCTACCTACTCTTTCTTATCTCTCATTCTTCACATTCTCTCAATTCTTTTTTCTATTTTCCAACCAGTTGGGATCATTCTAAACATAAATGTTTTTTTCCAATAGGTATTAAGAGGACAGACTACCTGACACCATGCTCATAGTGTCAGGATCTACGCAAGCTAGAAAACTTAATTGCTTTTAATTTAGCTTAGCAATGTATGTTAAAGGGTTAATAGTAAAAATGTTAATTGCAGGCCGCTTGCTCGACCTGCCATTGAAG
This sequence comes from Liasis olivaceus, assembly GCA_030867105.1. NCBI lineage: Eukaryota > Metazoa > Chordata > Lepidosauria > Squamata > Pythonidae > Liasis > Liasis olivaceus. The sequence goes on from CM061348.1 coordinate 200,166,212, forward strand.
TTAGGAGAAAGTGGGGAGAGAAGATGCCAGGTGCAGTTATCTCTTCAGAGGCGCTTCCAAGGTTGAGCACTGTGAGAGCCGGAGTGAGGCGCGAAGAATTCAAGCGGGAAAAGAAAGGAGAAGGGGAGGAATTTGGGCTTAAAAAGGGAAGGTATTGCTTTGTAGAATTAGACTCAACAATCTATGCTGCTGTGCACTTCTCCTAATAAATCTTTGATGGAACTGTTTCGTCTCCAGCGGATTTACTGAACTTTGGGAATGAGTGTGCAGACTCTGACATTTTGTTGAGTCTCACCATTTTAATGAGGGATTTACCCGGGGAATAATTCCACTGTGGAGACCCCTCCCAAAAAACCTCCCGCGGCTGTGGAGATGGAAGAAAAATGCCCCGGACTTGGGGCAGTAGGGGGGATCGAAGAGGAGGAAGAACCCCTAAGAGCAACCTATGGCTGCCTTCCACCACCCCGCAAACCTGAACGGCGCTTAACCAAGTTATGGAGCATGGACGAGCTGGCTGGGGGAATGTCGTTCCTGGACATGGATCCCAAGCAGCGCTGGGCGATGACTACGGGGAGAGTCGAATCCACCTGCGTGGGAGCCCTAGAGGAGTGCGTGAGCATGCTGCAAGCTGAGAACAGCTGGATGCGGAAGGAGCTGGTCGGGATGAGTAATATCCTATGGCACTCAGGTATGTTCCCGGTTTCCGAGGAAGAGGGAGAATGTGGAGAAGAGAAGTTAGAAGAGGCGCTATCAGCTCCCCCTTCCATTTCCGTGACGGCAACTCCGGTCGCCCCTGTGGCACAGGGGCTTCCAGCCGCTCCAGCCGTGCCGCCCATGGCCGTCCCGGGGGCTCGGCAACGGGTCGCCCCAGCCCAAGCCAACCAAGAATCTCTCCTAAAGTGATGGGGGTTAACCGAGAAATTTAGCGGAGACCCGAGTGAATTGCCCAATTTCATGGCTCAAGTTACCATGTGCATGGAGCAAACGGGCCATCTATTCGCCTCCGACCAAGAGCACGTGCTCTACATCTGCAGGGCGCTCACCAGGAAAGCAGGGGAGTGGCTGATCCAACTGCGTGGGGCCCAAGTGCCGGAATTGCGTCACCTTGGCCGGTTCTTAACAGCCCTACGTAGAAGATTTGAGGACCCAGGAGAAGTTATGAAAGCCCGCTCACAACTACTTAAAGTACGGCAGGGCTCTCGCAGCGTTGGCGAGTACGGGTTAGAATTTCGGAGCATCATGGAAAAGCTACCCGATTGGCTGGAGCAGTTTAAAATCACCTGCTTCCAGCAAGGCATGCGCCACGACTTATGGAAATTAACTTTCGCACGAGGGAGCCCACGTACCCTTGACGGATGGATCGAGCACGCAGGTGAAGTTGAAGCCAAATGGAAAGCGGTGGATCCGGAATTCGACCGGAAGTCCAGCAGTTCTGAGCAGGTGTTCCGGAAACCACCAACGAGAGGAGGAGACGAGAAATTTCCCAGAGCGGCGAAGCAACGCGTGTGTTTCTGTTGTGGAGAGCCGGGGCATTTCGCACCAGCCTGTACCAAACCAGTGTCGACGCGTGCGCAGGAGCAGCGGAGAAGCTTCGGAGCTGCCCAGAAAACCGCCGTGAGTAAAGGAAAGAAGGGAACCGCGGCTGGGGGAACAGAGTCGCAATTCCAGGACCCCATATTCTATGAAGATGGATCAGTGGGGAAGGAGCGAGAGAACCCAAACGGCCAGCCCAGAACGGCTCCCGACAAAATGGCGACTGCGACAGACGACGAGGGCGACGATTCTGATGAGGATGAGGGGGTGAGTGTAACCACCTTAAAAGTGACTATCTCAGCACCCAGGACGGAGCGCAGAGCTACGCTTACTGCGTTAATGGACACAGGCTGCTCGCGCTGTTTAATCAGTCCTATACTTGTCAATGCTTTAGAACTAAGAGTGAAAAAACTGAAAACCCCCATTGTTTTTAACCAATTGGATGGATCTCAGGCAGGGGGAGGGGCCGTGTTGTACCGCACAGAGCGTTTTCAACTACAAGTGGGGACTCACCACGAGACTCTTAAATGTTTGGTGGCTCCTTTGGGTAGTTACGCCCTGATTCTGGGAGCAAACTGGGTGAGACAGTGGGACCCTAGAGTCTTTTGGAAAACAGGATGAATGCAATTTGTGGATGGGGTCTATTTGGGTTCTGAAAACCCCAAGGGGAAAAGGGCAATGGCTGCAACTGCAAGCAGTGGGAGTTCACCTCAACCACTGGACCCAGAATCCATTGAGAACATTCCTAAACCTTACAGAGATTTGAAAGCTGTGTTCAGTAAAAAGGAAGCGGACACGCTGCTTCCCCATAGAGACACTGACTGTGCTACTGAAATTGAACCAGGGGCTAAATTCCCAAAGAAAAAAACATATTCTATGACCCAAAAGGAACTGGCAGCTCTAAGGGACTTTATAGACACCAACCTGGCCAGAGGGTTTATACAGCCTGCTAAATCACAGATGGCTGCACCAGTACTATTTTGGGAGAAAAAGGATGGAAGTTTGAGACTTTGTACTGACTATAGGGGCCTCAATGCTATTTGCAAAGAAAACCAATATCCCCTTCCCTTGATGAAAGACTTGTTAGCTCAATTGTCCAAGGGGAAAATATTTACCAAGCTGGATTTAAGGGACGCATATTTCCGGGTGCGAATTTGAGAAGGGGACGAATGGATGATCGTATTCTCCACTCCTTTTGGCTGCTATGAATACAAGGTCCTCCCATTCGGGCTTTCTGGGGCCCCAGGGGTGTTTATGCAACTAATTAATGAAGTTCTTCATGAACATTTGTATCGGGGAATATTGTCAGGATTAGCCCATGAAACTCCAGGAGACAGTACAGATTCTATCCAGCAAGGTTTATTGGCTTCATTCCCATTACAGAAATCTTCTCAGAGTGAAAGCAATTCCCAGAGTCACCCCACAAACATCCTGCATTCCTCAGGGAGGTGCCAGTCTCATCCTCTTATCTCTACCTCTTTGTTCTGGGGATAAGAGTACGCGCTTAACCCTTTCCGCTCTAGTTCTCACAAGTATTGGTTTATTTGGATGACATCCTCATTTACTTTGATAACTTGGAAGATCATGTAAAATTAGTCCGTGAAGTGTTAAAAAAACTACTGGAAGCTCAGTTGTATGCCAAATTGCTAAAATGTGAATTTCACAAACAACAAGTGGACTATTTGGGGTATCGCATATCGCATGCAGGAATAGAAATGGACCCTTCCAAAGTAAAAGATGTTTTGGGTTGGGAGGCTCCCAAAACCAGAAGGCAATTACAGAGTTTTTTGGGTTTTGCTAATTTCTATCACCAGTTCATTCCAAACTTTGCACAGGTGGCCTTGCCTCTAAGTGATTTGTTAAAAACTAAAGGCAAAGGAACACCTAAGGCTCAGAGACCTGGAGCCCCATTAATATGGACTGAAGAGTGCCAAAGAGCTTTTGAAGCTTTAAAAGCGTTGTTTACTGCTGAACCAATTCTGAAACACCCTGAGCCTAATCAACCTTTTGTAATTCAAGCAGACGCCTCTGATGTGGCCATTGGGGCAGTCTTACTCCAAAAAGATGAAGGGGGATCACTCAAGCCTTGTGCTTATATCTCCCGTAAATTTACTGAGACAGAAAGGAGATGGCTTATTTGGGAAAAGGAAGCTTTTGCAGTTCGCTGAGCTTTATTGACATGGAGACACCTATTAGAAGGGTCACCACATCCATTTGAAGTTTGGACAGATCATAAAATTTTGGAAGCCCTTACAACACCTAGAAAGCTTTCTCCTAAACATATTCGTTGGGCTCAATTTTTCAACCGTTTTAAATTTACACTGAAGTTTATCCCTGGAGGAAAAAACTTTTTGGCTGACGCTTTATCCAGATTGCCTCAGCACAACAGCCAACAAGAGCAAATAGTCGCTCCTGTTTTCTCAAACTCTCAACCTGCCTCAGTGGCACTTACCAGAGCTCAATCCAAAACCAAAACTCCTAAACAAGCACCTACTAATGAACTGCTTCACAAATTGAACGCAGCATTAGATTCTGATGAATGGTTCCAAAACAATAAAAATACTTTAACCCATGAGCAACAAGCCTGGTGGATGGGGGACAAGTTGTATGTACCATCTTCACTACAAAAACTCATTTTGCAAAAAGGCCATGATGACAAAACTTCTGGACATTTTGGATTTGTGGAGACTTTGCATTTATTACGTAGACAATTTTGGTGGCCTACCATGAGAAAGGATGTCTCTGAATATGTGTCTACATGCCCTACATGTGCTATGTCAAAAAAGAGGGGTGGAAAACCTTTAGGATTTCTGCAACCTGTCGCCTCTCCTCAACAACCCTGGAAAGAAATTTCTATGGACTTTGTTGTTGATTTACCTGAAAGTAACCATAATACTGTTATTTGGGTTGTAATTGATTTTTTTTCTAAACAAGCACATTTTATTCCATGTACTTCAATTCCTAATGCTAAAAAACTTGCCACACTCTTTATTCAACATATATACCGCCTCCATGGCGCCCCCAAGAGGGTGATTTCAGATCGTGGCCCTCAGTTTACCTCTAAATTTTGGAGAGAATTTATTACATTAATTGGTTCAACTCAGGCCCTGAGTTCTAGTTTTCATCCGGAAACGGACGGATCGACTGAGAAAATGAACTCTTTGTTAGAACAATATCTAAGATGCTTTACTAATCATCAACAGGATGATTGGTCAGAACTTTTACCATTTGCTGAAGTAGCCTACAACAACACTGTGCATCAGAGCACTGGATTTACTCCTTATAAAGTAGCAACTGGTCAAGATTTTTTGCCTTTCCCTGAACTGCCTTTAAAACAATTTCCTGAGCTTTCAACTGATCAATGGATCAACAGTATTACACAACTGTGGCCTCTAATTGTAAAATCTCTACAAACTGCCAGAGATCAACATAAAAAATTTGCTGATTGAAAACGTTCTGCAAACCCTCCCTGGAAAGTTGGGGACATGGTTTGGCTGTCTACCAAAAACCTAAAATCTTCCCAACCATGCAGAAAGCTTGCCCCAAAGTATGTTGGGCCTTCCCCCATTGAAAAAATTATAAACCCTGTTGCCTTTAAATTGACTCTTCCTAAACATTACAGGAAAATACATCCAGTTTTTCATGTCAATTTATTAAAGTCATATAAGGACTCAAGTACATGGCATCCCACAATAAAACCTCCGAAGCCCATCATGATTGAAGGTCAGAAACATTTTGAAGTAAAGGACATTTTGGACTCTAGAAAATATAAAGGCAACCTACAATATCTGGTTCAGTGGAAACATTTTCCAAAAACACACCATGAATGGGTTAATGCTTCAAATGTCAAAGCTCCTAAACTCCTTTCTCAATTTCATGCAAAATATCCTGATAAACCTAAATAAGCTATGGTTTTGTACATAAAATGTCATTCTGTATATATTTTATTTTATGTTTTTCAGATTATATTCCGAATGGGAAACCATTCGTTCTGTTGGAGGGCGGCATGTCAGGATCTATGCAAGCTAGAAAACTTAATTGCTTTTAATTTAGCTTAGCAATGTATGTTAAAGGGTTAATAGTAAAAATGTTAATTGCAGGCTGCTTGCTTGACCTGCCATTGAAGTTAGGAGAAAGTGGGGAGAGAAGATGCCAGGTGCGGTTATCTCTTCAGAGGCGCTTCCAAGGTCGAGCACTGTGAGAGCCGGAGCGAGGCGCGAAGAATTCAAGCGGGAAAAGAAAGGAGAAGGGGGGGAATTTGGGCTTAAAAAGGGAAGGTATTGCTTTGTAGAATTAGACTCAACAATCTACGCTGCTGTGCACTTCTCCTAATAAATCTTTGATGGAACTGTTTCATCTCCAGCGGATTTACTGAACTTTGGGAATGAGTGTGCAGACTCTGACACGTAGTCCATCTAGTACTTGCTTTAATATCTAGCAATTCCCCAGCAAATAAAAATATCATAAAGACGCCAGGATTAAAAAAAAAAAATCTCACAAACTATGGCATATTCTAGTATTTTTTCCCTTTGCATAGTTAATTTTCAAATCTGTATCACCTGTTAATTGTTAATTTTGAAGCACGAGAAAACTAACTTTCAGAGAGTTAAACTGTTTTATTCTCTGTATATAAATGAAATATAAGCTAGATGAATACAAATTCATTATAATCACAGACCAAAATATAAGGATACAAGTATCACTTATAATTTGCAATATATTATGAGCAGGAGACTAACACTATCTGGAATAAATATTCTGCTTGGCTGTAAAATAACCACTAGTCTTAGATTGTGGTGTTTGGGTCTTAGTCATCTAGAATGTATGTAACATTAAAATCATCAGGGAATAGTTGTAATTAGAGACCATATTAAGTTGTTATATTTATCTCTATAAAGGTAAAATAAAACAGGATGTGCAGCAATGTTTTAATCCCACCAGAGGTACAAGAACAGATTCTGTCATTGTGGAGGATGTTCCTGAATCTGCCTTTCAGTACTGCTAAATGAAAAATATTGATTTGAGTGAGCACAAATATTTTGTGATATTTGGGGAAAGTGAAATATTCAAGACGCAAGAAAATGAAGAAATTACTATAATATGTCTTTAGTAAACATCTTGGTCCTGTTGGAAGTCTTACATGTTCTCTGAATTAATTTGATTGCACAGCTAAACATTAATGTATGCTCAGAGGACTCTTACATTTTGTATCTGTATTAAGTCAGAAAAGTAAATCTGAGAACTAGTCCTCAGTTTGTCATGCTCTGTTCTGGTTGAGTTTTTAAGGCTACTTTGTGAAGCAAAGGATGCAAAGAACAGACTTGAGATATGGTTAGCATAACGTTCTATTTGTGGAAAAGAAAACACAAAGATACACATGTAGATGCTAATTTGCTTTTTAAGGGGTTGGCGGTTGAAGTCCAACTTGTCTGGGAGAAATTGCACATATATCTCTATAGTGATAGAGAGAGAGCTATAGATACAGTATATAAATACATATAGATATATTTAAAACCAGGGTGCGGTTCTCAGTCCTTTTTATTATACCCATGATAAACAGGTTCTGGCCTGTTGAAGTTTTTGCAATTTGGGTTCATGCTGTGTTACGAACTGTGAAAGCATAGTACCCTGAGGCTCTCCCGAGTTTCAGACAGAGTTGGTCAAATCATAATCATACTTGTTTTGACTTTAACCAAAGAAACAAGTTAATGATACTCATTATATTCTCAACTTCAGTGTTAAAAGGAAGTTTTGATTTGATCCATAAAAGAATGTTGGGAGAGGCCAACATTCCATCTAGAAAACATGGTAATCAAGTCATATTTGGCTTGCTAGATATTTTGAGCATGAGGTTGAATGAATCTAGTTATATTGTTTTTTAAACACATGAAAAGTACTGATTTGGTTCACACCAATGCTACAGTATTTATTAATCCATATATAAGCTTCCATGAACTTAAGGAAAATCTCAGATTTTTGTCTTCTCCGCTTCTTTAATTTTCCTCCAGGGCAGCTAGAAGAACAACTTGGCTGTCAGGTATAGTTTCATCTTGCCTGTTTCTGATTGTGATTGCATATGAACCAGAACAAATACAGAAACTGTATTTTGCAAAAAGCTCTAGTCAACTCTTAAGCAAGCCCTCTGCCACCAACTCAATCAATAGTGGTTATGTGAAACCATGATTCTTTATACATAAAGGGAAACAGTATAATTGAATACAGGTAGGTACTCTCACTCCGGTGGGAGGAAAAATGCTGGCAGCGCCTTGCAAAGAGAGACGGGACCAGTTGCCGGTAAGCGCGAAACTGCGCTCGCCTGAAAAGGGCGCGAAGCAATGGAAATCCCGCCTCCTGCGCTCGCCAGCTGGGCTATGTTCTAGGAAGGAGGCTCTGGCAAAACCACTTCCGAAAAACAATTGCCTTGAAAACTGCAAGGATTCGTCCAGGCAGTCACTGCAGGGTCAGTAATGACTGAGCGCAGACAAAAAAAAAAAAAAAGGTCCCCAGGTTAAGAACATCTAGGTTACAGACAACCCATAGTTAAGAACAGAGCCTTTTGTAGCAAATCTGAGTTAAATATACAGTGGTACCTCAAGATACGAACGCCCCACCTTACGAAAATTTCAAGATACGACCAGCTCCGGCCGCAAAAATTTACCTCAACATGCGAACTCCGCCTCAAGCTACGAACCGGATCCGCGGCCATTTGCCCTGCTGCCACATGGTCACGGCTTCCTGTGGGCAAGATCGCGGTAGCAAGGAGGCTTGCTCCACGAGGCAAATTTCCCCATAAGGTTTAATGTGTCAGCCGGTGTTGCACGGCTAGGAAATTCCCCAGGCGCGCTTTAGTCAGTTTCACCACTCGAGCGCTAGCGCAGAAAGAGGAAGTGCTAATGAAAGGGCCACCTGGCGCCTCTTCACTAATCTGAGCGCGCGGGGGAAAGGCTTTCCTCACGTGCACCACGCCAAGGGCTATGGACAAAGGAAAGAGTGCGGAGTTGAGGAAGAGGAATCAGTGCGGGGGGGGGGAAGCTCCCTGTGCGCGCCACAAAAGCCTTTCCCCCGCGCGCTGATTGCTTTCACTGGGCTTTTGTCAGTGCACCAAGGGGGAAAGGCTTTTGTGGCGCGCACAGCCGGGAGCAGGAGCTCCCCCTCCCCACACTGATTCCTCTTCCTCAACTCCGCGCTCTTTCCTTTGTCCATAGCCCTTGGCGTGGTGCACCGACAAAAGCCCAGTGAAAGCAATCAGCGCGCAGGGGAAAGGCTTTTGTGGCGCGCACAGCCAGGAGCGGGAGCTTCCCCCCCCCGCACTGATTCCTCTTCCTCAACTCCGCACTCTTTCCTTTGTCCATAGCCCTTGGCGTGGTGCACGCGAGGAAAGCCTTTCCCCCGCGCGCTCAGATTAGTGAAGAGGCACCAGGTGGCCCTTTCATTAGCACTTCCTCTTTCTGCGCTAGCGCTCGAGCGGTGAAACTGACTAAAGCGCGCCTGGGGAATTTCCTAGCCGTGCAACACATTGAACCTTATGGGGAAATTTGCTTCAGGATGCGACCAAATTCGGAGGGTGGATTAGCCGTATTTACATTGAACCTTATGGGGAAATTTGCCTCGTGGTGCGACCAAATTAGGAGGGCGGAATGGATTAACCGTATTTACACTGAACCCTATGGGAAAATTTGCTTCAGGATGCGACCAATTCGACTTGCGATCAGAGTCACGGAACGGATTAAATTCGTATCTTGAGGTACCACTGTACAATGATTTGAGTTAAATACACAATACTACTTATACAGTATTATACAGGAATACTACTCCAGCTTACATACAAATTCAACTTAAGGACAGACCTTGGGAATGGAACTTGTTCTTAAAGTGGGGACTACCTGTATTATAGATTCCTTTTGCCAGGTGGGCAGCAACAGCAGCTGAACTGGGGAGGCGGCAACACCCACATCAGTCTTCTCCAACTCATCCCATTACATCAGTCTAAGATCTCCCAGAATTTGTTTTATACCAAACCAGAACAATCAAATATTTCTCAGAACAATCTGAGAAGGACTCAGTAGTACTTCCAAGAGCTTTTTAAGGCCCTGTCACCAAATTTATTCACCGATACTAATTAACTAAGTCACCAATAACAGCAAGACAAGGTATCCTGATGAACAACTCTACAAAGTTTAGAAAAGTGGAAAGAAGAACTTAAAAGGTACAAAAGCCAGAGAATTCCCAATGCAGTTGAAGGATAAATGTCACTCTGAAAGAAACCACATAATACAGTGTGGAAAGAAAGAAAGGGGGGAAAGACTGCAATTAAAAGGACAAAAAGAAAAGGAACAGTGAGTGCCTTTACAAACTATAGCAGTTCAGTAGATAGAAGTGGATTGACTAGAGGGGTTTTTCTTTTTTGTGGCAACAGTGGCAAGGCCAGGAGTGCGTGCTTCGGACAGGCTCTAGGAATGGTTGGACCTACTGTGCTTGTTGCTGTGGGTATGTGGAGGTTGCGAAGTCCTGAAGATTTGGAGGATCTTTGGATCTTTAGAGAGCAGGAAATTACAGCAGTAGAAGTTTGTGGCAGCTGCAAGAGTTGGTGGAGAGGGATCCTCTGCGGGGCGCCTTTGGGGGGCCAGGGGAGAAGACCAGTATTAGATTTGGGCCTGTATCGGGCTATGTGGCTGCACAGACTGCAGAATGAAGGGAGTGCTTTACAATTAAAGTCTCTTTCTGCTGATCTGAGTTTTGGGCAGCTCATGTATGCTACGTGCCTATAATCTTGTTTCTTTTGTCTCAGTATAACAGACACAATGTGTTACCTCTCTCATTGCTTAAATCCATGAATTAAAAATCATGTACCTGAAAATATAAGCTCAGCTTAATTTCTTCCTTGCTATACAAGATATACTTAAAATGCCAACTCCTTATGTGTGTCTGTTTCTAAGTCCCTAAGTTCCTCTGTTTGGTTTCGGCCACATGGCCAAAAGGCTGCCAGCAGTATGTCTGGAATGTTATTTACTCGATACATTCTGGGCCATTTCTTTGTAGCGCTGCGTAGACCACAGTTAGGGGTAATTTACTTAAAAGTATCCAAAGCAGTACCCCAAGTTGTATAGTTATTCCTCTCAGTGGGGGTTTTGTAATAAAAGGGAGTGTCTCATTAGGTGTTTTAGCTTCTGTACTTTTTTCCTCTTGTTACCTTTTTTTTATTCTTCATAATTTGACTTAGTTGGTAGAAGCTTGGGGAGGTGCTGTTTATTCTTGCTGTTTGTTTTCTGTGATTCTGTTCTTTTGTTAATGCTTCAATGTCTTGTGGGGTCTTTTGTGATAGTAGTACTTTTAACTGAATCTGACCTTTTCTGATTTTTTTGGGTGGGAGGGGAGGAGGATCATTGATGCATGTGTTTCTTGGTTACTAGGTGTGTGTGTTTTCAGCGAGTTGAAACGATAGTTTTTCAAACATGGCTGTGCAAGCAGATTCAGAGAGAGAAACTTGTTTAAGGAGAAGTGTGGGTGTTCATACATTTTTGAGGAAAGGGTTGGGTTAGATAATAAAGGTTTTTTAGAACATGTATTATTACATCTTGGAAATATCTTAAGAACTTATTTTAGGCAGATGGCAAGAAGTCACCTATACAGATTTGGGGCTTGTGGTTATGTGATCCATATATTACACTGTGTTGAACTATATGGTTCTTGTTTTATGGTTCTTGACAAGTTACATCAATTGTGAGGAAGTGCAGGACAGTCCTGTGGAACCTTGCTATATAAAGAAAAGGCAATGTAGCCCATTTCTTCAACATTTCTGGTTTCGTATTATCACATGATGCCACCTGTTAAGAGATATAATACTGTCCTATGTTATAGGCAGTTCCTTTGTTTTAGAAGTCATAAAATCTAAGACCTATGACCTCCAACTTAGATGTGCTCACCTATAGTTAGGAAGCTGGTTGTTACATTATGGGACTGATCTTTTCTGCACAGACAAGAAGCTGAGAAGAATTTTGGATGGAAATTAATTTAAAGAAGCTCAGGATGAATTATAGGTGGACGATAATGATTTATACTTCCTGGTGAGATAGGTTTGCATTCAAATCCAGTCTCCCTGAAACAAATAAATCACATTTTGTTTCAGATTTCTCTTTCACCTGTTCTCCACATCTAAAACTGTTTCCAGGACAACAGAATTTTGCTTTCCCATTTCCTAGAAAGCTTGTCAAAAATGTATTTTTAACTGAATTTATAGATATTCTTGCTCTCTAAAATTTAACAAAAATGTACATCTTTGCAGGTTACTGTCCTCATCTGCAAAAGATACAATAAGTTACCGGAGCTAGAATTGATTAAATTAATTTACATAAACGAAGTGTCGTTATGCTTTGAATTATTGCTACATAGCACAAATTGTCTGGAACCCTGAGACTTCTTCAAGGAAGAGCCTATCTGTCTTTAAGCCTACCCTTTGCTGAAAGGATATGAACTGAATTAAGGTCAGACCTCACCTTATGAAATAATTTGGCTCAACTTTCCCAACAGGCTACATACCAGATGTTGGATTTCAGCAATTTAACCTCCCGCTGTTTTGCTGCAGGCTTGGCTCATTTCCAATACTGATGTTCAGTTTAAAGAATTAGCACTTAACTAAACCTAGTCTTGTACTGAAAGTTTTGTGCTCTGATTACATGGTCAAACCTTGTTTCCAGGTACCACAAAATACATCCTGCAAGTAACTATTCTGCCAGATGAGTAATGTAATTAAATAGGCTAGAACCGGACATTTTTTATGCATGCTGTACACTTTAATTATGGAAGCTATGGGAGAAGGAACTTCAAATTGACCGATTGAAAAAGCTGGTGGCCAAAGGAAGCGGAGATCAGTGCTGTGGAATGAGCAAGCTTTCAAATCTGAAAGAGTCCTGCTGAGAGATGACTAGACCTTGTGTGTGAAGATGGCAGTAAACTTTACTGTTAAGTAGTGGCAAAAACTTTAAGCAGAGAGCAGAATCTGACCAGAAGGAACTTCATCAAGTAGTACTAGAAGCTAGAAGTAGCTGGAGGAATTTAAGACCGTGGGAGACTGCTATATAGTGTCTGTATCTGGTTGGCTAGGAAAATTTGATCTATGATATTGATTTAGCTGGGGAAGAATTTTCAGGAAACCATAACTACACTTAAGCGTGGATTTATATGTCCAAGATGAATAAAAAAGTAAGTTTATTAGTGCAATTACTTACATGACGAAAATGAAATTGTTGCTTTTCATACGGGATGTTGAGATTGCTAAATTCTGTTCTTAAAATGAATCTTGTTTCTTAAACAATGTGGCAGAGAATGTTATAGTCCTCTTTTTTTGTGAATGATTGTTACAGCATGAGTTTTAAAACAGTGTTTCGACAATATTTGGAAATAATACTAGATATGGATGCTATTTTAAAAATGCTGTACTTTTCTTTTTTGTTTTTGGCAAACTTATTTGTCTTTTCTGCTTCAATTCTATCATTTTGATTCTACAGTATATTATACAGTCCAGTTGTATTACATGCATGTATTATATATGTATGTAATACATGTATTAGATGCAGTACTACATCAAGGAAAGGAAAGGAAGTTAATGTTCTTTAGTGCTAAAATACGTCATTAGTAGGATTAAAAGAACCCTTAGTCTAATGTGTAAAACTGGATGTGAGAAAAGTCTGCAGTTCATACTTCATTCTCACTTTAATCAATAATGCTATCTTGTACTAGATGTGAGAAAATGGCAAATAAGTGATTATTTAAGAAAATTTTATGTTGTTCAGGAAACTATTGAAGACTTGATTGTTTACCCAGACCTTTTGGATAGGATGATTGTGGAGCCCACTCTTTTTTTTAATCTTAGTTTGATTACTTTTTTCTTCCGATCTGTTATATCTTTTAAGTGTGTGAGTGTGTGTGTGTGCATGTCTCTCTGTGTGTGTATGTGTCAAGTGAAAACTTTGGATTGCTTTGTTCCTGTGATCTCTTTGTTCGTTTTCTTGGCTATCCATAGTATTCTAAGGCTGGTTGTTGTCTCTGTTTTCATGAGTTTGGTTTTCTTATATTTAATCTTAGTCCCATTTTTTGATTGTGTTCCTTCACTTTCATTAGTAGACCTTGCAGATTATTTACATTTTCAGCTATCTGAGAGTGTCATTAGCATAGTGTAGTTAACTGATGTTTTAAAACCATGCTCAGCCTCTTCCAATCCAGCCTCTCCCAATATATATTCCGCATACAGTTTGAATAAATAAGAGGAGAGTATACAGCCTTATCTCACTCTTGCCAACCTGGAGCCAGTCTGTTTCACCATGTTCCATCTAGACTATGGCTTCCTGGGATGTTCTGGGATTCCCATTGTCCTAAGGACGTTTTATCTCTAGTACTAGTAAACTAGTAAACTTCATAGATATTTGTGTTATAAACTTTCCACCAAAGATTTCACATTAGTAGCTATTTCTACAGTTCTCATCACATATGGATACTCAGAGTCTTTTCCTGAAAACACATCATAGACTGTCCAATCCAAAGACACCTTTGGATTGCTTATAGAGATAGTCCTATGGAATTAATACCAAGGAGAAGATACAGCTTGAATAGGAAGCTTATTGCTCAAGTGACAGTTTCTCATCACATCTCATTCCTACACAGACAGTCAGCTTAAAAGTATATTTATTGATAAAAATATGTAGATTATAAAATGGTTATTAGGGGCTTATTTTGCTCTTATTTTTTTGTTCTCTGAGCTTACAGTTTTCAGCATTTTTTACTAGGTGTACTTTTTTGGCTTTTTTCTTCCATGGTTGCTTTGATCATTTAGTTAAAGATGCCTATGGACTACATTCATGCCTAGCCTTTGTTTAAGCATAAACGCTTCCATTGAAATAAATCAGCCTTGTAATTTGAAAAATATAAAACGTTGGTTTTGGTTACTTATTACAGGTAATAGCCATTTGATGTTTGAATATGAAACAAATGCTTGGCAGAATATTTCGTTGGAATTCCAGCCAGAAAATAATAAAGTGCAACCTAATTCCTAAAAGTGTCTGAGCTATAAACTAGCTGTCATGACATAGCATGCATACAGTAATAACAGGCTGACAAGGCTAATAAAGTCCACACGTTACTGTAAATACACCTCCGTAATGTATTTTGTCCTTCATTCATATCTTTCAGCCCACATATCATCTTCCTGTCACAGAGCACATTATCTGGAGACAGCAACCTCTGTGGAACACGACTGTGCCATGAAATTGCTCACGCTTGGTTTGGTTTGGCCATCGGGGCACGTGACTGGACAGAAGAATGGCTCAGTGAAGGATTTGCTACTCACCTAGAAGACGCCATTTGGTCAGCAGCACAAAAGGTACAGTTAGAATGGTCTGTAATGAAAAAATAAGGAGGACCATTAGCTTATGCAATAACAGCATATATACTGTATAGCCCTAAAGGATTTATTTTGCTGGATTAGACCACACAAAATACCTACTTAAATTTATTACAGATCACACACCTAGACTGCATAAAAGTAAATTCAGTATTTAATGCAACATAAAATATAGCATGCGCAGTAAAAAGGCCTGTAATCATGCTTAGTCTACTTGCTGCCTGAATTTTACAAGATACAAATACAAACTCTGTGTCAGCATGTGTAATCTTGGGATCTTTATCTGCCAAAAAAGCTGCATGTAGAATTCTTCTGCCAAAATGGATTAAGAAAAGCTGTTAGCAGCTGATTGCGAATGTCTTGGTAGACATTACAGTGAAGCACAAGGTGATCCTGTGACTTAGTACTCTCATCTTTACAAGAGCAAAGCCTTTCAGCAGACCAGATTTTGCAGTATTTACCCTTCAACGCTGCTGACCGTAAGATATTAAACCGCAAAAGTGTGAAGGCCTCCAAAATGTATTCTTTGTATGTTGGTCCAAATATAATGCTGGTTTAAAATAACATTTAATTTGACCCAATTAAGCTCTGAGGTACATCAGAGCTTGCTATATTCTGTTTTTAATTCTTTATTGAGAATGCTTGAGAATTGTCATTGCCTGATCTTGTCCCAGGGCCATCAGCATCTCACTTCGAAATCCCAATTTTTGTAATTTTTTTAAATTTGGTGTTTTCAAGAGGAAGACTATTTGTCTATCAGGATAAGATGCATCAGACTTTGAGGATGAAAATGAGCTTTTAACCAATATCTGAGCACACATGCAATGCCCTTGTTTCAATTTTTATAAGCTCTGCCTCCAAAACTAGAGCAATGATGGGCATACCTGGAATAACTTCCTTAGGAAGCTAGTTTGAGCCCTCTCTAGGTTATCATAGTTAATGTCTGGATTTAAATGAGCTCCCTGTAAGAGCTGTGCAATGATCCTGGCTTCAAAAAGTTTTAGAGCTGCTGGGTACCTTGAGAGAAAAAGAAAGGATTGCTGCTTAACTCCTCTAAGCATTCAGAGCAACCTGGGTGATATGAGTGTATCTCCTTCCTGAGTAATGTAGCATGAAACCCAAGTATTTAAAATGGGGGACTTCCTCTATTTTATGTCCTTCGAGGACCCAACAGAATTTTTTGAAGACCCTTGCAAAACATATTACCTTATCTTCTCATACAGTAGTCACAAAATATCTATTTAGCAGAAGATAAATTGGTGAGGATGATATTTTCCAGCTCTTCTGTTCCCCAGGACCCTAACCATATTGAAGTTACTTCTATCTTTTTTTTTTTTTGCTGGGCAAATGGGTATAGTTGCAAAAAAAACTTCCCTAAAATATTAAGCTGAAACCTTCATTTTTATATTCTAAGAATGCATATGGAGCCTATGTGTGGATTGTTGCCTTGCTTTGTAGCATTTCATGTCCCCATTTAAATTTTTCAAAAAATATAAGAATCTTAAAACTTTTCTAAAAGCAAATGAGATGGGAAGCATTGTCATGGCCAAGAGAGATGTGCAATACTCTTAATGTCCTTGAGCATCATGTGGAGACCCCAGCATTTAAACTATGAACTGTAGCATAACAAACTGGATTGTTCACCCCCATTTCTTTTTGTGCTAGTGGGTCAACAGATCAAAATGCCTGAACCCAAAATTATAGTTGATTGCACTCAAGCCAAAATCACTGGGCATCTTTGAACTGGGTTTGTTATTGGCTTCGGAATTATCGTACAATAAACCTTGACTCCTGATTCAGGTGTTTCATGAAACTTCTTTTCTTATTTGATTTTCTACTTGATGAAGAAGCAAATGTACAGCTGGAATGTTCAGATCACCTATTGCTCACCAACTTTCTAGTTAACTAGAACAAAATATATGACTTAAGTTATTTATGTCATCACACTCCAGTAAATGCAAGTTTCCTAGCTCTAACTGTTGGGAAGGGGTGGGGAATGTTATCTGTCTGTAAGTATCCTAGCTAATAGCTGTCCTAAATTCCATGTAATTATATGTTTTATCACAAGGTCAGGTTTGTTTAACTTCCATCAGTGGGAAATGTTTTATTTGGTGCTTTAATGGGATGAGACCAAAAATAATTTGCAAGACTTTCAAGTGCGCTGTACTTATTCTTTCTTTTATCTCTAACTCATTGGTAATTTAGTTGTTATCCGCTAATTTAATTATGTACATATATCTTTGTGGGTGAAGCATAAATAAAGGCATGAAACCTTCTTTACCACAAGTGGAAAATTATTTGTTCACTTATAAGCTAACTAATTGGCCTACAATTCATTGTTAGATAACACAATAAGTATTCTTGTGAGTTGTAGGACAAAAAAAATAAATACAGTGGTACCTCGGGTTACGAACGACCCTCCTTATGAAAATTTTGCGATACGACCAGCTCCAGTCGCAAAAATTTGCCTCGCCGTGCGACCTCTGCCTCGCGCTACGAACCGGATCCGCGGCCATTTGCCCTGCTGCCACGCGGTTGTGGCTTCCTGTGGGCGAGATCGCGGTAGCAAGGAGACGTTCGGTGAGGCTTGTGGTGTGTTTTGTGGTGTTTGGAAGGTTTTTGGTGTGCTTGTCAGCATGGCTCCAAAGAAAATGCAGAGCGGGCTTGGCAAGAATAAGGGTTTGAAGAAGAAAGTGACGATCGAACTGAAGGAGGAGATTATAGAAAAGCACGATCGTGGTGTTCGTGTGACTGATCTGGCCGCGGAGTACAAGATGGCGAAGTCGACCATCTCGACTATTTTGAAGAATAAAGATGCCATCAGAGAAGCTGATGTGGCAAAAGGAGTAACGATGTTAACGAGGAGGAGGACACAAGTGCTGGAAGAGGTGGAAAAGCTGTTGTTAGTGTGGCTGAATGAGAAACAGCTGGCAGGTGATAGCGTGAGTGAAGCTATCATCTGTGAAAAAGCCAGGAAACTGCACAGTGATTTACTGCAGAAAAACCCCTCTACCAGCGCAGCAAGTGAGGAATTTAAAGCCAGCAGAGGCTGGTTTGAGAAATTCCGCAGGAGAAGTGGCATCCACAACGTGGCAAGACATGGAGAGGCTTCCGGTTCTGACAAGGTTGCTGCAGAAGCCTACAAGGAAGAATTTGAGGGCTTCGTGAAGGCAGAAGGATACGTCCCTCAGCAAGTGTTCAACTGCGACGAGACAGGGCTCTTCTGGAAGAAGATGCCAAACAGAACCTACATCACGCAGGAGGAAAAGGCACTGCCAGGGCACAAGCCCACAAAGGACAGACTGACCGTTTTGCTGTGTGCGAACGCAAGCAGCGACCTGAAGATTAAGCCGCTACTGGTGTACCATTCCCAGACCCCTCGTGCATTCAGGGAACACAATGTGAACAAGGCCAGACTGCCTGTCATGTGGAGGGCCAATGCGAGAGCGTGGGTCACAAGGCAGTTGTTCATGGAATGGCTGCACGAGGTGTTCGCACCCAGCGTTAAAAAATATCTTTCCGAGAACCAGCTGCCTGAAAGGTGCCTTCTTCCGATGGACAATGCCCCGGCACACCCTCCATCCTTGGTGGATGATATGGACGCTGAGTATGACTTTATAAAGGTCAAGTTCCTCCCCCCCAACATGACACCTCTTCTGCAGCCCATGGACCAGCAAGTGATCTGCAATTTTAAGAAGCTCTACACAAAGGTGCTCTTCACCAGGTGTTTCAATGTCACTGAGGAAACATCCTTGACTCTGGCAGAGTTTTGGAAGAAACATTTCAATGTCCTCCACTGCATCAGCCTCATTGACAAAGCCTGGGAAGATGTCACCTGCCGGACCTTAAACTCAGCCTGGAGGAAACTGTGGCCAGAATGTGTCACTGAACGTGACCGTGAAGGGTCTGATGCAGAGGTAGTGGAGGAGATTGTGTCCATGGGCAAGAGCATGGGTCTGGTTGTCGATGGTGCAGACATAGAGGAGCTTGTTGAGGACCATGAGGAGGAGCTGACCACGGAAGAACTTGCTGAGCTCCAGAGTGAGCAACAGAAAGTGCTTGGTGAGGAGCATTCCACTGAGGAAGAGGAAGACAGGGAGGAGGTGAGCAGTGCGGAGATTAAATCCATTACGGAACAATGGAATGCGTGCCAGGACTTCTTTGAGAAGCACCACCCCAACATAACTGTAACGAACAGAGCTTTGAACATGATGAACGATAACGTGGTCTCTCATTTCCGGAGGGTTATGCAGCGCAGGAAAAAACAACTGACTTTAGACAGGTTTTTCCCCAGAACTGAGCCTGCAGCTAAGAGGCAAAGAAGAGAGGAAACCCCTGAAGGAGATGTCCCTTTGGAGGGGGACTCTCCCTCCAAACAATAACTGCCTCCCCACCCCATTCTCCCTCTTCATACTGTGCTGTATGTACTTTTTTTCATGTTTTTGTGGTTTAAAAGTAAAATGCATATGTTTCAGAACTGTTTGTATTTACATTGAACCTTATGAGGAAATTTGCCTCACGGCACGACCAAATTCGGAGGGTGGATTAGCCAAATTTACATTGAACCTTATGGGGAAATTTGCCTCGCGGCGCGACCAAATTCGGAGGGCGGATTAACCGAATTTACATTGAACCTTATGGGAAAATTTGCCTCGCGTTGCGACCAAATCGAGTTGCGATCAGAGTCACGGAACGGATTAAATTCGTAACCCGAGGTACCACTGTAAAAGGTTTAGAATGAATCACCCACATCTTCTGGTTTTCAAGGCTACGGTGAATAATAAAAACAATTATACTGAAATGCTATGCTAGGTTTTGAATACTCAGTTCACTTATTTTCAGTCTTCAAAGAAAAAATATCCCCCTTCAGAGATATTTTTAACAGGCTATTAATTTTAACATTTACATTGTAGCTCTTATTCTTTGATTGTACAAGAATGAAAGCACCACAAAAAAATTAGGCTTTTCTAATATCATGACAAAATCACACAGTCATGAAGCTGCAAGGAGCCATCAAGTGTAACCCCCTGTCCAATGCAGGAATCCACATTAAAGCATCTACTTGAACACCTGCCTGGGTAACTAGTTTCACTGTCAAACTGCTCTTACTGTTAGGAAGTTTCTATAACGTTTAGTCGGAACCTTCCTTCCTTCCTTCCTTCCTTCCTTCCTTCCTTCCTTCCTTCCTTCCTTCCATCCATCCATCCATCCATCCATCCATCCATTATTTCATGTTCTACACTCTGAAAGGATAGAGAACAAGTCGTGATCTTCTTCTGTAGGAAATCCGTTGAAGTAACAGAATTCTATTGTATTCACCTCAGTCTTCTCTTCTTGACATTCTCAGATTGTTCTTTCTTCCTGGGATTTACTTTTTTAATGCTCTGATCCTCGTTGCTGTTCTCTGAACTGTTTCAGTTGTCTGAATCCTTCTTAAAATGTGGTCCCCAAAACTTTAGCCAATACTTGAGCTGGGGTCTGATCATTGCAGAACAAAGTGGAACTATTCATTCCTGTGATTTAGAACTGATATTTCTACTGATGCAGTCTAAATTTTGTGGGTTGTTCTTGCAAGAATATTACACTGTTGGCTCATGTTCAGTTTGCAATCAACAGAAGAGGACAAAGTTGCCATCTATTGAATCAGACTGCCAATCTAAATGATGTCTGTAGTGGCCTGGAGGGGACTAGGTAGGGAGAGGTTGATCGTCACTGGCTGGCAACAGGTCTCTTTTCAAAATAGAATTCTTTTCCATCTCCACCTGGAGTTGCCAGAGATTGAATCCTAAGACATAATCCTTTGGCTTTTCAAACATGAAGAAAGCACTACTGCAATTCTGATTATTTTAGGGGTCTGCACTTTTTATTTTTATTTCTTGTTTTATTGCATAGGATTTCAGGAGACTTGAGAAAGAAGTGATGTTATCAGCAAAGGAGTTGAACATTTTTATCCATTTCCCTTCTCCATGCTTTTTGGGTTTTGGGTTGGTTTGCATTTCAATAAAACAGTTACGTTTTGCTAAGCTTAACTTACCTCATTTACTACTACTTTTTCTTTAAAAAAAGTAGGACAACACAGAAGAATAATTTGGGATTTGCAAGCAATGGGCTGAGGACTGCAAGAGAAGCTGTGGGTTGTTCAGTCCATTCCATTTCTAGAAGATTGTAGAGGTTGGCTACATTTTACTGCCTTTATACATCAGTTCTACTAATTCACTTCTAATTCATTTCCACATTACTACCTGTAATGATTGTGATCAAATACTTCGTTTTTGATTCCTCACCATTTGTAATTTCATAAACAGTGGGGTGGTTTCCCACGATTCTTCCAATCTATTTTTGTCAGTAACCAGACTTCTAAACATTCAGCAAGATTTACTCCCACCTTGTGTTGATGAAGAAGCCTGCACATCCCAATTATACTATGAGCTATACTTCCTGGAAGGGTCACCAGTGAAAGGCAGTTGATAAATGAGGAAACAGGCTAAATACTATCCACTAGAGAAGGAAATAACAACTCATTGCATCATTCTGCCAAGAAAGCAGAGTAGGCATTTACGACTAGGATAATATCAAAGTGATAACTGACATTCTGAGAATCAGTGAACTGAAATGGACTGGAAGGAAACACTTTACACCACAAGAGCATTAGATCTACATGGATAAGACGTTACTAGACTAAATGAAATAGGCATTATTGTTAACAAAAGGGCGTCAATGTCAGCGCTTAGGTATAACCCAAAAACTAACACAATGCTCTCAATTTGAATCCAAGGCAAGCCAATCAATATTAGGATGATCCAAGTCTACAGTATATTGGCAGAATCATCCTCAGGCACTTGATTATTTCCTGCCTCCTGAGGCTGACATTTGTCTGGAGTGGGCTTCTCCATGTCAGAGTCTTCTGGCTTGGTGGAGACAATAACAGTCAGGATAAATGCACCACTTATCCTAGTCCTGCCACTGGTCAATTAGTAGTGTCAACTACAAGGGTGATCAGTGCCACCTCAGTGCTATATGTTGGTCTGAAACCCAACTGAAAAGGGTCCAGATAATCTGCATCCTTCTTTCCTGGAGCTGCAAGCTAACAACCTTCTCAACAAATTATAGACTTCTCCAGAGAGCTAGCTCTTCACATAATGTATCAAAAATATCATGAATTTGAGTCATTTGTGCCTCGAGTGAGATTTGGATTGATTTGTTCTATGAGCTCTTCGTTTGGTGTTTTGGCTACCCCTGGTATTCTCAGGAGTCTTCTCCAGCACCATCATTCAAAAGTATCAATATTTGTTTTACCTGTTTAAAAATTCCAACTTTCGCTTTCATGGGGAAAACCATTGCCTGCATGATTCTGATCTTTGTAGGAATAAATACATCCTGACATCTGAATATTTTTTCCAGAGCTTTCATTGCTACTCAGCCAAGTGCTAGTCTGCAACATACTTCTTGACTATTTGTTCCTTTACTGTTGATAGTTGATCCTAAAAGGCAGAAGCTATCTACCATTTCAATATCTTCATTGCCAGTTCTAAGCTTGGTTATTGTACCTGACATCATTTTTAGTATGATCTTCTTTACATTTAATCTTAGTTTCATCTTTTCATTGTGCTCCTTGACTTTCATTATTAGAGCTTGCAGATCATTCGCATTTTCAGCTATCAGAGTAGTGTCATCAGTGTAGCACAGGTTATTGATGTTTGTTCCTCCAATTTTAAAATCATCTTCCAGTCCACCAGCTTCCTTCAATATATATTCTGCATATACGTTGATTAAGTAAGGGAAGAGTATACAGCCTTATTTCACTCCTTTGCTTAATTGATGGGACCCAGAGGTTGACAATGTCATCTTGCAGGACCTGGGAAGCATGCTGACTCTGTTGGAATTCCTGCCCTCTGAAATGAACTTCCCCCAGAGATTCGTCGTTGTTCAGGAAACTATTGAAGACTTGGTTGCTTGCATTAAATATTAGAAGAAGTAAAATAGGATTGATAACTGGAAGCACAAATAATGCAGGTAAAGCTTAAACATATTGGACACATAGTACAAATACAAGAATCATTGGGAAAAAATCCTGAAGCTTGGAAAAAGTCAAAGGCAATTGAAAACAAGGCTCAGCTTGCAAGAAATCATCCGACAGATAATCCTGGTGAAATATGTCTGACATGTCACAAAAAGTTAGGAGCAACTAAATTGCTAAACAACCAGATAAAATTTGCTTCATGTCCTGTTTGCAAGTTCCCAAACATGGTTAAATGAAACAAAATGTCTGATGGAGACAAATGACATCCTTAATGCCAGTAATTGAATAAAAGGCAGAAGCATGCAGAGTT